>OX388159.1:1517183-2991866 GCA_947579745.1 Apocheima hispidaria
ATCACTATTTTCCCTAGTTGAAGATGAATTTTTAAGTCTTTTCTTAGTGCTTTCCTAAGTTATATAAGGAAGTCCTGTGCAATATTTTAATGCTTCTATGGTCATCAAGTACAGGCTGTCAGTCAGTCAGTCAGTATAGTTGACCGGGCGAAGCGAAAATCTCATAGTCCACGGGAGCATATCTGCAGTTGTATGTTTGTCCGACGATAACTTAAGAACCGCAAATCCAATCTTCATGAAATTTCGTAGGCTAGTAATGTTCGTTTCAATAAAATTTTTAAGTTCGAATATGAGCTGAATCAGTCTAGGGGTTGTGAAGTTATAGTGGTCGCGAGCTACCAGTTTTATTAAGAGACGATTGAATGTTTGCCTCAATAATGTAATGACTGATTGTTTAACCTAATTAAACTATTTATTGTATGTATTCTGCAGTGTTTTCGCTCACAAACAGTAACAGGTAATATTATTTATTTATTTTATAGGCGAGCAGCATAGGCTGATGACCTGTTGAAGCTTAATAACTGTCAGTCTAGATAATCCTCTCCTTAATTATCCAAATATCTAGCTTGTTTTAACATATTTATAGATTTTGCTGAGACCACTTCCTCAGGCAACCTGTTCCAATTGTGAACTACTCTGTTTCTGAGGATGTGGTGTGCAGTGTTGGTTTGAGATGGTGCAGGCTTTAGCAGGGTCTTATGGTGTCTACTGTCTATTGAATTTTACATACTGTGTATGTCAGGAAAATTGTAGATAAGTTACAAACGGATCACCGCGTAGCCGTCTTTCTTCTAGGGTTCTAGGGTAGGCGCAGAGTTTTTAATCTTTCGTCATGGAATTTGCGATGGAGCTTATTGGGCATATTGATAGCATATTATTAAAAGAAAACAGAGAACACGATTGCAAAATGTACAGACATGAAGAGTTGACTCTTTACTGTCACCTCACTCGTCAAAATCGGTCAAAGGTATAATATAGGAACACACAAAAATAAATAATATATTTAAATACACTCCAAAATATCAGTATCTTTCTTGGGCAGTCGGGTAAAAATAACGTAATCTGAGCAACCTGGAAATTAAAGTAATTTTAAATAGTGATGCCAAACGTAGGGTTTCGTGTCTAACCCGTATGTTACCACCGATAATACAGTCTCACAACCTAAACGGATAAGGCATGAAAAAAAAAATTGGCTTCGCGCCCCCCATGTGAGGTCTTATTGAATAGATCTTTCAGAATAAAAGTACGGTTTGATATATCATTTAGTAACCATAGGTGTATTTGCGGAATATGATCCGCCAAAATTGACGCGCCTGTGCAACCTCGTGGATTGCCTAACTAGTCATTTATGAACTTGTATAAAATACTAATGTCCTGTTTTTTTTTAAATAATAAGCTTGCCGTGGCGTGGATACTTCAAAGCCACTTTTTGCACTTCTCGCTCTCTCGCTCACTTATTGAATATTTTTTTGGACGATGAAAGGTACTGGTCAGTAAAAAAGTGTGAACGCCGCCGCCGGCTGTATTTAAATCAATCATGAGTTTATATCTTTAGCCAGTTTCAAGTGTAATAGAATTTGCTGCGCTCTGGATTCTATTCTAGAATAATTTGATGCGCTCTGAGTTCTATTCTAGAATAATATGCTGCGCTCTGGATTCAAAACCGTGTCCTCGTATTAATAATATTATTTCTAAATGCTCAATGACCAACTGTATGCTAATGTGTGGTTTCCCGTTGTGATGCAGGGTAAGCTGGTGAAGCACTTCTCCCGGCAGCTGGTGATCAAGGCCAGCTTCGGCGAGGAGTTGCGGCGCGAGTTGCGCGACGTACCCTGCCTGGCGCAGTGGCTGCGAGTAGTGGGCCTCTCTCCTGACTCCATCGAGGTATGTTGCCCACGTTAGCTGCCTTTTGAGATCTGCAGTACAAGATCTAGGAGTCGTTCTATCTGCTTATCTGCGTGCGAATTGTGTCCCACTGCTGGGCAGTAGTGTTCTAGGGTGTTTTACCCGCCGAGTGCAAGCTCCTATTGAAACATAGACTTATCATGAGTCCTTAGACCTTGCTGGTGAGAGGGCACCTTCTTAGAAACCACCACTCATGTCAAAGCATAATTCTCCAGGGGTAAAGACCTCTGGCGCTCCGTTTTGCCAAAAGCGAGTGAGGGAAGTCTATTCCATCACCACTAATAGATAAAAGATATTGGAAAACATAGCTTTTGTTATGTTTTTGTGATGTGATGATTAATCTATTGTCATGTGTCTATTGATGTTGATTAGTCTATTGTTTGTTGACCCATCGCCATATTTGCGGTGCGGACACTCGTTAGACATAATTCTTGTAAACATTGAACCTTTTTGTATACTTTCTAGGCGGTATGTTCCCGCGTGACGTCACTGGAGGCGCTCCGCGAGCGGTCGGAGCACGAGGTGCGCGGCGTGCTGGCGGCCGCTCGAGATGAAGAGGTGTTGCGGCTCTGTCGCGCCATGCACCGCCTCAGGACTTACACCGGTGAGACAGGTTGCAGAAGATATGATCCCGCAGGCGTCACTCGAGTTATCTGTGTTTTACCCGACTTCAAAAAAAGAAGGAGGTTCTCAATTTGTCCGTTATTTTTTGTTTTTGTTAATGTTTCTGCGTACAGTAGACCTCGCGAACACAAACTTTTTTGCACAATCTCAATTCTACAATTTTATAGATATTTTTGATTGGTGGGGTATTGCTTTCATCTGTGCGTATATTGGTACTCGCGTACAGCGGGATTATCCTCTTATTTTGAAACGTTCGTGATTCTGATTGCGAGAGCATGCCATCCCGCTCGTTCCAAATTAGTCGCACTATGCGCGGTCCCGCTTGCGCACTATCACTATCGCTTTCAGATTTATGCGGTAAGCCCGCTGGTCGTATTTTTCAACCAATCTTGACAAAACCTGGTATACAGGTTATAAAATTTAAAAAATACAGGTTTCATAATGTTGATTGTGCGAGCGAGAGAGCGTATTACGTAAATGCGTCCTTAAGTCTTAGTTGTATTGTATTGGTTGTTCAATATTAGTGATATTACAAGCAGAAGAGCTTGCGCACTCATAATGTTTATATCCCGGCGACAGAGGCTCTACAGCGCGGCGAGGGAGCCGAGACGGGGGGAGCAGAGCTGCCTCTGTTCTGGGACTCGTGGGAGCGGCACGCGCGCGCCTCGCCCCGCGCGCGGCCTCGAGTCCGGCACAACCACGACGCTCCCTCCGAGCATTCCACCCCGCAGCCCAGGAAAGGTACCTCACTCAACGAACGACCATGTATGACGAAAAAAAAAGTAACTCCCACAGAAATCCCCTTTACTAATTACCCCATCAGGTATAATTTTGCGTCGGATAATTTTTTGACTGAGTTACGGTTCTAGATTTATTCGATTTATTTTATTCTGGATTATTCATAAATTAATGAGAAAAAAAAACAAAAAAAAAATATTGTTTGATAAATACGCTTCGAGGGAAATTGACTTTTATGGTATTAAACTGCTGAATTCATTTGGATGAAATTTGATATGGAGGTAGAGCTTATACCCTGGATTAAAACTTAAGACACTTTTCCGGTTTTTTATCCCGGAAAATACACTATTACTATGGTATAGCGGGTGAAACAGCATCGCGCTGCTAGTTTCTTATAAAACCCTTATTTCTCAAACAGATTTTAATTTTGTTTTCGTCGATCAGTGATCTTATTATGAACTTTCGTGATTCTGATTGTGATAGCATGCCATCCCGCTCGTACCAACTCGTGCCCTACTAGCTACACTTTGCGCGGTCCCGCCCGCGCACTATTACTATCACTATCAGGAACATCCATAAAACCGGGGCAAGTTTTTTTATGAGGCATAAAATGTTCAATGTTAAATAAAATAAAATAATAAAACTAGTAGTTCGCGGCAAACTGAGACCTCGCAATCCCTATATCTTCACAAACCCTGGACCGATTAAGCTCATATTCGAACTTAAAAATTGTATTGAAATGAACTACTTGCCTACAAAATTTCATGAAGATCGGATCAACGGCTCGCAAGTTATCATCGGACAAATATACACACAAACATACATACAAATGCCGATTTGTCCCAGTAAACTCCGAGACCTTCGCTTCGCTCGGTCAATAAAAAATGAAATAAAATGTTCATGTTCAAGTTGCGTTGAAAGTGAGGGCTGTGCAATGTGTCGCAGGCAACGCGCCGGCGCCGGCGGGCGGCAAGTCCCCCCCGGAGGGCCGCGGCGGGCGGGCGCGGCTCCCCGCGCCGGCCGCGCCGCTCATCAAGTCCCGCTCGCACGAGTCGCAGCTCTCCGTGAGACCTGACGCTGAGGATCTCAGGTACTTAGTTTTTTTTTCGACATACACTATTAGGCTTACCTTCCGATTACAAGCCGCCACGTTCCTAACATGTTCCTTTTCATTGTTCCTAACATCGCACTAATATTATAAATGCGAAAGTGTGTAAGTGTGTTTGTTATGTTATGTATGTAAGTGCGTTTTTCTTCAAGTGTGTTTTGTTTGTTTGGTCCGTTCAACTTTGTAGCGGCTGAACGAATTTGAATGAAATTTGGTGTAACCCTGTATTAACACACAGGCTATTTTTTTATCCTGGAAAATATTCGGTTTCGGATAGTGTCGGATAGTAAAACTAACAGTTCTTTTAGGATAGCCTCTCAGATCTCGGATTTTGGATTTTGGGAAGTCGGTTAATAACGACGTGTTTTTGAAATAACGCAAAACCATGCATTACTGTTTATAATTAGTCAACTTTTTTCTCCCAAAACAAAAATATTTAATAATACAAGTAATAATTAACAATTAACAAGTAATATTATTAACAGAAAAAGAAAATATCCAACTGCAAAATGTAGCCTATGTCACTCCGGATATAAGAGGATCCACCGACACCTCACTCACCAGAATCGGTCAAGCCGCTAAGGCTATAGGAGGTAATATAGGAACACAGAAACATACTTACATACACCCCAAAAACAATAGCCTCCTTCATAGGCAGTCGGCTAAAAAAAGGCTTTAAATTGAAATAACATTAAACGGTTTTAAATGAAAAGAAACGAGAGGGTCCGAGTGAATCTTAGATGCTACTATTGTATGAAAGCTAGGAAATTTTATTCCTAACCGTCACACCAGTGTGAAGGTTAGTCGGTCACGAAAAATATAAGAGCGAAAATTCCATATAAATTTTAATTATCTTTTTTGGGAATGTATTATAAAAAGTGATGGAACAAATGTCGTTGAGTATGATGTAGGGAAGCTGCCTGCGGTAGGCTTTGCTTTATTTCAAAGGCATCCTGTATATTTTGAATACGAATGATGCAATGATATTTTACATGAGATACGATTTTAGCCCCCTTAAAATGGCCCTGCAAAATCTGTCCTTTTAGACAGATTCCATTATAGCTATCTCTTTTAGTCTCTTACCTTTCTCATTTTCTATTGCACTCTTAGACCAGACTTGGTTGCTAAGTTACAATGTGTTGTAAACAGACTGCAGCTGAGCCGAATTCAAAGCCATTTGGAAGGTGAAAATTTAAGTAAAATGTAATTGATTATATGTAAATTTCCAGCGACAACAGTCAGTCGTCGGCAGTGAACGCGACAGAGGCGACCCCGCCCGCCTCTCCCCAGCCGGAACCGGACAACACGCCCTCGCATCGGCCCTCGCACAACAACTATTACAACAATAATGTAAGTGTAACAATTAGATCGCGTTTTTTGTCGGGAAAGTGAAGAAGTCATGTCGCGTCATTGCATTATTTTCCATAACTTGTGTTGTTTCGAGTGTTAAAAGTTTTTTTTTATTTTAATCCATTAATTGTTCGTGAACGTGCACGAGTGTTGGTGAATAGTATAATGTTGTGAAACGTGACTGCGGTCGCGGCCCGCGCGCCCGCTCGCACACCTGCGGCGCGGGCCCGGCCTTGGTGCTCCAACAGTACCTTATTCCTTTTTTTAAAGGGAATTTAATGTACCTGTTTCATGTTTCAATGTGTTTTCTCGTTTATTTTGCTCGTAAGTGTATTATAACGCACTATGTTTATAAGTCATAATTCTGTCCATCCAAAGGTTGTCTGGAAGAAACCGCTTTAGGCGATAATGCCGCCCATTATACTACCGTTTTTTAAAATATTATTGTTAATTTTTTTAAGTTTGTTTTGTTGTATAATAAAGTTATATTGTATGTATAGGTAGAAAGTGCGATTTCCAACTAGTGTGTATGAAGGCCCTCGGTTGCTACACCCTCGTTGGTAATCGGTCACTTTCTCCCCTCGGTGAACAATGTACCATTAAAATAAATCTCACCACGTTGGGCGCGGAACGAGGCAATAAATCGCGCCGACGATTGGAAAATTTAAAATTAATTCACGCAATCAGAGACGATGCTGTTGATAGCTGTTTCAGGCCAGATTGATGTAATTTTGAAGGCAATGTTCTGAGGTCAGATTTCCCTGGCAGGCGGTGTACCCCGTGGCGGCGCCGCGCTCCCCGCGGACGCCCACCGTGTCCCGCTGCATGGCGCACGACATCGCGCATCGCTTCACCAAGACGTTCAACATGATCGCGACCTGCGACTACTGCGACAAACAGATGCTTTTCGGCTCCGGGCTCAAGTGTAAAGAGTGCAAATTCAAATGTCACAGGTATGTCTAAAGCAATTGAGAATGTCATAGATATGTGTGACGCTATAGTAGAGAATCCTTGGTTAGGCGCTATTGACAATGTCACAGATATGTCTAACGCCATTGACAATGTCACAAATATGTCTGACGCCATTGGCTATGTAACAGGTATAAGTCGACGCCATTGACAATATCACGGGTATGTATGACGCTATTGACAAAATCACAGGAATGTCTGACGCCATTGACAGGTATCTCTGACAATGTCACTTCACCGAGCCATTCAAAATGATGACCTGTATGGGACAAACTGAGACTTTTAAACAATTTTTTTGTCAGCTGCTTCCAAACACAAAGAAATTCACCCATCGATTATCAAAATTGCCTAAGACGTTCAGGCTGTAGGATAGACACACATGATACATACAGGTCCACTACCATTTCTTTTTGTTGGCTTTGCAGTGCTATTGTCAGCTAAAAAAAGTTAATAATGTGAAAAATACATAACAAGTCCTCACCGGTGTAATTAAAAAGCTAAACTGACAAAAATGTGCTTTTTCTGTCCCGTGGGCGCTAAAGCCATCTCTTTTTATCTGCATGCGAAAGTGTATAGCGCTATCTTTTAATCGCGAATAAGCTTCAGTGAGGTTGCTTGTTCCAGGGATTGCGAAAGTAAGGTTCCCCCGTCGTGCGGCTTGCCGCCCGAGTTCGTCGTCGCCTTCAAAGAGAAGTTTCAAAAAGAAGGTATATAAATGTAACAAAAAATTACTTTCGCGCTAGCGCTTTCCGCGTCTAATTCTGCACAAATGGAGATTCACTGTTTGTTGAAAATCGATGTAGCTATGTGATACTGAGATCTCTGAAATCTGGCCTGTGGAGCGACCGGTGAGGCGCAGCCGGCTGGTCATTAAAAGATTACATTCGGGATCACCGACTCAGTTCCGAGACAGAAGACAGACGAAAAAAAAACAAAAAAAAAATGCGGGGTACAATTAATCTAAATTAAAAATTAGATTTTTTAAAACTGGCCCACCAAAGCCGAAGACCAAAGTCTTATTCTACGACAACCGGACATCTACACAACTTAACAAACTAATTTTTTAACTTATTTTTCAGCCTAAAGTGTCCCGCCGCTGGGAAAAGGCCTCCCTTCCCTCTTTCCACGGCGGGACACTTTAGGCTGAAAAATAAGTTAAAAAATGAGTTTGTTAAGTTGTGTAGATGTCCGGTTGTCGCAGAATAAGACCTGCAAATTTTGGAATGAGCTTCCAGCCGCGGTATTTCCGAGTGATTACAACAACATGGGGATCTTCAAAAGGCTTTAAGACTATCAGAGTCTTAAAAGGTCGGCAACGTATCTGTGATGCCTCTGGTGTTACAGGTATCCGTAGGAGACGGTGATCGCTTACCATCAGACTACTCGTCTGCATGTTTGCACGTATGGCAGTAAAAAAAATGACGTTGTTTTCCTCAGGCGGGTACGTGGGCGCCATGTCCCCGGGCGGCGCGCGCGCCGGCAGCACGTTCCTGGCGTCGTTCGCGCACCGGCCGCGCCGCCGCCGCGCGCCGCCGCCGCACCACGCGCACGTGAGTGTTGCTCGCGCGATACTCGTGTACCTCGTCGTAACCTGTATTATACATTACGACGTAACTCTGTCTTTGTTCTTTTAATAATATTGCTTGTACCCAAAAGATATATGTAGATTAAGAAACTGACATTTTTTAATTATTATCGTGATTTTATTCTATTCTATTGTTTCTGTGTTATTTTAATTATGATATGTCATTGTATGTACTTTGTTATGGACCCGGTCTGAAATAAATTGATTGATTGATTGAAAACGGCATCATATCTCAAATCAATCCATCAATCATCAATCATATCTCTTGCCCCCCCCAGCAGGGCGGGCCGGATTCCTCGTCGAACACGTCTTCGTGCAACAGCTCGACGCCGTCCTCGCCCGCGCTGGCGCCCCCCGCGCCCCCCGCGCCGCACGCCGTCCACACGCCCCCCGCGCACAACCACGCCAAGCAGCAGTTCCACTTCCCCGGTAAGAAGACGAAAGAGGGAAGGTACGACGGTGGAAGGATCGGAACGTATGATGAAGCCTGTTATAGAACCGACAAGACAACCAATATGACCTGCAATGATTGCAGGTCATATTGGAAGAAATTGTCCTCTTGCATTCTGGCTGATGATGATTGCACTGCAATCATCATCAGCCAGATGACATCTACTTGCAGAACCCTCGTCGTTTACTAAGACGACGCTGCTACCTGTCCGTTGGTTATGGACTATTCAGTATCATCGTTAAAACTCGTAACGCGGCCGCGTTAAGAGGATAGTCTTTCCGCCAGGTTTTGGCGCATTCGATATTTTAAATTGTATAGCTGTCGCTCTGTTTCTCGTGCGTGCGATAGAGTTAGTGAATGTTCCTTTACTTTGATGAAATTAGCGTTTCGGGCGTAATCTGTTATCACGCCCTAAATCTTAACAAAATTTTGTTTGGCCTGACAAAATTTGGCTTGGATAAACCATAGTCTATGCCGCTATGTTTTGCTTTTTCAAATAATGTTTATGGTATTCCAATAACAGCTACTTTTCTTCGTCATATTTTCGACGCAAAAAAATGCCACTTTATGTGCCTATGACAACGAAGATACTGCCGTATTAAAAAAAATATCACGCATACAAGCATAGTTTTCAAGGTGTAGATAACATATAAAAAAAACATCGAAATCGGATAGCTTTTAGGGGTGGGTATCAGACTACGATTTTTGTACGGACAAGACGGTGGTATACTTTATTCTTAAGTCAATTCCGCGGAATTCGCATGGAATGGCATTTTTTATGTTCGTGTTATCGAAGTTTAAATTTATTGATTGTGCGAGCGAGAGTGCGCGTTATTTGTCACAGCGGCTTTAAAACACTGCTTTAACGGAATTCATATAATTCCAGAAGTAAAACCTCCCATATCAAGTCCAAATCACACGAGCAGCATTCAGTCCCCGGCGCGGACCTCACACGACCATAAAGACGACCTCACATCAAGTGTTAAAAGTGGGGACAGCTCGCGACGCGTCTCCATCAGTGGCTCCAATTCTACGGACAGCAGCGGAGCCCGGCAGGATTCCTTGGACCTTTCGAATAAAGACTCCAGGTGGCCCCGGCAGAACAGTGTGAGTACTCACTAGCTTCATCCCCCGGGCTTGCACGCAGTGCTGCGGGGACCTTACTTTTTACAGGATAAAGAGTGGCCATTCACCATTCTCACTTTTAAATGACTTTTATAAGCAACTGTTTTTATTTCTTACTTTTATCTACGAGAGGAGCGATTCGCTTTTCTGATTGTAAGCGTTGTGCTTGCTCATAAAAGTTCAGTTCCTCCCAAAAATTTAATACCACCAATGCATGAGATGAGATTTAAGATATAAGCTGTTAAATCATGAGATATAAGATATAAGCTGTTAAATCTTTTAATACCCAGCTATTTCAATGGAAACGTTTCCTTTCAATTTGGAACACACCAATGTTTGCACACTACTGCTTGGCGGTTAAATTACTGGCAAAGGTGGTGTCCTTCCACAGGCCCTGCAAGAGTCCACTACTAAAACTCCTGGATAATAGTTTCATTAGTATTATTACCATTGTTATTAAGGATTAGAAGTGTAAGGTCAGTGGATACTGGTGTCTACTGACCTTGGACACTTCCAACCCTAACTTACGTACAATCCAACCTTGGATAATTTCAACCTTAAATAACATATAATTCACTGACCTTGGACACATCCAACCCTAAATAACATACAATCCACTGACCTTGAACACTTTCAACCCTACATAACATACAATCCACTAACCTTGGAAAAACTTCCAACCCTAAATAACATACAATCCACTACCCTTGGACAAACTTCCAACCCTAAATAACATACAATCCACTGATCTTGGACACGTTCAACCCTTAATAACATGCAATCCACTGACCTTGGACACTTCCAACCCTAAATAACACTGGACATAACAAATGGTCACTGAACAGTAAATCACGCGAGATAAACTACACGCCACCGCTCTGATAACGTCCGCCGCTGATAGCTGACGCATACTTACAGTTGCAGTTGTCCAGTTGAAAGTTCAACGTGTGCTAGGACAGTTTAAAATAATCTTTAAATTTTTATAATGAGCCACTTTTAAATGTTAAAAACTTTACTTGCTCGCTAGGCGTGTGCCCTTGACGGTTTTTACTTTTAAGTGATTCATAAAAATCTAATTATAGTAGTATCGGTAGTAGAATATTTGGTTCTCGGGTAGACGAAAGACATACTTTGGAAGGATACATAAAATAAAAAATAAAAAAAACATAACTTTTGACCCCGCTGTTTCGCTGTCAGATTTGCCGACCCAGTCAGTGAGAGGTCAGTGACCTAGCTCGGGTCACATCACTTAGACTATTTTTGAGGCGCCCTAAAAATAGTGTTTAACTATAGCATTATTTTTCTTGCATCATCATCATCATCAGCCATAAGACGTCCACTGCTGAACATAGGCCTCCCCCTTAGAGCGCCACACCCGCCGACAACGGGCCACTTGCATCCACTGGTTGCCCGCGACTTTCACAATGTTTTTTTCTGTAAATATAATGCATTAATTAATATAGCCCTAAACTATCATCCATATCAATATGTCCATCGTCTATCCGAACACCCAGGCCAGTACTAGAAATCTAGTAAATTTAGAAGTACATAAACATACTATAAAGGTTTTACAGTTCAATGTGGACTATTATATAAAGTGATGAAGTGTGGAAAAGTGATAAATAAATGAATGAACAAATTGAATGCAGTTATAATTGAAATCTTTACTCAGTGATTTACTAGGGTTTGAGTTTTGGTCTGTTGCGGTCTCTTATTTAATTGTGAAATTTGACACTGTAATTAAAAATAAATACAACATGAGTGCTTTCATACATAGTCGGAGACTATTCGAAGAAGTTTGTATTTAGTTTTAACTATGTTAATAATATTATCACCTAATTATGAATGAAGATCTAATTCAAACATACCTAAATGAAGATGAAAATAAATCAATTTGTAAAAAAAAATACAGTATCATTTCGTTATTCGACTTTTACCGTATAATTCAGGCAATTTTGCGAGCCATTGCGCATTTTAGTCAAAGACTCAAAAGGGCTCGTAATGTGGTCATTATTTTGACAACCTTCCTTGAGCAATGTCGGCCTTGGTCGCTACTCGAATAGGCGCCAGCAAAGTTGTATGTAATTTCATTGCTGGCGTGTTTTAGCCACCAGCAATTTCGCTAATACCGACCATATTACTATTGTAATACAACTATGATGTTATATCTGTAGTTTTAAAGATCTTTGATTTAAGTGTGACGCGTATTTTCAAATTTGTTCAAACTAAACAGTTTTAGAGTAATTGACCGAGCGAAGCGAAGGTATCAGAGTTTACTGGGACAAATCGCCATTTGTATGTATGTTTGTATGTTTGCGTGTATATTTGTCCGATAATAATTTGCTTTCGTTGATCCGATCTTCATGAAATTTTGTAGGCAAGTAGTTCATTTCAATAAAATTTTTAAGTTCGAATATGAGTTGAATCGGTCCAGGGGTTGTGAGATATAGGGGTCGCGAGGTCTCAGTTCGCCGCGAACTACTAGTTACCGAGAGTGTAAAATTACCGAGAGAGCCGGGTAAGTAGCGTTACCAACCAGCCAACAACGCAGTGGTTATTTCTCAGTGCAGCCAACCACGCAGTTCCTAGGTCTCGTATCTCTGGCGTACCTTACAGCTGTCTCTTTCCCCCCAGCTGTCGATGAAAGAGTGGGACATACCGTACGACGAGCTGAAGCTGTTCGAGGTGATCGGCACGGGCCGGTTCGGGACCGTGTACCGCGGCTCGTGGCACGGCGCCGTCGCGGTGAAGCTGCTGCACGTGCACTCGCTGCACGACGACTGCGTGCCGCTGGACACGTTCAAACACGAGGTATGATGTGCAAACATTACCTATCACACTAATATTATAAATGCGAAAGTTTGTGTGTAAGTATGTAAGTGTGTTTTTCCCGTTCAAGTCTGTAAAGGCTGAATATGATTACATGACATTTTCTCGATAAAAAAAACATTGAAAAGACCTCGACTTAGACATTTTTCGCTGGGGCTCGGAACCCCTAGTTTATATTCAAGTGATCATTACACTAATAATGAGGTTATAATAAAATGCCCCGGTGGCTCAGTTGGTAGTGAAACTACGTTCTGTGCTTGGGGGCGTGGGTTCGATTCCCATCTAGGACAAACATTTATGTGATGAATATTTGTGTTTGTTCTATGTCTGGGTGTTAATATCTATATAAGTATGTATTTAAAAAATATCTATGTACGTATATCAGTCTCTGGCAGCCATATTACAAGCTTTGCTTAGTTTGGGGTCAGATGACCGTGTGTGCAATAATGTCCCAGATATTTATTATTATTATTATTAAAATTTAGGTTTGCATGGAACAGAATTTCGATTGATTTCCTGGTCTAGATGTTATTAGCAATTATCTGGCTGACTAGCGCGCGCTAAGGCCATCTCTTCTTATCTGCGCGCATAGGCTATAGCGCTATCTCTCTCTCATAATACCCTCTTAAGAAAACAAACGTTATAAAGAAATAATACTGTTCCCCCCAGGTGGCGACGTTTCGTAAGACACGTCACGAGAACCTCGTGCTGTTCATGGGAGCGTGCATGAAGCCGCCGCGGCTGGCGATCGTGACGTCACTGTGTAAAGGCATGACGCTGTACACACACATCCACCTCAGGAAGGACAAGTTCACCGCCAACAAGAGCGTCATCGTCGCGCAGCAAATATCACAAGTGACTATTTTCTAACTTGGCTTTCATAATTTTACTGTTGAAGAAAATACGGCGTTTTGCATCAAAAAAAAAAAAACAGTGGGGGTAGTATCGCTACACTGCCGTGCGTTTTGACTGATTGCGAAAAAAAAGTCCGAACGGCTCAAGTAATTGGGGATCGTAGTTGAGCTTAGAGTCCGAAAAGCCCTGGAGTCGCAAGATATCACACTAATATTATAAATGCGAAAGGTACGTAGGTAAGGGAACGGATTTGGATTAAATTTGGTTTGGAGATAACTTATTCCTTGGATAACACATAGGCTACTTTTTATCCTAAAAAATTGAACCGTTCCTGTAGAGTAGCGGGTTAAACCCCAGGGCGCAGCTAGTTATACATAAAGAACAAACCCTTTTCTACGGATCAACGCACAGATCAAACCGCTTTTAAATTTGAACTCGAATACTCCTCTGATCTCAAAGTTTGTATGGAAATAGAATATGTTTTCGTGCTAAGCCAATGAAAATCAGTTTGTGTAACAAGCATAAAAAAAAAGACTCAGGATTCTTATAAAATCAACTTCTTAAGAGATGAAATTGGGTGTTTCATTTACTCTAGCCTAGATTTTTTTTTAGTTTTTTTAGGGTTTATGATACTTTTCATAAACCATGAAGCAAAAGTTATTATGTTAAATAATCCTGTATGATGTTGATTTCCAGGGTATGGGATACCTGCACGCGCGAGGCATCATCCACAAAGACTTGAAAACGAAAAATATATTCTTAGAAAATGGAAAAGTAGTCATCACTGACTTCGGTCTCTTCAGCGTAACGAAACTCTGTTTTGGAAATAAGTGAGTATAATTCTTTGTACTGTTACTGTATACCCTTTGATACTGTTACTGTATATTCTTTGATACTGTTACTGTATGCTCTTTGATACTATTATATACTTTTGATACTGATACTGTTACTGCATACCCTTTGATTCTGTAACTGTATACTCTTTGATCCTATTACTGTATACTCTTGTTACTATTACTGTATTCTCTTTGATACTGTTACTGTATACCCTTTGATACTATTATATTATATAAAGTTAATTACTGTATACTTTTTGAAACTGTTACTGTATACTCTTTGATACTATTACTGTATACCCTTTGATACTGTTACTGTATACTCACAAAACATTCCTTCCACTACAATTCTGTCTAATAGGCGTGATGTGATACGGCGGTTCGTAAGTGTCGTGTGTGTTTACAGCGCTCGCGGCGGCGGGCACGGCGGACCCACAGTGGGGTCCGGCAGCGGCGACAGCCTCGGCATCCCCCCCGGCTGGCTCTGCTACCTGGCGCCCGAACTGGCGCGCTCGCTCACTCCGCACGCGAGCCTGCATCTACCCTTCTCCAAGGCCACCGACGTCTATGCCTTCGGGTGAGTCGATCCAGCTGCTTGCTTGTAGTACTGTGCTACCCGTCCCGCTCACTCCGCACGCGAGCCTGCGTCTGTCCTATCACATCTCCATCCTACCCTAACCTCGTGATTTTTTTATATTTTTTTTCATAGTAAGATTTTTTCCACTTTAGCTACAATACAATATGTTTGTAATGTCGATGTCCCCAGCACGGTGTGGTACGAGCTGCTGTGCGGGGAGTACCCGTTCAAGGGGCAGCCGCCCGAGGCCGTCATCTGGCAGGTCGGGAAGGGAGTCAAGCAGTCGCTGGCCAACATGCAGGCCTCCAGGGATATCAAGGTAACACTTTGTACTGGTACGACTCATGGTATATAACTAGTGGCTCGCCCCGAACTGAGACCTCGCAATATCGGAACCAATTTTGCTTAAATTCGAACTTTAAAAAGGTATTTAAAAAATTATAAACTATTTGCCTTTTTTAAACGTTCATCACGTGATTATTGGACACCCCAAAATCGTTATCCTCCTCGATGGGTAGTCGGGTGAAATGGATGGTACCTGATTGTGAAGATGTGTTGTCCCAGGATATCCTGATGCAGTGCTGGTCGTTCCGCTCGAGCGAGCGGCCCGACTTCCCCCGGCTGCTGACGACGCTGCAGAAGCTCCCCCGCAAGCGTCTCGCGCGCTCGCCCTCGCACCCCGTGCACCTGTCGCGCTCCGCCGACTCCGTGTTCTGAGGCGCAGCCCCCGCGCGCGGCGCCGCCGCCGCCGCCCAGCCGCGCCTCGTGCCCGTGCCGGAGTGATCCGCGCCGCGCCGTGCGCCTCGGTCTTTATTTTACCTCAAACGTGCCACATCGTACCTTATCCCTACACGTGCTAAATTTGGAATGAGTCTCACGCGATATGTACGAGAAGCACAGATTACCTCCTGCAGATTCCCTTGTATTAAGTTGTTGTTTAGTAATTAAACACTTCATTTCACCTCTTTTTAGGGGTTGATTTTCGAAAAAAATCTGAGACCTGCCTTTCTCTTTTTTTTATCATTAGTACATAACCTATTTTTATTGGCTTAGATAAAATTCAAACTTTGGGGGTATCGTAGTGCAGTATCTATTGGTAGTAATCTGTGCCGAGAAGCTAAAAAATTGAATTATTTAAAAGTCTTCATAATAGTAAAAAGGTCATTATAGTATTTGATTTCTCCGATGTTTCTTACCATAGTAGTCTTTGTTTCTTCTTGTTTCATAGGCGGCTCGTCTGCTTGCTTACCTATGACATTAAAAAAGATAGCATGTGTGCGGGATGGGTCGTAGAAAGTGCGGGGACCTGGGGCCTTATTGCATAAGTTTGATGGGAATGGTAGTCGCGTGTCGTCACACTTGCTCGGATGGGCAATTAAGTTGGCGCGAGCGTGATAGAATACGATTACCAGACTGACACAATAAGGCCCCTAGACTGTTCTCGACGATGGACATAAACTTGAGGGTAAATTAAAAACGAAATTAAAACTCGAAATACATCAATCCGGTGTGACGAACGATTACACATCGAGTGTTAAACTAAGCTAAGTACGACTTAAAATGTTTATCGAATAAGCAATAAACTATTCTACTTTTATTTTTGTATAAAATTAATAAAGCAAAGTTTTTGTTATAAAATTATATTATAAAGGTATAAAGCTGGCTCCACACAGACGCGGCCTGCGGTGGCGGCCCAGGTGGTGTATGGACGGCAATCACCATCCTCAATTAAAAGCCCTCATTCGCGTCTACGGCTCTCGCTCGCGCTTTTTTCACATTTTAAAGATTTAAATCATTAATTGTGAATGTATACAATATACATATTGTGTTTGTATTGTGAATCTATGTTATGTCTGTTTATGATCAGTTAATTTTAAAAAATAATAATTATTCGTTTATTTTTGGTACAACGTTCCGCTCAACGTGTCAAATTCAAATATTTCTTGTGTTTTTTTGTCAATGGTGGGATTTTTTGGGTAGTTCTAAAAATGGCACTAGTTGGCGCCACTGTGAATGTAGACCTGTTTTTGTATCTGTTTGTAAAGTACATTTTGTTCTAACAATACCACTTCTCGATTAGAGCTTCCTTCTTGCATTTCGCGTTTCTATTATATGGTTCATTTTTAACTCATTTACAGTCCAGCTACAGTATTTATCAACCATTTTTTTTTTATAAGTTAATTTTTTTATCTGGCAAGTGCCTCTTACCATGCAAAATACATACAAACTACAACTATCTAAACTACTTAGCCTACTACATAAAAATAACATTTTTAGTTATATTTCCAAAATTAAGTGATTTAGAAACGTGAGAGATACCAAAATGAAACTTTCCTGAACAACAGAAAAACAGAACAACACAACGAACAACAACAACAGAACGACTGTTAAACAGATTTAACATAGTTTTTGGGAATTCACAATCTGTGTATGTTCAATGTGCGAGTGATATAGCTATGGCATGGACCTAATCGCTAAAGTGAACGCGTCTATGAAGTGGAGGCTTAAGGCGGCTACGCGCTCTCTCGCTCGGACAATCAAAACTTTTTCAAATTCTAGAAAATCACCGAGGGTGGTACTCAAAAATGTTTTGCAATGGATTCTTCAGTACTAGTTGAAACGTTTTAGTTAAGAAAAAAAAAACAAATAAATTAAAGTCGTGGTCGCTACGTCGCTCGCCTCATTTTCTTGGTGTCGCGGGTTCGAACCTGGGCGGGCCCGTACCAATGAGTTCTTTGGACTTTTACCACTGGCTTTTCAGTGACGGGAAACATCGTGAGAAAACCTGCATATTTCCGGAGAATAAAATCGATGGCGTATGTTAATCCGCCAACCCGCACTGTGCCAGAGTGATGGATATGGCCCAATCACCCTTCGATATCCCAGCAGTGGGATAAAAAAGGGCTGATGGAGAGATTAAGAAACTGTTGCAAAAAAAATGTTTTATATCAACCCCGGTAATTTCATATCACTAAAAATATTGAATGTCCGTGCGCGAGGGAACCAAAATCGGTTTCCTGCTCTTAACACGGGTGTTTACGCTACTAATTATAAAACTAAAAATTAAAAAAATGTAAATTGTGTAGATAATTATAATAACTACTGTAAGTAAATCTTGATCTCTAATTAATCTATGTAGATTAAATTATATTTTCGTATTTATGAGTAAAGATGACTGCTTTGTTGATATGCAGACTTGTAAATAAAAATATTGTATAGTGTTACGAATTTATGCTGTGATTAAAGCGTTACAAGCACTGTACTTGGGATTACAAACATTTGTAACTGTCTTTGCAAACTCGAAAGTGTTTAGCGTTTTGTAAGCGTCTGTTGGTGTCACCAAAGAGAATATCATCACTACGTTTAAGAGACGGCAGTTCCATAGAGAACAATTAAAAAAGGGCGATTGTATGAAAAGTGCACTAGAACTGAATACCGATCGAGATGGTGCGATAGACTCAAGAGATCGATGGAGAAAGACAGTGGATAGCCGCCATTTTTTCTAGTACACGTTTCATACATGTTCAGTCTAATTTTTTTACTAGACACTAGCGCCAGACTGGGTGCACACAACTTCAAATAGGGCTAAGCTCGTACATAATAAATATAATTCTGTTCCAAGGAGTTGACGCTAGCATAGCTTTTTCATTATTATTTTGGCTCCATACATTTTTAGTCAGTGTCAGGTTTTGTATTTTTTCAAGTAAAGCATTTCACGATGAAAACAATTCCCAGTCATAGTATAACCCACGAATACTGAAACGTTTGTTAACTGTGACGACAGCTTAAGTCTATTGCTGTCTTTGTCATTGGCTAAGTGCCAGACAAAGGCAGTATTAGAATTAATCTGTTGTCAAAGTTAACAAACGTTTCAGTATTCGGGGGTTAGTCAACATTTTCATTCACTGTCCAGTTTAAGTTATCCTTAAAACTTAGTGATTATATGCTCTTTGGTTATCCTGTTATATGGGAACTTTGTCATTATGACACTAAACTTTTCTAGCTACAAAATAAAAAAAGCTATGCAGCGCCATCTGTACGAAGGCAATTCTACTAGGTTTAGAAATCATGGCCTAGGCTGGAGTTGAAAGTTTATTTCAAGAATTGAAGTTTATATTTTAATTAAATATCAGATGATAAGCCCGAGTTCAGTGCATTAAGTCCTACTAATAGACTAATAAATTTCATTATTCAAATACCTGATAGATATGTTAAATCATTTTTTTTGCATAACTTAAAATAACAACTTGTTGATTATTTACAGTAAAATAAATGCAATATTCTGGATTAAAGTTTCAAGAAGTATTCAAACGATTAATTTTACAGTATAGCAATATTTTATTAACTTTTTTTCTCCTAATTCATCTCAAAGTAGCTGCATAATTATTTAGACACTTAAATAGGTAATTATAAAATAAAGATACCATTTATAAAAATTCAAACTAAGTACTAGTTATCTACATTATATACATCGGTGATGAAAACTAGGAAATATTAACGTGAGACGAATCTATTTTTATCTAAAAACCTAGTAGGTACTTAGCCGGCCACTCATTTGGCAATCTAAAATCCTATTGAATTTTAAATTTTGTTTGTGTGAGTATGGCCCAATATTACTTCCTAGATTGCGTGTGTATAGACAAATAGGAGCACCCATCTAAATCACCTCCCAGCTAGGGCGGCAGGAGCTGCGGCTCTTCCGATTAAACACTTCAGAACGACAGCCCCCAGACCAACGATGGAAAATAAAAGGAAAATATATTTATATATATTCGTGTCAGAGTAATAATCCTTCCATAGCAACTAGTTGCGAAATTTGGAAGGCGGAAGGTCACGTCTCTTAGGTGAGTTTCAGTCCCAGGTGAGTTTCAAGCTTAACATGACATCCTCACAAGCTTATTTTACATCATTCCTAACCCACGACCTAATATTTATATTCTAATAATTTCATAATATTTATTTTATATATATTATACAAATATATTTATTTTTCTTTCCAAGAATGAGATTGGCGCTGTGGCACGCGCGCGTGTAGAGAGAACCTTCCTAGAATACTCCAATATTCGTCTTGTATAGATTGCCTCTCCGCCAGGCAAGCGAGTGGCAAGCTTTATATGACTAAAATAATTAACATAATTATTTTTATTTATTTCTATATTTTTGGTCTTTAAATTATTTGCGGCAGCTTTGAGATGCAAGACATAAACATTGTTCATGTAAGTAAAAACGAGGTACCTATTCACATTTTTCGTAAAAGTGGTTATTACTTGAACAAATGTTGCCAGATTTGCTATGTAAAAGCTGTTAAAAGCCGTCTTGACGAAATTTGTGAATAAGAGCCCAGACATTCCTTTTGGTAGGTTGTTGAAGTTAAACTTTAATAGTTACTATTGTTTGTATAATCTTTTAAAAGTTACCACTTTCTGATAGTGTTTCTAAGAGGCTTATCACTAGAGTAAGACATTTCACTAAATCCGAGTCGAGCTAAAGGTGTAATTTGGGTTTGGGTCTAGAAATATTTGTATGATGAAAAATAATCTTGTTATTATGCGCCCTACAGAACAAATGTTTGATTATTTCAGTGGCAACACTCCTAAAGACTCTTTGTTTGTTCATTTGTTAAGAAGAACTTGCACTAGCAAGAACTCTCAAACCTACAAAATCTTGCAGAAATCGGGTTGGCTACTGTGAGTGGTACTAGCACCTCGTGCATTTTTTGTGGGAATTTTGTCATAGTGACATTAGATATTAATTTGCTTGACATTTTAGAAATACAAAAAAAAAAAACATAACTAGCGCCTTCTGTAAAAAAAACTACCAGAAGCAATGGGAAGCCAAAAATCCGATTTCTGTGAGGTTTAAGCTATATCAATTCATATATTATTTTTAAAATTAATAATAAGATATGTTTAAATAAGCTTTTAGCAGGTTTACAATAGGGTGTTGTCAGGATTGATTACGTTTGACTATTTTACTTGGTATCTGCAAGTATGTACATATGTACATATATGCAATAAAGAAAGAATAAAGGCTAGACCCAACATGAAGAAAAATTGTAGGTAAATGTAGTGAATGTCACTAACTGAGAAATCATCATCAATAAAAATAAAACTAATATTGTTTAATAATAATAGTTCATACATCTTTAAAACTATAGAGACATCCATACTAAAATTGTGGCAACATTTTTCAAAAAATCCATTTAGAAAAACCAATAATATTGCTACTCCATTATGACAAATTTCATGCTTCCCGCCTGAGCACTGTATTTTATTGCCGTTTCTGGCGCGACGACATTGAATCTATAGTTTTAAAGGTCTTTGCTTTAATTTAAGACAGTCTTTGATAATTGTTTTATTTACTAAATTATTATTGTAAAGAAAAAAAATATTCTGGTCAATCAACTTCTATTGTTAATAGTTGTTGAATTTTGGTGAATGCAGTGTGCTCTAAAATATGTATATAGAGAGTTGTGGCGCTGATTGTATTAATATTTATTGTATAGGTTACAGTTTGGTTCCCAGTCAGATGTAGTTTTTACAAAATGTAATTGAGATTTCCAGACGAATAGGTTAGTTATATTTGCCAAAATAAATTTTCAATCACTGTTTCCATGCTTTTTGTTTAAGCTTTCCAGTCCACTTGAAAAATTTGTAAAAACCAAGATTGGTAAGAAGCTTCTGTTTTTGTGAATATTACGTTTGGCAAAAAATATAAGAAATATAAATGCTATAAACAGGAAATATTGCAATTTACTATTTGCCAGTTATCCAACTGCCAAGCAGTAGTGTGCAAGTATTACTGTGTTCTGGATCAACATCAATGTTAACAGAGATAAACAGAACTAAGAACCAATATCTTGGAATATGAGCTCAGTGCAATGCTTCATGGTTTTCAACTGGTGAAGTTCAAAATTCTGGGTAATGCTGCAATTTGCTTAGTCTTGTTACTCAGTAGCATTTAAAAAATAGACATTTGAGTAATACTAGTATATTTTTCACAATCATGATACATGACCAGCTAATAAACTGGCAACATTTTTACACATGTGCTTAATTTCTTCATTGCACGCAAATTCTGACGCTAAAATGGCATTTCCAACTGCAATAGTCTCTCGCATCGTGTTTGCTTTAATCCAAATTCTACCATTCATTCCTGCAGCTAATTCAAACGGCAATTCATTCTTTAAAGATTGAATTAGTTGACATTGCGGGTTCAGTATCCTTCTGACCAGGTTGATCGAACATTTAAACATAAAACCATCTTCTAAAACGCCCAAGCGACCCTTCTTGCCATGCGAGTCCACACACACTAGCTCTGGTTCCATATCTTTACTCGCTACGAGCATTTTGGCATACACAATGTCTCCGATTGCTACTTTCGGTCTATTCTTTTTTGTGGCGCCTTCAAACGATAGATATGAGAGGGAAGCTATTGCATTGCTTCCCACATCGACTCTGAATATGTCTCCCACCTTCTGTATAACTGCTCCTATAACATTTTCTCCTCTGGCTGGTACGTAGCGCTTTTGGTAGTTGTCCACCCAGAACGTGTGTGGTGGACGTTTCCTCAGAACTCCAGCTTTGGTGATGAAAACTCCGTCCACTTCTTTTCGAATTCCTGGGCCGAGAAGAACGCGACCTTTTTCACCGATTGTTGCTATTTCATCGCACTGGTCACCTGGTAGGACAACGTCTCCAACTGCAATTTTCATATTTACCTTGTCTTAAATATAATTAAAAACTATTATTGAAAATAGGATACAGAATACGACAGAACAAAACAAAACATAACCTCACAAAAAAATTTTTTTTTTGCCCTTCGGCACGCTGTAGCCATTATGGCTACCATCGTAGTATTTATAAAAGTATTTATATAAATTTAACTGAGTAAAAGTGGTAGCGACTTTCCTATAAGCTTCTTTTGAGTTTTGGAAACAACACGAATAGTGACGGTTTACTGGAACCTCCAATAAATAATTAAGACAATGCATTATGGTCGGTATGACTCAAGGACCTACAACTGGCGAAAAAAAACAATCAACGTCTGTCAAACAATACGTTATGTCAATGTCAACACAATAACAAAACATTGCAGTGTGAGATAAAGGAGGTTATGTTTTAATATTTAAAGAAACACCAACAAAAATACAATACTGACTGAAAGAAAGATTCTGAAGTTAAGATCGTCGGCACTGCAACCACTATATTGTCTATATACCAGGCATTTCCGAACTCACGGCAAGCAGTTGAAGTTTACATGCGGTGTAAAACAGCGAAACAAGTAAATTCTCGAAAAATATCTTCAAAATGCCTGCAACAATCCACAACGACGTCCTAGTTTACAAAGGCAGTAACTTTTTTCGCCAGCGGTTGCTCCTCTCAACGCTGAGTGGTCGTTCTATCAAGATAGAAGAGATTCGTAGTAACCATGATAACCCTGGTCTTCAGGAGTACGAAGTGAACCTTATTCGACTGCTCGATAAAGTGACGAACGGCACGCGAGTGGAGCTCAGTGAGACGGGCACGTCGATGTTCTATCAGCCGGGGATATTGACTGGAGGGCATGTTACACATAGCTGTTGTGCGCAGCGGGGTATAGGTTAGTTTCTTGGTCTTTACTTATTCAATCATTGAATGCACCAAAAATAGTAACATCGGTATTTGTCTATTTTATTTACATGACTAGAACGTCTTAGAACTTTGCTATTATGAAGGAATAATTAACTATATGGTACTTTGTAGTACTTGTATTCTAAAAATGAAAAAAAAACCACCAAACTCCTAATGATGTATTCCGGCAGCCTCGTGCGAGCCAGTTCTCATTCCAGACTAACTGTTTTTATCCTCCTCAACCACACTGCCACTTAACATCAGGCGAGTTTGTAGTCAAATGCTTAGCCAGTGCCCTTATTATGAATGTTCATGATTCTGATTGTGATAGCATACTATCCTGCTCATACTAACTTACTTGCAATATTCGCAGTTCTGCTCACACACATCATTATCATGATTAGGAACATCCAGAATAAGGGTGCTGTTTACTTTGCAGATACCGCTGATAGTGTTGGTATTATGGGAGTTACAGGTTGTTTTAAAAACTGATTCAATCAACTCTTGTTATTTTTAAAATTGTGCTTTCAGGTTACTACCTAGAGATCCTGCTAGCACTGGGTCCTTTTTGCAAAGAGCCTCTAAACGCTGTGCTGCAAGGAGTGACTCACAGTGACCTGGACGTGTCAGTAGATAAGATCAAGACCGCAGCACTGCCAGTGCTGCTGAAATTTATACTGGTTGATGACGGGCTAGAACTCAAAGTTGTAAGAAGAGGTTAGCCTAATTTTCTAATTAATTATTAATGTTGATTAATTAGTGGTAGTGCTCCATTGTAGTATCTGCCCCAGGTGATACCACAGCTTTGCCTCCTTTTAGTCAACTTCCCAGTCCAAGTAGTAGTGTGCAAACATTGTGATCTGCATTTAAGGGCAATGTTTCTGGTCTACCAGATGACAGACAGGTTCGTCTTGGCTCAGTGGCATAGAAAATACCAGCCTTATCTCTACATAATAAACTACTGGCATTGTTATGTTTTTGCTGGGCAAGTGCCTTTATAAACACAAGATATAGGCTGAAAAACTAAACCCGACTACAGCCTAGTCACGGCCCTTTTTTTCTAGCAAAATGATTTATTAACAAATAGTTGTTACCCGCGACTTCGTTCGCATCAACATACAAATAAAAGTAGCCTATTATGTCCGCCTCCTACCCTTAAGCTATATCTATGCAAAAATTCAGCTCGATCTGCTCAACCGTTTACCTGTGATAACGAGACAAAAACCCAGACTTCGCATTTATAATATTAGTGAGGATGCGTTTGTTAAAAAAACAGCTAACTATATAGTATATTTTTGAAATGTGTAATTTAGCGCATTTATTTGACACATGACACAGCATCATTAAAAAAACTTAATTTTTTAAGCTTATCACTCTTATGACTCTTAGTTTATGACTGTAACACCCGAATACTGAGGGCGACATATAAAATTTAATGTGACATCACATAGCCTATAACCAGCAGACAATGAAGACGTGAATTTCGTAGTCGGGATACAAATACATACATACATACAAAAATAAACTACTTAGCATTGTGTTGTTGTTTTGTGACAGGAGCGCCCCCTCTCGGTGGTGGTGAAGTAGTGTTCAAATGCCCCACCAAGCGCCACCTCCGTCCGCTGCAGTTGACCAGGTGGGGCCTCGTGAAGCGGATAAGAGGGGTCGTCTACGCTTTGAGGGTATCTCCTACAATGGCTAATAGAGTTGTCGAAGCAGCGAAAGGGGT
This sequence comes from Apocheima hispidaria, assembly GCA_947579745.1. Lineage (NCBI taxonomy): Eukaryota > Metazoa > Arthropoda > Insecta > Lepidoptera > Geometridae > Apocheima > Apocheima hispidaria. The sequence continues at coordinate 1,542,477 of OX388159.1, forward strand.
ATGTATGTACATTAATATTTTACACCACTTCATTACATACTAATACTAGCTTCCCCATACGGCTTCGCTCGCCTAGGCTACAGCAAATGAAACACTGTTTTAGACTTTCGTGGTTGTTTACAACATTACTATTAGTACTCACGGGATATTTACCACGGTTATTGTTTTTGTTGAGTTCCCGATATTTCGGCACAGTTGCATGCGGCACAGTTAAATACTGGAAGAGATATGTCGACGACATTTTCTGTATATTGAAGGGCGGTGAAGCTGAAGTAAGCAAGTGCTTGGAGCATCTGAATAATATCCATCAAGCTATGCAGTTTACAGTAGAGGTTGAAAAAGACCGAAAGCTGCCTTTCCTGGATGTTCTGATAACAAGAAGGGAGAATGGAACTCTGAGCCATACTGTCTACAGGAAACCGACACATACAGACCTTTATTTGCACGCCACCTCACACCATCACCCCCGTCATCTTAATTCTGTTGTCAGTTCACTGACAAATCGTGCCTTTGCCCTTTGTGATACAGAACATCTCACTGGAGAACTTTCCCACGTACAACAAGTGTTACACAGAAATGGGTATAAGGTTAAAGTCTGTGAAACTAGACCACTAAAGAAAAACAAAAGACCGCAGGTGAAACGTCAACCTACGTTTTTGCCCTATCTAAAAGGTGTGACGGATAAGATAGGTCGAATTCTTGGCAAATTTTCCATCAACACTATATACACTCCACATAAGAAGATTGCCCAAAGCCTGCGTTCCCCTAAAGACAAAATTCCTTTTGAGCACCCCGGTGTGTACAAAATCAATTGTAGTTGCGGAAGTTCATATATAGGGCAAACGAAGCGAACCGTCACGTGTCGCATTAAAGAGCACATTAAAGCAGTGAAGAATAATGAGAGACACAAATCTGCTATCGCTGAACATCTGTTGGACGCAGGCCCGAACCACTGGATAGAATTTCACAACCCGCAAATTCTGTCTACTGAGCGCCATTATATACCCAGGATGGTAAAGGAAGCGATTGAAATCTCAAAATACCGAAATTTCAATCGAGGTGATGGATTTCAACTTGCCAGTGCGTGGAATCCAGTGTTAGGTGCCCTGATAAGTAAAGGTACGCGTCCACAATGTGACCAAAATACAATGCGTAGTGATACTGTGAGTGTGTATTGTCGAGAGTTGCAATCGATTTCTAGTACCAGTGGTACCCGTAGCAAAAGACTGAGAAAGGGGGTAGATCGGTTTGTCTGCTCCTAAATTTCGTAACTTTTTTTTATCATCCACCCGCATCTTCAGTCTACCCGTGAACATGGCGCATGCAACTGTGCCGAAATATCGGGAACTCAACAAAAACAATAACCGTGGTAAATATCCCGTGAGTACTAATAGTAATGTAGCAAATGAAACACCCCATTTCATCTCTGAAGGTTTTGTTAGGTAGGATTAGTATGAAAAAATATATTATTTTCATACAAACTTTGGGGGTCCATTTTATCCCTGTAGAGGTGGAATTGCGCAAAATCCGTTCTCATTGTTCACCTTGACCATTTGATGAGTATTGGGTTCAAATTTCACGTCTCTATCATAAGCAGTTGATTCCTAGATTATATTCCTTAGTTGATGCTTGTTATTTTATTAGATAATACAGAAGGTAATACAAGTTGAATGTTTGCATAGATATTGTAGCATAAGGGTTGGAGACTACTTTTTTTATGTATGTCCACGCGAACGAAGTCACGGGTAACAGCTAGTATTACATGCATCATGCTGAGGTGGGGCCGGTTTGTGATAAAAATTAAACAAAATTGTGGGTACGTTATGTTTTATTTTTTATGGATTTATTCTTAAATTGTTTTTTTTTTGTTTTGTTTTTGTGACAAATTAATAATTATCTATTGTATAAAAATCAATTACCACATGTATGACGGAGCATTACTTGATAACGGTTGGACTAATTTATATTGTTTCTTTTTTGTTGCGTTCACAATTGTCAGGACAAGGTTTTTAACGTGGCCGTAGGCCGAGGTAAGCCCAGGACATAAGATTTAAAAAAAACATGTAAGACTCTTATTTTGTGCAGGTGATGCTGAAGTTCCTCCCAGACGTGTACATAAACACGGATCAGTGTCGCGGCTCCAACGCGGGCAAGAGCCCCGGATTTGGGATCAGTCTGCTCGCCGAGACCGACGAGAAGACCGTATACTGCGCTGAAGCTGTATGTATAATTCTGAAACCGGATAATTTCTCTAAGTGACCCCGAACCACAGATCACACTAGATTCTGCATTCAGGACGCTCGAAGCGCACCACGCTTCAGTCTAAATACACTTATACGAAATTATTCCTATTGATTGATTATTGGGCGTAACCTTGATATAGCCAATGAAAACGCTCGGTCGCACTCCCCGCGACCCGCGCCGCGCCTCAAACTTTGGTGACTTTTTGTATCTAGTTATATGTAAATTATATATATTATAAATATCTTTGTTATATCTAGTGTGATCTGTGCCCCGAACTAAGTAAGTCTCGATATAGGTTCCGGTTACCGATGTTTTATGCTAGTGAGTGATGAACAAGGCAAGCCTCCCGCTCGGCGTTGGCGGTAACAATCACACAGTTAATTGAAGTTACCTTTTTTTTTCCAGTGTTATTTTTGTTCAGTCTATATAACCAGTAAATCTAGCAACGCTTCAAATGACGATTCTGTTTGGTACTTTATTAATTAAGTTAATCTGTGTTTCGACGCCTTGAAAGCTTAAGTACCTGTATGTCGCAATGGTAGATTTATTCGTATTAGTGTCAGCCTTACAATTACGATCTCGGCTATAATTTTGGTTAACAGTCAGCCAAAATTATTCCTTTTTTAACCGACTTCCAAAAAAAGGAGGAGGTTCTCGAGTCGACTGAATTTTGATTGAAACCGTTCTAGATTTTGAATTATATTCCGGTTACAAGCCCTGGTCAGTTCGTGATACAATCATGAAATCTGCGATCTAATTGATTACCATGGTATGCGATTTCGGGTACAATGTCTTCGTGAGAGATAATAAGTACGAGCTGTCAAATGATTAACTGTTCTATGGCAGTTTTATATAAACCAAAAGGAATTTGTTGGTTCAGAAATCGTTAGAAGCGGGCGCGGGCGAGCCGAGCCTGCCCGAGGAGCTGGGCCGCGAGTGCGCGCTGCAGCTGCTGGACGAGGTGTACCGCGGCGGCGCCGTCGACAGCGCCTTCCAGTGGCTGCTGGCGCTGTGGATGGCGCTCGGACAGAAGGACGTCAGCGTCAGCATTGTAAGTACACATTTCTATTCGGGATTTGTTCAAGAATAACTAGCTGCGCCCCGCGGTTTCACCTGCTATTCTACAGGAACAGAATACTTTACCGGGATACAAAGGTACTCCACCTTTGTATCCTACTGTAGGAAAATACAAACACACTTAAATATTTACATACACCCCAAAAACATTACCCTCTTTCTTGGGCAGTCGGGTAAATAGCTTGGTAGCGCTTCTGCATTATGCGCTGGAGTTCCTGGGCTTATTCCTGGCCGCACCGACCCAGACCTAGTGGGGAGCTGTAAGGGAAGCATCATTGTTTATTGCAGGTTGGACCGTTATCAGACTACACCATCACTTTTCTCCAACACCTGAAGGAGTTCTTCGGCGTGATGTTCAAACTCGAAGTGGAGCGTCCAGGGTCTGATGACGAAGAGTCAGGAGATGAGGAGCAGGCGTCTGTAGCGCAGAAGGTGAAAATGACGTGTGTCGGGATCGGATATGTCAACATTAGCAAAAGGACCCTATGATTTACGCAAATTTTATTTAATAGGGACAATAAAATATATCTTTATGATAAGAAATATACAGATGGTTTCTTTTAAAGGTGCATCGTTTCGCTCACCGCGCGAAATTCAAATTTTGTTGCTTTTTTTGTCAATTACAGCTTAATTATTCATCGTAGGTCCATGAAAACTAATTTTGCGATAATAAATAGATTGTTTCAAGACATTACACCAACCAAAAATTCAATTTGAAAGCTAGTGTAGGTACATTTTTCGTTAAACCAAAAACCAAATTGAAAATCAGCTTATTGAGATTTGTAGCTAAACCAATGTTATCTAGATGATCATTTTACACGTAATTTCTTAGAACAACTTATTAATTGGCGCAAAATTGGTTTCAATAAATCCACGATGAGTAATTAAGCTATAATTGACAAAAACCGCAATAAAATTTGAATTTCGCGCGATGAGCGAAACGTTGCACCTTAATGCTTACTAGTTGGGACGTTCAGGGTTATGCAGAACTGTGGAAGAAAGCCGGATGGAGGTCATTGTAGTTATATTTCAACCTTTACTATGGGATCAATCGTGGAAAATGTCTTTCACACAACGAAATGTTTGGTATTATAAAAGTTATTCATGAGTACAATAGGCTCTTTTCGGCTTAGTACCGCCGTTCCTCGTAGCCACAGATCACACTCTAGTATAGTGCTCTTCGAGCTCCACATATCAGTTACTAGTTACTAAATACACTTATAAGAAATGACTGTGATTGGTTGATTATTAGGCGCGAGTAGGCGTAACCTTGAGATAGCCAATGAAAACGCTTGGTCGCACTCCCCGCGACCCGCGCCTTCCGCAAACTTTGGTGACTTTTTGTAGGAACAACGAATCTCGTAATGCGGTATCTAGTGTGATCTGTGGTTGTAGCCCTTTATGAACTAAATATTTACCTACTACTTATTATAAGGGTGATAGTAACATTAAAAGTTTATTTCTTCGTATTTTATTTATTTTTATCTTAATGCATACATCAACGAACTTACCGCTAAAATTGTAAAATAAGGCACATTTTTACATTTTTGTGAACTAATAACACGAAAATTAAGATACAAAATATTGCAGAATGAAATAAAAAAGATAGAATATCTTAAAACTAAAGAGTATACGTTGGCAGTGACCGTAAATTGCAAGAAATTAAAAAAAATAACAAACATATTTTTTGACTTAGAATAAATTTTTGCTATCAAGAAGTTTAGAAATTAAATATGTGAAATTCTAAACACTTCTTGGTAACCAATAAGTAGCAATAATAAGCTAAAATATAATTTAATAGTTTTTGATACACGTTCAGTCGCAAAAATACATAATATCATATTTGATCGCATGTACATACATATTAATATCACAAATACCTAATAGGTTGATTTGCTAATATTTTTTTATCATAAGGCCTGAAATATTTACATAATTAATTTGTATAAATAAATATTCGGGGTAAGGAAGTCGTCTGTACTTTTTTTTACCTATTTTTATTTAAAAAAATGCAATGACAAATAACCTGCAGGCCTAGCGCGGGCGCCGGGATAAAATTATATCCACCCGTTTTGTCTTCGCGTCAACGTGACAAAGCTAGAATATGGAGACATCCGTCTCGTTCTCGCGGGATAAATATGGTGGACAAAATTTTATCCCGGCGCCCGTGCTAGGCCTGCTGGGGAAAAAAAATGAAATAAAAAAATAGCTATGATTTTTCTAGATATTAAGGATATATGTCCCTTGTGTGAAACTCAATCACCTTTCAAAAAAAGTATGTATAACGTACAATACGTACGTATGTAATGTTCAAAATCGAGAAAACTGTTTTTTTTCGTCGGCAAATGCCGAAGTCGATCGATAATATACGGTCCTTGATTGCAGGTCTCTTATCTGATGGCAAGTGCCACGGTCGCTTATAACTTTGATTTTTTGACTTTGAGTTTTTATCTACGTTATCTTTTTTTAAAGTTAAACCGGCTAGGTTTTTTTGGCCATTTAGTCTGAAGGCCCGGCAGACGACTTTCCCCTCTTACGATTCTGTCATTATCTGACCACCGCAGGCATTTCTAACATTAAGTATATTCACTTGCGATTGAGTTTCTTCCTTCCCAGCAACTCGAGTGCTTTTTTCGATATTGCATCCGAAGTGTTTAACCCCCGAATACTGAAACGTTCGTTAACTTTGACAACAGATTAATTCTAATACTGCCTTTGTCTGACACTAAGCAAATGACAAAGGCAGCAATGGACTTAATCTGTCGTCAAAATTAACAAACAACTAACCCCCGAATACTTTCCAGTATTCGGGGGTTAGTTGTTTTTTTTTGATGATGCTTTGTTGCCGATTATCAATGATCGCAAACAGAATGCATCCGGTGCGGTGGTATGCTAACGGCGTTAATTGTCCTTCTCATCACACCCCACCCCCGCTGACCAGTTGCATATGCCCCCGACAGGGTCGAAGCTGAGGCCTTTAGGACAGACGTACTCCCATCCCAGTAGTGATCCGAACTCCATGCGCGCGCACGATATGAACTTCTTGCAGGACGACGGATGGGGGAAGTTGCCCACGTCTAGGCACTCGATGGACCCTGAGAAATAAAAAGCCATTATTACATTGGCGGTAGATCATTTGAAAGGATCGGGCTCGCTAGCCCAATATCTATGTTTCATACACGCGGGTTTCGCTAGATGCTCAGTGTCCAAGTGGTGACTCAAAGCCCAAGGCACTGACCTGTTCGACTTTAAATGCCAGGGCTAACATTTGCTGTAATCTAGCTTTGTGGTTTTTGATAGCTAGATTACTTGCTTTGGGCCATCGACCACCGAAATAAGTCTACTGAAGTTGTAATTAAGAAAGTTATTAAGTAAAATTCTGAATTTCAATCTAAATGCGGTCAAAGTCAAACTAAATGATCCCTAACATGTACAATTTTGTGGTAACAATCGACAACTTCAAATGAACTTTAATGAAATTGTAATGAAAGCTTCATGTAAAATGTCACCTTTCCCGTGGAGTATGACTTTGGTTTCCTCTGCGTATTTCAGCGCCAACCTCTCAGCGCTGTCGTCATAATAGTCGTAGTTGACGACCGGCCTGTAGGTCCTGTTAGGCTCCGCCTTGGAAATTTTCTCGAAAGGCTTCTTGGAGGGAACTCTGGAGGGCTTAGGAGTATCTGTGACTTCGGGGACGTACAAGGCACTTGATGTTGCTGGAGTTGTTACGTCTGAGGTATAGGAGATCCTGGATGTTCTAAGAGCTCTAGTTGTGGTGTCTGACACGGAAGAGACACTGGGTAATGCTGCGGTAGTTACGTCTTCTTGGACATAGGAAAACCTGGAACGGCTAGGGACTCGAGTAGATGTGCTGTCTTGGGTATAAGGTATTCTCGAAGGTCTTGTGGTGACTTCTGGGACGTAGGTGGGAGTGGTGCTGGTCGGACGAAGGGTAGTGGAGATTTTTCTCTGGATCTTCTTCCGGAAGACCTTGCGAGGAGTGCTCGTTTGTGGTGTGGTTGGTACGAGGTACTGGTATTCGTCTGAAACAGTGTTTTTGGCGTTATCACGTTAAAAAAGTAATAGAAGAAATAACAAATAGAAAGTAGAAGTGTCGGAATCGGTGTAAAATCTTGTGGACAGGAGTAAAAAATACCAATATTACTAAGGACAGGATATTCAAAGTAAGTTGCTAATATACCTAGTTGCTAAAATATTATTAATGATAGATTAGCGAATTAGATTTTCCTTCTCAACTTACCATCATAAGTCTTTGTTATAGGAGACTCCAATAAGTAATCCCTGGTGAAATACGCCGCGTCCTGGCTAGAACTTCTATATCCTAATGTTGAGTACGCATCAGAGTCTGCTGTTGGTGTTACGGGCTTGTCATTTGGGTTTAGAAATTTAGTTCCACCTCTTTGGATGCCGGAATACCCAGGGGTTATAACATTAGGAGAAGAGAAACCACGTGGTGCTTTATCTACAGTTGTTGGGGTCGAAAAAACTGAGGTTTGTTCAGGGGTTTCAGCGTATTCTCTAGTCAAGGGCACATATTGGTCGGTTAGGGTTTGGTAAATCGGTGTGGTGGAATATCTGCTCAATGATCCAGTCTGTTTTGGAACTTCGAAAGTCGTAGACGAGATTCTGGATGCGTAACTCGTGGGGATATTAGTATACCCTTCTCTTTCGACAGTTGGGTAAATGTCGGTTGAAACGAATGCAGTAGCTTTACCATCGTCAATGTCTTGTGTTGATTGTCTTGTATCCGTTGTTAATGTATATTCAGTAGTTTTTGGAATGTCGTAAGTGGTACTGGGTTCGTAGGTAGCTGTGTAAGGACGTCTAGAGTTCGTTGTGAAATCATCGGTGGTTTTTGATTCTGCATAGAATGTGCTGAGGCTTGGAATGTCGTAAATGTTGTAAGCATCTCTTATGGTAGTCTGTATGAAATTTTGACTGGTAGGAATTGTTCTGAAGGTGGGAGTGCTGTAATCCTCATTAGTGGGCGTGTTGGTTAGTTCTGTACTTGTTTCTTTGTATTTTTGTGTGCTCTTTGCTCTGGTAGGTTTGGTGTCTTCTTCGTAGTCGGTGATGACTGGGAGGGGTGCGGTGATGAGTTGATGCGTGGCGAAGGCTAGAGCAGTTTCAGCATTGTATTCTGGGGAAGGTAAAGATAATTGTGACTACGAAATTGTTTTGAGATTTAAGACCAGTCATTACTCTTAATTGTAATGAAACGATAAGCTTGTTTACAACAAAATTGTGGTAGATATACAACTAAATATAAAGTTATATAGATGGTATAGAGCCGTTCAGAAGATAGAGAATAATGAAGAGTCTGAAAAAGAAATTGAAAGATATGGTAAAGCTTAAGCAGCACTTTGTCCTGGTCAAAAATACTTCGAATAGTATCGCATCCATGGCATGTGTAGTGCACATTACCTTCAACAGTAGTTCCAATTTCTGTGGTGACCTCTCCACTCCTGCCATTCAGCAGATCATCTAGCTGATTCTGCTTGAAGCTGGCGCTGTACTTCTTGCTCTGCCTTTTCTTCTCGTCTTCGTTGGTGGCTGAAGGGTTCTGGTCTTTTGGTTCTTCTTTAAGGTTGACTAAAGGACGCCGGGCTGTTTTGGCCGGTCTCGTCGCAGTTCGCGGTTCGAGAGACGGGTCTTCGATACCGTCTGTTGAAAAGAAGTGGTTTAAATGAATGATGAGAAGATTCTAGTTTAAATTATGTGGAGCGATAACTATACAAACCTAATAAAACAAATTATTTACGCCAGGCATACTTAGTTCAGCTAAGAATAGTCATAAGTACCTATCTTTTTTCTTTCGAGGTTAGAATTCTGATTGAATTCAAATGGATTGAAAAATAGTTATTTAAGATAGAGCCTACCAATATTATTAGGCCAATATTTGTTGTATTTGATCTTGGGAACTTTCACATACACTGTTCTAAGCAGTAAGCGATATTGTTATTAGAAATAAAGAAATTATGATTTATTTCTATTTTTCTTCGTGCATATATACTTACCTTCCAGCGCCGGATAAATTACATAACCCAAATTTGTATAGCACCATCACTGCGCGAAAATCTAATAAAGCTTAAGATACTAACTACTACGAGCGAAAACCTACCGATATCACCAATGTCCTGCAGTGTCTCTTCGCTTTCCAACACTAAGGTGCTAGGTTGCGCGGTGGTGGTACTTGTCGTGGTTGTGGTGCTGCTGACTGCTGGTCTGCGGCGGCTGGCGATGCGGAACGGACGGCGGGTGATGGCTGACGAGGATACTGCGGCAGATGATGAGGCTGCGGTTGTTGAGCTCACTGGAGGGAAAAAATGAGTTAAGAGAAAAGTTATAGCAAAGATCGACGTTTGACCCAACTGGCCGCCCAAGACGTAGGTATTTTGCGTCACTACATTCAATTATGCTAGTATAATACCCGAGCTGCGCTTAGTACGTCCTGACAGCTACAATCATTGGAGCTGCTAGTTTCTATCTTTTTAAGAAGTTTACAATAATAACAAATAATTGATTTCCAAAGAAAAATTACTTCCATAAAAATACTATAATATTATTGTATTATACTTTTATATAATACAAAATTATTTTAGGCTTAATTTCTTTCTTAATCCTGTGGCTGTACTAAGGTACATAGTACGTAATGTAAGGTACATAGTATGTACCTTAGTACAGGCGCAACATGCTAAGAACTACATAACATATTGCGTGTTAATTGATTCACAAACAATATAAAATAATTTCAAACACACCATTCATGCAGTCAGTCCTTGGCACAATCAATAAGCTCTTTTAACTCTCACTGTTGATTCAATAAATAATGGCCATATAAAAGAACCTTGACAATGAGCTGAATGCGGGCATACAATTTTTATGACAGCTTACATACAAATCACGTGAATTGGTGTTTTTATTAGGTACTAACCTAGATTCGCTCGTGCAAGAGTCTGTCTGAAATATATGTATGTATGTCTGTTATAAAAGGTGAAGGAAGACATTAAGAAAACTGTTAACATACTTTCAGTTGGATATTTCCTGATAGGTGTTACTCATTTAGTGTATTGTTTGTTACGATTTTTCCTGTCAACTCGTGGTCTGATCTTAGTCCAAATAGAATGGACTACGTGTTTTTTTTTACCCTTTTGGCTTTATAGATTGGACAAATAAGTATCTTAAATTCTCATAGTCCGACTTATCGAACTACGAGGAAAGTGCGATCGGGACGTATATATACGCCGTTTGCGTATCGATGATTTTGAGTTAGTTTTCACTAGTGGTAACAGTAGGATTTTCAAGGAGGTACTAATGATCCCATTAAGATGGTGGACCCAAAACAGCAAAGCACACTTCCAAGATATTTGATTCGTTCTTTGGGTAGGATTGTTGGATCCACCCACTAGTGTAACTATAGACCTAAATACAAAAATCGGATGAATTATTTCAAAAAAATGTAGTGCTCTTCCATTTCTCTAGGAAGACGAACAGGAAAAAAGTTTACGTTGACCCATCGGTTGGACTAAGCTGTCGGACCAAACAGTATTTTTTTTGGATATCATTTAATTTTGACACGCCTGATGGTACGTTCGCCGTGTGTATGTGTGTTTACATTAAAAGTAGTACTCATTAGAAATCTTTACCTATGAACGTAGCACAAGTAACTATGTCGAAATGTCCAGAACTTCAAATCAATGGTAATCTTGGTATTTTTCCCGTATGTAATAATTTAAATTTATTCAAACGTTAACAGAACGATGTTTCATTGTTTGTATTTTGTATACTCGTAACAGATTATCCGCTGTAGATACTGGGTTACGAGATAATTGTTTCGACAAGGACGCGGCAAAGTTTGGGGAAAGCACGGTTGCGAGGACCGAGACCAAACGTTCCCATAGTATTCTCAAGGTTATATACGCTTAGTCGTGGCTACCAATGAACCAATGTGAGCTATTATTATGTGTATTACGAGCAATGCGCGACTGGTGCGATCCGATCTAGAGTGCGGAATCTGTAAGATGTTGTCGGTGACTCGTAACAATGTAGATTTAGCCAGTGTTTCGGGCAACATCCGGCTATTTTATGGTTCATGTGCTCGGCACAAAAGAAATGCTTATGTTTTTTTTTGCTGATTCGGAGAGATATGTTTCAGGATAGGTCATTGTCAAAAATAATATAACCGGTGAATGCAAATGGAAGATTGTCGTTCAATGTGGCGCTCTAAAGGGGAGACGTTTGTTTAGTGGACGTCTTCTGGCTGATGATTATGACGTTGTCTAGGACCTACTTAAAAAATTTCGCTAAGAGTGCGCTATGAGTGAAATCTCTACCTATTATATGTCGCATCCTCCGCTAGGAGTTGGTTGCATCGCTCTCAAATACGACGACCGCTCACTAACAAAGTTGGCGCGCAACTGAGCTCACGTGTCATTGCCTAAATCCTAATTGTATATGTAGACTTTCTTAGCTCTACGTTCTTTCTTTACGCATGGATGAAAAAATTACATTCTCTCAATTTTAGGTACTAAGTTCAAATATAAAAAAAACACTTAGGTACTGACTATTATTAGCAAAGACCGGTCACTGACCGCTCAACGACCTAGACTCTGCCTCGCCTAAACGTCCTCTATTATAAAGACGACAGTGCTATAGATCAGGTGTGGGCAACCTTCGAAAACCGCGGTCCAAACTTTCGAACGTTCATGAAGTCTTGGTAGTAGGGAGATACAATGTGTTTGTGTTTTTGGAAGAAAAAAGGTTTTTATCATGTTGGATATCGTCGCTGATATTGTACAGTTTCTACCATGGTCAACGTTTTCTTTAATTATGGCTCTACACGACCAGTGCAATAAACTAAAGTTTTAGTACGACTGTTTTTTCCGCGGACCGGATCCAATGTGTCGCGGCGGGTTGCATCCGGACTGCGGGCCAGGCGTTGCCCATACATGCTATAGATAAAAATCACTATCTATTACCACTGAAGCCTCATCTATCTAATGTCGTAATCAAGCATATCGTACAGACAAACAGACGGGCAGCGTGAAGTCACGCGTACGGTATGATTAACTATGCGCTCTTATTTCGTCGTGTGTCGCAACATTATAGATAGCTGGTGACATTACTGTCGCGTCGAGTTGCATATCTACAGGGTGTCCTAAGGTCGGATAGTGATATTTTAATTTTACCAAATTCATTAAGTTCCATCGATAAAAACCGTCTAGATATGACAGACCTCAAACAGGCTTGAAAAAAACCACAGTATCTTCAATTCTGCAGGTACAATAGATACAAATAGATTCATTCGAAGGGCAATAAAATTAACTATGATAAACATATTATATAGAGAGATATTAAATTTAGATAGATATATTATTGTTTAACATTACGGGTACCCCATACACTGCTTGACAACTTCTTATTATACTGAATTTTGTTCTTAAAATGAGATGAATTAAGATATCCGTGGCTCACCCCATCTTTGGACATCTATCTAGAACGATTAAATCTAAGAGCACACACGTAAAAACTAGGTCGTTACCGACCGCCGACTAACAAACGAGAGAGATAGAGATTTTCTTCTTTTTTTTTTCGTTGTTCTGCGGTCCGTGATTATCAGGTGTGTAAGCTACCATATATCGATTTCTTGGCAACTCTCGCATGAAGTAGGTAGTTACTCTATCGCACTCTTTTTGTAAACGCTTGTAAGTAAGTTATAATGACATGTCACACTCGATGACTATTATTAGCTCTACAAAAGATAACCAACAACAGAGAGGCAAATGCACTCTGAAAAGATAGAACAGGCTTCATTTATGGTAAGCACGCTACTAAGTAACAATGTACGAAAGTACTCACTTAAATGTTTGTTAAATCGACTCGTTACTATACCACCTCTTTCATGTCTATTGACTTGATGATTGTTCTGTTCTGTTGCTCTTTCGCGCAGCAACAGAGCAACGAATCGACCTGAATTTTTTGTTTCGACCTCTTCCGTCAAATTAAAACAATTTCATATAGAAACTAAACAAAATGTCTAATGTTAAAAAGTATACACAGCTACAGCATAATAACGATTATACTTTTTGGAAATTCATCGTTATTCATATTATATTTGCAAAAATGCGAGCAAGACAACTGTGGACGCAATATCACAGAAATTGAAAAAGACGGATCAAACCGAACCGCAGCTAGTCACACTAATATTATAAATGCGAAAGTTTTTGTGTAAGTAGGTAAGTATTTAAGTGTGTTTGTTCCCGTTCTACTCTGTAACGGCTGAACGGATTTGGATGAAATTTGGTATGGATGTAGCTTATTCCCTGGAATAACACAGAATAACTTTTTATCCTGAAAAAATGTGCTGTCCCTGTAGAATAGCGAGTGAAAACGCGGGGCGCAGATAGTATTCCTACAAAAGCTTAACGACTTCACGACATTTGCACAATTTCCTAACTGAGAAGAAAAGAAACGCGTCAATAGATTTGTGCAAGACCGTGCGAAATAATAGGGCTGCATAGGGGCTCCCACGGCGGTACTTAGTGATCATGGGACGATTGCGACAACCCGACGTTGCGACACGACCTTGCGACAAATGCATATTCACTTTGCCAGTTTCATAATGGATATAAATTGATTTAAATATTTAAATAACACAGATGTCTCCGGCTGCGAAATGTTAAGAATAGAGTATAACGCCGTTTTGTCTATACAAAAGGCGTAGATAAATACCCACCACATATCAACACGGTGAAAAACTACGCTTGAAGCTTCGATTTTTTGTTAAAGTTCGCAACATCTTCGTTGTTAGAGGCATTTAAAGTGACATTTTTTTGCGTCGAAAACACGACGCAGAAAAGTAGTTATTATTAGTATACCATATTTTTTTTTAAAAACACAGCGGCATAGTATTATAGTTTATCTAAGCCATTGACGCCAAAAACAAAAGTTTTTTTTAAGATTTAGGGGATGTTAACAGAATCGCCAATTTTATCAAAAAGTTAGAAAAAATCACTCTCTCCATCGCACGCACGTGTAACGCAGCGACAGCTATACTTTTTCAAATATCGAATGCGCAAAACCTCGATAGCTAGTTTAAAAAAAAGCGCCATACACCATATTCTCTTCGACTTATCTTCCCACGACCCAACCAACCCTCCAAAGAATGAAAAGAAAAAAAAACTACAGAAGCGCAGCTTGAAAACCAAAAAAAATATATATTACTAGCTGCGCCCCGCGGTTTTACCCGCTATCCTACAGGAACGGTAAATTTTTTCGGGATAAGAAGCCTATGTGTTAATTCTGGGTATAAGCAACCACCATAACAAATGATATCCAAATCCATTCAACCGTTACAGAGTTGAACGGCAAAAAACACACTTACATACTTATATACTTACACGCTTACACACAAAATTTCGCATTTATAATATTAGTGTGATGGTCAATGGTTCGCTAGTTATCGTCGGACAAATATACACATTAACACACTTGTTCCAGTAGACTCTGAGACCAGTTTGCTCGGTCTATTATAAGTAGGCATGCATTAAAACCGTATAACCGCATTTGTAACCGTATTAGATAATTCAATTTAATTATGTAGGAACTAATAATTCATTAGATCATCGCCTTATTAATAACATCAACTCTTAATTAACAAATTACGTAACTAATTATTAGGTTCTCACTGAACAAAATCAAACGAAAATCGGTACTTGCAGTTAACAATTACATAAACTAAACAGATTCATACAGGGCTATAAGGAAAGGATATGCTAAGCGGAAAAGGGCTCATAGCACTTATCATTATGAATAACTTTTACTATAGGACTTGGGACCAACCATGAAATCGAGAAAAAACATCAGCTGTTCCATAGAAAAATGTCAATGACACTCGACATGATGTATATGGAACAACTGATATTTTTTCTCGATTTCAGGGTTGGACCTATAATAAAAGTTGTTTACAATCACTCTTTAGTATTTCGTTTAGTTGTTCTCTACTCTTCATGTCGTAAAAAATGAGACAAACATATACATAATCGTAGCCGTGTCCTGTTCTTGCATAACAAAAATATTTTGTCGCGGTGCGCATGCTAGCCCTGCTGGTATTCCATATAAAAACCTCTAGATCAGTAGTACTACTAGTTGAACTACTGACAACTACTTCTGATCCGGAGGGAAAATACTTTCACCGCTAAAGAACCGTATCCAAACAGCTGATAATTTTCGCGATATTTAGATTTTGTGTCGTAACCAAACTTGTTCAAAATGACGAGTACAACGACATCTTATTTAGAATGTGTCTGACGTCTATCAGAACATCCCGCATATTAAATTTCATGAAAGTGTATATTTTTCTGATAACTGTCACTGCGACTGGTCTCACAGTCGGTCGACTCCACACGCAGATTACTCCGTATAGATACCGCATTACGAGATCGTTGCTCCGACAAAAACGCACCAAAGTTGATGGAAATCACGTAGCGTGTTGCAGGGACTGAAAACAAGCGTTCCCATTGGCTATCTCAATGTTACGCTTACTCGCGCTTAGCAAAGAATCAATGAGAGTAAATTTTTATATTTGTGTTTTGACCGAGGCGCAGTGCGCTTTGTCGTCCTGATAACGGAATCTATAGGGTTTAACCTGTGATACCACACTTGGCCGACTGCTTTCTCTACATCTCGAAGATAGCTGGCGAGGGCTAATGACGAGAGAGCTTTGAGGATTACATACCTATTACCTACTTATGGTGTGTATGTAAATCTGTATGTAACTTCACATATAAGCAACTGCTTGTAGTCTGCAAAACAGTCGTAGGACTGTTTTTCAGAGTCCGCCTGAAGAAGTACCAGTTATTCAACCGCCAAGCAGTAGTGTGCCTACAATAATTTGTTCCAGATTAAATTAAAATTAATTTTTTTATTGAGACAAAAACGACAAAATCAATTACTAGACCCTTACATTTACAATTACTAATTATATATAAGAAATGTCTTCAGCGAAATTACTGGGCGTAAAGAGATTTAATGCCTAATAACTTAGGGTGACGAGCGCAATGCATTGCCGCACAGGGTTTTGAATTGTTGAAGTTCAAAATTCTAGATGGCACTAAAGTTCAAAATTTCTTGATGGCACTAAGGTTCAAAATTCTAGAAGGCCCTAAAGTTCAAAATTCTAGATGGCACTAAGGTTCAAAATTCCAGATGGCACTAAAGTTCAAAATTCTAGATGGCACTGACATGTTATGTTGAGCGTCTTGCTCGTCTGGTCATACAGAAGAAAAAAAAATCGTTCTGGTTGTTCGGAGAGACGAAGAAAACATTAGTTCACCGCCTGTCCGAACAGCCGGTATAGTGTCGTGTAGCCTAATTCCATTCAAGTCCTAGTTACTATAAAGTTACGTATTTTCACGTAATTAGTGACAACGTAACATTTTCCCAGGCTTCTGCTTTTGTTGTATCTACTTTCGATCCAACAATGGCGTTATGCAATCAAGTGGCAGTGAATGTTGACCCAGAACTTTCTCCACAATATAACGGTGTTATTCTAAAATTGACGCTGGCTTTAAGAGTCCACTTATCTAATAGGCAACCTTGTTCGCGACCCGACAACGTCCTGACGCGGGCTTTAGTTTTATCGGGTGCACGCAAGCAAATCCGCGAGCAGACATATATATATTTTTGAACACGGCATCATTAAAACAATTTATTTCTTAGTCCATGACTTTACGTCCTCTAGAGGGCGCCATATTCAATTTAATGTGACGTCACATAGCCCATAGCTAGCGGACGATGAAGACGCTTCCAACGACAGCAAATTTGTCAAATTGCAATAGGTCGCTTAGAAGTTATGAGAGTACATATGAACACAAAAACATAGTGTTCAAAATTAGTCCGATTTGGGTACTTCCCGCTCGGTAACACTATTTCATTCATGTGAAATGCATGAATATGAAATGTCCAAATATGTTTTAAAACTTAGTATAGTGCCAAGTAAAGATTCTATACGATGTTTGTAAAGTGAATATTTTTATTAAATTTATATTAATCTTCAGTGTTTCTGTATAATAATGTACTTGTTTTTATGCTTTGAAAGTCGTATTTAAAACATTCGATCCACGTTTATATGCAAAAATAAATAGAAAATATGTATTTTTGTTATTATAACGAACAGAACTTTTTTCCCCGAACGATAATACTGTTAACGAAAGGGGTGTTACCGAGCGGGATGAACTGTCCTTTAGAAATTGCAGCGTTATTTGAGAGGTCTACTGTTATTAATTTTAAAAAGTTTAAGTTTATAAAGTTAAAATGTTTGGTTATAGTTTTAGTTTGGGTCACAGCTTGAGTCACTGATTTTTTAACATAAAAATTTTGAAAATTTGCTATTGAGGTACCTCTGGTCAAGAGCGGTTACTATTTTATGAAAATATACAGCATGCTTGGCATGCTACCGCGACAAAATCTGCTCTATTCTTTATGTCGTGCGAAAATGAGAGAATAGCATGCATAATAGTAGCCGTGTCTTGTTTTTTCATTTCAAAAGTAGTAGAGAAAATTTTGTCGCTGTATAATAGGCCTGCAGCTCTACGATAATGAAAAAATATTTTGAAGCAATCGCGTCGCTTTACCAGTTCGTTTTTCGAAGTTGAATAATAAATAATTAGAAATATTGAGAAGATAATACTAATAAACTTAATTAAAACAACTAAGCGGCTAATATCTAGTTCCAAACTAGCTTGTTCCAAACTATTTTAGGCAACAATGTGACCTCACATCACTTTCTCTCTCCATGCCTTCACGGTTCGACTCGGACATAACAACAACAATAACACCGTTTGATCTGCTACAGCTGCCATCAAATATAACTGTTATAGAGTGTTATATTTTTATGACGCAAAAACACTTCCGCAGAATAATCTTGAAGAAAAGAACAATGTTTTGAGGCTTCTGAAAGCTACTCAACCTCTTAAAAAATACTTGTTTTGTTTAACATATATTTTTCTTGGAAAAATTATACATGCCTTTTTTCTATCCCAAGTATAAAGTTCAAGTGTGTTCAAATATTAGTAGTTCGCGTCAAACTGAGACCTCACGACCCTTATAACTTCACTTGTACAGATTTCGAACTTGACTCGTTTTTGTCCTTAAAAATTGCATTTTTATTACCTACAAAATTTCATAAAGATCGGATGTACGGTTTGCTAGCTATCTTCGGACAAATATACATACAAACACTGACTTGTTCTCGAAGATTCTGAGACCTTCGCTTCGCTCAGTCAATTAACTTATGCCTTATCAGCAGCCATAAGACGTCCACTAGACATTAGAAAAGGTGGGTTGCCATAATCAGATGCTTGGCAGGCGGCTTGGAGATCGCAGAACGCTCGCCGACGCTAAGTGGGCGCTGCTGCCCGTCCGCCGGTGGTGCTTGTCGCAGATTTATGACAAAACCGAGTCAAAATGCATAATTCGAAGAAATAATTGAAATATTGAGCAAGAGCCTTGTTTAGATTCGCATTACAATTTTTATAAGCGAAAGAAATGGAAAAAATAAATATCCTACACGCTATATAAGTTTTTAATTGGACACCATAAAAGCAATTAACGCTGGCGAAATCGTAGTGCGTGATCCACGAATCTATTGATTTATTATTATTAAGCTGCCGTAGCGCATTGGTGCTAGGGTGCTATTTTGTATTATTTCATGAGTTATTATGACACATTTTTGTTTTTACCATAGAGCCCTCGAGCTTTCGTCTCTTTATAGCTTCCTCGGCTCCGATTAAACCTCGGCGGAAGTTTTAGATTCAATTATTTATTGCATCAATAACTAATAGCAGCCAAAAAGTTACCAAAAAGCCATTTCGGTATTTAAACCAATTCTATCCTATCCCTATCTATCCAATTCAATTCTATAATTAATTAGTTATAAATTAACTTCAGGCTTGATGGTGGTAAAATTTTGGTTTACGTTTCATCATAAGCCAGAACCAGAAAGCTCTTATAAACTCAACAAACTAAATAACTTATTAAAAAAATTAAACGTAGTTGCAGTAAAAATATGTAAATTTAATTCTGTCTGCGTGTTGAAAATAGTGTTCTTTTAAGTTGGTTAAAATTTTTTACTTTCCAAAAAATAGCAAATTATATCGGCTCCAGCCACCAAACTCAGCGCTAGCGCATGTCTTGGTAGTCTTCTCTAGTTAACAAGTCGACGTTTTGTACGTAATTATGCAAATGCATTTAAAAATCTGGTTTAAAAACTTCCGCGGATGCTTTGTACTTTTTTTTTGGTAAACTATGACGGTTGATAGCAGTTTGTTGCTGAAACAGTATTGTTATGAGGCAACGTAGCCGTGAATATTCACCGTTTATCTGATAATTTGTTTGCAGTCATTGTTTGGGAAGCTTTGGTTTGTTTAAGATGTCGGTGGGGAACGATGAAAATGATTGTTCTTGACCAATTTATAATCTCTTGTATTCGTTTTGTGTGCTTGTGCTATTTAGTGATGAGACTAACGAGTCGTTCGCCTGATAGTAAGCGCCACGCTTACCCATAACAAATTCAGTGCCACTCAGTATGCTGAAGTTCAACAGTTCAAAACTGCACTGCACTGCACTGAGACATTAGATGTTAAATATCTTTATTCCCAGTAATTTCGCTGCAAAACCCAATATTGTCAAAAATAGCCTTTAGTTCGGAACACAATGTACTTATGTTTGCACACTACTGCTTGGCGGTTGAATAACTGGCAAGGTGTGTCCAGAGAGCCTCTGGTCCTGCCACTATAAATATACGTAGGTATTTTAGGTTTTAGATTTAGATTATATATTCGATGAGTGCCACGATGGAAAGTTAACACTGGCTGATGTCCGTGACTTCGTACGTGTAGTAGAGACACCGCCGCCGTAAGGTGTAAATGTGTTTAGATTTTTGTCTCAACTCCCATACGGCTGAAAGGCTTTTAATTAAATTTGGTATGGTGTTTCCTTTTATTCTGGATTAACACATGGGCCATGTGCATTGATCCCAACTGTACGGTGCGATTGCCTAAGGAAACCGATAGAAACCGCAGGGAGCTGCTAGTAAGCGCTCATTGTTACGAAAACTTCGACGCATGAAGCGCGTTGTGACTTTCGTTTAAAAAAAAACACCTATGGCGGTACATTTTGTTTTAATAAAACGGGAATACTCACGTTAAGGTGCAACGTTTCGCTCAGCTCGCGAAATTCAAATTTTCTTGCGTTTTTTGTCAATTACAGATTAATTACTCATCGTGGATTTATTGTCAATTTTGCGCCAACAAATAAGTTGTTTCAAGAAATTACGGGTAAAACGATCACCTAGATAGCATTGGCTTAGCTACAAATCTCAATAAGCTGATTTTCATCTTGGTTTTTGGTTTAGTAAGAAATGTACTTATACTAGCTTTCAACTTGATTTATTGGTTGGTGTAATTTCTTAAAACAACTTATTTGTTAGCGCAAAATTGATTTCAATAAATCCACGATGAGTAATTAAGATGTAATTGACAAAAAACGCAAGAAAACTTGAATTTGGCGCGCTGAGCGAAAAGTTGCCCCTTAAAATAAAACGTTAAACGTTAAAGCTAAAATAAGTTAAACTATAATCGGAATAACCGACTCAATTTAACGTGAGTATTCCCGTTTTATTAAAACAAAGTGTATCAAAACCACCTCAGTTTTCATAGTAAAACCTAAGGCGGTAATATACTGCAGGTACAGAGTAACTTAGTAAGCGGTTTTCAGTGTCGTCATCATTATCATTATTTTAGTACGCCACTTATCCCGGTTCTGAGCCAATCCTGTCCAGGCTCGTGAGATCAAGATCAGTTTCGTTAACTTTTAGGCATTGCTGATACAGGTTTTATAATATTGTTGTCTTTTTTACGGGCCACGAGCTCATGTTCATAATAGAATTTGTTTCGTAATATATTTATTTAAATTAAAATGTTTGGTCAACTCGATTCTGGATAAATGCACAAAACCTACCTACTAATTAGTTAATTGCGCCATCTATCGAGTGCTTTTGAACTAATGTTTTTTTTAAATGATTCTTTGAAAGCCCCATTCAGAATCGATTAGCGAGGGTAATTTGGAGAGTGAATGCCTAGCTTACTACATTAAACTTGTTTTGTAGCAAAAACCTGCAATTTAGCGTTTAGCGCCTTCAGTCGCAACACAGTGAGAAATAGTGCAACAATTTTGACAAAATTGGCAATTCTTAACGACCGTTACCTAAACGGATTAACTGGCAAATCGCGTGAGGGAGTTGCGATCGCTTCAACCAGGTAGTCGGTATCTAGTACTACGAGTCTACTTTCAGGTATTGAGATCATGATAATTTTGTACCAGATAGCTGTTGTATGTCAATGATAGCCAGTGTTGCTATTGTGAAGATATTTTAATTATCCGCAACTTCGTAACGGTGCTTCACGGCATTTTCACTTCGTAGGTTTAAAAAGGGAGGCCTATGTTCAGCAGTGGACGTCTTATGGCTGATGATGATGATGAGGTTTAAAAATATACCCCTATTGAACAAAGCCATACTTCGGTTACCTATGTTAAAAAATAAATTATATGCAAAATTTTATGCTTCTACAAAATCTCAATCTAAAAGAGTTGGCACCTGTTTGTATATTTGTATATTAATAAGTTTGCATGTATATTTGTTCGACGATAACTTGCGAATCGTTGTCTCGATCCTCATGAAATGTAGACAACTAGTGCAAACACAAACATACTTACAAATAAACTTAGTACTTAAATACTTACATACACTCCAAAAATCCATCCTTCTTGGGCAGTCGGGTAAAAACGTTACTATTACCAAAGAACGATTTATTAATCTATGCTATTACTATTATTTCAAATATTAAAAAAATTGTGTGAATATGAGCAAAATCGATTGATGTGTTGAAGTTCTAGGTCGCAAGGTCTCATTTCGGCGCGAAATAACTATTTTACCTTGGGTAAACAAGTACTACATTTCAGCATGTAAGTGCGTAATAAGTATTCAACCAGCCCCACCTTGTAATCTAGTCTATTACTCAGTCCTAGAAACCTCCGCGACCTGCACTACTCCACATTACGTAGATGATTTAAATTTCATTGATAAAAGTGCCGGTCTCCAAGGCGATTCACATAATGTCTGAGAGGACAACGCTCTGCGAATGTCTAGGTCTGGTTTTAAGTCTAGGAGGCATGTAGTTTGCAAACAAAGCAAAGTAGGTATAGGTGTATGTTTACATGCTGGTCAGCTTGTGCGTCGCATTTTTAAATGTTTCTTAATACATTGGATTAGATTACTCCTAACGAGTTAAGAGAAAAAAGTTGTTAAAGTTGTTAAAGTCGGCGCCATGTTGTTACGTGTGTTAGCACCATATACTTAGAATACAATAAACAAATAAATGAAATATATTATTTTTATTATTTTTACCCAGCCAAATTCTATTTTTATTAGTTAAAGTCTTTTTTGTGTATAAGTTTGGTTTAGTATTATGTTTGCCACGGAAAAGTGCAACTTCATTTTTTTTGTGAGAAATGCATTATTATTATTACTATAAAATTTAGCCTGTGACACTCTGGACGTAAAGAGGAATCCAACGACACCTCGTTTGTCAAAATCGGTCAAGCCGTTTAGGCTGCAGGCAGTCTTATAGGAACACACAAACATACACCCCAAAAACATTACTCTCCGTCTTGGGTATTCGGGTAGAAAAAGATACCCACATCAGTAGGTAGTAGCAAATATACCTATTACTTAGTAGGTACATTCGACATTCTGCGGACAATGAGAGATACTCGAGTCTCGCGAGATGAATGCTTCGACAGGTTTCACTTGCTACAGCACGTTTGACTGACCATACATGTTTAACTAGTTACTATTTACAGAGTTACAAATGTTTAATGTTAGTGTGAGATACAGTAGATGATGTAATAACTATCCATAGTCACAACACATGGCAGGCAGCTTGGGGATTAGTATTTAGTATTCAGTATTTTATTGCACCAAGTAACTAGTTTATAAGCCTATAATTTATATGCTACTCACTATGTTAACATGGACCCTGTATGTAAGGGTGTCGCAAATTTACATTTAACAATTTTAACTTAAAAATTGTTTGTAATTTTAAGTTTACAACTATGACGTCATCGTGGACTCAAAACGTTTATACGTTTAGGTAGCTAGGTAGCTAGGACCGTTTACTAAGAGGACGCTACCCGTCCCCTGGTGGTTCTGGTCGCAGGTTTAGCTTTTAGGTTCCACGATATTTGGGTTATTTAAATTTATCTAGTTACTAGCTGAAGATTGCGATTTGGTACTAGGTGACTTGGACTTGGAAATTTTGGATTATAATACCATAAATATTTTATTTAAAACATATTAATATCATAGCGACATAGATTATGGTTTATCCAAGCCATTGACACCAAAAATAAAAGATTTTGATAAGATTTAGGGGGTGATAACAGACAACCCCAGAAAAGCTAATTTCATTATAAAGTTAGGAAAATGCACTAACTCTCTCTATTGCACGCATGAGAAACAGAGTGACAGCTATACAATTTCAAATATCGAATGCCCAAAACCTTGCGGAAGGAATATCCTCTTAAGTTAGTAGCTACATCTACTCAAAAGGAATTCTGAATATTTTTCTTATGACGGATAGGTATAGCTGATATAGGTACTACATAAAACCATATTTCTTGTGGCTATTAAAATAATACTTGAACTTAAGTAACAATCAGTACCAAAGGTCAGGTCTGATTGGTCTTGACGCCTTCCGTGACCAAAATGGGAGGCTTCAATAACAACGCAATTATACGAAGTCATTACCATAAGGTACAGGTGAGGGTTATTGTTAATTGACAAGAAATTATTTCAATTTGTTAAATATCAATCAATCAATCAAAGTTTTTTATTTGACACATAAGAGCGGTACATAAAAAAGTTTCGAAGCCTCTGATTCCCGAACTAGCATAACACTGTATTTCAGAAACCAGCGTCTTCCCCAATGAGTGAATATGGCAATACAAATTACTCTTAAATTATAAGCTTACCTATTCCTATCTAAGTTATATAGTTCAATAGACTTAAATAAGTAACAGAAGATAATTGCTACATAAAATATGATAACTAACGTTGCAAGTTAAAATTATAGATGTAATATATAAATATGTATATATAATATATATAAATATGTGCGAATAAGATAATCTAAGTAGATTATATAATGGATGGTGTTAATAATAAGCGTATGAATAATCATGTGGAATGAGCGAGTGATGTACGAACTATAACAGATTAAAGTAGGGGTCTGGAGTGAGGAGACATCTCCTCAATACACAGGTACTCAAACGAGTCTAGGTATTAATTTATATAGTTGGTTATATTTTAACTAGCTGCGCCCCGCCGTTTCACATTTTTCCGGGATAAAAAGTTTATTCAGGGTATAAGCTATATTGGTATATCCGTACCAAATTTCATTCAAATCCGTTCAGCCGTAACAGAGTTGAACGGGAACAAACACACTAAGATACTTGCATACTTACACACTTAAACACAAACTTTCGCATTTATAATATCAGTGTGATTCAACAGTAACAAACAAATTCCATATTTAACTTTAGTACATTTTCCCGATAGACACAATAGCCATAGCTATTATTACCGCCGATACTGCAACTTATTGACAAATTGAGTCCGATACAGCTAAAGTTTTGTATACGTTAGTGGAATTAGGCCTAAAAAGGTAATTTTGTGTTTTTATTTATTTAGTCCATGTATATTTTTTGTGCACCTTGTGAATCACGGGGCGATGTGGTTGATGAGCGACAAAGCACATAAAAAATAAAAAAAAATTGACAAGAAAATATTTCATTTCGTAAAATTTTTCCAGTATTTGATACGTTAGCTGCCCTAGGCCTATTGACAATTGCCCAGGTCGTTGTTAACCACAAGAATGGAATGATCAATTTGAAAATTAAATTAAATTAAAAAAAACAACAAAGTGTGTAAAGGATGGATGAAAAATAAAACACTAAGTATTGCCGCCCCTGGAATTTTGCCGCTCTAGGCCCGGGTCTTCTCGGCCTACAAGAAAATCCGCCCCTAGCTGTATATATGTTATAGCTACCGCAAGATGTAACTAATCTAAACATAAATAAGCTGGAAAGGAAAAAAATATATAGTATCTAGTGTTAGAACATTTTCCACGTAAGACAGTTGCTAAGCTACAAACGATGAAAAAAGATTCTCGCTTTTCCGATAAGTCTATCTAGTTAGAATAAAGAAGTTAGATACCTTATAAATATTTTAGAACCCTATACAGTTCTATACTATGCTTTCATTTAATCGTGGAACCGGTGTGTCAACTCTCCGAGTGGTTTCCTCAAGAAGCTTTCCGTAAAATTGACGCGACACTATGATAATAAGTACCTATACCTAGAAAATGTAGAGTCTGGTATAGCCGGTAACAGAAGTGTACGTAAACTTTGTAAGCAATGAATGCGGTCGGCCGGAATTACGATTCAAAACAAATTCAAAATTCGAATTCATACATTAGAATTGAAATGCAGCAGTAAATATTTATCGCAGTAATTGAGTATTCACAGTAGACTTTTCATTACATCTTAGATTCAATGTCATAGAAAGTTAGAACCATCTACAAAATAACGCGTTGGAATTCGCATCCACAGCAACTGTGGAGTTCGCTAATAGAAAGTGAAGCGAACTATTTCAATGTGGTACTTGCCATTGAAACATTTCCATTGGCCCAGTGCGTTCAAGTATATTGCACATCTATGCGAACTCAGCGCTACGACTTCGTTCTTAAGCGGTCGTCTTGTTTCAGAGCTATATGATATTGTTAGTAGAGATTTCGACAAATGGCGCTACAATTAAAGCTAAAAAAAGTACTACACTTCCAAGCTACCAAGCTTCAGCTTTTAGATGCCAACTACTGGACGGAGCCTATTTTGGGGGTGGTTGCCATAATCGCCTCACGCTTAGCAGGTGGCCCGGAGATCGCAGAGTATTCTCCGTTTAATATGAGGAAGCTGCTGTCCATACTCCATGACTGTTCGCAGTTTTATGACATCCGAGTCCCTAGCAGACATAAAAGTACTGGGACGTAAATGTTCGGTTCAGCAAGTCTTTACTTTTGAAATCTCTGACAATACGTGGTGAGGTTTGCTAGCAGTGGAATGTGGTGCAACAATCAACTTTTGCGCGCAAGTGTACATGGACTCACCGTTCGCCGCGGCGGCTCCAGCAGGCCTGCGGCGCACAAAGTTGCGCGTCGGCAGGCGCTCAGTACGTCTCGCGCCTGCGCCCACAGTCGGCCGCCTGTTCGCCGCGCTAGTTTCATTTCGCGCGCTTTCCCGGGGCTTGAACCTCGAACCTCCCCGTTTCGGGAACTTGTCGTCCGTGGCTGGAGTGGTCGTGACGTCTTCCTCGCCTGGTGGTGGAGTCGCCTTTGTGCGTCGAAGGAAGGTTCGCTTGCCAGGTGCCTGCGGGAGTACACATGGTTAGTATTGCATTATTATTGCGCGCTTGTACAGTCTGGCCAATAAGTTCAATCAGGTAAAGTTTTGTTCTCAACAAACTCTACTTTTAATTTTTCGTGTAAAAATTGATTGTTTTTTGATATTAACTTAACTTCTTCGACATATTGGCCAGAATCTTATATGTTTCTTAAAAAAACTTCTTGGTTTCTATCGCAAATATTTGTTTTTCAACAGTTTCATTGCAGCTCAATAATACTAATCTAGGTATGACTAAATCTCTAAAGAATGCGGTTTATTTACATACAAATCTAGAAATTTCGGTAAATGCTAAGTTCTAAAATACTACATTACTCACAGATAGAAAACAACAATATTATGATCGGTCGGGGATACAATTCTAGGACAAAGAGAACGCATATAATTGAATTTTATAAACAAATTGCCAGAAAGAATAAAGCTACTTTGAAAATGATACGTTCTTGTTCTTATTTTGCCTTTCAATATCAAAACAAAAACCTGTTTTCACAAATCCTTTATTTTTCTTAAAACGTTACATTTTCACAGTGTTAATATATATGTACTTAAGTAATTCTATATCTGGCGTTTCCATGTTTTGTGTAATCAGAGTGAAGGCGAACGTTGTGGTTAGGGCATTGAGGCATAAGTACCTACGTGTAATGTAACATTGTGGTTTTAATCCGTGAAGCATAGAAGTATAAATAAACAATTTTAGAAACATTTAAGTATTTTAAGTTGTTTCAATTATTTTATTGCACCTAAACAGAATTCAAGGTTTTTGGCAGTTGCGACAGTACCACCATATAGTTACTATCAAAAATACTTTCGTTACATATTCGATGGACAATGTATGAAAATGTTTATTTTTTATTACACCCGCTGTTCCATTTTTACTAAAAATTGCAAAAAAAAAAAATGTTACTTGTATTTTTTTTTGTCTTAAATACATTGTTGATAATTATTTTCTATTGTTTAAAAAATTTAAGATTGCTTTCCTAAGTCAATCGACCTATAGCTTATCTTTTTGTAATATAATTTCGTCAACCATACCATTTATATTTTTTCCTAACTCATCTTCCTACGCACGATTCAGATGATTAAATTCACAATTTGGAATCGATTACATGAAGTTGACCAATTAAAATGTTAATATAGGCAAGTGACTCGTAAACATGCCATATAGGGCTTGGTAGAGTCGTGTAGTTTCGACAGAGTGAATCCTCATTGCCTTTAGCTTGGAAGTTACCATGTTACATGGTTTCGTACAAGCGATTTGGATTTTCGATCGAGCTTAGATCAAACCAACCTTGTCCCGTCCACAGTTGTCTCGCACACGAATTTTGCATTATTAAAGATATAAAATCAATGAGTATGAATTTATAAAACATATAATGAAATTATTTTTCTGATTGTTGAAAGATTATAATAAAATAATAATATGAAGGATAATAATAATAATATTATTAATATGGAGAAACATGCGTTCGAAACGCATGTTTCTTCATATTTGAACCTTGAAATTTGATGGAGGAGATCGAAACATAATGTTCTTCGATCCCTTTCGCCAAGTTAAACGATATCAAAACGAACATTTCTTTAAAGGTTTCCCAAGCTTGGAATGCGAATTAATCACTTCAGTTTTCAGTGAGGACGTTCGAAATAATTATAATCAATGTCCCGTCTAGTAAAAAGTCAGAGGAGACGTTCTCAACGTCCTCGCCGATGGGAATAAGCCCAAAACAGATATCTTTGTTACGTTTCCGGTATTCTAATTATAATTGTCCCGTCACATAATTTCCATTATTGCACACCCCGTCTTTTACATCTTCTATGATCCTCTCCATCCCAAGGTTGGCTGGAAGAGATCGTTTTTAGCGATAAGGCCGCCACTTGTTACACTAGTTTTTTTTTGTTTTCTGTCCTAGATAGTACAATCGGTGTGAACAATAAAGAATTTATCTATCTATATATCTATAGGGAAACAAATGGGACTGAGTCAGCAGGTGAAATCAGATATTTAATCAAACGTAAACGGTTATCAGCGTGGCGCAGCGTCACGCTCTGCGGGCGAGTGAACGTGCGTGACGGGAGCGTGCGGCGTGACGCTCGGAGCGGGGAGCGGGCTAGCCCTTAGGCGGTTGTGATTCTTGATCATGCTCAAATTATATTATTTTAGCGATAACAGTGGTTGGCGTGTTAGGATCGCACGCCGCAGGGCGATACTACAACAACGAGCTTGAGTTACCGGTGGAAGAAAACATTATGTGGAAACCATAGCGTGGTGGTAGGGTACTTGCTGGCTAGTTACTACACTCGAGTTGAAAATCTGTCGCCAAGGCTAACGGTGTGTTCCGGCAGCCTCACTTGAAAACCAGCAAGGTGTGTTTACTATGCTCGACCTTATTGTCACTTAACATCAGTTGAGTTTCTGGTCCAATGCCTGTCAAACATCAAAAGGATTCATTTAATTTCAGTTTTTAATTCTTTTAATAGCTTGATCATATTATTTTGAAGCAGGAACTGCTCTCCCGAGAGCAATTTCTTCTTTCTGATGTATTTAGGTCATTAGTTTCATTTAGTTTTTGGTTATTTTACTGCGCTTGCAGTCCTGGCACGCACAACGCACACGTCTGGATAAAGCAACTACACCAAAATAATAATAAAAAAATATCGCTTGTGTATAACAGTCATAGCCTTAGCAATACAATAAATGAGTACAACTCTCAACAACCACGCGAACGGTAGATTCTTGTTCGTGTTGCTCACGGAACCAGGGTGTTCTGGCGCGGTCGAGGTTATGCTCAGAAATTGACAATGGATGGTTTGAGTGGTTTTAATGTCACGAGAGTGAGAGGGACGGATAATCTTGACAGATCCTGTTCGATACTGTGCTTTGCGATCGTGTTATGGTATATGAATGACATTAACGCAACCAGTAAGAGCGTAACCCTATTTTTCTGCAATTACAAACAAACAAGTTATCACTGGGCCCCAGTTTTTTTATAATTGATCAGCATATTTTCCGGTTTACTTTTCCAGGTTTCTGTAATTTACTCAAATGATTATTTCTAGGTATTGCAAAATTGTGTATGTATTTTACAACCTTATAAGTAGGTATCTGGTAAAATGGTTCATTTAATTTTGATACTATACAAATTTTTTAAGGCTCAAACCATACATTTTCATAAAAAGAATGTATCGCAGGTATTTTGCACATATTTTATTGGTTATATTTATGACATGCCATCTGTAAAGAAGGCATGTATTAACCACGTCACAGATAAAAAACACAATAATACAGTATCACAAAATAATAATTGCGTACTTTTCCTGGCTCTACAAAGCTGTGTGATAGAACAACATACTACTGTAATATATCATTTCTTTACATACATAACATATTTTATGCAAAAATATTATTTAAAGAAAAACAAAGTACCCGACTGCAAAATGTAGGCTATGCCACTACGGACGTAGAGAGGGATCCAACGACAGTTCACTTGTCAAAAGCGGTTAAGCCATTTAGGCTGCCGAGGTACTGTAGAAACACACAAACATACTTACATACTCCCCAAAAACATCAGCCTCCTTCTTGGGCATGGGCAGTCGGGTAAAAATAACAAAATTCGTATGTTTTCGTAGTTTTTGTACATCTTAGATTTTGCTAAACTTTACTTAATTACAGGTCATTACGAATGGTTATCTCAAACCGACATAACATACAAATAATATTTTTTGGTCAAGTTTGAGTTCACCATATACATGAGTTATTTTGATATATATTTTTAATGCGGATTAACTCAGTTTCACGTAAGGATAATTTCATTGTATCAGAACAGAAAAATCTGATTCGTAGAAGTAGTTACAGTTAGCATAATTATATTTAAACGTGTAACATGTTACAAAAACAAGATTATGTTAATTTGTGATTACGTACTTAGTAGATACTACTTTTGTTTCAACTTCCGGTTTCGCTCTCTTTTGCGACTGCTTTTACGTAATATGTGCTCTCTCGCTCGCACAATCAACGTTTTTAATAATTAAAAACTACTGAGGGTGATATTTTAAAGTGATTTTGAAATGTTCTGTCTTGCTGTGCCGCCCACAGAAGAGAAAAAAAAATTACTTCTAGATTTCTCTTTTCTGTGGTGCCGCCAGCCTCGGTCCAGTACTAATCGG
The DNA here is from genome assembly GCA_947579745.1 of Apocheima hispidaria. Classification (NCBI taxonomy): domain Eukaryota; kingdom Metazoa; phylum Arthropoda; class Insecta; order Lepidoptera; family Geometridae; genus Apocheima; species Apocheima hispidaria. The sequence goes on from OX388159.1 coordinate 1,573,554, forward strand.
GTCCAGGTTTGACTGCGACCTTTGATTTTAGACGATTGACCCATCTCGCTGCCCGATGACCTATAGCAATATATGTATTTCGAGCTAATTGTATACGCTAAAAAAACTACTTTAAGCTAACGGTTGAAACCGAGGGGTGCTGCTAGTCTAAAATATTTCCCTTTAATACAACCTACCCATGACACGGGTAAGTCCTAAACTGCGACCAGCAGGGCTATATCTTTTTGTTATGCAAGAACAGGACACGGTTACGTTTATGTATACGTTTGTCTCATTTTTCACGACATGCAGAGTAGAGATTTTGTCGCGATGCGCATGCTAACCCTGCTGATCCACCACAGGACGGGTAGCGACGTTCTCTTTACAAACGGTGAATGTTCTGCGATCCCGAAGCCGCCTGTCAAGCGAGGCGTGTAGCCTTCTAAGGGAAAGGCATTTGTTCAAAAGTGAACGATTCCTGTCTAAAGCCGTCTTCTGTCTGATGATGATGATGATACAACCCACACGGCACTCATTTATGCCACTAATGACCTGCAAATATTTGCAATATTTCGCAGAAACAAATCCATTGGCCAAGCTCATTACAAACGCGGTATTAAACAAACACCTTAAGCTGTGTGCTTTGCTCATGGTTACCGCATTCCTCGCACAGCCATTCCATATCAGTCAACATCACGTGATGAACTGGTTCCATGCCATACTGGTATCATGGAAATTCTTTTATTGATTACTCATATTTGCCATAGAGACGCCACATATTTGTCATCTAAGGTGGACCGACGACATTGTGAAAGTCGCGGGCAACCGGTGGATGCAAGTGGCACATTGTCGGTCGGTGTGGCGGTCTAAGGGGGAGGCCTATGTTCAGCAGTGGACGTCTTCTGGCTGATAATGTTATGTAATGTTGCCATAGAGACGATATAAAAAAATGTAATCCTTTATTGGTCGGCTTGCTAGTTTTTTCACTAATTTTTATAAATGAGTAGGCTTTTTTTAAAGCTTAGGTGCAGTAAATCATACTTCTGCATTGTTATTAAGCAGTTGTTCGTTTTTACATTTATTGAATAACTTAGGGCCGTTGCAAAAAATAGGTACCTACATATCTAGTTTCAAAAACTTGAATGTAACGTGAGTTGTGGTAGTTATCATTGGTGGTATTTTCTCTTTTGCCCGTTTTTTTTTATTGCCCGTTGATACTAGTTTTTTTTTATTCTTTGCTTAGCTCCTTGGATTCCGGGATCCATGCTTTTTATCCAACCAAACAATTTATGTCAACTGACACTTAACGTAACAACTAAAGGCTTTACAAATGGAAAAATTACAAAGTTTACAGCGCCTACTGTTACATATTACTAGTATTTCTTGCTACTATTGTTATTATGTTTATTGCAAAATCTTGCTAATCTAACTTGCTAAATGCTAATAGTCCATAGTAACTTTTTGTTCAATTTATATTATGACGGTTAGAGGTACTATGAGATTATGAAAATAACACAAAAACTTTACATTTTAACTGGCGAGTAGATTTATTTATTTTATTGACTAAAGAATGTACATCCCTAATCAAATTAAACCTACAAACCTAGACCTGTAACCTAAAGTTAATTTAAACTATTTTGTACTCTGCAGGCAGCAAAAAATATTTTCATTTTAGTTTAGTCTAGTCGAACCTCCATGAGCACGACGTGGTCTCCTGTAATTAGGGGTGCACCCAGCTTGATGCCTGTGTTTCATAATGTGTAACTTGTGTTGGGGATCCATATTCGGTAAAAAAAATAGACTACTTATAGAAAAGACGAGGATTACCCATAAGACCTACAATCGCTTAAGGATAACCGAAATGCTCAAACCTACTAGTTCATAGCGTACAGTAAATATTTAGTTGTTTTAAGAACTTAATGTTAGTAGTTCCACTGTTCTAGTTTTTTCTTGAATCTAGATCAATTTTGCTGTAGTGGTAGAGCCAGGAAACATTAAAATACTTTCACGGACTCTTACAGAGGAAATTCAAGTTAAAGCTAGCATTTTATGGGGCGAGGCAACCAGTCCATTACGTGACATTTTTTCTCCCAGAAATGTAACTCGAATCTTACATTGCAGTTAAATTATTAAGTTATATCATTTCATTCATATATGAAACAATAGGTTAACTTATCGTTTTTCTATTTCCTGTTTTTTTTTTTCTATCAAATTGTTTAGATGTCATAGGTTTATTTTTTGTACGTGACGAGACATATTGTGAGCGGTGTTGAGTACTATGATACAATAATGATTGTACCTAATTTTGATATCGTGTTTCTTTATGGCAATAAAATTTTCTGATTCTGATTATGCCGAATATCAATCTAATGGCTTCTACAAACAAAACTCATGTCTGGAGCCATAGAACACACACAAATTCCTAGTTTCCTACTCGTATATATATACAATTAACAGCCAGACCCAGAAAAGATAAAGCCTGCAGAAGTTTTCCATTTATTCAACCGCCAAGCAGTAGTGTGCATACCTAACTGTCTAGATTCAAGGGATAATGTTTCCAGCGAAATTACTGAGCATAAAATATTTTACATGTAAAATCAGTTGCAGTTTAAAATTCTGGAGGGCACTGAAGTGTTTTGTGCAACCGAGACGATTACCAGCATCGGCTACCGTAGCATAAAAAAGAAATATAAATTAACCGTTCAAATATCTGCCCGGCTAGGAATCGAACCCGGAACCTCCCCCTCATATGGTAAATGCATTACCATTGTGCCATTCAGGTCGTTATATCCCTTGTAAGTTCGTCCTCTACTCGTATATATTTCGTGTTCATTAGACCATATCAACGTCTATAAACGTTCTCCATAACGGCCTCTGGCTAAAGCCCTAATAAGCATCGGAATGCTAATACAATACTAACAGAGCCAAGGCCCACATGTCGACACACACATGCACACATTCGCGTACTATTTGAAAAACAAGTTTAGTATGAATTTCGGACTAAAATATAACATGATAAATAAAATTAGGCTTATGAATGAATACGCAAAGTATCCTCAACTGCTAAATCTTAACAGTCGTGGCATATTTTAACCCGGTGGGTCTAAAAGCACGATTTTGCACGAGTTCCTTAATATAACGTAGCGGAACTAAGAAAGGATTTTTGAAAAATCATTCCCTAAGGAGATTAAATGGAGGATGCAAGTTTGAATGAAAGTTCATCGTTTATGGTTTTCACTTTTGAGGCCGAACGAAGGTCGAGCCTTGTTCGATTTACATTTTCTTCTAACTTATCTATTCTATTATTTAGTATTAGCTAATTTATTCCAATTTCTTAGAACTTAATAAAATTTAATTTAATTTTTTAATTTACTAGAAGTTTGTTTTATATCAAATTAGGTCCATAGATTATATACGGCATGATTTGTAAGATGTAGTAACGCGTTACGACAGAGGGACTGACGTATTTTACATATTTAGTGGCAGCCAGGGTTTCACGGCCGTTAGAGAATTCGGCATTTTGCGTAATTCCGTAGTTCATGTGTAGTGAACACATGATATTGGAAAACTGTTTGAACTGTGGAGTTTTCGTAGCTTTTAGACGAAAACTAATTTCATAAATTCGTTTAGTAATGTACAGTTTTCAGCATTTCTACGTTGATGGAAAAATTACCCAACAATTTTTAAGCATATCAATTCTCTCGGTAACTATTGCTTCTAAGACACTTTTTTTTTTTATTATCTGTTTTATCAAATTTCGTTTATAAAACGCACCAATCTAGTCATTACAAGTAATTTCTCTTGAATGAAACTTTTTATTTTTGACTTGGCTCCATCCACAGATGTATATGTGGCTCCATCCCACACAGTTTGTCTTGCAAACGAGTCTCGGCCATATAAGATGGTTAAACCCGTCGCCCTTGATCTGCTCTTAATTTGGTGAGGCATATTAATTTAATTTCTTCTACGTAAATCAACGTTACCACATGATAACGATTACACCCGTGGACTGGCCTTTCGACCTACGTAATAATTTTGGTTGAATCCAAACAGCTTTTTTAAATCGCCAAAATTTAACATGTAAAGAAATTGGCACAAAAAAGAGCAAGTAGGCGAAAAGGGTATTTATGCTATGCAGTAGGTTGAAAAAGGCTATATTTTGTTCATATCGCGAGTGAAGCCGGAAGCAAAAGCCATTTATACTGACTAAACGCTTTATTCAAATGCAAGGTATTCAACTCCTTGCGTGTTTCGCCTTTCATCAGATTTAAACGTTTTACCACGTTTCTTACTCGATTACACCACAATCGACACCAATGCTTAAAAATCCTTGATTACCGTACGCATTGACTTTTTCAATCAAATCCAAACGCTAAGCAAAACCTATGAGTTAGTATTCAAACAAGACGAGCGTTGCAGTACTCTATCGCTACAAGGAAACTTTTGCTTCTATTCTAAAATGTAAGTAAAATCTAAGGAAGGCTAATAGTGACAACGTTCCAAGAATATTTTGTGATTAACTGTGTCTTCTTCGTGTAGAGAATTAACAAGTTGTGAATCAAAGGTCAGGCCATGTCGTGAATAACGTTTTATTTATTGTCTTACGTAGTACGCACACAGAATTATTAAAACTCATAGTATTTCTGTTTTTTCCTCGTCGGCAAGGTAACTCAGTTATGTCTACAAAAAATTGCTGTTTTATTCAATAGGACACGTTTAAATTCAATTCAGTTGTATTTTATTACGAGGTATTTAGTAGTAGTTTGTTACTACCCGGAACATAGACTCCAATTTGTTTATCCCAAAAAGTGACGACTTTTTAGGGATAATTATCCACTTTTTTCAAATTCATCGCTGTACTTATAAAAATAACGCCGGCGGGACACAGCAAGTTTATTAGTAAGCATATTTTTCCCATAAAAGACTCTGATTTCATCGTAATCACGACAATGTCATAAAACCAGTCCTCAAAGATACCTACATCCGATATAATTAAGATTCAGAATCATTTCAAGGGCAGTACTCAAGCCGATCTGATAAATATTGTAATTTAAATACTAAGTATATCTCAGGTGTGTTTTCTACATTCCGTATAAGATCATCGAAGCTGCTGGATCACCTTGGGCTGGCTACGATACTACTGCGTAGATAGCCTGAACTAGAGGCAGATGGCATTATTGTTAAGGTGCTTTAAAAAAATTGTAATACAATCATGACCATGACAGTTGATTGAATCGGGCGTTACTTTGCGGTCCACATTCTTAATGTGAACTTCACAGTATATATTATGGAGGAGCATACAATTTTTTATTTTTTTATTGTTTTTTATTTTTTATTTACGTAAATTAATTTTGAGGGTAATTTTTAGTTCAGACGAAAGCTGCTACTGGTTAATTGAACAACAACTGAACTGAACTGCACAAGGTTTTCACGCAGTTTTTAATCTAACTTCAATTCGTTCAAAGTACGTAGGTATGCTGTTCTAAATTCTCTACTTTGCAAACAAAGACCACAAACTACAACAGTTCGTGCAACGAAGTACAAAATATAAGTATCAAGTAGGTACTACTTAAATCGAGAAGGCACGTATAGCTTCAATGGTATGGTGACTCAATAAACTACGCCCAAGTAATTACTGACTTGTACCTTAGCAAAAAAAGATCTGGGCCCGTACCGTGAAGTGCTTATTGCGATGATTGTTAGGTGCAGTCGACAGTGCTGCGCGACCGTACACCTTATCGCGCGGTGATGCGGTTCGGGGTCGCGCAGCGTCGTCGGTTGAACCTAACAATCATCGCAAAAAGCACCCCACGTTACGTGCCCTGGGGCGCTAGTCTCGACTAGAAAATTCAACGCTATCTTTGCGTTTTTTCGTTAACAATTCGTGTTCGTTGCCGAATTTTTACGTCACAGCGACCGAATTCGGTCGCAAAGTGCTGTAGCGAAAAGTCGAGACTAGCGCCCCTGGTATTGACACCCACAATGGCCACAGTAAAGTTTTTATAGTGGTCTGTGATTGGCGTAACAGTTTTTTTTACTAAGCACACCGTTTAGTTTTTATTGAATTCAATACTGTAATTGCTTTTATGTCACAGTACAGTTTACCGTCGGAACAAGCGAAGAATGTGTTGTACGAACAATCATCTATAATTCTGAATGCATAGCGTTAAGAATGAAAAGACAATAGGTAATTAGGTATTTAATTATTAATGTGATACATTCAGAATTTTAAGAAACATGTTACAGTTGAAAAAATATTAAGTAGTTAACTTTTTATTTTTAACGTCACTCTTTCAGAATTTAGATGTTATTTAATTTAAAAAAAAAAACGTAAACGTCATGTATGTATTTCTGTTTCAAATTTCTTCCCATACCAAGGTTGCCTGGAAGAAATCGCTTTAGGCGATAAGGCCGCCCATTATGCTGTCGGATATTTTATTATTGTTTAATTTAAATTTTGATTATATTTTCGGTGTTTCATAAAGTTATATTGTATTGTATTTTTATTTAAATGACACAATTGCAATACTTCAGAATGTGCGTGGATTGCTGATGAGACAATATTTCATAATATTGAGCAAATTATTTATGGCAGTGGTCAGGGTTGGTTGTTGACCTCATAACCAAGGGTTATAAAAGAAATCTTTATTTAAATTATCTACATTAGACCTAGCTACACTACAACAATTACAAATTATATTCAATCTTCAAATTCAAATGAGTAGAGCGTAGGTAGAACATATTCTAAACAATGAACAGTAGGTATGTTACGTCGTCCCACGTGCCTCGTGATTTTCTGTTAGGATACGACCTTACTAGAGAATCTATTGAAACCAAAGATATAAAAACCCATAATTACCAATGCACCTGCATGACAAATATCTTTAACGCGCCGGACGCGGTACTAAATAACAATCGCTTACGATTGCGCGGCTCAAAATTCATTCATTTGCAGCCAGCTTGGGATCCGATTGATGATTTATCGCTATTTTGAATTTAGCATTTTCGAGGGGGGGTTATAGGAACGAGCTGAAGACTGGAGAAATCCTTTGTGTTTGGGACCAAGACGACTTGTCAGTCTGCTTGCTGATTAAAGTTAATTAATTACTTTAGTTAGTAAAGTAAAAAGCGAACGTGACTATCCGTCACTATTATAACCACATATTTTGCTCATCTAAATAAAATAAAATAATAATAAATAAATATATAAATAAATATTGGTGGACGTTTTTCACACAGCGCCATGTAGCCCCAAACTAAGCAAGTTTGTACTATGGGAGCCAGATAACTGATATAATACATAAATACTTTTTTTTTTTGTAAATACATACATAGAATACATAGAAACAACCAGATAAAGAACATACATCCCTGTTCATCACACAAATTTTTGTCCTGGGTGGGAATCGAACCCACAACATAGATCAGAAGGCGGAAATCCACCCACTGAGCCACAAGGCTAGGCTGATTCTATTCTTAAATATCTATTCAAGAATAGAATCAGCCCAATCGATTTGATTTAAACAGGCCTCTCGTACTCGTACGTTAATACCGATATTGAATGTTAATTATTAAGCAGCCGCGGACATCTGGACAAATTAAATCGAAACTTGAAACTCATAAGTCATGTCATAACTGAACGTCCAAAAACCGGTCGTCTGATTGGAAACCTGACGTAATTCAAACATTAGATAATGTGGATAAGCAGGTATAATTTGCGACGGCGGAGAAAGCTGTTTTCTCTCGGATGCTGCGCGGGCGCAGAGGCACAGGCAACACAGTAGTTGTTACGGCAGAGCGATCGAGCACGACTTTTTGCCAACAACCGGTGAGATAATGCTTGGAAAACGGTCGATCAAGCGTGTAGCGTAGTCGGTAGATGTGGCTGGCCCCGTTTTGAAAAAGGTGATACCAAAGAAATATTTTGTTCGCGACGAACTAGTATAAGCAATTTAGTATCTAGAGTAGGTAGCGTAGTTTAGTGCTTAAGTTTAGCTAAGTGTTTAATAAGAGTAAGTTAGGTTAATTTGTAACTGAACAATATCCATATTATTTAAGAGAGATGTAATATAAAATAATAATTAAAAGCAGCTTTCAATATGTAATATGTATTGCTATTCAAGAATTAACATATTGGTGTCGATTATTTTGTAGCACTTACTAAACTAAACTAATCTGACAGGACTAAAACTAAGCTGCCTCTCTTGTCATTTCAATTTAGTTTAGTCTCAAAAATGGCACAACAGTATCGCTACCATTGTCCTGGCTAAGTAAAACTCACTTCTACATTTTCCGGCGGAATTACTACCACATAAGTAATTCAAAGTTTGTATTAAATTGATGCGTATTGTATTAAGTAGAAACGCTAGAGCGTCCAAAATGGCTATAGAAGAGTAAAGAACTTATTTCGGTCGAGATAAGAAAATCTATTGAAAATACATTCATTGGTTGAGTTAGGAGTACATTATTTTAAATAGGAGGATGAAACCCAATTATTCTTCACCTACATGTAATGTTTTATTCATATTTATTTTTCTTTCAATTTTTGCACGACGAAAGCTACAATCTGCATTAAAATTGCAATTTAAATTGGACGAGATTGCACTTTCACCTATAAAATTAAACTGCAATGAATGTCCAATTGATCGGAGATTTGTGATCAATGTCACGGTCTCACGGACATCACGGCGCAGCTTTCTTGACACGGGAAAAATATTAAACATAATTACAATAAAAAAATACGTTTCCCTGTATTTGTAAACGATTACAACAGCAGGCATGCGAGCTCAAGAAATACGACATTGCGACTTAACCAAAACCACACAAGCTATGTATATTCTTGGTACGATCATTGTACCGAGCTTTGGCAAAAAAACTATTCTCAAATAGCTTATTAACTAATTCCTGTTTTGTCTTGTTTCAGATCATGAAGTCACGCAGAAGATACTGGGAAGACGACGATCCGGGTTGAAGAGAAAAAATCTGAAGCGAGCAGAAGACTGAAGCTGCACGAAAAATATAATCAAGAGACTTGAAATATTTTTCTGAACTGAACTGAAAAAATGGTGGAAAAAGTGTTGCCAAAACGCGTTTGATGATTTTAAAATAAAATAAGCTAAGTTGCGTGTTTACCTTATTAACCCTGAACCCAGTAGGAGATATTTAGTATATTGGCATATACACATTATATAATTATTGTTTAATATTGGAAGGAATTTTAATTGACAGATACATAGGTGCTTCGTGAATAAATGCCAGTTTTGTTACCAAATAGTTTTTCTAATAATTGAAAAAACTAAATTATTTTGGCTAAATAGTCCACATTAAAGAGAATTACTGTAGGTTTTATAAACAAAATACAAGATTCGTGACAGAAGAAAAACCAGTAAGGTCGTGAGAGAGTGGTGGCTGAGGAAAGGTAGGCGGAGCGTTAGTCTTCCAGCTGCAGATGGGTCGACAATATCGTCACCATCGCGGGCCAACCCTGGACTAGATTAGCACAGGATCGAGGCAGATGCAAGAGAGAGGATAAGAATATCCCAGCTGTGGGATAAGGAAGGTTGTGGATGTTGATGACATTAAGCTCTGGTGAGCTACAGTCAAACGCCTAGCCTGTCCACAGTCATAAAAATGTCACATTATGACCTTCTATCTCGGTCAGTATAACTCTTTGTTAAATTTTCACGATAAAACCCTTTCGGTCCACTCATGGTTAGGCTTGCGGGTCCTGATAGGATTTAGAACCTCGTGTCTCCACTGGTTTACTTTGACAACTATTAGGATTTGCAAATTAGTACTGCAGTTATGATAAAGTTAAGTAAGATAACGCGCGAGAAAAAGAACCGTGAGGGCAGACGGAATACTTTGCACCCCAGAAAAATGCAGGAAGAGCAATGTTGCAAATAAAGAAATTGGCACAACTTCAGATACCACGTACCGATCTACAGCTACGTACAGAAAATAAAATGCTCAAAAAAGCATAATCTTATTGATTAGACGCAAATGGCATAAATAAAGTTTGATCCGCCGAATAGTAATCTCAATTAAATAATATACACGAGTTGGAAATTGCACTTTCTTCCGAGTGATACATATTAATACTACACTTGACTACACTTACGAGGAAAATATAATGGACAAATGGACAACTCAGATAAATAAATCAAAAGCAAGCTAACCGCGCCTTTTTTTTAAAGCAAATGGCCAGTACCCATATTTTATGCTTAGTGATAAAAACTTTTTGTTTTTTGGTATTATTACAGACCTCCAGACATTGGGCAACTCGGTACCGGCCTGTTGGAGGCCAGTGTTGCTCCATGCCTACAGATATTAATAAAAAAATAATTGATAAAACTTTTTATATTTTGGCATTATTATCAGACCTACAGATTATACATATTACACAATTAAAAAAACAGCAGGTTAAAAATGGATTTGCAAATAGTTTATCTGCTCCTTAGATTGGAAGTTAGCGTGCCCGCACATAAGTCAAAACATCATCAACCAATCACGATAACCTTAACTGATTTTCGACCAATCAGGATGCAGTAATAATAGCCTGCCCTTGAAGAAACTGAACATACGCTACGAAACAGAAATAATATAACTTAGTACTTTTTCTTCATGGGTAATGCCTTTTTTTTTATGTGGGAAAGCCATCTATTGCTCTCTCTGTCTACGCTCTGCCCGCTCAGAATACTCTTTTTCTCTCGCATATTTGAACGATAGTAATGACGTACTTCCGCCTCATTTTTAAAGAAGTTCTTAATGAGGTACTTGCCGAGAAACTGTAGTATAAAAGATATTTTTTCTGCACTCGTTTTATTTTGTTTATACTTCTTACATAAAAAACAATCAACGATAGGTCTGCACAGGTACAGCGACGATTCAAATGGTAGTTACGAAATCGGAGAGGTACCGATGTACATCAAAAAGCGAAGGGCCTCTTCATGATCTGCCTTCGCCTTTTGCTCCGAGTACCTGAGGCGGCATTTTAATGCAAACCTAGATCCACAGAAGTACTGAAGCTAAATTTATTCACTACGATCGGTCGGCCGGTTTTATTAGGCCGTTCGATGACACAATCAACATTTTACTATGACCAGGGACCCTATTCGGAGAAATGACATTTTATCTCGGTCACTCTCACTCCCATTAAATTCTAAATTAGAGAGACAGTGACCGAGATAATCTCGAGCGCACAGGAATAGGGTCCCAGTAAGTAAGGTTAGAAGTGAAGAGTATGTTGTTTTATTGAAAGGTATTATAACAGTATTTAGTTTGGTTTAAAAACATCTAAGTAACAACTGTTTTTTTCTCTTATAGTTTGGCTCCACGTTAGTGTATTTAACCAGTTTCACGTTTCATCATATTTCAAGTAAAGTAAAATATGTTACATTAAAAACAATTTTTGTTTTTCACAAAAATAACAACACCATTTATACATTCGAAATAACATAAGTTTTGGAAAAAAATATTTCATAGTTTTTATTAATTAATTACTTAATAATATTACATGGACTAACTGTTAAATAATCGATAATTTAGTCGAATGTAAGCAAAAAGAATAATGCTGTTAATCGTGCCTTTTAGTGTTGTTTCCAAAACTCTACTTGTTTGACTTCGACTTGACCGTAACTTACTGTGTTTGATTGTGACTGTGATTATGAAATGAAATTTAACAGCACCTATTCTAATTTCTTCTAGACAATCTAAAAGAGTGCGATGCCAAAATCCTCTTTTAAAAAAAAATGACTAAGGTTGACTATACTATCGTAACAGATAACACGAGAGTAAGAACTTAAGGAAAATTGTAAAGCAACCGTTTTGTGAAACAACCACGTTTTTTCACAAAGTATCAAGTTCTCAAGTTGGATATTTTGACTCTCTTTCCCCGATATAGTCAAAATATTCAAACGCAGGTAATTTCTCAAGCTGCAGGTCAACTAGACAACAGCCATAATTCCAGCTCATTATATAAATTGCATCACAACTACGAAGCAGGCACAGACTCTGCATGTTATTGAAGGTATTGCTCTGACGGAGCAATGTGAATCAGCCTAACCACAGAATAAATAAGTTTCACACCGAAATAATCAAATAAGTAGAATCTCGCTACGTTGCAATAACGTTAATTTTTAGCAAGAACAGTGAAGCGTAACAACCCGCAGTAAGTATCTCGCTACCTACAGGTGCGCAAAGCGTGCGACGCCAAACACTTTGCACTAGAAATCAGATAGGCGGACAACAGAAGACTGCAATTAATGAATCCCTAATTGAGAGGTCTATAGTTTAAGCATGGCTATATTATAATTAAGGAGAAAATTAAAGACTCTGATCAACAAAGACTTTCAACAAACATGACACAACAAACTATTAGCGAAACTCAATATATGCAGTTACGGCGTTCTTAGAATCCCGATGAATTTAACATTGATTTAAGACTATCTCGATCGTACAGACCTGAATTGATTCATCACGAAAACCTGAGATAGAATATTACCAACAATACTAAAGAACTAGAGAAAAAGTAAGTAAAGTCTCAAACAACCTCTAAAAATGAAAAACTTTCAGCGAAACTTAACACAGTCATAGGTTTTTGAAAGACACGAAATCTTTAATGCTTAGAATCATGACTAGAAGACTAGATTTTGGGGAATAAGACGTAAGAGACCTGAATAGATTAGAGCAGCATCACGGAGAACTAAGCAATCATAATTTGAAAACTAACAGATACTAACGTAGATCATTATATTAATATCTATGTTCGAACAACTTTTATTAACAAATATACGAGTGCAAAACCAAAACAGAAATCTAGGTACATATTCAGATTAATTTCAAAAGATTTCTAATCTGACATAATATGCGGGAAGCGATAACTCTAACTTTACACGGGTCTAAGTTACAGCTGTAGCAAGCTATCAATCAAGACCTAATCAAGTGAAACCTAGTGTTTTTACGAATCGAGTTAAGCCTCGCTTACACGTGTTAACTTTACAGTATTTACAGTATTTAACTAAATCGGCAACTTAATTTTAACCAAATTAACGCGTGTGGACAATCAGCTCAAAGCAATTTAGTGACAAGTTTCAAGACTTAACCACTTAACGATTAAGTAGTTAAGTGAGAAAATCGGGTAAATATGTCTAACCCACAGAATTCTCCTTATAAATAAGGTTTAGGTCGTTGGTCTAACCGAGTCTACTTTTGAATAAGTAACCGCCGTTTCCACGCCGCAGCCTTTTACCGCTTCTACCAAATTGTCATTGTCAAATCCAGTATTATACTTCGTTCAAATCAAATTCTAAAGAGAACTGGAGAGCATAAAGAAATAAAATATTAAAAAGAACGAAATAATAATAAAAAGTGTGAAGAAGTTATATATAATACGTGTATCATTACACTTCAATGTTTGAAAATATTAAGTAAACTGTTATGATACCTTTTTCAAGTATTAACTTAACTGTGTTTAACCAAATTTTAAACATAGTTAAGTTAGGACTGATTGTAAACTAGGCCTTAATGTGACTTAAACGTCAAAAAGTGAAGGGCACTAGTCTAAGCATAGACTGTGGTCGGGCTGTCCTATATTTTCAAATGCTCTGTATTATGTTGAGATGCCGATAAATAGATTACAGAGTCGATTTTCATCAAACTGTACTAGATGGGTTTGCTGTAGTTTCAGAATTGGTTTGTTAACTGGTCAGGAGGCCACGTCCTTTCGATTCTGGGACTTGTTTCGGAGTATATTTCACTGAATTTAACTATTTTGGCAGTACATATGGGGCATGATTTTTAAAGAGTTTAAAACTGTAGAAACAAGCAATGTTTGTGCATGGTAAATTAGAAAAAATACTGCGAAAATCTTTATAACATACGTGAGAATCCAATGTACTAGTTCTTTGATCCATTATTGGTACCCTTAGAGCAACACAGGCCTCCCTCCGGTTCGGACCGGTACCGAGTTGCTCAATATTGGCACCTAATGCTCGGTAAGAAACGGAACAATTGGTCGATTGAAAGCTTTATACAACAATATAAAATTAAGAAAGATTGTGTATTTTTAAGTTATTTTAAGATTCGCCCGGTTTATTATTTAATTTGCTTTATTTATTTTTAATAAAATAAGAAAACTGGCACTTACCTTTACGGGAACAACGTTTGCGTTTGTAGCGCAAGCAAATAATTTGCATTCACAATTTTATTTTAAGCCACTAAGCTCTAAATTATACCCTAGTTATGTCTTATAATTAAAATAACATAGAAATACAGTCACTAATACTTTATTACAAACCTATTACAATAAACATGTTACAAAAACATTGTTTCATTTTCCATGTTACAACATTCCCTTTCTCTCGTATGTACATTTTTATATTGGTAACAATTATGTTAAAAGAACTACAATGTAAAAACCGTTAAATAATGATTACTCTATTCGTAACCTACCACAATTTGTATGAAAGCCTTTGTTATACCAAAACGAACTAACATTACATAATATACATTTTTTGGTACAAAAAGCTTTCTTGGTCCTACTAAACCTAAAATATACTTTAAAGCTATGCATTTCTATAATTATGACTACAACGAAACTGCTGACACAATTCTATATGTACAAACATTATACGTAAGTTATATATCTATCCTGAAAGGCAACAATCCTGCTTTACGTTTACCCAAAAATCGTGTATGGAAATGCCTCAAACATGATTTTAAAATGTTATGATCGTGATCACTAGATTTAAAACTAGCAGAATTATCAGACTCGGATAATATCAAAATTTGTTATACAACCAATTTTATTATAATATCAGTCATTAGTTTTCTATGGCCAGAGAAACCGGGTTCGTTCAGGATGAACCTAACGAGTAGTTAATTTGAATTTACTCCTATGAATCTCCTGTAGTTGGAGGAAGCGTTGTCCTTCTTGGGATAAACGCCGGCCGGAAAGTGGGCCTTGGTGCTTTGAAAAGGGGTTTCCTTTCTGTCGAAGTTCTTGGCGATTCTGTAGTGAAAACTTTTGGGGTTTTACTCGTACTCTTTTTTCTTGTATCTACCGGAACGTTTTGAGACCTACTGGCGGAAAATCTTGACTTAATAGGACTAAACGGCGCGGTCTTGTTAGTCCTTTGAAACAAATTTGCTGAAACAGTTGTATTAGATTTTTTTATCGTCCTGGGCACGTTAATCCTTGTTAGATTTCCAGGTTTTATAATAGGTCTTCTTGGGAATCCGCCGTATTTAGCTCGTTTTAATTCAACAGGCGACAGTTTTACGGTAGTAGTTTCTTCTGGAATAGTCTCTGTAGTGACATCTTCTGTTGTTGATATTGTTGTAGAATCTATGAGAGTTTTCTCCGTAGCCAGCATTTCTATGATAGGACTTGTTTTAGTATTTTCAGTTATAGAAGTAATTGTAGAAGTAGTTGTAGTAGTAGTAGTAGTAGAAATATTAGTGCTTTCAGTGTTCGGTACAATTGATACGCTTATAGGAGATTTGTTTGTAGCTTCTTCACTTGCTGAACCACCATTGAACTCCTGTCCCTTAGCAAAAGTTAAAATACTGCGGCCTTCCGGTTTCAAAACTTCCAACTTGACAATGTTTGCTTCTTCTTTTTGCGTTGGCACTGACGCAGAATATACCACAAACGGCTGGCTGTGGTCATCACTTACTTTTCTAGCTGTAAGAGGCATCTCAGTTTTGAAAAGACCTTCTAAGGATAAAGTCGATGGATTTGTAAGCATAGAACGTGGTGTCACTATTTCGAAAGTTTTAGCAGCTTTATTCTGTTCGTTTTCATAGGCTGCTGGAACAAATTGCCATTGAGAAAAAAGTGGCTCTGCTAGTATTTTATCAGACTTTTCAACGTTTACGTAACTCAAAAAATCGTCACTATTCACGTGTTCTATTTCACTTTTAGGCATATCTTTATTCAAACTGCTAAAGGTCTTAATATGTCTGTATGCTTCATTGACACTTTCAGATGCTACTAAACTCTCCCTCGGAGGTTCTAAGTAGTTCAAAGCTCTGGCGTTTCTTGCTTCATCGATTCTAATAAGATTATCTGGAGGGTTTTCTACTGGATACACATGACCAAGTTTAGTCAAGTAGATTGGAATTTCATCTTCTACAATCTTGATCAGACTGAATCTGCTAACTTCTCCAATTTTGTCGACAACTGGTTTCTTTTCTACCATTACTTGCCCTTCTTCTATCAATGTCGTTTCATTATTTTTGTTAACTCTATGTTTATCTAATTTTGATGAAACTTCGACCACTCTACTAACAGAGAACAATTTATTAAATTGTGTTTTTATAACCGGTGGTATTGGAGTATTTGTCGTAGTTTGAGGAGTCGTTTCCGTAGTAGTTTCTGTGTTGCTTGCAGTGTTTTGATAATAAACTATACGAGCGTTTGTCGTACTTGGGATATCATCTTGCGTACTTGGATTGAAAGTTGTTTGTTCTGTGAATTCTAAATAATCATTAGTGCTGATTTCCATCTGGGTTGTAGCTGCCTCTGTTTTTTCAGTATTAGTTGATAGGGTTTCAGTATTTGTACTATCGAACAAAGTGGACGTGCTTTCTGTCATTTCAAGGTAATCGTCATCTGTTGTTGTCTCAGTTTCAGTTATCGAAGCACTTGTGGTAGCTTCTTTGATTCCCTGATCTTCAGTTTCATTTTTCAATGTCACGGCTGGTATCAAAGCTGATACTGGAGTGTTGTACCCGACAGGTACATTGGCGACTCGTTTTTTAGTATCATTACCAGGTTTATTACTAGCAAATCTGTTATACACTGTAGTTTTATTTTGTGATGTACCAAATCGTTTTGGCAATTCTGTGGTAAACGTTGAGGTTCTGAATGTATTCGAGTTTATTAACCTTGGCCTGAAAGGTCTTCTGGTTGTAGAAGTAACTCGTTGTCGTGGTTCCTCTTCTTCTTGATCATTTTCATTTCCATCTTCGAATATTTCCTCCGATTCATCTTCGTTTTCAGCATCTTCTTCATTACTTTCAGGTTTTCTTGTAAACAACTGACTAGAAGGTACAAAAACAAAGGGGTTTTCTGGTTCTTCATCAAGTATTTCTTCATCGGAATATTCTTCCTCTTCATATTGTAATCTTGTGGTTGTTCTCGCTGTTGTAAAAGGTCTTCTAGTGAAAATCGGGGGTCTTCTGGCGATCGAAGGTCTGATAGAAACCGGAGGTCTTGTGGGAACGCTTGCTGGGCTTGTATAGACACCAGGGTTAAACTTTCGACTAAATGTTCTGCTGCTTGACGGGATTGACTCAGTTGTTGAGGTGAATAAACGTTTTTGCGATCTGAAAGGCAATCTTGTTCGAGGAGTTGGTGATGGTGATACGGTAGAAGTAGTTGTGGTAGTTTCAGATGAAGTTTCTACAGCCTCAGTTGTTATAGGCTCCTCTAAAGTCCTTACTTTTGCGTCTGAGAAATCAATAGCTTTTTGTTCAGTAGCAATGGCCACTTCAGGCTTAGAATCAGTTTCCGCATTTGCATTTAATAATACCTCTTCTTCATCTTTATTCAGCATATCACTTTGTCCCTCTTCGTTCTTTGTTTCTTTAATGGCTTCGACTTCCTGTTTTGTTTCGATTTCTTCTGGTATAATTGATTCAGTCTTTCCATCGTTACCGCTATTGGCATCTTCTTCTTTAATTTCAAAATCTTGTAAGATTTCTTTGACTTCCTTTGAAACTTCATCAACTACATTCTCTGTGACTTGCTCGATTGTAGTCGTTGTTGGCGGAGGAGTGCTTGTTGTGGAAGCTCTACGCTTTTCTCCATAATTTACTATACTTTCGGTTGTAGGAGCCGATGTAGATATAACTTTGAATGTTTCCAGGGATCCATATGACTTAGCTACGATTTCCGGCTCTTCTTCAATGACTCTGTTTATTTTCTTGCGAATGATTTTACGTACTCTGGGTGTTTGAGACACCAGAGGGGGCTCAGTAGATATCAGGACTTCGACAGTAGGAGAAGTAGAAGTAGCAGGTCTACGTCTGATAATTTTAAACCTCCTTTTCCCAGAATCATCTATTGGTATAGCTTCAGTAGGAATTTCTTCTGTTGGTGCTCTGAGTTTGTTTACAAGAACTCTACGATTCGGAATTTCTTCAATATCTTCTTCAATTTCTTTTTCAACGTCTTCCTCAAGATGCTTATTTTCTTCTCTGGCACTTTCTGATAGGGAAATGTCATCAGCTTTACTTTCAGATTCATCATCCTCATCAGCTTCGCTAACTAACGATTGTGGCGTTGTTAGCACACGAGATGGGAATGGTAATCTACGGGCCAGGATACCTGGAGCAGTAGTTGAGAAAGTCGGCCGCGATCTACCAAACGAAAAGCGTACTGGCGTCTTTTGAGTGGTTTCTGTCGCTGCCTGCTTGTTATCTTCAACTTCCAAAGGTACAGAAGCGGGAGCAGTTGGTCTGCCAAAAGGACGCGGTGAGATTCTAGCAAATGTCGGTCTCCTTTGACTAAAAGTGGACTCTATACTAGGCGTACCTAAGGCGGCCTCAGTCACAGAGTTGAGAATAAACCTATTTTGTCCTCTTGGCAAAAGCGATGGACGTCTGGTTTCAAAAGTAGCAGCAGAGGCCTCACTGTCAACAATTGCATCGGCTGCAGTTGTTCGTCCACGGAATTGCCTCTCCAGTCTAGGGCGGAGGCTCGGTCTTGGAACAAATTGTGGTTCCACTTCTAAGGGTGTCAAAGAAAGAACTTCATCTGGAATCAGCTTGGGTCTGAACTGACCTCTGGAAACGGCCGCAGCTGCAACTGAGTCTTCGTTTTGTGTGGATTGGAACCTACTTCTAAACCTCCTGCCTTGCCCGGTCTCTCTTTCTATTTCGCGGCTGTCAGGAGTGGTAGACCTAATTTTTCTTGATACTTCCAAATCATTATCCGAGTCCAATATTTCATTTGGGTTTTGGAGAGGTCGCCGGCGTCTTACAAAAGTATAATTCCTGGCACTTACCTCTGTGGTCGACGATGATGGCCCCGGAGTGGCAGTGGTCGTAGAGGTGGATCCACGGCGGCGGAGGATGGTGCGTCTCGTTGAACTCGGAGGAGCAGCAGTCGTCGTCGTCGTCGTCGATGTAGAAGTCGTAGTTGGCCTTGTAGATGTACTGGTTGTAGTAGGTTCAGGTTCAGTCTGAATTATCGTCGTCTCAGCTCTGTCATCAGAACTCGCAGAGTTTAGCAAGGAGGATATTTGGACGGCAAGGACGGTCGTTGGCTCAGGAGTACTGAGCTCTTCGGGAGGAACCATTGTAGTGGATCGAGGACGGATGTAGGGGGGTTCTGAGCTATTCGGTTCTTCAAATATAGGGACGGTAGTGCCTCGAGTTCTGATGATAGATGTATATTGGGGTTGAGAAGATATTTCTCTTTCAAGGGCCGTTTCTTGTTCTATTTCTTGCTCTTGTGTCTGATACCTGTAAAAGAATGGTAAGTAAATAAAATGGTTATTAATAATTACCTAAAATGTTTAACACTTGTTCAGGAAAACTTAGAAAGAAAAGGGAATTTATTTCAAGTTAGAGTCATAATTATCCAGCATGCCGTTATATCAAACGAGCTATATTTTCTTTTGTGACTTATCGTAGCCAAACAGTTACACTGTCTAAAATAACAAGAAATAAAAATAACTTACTGGGCAGTAGTAGTCTCTTCCGTGGTAGGTCGCTGCCTTCTTATTGTCACGTATTCAGGCACGTTGTCTTTTCTATTACCCTGAATTTCCACAGAATTAGGTTCTGACACTGAGATGATAGGTTCCGAGCGTTCGAATAGAGCGTTTCTGAAGGAGAACAAAACATAATAAGGAAATGGGTAAATGAGATTAGAGAAGATGTCAGTTAAAAAATAAGCTGCAAATTATTTCAGATCGTAGCCCACTATTCCCTAAGCTGTGCGCATTTAAGAACCGAACAGTACTAGGACGGGAAGCACAGATAATGCTAAGTTACGTTTTTGTGAGAGGCATAATATCAATTTATTGACATAGGCTGCTGATGATGAGAGTTACTTGTATTTGTCCCTAATGCCTATATTTAGTTTTAATATTCACTCAACTTACCTAGAGGCGGTGTCATCAGCAGTATCAGATACGGTGGTAGGTCTGGCTCTCCTGATATTCACATATTGCAGTGGTTTCGTAGTAGTTCCCACTCTAGCTTGGGAATCTCTGGTCTGGGGTTCGCTAGCCTGAGTCTCTACAACTCGAGCCCTCGACTGCAGTACTGGCGCCTCGGTTTCCTCGTCTTCTTCGGTGTCAGGTTCGGGCGAGGGGATGGTCCGTTGGCGATTGATGGTCGTGTACCTGAGTGGTTGAAATAATTCAAATCAAATCAAATCATTTTATTCTTCATTAATTAAGGTTAAATATTTTACAAAAATATTGTAGCTTAAGCACGCATTTTAGTGTCGTGTAGCACCTACACTAAGAATTGCTTCTTGTGTAGTAGGTGTCTACAAACCTTCTTAATTATACATTATTACAAGAGGCGTAATCGTAATTGAACGTTAAAACAAAGAATTACATTAAGATAAGATAAGATAAGATAAGATAACTCTTTATTGTTCACACAACATTACAAACATTTAAAAGAAAATAAAGAGGCTTAAAAACGAATAAGTACAAAAGTAACTTATTTGTACTTAGTTTAAGAAATATATGTATATAAATAAATGTAGTATAAAGATGAGTAGGTACAAGTCTGAACACTAACTCCTAACTAGGTTGCCCTGTATTTAGGATATCAGCCCCTTCCTGTCTACATAAATTGTAAATACATTGTAAATATAATATTAAATTGCATATTATAAATACTTACGATATTTTCACAACACAAATTTGGGACTAGGTATAAAAAGTAACAGCGTCAGTCACTAGCTGCGCTCATAATACACGTATTAGCACTAATCATACTCGTAATATAACACGAAACAGTGAGGGAATTAAAAATAATATAATAATTATATGCATACATGAAATAAAATAAAGAACGAAAACAAACTCACTAATAACACGACAGAATCTCAAAAACTACCCTCAGCTGCGTGATTTAACTGTGTAGCGAGACGTCAACAGGCCGAACATAGAAACAAGCTACGACATAACACGGACCTAACGATCGCAGCGCTTCTAGATGTGGCATCTGGATTAGAGATCTGGTTGCATTTTTGATTAGAGATCTGTTTATTTTTTATTAATTCCTTATTCTTACCTGACTGCCCAAGAAGTAGGGATAATGTTTTTGAAATGTATGTAAGTATATCTGTTTGTTCCCACATTACTTTCTATAACCATAACCGATTTTGACGGGTGAAGTATCGATGGACTCCTTCTCACATCCGAAGTGACATAAGCTGCACTTTGCAAACGGGTAAGTACGTTTATTTCTTTTAGTATATTACTTCTTACTTTTGATTCTAGAAATAGTTAAAGCGGTAATTAATTATAATTGAAAATGGAATCATTAAATTGTTATTTTCTATTTGTAAAACAGGGCAGAAATCTTTTCATATAGTTTATTTAGATGAAATAGATATGTTAATAAAATATGTATACCTATATACTTATTTACTCATAATATTTATTTACCAATACAATTCAGTTTTGTGATTTAAGGTAGAACCATTTTTCTTTCTTTTTAGATTAATTATTCATACGTACATATATACCACTCTATATCACAAACTACATATACACACACATATATATATATATATAATATGTATAATTATAATGACGTAGAAATTTTAATATTATCATTGTAACATAACTTTGTAGATATTACTTTACAATATATATATATATATACATATGTATACATATACGAAATATTTTTTCTCTTACTAATATAAATGAGTATATATAATAATATCAGTCAAATTATTAATTTTATATTGCACCTGAAAAACTCGCCAAGTTCTCAAGAGATGGCGTAGGTGGTGGATGTAGTTAAAGCATGGATTGTCTGGTTTTCTGATTTAGCTCAGAACGATTAGCAATTTCTCAGTCTCATCGTAGTCTTTTTTAAGAAGCCAACTGCGTACCACAAACTTGAGTTTACTTTTAGTCATTTCATATATATTAAGCTCTTTATTTATTTTATTGTAGAGATATGCAGATAGAAAAGTCAATTGATGATGAGCAAATGTGGTTCTATTTGCTGCAGTGTGACATACTATATGTTTCACCCTTTTTAATCTATTTATTTCTGGTGTTGTTTTAAAATCATTCTTGCTGTGTTGTAATATCGACAGAAAGTGGATATAGAGTTGTCTAACAGTAAGTAATTTGTATTCCTCATAAAGTTCCCTGGTAGGATGCCTATATCGTTTAAAGAACATTACTTTAAGTATACATCGTTGGGCTCTTTCAATTTTCAGTAGGTTAGATGCGATAGCTCCACCCCAAACAGGTAGGCAGTATATTAAAAGAGACTGTGCCAGTGAAACATATACTTCTTTGATTAGATTTGCATCAGCAATATAACGTAAGTTTTTGAATATGTATGTTAATTTCCGAATCCTACTCGCTAATTTGTTGATGTGGCTATCCCATCTCATGTATCTGTCAAGGTACACACCTAAGTATTTGATTTCGTCAGTCGACGTAAGCTTGGAGCAGTTGCAAATAGTTTCCTTGTTAAAAGGCTGGCATGTGTGTATTTTGATGTGAAAGTCAGGAGGTGGGACGGTTCTTCTAGTGATAGTAAAAGGTACAAATTTTGTTTTAGCCACATTGAGTGTTAGTATATTATTTTGCAACCATTCGGCAACAACTGACAAACCATTCTCAGCAGTAGCTTTAACTTCAGACCAGGTTTTACCAGAAAATATTAGCGCAGTATCATCTGCGTATGTTGTTATCGTGGTATTTGGAAGTTGTATATTACAGAGTTCGTTGATATAGATGATAAAAAGTGTTGGGCCAAGTATGCTCCCTTGGGGTACTCCGAAAGTAACTTGGACTTCGCTACTAACGTATTCACCTATTTTAACAGCCTGGTTCCGGTCCATCAAATAACTCTTAAGAAGCTCAAACTGTAGTCCCCTCACACCCACTAATTCCAACATACGCAAAAGATGGTGGACAGAGACCGTGTCAAAGGCTTTAGCCAGGTCCAGGAATACTCCTATGCATTTCTGTCCAGAATCTAGAGTTTTAGTTATTTCATTGGCTATTTTAGAAACTGCATCTACGGTTGATTTTTTTGAACGAAACCCAAACTGATTACTAGATAAAAGTTGTTTACTTTCAAGATACTCGACCAATCTCTTGTTTATGATTTTTTCAACAATCTTTGACAAAACAGGAAGAAGAGAGATAGGTCGATAGTTAGAAATACGGTCTCTGTCCCCATTTTTGTATATTGGACATATTATAGCCTTTTTCAAAGCATTTGGAAAAACTCCAGAGTTAATGCAGAGGTTACATATGTGAGCTATAGGAATGCATATAAAGTATTTAGCACTTTTATAAATTTCGCTTGTAATACCATCCCACCCGGGAGCACTTTGCGATTTAAGCGAGTTAATTGTACTTATAATTTCAGGTTCCGTAGTTGGATATAAAACAAATGAGGCAGATGGGGAAGAGTTACTACTTATGTGAGGTCTATTACTTGTGGAGTGGTCTTTATCTAAATTATTTAGTATATCTTGAGCAAGCGACGATCCAACATTAGAGAAGTAACTGTTAACAGTATTAACAGATTCAAAAGGTGTAGGAGAAGATTTCAGTAATTCAGTGCAATCACTATCTCGACCACTACCTATGTTACAGATTTGTTTGATATTTTGCCACATGTGCTTACTGTTATTTAACGATTGGCTTAACAGTTTCCTCTCGTATTTACGTTTAACTTCCTTGAGAATTCTACTACATACATTTCTATATTCTGAGTATGTTTTCTGAAGTTTTGTATCATTTGGGTTATTTCGAACTTTTTTATGTAATTTATCACGTTTCTTAATTGATTTAATAAGCCCTAACGTGATCCAAGGCTTAATTTGCTTTTTGGAACTTGGCATTCGCTTAGTTACCGTGTGCAGCTTCACTACCTTTATCAGGTACGCCAGAAAGGCATCAGTAGCTAAATTAGCATCAGATATATTAGTTACAAAGTCCCAGTCAGTAGCTTGAAGATCTTTTAAAATTGAGTCATAGTTAACTTTTTTGGCCGATTTAGTTTAGTTATGTATTGTAATTATCTATTATAGCCGTTACAAGGAGGAATTCAAATTGTTTGTTAATAAATCTCCGTCTGACTAGTTCCTGGCTCGGTTGTGCACCTGTCTTATGCGCAGGAGGTTCCAGGTTAGTTTTTTTTTTTTTTGTCTATTTCGTCCTCTGAAATGAACAGAGACTTTGCGTACACATCTTGGTTTCTACCAATTTAATCTTTGTTTGCTGGTCAAAGATATTGATGATCTTTGACTTTTCTTTCCAGGTTAGATTCCCGGCGCGGTGTTGAATGATACATATAAATATGTGCTCTGGATCTAGGCTATGGGCTAGCTATGATTGCAAACGGTATGTCTTCATTTATTGAGATAAGGTAATTGCTGGTTCTGGCAAAATAATAAGCATTACAGCCAGGACAATGTCTGATTTTTTGTAGTAATTAAGTTTGTGTTTTGCATGTAATTTAATGTTACATATTCTTCTAGCAACGTAAAAGTATTTTTTTAACCAGGATAGGAACAAATTAAAAAAGGTATTATATTATTTTATATTTAAAACAGCCTTGCGTTGTCGTGTCTGATTTTAAAGGTAGGAAAGAGCTCTCTCACCTAAGAAGAACCTGCTTAGATTTGAAGAAGCCCTTAAAAAAAAAATAAAACTTACTGCGGGCGATCTTTCTTCAGCAGCGTGTCCTTATCGGCGCTAGGCTCCAGACCCTGGTTCTGTGGTCCGCGGCGGCTATTTGCACTCTGGAGGATGCTGTTACCCCCTGTGTACCTACAACACAAAAATAATATTCAGTCAAACGTAGGACTATTCACAGCAAAAAATATTTACAATGTCCTAACCTGTACCCAGTGTACAATGTACTAAACACGTGTCGAGATGTGAAAAAGTAGAAGACAAGGTAAAGTTCCCAGCCGTTTATATTTGGCTCTTGCGAGCAAGCGAAATTGGATTAAGCCCAACACCATACAGACGCGGCCTGTTTAGGCAGCCGCGGTAGCTATCAGCAAATACCCAATTTTCGTGGCAAAAGCGGTTAAATCGAGGACTGTGATTGGACGTTCACAAATCATTACCTTGGCCGCCAATACTACAGCGTCTGTGTTGGGCATGCTTAACTTTTTATATAGCGTTATTAAATAGTATGGCTTATTCTATTTCTATATATGAACGTCCTATAAAAAACCCAAACTACCCGAGTGCCTTTCGCTTGCTCGCGACAAGCCAACTGAACGGCCGCTTACAATAAAAGCAGGTAATACTGACTTGTTCTTCCCGCGTGCTCGCTCCAGCACCTTCTGGTAGAGTTTGGTGTTGAAGGGTGCAGGCGAGGTGGCCGCGATGGAGCCCGCGCTGGACCCGCCTGACTCCGCCAGGTGCAGCTGCTTCTCTAGTTGCTCCACGCCACCTGGAACACGAGGGCAGGCAAAAATACATTACAGACACGCAAAAAAGGTAGTCTTCAGAAAATTAAAAAATGGTCGGTAGGTCAGTAAACTTGTGAAACAGTGCTGAATGTTTAGTATGAATGAAAATGGTAGACTATATTAATTAACAACTGACTAGGATTGCGGGTCATCTGTAGATTCATATTATCAGATTTCGATGATTTATTGTTTCCATAAGTGTAAAAATATTAAATTTAGTACATAGTTCAAATAGACCACGACAAGTTTAGAAAATTAGAAGATCCGCTTACCAACTTTCTTGATGAGATCGATCAGTTCTTTGATCACTCTGGGGTCCTCTGCGTCTTCGTCAGTGATGTCTTCAGACACGTCGTCGTCATATTCTTCACTCTGGAATGAAATTATGTACGTTAGTAGGTACCTTGAAATTTAAATACTAAAATGGCATTCCAACAACTCTTGGGTATCTGTCTAAATATTTACTTCTGTATTTTTACCAACGCCCGCGGTTTCACCGACTATCCTTTCTGTTAATCCAGCGTATAAAAACTACCTCGATACTAAATTGCATCTAAAATTGTTCAACCGGTGCCAAATTTAATGGTATACGTTTACATTTTCATTAATAAGTTCAATACATATAACTAATACATTTACAATATTAGTGTGATTATTTAGAGGCTGTTCCGTCCTCCTATACTGGATAAACCATTAGCCGACTGGTCGACTGGCCGACATAAGACCGTTGAGATTTTATGAGCTACGTACTAGAGAAGACATAGCAGTAAATTAAGAAGTCACTTTTAAGTGTCTGATTGAAGTTGAGGAAATTACAACAATTAAACGGGACATTGCAACTACGCAGCAGACGTAGCAGTATCGTCTCTAGTTCGCTTAGAAAATCTCTTACCTCTGGCTCTGGAGTCGTAGTAGTGGTGCTAGTTCTGAACAGCACAGAGCTTTTGGTGCTCAATCTGATGGGTTTCCTAGTGGTGGTTGTGGTAGTGACGGTGGTGACAGCCTTAGTGGTGGGAGCCTTGGTGGTGGACGCTGGGATCTTGCAGAGCACGTTGCGGGCGAAGTCGCAAGAATCGGCTGCCTTGTTGAAAAATAGACCTGGAAGTTGAGTCAGATTGTTAGGATGTATGTAAATAGCGAAGTTTTCTCTGATTTCACGATCGGAAGTGCCTGCGCGGATATTCGTAGCAATTATTTCTTGAGAAATTATGGTAAACTAGTTGTTACCCGCGACTTCGTTCGTGTGGACATAAAAAAGTATCCTATGTCCGTCTTTGTGATATAGTACAGTAACTCAATTAAATTAGTTAGGGTTCTGTTGTATTAGTGTAAAGAGAATTCACAGTTCATCAACGTTTAAATTTCACAATGCTTATGTTGTAGATAGGTAGACATACCAGAAGGGCACGTGAACTGGTGCGCCACGATGCCGAGGTTAGATGGTCCGGAGTCAAGGCACCAAAAGTACTTCTTGCAGTCGCGCGGGTGAGGGAAGAAGCCTTCGTCTACGCACTTGAAGTCTGTGGACATACATGGAAGTATTTGCCAGGTCAGACAACATGCAGGTCGTTAATAATGTGAAAAAAAATGTGGTTATTATCAGAAATCATTGCCAAACTGAAACTAACCTAAGCTAAAAATTCTTCAGTAAGAAATCTGATGAACTAAGGTCATTTAAAACAAAAATTCACCATAATACAAATAATGTTGGGTTTTTTCTAACATTAAGGACGGCGGAGATCCTCCTGGCTTAGTCGGTAGCACGTCTGCCTTATAAAAATGTCTAAATTTACCTGATCCTGGGTCAGGAGTCGTGGGCGGTTCCGGGGTGATGTTCCAAGAAGGCGTCGTGCTTGAAGCGGCGCTCTTGCGTTTGTTGCTTCTAGAAAATAATTAAGCACGATACCTAGTTATTATCGGATATCGGTAAAATCGTATCAATGAAATAGTCATCATAATTATCCATGGCCAGGGCCCGTGACATCCTTAGCGTGATACTTTTTAGGTTCAGCCGCCAACGCTTCGCGCTTAGCACGCCGCTTCACGTAACATTCACGGTCGCGTAGCTTCGGCGGCCGTCACGTTGAGGATGTCACGGTTGTCAAGGTAAGGGTGAGAGGGGGGCATTAACTTGGTGTCATTAAGTATTTATACCTTAAAATTAAATTGCTAGCGATCTCGCTCTTTCTTATGTAGGTAAATTTATTGAAAAGGTTAAGAGAGGTCACTAATAAAAAAACCTATTAAATTTCGATATTTAGTTGTTAATACTGATAACCCCCATTTTTTATATCACGTTTGAATGAGGTTGATAAATTGAACTACTTTTTGTTACCGGAAATTTCTGTATTTTTACGATATTACTTTACCACAAAACTAAAAAAAAAACTTTCATTAAACTGTTTCTATTCCTTTGAAGAATACTTTAAAGCCACTAAGGCTACTAAGAAAATACGACGATCTGATCTCATCATCATCATCTCTCCGTCCTTATTTTTATCGACACTAGGTATTTATTTTATTTTATTTAACTTTGATATGTAGTGTCCTCGTAATTTTGCAATGCCCGAAATGGGCGACTTAAAATCAAAAGTCTTAAGTGCATATTATATTATAATAAGACCTTTGTACACTTAGTGGCAAATAAAAAATATGAATATATTTCTGAAATCCTTCCTGTGACAGAACTACAGACAGAGTAAGACAATCCGGAAACCCTTCTGAAAGAACTGAGTCCGAGATGATGTATGATTGCATGTTTTTTTTCTCTTTCCTCCTAAGAGGATTTTGGCGTCGCACGTCTTATGAATTTGCCAGTGTCAAGTATACATAATATATTCTCAAGTTTTGTTAGATATTATCAAACAAGTCATAGTCACGGTCAAAGTCAAGCAAAGAAAGTCACGGTCAAGTCCAAGTCATGCCCCAGTAAAGTGGTGAAAACTTTACTAGAGCCTTCTATGGAGTTTTGGAAACAACACGAAAATTCACGTTTCACGACATTATACCATTCACCAACACTCGTGCATGTTCACGAACACTTAACGTGTACAAAATTCACCGTTTTTACACATTAACACTCGAAACACAAGTTTTGGAAAATAATAAAAAGACGCGACATGATTTCTTCACGTTCCCGCCAAAACCCCCGATTGCATGTTGTAAAATAGTTATGAATAAATTATGTTCACTTCGAATTTAACGTTTTTATTTTAATTCTTCTATCAATGAAGCGTTTTCCTAAAAAAAAAAATATAGAAATGTCATTGTCATTTCTGTCGAAATATTTATGTTTATTTTTTAAATCGTAAATTTTGGCTCCACACGTGTGTTTAGCCAGTGTCAAGTATTGTAATATTTCAAATGAAATCTGTATTAGATTTCATTTGAAATGTGTTGTTACATTACTTGAAATTGTCTAAATACACATGTGGAGCCAAAAAACACGAGAAAAAAAAGGCACACGTACATTTTTTTGTCTTTCATGTCTTGGACAGTGACAGGAAAACCTCATGACAGTGACAGATAAACCTCAAGGTACATCTAACGCCATCTATTGGGTATTTTTATTACCACGATTTTTTTTTTTTTTTGGAAAACGCCTCATTGTTTTCATTGCGCTCCTTGCCTTTCGCCCGACCATACTCACTTGGAAGCTGGTTTCGGCGTGGTGCTACTTGTGGTGGTGCTAGACTTCGGTCGGTTCCTCCTTCTGCCGCTGCTCGGCTTACTCGCTGGCTTGGAGGTCTTGACTGCTACCGAGTTGTCGGTACTTCTAGAATAGGAATAAGAATTGTCAACAAATTCATTCTACATCTCATAAGGTGGATAGTCTTGAGATCACAATCAATACATAATCTACACAATCTTATTTATACGATTAGACTAAGCAAGCATGTAATTTTTTTGTAATATTAGTAGTACTAAATAGTTTAAATTTAAATTAATATTTTTTTATCTTTAATGGTCTCGGGGTTTTTTTTAACTCATAAGTCTGCGTTTGACCACCAACTCGCCTGTTGGTAAGCGACGATGTGGTCGAAGATGAAGCATGCAGACATAGAAGATACCTATTCACTCTGACCTTGAAAAGCTCTAGATTATAACTCTAAGGAAACAAGGAACAGGATACGGTGTGGCTCATCCTTTAGCTAAGCCACACCGTATCTAGTTGCAATTCATATCCGTTTCAGATACAGTAATGTATGAGTTCTTTGAAAGATGTCACACCGCATGCGTAAATATATGTATGTATTTTTTTATGTACACAACCGATCGTATCTTTAATCATAACATTTCTGTCCATTCAAAGGATGTGTAGTAGACATCGCTCTAAGCGATAAGACCATTCATTACGCTACATTTTTTTGTCATTATTTAATTTTAAGTTTCATTGTCTCTTTGGTCTGTAATGAAGTTATATATTGTAAATCACGCGGACTTCACGCGTACTGCATGCGGTGTGACGTCTTTCACACAATTCCATTATTACACATGCACCATACTTGCAATGGACACAGATTGCAACTGGATATAGTGGAGCCGCGTCTTTAGTTGTTGATGTAGTTTTTTTATAAAATGTATTATATTAAACTGTATCGATCGCGTTGATGTCTTTTGGTTCGCGAAGCTGGATGAGAGTTGCTATGAAACAAATTTAGGCGTCTTGAAACATAACGAGCCTATTTGCTGGTGCTATACGATACTGAGTATAATTTAAACTACAGGGAGATGTAGTAGGCAGGTATGATAGCTCAGAGCTATCATTTTGTGCTGCCGGTGAAGGAAAACATCGTGAGGAAACCTCGGCATGGTGGTGGAACTTTCTAGTACTCGGCTGACGACGCTATCACCCTTAAGTTGAAAATATGTCGCCAAGCAGCTAACAATGTCTTCCGGCAGCCTCAATCAGAGGCAGTTACCAATCCTGGCTAGCTGTTCCATCCTCGACAACAAAGTCACAAAGTTTGTGATTAAAAGCCTAGCACGAAAACAGCAAAAAAATTAACAAAAACAAAAAAAAAATTAACCCAATTACGATAACGTCCGGTTAGTAGACTTCAGAAAGTTGTCGATCCCTTGAATTTTGCTGCAAAAAACAGATAACAAATAATGTATAATAGTAGAGTAGACAGTTACCCTAATTTCGCGATGTAAGCTTCCTTGGCGGCTTCGATGAGCGGGTAGGGCTTCTCGTGGCAGTTGCCGCGGAAGTCATCGTTGTCGATGGACCAGAACATTATGCCTGGAACAATATTATCCGTTAGCATAAAAGTAAGTACCATCAGGCCAGTCCTAATGTCAGAGACTTGTATGATATAGCTGAGCTGTTGTTGTTATAGGACAACCTACAATTTAGCACGGTTACTAGCGCTCAGTTGTGATGGTACTCGCGGTTACACCATCCGCGGACCATCCGCTTCGTACGTTGCTTAATTTAGAATCACCCAGTCAAGCTAAGGCTCGAGCGTTACATCCAACAACCGTTAGGGATACTGGCATAGGTTTGTAACATTAACTTGATTTGTAACTGTATAATAACGTTTGTTAGTTCGTATATGGCTCCAATCCAATAACTTCTGTTCACTTTCTTTCTTAGGGGTGCTGTTTTTCTATGTGTGTTTTTGTGTGGGTGTTTTTGTTGCTCCCGTAAGAAGCCTTTTGAAGTAATTGAAGGCCTTAAGGCCCAAACAATATCTTTTTGCTCTAAAGGCTTTTTTTAGGGCTTCAAAAACGCTTGTAGGCAACAATTACCATTTCAAGTTAAATTACATCATGAAGTCTTGTTTCAACCAAACGCCTTAAAAAAGCAGTCAATGGCAATATGAAAAATGAACTTACATTTTGCATACGTATTTTTTTATCATATTTTTTGGCTCCGCACATGGTTTATTTGGCGGGTTTCAAATTCAATTTTATAAGCAAACTATAGTATTTTACCAGAAAAACAAGTCTCAGACATAGTAAGTCAACAAAATTCAAGTCATGATTCAGTAAAATGGTGGACGCTTTATTGGAAGCTACTACGGAGTTTTCGAGCCTGGTACCCACCTCCGAGTCCATTCTCAGCGACATATTCTCCCTTCTTCTTGACGATATCAACGTCGTCGTATCCCACCCACTGGTTCCCCCGGAAGGCGACGGGCCCCATTGCGTCGGGGTTGGGATGCATCACCGTCCACTCTTCCTCTTCTTCTTCTTCATCTTCTTCATACTCTTCGGAATCTTCGTCAGAGACGCTGCGCTTCTTGTTGGGTTTCGGTTTTAGCGAGTCGCAGATCTGGAAGAAGTGCTATGAATTTAAAACTCTTTTTCGCAAAGACAAAGTAAAGTGTCGGACAATCTACGCGATATTCTTTTTCTTTATTTCACTGTGGCTTATGTTAATAGTGTATTAATTGCGTAGTAGTAATGAACTTAAAATAATTATGGCGTTGGATGTATGAAGAATTCCAAACTAAGGTGGGAACTACGTAAGTCGATAATAAACATGGGACTCAGTACCTAATTTTTCCACAAAGCTTTGACCCTTTTAGACTTGGAAAGCATATTAAAATATTGTTTTTGTACTACTTTTACTTAGTCAAAGACATGTCGCTAACTAATTTTTTACTATTAATTTTATTTTCATCAATCTCTTCCTGCTCAAAAGTCAAAGGTCCATACCAACTCATCTTGATGCTGTATTCTGCATCCATCTCAGAAGTTGTACAAAATCTAGGTCTTATGTGTGTTTACCGACTGTAGATGTCAACAACAACAATCGAAGATCAACGTGTAATATGATGTTTGCTATATGAAACTAGTATAAAAAATGTATTTAACAAATAATTTATACTTTTTAAGTTTTGTGAAACTTGATGCCGAGTTACGTTCGTTCCCTAAACGTTTTTGTTAATGTACTGAATTAATTAAACCAATTAATTGAGTTGATTTTAAAGAAGTAAAAACCGAAAGCTTCACAATATGTAAAATAAATATAAAAAAACATTTTAGATTGTGTCTCTCAACTAACCTCATAGTAAGCCAAGTACCCCTTTTCCCTGGTCGCGTCGCCTTGTTCTCCGGGTCCGTCGGCGGGGGATCCGATCTCCACCGCGTCGGCATTGAATAAAGTGTACGAACGGCCGTACGTCGGTATACCGAGGACTAACTTGTTCGCGTCTGCACCGTTTTCGAGGTAGAACTTGATTGTGTAGTCCTGAAAAAATAATTATTGAATTCAATCCATAGTCTAAACAGAGAGTCCTAAAAGCCTTTATTGTTTCAACCATTTGTTCTGAATTGATGCTATCTATGAAATAAAGTTATAAGCAAAACTTGAAGCGGTAGTGTTCCTTTCATAAAATGCAGTGCTATCTGGGGTTTGGAATGATGTTCGCCCTCAAAGGTCATCATGGTGTAGAAAAACTTTAGGGCTCGTATTAGCAACAACCAGCTCAAGGCCGGATTTGACCCGCCACGGCATTTGATCCGTACTGTGAAACACTTAGTAGTCGCACTAACCTATTTACAAAATACTATTACACTTTTAGTTAAATCCACTGGCCGTGTAGATCCATAATTAAAAAGTTGCCTACGGCTGAAACTTTACAACCTATTGAGCGAAGATATTCTACATGATAAAACCATTGTTTTACCAATACACAAACACATCTTAACTTCCCGCGACTTCATGAACGTTCAAAAGTTTGGCCGAGACTTTCAAACGCTGCTCACGCTTGATCTAAGGTATCGGTAGCCTCATTTCCGATCATCATTTCTCTCCTCCTCCTCCGTCTTAATGACTTGAAATAGTATTAAACCTCGATAAGTACTACCCTACCTGATACTATCGATACTGTCACCCCCGGAAGAGGTTCACTATCGATGGTATTGAACCTCAATAGTAATTACCCTATTGATACTATCGATACTGTCACCCCCGGACGAGGTTCACTATCGATGGTATTGAACCTCGATAGTCCGAACCGATAATATAATACCAAACATTTTTTTTCATTCATATTTTGTTGCGATGTCTAGATCGGAAACAAAATATTTCATAACATTTCATGTTATTTTGTAAACACATGACACAAATTAATTGCGTGGCGGTACGGAATCCTCGGTGCGTGAGTTCAGTTCGTACTTGACCGGTTTTTTTACGATGAAGTGCTATCAAGGAAAGACGTGGAATTAAAGACTATACCTGCTAGCAAAAAGCCTAAAAATGTAATGTATAAAATAAAAATAAATATATTCTGCATATACATGCAGATACAGGTACAGATTAAAAACGAATGCACTCCAAAGCAGTTTGAAGATTTCACCTCGCAACAAAGATTAGAAAATCTTTTCCTGAATTGTTGCATTGCCAAAAAGCATAGCCAAAAACATAATTGATTATAAGCATTGTTAATATAATTATTGTTTAAGCTGGATGCCTGCCTTGACACACTGTAGAAAAGTTTTTAAGTCTAGAATTATAGACAGTACGATTTTGAAAGCAGAAAGCCATGAACAATTGATTACAGAGCTTTAGACATAGTTTGGACTGCAACTAGTAATGCAACGTAGCGCGGTGACCTAGGCATCAATATTAGAAATCATGATTATCATAGCCAGTTTTATCTTCAAAAATCTTGGATATTTGCCTGAGAAAAAAATTGTGTTTAGTAAAATCGTTTGATTATACTCCCATTTATTTGACCTAAAACTTAAATAAATGCAGATTTAGTGTTGCCAAACTATCGAAAGTTCGGTAGTTCAAAATCAGTAAAGAAACAGTAATAGTTTTGGCCTTTGACGGAACCCTAAAACAAAAATGGCATTTATATTCTAATGCACATCTATCCAAGAAGGCTAAGAAATTATCTTAACCTGCTTTTGGTTCTACATGAAAATCCTTGAAAATTTGCAATCTTATCACCGAAAAGTGTGGTCCTTCGCCACTCTTTTTAACCGACTTCCAAAATAAGGATGTAGGATAATAATAACTTTAGTGTTTCACGGGTGACGCCAAGAACATCTCAATAGTGCATTTTTTTCATAGTATCTTGTTGATTGCAAAAATTCCTTAAATTTCAAATAATGACGAATAACTCGAAAACTATCAATCTCAATCTTAAAGATACCCAATTTTACCCTATCGTAAGTATAAGGTTATTCATTATATCACGGCCTGCAAACGTAGCTCTTTACATGTGTGAATTAAATAAATAAATAATGGTGACACACACACACACAGCGCCATCTAGCCCAAAACTAAGCAAGCTTTTACTATGGGAACCAGGTAACTGATATAATACATAAATACTTTTTTTTTGTAAATACATGCAGATAATACATAGAAACACCCAGACACAAAACAAACATCCATTTTCATCACACAAATGTTTGTCCTGGGTAGAAATCGAATCATAACCTACAGCTTCGATGGTGGGATACTTCTATTAAGCCACACGTCTAGTCAAAACACAACAAATACTTGTTTCGCTTTGTTTCTTTGTTTTGTTTTGTTGTTGTAATTGTTGTTTGTTGAATTACTTACAATATTCAATTCAGTGTCGACGCTGTACTCGTTCGGTTCTTCCAAGGGGTAGAGAGGCGCGTGGTGGTTCACCGCCGGCTCGAAGGCGGAGTGGTAGTCGTACGTGAGCAAGTTCATCCAGTCCAGGTATCTGTCGAGGGGTAGGATTAGATAATAAAATTATAAAAGATTTAAAAGATTATAAAAA
The DNA here is from genome assembly GCA_947579745.1 of Apocheima hispidaria. Taxonomy (NCBI): domain Eukaryota; kingdom Metazoa; phylum Arthropoda; class Insecta; order Lepidoptera; family Geometridae; genus Apocheima; species Apocheima hispidaria. The sequence continues at coordinate 1,608,921 of OX388159.1, forward strand.
AATAACGGTTTTGTCTAAAACTATCGTTTATAGCTTTTCTTTTAAATTTTCATAAAAGTTCTGAAATAATTATTATTCTGATACAAGTTACTCGAATAGAAACTTACTTAAAATAAAGCAAATTACAACTAGCCTAATCTATAAAGCAATACAATTCAACTCGCCAAGCAGTAGTGTGCAAACATTATCGTGTTCCGGATTGAAGGGAAATGTTTCCAGCGAAATTACTGGATATATAGGTCATAAAAATATTTAATATCTTATACCTCAAGGAGACAAGCGCAGTGCAATGCCGCGCATGGTTTTGAAGTTCAAAATTCTTACCAATGAAATCATTGGTAGCTAGATTAAGTCCCTATATAACAATAGTAAATTAATACATAAAGTTTAATTATTTGCAATCGTATTACCCACTTAGATACGTACTACCATTATTAATTTTAAAATAATAGCTTACTATCCAATTATTAGCTTGGACATGGACAAAAACAAAATGGACATCTTATAGTACATCTTTAAAGGTCGAGGTCTCAAGGCACTTGTTATAAATTAAGTGCCTGTTTTCGGTTAATAATGGACAATATCAGTTACTTGATCGACGCTTTCCGGGTATTGTTGAACCAGTCTCAGCACCAATTTAAATTGATTTATTTATTTTGTTATCCGAGACCATGAATCAAAGCCATGAATAGCCATGAGTTGTGATAGAATGTTAATTTGAACAGAGATCAATAATTACAGCTTTGTAGCCCCTGGCTCGAGTAAATAAATATTCTGGGTGTTCCGCCAGCCTAAGGACACATTGTGAGATATTATTGTATTCATCATTATGAACAACTTGTACTGTGGGACCAAACATGAAATCAGGAAAAAAATAACTTCTATTCCATACACTTGATGGGGAGTTGAGGAGTGGAGGAAATATGATTTCAGGGTTGGTCCCAAAGTAAAAGTCCCCATAATGATGCGAACAATGAGCTCTTTTTGGCTTAGTTCCACCGTTTCATGTCAGTGTTAGTTAGTAGCTCAGTTTATTGTCTCGTAAACAAAAAAAAGGACTAGTAAGAGTACTCTATGTAAATCTTGCGACTAGTTCTATTGTCTAGACGTCATCTGCCTGCCTTATTACGTACACTTAATGTTTTACACATTACAAAATATTTCTTAACTTCCTCTCCACTCGCTCCAAGCGTTGAGATTATGAAGTAAACAGAGCGCAGAGGTGCTATTAGAAATTTTAATAGCAGCATTTGTTATAAATCCCTTTTCATCTCTACAAGCCGTTTGATTTTGTAATGTCTATATTTCAATTTATTTTATATTGAGAAGTAGAGTAGATTGTTTTCTGCTCTATTTTATTATATTTTATACTATCTTAGCGATAACTAGTAGAACAAATTTGTTATATAAAAGACTGCTGGGCAAAATTTCAACTCAATCACTATTGTTTTATATATACTATTGATTATTTTAGGTTATTTGGTTGGGTTTAGGTTTTTCTTCTCTTAGGTTTTGGCTCCACATATAGTGTATTTAACCAGTGTCATCATCATCATCTTCAGTCATAAGACGTCCACTGCTGAACATAGGCCTTACCTTTTAGAGCGCCAAGTATTGAGCGCCAGTGTCAAGTAACACGAAGAGACTTGTTTCACAACATTATACTATTCACCAACAGTCTTGCATGTTCATGAACACTTTAATGGATAAAAATCCACCGTTTTTATACATTACCACTCGAATTATATAATATTGCTCACCTGCCTACCCTACAATATTATTGATGTTACTGTTGTTGCTAAATAAAATTATTTTCTTTCTATTCTTGTTCTTTCTTTCAACTAACACAAGTTTTGGAAAAAATAATGGTTTTCGTTTTCTAAAAAAGTTATATTGTGTTCTTTCTTTGTATTGTAGAGACCTACCAACTGATTAAATTAAATTGACAGTCTTTTTTAAAATTACATCTAGCTCCACAAAGTTATTGGTAACTAGCCAACAAACTCTTGTAGGCAGCTTACCTTACTATGAATAATTCAATTTGTCACAGAACCCTAAAAATATAGATAAATAAACTCGTTATTGTTCACACCAGATTTCACATACTCAGTATAAATGGTTAAAAACGAATGCAAAAACTAAGGCATCAAAAAGCTGCATCAAAACATCTATTCGGTTACTAGAGTATCCCTTGTGCTGTAATCAAACCTTGAATTAACATATTAGGCAACTTTCGATGTTGTCTAATAAGTAATCGAGCAGTGAGCATGCAAGACGTTGCTCAATTGTATTAGCATGTCAACGCATGGATAGCACTCAATGTGAGTCGTGCGTGTCACACCTTAGGTGCCTACACAAGTAAACAGTAGATAGCTACTGGATACAACAAACCAAAGCATGTTAAGCCTAGAGCAGCGTGTGAACAATGCGTGTTAGGCCCAACATCCACTGAAGAGTCGAGGCGGTGCCGCATACATCCGGGCGTGGAAATGTAACCTTTTTTGATTTAGCGTAGATTTACGGTATGCTGGAAAGAGTTGACTTTTCCATGACCCGATGTACGCGCGCCTCTGCCTCTACTCTTTAGTAGGCGTCGGAACTTAGCAGTAGCACAGCTTGAAGGTGGACCGGCGTTTTCATGATACAAGGGACTATATGAACCATAATAAATAGACCAAATATGAGTGCATCCCAGTGCTCGAATTGGCCCGCGGCTGGTTTGCGCAGCAGCTGCGCGGCAAATTTTGTATGAAATGGTTCTTACAGTTTCTTTTTGTGCGCGTGATATGCGTTTGATTGCGAAACTAAAGTTTCTATTACATCATCATCATCAGTCAGGAGACGTCCACTAATGAACAAAAGCCTCTCTATATATCGAATGTTCAAAATGCGTTCTCGTGTACATTTTCTTGTTGAAATTCCGTAATGCAAGTATGTAAGTACATATAAGTGAGGTAACAATTTTTTTATGGTCGCCTTTGACCACAACTCACTTGATGTTAAGTGAAGTTGTGGTCGAAGATGGTAAGCACACCTAGCCTTAGGAGCTGGCTCATTTTTTAATACTATAACTATTTTTGGTTTCTTATTTAGACACACTAGACAATAGAACTAAAAAATAACAACATCTAAACTAGGTTGTCTAATCTACAGAAACATATGTATGAGCTTTACGGGATAGAAACAACACATTGTTGTCAGTTTGCACGGAACCAGTAAAACAAGAGACTTACTGGTTCAATGTCTTGACGTCGAATCCCTTCTGTATGTACTCAATGCCCGCCGGCACAGCCATGGTGAGCAGCAGCCTAGGTTTCCCGGTCTTCTCGGCTTCCCTCTCGAACTCCTCGCGTAGCTCCTTCACCAGCCTGGCGTAGTTCTCGCGGTCTTTCGGCTTGCCTCCGTCGCGGAAGGCAGGGTACTCCCAGTCCAGGTCTAAGCCGTCGAAGCGGTTTTGTCTGAGAAACTGGAAGTATTTTGGGTTGAGTAAAAGATCGAAGGATAAAGGAAGTGAAAATATTACTAACGATCAAAATTGTAGTCTCAAAACTTAAGCAGTTACTAATAATTAAGAAAAATATAGAAGGTATGTTTTTATTGCCAACTTGCATGTTGGTAAGGAACGACGTGGAAGTAGATGAAGCATGCAAACCTAGAAGATACCTGTCCCAAAGATGGCAGCAGTATTCTATAGACAGACGGCTACATACAGACAGACGGACATTTTTAGCGTCGACCAAAAATCCTCGGAATAAATATTTTTGAATTAATAGTATGGAGTAGAGTGATTTACCTTGATAGCGTTCCTAACGAACTCTTTCCTCTTCTCTCTCGAAGCGACCATCGGCGAGAACCTCGTGGAGCCTTCGTTCCAGCCGCCGATGGCGAGAAGTGTCTTTAGATTCTTATTGTAAGTCTTGAGACCAGTGAACTTAGCATAGCCACCTAGAAAAGTCACATAAAAGGTTATCACACGTGAGAAAAATACGAAAATACAGTTTTACACTCATGACGATCTAAGCACACCAGGTCTTGACCAAATAAGGACTATAAAAATCAACTATCAATAGTTCTTTTTCCATGTGGATCAATATGGGGTATTTAATTATTTATTTAAAAACAATTTACGAATACCATGTCGATTCTGTTGTGACAATTTTTAAATAAACCAAATTTGACAGTTCTAAAATTGTCGCAGATAATTTTAGTCCTATCAAACTACTTTAGTTTGCTCATCAAACTAACTGTCACAACAGAATTGACGCCAATATACCACAATACATCTATATTGAGATATGTGTAATGTGTAATATGTAGACATTCATTAAAAGTTTTTAGCATAGATTTAAAAAATCTTGTTTTGAATTATTTGGCATCTAGAAAAGTTATAGGTAGCGCCCAGCATGTAACCAACATACCCTTCTCTTCCCTCTCTTCTCTTCTCTTATTCTTTATTTCGATTCTTGTCGAGTAATTTAAGCGTATTGTCCTTAGTCAACCTTCCGATAGCGTAGATGAGACGCGTACAGAGGTAGGGGTTGGTGCTAGAAATTTGAGATTGAAAGTGGCGCCCAATATGGGACTTACCTTTTTCGATATCTTGATATTTGTCAAAAGGCTTGAGTGTGTTGTCCTTAGTGAATCCTCCGAATGCGTAGATGAGATGCGTGCAGAGATAGGGGTTGATGTTCTGTGGGTTGAATCTCGCCGTACCAGGCCGGTAAACAGACCAGTTTGTGTAGTAGCACACCACGCGGGGCTCGCTTGACAGAGCTGGAAATAAAGTATACATTATATTAGGTTGATAATAATAATGCACAGGAAATCACTTCTTTCGGGAATAAGTGCTGTTAAAACTATCACTCTAAACAAACATACTCAAAGCACAAACTTTCTTAAACGTGAACTCGACAGCGCAATTTTTTATCAAGTTCCTGTTTTAGCGCAAAGCAATTGCTGTCTTTGATGCGTGACTCAAATTTAATTTCGAGCACCTAAGATGTGGTTACCTCTACATTTTTGTCAGGATACATTTGACGTTAATCGTACTGGCCTGTAACTTGAAACGGATTCTTCAACCATCAAGCAGTGTATTCCATTATTTTTTTCTGTTATTATTCGTAGATTTAATTGGGAATTTGATTTATAATAATATAAATATAATAATAATATATATATTAAATATTTTTCATCGACACTCAGTTGTGTACGTATCGAGAAACTATTTGGTTGCGCAACCAAAATAATAAGTACGTGTAACCATTTTTGTAGTATTTCAGTAATAGTAACAAATTTCATAAGACGATTCTCAAAGCTCTTTACGCAACAGAACAGAAGGTTAGCTACAGTCAAATCAACTTATATTTTTAGCTTAAAACAGCAAAACAAGCTATGAAGAATCATAAATGATAATAATACCGTTCATTGCGTAGAGAACTTAATATCTAAATGTATAAATCATTGGTACAACAGTCAATATAAGAGAACAATACATTAATGTTCACACGGTGTGCACTCAACTGTAGCCCGCACTAGGGCGGCATGTCAGAATGCATGAATTTTCCGCCTTTTGTGTGACAAAATTAACCGGTTTGACTTTAAAGATGGCTTGTAATAATAGCGGTAAAAGCTACTGATATCAGTGTTCTTACTACGTGACGACCTAGAAAAGTTTGAAATGGCCGTGACCAATGCAGCGGGAAATGACGGAGAAAATTAAATTATTTTATGTTGCAGCGCTTCATGCGTAAAATAGTGACGATATCTAAGGTTCTGTTCAAATCAATATTAAGTAACTTACATATATTTCTTTACTAACTAAACAAAATACATATATAAAAACTAAAACAAATTACCTAAACTACTGAGCTTACTAAAATAAAACTAACAGTTGGATTACTCAGAGACCATTGAAGGTCTAAAGACAATCCAAATATTCAAACCCACTATCAGTCAGCAATGTACCCAGGATGCTGGTAGGGTTATCAACTATTTTCAAAGGAAATAAAAAAAACAGAACTTTTATTTTTAAAATTGTATTTTTGGCCCTTTTCGACAGTGATTGGTCGTCTTTGAAAACATTTTAGTGATGTTAAAATAAGAGCTTAGTACATTCCCTTATGGCAATGGTGAAGAGTTCTCCAAGCGTCACTAAAACTTAAAAAGTAAGTTGAGGAAATCACATTAATATTGTAAATGCGAAAGTTTGTGTGTAAGTATGTAAGTAGGTAAGCAGGTAAGTATGTAAGTGTGTTTGTTCCCGTTCAACTCTGTAATATTGTAACGGATTTGAAAGAAATTTGGTATCGAGATAGCTTACACCCTGGAATTTTACACTTTTTATCCCAGAAAAATATTCGGTTTCTGTAGGATAGCGGGTGAAACCGCGGGGCGCAGCTAGTAAAGTATATTCGCGTTTTGCTATCGAAAAGCTTAAAGTACTCGGACTTGAAATAAAATAATAACTTTATTGTAGAGTACTGTTGGCAACCCTAGCTGGCCACCATAAAACGCTGAATGGCAATGCTTGCGCGATGCGTCAGATAAACGCCAGTATTTAGCAACCCTGGCGTCAGCCCGACACTGGCGGGTGTCGTCAGGAGATTACTTAGTTTCGACAGCCAAAGCCCAGAGTGCCAAGTGCGAGTTTTTTCAAATGCTTTTGTATGAAGTAAGAGCAGTGCCACCTAGATGACGCTAGACGGCACTTCTCTTATTCCTAAACGCGATCGAATAGGTAAACGCAATCAGAAAAACTCGCACTCGGCACTGGTGTCGAAAGCTGTTTCGGTTGTGTGACAGAACCATTTGATGCCTTTATTTTGATATGATGTCTTTTAAGAAGTCGCTGGGACTGATATTTAATTATTTTTTTAAAGTAGCCTATGACAATCCAAATATAACGACGAATGGGATGTCAAACTACCAAATCTTACAGAAAGGTGCCTAGCCGGGATTATTGGCTCGGCAAAAATTAAATGCGTTTCACTATAGAATATAGGCGTTTGTTTCTATAGGTCTAAAGAAAAAAAGACGTAGTTTTGTTTGGATAACCATTACACAACTTAGTGGCATCAACGGCGGATAGCGTTTTAGCATATAAACTGTCTTTCCGAAGACGCTCTATCTACTATATATATCGCGTAGGCATATAATGGATATATAAACCACAGGCATATAACTAATTGACAGCTCATACTTACTCCCCACCCTCACGAAAATATTTAGCGCAAAATAACCTGCTCTCGTCAGTTAGATCGACTATGACTGCACGGCTTTACGGGCCGGACAATCATAGGTGCAGATTGCAATAATGAGTTTTAAGCCCGGCGGCGGCCCGTACCGGCGGCCCGTACGGCGTACCGGTTATAATAAAAAAATTGTATTTGTCTACATGTATGATCAACTGGTTTTATTATCTTTAGTACAAACTAAGTAGTCTTAAGATACCTACAAGCCCCCAGAGGTCACCAGCACGCCGTGGGCCGCCGTGGGAGTAATATACTATTGTTTACATGTTGTCGCCCTCATCTTATGGTACTTATACGGTATTGTAATTAAGGTTTATGTTGCTCGTAAACTAAAATTGTTTTAGTTCATTGAATTAGCTTTGTTTTTTGCTTTTTTGGCTCATATCAATATGAATGATATGGATGATGCGGGGGTGTGAAGTGTGATGTCTCGGTGAAGTTTCTCCAACTGCTTTCGGGATAGATGTTATGCTTATGGACCTCCTAGGGATGGTCGGGCCGTCAGTATGTCGTTGTCGTTAGTTGGGGACTGATTTCAAGAAAACTTTCTTGTCATAAAAAATATATTAGAGCCATATGTGGAACGGCGCCCCTAGACTCTTGTAACAGAGTCTTCAAAGAGTTAAAAGTTTTGCCTCTTCCATGTCAATATGCCTATGGCATTGCGTGTTTTGTGAAACAAAATAGACATATGTAGGTATACTACAGCATTAGAATTTTACAATCGAGATGAGAGAAGCAATAATAGATTGGTAAGAACTTATTAAACCCACAGCACGTTATGAAAAATGTTGTAATACAATGTCTAACACCGTATACAATGAACTAGCTAAATGAATTGTAAGCCTGATTGATTCAGAAAATATTCCACTCTCTAAATTAATATTTGTGTCTTTACTGATTTTCTGGTACAGTACTCGATAATTATATTTTTTTTTTCTTCAGTTTAAGGCCTCGCTACATGGCCTGACCTGACACCGTGTGAAAGGGACAGCTAGATTTGAATTTCACGGGAGCAAAAGAAACAAACTATTAAGGTTATAGCTTCTCCCTTTCGCTCCCCTAGAAATTTATATATAGCCATCTCTTTCAAACGATGTCAGGTCAGGCCATGTGTAGACACCCTTACTCCTCCGTCACAGGTCGTAAACATTAAGCAACAAACATTATTGCATCGGTTTTTGCTCGGTAGTTATTATGGTCGGTAGACTCATGTTGTGGGCTTAGTATGTACCTATGTTTAGTAAGTAAGTATTACTAAATATTATATTTCCGCCAGGACCAGAATGTTATTATCGCAGATAATATTTAATCTCACACGCACTAGTAAGCATCTCCGCGGGACAAACCTCGGTCCGAGACTGACGTTAAGCAGAGATGTTCCATACACTCACACATAATTATGTCATTGCTGCGAACCCTGACTCTTTCGAGGACTGGAGTATCGCAGTGATGATACCCATACACACCCTCTCTCTCACACTCACACTCCGTCTCTACCCTGACATATTCTCACGGAGGATATATTATGTCGCTGTCTGTAGCGAGTTCATTCGATGATATTTGCTCTGATTGTTTTCACATGGTACCAGAAAATAATCTAAAGCTGTGCCTTAAAAAGCTTCAACCTCCTGGTGCCTCATATAGAATATAACTGTATGGAAAAAAGTGAACTGATGAGGGCGTTTTGTCAGTGGGTCTCATTAAAATATTCTTAAGTATATTTAAAAAAAAAAACATGCTTACCTGGTGTGGCTAAACTTATTACTCCCAATATTAATGCCAGCCATATCGTGATGTCCTGCAACAAAAGAAAACAACACTTAACAAAATAGCAATTTCAAAGTCAATTGTTTTGTAACCTTAAATTATTTCTATAACTGTTATCATCATCAGTACATTCAACTCAGTTGGCCTGTAACTGTATCAGCCTTTAAACATCCCACTGTTGGGATATCAGCCAACCTCGAAGGGTGATTAGGCCACATCCACCACGGAACTTATGTACTGATATATACCACTGGTTTTACGGTGAAGAAAAACATCGTGAGGAAACCTGCATACTTCCGGAGAAGAAATTCGATGGAGTATGTGAATCCGCCAACCCGCACTGGGCCATTTCGCCTACTTAATAAAAATTTAACAACTACCTGGCAGACAAAGCTTAGCCTTAAATCGGCAGTTCTAGTTTAGAGCATTGAGCTACTACGTACTCAAGAGTCGCGGCCACAATTCACCACATTTAAACTGATGCGTTGACTACATAATACTCAACAACTTTTGTTCCAAGAATTGTTATATATCGATATAATTTTCGAATATATTTTTTTTTTTCTTCCAGAACAAAATCAAAATTATATCTACTGAGTGAACAATAAGAATGGATTATTAAAAATTAATTCTTCGAGGGAAATAGTTTAGAGATGGAACTTTATGATGAAGGTCGTTATTTTTACTTCGTATTTGCTAGGAGGCCCTCATACCTAAATCTGCAGGCCGAGACCACACACGTGCATGTACTAGCATCAGTTACTAGAGAATAATAAGCCTTATACTCTTCCTGACAATGAGGTTTCGCGCCGGCCTCGTTTAAGTGTTTCCGAAATGTTTGAGTTTCATCACTCCATCAATACTGTAATAAGAAATTATAAGTAATCCAAATGGTTTATAATAAACCATTTAATCCTCACAGAAGCTATGCAACTACGTAATAAAATCATATCTAGGCTTTCCTTGCAACTAGTTTATCGCCACAATTATGTAGAATCTATGCAACAGTAGACTGTTATTAAATTATCTAATAGCAAATATCCAAGATCGTCCGTTGCCTCACTGTTATTTAGTGTTACCTCATGTCCATCGTTTATCCATGCTACATGCAAGTCACGGCAGATATATATTTTTTTAACTTTGACATAAATTATATTTCTCATGATTACCGAGAATTATTGTTTTATTTCAAAGTAACTTTTCATACCTACAGAAACGCTTTTATTGTGTAGGTGTGACCCGATTACCCAGAAGGAGGGTAATGTTTTTCCGGCGAATTTAAATATGTTCCTGTGTGACCTCCTACCGCCTGTTTTGGTGGTAGGGTTAGATTTTGGATTGCGAGCTGACGTCATTAGATTGGTCTTTGTATGTGGAGTGTCTTTATGGGAATAGCTTTTTTGTTTTTGTTCCAATGATAATAAGTACTATATACTAGCTGTTACCCGCGACTTCGTTCGCTTGGAAGTTAAAAAAAAGTAGCCTATGTCCGTCTCCGACCCTTAAGCAATATCTATACAATAATTGAGGTCTATCCGTTCAGCCGTTTAGCCGTAAAACGAGACAAACACCCAGACAGAGAGACTGAGAGACAGATAAAGTTGCTTTCGCATTTATAATAATTAGGTAGGATAAATCAAAGAAAGAGATACGTCAATATTGTCATGGAAACTCCATACCAAATTTCATTCAAATCCGTTCTGCCGTTACAGAATTAAACGGGAGCAAACACAGTTATAATATGAGTGTGATTTTTAAGATTAAATATCGAAATCGGGGTTATGAAGTGTTATGGGTCGCGAGTGTTAGAAGAAATACTGGTACTGGATCTGAGGAATGAATCGCGTCTAGCTCCTTATCTGCATCATCTTCATTGATCATTGCTAACATCATTGCTAATCACGTCCGATAAACAGTTCGTTTAAACTCTACAGTGTAACAGGAAGCTCATCAGACATGCCCTAAACTGTAACCAATCAACCTGAATTCATTTCGAAACAGTTACCAGACCATCATTGTCGAAGTAACGGTGCCAGCGGTCACCTATTGCCTACGGTACGTTATAGTTAAGGTACGCCTTGCATATTCATATGGTGAAATAGGTCAGTTGCGTTGCGGCACAGATCACACCCTAGATTCTGCATTCAGAACGCTCGAAGCGCACCACGCATCAGTCTAAATACACTTATAAGAAATTACTCTGATTGGTTGATTGTTAGGCGCGAGTAGGCGTAACCTTGAGATAGCCAATGAGAACGCTTGCGAACAATGAGTCGCACTCCCCGCGACCCGCGCCTTCCTCAAACTTCGGTGACTTTTTGTAGGAACAACGAATCTCGTAACGCGGTATCTAGTTTGATCTGTGCGTTGCGGTAACTACTGACCGTTGTGCGTAACTTCTTAGAATAACTATCTATACTGGGTGTTGTTAATATGACGGACGGATATATTCTAGAAGTATATAAGTAGTTCGCGCAGATCTGAGACATTTTTAGTGGTAGGACTATTTTGCAGATTCTGCCTGGGGAGTACACTTTTGCCAGCTATTCAGCCGCCAAGTAGTAGTGTGCAAACTATATTGTCTTCCGGATTGAAGGGCAATGTTTTCAGATAAATTACTGGGCACAAAGAGATTTATCATCTAACTAGTTGCGCCGCGTGGTTTCACCTGAAGTATTTCGGGATAATAAACCTATGTGTTAATCTAGGGTATAAGCTACCTCCATACCAAATTTCATCCAAATCGGTTCAGCCGTTACAGAGTTGAACGGGAACAAAGAAACTTACATATTTACATACTTATACACTTACGCACAAACTTTCGCATTTACAATATTACTCCTGTACGATTTTATTGGTAACTCTATCTGGCCTCATATCTCTGCTAGTTCATAGTATTTATTCATAACAATTAGTTACATGTCAAAAAGTAAATAGTTTAAAAAAAACATAAAAATAAAATAACATTCAATTGTTCAGTCAAATCATTTACACGTCACATGAAACATACATAAAAATTGTATCAGACGTATACAAATTAAAAACTAATAAAGCTATGGTGGATATCAGCCTTTTAAAAATGTTATTTATCAGTGTGTAATTGTGTACTAGTGAAAACATTAAGATTGGTAGAAAGCTCTATTACCTGATAGCAATGTTTTAAAATTTTGAATGTCATGTCTACTAGCAAATGTGAAAAACCCTGACCTTACAAGACTTTACTTTCAAATCTTCGGTTTGACTATAAAATTATTATATGGAAGAGACAATTACAACCAGCCCGTAAATCGTCAAATCACGAACCTCGGGTAAAGGTTAGTTTTTTTTAAATATGCAATATATACAGAGTTATTTTTAATTCACAAAAACCTCTTTCAGGCAGCTTCCCTACTTCATACTTTTTAACAATCTGCCATTCTTGTTTCATGATAACTACAATGCAAGAGTTTTAAAGTGTAAAGGCAGCTCCCCTATTTTATACTTTTTAACAAATTTTGTCCAGTCTTTAACGAGACCTAAAATACAAAGACAGACCTTATTTATAAGGAGAATTCTGTGCTAAAATATTAGTTAAAATGTAAAGTTTGCGTACATTTTATTAACTTTGTCTTTTGTGATAGAAAGATAAATAAACTCTTTATTATTCAAACCAGATTTTACATAGGTACATAGGAAAAAAAAAATTAACACTAGTGTAATGTTAACTGACTGAACGCTGAAAGCAATCCCTTCCAGTTTATGGTACAAATCTCGGCTTCAACCGGGCCCCCGCGTCCCTTCTCATTCTAATTTAAATGTTCTTGTTTTTTTTTTTTTAATAAAAAAATCAAAGACGAATGTTTAGTCATGGAACTACAGTGGTTATATAATAACAGATAGCTGCCTGAGAGAGGTATCTGGTCAATTAAACATAGCCCTGTATGCATTTAACTACACATGTTTACAGTTTTAGGACCAAGGAGGCTTGCATTAAATATAAGTATAGTATGAATCTTCCAGCGCCTTGGCATTCCAGTATCGACCAGCCTTTATTTATGACTAGATTGTTAATAAAATAGTTAATTAATGGTCCATGACAACTATGAGTTCTTGAGGGTAACGTTCGTCCACATTTACTGTACAAAAAGACTTCAACGCGTTCCGTTCAGAAACTGTCGTCTATTCTGTGGCACGAGCGTCTCTTTGCATTTGAGTTTCATTGTGGCTCAACAATGAACAATAGCCTCTTGTGTAATAGCATAGGAAGTGTGTTCTTTGTCTGTCCGTACTTATGACATAGGTGGTTCAAGTTCTTCGGATTGTAAGTTTTTTTTTTGTTGGAATTATACTCGTATGTACGTTAGGCCACCAACTCGCCTGAGGATAAGTGACAATATAGCCGAAGATCTAGAACAGTCTATTCACTTTACATTTTAAAACTCTTGCATTGTATTTATCATGAAACAAGATGGCAGGGTTCCATTCTTGAGAAGTACGCATCAAAAATATGGACCCAAATCAATGTGTAGGACTTTATGAAAACTCCACGAGCGAGTGTGGTGGTAGTGTGCCATATTTCTATTTGTCCTGTAGTGAAAGGGTGGGCCGAACTTATCAGTGTTGAATACTTTTTTTTTTTTTTCGCTTACTCTTTATTTTTTTGTGTTGCCGAGTAGCTAGCTCAACAACACAATACTTAGAAGTAAGAACACTTTGGCTGTTTGAAAGCCTCCGGTTAGCTTTAGTAAATTACCTTATTTTTTTAACTAAACCAGTTTTAAGTTCTATAGTATGTGCTTTCAAATAATGTACATCCTAAATCGGTAGGACTAAAAGCATGTAAATTTGAACTGGAGTTCCTGAATATAACGCAGGTTAGGACTAAGAAGACTTTTTGAATTCGTCTTCCAGCGAGTCCAAAGCGGTCTTATCAAGAACTTTGAATTATCTTATCATCACTTCATTTAAGACTTACATATACGTATTTTTTATAGGCCGAGACTCGCTCCCGACCAGTTTCGAAGCTATTACAGCTCCTTCATCAGGGAATACACGCGCTCTCGGAGTCGGTCTCCGGGAGCGCACGATATATATAGCTACTTGTTTTTCTATTTGAACATGCACATTATAAAAAAAAAACTCTGAGTATAATCCGGATTTATTATATTATCATAGCATGTTTGATTTTATTCAATTATGCCAGTAATTTAAGATTATGACATCAAATAGCCAAGGTGTGAGTAACCAACCAATAAACATCATATCTGTGTGAGTGTCGGCGAGTAATGGGGTGTTAACTGCCGCAACTGTGTTATGTAAGGAGTAACTTTATTTTATTACTATTGATTTATTGAGTAAATTTGACAGTGTTGTGGTTTTGATGCTGTTTTAAATGGCCTGGCTTTTGACCACAACTCTGTCGATGATTGATCGAGCGCTATACTTTGCGGAAGTCTTTTTGTTAAATTATAAAACATCAATTGGATCTTTAGTGTAATTCTGCTCCTCATTTCTCTGACAACCTCTTTTTAAGTTTTATTTTACAACTCACTTTTGGATTAATTTCTGTTGTTTCTCTTACTAAAATATAACTCTAAAACGAATGGCGTCTATAGCGACATATAATCTTTCTAATCATCTTGTATCCACCCTCTGCTGGGTATAAGCTTGGCCTCGTTCACGCCATCCCTTCCGCTATAGCGACATAATATATAACAAAGCATTTCCAATTTGCAAGGTAATTATGACATAATCCAATGTCATTGTTATATGCAAGCTTAGTATGCAAGCGCAGGTCCCGGAAAATCGTGACGCAATGGAACAGACGTTTGGGTGACCATTTAAAAATAGTTTAGTTTGGGCTAAGGTTTTGTTCTAACTATACATATTATTACATCATGTGTCTTGGTTAAATCTTTGTGTAAAACAGCGAGTTTGTTGGGTAAATCCAGGTGGATCTCGCAATTCTTGAGGACCATGTGCTATTTTTAGAAAATAATTAAAACGGTTTGTGCCATTCCTACTCTTATTCGAGATGGGGGCAATGAGAATAGATAACCTTCCCATGGAATATTTGGTTTGGTGTCGCAATGTCTTAATTTTACAAATATAAATAAACTATGTTACAATACAATACAATACAACTTGTCTATACACCAAAAAGACAAACTTAAAAAAAAATGAACAATAAAAAAGGTGGCCTTATCGCCTAAAGTGATGTCTTCCAGACAAATGTCTTCTCGTCTTGTTGTTATGTTAATTTTTTATACATAACTAGCTGCGCAACGCGGTTTTACCCTCTATTTTACAGGGACGGTTAAGTTTTTCGGGATAAAAAGAGTAAAGTAAAAAATAAGTAAAAAAGCCTATGTGTTGATAAGGGAATAAGCCACCTCCATACCAAATTACATCCAAGTCCTTTCAGCCGTTACAGAGTCGAACGGGAACAAACACACTTACATACATACTTACACACACACTTTCGGATTTATAATATAAGTGTGATAATATAACAACAAAAACACCAAATTCAATAAAATACTCAAAAAAAAAGCACAATCGAAATGTTCTTGGCGCCTCCCGAGAAATAGATAAATAGATATAAGGACGCTTAAAAACTACTGTAACATCTGGCGGCCTTATCGCTGAAATATACCAGGAAAAAAAAAGTTCAAAAAAGTTATTATTCCGGTGGCCATCTGTGATTTTCTTCATCAGTTCCACTTCACCAAATGATACTTACTGAGTACAAAAGCTTGAATTGTTGACGAAAATACCAAAATCGCTGTATACATGCCTATATTATTTGAGGAGTTCCCTCTATTCCTCATGAATCCCATTATCAAGAAGAATGTCCTTTGAAATGGAAAATAAAATCAAATTGTGTTATAAATGACGGAGATCTGAGGTAACAAACATTTTAAGAAAACCGGTCGACTTACGAACCTGTTCTTTTTTTGGAAGTGGGATAAAAGAAATAAGTAGCTTGTATCGAACTGAAGCATACATAACAACAGATACCTTACAATTATATATAAACTACCAACAACAAACGTGATTGTTATAAGCAAGTAAATCCACTATGTTTTGAACATTTGTGTTTGTTCTATGTCTGGGTGTTAATATCTATATAAGTATGTATTTAAAAAACATATATGTACGTATATCAGTCTCTGGCAGCCATATTACAAGCTTTGCTTAGTTTGGGGTCAGATGAGCGTGTGTGTAAAAATGTCCCAGATATTTATTTATTTTATTTAAACCTAAATTCAAAGTATGGAACCAAATCTGTGTTTTGTCAGACAAACCGGTATTGTTTGTTTGTCGCATGTGTTATCGAACAAGAAATGATCAGAATTTGGTGATCCGACAGGACAGACACCCACAGTCAGCCAACTCTACTCTTTTCAATAGTAGTAGATGTTTAATATTGAAAGTTATCAGCCTACTTTACAAAAGAGCATTATTTTACGTAATACGTTCCCACAATTTCAAAGAATACCGCACAGTAAATGGTATGTAATTTCGTGTACTTTCTCACTAATTTGCTTTTTACGTGAATCTCTAATGCGTTCTCTAAGGCAAAAATTTTATGATAATAAATCTGTGCTTTTCCTATTTTTTCGGCCTCTCTTCAAAAATCAAATAGCTCTGAAGATTTGAAGCCTGCATCTGTGCCCGATAGATGGGCGGGAACCCACTGGTGCGTTTCTATAGAGGCGAAGAAGTGGCGAAGAAAAACAACCTAATAATCCGCGAAAACATTCTCAGCGATAAGAAACAAAAAATAGTAGTTTGTACGAGTGCATAGTTTTATCCGAGGCTTTTATCCGCACGAGCCGATGGTGGGGGTAGCTATTTAAGCCGAGGATAAAATAGGTTTAAAACGAGTTAAGTTACATACTCTGGTTTTCACGTTGATTGCGAGGAAACTACTCTGATATGCTCAGATGTGCTCTGCTTTTGCTTTTCAATTAAAATTAAAATTTGAATTTAAGCACTTTTGCATGTTAATGTGCAGGACCTAATTCGCCTAGTCTTAGAAAAAGTTAAATAATATAAATGAGTGCACGAGAGCATAATAAGCAGTTTTAGTCCACTCACATGTGGCTTTAAGGCAATGAGATGTTTTTTTACGTCTTTCCATAGCCTGAGGATATTGTCATTATTGTGTATAAATTCCTTGCCAAAGTCGAACTCGAGAGTTTTGCACCCAAGAATAGCATAGTCTAGTGCCGTAATATTTGACTACACCACACACCTAAACCTATTTTGCATAAAGATTTTTCTACGCAACTTCATCTAAACATATTTTATTAATTTCATACCCACTCCTCTAGAGGTGGTATATTCAGATTCATTTATTTAATGTAACGCAACTAGCCATACATAGTTTAACAATGTAATACAGATCTATAAAAATGTTACTTAAATAATAATCTTAAAATGATTGCATTCTGTTTTGTATGTTAATATACATAAAAAAAAAACCTTGCACTCGGAACACTTATCCACATACACATACATACATTACTTTAGGAATCAAAGGAAAAGCCTGTTACGAGATTCCCAACCTGTTGTGGGCAGTGGTTATATGAGTTATGTAATATCGTGCAGTGGATTCGAGTCCCGGCGGCATTCTCGAGACGAAAGTCGTTTCACTTGTACGCACGAGTGGCGATTGCCGTTTTGTTTTAGATAGATCGATTTGATAGTAGTGCCTTGGTATTGTTGTTTACTTAGTTCTTAATTTTTAGATTTTTAAAATGATAAGCTATAATACCCCTTTCAAAAATATAGCCAAATTGAAAGCGTTAGTAAACAATGTTATATTTTTTTATTGTGATTAAAAAAGGCAAATCAACTACATAGTACAATTCATAGATAGATATCAATGGGAGGACTGAAATCAAATAGCAATCGTCATTCCACAGATCCGCAAAGCAGTGCATATAGAAACTATTGTTCTCTTTTTTTGATGCTTGTTAAGTTGTGTATAGCAATTTAAAAAAAAAACGAATAATACAATATTTAAAAAACTACATAGATAAGGTTTTTTTTCTGTATCTTCACCAACTAAAGACTTCCACGCTTTTCAAAAACGATCAAAATTCTATCCACATAACAAGCATCACTACCACAGTAATGTAATAACATGTAATTCATCAAATTTATGTCCGGTTTTGCCGTCCAGAGGAATAGTCTTCCGTAATACTGATTTCTTTGTAAACATTTCCTACTCAACTTGCGTCATTGTGTAAGTATGAGGTTGTGATAGAAATGTCGGAATCCTCGGATTATAGGAATTACAAGTCAGCTTTAAAATACTTATAGCTTGAGTGGGAGCTGCAATTTTTCGTTTTCAAATTTTACCATGTTTTTGGTGACCACTTTTTTATGTCTGTCTTTTACCTAACCTCCCGAAGGGAGTTTTGACGCCGACGTGAAAAAACATGTATTATTGTTTTCCAAAACTTTTATTTCGAGTGTTCTTGTATAATATGGAGGATGACATAGAGCAACTCGGGCCGTTCAGGCCGGTACCGAGTTGCTCAATGGTCATTGAGCATATGTGTTAGCTAATCATAATACAGTGGTAAACCGTGTCCTTTCGTGTTTTTTTTTTAAATTTCCGTAGATGCTTCCTTTATAGCTTTCACCACTTTCCTGAACATGACTTGGATGGGACAGTGTCTGAAACTTGAGACTTAAGACTGTGACTTGTTGCTATTGTGAAATACTATGCTTTACTTGAAATATTAAATTATGTATGTAGCCAAAATATAAGATAAAAAGTATTTTTTTCAGAAAATACGTGCTTATAACCTACTTATTGTGGAGACAAGCATAGTTTTTCGAATACAAGCTTTCTATCTTGGGTAACAAAACTTAAACATATTATTTTCAACGTATGATTTGTCTCATCAAAAACTTGTAAATCCTCAACATACGGCAGTGTTCTCAAACCAGTCTCCGTAATCCTGAATAGATATGACTCATTTATATTTAGTCCTTATTTAACATTCGTTTTAGTCCTTATATGTTATAGGTATTCATGAGTCACTCGAAACGTGATCTATTTAAATTCATTTATGAGCTAGTCGCGCAAAAATGTGTCCGTTTTATTCTTATGGATTCTCACGCAGTCTTGGGATATTTTGTCGATATAAACAATTGTTTATAATAAATTAGCATAGATAAAAAATACGAAGTCGATGTTATAAAATTATGCATACGTGACTAAAGCCCATATTACTCTAAATAATTATTCTGTTTGTATTCTAACACATAAATATTATTATATTCATATTTCATAAAATTATAACATTTCGTAGCATCTCGCGATTTTGACTGAAAATTTCGATTTTTCTATATTATTATCTTGTGTAAGAATTAATAAAAAATACTGAACATACTTTGTTCGGGGATATAAGACAATGTTTTCAGGAAAATTAAAACAAAATTATGGGGACAAAAATATTACATCTTATCTCAGGGTAACGAGCGCAAAGCACTGCCGCTCTGAGTTTTGAACTGTTCAAGTTCAAAATTCTAGTTGTCAATGAATGTATTGTTAAAAACAAGGCATCATCATCATTATCATCATCACCATCATCAGCCAGAAGTCGTCAACTAGCGCCGCACCGACCGACAACGTGCCACATGCATCCACCGGTTGCCCGTGGCTTTCACAGTGTCGTCGCTCCACCAAGTGGGAGGCCTGCCTACGCTGCGTCTTCCGGTTAACATTACCATTAAAAGAACCGCCTACCATTAGAAGAGCTACTCAGTCGTACATAAAAAAAATAAGCTACGTATTACCTACTACAAATATTAACCCTGATGTTTTTATAAGCTGAATGTACTTAAAGAAATGAAAGAAAATGAAAGTAATAAGAGAGGCAGAGACGAATGATTTTACTCACAGCTTTTGCTCGCCTTTTTTAATCTTGTTTGAAACAACTTTTATTAATCATTACACTCATAATGATTAATAAAAGTGACGTTTTTATTGAAACAACACATGTTTGACATTCAACGTGTCTAGTCTACCTTTCACATTATTTGTCATTTGTTACGTCTTTAATCTGGTTTGTTTAATGCGTAATATCTGATTAAGTCGCCTTTCTGATCGAACAAAGAGCTTGCGCCGTGTTTGAAGTTTGCGTATGATTTACATTTTAATGAAATATTTAAATGATATGATGAATGGGCAATTGCGGCGTAAAAGACACTCAGAAGTAAATATAATGATATAACCAACATCCAAACTAAATTTTCCTGTAGTTATATTAAAATTGTCCACTCATAGACATTTAGGGCTTTATTCAATGAGTAATAAGCATTTATCATTTAACTAGCTTATCCGCACGGCTTCGCTTGCATAGCTACAAAAATAAAACACTCCATTACTCATTAGAGATTGATTTTCGAAAAATCCTGAGACAAGCCTTTCTTTATTTTTTTATGCTTCGTACACAAACCGAGCTTCATTGGCTTAGCATGTTTTTTTTCCATTTCATGAGCATTGGGTTCAAATTTCAGATTTCTATTATAAGCAGCTTGGTCTGTGCGTTGTTACCTAGAGAAAGGCTTGTTCTTTTATATATGGTAAGGGAAGGTATATTGGTAGTAAGTACAGGAAACGTGGCCAATGTGTTAAAATTCTACTCATATGCCTAGAATTACGACTAAAATGTAATGTTAGCAAGAAAAAAAAACCACAATTATTTAACAAGTATTCCACAATGTTTAGCGTGAAATTTTCTTTTTGAAATTTATCACCAAAATTATCTATATACCTTTCCTTGCCTTATATCAAACTTATATACTAGATTGCGCGACAATTCTCATCAGCGAGAAGTTGAGATAACATTTTTATCGAACGTTTATGAATCTGAACTTAACGATGGAACTTGTGCAATGACAGGAAGGGTTGGGCACGTGTTCCTTTTTATTTCCTTCAGTGGCTTGATTCCCGGCCGGGTACATGTTTGAATGATGAATTTAAATGTCTGCATGGTTTGGGTCTGGATGTTAGTTAGCCGTGGCTTTGTGTATGTTGGAATATACACATAGCCACGGCCAACAAACGGCCAGACCAGACATCCGCGACGCAGGGAATCCTATTGGGGAGCTATGAGTCGACGCATTGATTATTTATTACTAGCTACGCTCGTGGTTATGTGGTTATGGCCTAATCACCCTTCGATGGTAGGCCGATATCTTAGCAGTGTGATGATGCAGATGCAGACGCCCGAGGGTTCTCCTGCAATTCTGCAGGTACTGTAATATTTTTCGAGATAAAAAGTGGTCTTTATGTTAATGCGGGGAATTAGCTACCTCTGTACCTAATTTCTAATCCGTTGTGTAACAAACACACTTGCGCACTTACACACAAACTTTCGTATTTATAATATCAGTGTGATCATTGTGATGATTGAATTTACTAAGATTTTTTTTATTCTGTAAGAGATAGTTCTGGCTCTGATGTGGTTCGGCGCAGTGGAGTGTTGCGACAGACTCGCTCCAGTTACTAGCATGCGAGAGGCTGGAATTCCTCGGGCTGACAACCGCCAGCCGTTATGAATTGAATGTTGTGATTGTAGATGGAAATAGTACTACGACTGTACTAATATGGATGACGGAATTGCTTGGCTTAAATTTGATTCGGGTCCGTGCGAATCTCAGAGTATGTTCGAAGCGACCGCGATTGATTACCAACTCGGCAGTTAGTATGCGACAATATGGTCGAAGATGAATATTTCGCAAGATACCTGTTCAATTAGGGCCTTACTTATAATTGTTGCTTTTTAATCAATGTTGTGACAATTTTAATGTGACAGCATTTTTAGCATACGTTCATAAGTAATGCCCTTCATCATAATGTAGGAGATATGTCTTTATTCTAGTATTGATTTTACTAAAAGGAGGGGCTTTTTTTTAATTATGCCTATAATTTATGCCTTTGATACCAAAGGAAAGAGCTTAATTAGCTTAATTTACTTAATTAGCACATTTCAAATATATATTATATACGTGATATATACGTCATATCATTTATACATGATACTTTTGCAAGGAAAAATGCGCCGTGAGGTAAGGACGTAGTTGGGTTTTAGTTTTCCATCCTATATCTTGTTTAAATTGTAAATTCATTAGATCATTGCAATCCAAGACACAAGTAAAACTCATGCAAAAATTAAGGGCGGATTTTAGATAGATAGAAACTCTTTATTGAGCACACCAGAAAAGGAAAATCAGAAACCGAACATCCTTCTAAACTAGTGCCACAAGTGGCGGTCTTATCACTAAAAGTGATGTATTCCCGGCAACCATGGAATGGAAAGTTTTTTGTATTATTAAAAGTGGCGGTGTTAACAAGGGATGAAATTGATTGACTTGGTTACTTTAGACGCGCGATCTTGATTCGACGTGCTTGACGACTTAAATCAAGTCATTCGAATTCTAAAATTCCAAAGCAGCGAAATGAAGAAACTATCAAGGTCGCTGCCATGTGCGAAAGGTCAAATCGCGATCACGTTTCGAAATCGATTCGCGAACGCGTGACGTACCAGAATAGACATACGAAGTCACGTTTGTAGGGTCAAGTGTGTGTTGAAAGGGACTTATCGTATTTTAAATACGATTTTGAATTCCCATGGTGTGAATAGTTGGATCACGTATTGTGATCGCTATGTGAATTTCGACTGAGTTGCAATAGTAGGGTCATTGTCATGTTTGGAAATGACTTCTAGTTTCTCATACAATTAGTTTTTGAAACAGTAATTTTACTGTCAGAGAATAGCAATTAGATAGCGCTAAATCTAGCTAGACAATTGCAGGATATATTTACTAGTACTTCGCGCCGAACTGAGACGTCAGCTTCACAACTCTGGACCGATTCTAACTAACAAATACTAGTAAAAAAATAACCGAAAAATAACTAGTTGCCTACAAAACAAATCATGAAGATCGGATGAAGTTATCGTCGGACAAATATACATATAGACATACGAACACACATACAACTGCCGATTTGCTCCCGTAGACACTAAGACCTTCGCTTCGCCCGGTCAAAAGAACAATTCCCACTATTCAGCATTAATTAAAAAATTGGGAGTTATTAATAGATTTACACTTATATATTTGTATGTCATGTGAATTTTCACTTCTTCAAAAAATTATATCGAAGTAATTACTTCTAAGTTATTGTTCTTAGTTTCTTCTAAGTTTCTTAGTTATTAGTTACTTTCTTACTTGGACAAGTATCAATTTTTATTTTTATTTTTTATTTGACATATTTCCTTCACTAGATGCGGTATTGCAGCATAAAAACACTAGTTTTTAATAAAACTCGAACCCATTTTTTATGTTTTTTTTTTTAAATATGTTATTCGGTTTCAATAAAATAAGATGCCCAATTTAGTTTTAGGTCGATTTGACGATTCATTTTTTGAAAACTGTGTCTAAAATCAATGTCAATTTGTAGTGCCTTTCCGCTACAACGTCATTTTCCTGAAAAATTACGATATTTGAATTAAGTTTTTGATTTATTTTATAAGTGACTGAAGTTGTAACATCAGTTTGAATTAGAAAAAAACGCTTTTTTCAGTAAGTAAGTTACAAGTAAATTAAATTAAAATAGTTAAAATTTAATTAAACACAAGTCATCGCTACTTTCGATTTTTACTCCGGTGGACAGATATCCAAAATCTATATATCGGACAACACAATCTTGTATCTTATAGCTTGTTTAAGGAAATAAATAGACTGACTAATTTCGGGAATTTGGACGCTATTAACCTGAAAGCTAAGATACTTTGACCTTGTTAAGAGAGCTTATTTTTTTTATATTTAATACTTTGTTCTTTCGATCACGTTTTTGCTCCTTCTAAGCAAGAAACACCTACTTGTACTCGTAGATGACATAACAGTAACTCAGCACTCAGCACAAGGTCAGCCGATACGATCTACTTCACAAATACTTGGTAACAGGATACACTTACGATTACGCATGTGCGTGCGTATATTTTTACCCGACTGTCCAGAAGGAGGCCAATGTTTTTCAGGTGTATGTAAGTATGAATATTTGTATGGTCCTTTATTAATTACCTATTGCAGTTGTACTCTAAACGGCTTGACCGATTTTGACGATTAAGGTGTTTGTTTCTCTTAATGTTCGGAGGGTCAGGCTACAATAATTTGCAGTCCGGTTTTTTTTAAATGGTACTCGGTGATGAGACGAGCTAGTCGCTCACCTGATGTTAAGTGCCACGCTTGCCCATAACAGTTCATTGCCAACCAGAATTTTGAACTTCGACAGTTCAAAACCATACGAGGCAATGCACTGCGTCAACTGCGTTCGTCACCCTGAGATATTAGATGTTAAATCACTTTATGCCCAGTTACGCTGGCAACATTACCCTTCAATCCTGAACACAGTAATGCTTGCACGCTTATGCTTGGCGGTTGAATACCTGGCAAAGGTGTGGTACTTAACCAAGCAAACTCTGCAAGAGAGCCCTAGCACTACATGTTTCTTTTAATGATAATACTTGTTATTATCAAGTATAACGTTCGAGAAGTGGAATAAACGGCCATTAGAATTCCAGTCCCACTAGTTTGACCAATACTTGAATAATATTTATGCCACAAGTGCTTCCACAAACCAAACGCGTGTCGTGTCACCAGAAACATAGCTTAAACGCAGGCCTGCACACACGTTTTGTTTTACAAGGAATTGTATACGTTACTACATATAGGTAATACCAAATATAACTAAGTGCAGGTGCCGTGTAGCACCTGAGCAGTGCAGCCGCGAGGCATTTCTGCCCAAAATAGACGCCAGCAATTAATAGCGTTGTTCATTAGTTTAGTCTGGCAACTTCGGGGTCTCCCTGAGGTCTACACAACTTACGAATAGCTTCAAGAGTAAAACAATGTTAACAAAAACGACTATCAAAATATTAATTGTGAAAGGCCAGGATTTGCATAACTCTTGATTCAAAAAGTTCACTCGGAAAGTGTCAGTAGTTCAAGGCTTGCGTTTTGATGATTCGCTTCGATCTGCGAAATCTTTTAAACCGTAACTGAAAAGAACTAAAGTCACGAATTAGGCCAAGTCAGGTACAATAAATGTTTAGTTATTGGAATAGAATAATAGAGTTCAATGGTTATAAAAATATTATGTAATTGAAAACCTGCCAAGTGCGAGTCGGACTTGCTCACATAAATTTTAACAAAAATTGTTAGTAAAGAAATTATGTTGTTTTAACTAATAGTTCTGCTAATAGTAGGTGAGGTCTACTATTTGCGTTTTGTTGTGCTAAAAGTTTCAGCTTCAGTTTTAGCGCACAATCTCACGGAGATTTTACGATCTTGATAACTTCTGAACCGATTTGCTAATATTCTAAATTTTTGTTAAGAATTGATGCCGAATGCTTCTGCTAAATGTTATCAAAATTGACCGGTAAATGGTGCCGCAGCAAACTTCCCTCCTTTTTTTGGGAAATACCCCTACTAACATAAACCACAGACAAAAAAAAAAAAATTAAATTGTAGAACCTATATACCAAGCTACGTCAAGATTCGTTGTAAAATACGACGTGCACACGAGTACCAACATACGGACAGGAGCAAATTTGAAAGCAAATTTGTCCAGATTTTGCAGACTTCATTCGCTTCGCTCACTCGGTCAACAATAAGTAGCATTAAAATCTAAAACAAAATAATTTGTGTTGATTTTGGGACCGAT
Organism: Apocheima hispidaria; assembly: GCA_947579745.1. Classification (NCBI taxonomy): domain Eukaryota; kingdom Metazoa; phylum Arthropoda; class Insecta; order Lepidoptera; family Geometridae; genus Apocheima; species Apocheima hispidaria. Next base: position 1,634,676 of record OX388159.1, read on the forward strand.
ACAAATTGTAATCAAAGATCACTCTGCTTTGCCGAATCAAGAATTTCATTCTGAATTTGAGATTGTAATAGAATATAATGAAAGGAAATTTCATTTTTTTCAAAGTTTTTAAGGGATTTTTTTTGTCCTCAAAAGCAAGAGAAATTATTTATATAAGAGTGCTAATGTCCATAGAAAGACCCGTACCTGTGTATATGTGTCGTATATTGCAATCTAATTTGAACTGAATCCTTTAATAGCGAACGTATATTAATATTATGTATCTATATTAACCATAATTATTTTCATCGCATTTTATAGCGGTTTGGACATTAGCTGACTAAATACGTAAGCGCCATCTAGTTTTAAGCAGATTTTTCAGTGTTACACTTTTGTATATGAGATTGTTATTCTTCTCGTGTAGATTTTCTGTTCTCAAAAGTAAAAAAGGAACGCTTATATGATCATTTCGTTGTCCGTCCGTCTGTCGGTCTAGACCGAAATCTCAGAAACGCGTCGGCGTATCACATACTATCATAGAAAAATATAATTTCTGGAACTGTAAACAAAGTTGCGAGTAAATCAAAACTTAAAGAGCGCTTCTCTTTGACCTAGAATCATAAAATTTGCCAAGGCTTAACAAGTAAAAAATAATATTTGAAAATAATTAATTTTTTGGTTAAATCACATAGACAAATTTGGTTGCGATTACACACTTAAATTTGTAGTTGGAGAAATGACCATGTCATTTATCGATGTATGGAAGATATTTTTTTCAACTACAAGGTTAATTTTGTACGGAAGCCTTGGTGCGCGAGTCAGACTCGTACTTGTCCGGTTTTTATTTGACGTTGGATCTTAACATGAAGCCATATTTACTTTCCTCACATACTTCTAATCTTATGGTTGCGATACGATCTGTAATAACCAACATTCGCGACTGGTCGGTGGTCGCACCTGCCTGCGCCCGCGCCGGTGCTAGTTCACTTCCGGCACTGCACTCTCACTTTCATTACAATACGAGTGTGTGGGTATCGTGTGTACGGACAGGTTGACCACAGGTAGAATTATGATTTTGCATTATGTCCACGAACCGGCAAGCGCAGTATAGGACGTCCACCCACAAGGTGGATGCGAGCCGCTTCCATCCGCTCTTCGTGGAAATCTAAGGGGAGGCCTATGTCCAGCAGTGGACGTCCTGTGGCTGAGATGATGATTATGTCCACTGATTTAAGTTCACTATACAGGGCTATTTTATAGTCGTGGTAGCTCAGTGGGAGCACGCTCGCCTCACATTCGTGAGGTAGCGAGTTCGAACCGGGAGGGCCCGTACCTATAAGTTCTTTGAAACTTACGTACGGATATACCACTGGCTTTTCGGTGAAGGGAAACATCGTGATGAAACCTGTATATTTTCCGGAGAAGAATTACTTATAGAAAATGTACAGTACGTCTGCCTGCGCTGCGTCTTCAGTTCGTGGTCACCACTCAAGAACCTTTCTTCCCTATCGTTTATAGGTTCTTCGAGTAATGTAGCCTGCTCATTGCCACTTCAATTTGCAAGCCCTGAGAGTTATGTCGGTGACTTTGCTTCTTCGGCGAATATCTTTGTTCCGGATTTTATCGCCTAGCTCTTTGGTCACGTAGACATTGAGACTCCTTTTCAACCCCCTCCCCCAGCTCAATGACGTAGGCGCATGATGACGTAAGTGTATAAGTGACTTGGCGATACAAACCTTGAGTCACGACATATATTAAAATTTTTGGATACAACAAATCGTTTCATAGCTACCTCTGGCAGAACCTTAGTCATCATCATCATCATCATCATCAGCCATAAGACGTCCACTGCTGAACATAGGCCTCCCCTTTAGAGCGCCATACCGACCGACCACGGGCCACTTGCATCCACCGCATCAACCTTAGTATTAAAGCCTTTTTAAAATCGTTTTCACGTTAAAATGTTGAAAAAGCGAAGAAAGCTCATTTAGGGAAGCGAGCCCTTAACACGTGGTTTTACATTGTGCTTTGCCACACTTAGTTATTCTGCTGCAGACGCAACCCTTTAACTGAGACCCACTGCTGATATATCAGCATACCCTCGAAAGGTGATTGCGCCATATCCACCACGTTGGCCCAGCGCGGGTTGGTGGATTCACATACGCCATCGAATTTCTTCTCCGGAAATATGCAGGTTTATATAGTGGTATACATCCGTCTGTAAGTTCCAAAGAACTCATTGGTACGCGCCCGTCTGGGTTCGAGCCCACGACCCCACGAATGTGAGGCGAGCTTGCTCCTACTGAGCTACTACGGCTTCTCAAATGCAAGTACGCAGCACTAATTTGTCAACATTCAATCAAGAGTATCAAGGTCGCCTACGTCACGACGTTACATTCATCGGTCAGGGCCGAGACGGACCGTCGAGGAGCTATTTTGGCATTTACATCATGTAATAAGCATTTAGATCACGTATTGTCGGTGTTAGAATCATTAAATGTAAATAAATCGTTTATAGTCTAAGCCAGCGGTTTTAAAACTTTTTGGCAACGGGGTACCGATGACAAAAAATTTGAGAGGTCAAAACGTTAATTTTGAGACAAAAATAATTTAATGTTTTGTCGTGGTGAAAATCATCAAAAAAGTATTGAGTATGGAGGTAAGGTAAGCATGAATAGCAAAAAGGAAAATAATTATATGGGATAGGTTTGAATGTAGCCATACACAAATATTGTAAACGAGCTGCGCCCTGCAATTTCACCCGCTATACTACAGAAACCTAATATGTTTCCGGGATAAAAAGTACTATGTGTTGCCTATGTGTTAATCCAGGGTATAAGCTACCTCCGTACCAAATTTCATTCAAATCCGTTCAGCTGTTACAGAGTCGAACGGGAACAAACACACTTACATACTTACCTATATATTTACATACTTGCACGCTTACACAAACTTTCGCATTCATAATATTAGTGTGATAGTGTGATGGCCAGTGATAATAGTATGAAGAAATAATACCTCAATTTTTTTATAATTATATAAATTTCAAAATGAGAACGTAGTCGTTTGCACGCTACTGCAACTTACGGCTGTGTACTTGTGTACAATGCACACAGACGGTTACCACACATTGCTCAACAGATTTTTCACAAGCTGATATTATTCGGTCTAAGTAAGATGACAATTGATTATCACCTTTCATTGAAAGGAATAAGTTAGAGATTTGAAATTGGATGATCATCTCGAAACTGAAACACTTTTTAATCTAAAGATGGGTACAGACATTCTGCAACACAAAATGAAATGCAACGCGAACAACCATAGTTAGCATTAATTAGCCTTGCTAAAAGATATCGTCCTTGTTGATTAATATGCAATACCTTTGAAACTGTTTACCGCGTCTTTTGTCTTTTTCGACAGAGCTCAAAATTCCCAAGACAGTAAAAGACGAAACACTATGAAATCATATCTCTATCTGTACATAGTATAACATAAAGTCACTTTCCGCATCGATCTGTCTGTATATCATATAATTCCTCCTAAACCACGCAAACGAACTTTGATGCGGTTTTCACCATCAATTAGATATTTTTTCACGGAACGTTTATATATATAGTTTTCTAAATTACACCCGCGCGAAGCTGGGGCGGGCCGCTAGTGTTAAATTTTTTTTTTACTTATGAGATGTTTGATTGTGTGCCCACCATTTGTACTATAGTTACAGGAACCCGTAAAAACACGACAAAGAAGTGTGTCACAATAAAATCTATATTTATGGTTTACTATCAGTGCTCCGCTGTTACACCTGCTAACCTGCTGCTGTATAAAAAGACACCTGCTGCTGTCCTTAAATATAATTAATTAATTGAATTAAACTGCTTTAATTTTATTTTGTTTTTTTATTCCTAGGATTGCGATACAACCTCCAACCTAGACGCACTTGTAATCTAGCTTCTCGAAGCTTGTCATAATTAAGAGAGAGTGAGAGGGAGAAGATTGGAGCTGTCAGTTTTCAGAGTATGCTAGAAACAGGCTTTTTTCCAGGATACAAAAAACCTGTGTTAATCTAGGGTATAAGCTACCTACATTCAAAAAATCATCCGAATCCGTTCAGCCTTTACGGAGTGGAATGGGAACAAACACACTTACATACTTTCACATTTGTAAAATTAGTGTGATGTGCTGTAATTAAACGGGTAGTAGTTATATAGTCCCGGAACTGGCAAAAAATTAAAGGAGGATTTATCAAATTGGCTCGAGCGCTTGCGTAGGTACTATTTTAACAAACACTTGAAAATATTGAGAAACTGCACGTTGCGTTGCATGCTGCATTGCAAAAGTTACAAAATGTCTGTACGGAGCTTTAGCTAAGAAAACAATCAAATAAATTGAAAGTCGTTAAGCCTGTCTCCATCGCAATTATTAACAAAGTGTGGTAACTGTAGGAAATAACGTTACATATCAATCAACGTCAAAATACTGGCGTTTTTTGTCCCAACGTATAAGCATTGCCATTCAGTTTGGCACGCTTTAGTATGCTAGGTATGCACGCTGCCAACTAGTAGTGGTGGTTAAGTATTTGTATTTGCTTAGGTTCTTTTAAGCCCTTCATACCTCTTTACGAGGTCTTTATGCCGACATAAAAGCACCAATGTTTAATGAAAGCGCGGTTTTCTATTGGCTATATTGAGAACCTTTATGAGAATCACTTTTACAGACACCTGGTGCGCTTCAATCATCCTGACTTCGCAGAATCTACAGGAGGTGACCGTGGATGAGTGGGGATAAATACAGGGTTATAAGGAAAGGGTATGCTAAGCCGAAAAGGCTCATAGTTCTCATCATTATGAACAACTTTTACTATGGGACCAACCCTGAAATCGAGAAAAAAAAGCAGCTGTTCCATAGAAAAATATCAATGACACTCGACAAAATGTATGGAACAGCTGATTTTTATTCTCGACTTCATGGTTGGTTCCATAGTAAAAGTTGTTTACAAACATGCCGCGAAAGAGGGTTACGCGGGTTCGGCTTATCATACCCTTTCTTTATAACCCTGAATACAGTCATACAGATAAATATAACATTCGTATTATAATGCCCAATGCATAGACATATTAGGTCTTGATAATTAAACTATTTACTTTAAGAAGTGCGACAGGAAGTGCTGCGCACGTAGAGACCTAAATTACTAACAAGCATTACATAACTAAATGAAGTGAAGTCCGTGTCACGTTCCTAAACGCTTTTTTTTAATATCAGGCGTAATAGTACTGAGTATTTAATTTTCTACGAGTACGTATTAAGCTGTTATGTACTACTTGCCCGCGGCTGCACCCGCGCTGTGAACAAATCATAGCTCATTGCATCGGTAATAGATAGTGTAGCTTCATATTAGTGACTAGCTGCTACCCGCGACTTCGTTCGCATGGGCCTACAAAAAAATAGCCTTAGTCCGTATCCTTCCCTTAAGCTGTATCTATGCAAAAATTCATGTGGATCCGTTCAGCCGTTTAGCCGTCATAGCGCTACAAACACCCAGACAGAGATACATTCGCATTTATCTGTATTAGTTAGGATTAGGTACTCCCTACAAACAAAACTACAAAGTTTACTTATTCATGATACGATTGACCATCTCCCATTACGAATGTATTAGCTTGTGTTTCTATTTCAAGTCAAACAGAAATTGAACAGTTTAAAGCACTAACGTCAATTTGCGTTCTTAAAAGTTACTACAATCGGTACGCATTTTTCTATGGCCCTTGACACTCTTCTTTATATAATTGCTCTATGGTATGTGTACGCAATAATTAGGTATAAGCAGGTACTTAAGGTGTAACGTTTCGCCCAGCGCGCCAAATTCAAATTTTCTTGCGTTTTTGTCAATTACAGCTTAATTACTCATCGTAGGTTCATAAAAGCTAATTTTGCGATAATAAATAGATTGTTTCAAGAAATTACACTAACCAAAAATTCAAGTTGAAAGCTAGTATAAGTACATATGTCACTAAACCAAAAACCAAGATGAAAATCAGCTTATTGAGATTTGTGGCTAAACCAATGTTATCTAGGTGATCATTTTACCCGTAATTTTCCGCGCAAAATTGGTTTCAATAAATCCACGACAGGTAATTAAGCTGTATTTGACAAAAAAATATTGAAAATTTGAATTTCGCGCGATGTGCAAAACGTATCTCTTCTTTCTCTGATAGTCTCTAGTAGTAGTAGTAGTAGTAGTAGTAGTAGTAGTAGTAGTAGTAGTAGTAGTAGTAGTCTGATAGTCAAGATGTAGCGCCGTTGCCATGGTAATAACTTGTTTGAGATGATGAAAACCTTATTCTCATTTCGAAGGCCACATACCTGCAACAAAAATGCATACATTAGCATGGTCGTAACTTGGCTCTAAAGTTATGTACTTAATGTGAGTATACAATTTTAAGAAAACAAAAAAAAAATACACTTTGCAGCAACTAGGCAAGCTACTAGATTTTTTTGTAGTTGATGTCTGAAAACTGTGGATTTTTATCCATTAAATGTTCGTGACCGAGCACGAGTGTTGGTGAATAGTATAATGTTGTGAATCCTGACTTTTTGAAGGTCCATAGAAACCTCTAGTACAAAAAACTAGAAGATTCTCTCTACCGCCAGATTTCAGCTATCAGTTTTGAAAATGAAAATATTACGTCAAATCCTATCAAATCCTCCAGCTGTTAATTTTGAAAATGGAAATATTACGCAACAATCTATCAAATCCTGCAGCTGTCAATTTTGAAAATGGAAATATAACGCAACAACCTATCAAATCCTGCAGCTGTCAATTTTGAAAATGGAAAGCTTGCTCGGGCGCGCTCGACTCATCTCGGCCACGCCCTGTTATGTCATCGTACGCAAGGTATGACCGGTATGAACTTTCTATGAGGTAATAACATTTATTACTATGGACAGAACCACTTACTCAGAAGCGTAAGTATACGATCCACTATCAAGTATTAAAATCGTTTGTTTTATGCTCTAGTGTACCCTAGTCCTTAAAACTAAAGCACTAGGGTTCGTTTCTAACGTGGAGTGTAGCTTGTAGGCTACGAACATGACACGCTCGATGTTATGGACAAACAGACCTGCGGACATATCCTTTTTAGCTAATGAAGGAGGGTAATGTTTTGGGTTGTGTGTTTGTATAGTGCTTGCTGTTGCCTAAACGGCTTGACCGATATCGATAAGTGAAGTGTAGTGATTCCTCTTGGACTGGCAAAGGCTACATTTTGCAGTCGAGTAATTTGTTGTTATTTTAACTATATTATTTGTTATATATTGGCTAATCAAAGAGTAATCGCTAAAACGCGATTCATGGGGAAAAACCTCTAATCACTATTGCTAATAGTAGATAGTCTGCTTTCACCCTTAGACCAGTTATGATCGTTTCGCGACATTATTAGTGAGTTTCAAAACTTATTGCAGCAATATGTACCTTATGTTAATGACGTATCTATCTATGAGCCAATGAAGCCAGTTACGGCGGGACATCACTATGCATGCCGATTGCTAAATTGGCGTATGGGACAAACTGGGGCGTTTACTTTAAACTAGTCAGATACTTTTTATTTGCGAAGGCGAAATCTTCACAAGATACCTGACTGTTTTGGGGTGCAGCCGAGTTGTGTGGGATTATACCCACTAAAATCCCCCTAGTGTAGCCATGGTGCTTGACCGAGGGCTCCGGGGACTCCAAAGGAACGCACCGGAGCCCTCAGCACCACGCTTCAGAGCTCCTCCCGGGACAGCTAGCAGCTATTGTGAGCCTACGACAGCGTCCGCCACTTAGATAGGGGTTAGAGCCCCACCTCTAACCACCCCGAGCCCAGAGGTCACCTTTAAGTTGGCTCTTACTACAGGCAGGGAATACCGATTCCGTATTCTAGTGGCAAAAACGGCAAAAACTTAAAGGCAAAAACTAGTAACACCCTAGTAATGACTAGCATCTGTAAGCCTGCCACAGGAAGTCTGGTCTGTATATCTTAGAAAATCGAACGCTTCTCTAAAAGCATTTAAAGAGCTTTAAACATCAGCCTTTAAACATCCCACTGCTGAGATTTCGGCCTACCCTCGAAGCGTGATTGGCCCAAATCCACTAAACTGTCCCAGTGCGCGTTGTCGGATTCACATACGCCATCGCATTTCTTCTCCGGAAATATGCAGGTTTCCTCACGATGTTTTCCTTCACCGAAAAGCTAGTGGTGTATCCGTACGTAAATTCCGAAGAACTCATTGAGATCGCTTAAAACACAGTTTTGAAATATCCTGGTATAATTCTGTTGTGAATTAATAATTATTTAGCACGCGCTACCTGTTTTCTGCACGCGTAGGTGTTTAGGCGTTTTTCGCGTCATAATTAAAAACGGTAAGCCAGTGTCTCCACAAAATTCTTGATATGCCAATGCTCGTCTTTAGACAGCAGGTAGCTCATCGCTTGCGTCTCCACCTCGCGCCACACGTATCGCGGGTTACTGATCGAAGAAATTAATCATTAGTATTCTCATCGCTGCTAGGGCTGTCCCTTGACACCTTATTGTTTAACGGGTTTTTGACTTGTGCAACGGCCAACCCGTGTGGTAAAAGATTTTTATAATGTTATGAACAATATATATTTATAAAGGAAACTAAGAATTCTAGGAATCAACGCACAGAACAAACCGCTAATGATAGAGACGTGAAATTTGAACTCAATACTCCCTCCATAAATGGTCGAGCTGAACAATAAGAACGGAATTTATCAAAACCACTTCTAAAGGGGTGAAATGGACCCCCAAAGTTTATATGGAAATAAAATGTTTTTTTATGTTACGCCAATGAAACTCGGCAAAGCATACAAAATAAAGAAAGTTGAAATGGGGTTTTGAAATTACTGTAGCCTGTACGAGCGAAGCCGTGTAGGCAAGATAGTAGTCATATTAGCTTCCCACTGTTTCCCTGTGCCGGAGATAACACAAATACAAGGACAACTAACCCAGAGCCAAAGCAAAGCAGCGATTTCAATTCGTCATTCAAACACCTGCTTCACCGGGAATCGAACCCGGGACGATCTACTCCTAAAGCAAACCCAACCACCATAACAAAAACCCATCATAAAGCTACTAACGAATCCAGAAGGGCCGTCACTGTTTCTGCCTACTTAAATCTTCATCAACCATGCTTTTAATTCCAAAGTGGCCAAGAAACCGAGCCTTCGCAAGAGCATTGCGATCGTGTCAATCAGGTTAGTATTGAATTTCCCCAGTGTTTAGCGGCGACCTGTTAATTTTAACGTAACCGACTTAGTTTTGTAATAGCAACTACTAAAACAGATTCCAGTTGAGATGTGTAATGTAGTTATTGATCCATGTCGTTGATGGCTCAGTGGTTAGCGCGTACGGATCGCATTCTCTAGAGCCTGGGTTCAAATCGCAACAATGAGCTCGAGGACTGGTGAAGGGAAACATCGTGAGGAACACGTAGGATGGTGGTGGAACTTTCTAGTACTTAGCTGGCGACGCTACCACACTAGAGTTGAACAATCTGTCGCCAAGGACCTCGTGTTCCGGTAGCCTCACTAGAGAGCCAGTTTTCATTCCAGACTAGTTTTTACCATCTTCGACCCCACAGTCACATTAACACCGGGGTTAATAATTATTCCCCTATTCTCAAAAGCTGAGATTCAATCTCGTCTCGCAATAAATTCGAAATTCGAGATTTCTTATTCTCAACGCTATCTTTCGTGATATTCACGATGGCTAGCGTGCGAGATACATCGAGTGGTTGGAAGCAATCGAGACGAGAGACAGTCGAAATTGGATCGAAATCGATATCAATTCGTCATAATATCTCCGAATAGGGGTCCAACTGAGATTAGTCTAACCTAGCCGGTCAATCATAAAAAAAAAATTAATTACTGAAACAGATTCAAACTCAAGGTGTGTAATTTAAGTCTGTAGTATTAAAGAGGTATATATTGATTTTGTATACATTTCCTTTTATATGCCTGTTGTCTTTATACTAAATTCATCTGGCAGAACATAATTTGCATTTCCTTTTTATTTTAATATGTGAGAAAGGAATGGCAACATTTTGAGAACTGTCAAAATAGACTCGGTGACGTAGTATTTGCAACTTGGGACCCTATTCGGAGAAATGACATTTTATCTCGGTCACTGTCTCTCTAATTTAGAATTTAATGGGAGTGAGAGTGACCGAGATAAAATGTCATTTCTCCGAATAGGGTCCTTGGAGGAATGAGAAATTTGCAAAGTCTTTGTTCTCTTGTTTTTTAAAGTTTGTTTTTGATTTTGTTTTTACTCCTGAGAAATATTTGGCGTCGCACGTCTTCCGCATGTACCAGTGCCAAGTATTGGAATCTTTCAAGTTTTATTGTAAAACAATTAAGTCACAGACAAAAGTAGGTCAAGGTTAAATCCAAGTCATACTACAGTATTGACTTAGAGATAAGGTGCTAGTTAAACACGAATAGACACGTTTCACAGCAGTATACTTACTTGTCTGCATTTGCCTTTTTTGCGTGATCAGAGTAAGTTGGTCTCAAAGTAAAAGTTCATAATGACGAGTAAAATGATATCTTAGAACGTGTCCGTCGTATAACCCACCACACAATACAAAATCTCAGAAATCTTACAAGGACTAAATTTTCTAGTATTCCGTGCAATTACCGAATCAGTACCTCTAAATTGTTTCCTCTTGGATACATTACCATAGTCCGCGGCTACCGGACGCCTTTCGCAATGGCTTCGTCCGCACGCACAAACTACGAGATTTCGAAACTGACTTTCTCACGAAGTTTTTTTTTAAATTTTCTTTTATTTAAATTGGTAACTAAAACACAACTAGCCAAAAGTTAGTCTTTTTTGAGTGAGCCTTTGTTCATCCCCCAACATGAGAGCCTTTCGTCTACCGAGCTTATTTTTTCGTTCATAAATGGATCGAAATATGTGACACAGTGTAAAAATAGGAGAAGAATAGCTGTGATTTGATACAAGCTCTCACAGATCTGATTTGGAAATATTTTAAATAATTCAGACTTCGGATGTCGGACTTTAGATAGGCAGTGAGCTAAGTAGAATCTGAGCGACTTTCGCGTGTTAAATATTAATAGGGATAATACGTTATGCCGGCTGTACTTGGAGATGGACAATTTTCACTCAGACATTGCAAGGTAGCGTGCCTTTTGTAAATAGGCCGGACAGCAGGGTCTCTGGTTTAGCGAGAATCAGCTGTTCAATAAAAAAAATTGTTACGAAATGTATGGAGCAATGTATGGAGCTGTTTTTTTTTCGCGATTTCAGGGTTGTTCTCTTAGTAAAAGTTAATCATAATGACGATTACAATGATATCCTAAAACGTATCCGTCAAATAATCGAACACTCAGTATATTCATGAATAAGTATATTCATTTTTGAAAGAGATGTCTCTTTTTTCCGTTTTTTTTTAAGGTTCTTGAATGGTGACCTCGAGCCAGAGCAGCGTAGGCAGGCCTCTCACAAAGTAATGACGCCTAATAGCAAGTAAAAGTACAAATACGTTCACGTGTATGTATTTAGCTTCCTCATTGACACAAGTTTGCTAAATGTGCTTATCTGTTAACGCCATGAAATCGAAAGTGCAAAAAAAGTTGAATGACCGTGGTCACTACTTACAGGACATTTAATTATACCACTAATACTTATACGTAGATTATACGCAATTTTTCAGCAATTTTTAATATAAAAATTACTAAGCGGAGATTTAAAAAATAAACAGTCCGTTCGTTATATGCTTAGAATAATAATGCCAATTTTATAAAGCAAGTTTTTCTAAAAGTTTTATATTTTGAAGAATCGATATTGTTTCCTTCGTGGCTAAAATAAAAAAAAATAAAAAAACATTTTTTTTTTTTAATTTCTTTGAAAATTACTTTTGTATGTTGGTTTATTAAATTAGTCCTTTATTTAGATTTAGTGATTTTGTTTTGTTTTCTACTTCCTTGTAAATAATTACAAAAATTACAGTCGGAATCAGTTATATATTGCCCTTATAATGATAACATCAAATGACCATAAACCAAGAAATGAGGTCACTAAGCAGATCTACTTAAATTAAAATTGTCATTTAGCTTATGAAATGAAATCAATCATTACGCAACTTCCCATCAGGGTTTAATTACGTATCCATCGGACCGTGGTCGGCGCAGATCTAATAACCGTGGACGATTTTATCATTACTGTAAAAAGGTTAACAAAACTGCCGTTTATGGACGACTGGGTTAAGTAAGCTGGGTACTTACAGGTTATGATATAGTGTGACTATTGACCTAGTATCCAACTGAACTCTAACTGGGCCCATCCGGCACGCGTACAAAGGGCCGGACTTCGGCCCATGTGAGGAAAACGGCCTGATTTTTTATATTTTTATCCGGTTGCCCAAGAAGGGGGATGTTTTGAGGTGTTTGTTAATTTTCACTCAAACTTTGCACTTGGGGCAGCAGCGTTCTCTTAGTAAACGGTGAGCGTCCTGAAATCCCCAAGCCGTAAGTAAGTATTTAGGTACGTTTGTATATTATTACCGCCTGTAGTCTAAACGGCTTGACCGATTTTGACGAGTGAGGTGTCGTTGGATTCTTCTTTATGTCCGGAGTGACATAGGATACATTTTTCAGTCGGTTTTTTTTTAAATAATAATAATTCTTGTTACTTATTTCATTGTATCTTGAGAGTTCTTCATATTTGTGTTGTTATGGTACTGAGTGACGAGACAAGCGAGTGTTATATTTACTAATGTAGTGTATTACTTTATTTTCCTAGCTAAGTAATGGTGGTTATCCTTCGCACATCTCTGGTAGATCGCTTATAAAGCTACTAGGTTCATGTTTGGCGTGACCATAACATATGAATAATGGCCAATCATCTAAATTTGCATGCAAAAGTTATGCAAGCACATGATTGTTCAAATAGGAGAAAGCAAACAGATTCATTTGATTTTGATTGGTATATGATATGATATCTGTGGATCATATCATGCGTAACGAAGCTGTAATGACCGGACGGACTAATGTAATTTTTTTATCATGTTGTAAAAAAACCACAGACATAATTTGGATCTCTATGCGCCACTGTCATCAACACATATTAAACAGTTTCTGATTTTAAAAAAAATATGTTGTCTGAATCTTGCACTGTACTCAATGACGAATGGGAGTTTTGGCGGGAACGTGAAGAAGTCATGTCGCGTCATTGTATCATTTTCCAAAACTTGTGTTATTTCGAGAGTTGCGATGTTTTTCTATTCCATCATCGCCTGGACCAACATCGTAACATTCACGTTCAAAACGCGGAGGTGCAGACGCACTGCGCTCGAAAACCAAGAGTTATCGATGACAACACTAAAAAGATAGTCATGCTTGCACACTACTACTTGGTGCTTGTATAAATGGCAAAGGCTCTGCAAAATAGTCCTACCACTACAAAACAAATTCCCGTCAAAATCAAATTTTATTTAATTGTGATTTGCTAGATATTTTGCTAGGTATTTGTTGAGTCTAATAAGCCGTGTGAAGTCATCGTTCCACGTACGTAAGCCCAAGATGCTTAAAAAGCCTGCTCACCTCTCAACTTGCCTTCACTAATTTAAAATACGTTACTTGTTACCGGGTCATTCAATATTTCGCAGAAATCCTGTTAAGCTCATCTGCGATGCGCAAGCGACGACTGGTTTTCAATATGTCAGAGTTGACATTTAAACAGCCACCTATGGCCTTGTCAAAGGCTACGTTTTGCATATTAAGTTGTCTGTTGAGGAACTTAATAATCTTGGTCTTACAAACTTTGTACCGTGACGATATTAAGCAAAAATAACCTTATCCTTATCCTTATCAGTAACATCATTATGAAATCGGGATATTCATCTATAGTGATCAGTTCCATTAAGGAATTTAGATTGGTGCTATCCATTAAGTGTGAACGTGTTAAACGTGGTCCTTGACCACTGGTCTTTTGGACAAACTCAGAGTCGCACAGCGGGCAATGGAGAGAGCTATGCTCGGAGTTTCTTTGCGCGACAAAATCTGGAACGAGGATATTCTTCGAAGAACCAAAGTCACCGATGTAGCTTTCAGAGTTTGCAAGCTTAAGTGGCAACGGGCAGGCCACATCACTCGGGGAACCGATAACCGGTGGGGAAGATAGGTTCTTAAGTGCATGGCGACCACGAACTGGAAGACTCAGCGTTGGGAGGCCTCCCACTAGGTCGACCGACGACATTGTGAAAGTCATGGGCAGCCGGTGGATGCAAGTGGCGCATTGTCGGTCAGTGTGGCGCTCTAAGGGGGAGGCCTATGTTCAGCAGTGGACGGCTTCTGGCTTCTGGCTTCGTCGTCTCGGGAGCGTCACGAATTCGCGATGCGTGACACCCGCTCGCTAGCGCAGGTCGCCTTCGACTGAGTTCACAATGGTGATAAGTAGACTTATTGCACAGATCACACTCTAGATTCTGCATTCAGGTCGCTCGAAGCGCACCAGGCATCAGTCTAAATACACTTATAAGAAATTACTCCTATTGGTTGATTGTTAGGCGTGAGTAGGCGTAGCCTTGAGATAGCCAATGAGATCGCTTGGTCGCACTCCCCACGACCCACGCCTTCCTCAAACTTTGGTGACTTTTTGTAGGAACAATGAATCTCGTAATCGGTATCTAGTGTGATCTGTGACTTATTGGTACCATGGAGTTGGTAGAAATGTTCATTCGCCCGGTCTTTAAGTAATATTTGTGTCAATGCATAATAAAGTAGTCGAAGTTTCCATATAACAGTCTCTCAGGAATTCGGCAAGGTCGTTGGTCTGTCAATGACAAAGCACTCGGTGCGGACCGCTGCATGCCTGAAAACCGACGTGACATGAATGTTGTTTATTTTAAGATCTGTTGCCGTATTCTCAGCTTAAATAATAATTAAAAGGTTACGATCGGAGATCGACATTCTCCGTGTGCGTCATCTACTTTTTTTTTTTTTTTTTTCTTTTTCCTCCTAAGGATTTTGGCGTCGCATGTCTTATGCATTTGCCAGTGTCAAGTATACATATATATTCTCAAGTTTTGTTAGATATTATCAAATAAGTCATAGTCACGGTCAAAGTCGAGCAAAGCAAGTCACGGTCAAGTCCAAGTCATGCCCCAGTAAAGTGGTGAAAACTTTACTAGAGCCTTCTATGGAGTTTTGGAAACAGTCATCCTACTTCCTTGGTCATCTACAGTCAGGATGACAGAGACTGACAGAGACAAAGAGTGAGGATTTTGAATCGGATCCTTTTGAAATGACTTCATAAAATATTAACACCTTTTGTCGCCTTTGTTGATTACTAGTGACGTTAGGCGTCGTCTAAAGTTACGCTCACCAGTCATATCATGGATTTAAGAGTCATATAAAGAGATACTGTTGTAAGTTAGGTTATAATATAATTCAAACGTCAAAAGCACAAGCTGACAACCAAACAATGAAAACCATAGATAACTTTCAAAAATTGAAGCAACTCTTAGCTTTAGAGTTACCTATTAAAAATCGATGGGTGTAGCAGAAGATTACGCTTAGCGTATGCGTTGCCGTTTTCGTGGTTAGTGAAAACGGTAATAACTGAAATAAAAATTAAACACAAAATATGGTGTGGTTTTCCAGCTAAGATTAATTTTATGTAACTATCACCGATAAGTTGAACTGCCCCATCTTGCAACATCAGATTAAAATGTTAATAAAATGATTTTAACTTTTTTTACATTAAAATATAATTTAAATTTTAATAAGTAGTATTAACGCATTAATATTAAGTACTTAGCTTAAAGTATGGATCTTTGTGTCTGAAATAAATAAATTTTGATTTGTTGTGATTTGATTTAAAGTTTAGCACCTAATGATGCTAAGCAAGATTTACAAGTTACTTTTCTCAATGCAGTACCGCCCGTCAGCTAGCCCACTATTAGCAGCAAGGGAGTTGTAATAACGCGTGGCAATATGAAATGTCAGGGGTGAGAGGACAAGGCACGACTTTGACTTTTACTGGCAGACCTGCAGCTCGTATACCAGTTAGGTAGAGTGATTCCGTCTTGTGTCCGTTTTAACTAAGCAAATGCTTTATGAATTTATATCTAGCATGCTGGCGGATTTACCACGCTGAATGAAACGCAATGCATGCGTTGTGCCAAATTAATGCCAACATTTCGTCCACGCGTCGCATCGTCCAGTCGCTCCGATAGATCCTCGAAGTGAGATGAGACGATTAATTACCCAATATCTCAAATACCGATATAAGTATATTTGCATCGCTTGTACTGCTTCGCTGAATTTGCTTTCTTATCATAATAGATGAGTAATTTTATTACCTTATCTTTACTTTTGAAATTAAAATCCCCTTTTATATTTTGTCTCCACACGTGGGATATTTAGCCAGTGTCAAGATTTGTGATATTCTCGAGTGATCTAAACTATTAAGCAATTGAAACAAGTCATATTCTGAGTCAAGCAAAGTAAGTCATGGCCAAGTCCAAGTCGCGCTCCAGGAAAGTGTTGGTCACTTTACTAGAGGTTTTTATGGAGTTTTGGAAACAACACGAAAAGTCACGTTTCGCGACATTATACTCTTCACCGACACTCGTGCACGATCACGAATACTTAACGAATAAAAATCCACCATTTTTACACGTAAACACGCTAAATTACACAAGTTTTGGAAAAGAATACAATGAAGCGACGTGACTTCTTCGCGTTTCCGCCAAAACTCTCGAAATTATAATCAATTCAGTGTTTGATTCCAATCACTGAATGATTGAGTGGTGCATTAGATCGCCACTCGTAATGTTATCAGCGTCCGCGTGAGAAAGTACAACGTGCTCTGCATATCGATACAGATTCTTTCACTTTTCACTCGAATTTTTGCGACACCATATCGACCGATTTCTAGAATAGTTCCTTTTCGTACGAGGCCTTTTCTAACGAAAGTTGTTTTGGATTCGTAACTGGTTGGTGCTGGTTATAATAATGGCGTCGATTCGGTTATACTAGTCACTAAAGTAAACGTTACAGGACTAAAATTATCTGCATCTCTTTTTATTTCAATGGGTGGGAAAAGGATAGCGACAATTTTAGAGTTGATACAATTTGTAAAGTTTCTAAAATGGTAATTATGCCCCAAAACTTGCTATGCCCTTCACCCGCTATCCATCAGGAAATCAAGAAAATAATGATAATAATGATTAAAAGAAAAACAAAATATCCGACTGCAAAATATAGCATATGTGACTCCGGACATAAATATGAATCCAACGACACGTCTCTCGTCAAAATCGGTCAAGCATACACCCCAAAAACATTACCCACCTTCTTAACCAGTCGGGTAAAAGATTAACGCGGTAAATGCGAAAAGTTGAGATATTTTTAGTTAATTTCAAACAATTCTTACGTGGCATTAATAATGGCCAATTTAAAAAAGAATTGGATTTTTTTTGGTAAATTATGATTCATTAATCTACGAGATCAACTTCAAATCTTCAAATTCAGTCGCCTTGAGAACCTCCTCCTTTTCGAAGTAGGTTAAAAATAGGTTTAAAATTACAATTTTGACAGCCCATCAGAATTCTGGCGCGTCACATTACAAAAGTAACCGAATAAGAAAGTCGTTTTAAACCCGATGTTTGTTTACGCTTCGATTCGCAGCAATTTCTTTACGAAATCAACTAGATATACTCGCGGATTTACTCACATTTCCTGGTTTTTTGGCATATTATTAAGTATTGTTATTAAAATAAAAACAAAAAATCCGGCTGCATTTTTAACTTAACTTATGTCCGTCTTTGTGATATACAGTAACTCCTTATCAAATTTTATCAAGATTCGTTCAGCCGTTTAGCCGTGACAACGCGACAAACATCCAGACAGAGAGACAAAGTTACTTCCTAAGTTCGTTAGATGGCGTTGATCCATTTTTATGCATTTTTTGACGTTTTGTATGGACTGACGATCAGTCAGCCCCAAACTAAGCACGAGGCTTGTATCTTGGAGCCCGAGCTACATAAAGAGTTTTACCAATACCTGTAAGCTGGTACCACCACCTGGAATGCTAGACCTTGTTTTTCGACTCGTACTATTTACTACGTCACAGTCCTTGCAAAAATGATCCAGTGGTCAAACATACGGTAATGCGTAGAGCAGTAGTAGAATGGTCACAACTTTCCCCGCGGTCAAGTGAGAGCGAACCCAAGATTGCGGCATTATAATGTCCAATTACATGGCTCTATGATGTCTGAAGATAATACTGTTTGGTAATGGTGATGGAGGTGAGGATGACAGTTCAAATATTCACTGCGAAATGTTGCTCGAGCAAGTAGTTGTCTATTTGAGAATTAGGCATTTCTAGAGCTGCTGGCCATTCTGTGAATGGGGAATTTGTAGTATTTACCATGCTAAGAATTTGGTATTTGTAGAGCTGGCCGTTCTGAGAACGAGGATTTGTAGAACGGAACGAGATTTTTCGAGAACATTTTGAGAACAGTTATAGGTGTATTTAGACAGATGGGTGGTGCGCTTCGAACGTTCTGAGTCCGTTGATCTGTTCCGTGTGTAATCAAAACAAAAGTAATTTATTTCGATCATAAAGATCATAGGAAAAAACGAAAAAAAAAAAACAATGGTCAATAACAGAGAATCAAAAAAACAGTCGTGTAAAAACAATTGATGCGCGATTCGGCGAACATCACTGACGACTGGCGATTGACATCACTGACCAGTGGCGACTGACGCGCTGCAGTAACGGGGCAGACCCAACAGCACCTTAAACGCATTATTGTACTGTACACGAAGTACGCTGTACTGTTTCTGTGTATATGTCACCTAGAGACTGCCCGAGTAGAAGGACGAACAAAATGATCTAAAAAGAGTAATTTTAAGTAATGGGATACATTTTTAGGCCACATTTTTTTGCTTTAAAAATAACAGTTATAGGCAAAATATTACACAGGCTACAGTTTAACGATTTCATTGAATGGCCAAATTTGCCTCACCATAATAAATGACCGGCCAAGCTCAACACCCAGCGCTCAAACCGCAAAACCTAGGTTACAGAACCTGTAGATGACTAGATTACCTAGTGTCCGACCGCACGGTTACAGCGTTACGGCACGCTACAAAATAATGCTCATTGACTTTAGGAACACTTCCTTAGATTTCGAAATTATGATGTAAACGGCTGTGACAAAGCTAAGCTTCTGACTAAACTGAAATATTGATTTAGGTAAATAAAGCTTATTTTTATTTGAAATGAAATAGATCTACGTTTGTTAACCAACTCCATTGTGGAAAACAATCTATTCGTAAATCATCTTGTTTATCCCACTCCTGGGTATGAGCATCTCTCTAGCTGTGCCATCCGGCTTGGTGTTAATCGGATCCAGGTTCGACTCACGATTTGATTACATTCTGCGAAAAGCAATATTTTATCGATAGATTATTTGATTTTAAAAAACTGTTTTATCGTTTTTAAATGTCTTTAGTATTTTTCTTCGACAAAAACTAATTTCGCTTATTCTTTATGTCTTTGTCGATCGTTAACTAACATAATCGCGAAGCTAAAAATTTAAATAGCCGCAGAGCAAGGACGATATTTTATCTAACGTAGATTTATCGATAAAAACATTATATTATTATTTTCTTTTTTGTTTTTCACCCAATGGGCAGGCTAGAGCCATTAAGGCCATTCCACTTTGTCTTCCGTATTTTTTTTTCAATTATTTGTTTGCCTCAGTAATGTGGAGAACACTACTAGAAGCTTCTATGGACTTTCGGAAAAAAACAGCAAAAATCACGTTTCAAATATGACATAATACTATTCACCAACAGTCGTACACTTTCAAGAACACTAGTTTTGGAAAATAATACAATGACGCGACATGACTTCTTCATGATCCTGCCAAAAACTCTCTCGACAAAATCAGTATTATTATCGTTTATAAATGTCATATTTGGTATTTTTCGTAGACAAAAACCAATCTTGTCTATTCTAAATGTCATTTTGTCGAAAGACCATACTCGCGCGCCTGATTCGATAATAAAGTCGTCGCGCCTAGGTGTGGTTAACATCTCTAATATTTATCTATCAATACCGATACCAATTTAAATAACCGATTACCAAATCGACATCCAGTATTATCTTAGAACAGTAAATATTACACACGGTGTATTTAAACATACCTATGTACGTAACTTGTCCCAAATTCTATCCATGGCATTCGCAGTTTTCTCACGATGTTACATAGATGCTAATAAGTTTTCTGTGAGTTAACTTTGAGAATGTAGGTCTTATATGACCTTAATAGTTTAGTCGATACCTTATTTGAAATGTAAAATGGTACTTTAGTATCTATTGATGCTATTGGTAGCTATTGATGCTGTTATTGGTAGCTGTGCTATTGGTAGCTCTCGTCGACCGATTCAGTGATGGCGTGACAACATCCAAAAATTTTGCGTGGAGGGCTGGCATGCGCACCGCGACATAATCTTTTTGTTATGCAATAACAGGACATGGCTACGATTATGTATATTTTTGTCTAATTTTTCACGACATGAAGACTAGAGAAGCTTTTGTCGCGTTGCGTATGCTAGCCCTGCTGGACGAGATTGGCACAAAACAGGGCAGATTGGCGAAAGAGGGAGGAGGTTTATTTTCTGCAGTGGGCTGAATAAGCTGCCGATGATGATGACGCTATTGGTATGAAAAGCCGGACACCAAAGGGGAAGTGCCATACCTTTGCCAGTTATTCAAGAGCCAAGTAGTAGTGTGCATGCATTACCGTGTTCCGGATTGAAGAGCACTGCTTACAGCGAAATTACTTTACTTGATATATAAAGTTTCAGATTGAAAAACGTGTGGCTATCTGCGCACCGTTTTGAGCTGTTGACGTTCAAAATTGTGAGCTTACTAAAGTGTTATGGGCACTGAACGTTTGGCGTGACGCTTACCATCAAGCAAGCGACTTGCTTGTTTCATGAAAAGAGCGTCATTGGAACAGTGAATGGCAATAAAACGTTGCACCGACGATCACAGAAGAGAAACAAATATATCTTTCTCTTTTCTGTGGCGACGATCGGGCACTTAGGCAGTGGCGTGTCTCTTACAACCTGTCTAACAATGAATAGAAGTATGCCTGAAAGTACTTAACTGCCGAAATTAAATAGGTTTCAAATAGTAAAAATTATCGCCAACGCATTTTAATAATTAATACACAACTAAAAGCTAGCTAATAAAGCAATTATCTTGACATTCCGCAATTACTGCAATATAATCCTCTCTCGTAGCGCAATTAAAAGATAATTCTCACGCATTATGTCATAATCATACAGCTATATAAACAAATTCCCCAAAAAGGTCAGCGGCAAACTTTTGTTTATTCCTGATGATAAGAGAACAATGCAATGCAATGAGTAAATGAGTATTCGTGGTATCTGATGGGAAGTGAACGGGGAACTGCCTTCTAGGCCGGCGATGGACATTGATCTATGGTATGAGGCCGTCTTGGTAATTTTTGAATGAAATTGCCGGTTTTATATAAGTGATTAGCGCTCGTGGGTTTCGAGTAGTCAATGTCTATTAAAATGTATTACGAGGTCAATTATGTGTTTTACGTTTCGTTGTTTACGAGGTAACTTAAAGTTTCAAACGCAAACAAGTACATATCCTGTATCTATGTCAAGTAGACATCCTAATCCTAACTGATATTATAATTCAGAGGAATATAACCGCAGTCGTATCAGGACCAATAAAACTAATATGTATAAATATAAATACGATCGTCTCGAGGAAAAAACTTCGCTTGCGCGATTCAGAACTCCCTACATTACAACTGTTAGTTATACAAAACGTCAAAAAACGCACAATAATAGATCAACGCCATCTTACGAACTATATAAAGTAACTTTGTCTCTCTGTCTTGATGTTTGTCGCGTTATCACAGCTAAACGGCTGAACGGATCTTGATAAAATTTGATAAGGAATTACTGTATATCACAAAGACGGGCATAGTATACTTTTTTGTATCCACGCGAACGAAGTCGCGGGTAACAACTAGTGTATTATATAATATGCTAAAGGTATTCGTAACTTACGTTGAACTGATAGAAATTAGAAATAGTACCTGTCCTTTTTCATATACATAAATTTATTACAATTGTTTCTAAACTTAGCAAAATTTATATTTATTTTGGGTCTATGTGCTCTATTTAACAAGGTAAGGTGACTAGATCATGTCGAAAAGCTTCTTCAAATAGAATGCGCGTTAGGCGCAGAGCAGGGCATGAAAATGAGCAACGCGTATCGGCAGCGGCGCAGCTTGCACGCCAATATAGCTTCGAGCCCTCGCATGAAATCTCACGTTGCTATGCTAATATAACAAAGACAAGGAAAAAAAACATTCCTTGAATCGCTGATGGTTACAAGCGGACGCGCTAACTCCGTCAAAACACATAATTGCCCCAATCCACACGTGTGTAGAAAGCTACCTTTGCTGCGAATAGCACATTATATTGCGCTGTTATATAATCATACTTTTATTAACACTTAATTGGTAGATATTAATGACTGAAAAAAGATTTGTGAATAGCTTAAATGTCACAAAAAAATTAGCTTGGAGAAAGATTTAAATTTTCGAATGAATAAAAAAATCAGTTGACTTGAGAACCTCCTCCTCTTTTTTAGCAGTCGGTTAAAAAAGGGTTCTTGATTAAAATAGCACGTGAAACTTTCCGACTAATAAGTAAGCTAGTAAGTTTTGTCACCGCAAACAATCACCGATGTTAAGCAACAGACATTACGGGCAGTTCTCGGTTGGGTGACCGCGAGTGGTATTTAAATATGAGCGCTACGTTGGGTCGGATAGCATACAATTGTAGGTCTTGTTTATTTATCCTATATCTATAACCGCTTAGCCATGTCAGAGGCTTTGAGGGGGGCCTAAAAATTCTGACAACAGGACTAACAACTAGACCTTCGCTTACTTTATTAATTTTACACCAAAGGTATAGAAATTTATTAAAATTGGACCTGACTGAAGAATCGCAAAAAGTTTTACCTACCGAACTCCAAACTTAAAGATGACCTGATGCTTTTGAAGTATATATAAATTAATGAATTGCGATAAAAAAAAATATCTTTGTCACAAATATAATTATAATAATTAGCGCTTTTGGGGAGTTTCAGCGGGAACGTGAAGAAATCATGTCGCGTCATTTTATTATTTTCCAAAACTTGTGTTATTTCGATTGCTAATGTGTAAAAACGGTGAATTTTTACCCGTTAAGTGTTCATGAACAAGCACGAGTGTTGGTGAATGGTATAATGTTGTGAAACGTGAATTTTCGTGTTGTTTCCAAAACTCCATAGAAGGCTCTAGTGAAGTTTTCACCACTTTACTGGGGCATGACTTGGACTTGACCGTGACTTGCTTTGCTAACCTTTGACTATGACTTGTTTGATGATATTTAATAAAACTTGAAAATATATAAGTATACTTGACACTGGCAAATGCATAAGACGTGCGACACCAAAATTCTCTAAGGAGGAAAGAGAAGAAACAAATTAGCGCTTTACAGTCTTTACAGTAGACCCTCAATAGGTTTCCCTGTTTCGGGGATGCCTTATAACACACAATAGATACGGACAACTAGCACCCAGACCCAAGGCAGATTTTTAAAGTCGTCATTCAAATATCTGCCAGCCGGGATTTGAAACCGGTACCTCCTGTTCGTAAGGTAGACACGCTACTAAGCCAGGGTGGTCGTCAAAAACCTTGAAAGTTACTATATATATGTATTCAACGAGGATTGTGTCAAAGACTTCGAAGCTTCTTTAAAGAATGCCGGAAAACCTCAATTCCATGAGAGCTTTGGCTTTAAATATTATACCCACTCGTATTTTTTTTGTAACCTTTGCATATTTGCCTCATACCACAGAAGAAGTAATAGTACTTACTACCTTTTAAAGGCAGCTCAAGGAAGACTTGTGAACATTTTTAAATTTTAATTTGGCGATATGAAGATGTGCTTGATCTAGGAGGTTCGTTAAAGAATTTTATAAATTCTCGAGACTTTAAAAAAAAAATATTATACTGGTTTTATGTGACTCATTGGAAGGTTACACTTGGCAGCACTATAATTGATTTAAAAAGTTTGTGTTTGTGCTTTTAAGCATTTTAAAATAGTGATGTCTGATAAAAGTAAAAGTTAACATCAATACAAAAATAACCCGGTAAAAATAATTATCTACAATAGGATCAGTTTGTAAACTAACTAAGCAAATCTGGGGACTAAAATTATCTTCGTCTTTTAATTTCAGGAAACGATGGTAACAATTTTAAAGCTGTCAAATTTAGTTAGGAAAATCATTTTGTATACTTGGCTAATTCCTTCATGGATTATGCAAGCTTTTTGAGCCTTTGAGTAGTTAAGTTCGCAATTCATTTGCATTGTAAGTTTCTATTCCTGTAATTTTTTTTATATTTTAAATGTGATTGATAAGGTACGCGAGTGCAGGCAAAACTGCATCATTTCGTGCTGTTTTCATAACAGCATAAACTACACTACTACTAATACTATAAATGCGAAAGTTTGTGTGTAAGTGTGTAATATGAAAGTAGGTAAGAATGTAAGTGTGCTTGTTCCCGTTCAACTCTGTAACGGTTGAACGGATTTGAATGAAATTTGGTATGGAGGTAGCTGATACCCTGGATTAACATATATATATTATCCTAGGATTTTGTTTTGTCATCCTGTTTCTGTAGAGAAGCGGGTGTAACCGCGGGGCGCAGCTAATATCCATATAAGCTCTAATAAAGACTCCACCACTTTACTGGGATATGACTTGGACTTGACCGTGACTTATTTGTGAAATAATTGAATTTTCTTGACCGTGAATTTGCTTGACTTTGACTATAAATTGTTTGATGATATTTCAACAAAACTTGAATATATTTTTATGAACACTGGGAAACGCACAAAACGTGTGACGCCAAAATCCTCTGTAAGGAAAAAAACTAGGTCTTCAGTTGAGTTGACGTAATATATATTGCAGCTGAACTTTGTCGAGTGTGCTACTTCTCTAAATTATTTCTGAATAAATTATGTAATGGATCAACAATAGAGTACGCGTGTGGCAAGCACTGTCAAATCTAGGCATCATGTTTTTTCTCTTCGAAGGCATCACGCTCAAAATTAAGGTCAACTTTTGAACCTATTGTTACAACTTCCTCCGCCTCCCAACATCCATATCAATACAAATACCTAATTTAGTGTCAGCTATGTATAGATTGATCCGTTAATATCGTTAATTAATCAAAATATGGAAGTTCCTCATGATAAGCTTAATTTAAACTTTATGTACTTTGATATAATGTTTAACGACTAAGTAAGTTTCCGTTAAGTTAATTCTTTCGATGCTTGATTTTTAAATAGTTAGAATTGTTATTAATGTGCTGGCAACTATTTTTGAGATAACGAAGCGAGGGTAGCACGAAAGGGAGTGTGATTGGGGCGATGAGAACTGCAGTCGATTAAAGGCCGTCTTGAAAGTGTCTTTGTTTTTCTATTCCATCATCGCCTGGACCAACGTCGTAACACTATATAACGCAAGAGCAGGAAAAGGATTTTCACTGTCGCTCGCTCATTCAATTTTGTTGAAAATTTAACTTATGTTTAACTTAATAAAGTACGAGCTGCGGCCCGCCGTTTAACTTGCGTGACAAATCCCTCAAGAACCGTAAATTTTCCTAGGATATAAAACCTATGTCACTCTCCGGCCCTTAAACTATATCCATGCAAAACTGCATGTCGATCCGTTGCTCTGTGCTGCGTGAAACGAGAACAAACAAACCAACAAACACTTTCGCATTTATAATATTTGCAGGGATTAATTTTGTATACAGCTCCTAGGATTACAAAATGCGCGGCCCATGTTAAAGTTGCACCACAACTGACACGCGTCACTCACGTCGTACGCTGCGCCTGACATGCGTTTTGTTTTTTTTTAAATCTTATATTTTGACTCCACACAGTGTCAAATTTTGTAATTTTTCATGTTTAGTATTACTAGCTATTACCTGCGACTTCGTTCACGTGGACCAATAAAAAAAAGTTGACCATATCTATGCAAACAATCACTCCGTCCGTGCAGCCGTTTAGCCGTGATAACGCGACAAACACCCATACAGAGGGACAGAGACAGATAGACAGAGATACACAGTTACATTCGCATTTATAATATTAGTTAGGATTTCACAATAAAAACAAGTAAGAGTCATAGTCTAGGTCAACAATTTAAGTCACTGTTAAGTCCAAGTCATGCTTCAGTAGAATGGTCAAATCTTTACTGGAATCTTTGTAAACAACATAAAAAGACACTATTCATTATTTTATACGGTTTGCCCACTCATTCACGAACATTTAATAGATTAACGTTGGGATTCTGAAACGTTTGTTAACTTTGACAACAGATTAATTCTGATGCTGCCTTTGTCTGGCTCTAAGCAAATGACAAAGACAGGAATAAACTTAATCTGTTGTCAAAGTTAACAAACGTTTCAGAATCCCGCGGTATATCTCTTCAATGAAATGTATGTCTCTAGCTCTCTAACTCGATCTACCTATCCTCTTTCCAAAAATCAGATCAGGATCAGGATCAGTCTATTTTTTACAGTGTTAACTTTTGAAATACTCTCTGTACTGCATTTACGTGATCCAAACATACCTATATTATGTAATTCTATACCACACGTATTAACCAAATAAATCTTAAACGTACTATCCTCGTTCTCGCGGCATATTCTTTGCATAATTTAAAAGTGAAATCTCGACGCATACCTGCCGGCTGCCTGTTGACATTGCGACTAGGTGACAGAGGCCAACACCTTACGATACCCTTCTATATACCTGATGTAATGCCTAGGCTTGCATTTTGTTTGAATCTTAATAAAACGGGAATAACGTGAAATTGAGTCGGTTATTCCGTCTATAGTTTCGATCACATTCGGTGACCTCTATCAGGAAATTCTAAGCGTGTGTGAAAAGAAAAAACCTTACAGAGACCTTTACTGTTTCGAGTTACGAGTCTTCTGAAACAAGGTAGTAACATTTGATAAATTAGTATCAGGGTCACTTAAACATATCATGTCACATGATATTTCGTAATCATATATAAGTTATTGTGAGGTTTTTATTCATGAATTCCTAAGAAATTAACTTGAGTTTCTTCCCACATTGTTTGTTGTCATTTTGTTTGAAGAAAATGTAAAGTAGTAACAAAGGTAGTCACCGAAAAACTCACTTGAATAGATCTATGCATATGACTTTAAGTAGCTTTACATACAATTAGAACAGTACAACAATGTTTTTATATACTTTTATGGCCAATGTCGTGTTGAACAATATTTATTTTGATACGACAGCCAAATAAAAAATGTTCAATGCAGTAATTAAGAGCCATATTTCCGTGTCGTTGAACAAGACGTGGTATTAAATCATTTCTTTTATAACTCGAGCCAGTTTTTTTTTGCTTAACAATAATATTCCTTATAGCTAAGGCATGTCTTGGTACTTGTTTCCTATGCATTTTTTGATTGGACAAAAACATGTTTCAATTCAAGATTCCATATTTTTTTTAATTATTTTAATGACGTCTGTCATCTTAAAAATTGCTGCTATTAATTAATAATGCTTAAGGCAATAAAGTCGATGTTTCATTGCGTCTTCTGTTTTGTTATTATATAATAATTATGTACCATTACAAAAATCATAGTACTGATTTTTATTTTTATCTTCATAATATGTTGAAAACTAACTGCGACCCGCGGTTTCACGCGCTATTCTACAGTAACGGTTAAACGAAACAAACGAAAAAAAAACGAAACAAATGCCCACAATGAGACGAAATTAGAGTTGACCATTTCATAAACATCTAATGTTACAAAATAAGCAATAATCAGACATAACAGAAAGTGAGAGCGGCATGACGCTGTAGCTAGTTTTTGTGCGTTTGCAGTGACCCCGCGCCGCGAGCGGACGACTCATACAAAAGAGTTCAACGCGCTCCTCGCTTCACTTGCAGGGTTTTTTTAACGTGGGTGTCTTTTATTACTGTATTGTGTTCGATCATGTTACTTTCTTTGCTGTACAAGAGAATTGTGGTTATATTTCAATGAGAAAATGTTTGATTATATTTTACGGATTTTTTTTTTTACCGAGCGAAGCGAAGTTCTACGAGAGCAAATCGGCAGTTGTATGTATGCTCGTGTGACCGTTATTACACGCAAACCGACCTCGTCGGCAAGGTCGAAGAATCCCAGGATCTTTCAAAACATCATTTAGATCATCTCCAAATAGTCACACAGATCAATCTACTAAGGCCTAGGGCAGACCCCTTCTGGGGTGCCAGGGCAAATCTGATGCCTCATTCCGAGCGTCGGAACAATCCGAGCTTGTAGGTACTTGTTTGACTACAATAACTTTCATGCTCTCTCTATTACCAGTTTTCTTTAAGTTACAAAGCTTTTACTGCAATACATTCATCGTACGTAGAAGAAGACCAAAATATAAAACTCATTAT
This sequence comes from Apocheima hispidaria, assembly GCA_947579745.1. Classification (NCBI taxonomy): domain Eukaryota; kingdom Metazoa; phylum Arthropoda; class Insecta; order Lepidoptera; family Geometridae; genus Apocheima; species Apocheima hispidaria. Next base: position 1,663,298 of record OX388159.1, read on the forward strand.
TGAAAACCACTGAAAGCATAGAAACACTGATATAGTAAGTAGTACTATATTTCTAATTGGCAACCTTATCGCTTCAAGCGATCTCTTCTAGGCAGCTACACGGACAGGAAAAACGTGAAAAAACAGTGGCCTTTAAAGACAATAACGAAGCTCAAGCCCACCATTCACGAACAAAAAGAGAACTGAATCTGAATAAAACAAGAAAACACACAGAACAATGTGTGTACAGACTATATTTAAAACTGAGGTCTCTGCGTGCAGTTGTATATACATAGTATATGGTATGTAAGGCTGTATAGCAAGGTAGGTATTGTGAAGAGCAGAATTCTGAGTGACTGGGAAAGAGCGCGGACAAACCAAGGACAGGTCGCTAGGACACGCTCGCTTATATTCGTAGTAGTATATCCATCTATCTAAACAAGAAAATGTAATTTTTGTAGTACGTATACGCGTAGTAAAAGATATTTAGCAGTCACTAAAATGCATGATATCATTTAAAGCGTCGGAGTTCGAAAAAAAATTTGTTTTCGGTCTCTTTCATCAAATTGTTTGATATTTCTTTAGAAAAAAAATATGTTATGATTAGACTGATGAAAGATAAATCTTTTTTTTTTTGCGATACTATCTACAAAAAAAATCGCAGAAAAAGTGCGAGTGAGATAGCTGTGGAACAACTATGTACTTACACAAATATAAATCAAACATAATATTAAAGTATAAGCGAATATTACTGGTAATATCTAATAAAACGTTATCTTGGATTTTTAATAATTTACAAACTTTTACCAAAACCACTTTACTGAAGCATATGACTTAGACTGGACAGTGACTGAAATTATTGACTCAGAATATGACTAAGATTTGTCTTTATTGTGAAATATTATACACACTACAATATAATAATATACAAACAAACAAAACTTGACTACTTGAAAAATTACATAATTTTAACTGACCAAATACACTAAATGGCACAATATATAATAATATATATATAATGATATATATAATGGCACTATACGGCCCAAAAAAATAATATCAAAAAAACATTCAAACCAGACGAAAAAAATGACGTTACATAAAATGCTCAATGTGGAAGCGATATCAAAATTGGATTGTAATCGATTGTAATCAAAATAACGCTTCCATATTAAGCATGACGCCAAACTACACGTTACAGTTTGCAGCGGTATCGATCATATTTAGAGCATGACAGACGTCATTTATGCATAACTTTCAAGACGGCGCGTGTAATCACACGTCTGTGCATGTAATACACTTCCGGACAGGGAGATGTTTTACGTTACAAATACGTGATACTGGATTTGGATAAAGACTCACATTTGATCCAGTAATCAATACACGTATATGAGGACCGAGAGCCCAAACTGGAATTCGCGAAATATATAACCAAGGTTTTAGTAAGTCTTAAAACGATTGTAAAAATTTATCTTGTAATTTGTAAAATTATAGGTAAATTACCAGACCTTTGAGTGTGGTCCCTCAATCCTCCACCCCTAATTGCGAGATCTCAGGAAGTACTTTAAAATTGTATTTATTGTTATTACAGATATTTTAATTTGTAAAGCTTATTTACTACGCGTCGCGACATAATCTTGTCATCAGTTGACAGATTATCGTTGCGCTTGTCTAGATAAAAGGAGACGATATTTTTTGTCGCAGCGCGCATCCTGGGTATACTGATTGCACAAGATTGGCACAGGACCGGGATGACTGGCTTACACTTAAGAGAGACTGTTGAGCCTGTGTTCGACATTAGGCGATTACGGGCTTATTCTGAAAAATGACGTGGTTTTGACACATTTGTTTTAAAACGGTAATATTCTGAGGCACGGGCTCCTGATTTCTTTGCAGTTGTTCGGAGATGGAATAACAGCTTACTGCAGGGCCTGTCCAATAACTTGTGTTGTCCGATATACAGATTTTGGATATCTGTCCACCAGAGTGAAAATCGAAAGTAGTAGTAGGTAGACTTATGTTATTTTTTTTTTTTTTGTATTTGGAATTTTTAAGTTATGGGTTACGTGTCTGAAAATAAACATTTATTATTATTATATATTATAATGCTCACGTTAAATTGAGTCGGTTATTCCGAGTATAATTTCGATCACATTCGGTGACCTTTATTAAAGAATGCTATACCTAAGCGACCTCGTCTTTCAACTCTCACAATCAATTTCAATTATTTGTCGCGTTTATTTTTTTTCTTCTTTTTTTTTGGTTTCGTCTTCGTTTTCGTGCAGGGCAAGACGAGGTCGCGCACGTCATGCTTACAGTATTCCTTGATAAAGGTCACCGAATATGATCGAAATTATAGTCGGAATATTCGACTCAATTTAACGTTAGTATTCCAGTTTTATTAAGACAAAAATACGGGTTTATTAGTTACGGATTATGAAAATGATGCCGACGCCTTGCCAGGTGAACAGAGTGCTAGGTAGAAAACATAGTTTAAAAAAGCACGCAAGTAATTGAGCATAAATCTAAACAACATTTTAAAATGCCTAAAATTACCACACTTAAACAAGTATAATTTCTATTACAAGTTAAGTATGTTAATCACGACAAATATATTTTTAATCAACTTTAATGGGCATTTATGTAATACTAAATTAATATTCCAAATGGTGGTAATTAAGTAAATTAAAGGAATATTTACGATTATTTCACCGAAGAGTTCAGAAATCGAAAACACTTTTTGATCGCAGGAAAAAAAACTGGATTTACCCGTTTTGAGTAAGTTATAAAAGAAAAACAACTTGCTAGAAAATGTGGCTTTAAGCACCGTGGCATTTAAGTTAATAAAAACTTTGGACCGCCTCTACGGAAATATTCAATTTTAAAAATAAGTAAGTTTATCCTTAATTTTGACGAGCTTCCTGGCTTAGTTGGTAGCACGTCTGCCTTAAGCAGGAGGTCCCGGGTTTGATTCCCGGCCGGGCAGATGTTTGAGTGATGAATTTAAATATCTGCTTTGGGTGTGGGTGTTAGTTGTCCGTGTCTTTGTGTGTGTTACGTGGTATCCCCGACACAGGGAAACCTAGTGGGGAGCTATGAGTTTGAAGCGTTATTTATTTATATTTGAATTATTTATTTATATTTGAATTAGTATAATAATATGGATTTTTATTTGAACCTAATAGCACACTATACAGGGTTTTAAGGAAAGGGTATGCCAAGCCGAAAAGGGCTCATAGTACCCATCATTATGAACACCTTTTAGTATGTGACCAACCCTGAAATCGAGAAAAAAAAATCTGCCGTTCCATAGAAAAATGTCAATGACACTCGACAGAATGTATGGAAGACCTGATATATTTTTCTTGATTTCAGGGTTTGTCCCCATAGTAAAAATCGTTCGTAATCACGCATACCCTTTCCTTATAACCCTGTAGAGCGGCAGCGCCAATACTCTACAAATGCCTACAAGGATCGGTTTCGAAAATATTCTAAGATATCACTGTACTCATCATTTGAACAACTTTTAAGATGGGACCAACACTGAAACCGCAAAAAAAAACTGCTGTTCCATACTTTCCGTCGAGGGTAAAAGGCATTTTTCTATGGAATAGCTGATCGATAACGTTCGCGAGTGTACGGAAATGGAATAATTCTTAGAAACGCATCTTTTCGTTGTTTCCAAACTTCTTGGATGCTTTATTAGTCTTTGCCAATAGACTAGGGCATGGATGGGTTGTGACTGACTTATTTGAAGATACATATTATTTATACTATTATTATTATTTTATATTTTATTTATACATTTTATTATTCATTTTATATATATTGACTCCAAAACGGCTGGACTGATTTTGATTAAATTTTCAGGCAATCCTCGAATTAGCCCAGCGGGTGATCCTGTGAAGTTCACACGGGCGTAAGATGCCTGGCGGGTCGCTAGTTTATAATAAAACTTAAAATGTATTTCATTGCATGGACTGGCATATGCAATAAGGCGTGAGATGCCAAAATCCTCTTAGGAGGAAAAAACTCTTGTTAGCTATGTCATAAAACCCTATTAACAAATTCTTTCATCCGTTACAATATATTTTTTGTAATGGAGAATGCAGGGGATGTGGTCGTCCCACAATGGTACTTAAGGCATCTGCAATAACCCGAGAATTGCAGGAAAATAATCAACAATGCTACGCATACTAAAACGGAGAAATCTCGGGGTGATGTCTCGGCTCGAGCCGAATCGAGTGAAATTCTCGTTTCTTGCCGATTCTCGATTCTGACTCGATTAAACGGATACCAGTTTGTTACTCAATAAATCCGGATTTGTGCCCATTTAGTTATTTATTTCGGTGAATATTACGCATGCTAATGGTAACATTCCATTATGTGTTATTACGAAATTCTTAACATCGGCATTTTTATATTATTACTATTACTTTCCTGTCCTAATTAAAACGATAAGCAGTTAGCTAAGTACTTAATTAAGTAATTGAAGTAGATAATCAAATTATACGTATCATTTTTTTTTTACAATGTTTTAGTGTGACTTACCATTTTTGAAAACAAACTGTAACTCCCTCTCCTGTTTAAATGTCTCATTTTAATAATATATTCTACTGTTTATCGATATTGTGCTCCTCACTATTGTTTATATTCACATCATTCACATGCACAGAAAAACATCCAAGACACAAATACAGACACTGGCCGTAAACACGCACTTTGAAAAAAGAAAATTGAAAATGACAGGTCGTTCGAAATTCAAAATTTTGTTTCGGCGGGAAACGTAGAGTCGCGCGAGCGGCGCGCCACAGACTGCCAAGATGGCGGCGTTTTTTGACGGTTCACACAAGTCGATTCACTTTCTACGACCTTACGCTGTATGCGACTTGTAAGTAATTAAGCATTAAAATTTACGTAATACAGCGATGTAACACAGCTAAGTGTGGTTTCCGCGAATTCTTGTGTCCTGTTTCGGTGTTTGAACTTGCCAAAATAACGGACTAAACATGACTACATAGCCTTGGAGCATAGCTGCAGACTCTTACATCTTGAAAATCTAACACAACCTTTTTGTCGTACTTTTTTCTTTCACTAGTAAAACACTATGTACTCGCACGACCTCTACCTATATACCTATGATTTTCCCAGTCCTACCCTCACATGTTAGATGTATCTTCATTTAAAAATATTTTCGAAAGTTCCCTTTATTAGTCACTCACTTATTAAAACCAAACCATATGAGAGAAACCGATATCATTACACAAACTTAATGTGTCTGTGTACAAGTGGTTTGTGTACAAGTGGTTTGTGTTGTTAGTACTCTATAATAAGGTAATCGTAAACATAACAGTCAAATATGTAAGGTATTCGTAAAATATAGTGATTTTAAAAATATCGATGGAATATTTCCGATACCAGGCTGAGAGAGAACGAATTTTTATCTAAAAGTCCCTAAAACTAAAGTATAAAATAACTAATACATTCGTTAAGTAAGAAAGTCTGTTAACTCTACTCACACAAGGTTCGATTTTCTTTCTGTTAATTAGTTTTCCTCAATAAAGAAAACTACAATTCATACGATTTCAAATAACTAACATTTTTGTCACATTGAGGCGCGGCACGCGGCACACGAACTGATCAGTCCACATTCTCTAATGTGCAGTAAGTTTTTATATTAGAACCAGTATGATCTAGGCCACACTGAAGGCTAGCGCTATCAATACTGCCTGGGTAGAGACTATAGGCCTTAGGTAGGACCTGTTTGAATATATTTAGCTATGAAAGCTCAGCAGCGCTAGCATGCGCACAGCGACAAATCTTTTTGTTATGCAAGAACAGGACACGGCTACGATTATGTATACGTTTGTCTCATTTTTCACGACATGATGAGTAGAGACGATTTCGTCGCAGTGAGCAATGCGCATGCTTGCATGGGGTTTTTTTTGTTGTTTGATATTGTGATGGGATAGATTTATTTAGTGGTTGGATGGTGGAGGGTCAGGGGTTAGCGCGACAGAATCGCATGCTGCAGAGTGTGCGTTCAAATCCCGACAATGGCCTTGAGCTAACGGTGAAGGATAACCATATACTAAATTCCAAAAATCCCCTTCGCAGGGGAATGTCTAAGGGGATTTCTGGAGTAACCCATAATCGTAGCATGGTGGTAATCTAAATCTGTCGCCAAGCACAAGAAAGTTGGTATGAATGGGATCTCTTAACTTTACGACGTTACATCTCAAAAAGTATGTTAAAGATGAAACCTACAATTATTTTTTATTCCTTATGCCCTGGATTTAGTCCAAATAGTCTGAACGTTTGGTTACTAATCATTTGACATATAAAAATAAAACTTAACAATAGACTGTTAGTTTCATTGAACCATAGGCACCTTCATTGGTTACCATCAATGGACTTCGAAAAATTTGTTCTGGTAGTCCAATCATGGCAACTTATTGAAATTATTAATAGTATTAGAAGATCACGATAAACTTAATTGGATGTGCACACTACCTTTTAAAATTTAAAATTTAGGACTTTTAATGAGATCAAAAACAATTTTATAAAAACCAAGATAAAGACTAAACACTTGCAGTAACCTAAGTCCCTAAAATCACACAAGACAGGATACCAAAACAAACTAAGTCACATGACACATTACCTGCCAAGTCTGTTAAGTACACAAAACATAAGACGTTGCTATGATTGGACCAGTCCAATAGTAAAACTCTCTCGCGGTTCCATTGATAGCAACAAGGTAAACTAATAAAAAAAAAATTAATAGTCAAAATTGAATACTACGCATGGCATCACAATGCAAATAGCTAATATTTTTCATCGTGCTTAAAATGACCGACATTTAGGAAAATAAAACTGTTTGATACCTGATAAACTTTAAAATACATTACATAAAATACAAATACATAAAAATACAATACATAAAATTAATAAATTTAAAATGCCTGTCGTATGTTAAAAACAGTACAGTTATGCTCAGTACAGATTTTAAAACTAGGTAATTACATATATTACGACGACGTAATTGCATACTGTTGTAACACCAAGTGTATGATTATGGGGGTATTCGCGTGAACAGGAAGGTGTAGAAAAAGCTACTTAGCTGTAAAAGCTATGTCGTCCGTCAGGAGCGATTTTCCGCGTAACTTACCATAACCAGTATGGTGTGGCTTGAAAAAAATATTTACATGGAACAAGCAGTCTTTACTAAATTAAACGAATCACTCGTTGATGCCTGCGACTTTGTACGCGGGGCAAGAGATTAAAGATGACGAACATTTATACAAAATTTTATCCTCTATACTAGCTGCGCCCCGCGGTCTCACCCGCTATTCTGCAGAAACCGAATATTTTTACGGGATGAAAAGTAGCCTATGTGTTAATCCAGTGTGCACACTGCACAACTGATTAAGCTACTTTTTAATCTCGTAAAAATATATGAAATTGGGTATGTAGGAAGCTTACACATACCCAATTTCATTAATGTTATAATTATTTATATTCAATATCAATAACTTAAATAACATTAAATAGTAAATAAATTAAAATAAACTCTAAGTAAAAATAATCATAAATATATATACAACTTAAAACTAACCCTAATCTAATAAACCGCTACCAGCAGGCATCGTGCCCAAAATGCTAGCCGAATTTCATTCAAATCCGTTTAGCCGTTACAGAGTTGAACGGGAACAAACACACTTACATACTTACCTACTTACACACCTACACACAAACTTTCGCATTTATAATATAAGTGTAATATAACCTCTTTAAGGAATGAATTTTCAAAAAAAGTTTCTTAGTGTTCATCTTCGTTGTATAAAAATTCATGCTTCTGGATCACAGACCACCACAGATACCGCATTACGAGGTCGTTGTTCCGACAACCAAAAAACCAACCAAATTAAGCGGAATGCTCGGATCGCGGAGATTACGCCCAAGCATACTCATTGGCTATCTCAAGGTTACGCATACTCACGCCTAATCAACCAATGAAATTAAATTTTATAGGTGTTTTTCGACCGATGCTCTCCGATCGTCCTGAGTGAGGAAGAGTAATTTAGGTGTATTTCGATCGATGCGTGGTGCGCTTCGATAGTCCTGGGTGAGGAATCTAGTAAGATAGACTGTGCATTGACTTTTTTTTCTCTTAAATTTTGGCTTCACACGTTGTGTATTTAGCCAGTGTCAAGTTTTGTAATATTTGAAGTGAAGTAAAGTATTTCACAATTAAAACAAGTCTCAGTGAAATAAAGTAAGTCACGGTCAAGTCCAAGTCATACCCAGTAAAGTGGTGGAGACTTCACTAAAGGTTTCTATGGAGTTTTGGAAACAAGACGAAAAGTCACGTTTCACGACATTATACTATTCACCAACACTTAATGAATAAAAATCCACCATTTCTACACATTAACACTCGAAATAACACAAGTTTTGGAAAAATAATATAATGACGCGACATAACTTCTTCACGAGATTTGGCGGGAACGTGAAGAAATCATGTCGCGTCTTTTTATTATTTTCCAAAACTTGTGTTATTTCGAGTGTTAATGTGTAAAAATGGTGAATTTTTACCCGTTAAGTGTTCGTGAACATGCACGAGTGTTGGTGAATGGTATAATGTCGTGAAACGTGAATTTTCGTGTTGTTTCCAAAACTCCATAGAAGGCTCTAGTAAAGTTTTCACCATTTTACTGGGTATGACTTGGACTTGACCGTGACTTACTTTATTTCACTGAGACTTGTTTTAATTGTGAAATACTTTACTTCACTTCTTGACTTTCTTTGCTTGACTTTGACAGTGACTATGACTTGTTTGATAATATCTAACAAAACTTGAGAATATATAATGTATACTTGACACTGGCAAATGCATAAGACGTGTGACGCCAAAATCCTCTTAGGAGGAAAGAGAAAAAAAAAAAAGAAAACTTCTTCACGTTCCCGCCAAAACTCCGTGCATTGACATTGTGTTTGTGCATTGTCAGTCGGTGCTACATTTATAAGTGGGAAAAAAATAAAAGTATATTATGTATCGTCCGCAGAATACAGATATTTTGATTAGGTAAGACATAGTCCGCAAGAGATTTCTTGGTGCGTAAGTTCACTGACTTGTTTAGAATTTCTTTGTAATCGGTAGCCTGAACGCGTATTCGAAATGACACTGTAACAGGGGCGGACTTAGGATCCCGGCTGGCACCTCTCACTATCGAATAATAAATCTTCGTCATATGACCCTGACTCCTGACGCCTTGTGTATCGCAGCGGTGATATTAACACATAAACAACACTCCCTGAGAGGTCCACTACACCAAACACTTAATCTTAATCTATCTATCTATTTTTCTTATCTATCTTATCTTAGATTTATCTTAATCTTTTTGTTTTTGATTCTTGTGTACAATTTGTTTTTTTTCCATAAATAAAAATTTGTCTATTGTCTATTTAATCAGGATAAGTTGTGTTCGGTTATACTTTTCTATTGTTAAATTAATATCTATATACCTACAATTTAGTACGAGTAAACTCGTTTGTTGTAATGCTAGTAGCTATCTAACTACACAGGGGAATAAGCTGCCTGCAGAAATACAGACGTAAACCTAGCTCGGCAGCAGCCAATCAATACTTTTACCGTGGCACATAATATTAATATTATGTACAACATATTGTTTTTTACTGAATAAACAAATTACTGTTAAAGAAAAAAAAGCAAATGATGGGGGAAAAGCTCTCTTATGTTTTGACTCCACACGTTGTGTATTTAGCCAGTGTCAAATATGTAATATGTATTTCAAATGAAGTCAAATATTTCATAATATAAATGAGTTTCAGTCGTAGTCTATTGGTAGTCTAAGTCAAGCAAATTAAGTCACTGTCTTGTCAACGTCATGCCCCAGTAAAGTGGTGGAGACTTTACTAAGGCGCGGGTCGCGGGGAGTGCGACCAAGCGTTCTCATTGGCTACCTTAAGGTTTCGCCTACTCGCGCCTTACAATCAACCAATCAGAGTTATTTCTTATAAGTGTATTTAGACTGATGCGTGGTGCGCTTTGAGCGTCCGGAATGCAGAATCTAGGTTATGATCTGTGACGCGAATTCGTTCGCGTCACAGATCACACTAGTGCCAACGAATTCGCGTGTAACAGCAAGCTCTTTATATAGTCGTATATGTAGTATTTCCTAGATACGCCAGCAAACTTGCAATCGAATTTCAAAACTTTTGGATCGCAATAAATAAATATTATATAAATCATAAGTACTATCTCTAATATTTATTTGGGAAGTAATGAATATAGATTGACTCGGAGGAGGGTTCGAGGGAATTGGCGAACATCATAAAAAAAATGCAACTGCAGCGCCGCTGCATAAAATAAACAAGGGAATTTGAACTAACTCCGCATGTCCTGCCTTGTTCAATGACCTTTGCAGTACTACCTATGCGAAGCAGAATTTGAATGGCTTTATTAATAAAAATTCAGCACACAAGCCACTTCACATGTCCGTTTCCGTCAGTTCATGAAGCGGCAACCAAAGCAATGCCCGACGAATCCGGATATACAATAAATACGCTCCTAATATAATCATCCTATCATAATAATAATAATGCTCCTGTTATTATTAGAAAGTAAGTACCTACCTACTTAGATTAGATTTTGACATGCTTACTAGAATAGTGCAAGTACAATAATCAACCAAAAAAAATTTAGGAAATGAAATGTGAGTCCAATTCCATATTATTTTTCTCCGCATATTTTTTAAAACTTTTACATTTATTATTAAAACGCCATCTATGTTTTGCTGCAACAACCACTCAATGACTCCATTTCAACACCTTCTGACATCTTGTAGATATATTTAGTACTAAAAATAGAATTGCCAGACAAAATTTTAAAAGTAAGAAGTGTGGTATAAAAAAAAAAACTAGCAACCCAACTGTTGGTTTGAAACCTCTAACTTGCACACAATATCAACCTCGTTTCTATCGTAGATGTTTTTAATTATGCGATGTCAATAGAACTTGTAACTATCCTGTCACGTGTGAAAAAATACGAAACTCGTAAAATATAAAACTACGAGTAAATATAATATGCTGTGCTTTAATTGATTAGGACATTCAAGTAATCCTCTACAAAATCATAACAAGTGGTAGCAGAGCGTTCGGAAGTATGGAGTAAGTGTACCTACCTACCAAAATATAAGGATGGCTACTCACTACAAAATCGATTCTCTGAACAAAAATAATTATGATACTTGGAGTGTCCAGGCTCAAGCCATACTAATTAAGAATGGATTATGGGAGATCGCCAGTGGTGTTACTACCTTTCCTAAAAAAGAAGACGAGAAAAATGATTTTACGAGTAAAGACCTCCTGGCTAGGTCAGAACTTTTGTTACTTATATCACCGCAGGAGATCAAGCAAGTTAAAAATTGCCAAACCTCTTTCGAGCTCTGGAGTAAACTGAAAAATATATATCAGAGTACCGGTCCTGCGCGCAAAGCGACGTTACTTAAACAGCTTATTTTAAAAAAAGTTCAGAACAATGATGTCCGTGAACACCTCAACAATTTTATGGACATTGTTGATAAGTTAAGTGACATGGAAGTGGAACTGCATCCAGATCTATTATGCATAATGATGCTATACAGTTTACCACTAAACTATGAAAACTTTAGAATCGCTATAGAATCGCGTGACAAGCTGCCAACGCCAGATGAGTTAAAGATAAAAATTATAGAAGAAAGTGAAGCTCGAAAGAATACAAAAACAGAAGAAGAAGCTTTCTACACAAAAAAGAAAACCAAATTCTGTAATAGCTGCAAGAAAAAAGGCCATAATACTGAGTCATGCTGGAACAAAAAGAAAGTCGATAAAGAAAAACAAGAAAATGACAGAAAACGTCAAGAAAAATCATACAACCTTGCACCGATTTGCTTATCAATCACCTCTCCAAATACATGGTGTTTAGATAGTGGCTGCACTTCTCACATGTGTGCACAAGAAGAACAGTTTGAGTCACTGAATCCTGAAACCGGATCTCTAAGACTAGCTTCGAATAGTAACACTGTGAAAGTTGAAGGCAAAGGCAAAGTTCGTTTGAATATTAATGACGAAATCATTAACTTGCAAGACACTTTATATGTGCCCGACTTGTCAACAAACCTTCTGTCAGTAGCAAAAATCACCGGAAAGGGGAATAGTGTGCTTTTTACTAAAGATAAAGCCTACATTAAAGACGAAAAAGGAAAAACGTCATTGACTGCCGAGAAACAAGATGGCCTTTACTACATCAAGAGTGATGAACAAGCGCAAGTGGCACGTACTATCAACACTGATTTACGTATTTGGCATCAGAAATTAGCCCACCTCAATGAAAATGATTTGAAGTTGGTCGCAAAAAATAATCTTATCAAAGGGATAGAACTGGGAAATGGAAAATTGTCTGATTGCGAAACATGCATAAAAGGAAAAATGACAAGATTGCCTTTCACTTCAGTAGAAGAACCCCAGTCTACTCAACCTTTACAAATAATACATACTGACGTATGTGGTCCCATACAACCGGAAACTTTGGGTGGAGCGAAATATTTTGTTACGTTTATTGACGATTTTACAAAATATTGCTGCGTATACTTTATTAAAAACAAGAGCGAAGTTTTTGGAATTTTCAAAGAATATAAACGAAAAGTCGAAAAGTTTCACGATGGCTATGAAATCAAGAATTTACAGTCAGATAACGGTTCCGAATACCGAAACCGTGAATTCGACGCGTTTTTAAAAGAAAATGGGATTAAGAGAAGGCTGACTGCACCGTATACACCTCAACAAAATGGCCAAAGTGAGCGAAAGAACAGATCTTTACTGGACAAAGCTCGATGTCTAATGATTGATGGAAACATGCCTAAAGAACTATGGGCGGAAGCGGTACACACTGCCAATTATTTGATAAACAGAAGTCCTGCTAGAGCCTTGAAAGGTTGTACACCTTACCAAAAATGGACTGGGCGTACACCATCGGGAAATCACCTCAAAATATTTGGTTCTAAAGCATTTGTTCTAGACAAGCAAAGAAAGGGAAAATTTACCCCAAAAGCCAAAGAAGGAGTATTTGTTGGCTACGCACAGAACGCAAAAGGTTTTCGAATTTTCTTTCCAAACAAGAATACTGTGATAATAAGCAGAGATGTTAAAGTCATTGACCGAATGTATTATCCCAGTCATCAAGATGAAAATTATGATAATATGTCTGGCGAACAGAAAGAACAGCAGCCTGAAATAGAAAAAGAGGATAAAGAGTACATACCTGTTGTGGATGTCGAAATAGTACCGAATCTTTTTCAGGAATCTGCTACATCTGAGACCAGTACATTCCCTGAATGTAGTCAGAGCAGGAGGAGTATAGAAGAGGCTGAAAATATAAATAGAAGATCTCGTAGACACAAAAAAACTCCTACCTGGCAAAAAGACTATGTACTTGATCAATCTTCTACATCACAATCGTCTTCGGATGAATATCAAGATGTGTCAAACCTAGTCGAAAGAGATGTAGATGAAATCACTTATTTGTGCGAAGTCAAAGACAATGACAAAGTAAAAGATGCAGAGTGGCATGACGCAATAAAAGCAGAAATAAGAGCGCATATTAAAAATGGCACATGGGAAATTAAGAAGAAAGAAAATGAGAAAAACATAATTGATTTCAAAATGATACTCAAGGAAAAAGCGAACAACACTAAAAAGGCTCGCCTCGTCGCACGAGGATTTACGCAAAGACCGGGCATAGATTACAACGAAACTTGGGCGCCGGTTGCCAAACTAAGCTCTATTAGACTGATGCTGGCTACCGCGGTCCAAGAAGGTTTGAAGCTCCACCAACTCGATGTTACTACTGCGTATCTCAATGGCGATTTAGACGAACATATTGTGATGAAAAAGCCACAATATTTAGAAGAGTATATCAAAGAAATCATTATCGATGAAAGTTCAAACAAAGATGCAACAGTTCTTCGGAAAGCAAAGAAAATGCTAGAAGATGTGACTAGGATTAAAGGAGAGAAAGTATGTCAATTAAAAAAAGCTTTATATGGTCTTAAGCAATCCGGGCGGCAATGGTATAAGAAATTGGACGACAAACTAAAGAAACTTGGTTTTATACCATCAGCAGCTGATCCTTGCATTTATGTGTTGGAGAAAGAAGGAGCTAAAATACTTCTGGGATTGTATGTTGACGACATGCTTATTGCTTACTCCTGTAAACAAACGTTTGAGCAAGTCATAATGAAATTAAAATCGATTTTCGAAATGAAAGATCTTGGTCCAGTGATCGAAAGTGATTTTGTAGGAATCGAAGTAAATGTAAAAGAAGGCAAAATCAAATTACAACAAGAAAAGTATATAGAAAAATTACTCACTAAATTTAGAATGGAAGACTGCAAGCCCAGCGTTACACCAATTGAGCCTCGCCTTAAATTGGAAAAAGCGACAATTGATGAGACGATACCTTACCAGAACCTTATTGGGTCCCTGATGTTTCTAGCCGTGGCCACACGTCCAGACATAATGTTTGCTGTAAGCTATCTCTCGCAATTCAACAATTGTTATGGAATTGAGCATTACAAAGCTGCTAAGAGGATCTTGAGATACCTAAAAGGAACAAAAACTGTGGGGATACGTTTTGAAAGAACTGAAGATAAAGAGATGATCGGATATGCTGATGCCGACTGGGCAGCATGCACCATAGATAGAAAGTCCTATACTGGATTCTGTTTTATGCTAGCAAATGGAGTTGTCTGCTGGGAGTCGAGGAAGCAGAGGGCAACCGCTATGTCTACTGCAGAGGCTGAATATATGTCATTATCGGATGCTGTAAAAGAAGACTACCATGGAGAGACGATGCGTTTATGAGTGCGGTTTAAAATGCGCTCACAGTGCAAGCACCACACACACTGCTAACGATCGGTTCAAATTGTTTGTACGCTCAAAGCGCGCCAACAAATTAAACCGATCATTAGCGTGCTTTTATCAGATAGTTTCATTTTTCAGGTTATTTGTCTCAGCGTCTCATAATTTGATGGACACAGTTTCATTTCTGTCTTCACAGAAGACAAGAAAAGAGAATAACGGAATTCACAGATGACAATTTGAATTTGACATTAGCGCACACAGTGCACTACCTCATTGTTGTGAGCACCGTGAGCACGCTAAAATGACGTCACTCATGACGTCATGTGGCTGACAGGAGCCTCTGTATGCGCATCTTAAACCGACTGTTTGCTCGCTGACAGTGCAAATGGTAACTACGTGCGCATTTTAAACCGCACTCTATGTAGTGGGACACCAACCCACTAAAACTCCACTATGTCCGCCGCTTGTGGCGAGAACAAGGGAACGCTCTCACACAAAACCGCGAACCTGCTGTGTCCGTCTCCGGACCATTCCTCCGGAGTCAAGTTCCGGAGTTCCTCTTTACCATCCTTTTACACAGTTTATACAATAAAGTTTTTCTGATTCTGAAGTACTGCACTGCCTAGTAAACTAGGGCTCTTGGAGAAAACTAGGGTGTAGGAGCTGGCACTGCTGGCAGCCCTGAATTATGACATAAGAATTTAAAAAATCAGTTGTCAAACCAAGTGCTTGCGAGAGGGACGGTCGCACGTAAAATGTAATCTGAAAAAAATGAAAATAAATCGCATACCGGATCGATTTACGTGAAATTATACCAGATAAAACGTTTATTTATGTGATGTTGTAAAATATATTGTTTTTTTGTGATATCGCGCGCATCAAACAATTATCAAGATGGCAAAGTGAGTATAATTGATTTAGTACCTACGATTTAGCGCTGCAGCTATTAATCTTCTTGATAATTCTACCGACGTAGGCATCACCAACACAGTTTTGTAGTTAAAGAAACACTTAATTTGATGAAATTAATGTATTTCAACATATTTGAGCACATAACTGTAAAATTAATGTTATTTACAGGTCAACAGACATAATAGAGAAAGTTATACAAAATAGACAAGCACATGAATTGCTACCCATATGCTTGATACCTAGTTTTGTTACAGTCTTGAGACAGATATGTGAAAAAAGGTTTACGGCATACTGCATTTATTGCTTCTCTATATGAAACGAGTGCGGCAAAAGCAATAAAATATGCAGCTTATATTTTTTTATTGGCTTAGCTTAGATGCTTGATTTTCTTACTGCATCAAGACACCGTAGACCTCAGAATTTACTATTAATTTCAACTTGATATCTTATGCATTTTTGAGAAAAAGGGTCTTGAAAGACAGACGGACAACGAATAATCCGGTTCCTTTATTTTTTTTGAGATAAGGAATTCTAAAAATAGACCAAACTTGCCTACCCACAAAAATAAATGATAAATAACAGCGACCTTCAAAAATAAAAGTTACCAATTTTTTTTTTAGATCAACCTATGTAATATTTTATCATTGAAGCTATTATTAATAATACATGCTAGAGGAGACACCACACTACATTGTTATGCCCCATTTAATTATAGGTACTATGCAATGATATTTTACCAGAGATAAGATTTTAGCGCACTTTAAATGACCCTGCGAATCTGTCCGAAAGGACAGATTTCATTATAGCTGTCTTTTTTTACTCTCTAACTTTTCGCATCTTCTTTCGCACTCTGGCAGCTTTAAACAGACTCCAGCGGAGCCATTCAGACCAGACCAGACCTCCATTTTGAGTATCTTTAGTAAAATATCATTACTACTATGCCACAAAGCTACCCAGTAAAGTTGAATAGTAAATTTGTGCATATTGCTCTGGCAGGGAAATGATGATAGTGTTTGTGTATGACACACAATGCTGCACCGCAGAGGAGGATGACCCCGTGGATGCAGTCCTATACTTCCATCCGGGATGGGTGTCCGACACACAGCGGCATGCACTAGCTGGACAAGTAAGAGTAACCATCTGTAATAGGCACCTTATACTTGACTTGAGCTAAGAATCGTTCTGACAAGTGAATGAATACATCTTCAAGTACTAATATTGGAAGTGCCTCTGTAACCATAGCTGGCAACTGGAACAGTTGCCGGAGGTGCTGATGAAATGCTAAAAATTTGTTTGTGAGATGATAACTGTAGATTAAGCTATTATTTTGTTTTGTAGGCTATACTAACCATGACAGCTCTATAACTACTGTCGCCATTCTTTTCTCTCATATTGAAATGAAAAGAGACAGATCATTTTAGTCCTATCAGATTAGTGAGTGGCAGCAATGACACCAATTTGTTACAATTCTAATACAGCTACATTTTCTGCTTTGCTGAAGTGGACATTTTGGGACAAATGTTTTCAAGGTTCAATAAAGTACGGACCACATTTGAGCGGCGCTGCGCGGCACGGCACGAGGAGTCATGTATAAGTATCGGTGTATGTTGTACACAGATCACACTAGACACCGCATTACGAGATTCGTTGTTCCTACAAAAAGTCTGAGGAAAGTTTGAGGAAGGCGCGGGTCGCGGGTTATCTCAAGGTTACATCTACTCGCGCCTAACAATCAACCAATCAGAGTAATTTTTTATAAGTGTATTTAAAGTGATGCGTGGTGCGCTTCGAGCGTCCTGAATGCAGAATCTAGGGTGTGACCTGTGATGTCGTATTAGGGCGGCCTTGCAAAGAGCGTGAACTCCGAGATAATATTTTGACGCGTAATGCAGAGCCGCGCAGCGCCGCTCAGCGTCGCTCCAATGCGGTGCGACCTTAAAGATTAACATAAGTATTTATAAACAAGTTTTACAGACGGTCTGTTAATATTAGAATATGCAACAAGTTTTTTATTCTGACTCTTAGAGATTGTAAAACTTGTTTCTATTACGAAGTTTGGAATGATGTTTTTTTATGTTACTGAGTGGTGAGATGAACAAGTCGTTTGCGTGATGGTAAGGGTCAGGCTGCTCATACCGCCAAGCAGTAGTGTATAAATATTACTGTGTTCTGGATTGAAAGGTTACAATCGTTCAAAACCATGCGCGGCAATGGACTGCACTCGTCACTGTCGTCTGAGATGTTAGATGTTACATCTCTTCATGCCCAGTAATTACGCTGGTAACATTGCCCTTCAATCCGGAACACATTAATGTTTGCACACTACTCCTTGGTGGTTTAATAACTGCCAAAAGTTTGGTACTTCCCCAAGCGGACTCTTCAAAAGAGCCCAATCACAATACAAAAATTATACTCACATACGCCCTCCAAATATACGACCTACTTATACTTTGATACTGTTTACCATCCTTCTTGGACAGTCGGGTAAAAAGTGTCAAGATTGACAAAGAATACATTATCCCAGATAATCTCTGATAATGAAACCTCGGTGGTAAAACCGCGGCAGCTCGTAATTAATATAATTAACTGAACCGCCGCAGTGGTTTAAAGGTTTCTGGCAAGTAGGTATCTACTTACCAGAAACTTAATCCAACCGACAATGTCATGGCCACTGGCTGCCGTGTTACGTACGTACACCTCCCCTGTTTACCTTACAGAGATAATCTTACAGCCAATAACATAAGTTCATCGTCATGATCAGCCAGAAGACGCCCACTGAACAAAGGCCTTCCACTTAGAGCGCCACGGTGACAATTTGCATCCACCGGTTACCCGCGACTTTCACAATGTCGTCGATCCGCCCAGAGAGAAGCCTACATACGCTGCGTCTTCCAGTTCATGGTCGCCACCCTTTCTTTCCCATGTGTGATGTGGAACCGGAAGACGCAGCGTAGATAGGCCTCCCACTATGTGACCGACGACATTGTAAAAGTCACGGCAACCGGTGCATGCAAATGTAAAATTGTCGTTCAGTGTGGCGCTTTAAGGAGGGAGGCCTATGTTCAGCAATGGACGCCTTCCGGCTGACGATGATGATGACGATTTTCTATTTTGGCTAAGGGGAATAGTAGTCGACTGGTGGACGGCTTTTTGAACCGTACCAGTTAGTAACAGCGTTACATAACTTATACTTGGTATCTCTTGCAGGTGGTTGGCGCTGCGCACTGCATCAAGAGCTTATTCTCGCAGCCAGTGGCCATCACACTACAGAGCGGCAAGTTCATCCTCAGGGAGTACGGAAGGTATATACTGGTAAGTATTAGCACCATATATATCTAGAGATACGCTCGTACCCCGTATTTATAAACGTGGAGTACCCTTGGAATAGTTACCAAGTGTTTAGTCCTTTTGGCTCTTTCCAAATTAGAACTCGATTGAAAAAGACAGAAGACTGAGGAACTGCTCCAAGGTTTCTTCGCGTTTATTAATAAGGGGGTTAGCGTCACTTCGAATCTTAGTGAAACCTGAAAGTCACCACTATTGTTGCCGATTGTTACTCCTCCATCGATAGTGTTATGCTGGTTGACGGTATCGATAGTTTTACAACTATAAACTAGTAGTTATGCGAACAGTACACCTCGCGAGCATAAACTTATTTGCACAATTTTAAAATTAAAATGCCCCGAACTGAGAAATCTCAGTTCGGGGCATTCTTCCCAAACTGAGTCTTATCGACCTTATATCTTGACAACCTCTGGACCGATTTTGCTTATATTCGAAATTTTACCTTAGAATTGAGTAACAAATGTTTCTGCCAAATATTATCAAAATCTACCGGTAAATGTAAACGACCGGCGCCGCAGCAAAATTCCCCATTTTGTTTTCAGTCCAATAGTTATCATCATCATTTTCAGCCCGTAATCGCCCACTGCTGAGCATAGGCCTCTCTTCTTGTACGCCACTTGTACGGTCCTGTTAGTATTAAACTTTAATAGTCACTAACCGACAGACTTCTGACGACTGATACTACAGACAGGTACTATTGTCGTCCCTTACTGTCTATCGATATCCTTAATATTTTTCTTTGTCCCCCACAGAGCTCGATGATATATTTTTTTTGTCTGTAAACTATTTTATACCAATTTTTCGTAGGTACCATGTAAACCCTAAATTATTATAGCTTCAAATATGTGCGGCGTCCATCCGAACACTATATATCTATGCTACGCCATTATATCAGACTGTGCATGTCAACTGCCATTTGCTTTGCATACACCAATAAAATTACCGATCGCACGCAACAGTTTTAGGGGATTGTCAATGTTTGCTTTATATATCTAGCCATATTACCATATGTAATTTTGTTTTGTTCCAAATGTCCTACAATAAACAATTAGGCTCGGCGCACACGGGCCACAGGCGACAGCTACAAGTGGCTGGGTCATTGTGGTCGGTTGCACCTGCAATGTCGCTTTTTGTGTGGGCCGTTGGCGACCACAAGACGCGTCTCTCAAGTAGCGCTGTAGTGAGTGTCCGCGACCGGATTCACGTGTGCGGCTTATCCTCACAAAATGTGTGAAAAGCGTTTAGAGCTGCTCTTTGCTGACCATACTGGTGGCTATGGCTGATGGCCTGTCTGCGCGGAGCCTTAGAAGCAACGGAAGCGCGATGTTTACTAGGACTTTCGCAGATTGGAATCCTGCCGTTCGTCAGATATTTTTACTGTCTACCAAAACTTTGAAGATAATTTGGATTTCGTTAACTAAAGTTTCAATTTGTCGGTCTTGCGATTATTATCCCGTTACTCTGGTGGCGATGGTCTTCGTTTGCTATCCTGCTCGCTCGCATGGTGCGAGTAAGTTGGCGCGAGAGGGAAGGCACGCGATGACCATTGCCACCAGAGTTACGGGATAAGGCCCCTGGTTCTATACTAAGAAGATTTCTTATTTATAATGGTATATGGTATATATCTGGTAATAATTTGCTCATAAGACCACTAACACACGTGACAACCAAGAACCAAAGACCAACGAGAGGAAATAAGAGATAAATATAATTATTTTTATCTTTCGTTTGCGGTTAGCGTCAACTAAGCTTCTACGTGTGTAAACGCGTTACAACTGAGTTGGGAAACTAGTTTCTGCTGTATTTTACTGTTTACTGAGTTAGGCTTGGTTACTGATTTTGCCGAGTGTCACGTCTATGACGCGACATTTCGACGCAGTCAGAGGCGCACGGGCAATTGTAACGCACACACTCGTAAACGATGTTTCGTGAAATTACTTTGTATGTTTCGTTCTTTAGATAAACCTATTTAAAAAGAAAATCATAAACGCGTAATGACGTGTCTATATCGATTATTCCAACAGGCCATAGGCAGCGACCGGAACATTCCCGACTGGGTGCTCAAAAACCGCGCGTCCCTCCTAACGTCCATGATTCGGGTGTACCACGGCGACATAGAAGCCCTAAGTGCCCAACTAGAAGATCGCAGCCGGCTGCCTGACAAGCTGTACCACGTGTTCGAGACTTACCTTCCCGTGCTGCAGTTCGGCTGTCACATCTTCCAGAGAGTACCCATGCTGACGTTGCCTAAGGTAACACCAAGAGACATGCTTCAACCGCCTAATCACAAACAAACAAGCCTTTAACAGACAAACCTCTGTACGGTTGCTGCACGTGGATTCCCCACGTACGCACAAAGCGTTTCGATTCTTCGCTTTTGTTTTTTTAATGTGGAATTCTCAACTAGAGGTCCGTTTCTAGCAAACCACAAAATAAAACCTCGTAAAGCCACACAAAAACTGTACTAAAGACAAACTCCAAAAAAACAACGGAATCCATGCTGAGTGTAGATAATTCTGACCCTGCGTATATCTGATGTTTAGCGAATATGGCTAGAACGACTCAAGACCTGAAAATAAACAAGAAAGTCCTCAGAAAAATGAAATTGGGAAGTTACAGTTTACCTCCAGCCGAGGCAGGTACCTACCTGCCGTGGCGTCCGTGAGTCTGAGAGATCGGACTGTACTCGCAAATAAACAATTGCGTAGCGGCTTTTGTTCACATATTGGTTTACTAGCTGCGCCCCGCGGTTTCACCCGCTATTCTACAGAAACAGAGTATTTTTCCGGGATAAAAAGCCTATGCGTTAATCCAGTGTATAAGCTACCTTCATACCAAATTTCATCCAAATCCGTTCAGCCGTTACGGAGTTGAACGGGAACAAACACACTTACATACTTACAGAAAAACTTTCGCATTTATAATATTAGTGTGATGCAATATTATTATGGTTTATGTGAAGCTTTTATTGAAGTGTTCATTTGTGGAGACGTCAATACGTGTTCCCCAATAACTCCCCAATGTACCGCCGCGCGCCGGCAACAATGAATGGCAGATTTTGTAACTTTAAAACTCCGATTTCAGATCCCTCGCTATGCTATTATAAGCAAAGATAAAAACCAGTCCGCCATTGCAATCTAACAACGCCAAAAATGCAAGTGTATCATATCATAAGTATAATTGTTTTGGTAGTAGTTAATCGTCGTTGTTAAGTATCAGTGGGAGTGGAATATCAAGCGATATCTAATAGATAAAATTTAGAAGTGTTTATTTACTTTGTAGTGTCATATCGTCTGTGCAAACAGAGGGAGATACGCCGAGGTAACCGTACGGCAGGATTACTACGAGGACATCAATGCAGCTTATCCTAATTATTACCTACGTTTGTTTTTCAGAGCGCCACGTCAGTGTATATGGAGTCCATGCAAATACTGGAGCATTGCCGCAAAAGCAAGGGCGTGTTAGGAGGCGTCATTCTCTACAACAATAAGTGAGTTTATTCGAAGCTATGCCACACAATAAACTCACTCCGCAATAACTTAAATAAATATAGACTTTCGCTACTACTCAATTATGTTAATTTTAGTACAATCAGTAGAGCGTAATTAAGTTTTATATACCGTTGTTTTTATTTTGTTTTTTTTATATCGAAACTGAAAAATTAGGATATGGCTGGTCGGTGTAAAAAAAGCATATGGCATTGCTATATTGCAGATTTTTTATAATCAAAATCCTGTTTTGTGGAGGGTACTAAATTGATGTTGTTTTTTATTTATTTATAAAAGAGCATTTTGAAAAAATGCTATGCCATAGGATTCTACTGACACACCCTATTTTCATTTTCTGAAATTTAGGTATTATTTATATTTAGGTATAGCCTATTTATATTTAGGTTCTGAAATTCTGATAATAATTGTATAGTGTGGAGTGTGATTATTTAAATGTTTGACAGAATAATAGCTACCCAGCTGCCTCCGAGCCTCACGTCCTACCTGACGGTGGTGGACCCGTACCGGATAAAGTCCCCCGCGGAGACGGCCGCCACCGAGACCCCGCTCCCGCTCGGGGCCCAGCTGCTGGTAGTGTACGTGGGGAAGAAGACGTACGGTAACTTGAAGAAACAGGCAGAAAAGTTGCAGGAGTTCCATCAGAACGGGGAGGAAATGATCGCTAAGTTTAGAAAGGTAGGCAGTGGTGTAGATGTCAAACATAACTAATCTTAAATATGTATACTGTCTTACTAGCTGCGCCCTGCGGTATCACCCGCGCGAAAAATCACGGGAACCGTACATTTTCCCAGGGTTAAAAGACCATTAAACTATATGCAAAATAAAATAATGCAAAAATTCTAGTCGATCCGTTGCTCTGTTGCTGCGTGAAGGAGGACCGAACAAACCAACAAACACTTTCGCATTTATAATATTAGTAGAGCTAGTAAAAATTATTAACTTGCATAGAAACTTTAATTCGTCATTTAACCCCACTAGGGGATGAAAAATGCTCGACTACGTTGTTTGGAATTCTTCATGCTTCTAGGCTGGGAGTTGCCCGTCAGTCAGTCGTTAGATTCTGATTACAGTTTGTTAAATATAGGTTGATACGCGTGACAGCTAGCCGATTGACATTTCTAGGGTTGGGGTAGTGTTGGAAAAAAACGATTATCGAACAATATTATAACATACATAGCTCATTTATTTATACCACCGTTAAGTGACGTCCTTACTCCGTTAAGTTCTCTAATTACTCATCCGAAGGTTGTCTAGAAGAGACTGCTTTTAGCGATAACCGCCTTGGTGTGCCTGACTTTAATGTATTATTTTTATAATCTCATTTTGTATCTGTTCAATAAATAACTTGGATTGGTTCTTTCAGAACCAAGAAGCGGAGCGCGAGAAGTTTCCTCAAACCGGGATGAAGCGAGACAAGTCCCTCCTCTTTACCGCCGTCCCAGAAGAAGACCACTCGATGATATCACCCCCGAGCAAGGAACAAACTGACGAACGGAAACCTCCCACCATGCCAGACGTCGTCCCTTTCACCAACAAGCCCCGACCGCGACCCAACAAGCTCTCCTTATCCTTCAAAACTCAAGCGTCACTCGACGAGGAAACAAAAGAAAACGACAAAATATTTACGGGACAAACCAGCGTCTGTTCTACACCGATGGTGGAATACAAACGTCTACACGGAAACATGCTATCCATCTGCCAAAACCCAGACACTCAGCCCCAAGAAAAGGCAGACATAGAACCGGACGTGCTAAAAAATATAGAAAACTGTGCAAAATTGAACTTGGAAAACGAGAAACGGGATAACCAAATCGTTCTAGACATGAACTGCATCGCCGATCACTATATTAACAAACCGGAACCGATGCGGAAGTTAGCAAGCGTCACAGATTTACAAGAAACGTTCAAAAGACTATCGAATCGAGCGACTTCAAAGTTCAAATTAAAGAGATCCAAACTTGGAGTTAGTGACGATTTATCCCCGACTCGATCTGGAGGAGAATTACAAAAGAGTCACAGCACGATGACAATAAACGACCCTTTCTTCCCAGTGTTCAGAAACGACGGCGTCGCCATTTCCGAATCTCTATTCAATCAGTACTTAGAACAGCATTACACTCGAATGAAGCAAGACTCTTCCAAAGAAGAAAACATATTCACATACAATACGAAGTTGCAAGAACAGGTGAAGTTCGAAGACTTCGATTCGGAACTGATGAAATCTCCCCAGAGGACTCCTAAAAAGATACCCAAAGAAAAGATCAACAATGACCAATCAAAACGGAAATCTTTGTCGTTACCGCTGAAGTCTTTGAATGAGAATTCGGATTCCCAGATAGGTTGTGAAAGTGAGACGAGTTTTAAGAAGAAATTGTCCGGGGTGCAGTTGACTCCGTTGATGGAGAAGCTGAGCCATTTGGCATTTTCAGACAAATCTAGCGGCTATAGCAGCCGGGTCATGACTCCGTTGGAGTTGAGAGAACTTATGACGCCCGTTAATGAGAGACAGGTCACCTTTGCTGATCGGTAAGACACTTATTTTTTTAAAATTTGTTTTAGCAATGATCTCAAAAGAGTCTCAACCCAGCATTCGTGTCCCAATGTGTCAAGTACTTTAAAAGACTGACTTCACACTGGTGAGCATTAGAGTTGGTTTCACCGCCGAGTCGGTACCATTGAAAAAAATCTATTGGCCCGGTCCTTGCAAAATAATATAAGTCAATTGTTTTCGGCGAAAGTTATTTTACTTTGAAACTTTAAAGCCGATTCAGCCGTGTAGGTAACAAACAGACAGAAACACCAGTTACTTTCTGATTTTTGACCAAAAACCGAAGTCTTAGATTCTACGGAAAAAAATCGTCGTTTATCATACTAATATATTATAAATGCGAAAGTTTGTGTGTAAGTATGTAAGTGTGTTTGTTCCCGTTCAACTCTGTAACGGCTGAACCGATTTAGATGAAATTTGGTAGAGAGGTATCTTATTCCCTGGAATAATTCCTGTAGGATAGCGGGTGAAACCGCGGGGCGCAGCTAGTATGTTTATATATAGGTAGGTTTGTTCATCTGTTTTGGCAAGTAGTTCATGCGATACAATTTTTAAGTTTGATTTTGAATAATCGTTTTTGGTGTTGTAAAGATTGAAGTCCGGAGGCGAACCTCCGGACTCGTATAGTAATGAACGACTAGTATAGTTAAGAAGATCGTCTTGCCGAGAGGTTTTGTATTGCTGTCGCATTGTTCCCCGTGCAATTATGTAAATTGAAAACTGTTATCACTAACTCTAGTTATCCTAAATCTTATCAAATCTTTTGTTTTTTTGGTGTCAATGGCATAAATATTAATCATGATCATCATCAATAAGAGTGCTAAAGTCTATAGAAAGATGTGTAACCCGATTGTAGTACTGATAAGGACGTAAGATGTCGCTAGTCCTTTAAACTGCCACATGATTCACATGATTGTCAGAATGTCTGCTTGACTTGAAATAGAAACCAAAGTTAACTCATTCGTAATGGTACGGAGAAAAAACGCGACTTGTTATTAATATGTTTGCTTTAGTAATATCACTTAAATTATTAATTTTATATTTTATTTATATATTTTATCACCCCCTAAATTTAAACGAAATCTTTTGTTTTTGGTGTGGCTATATATAATGGCTTGGATAAACTATAATCTATGCCACTATTTTTTGTTTAAAAAAAAATATGTTTATGGTACTAACAATAACTATACTTTTCTTCGTCGTATTTTCGCAAAAAAAATATGTCACTTTAAGTAGCTATAACAACGAAGATATTGCGAAATTAAAAGAAAAAAAAAAGGCATAGTTTTTCAAGGTGTAGATGTCGTGGGCTAATGCCGTCGTATCGTGGTCTGCTCCGGCAGATCTCGATCAGCCAAGTTCAACGATTAGCCCACGACATAGATAACATATAAAAAAAACGAAATCGGATAACGTTTAGGGGTGGGTATCAGACTACGCTTTTTGTATGGACGAGACTGCGATAAAAAAAAATATTCCAGAGTATTTTTCTTTCATCTCATAGTCTTTGATTTTTGTTTCAGGGGCAAGAGCACACGTCAGGAGTCCGAGAGCGAGTCCGATTCGGAGAGCGACCTCGACATTCTCCCGAAGTACAGCGAGCACGCGGTCAAGTGCGCGCTCTTCGTCAGCGGCCTGCAGAACATGGCGCTGCTGGCGCTGCTCGACCTGGACGCCGTCGACGACGTCGACACTATCAACGCCTTGGTGAGACCACCGGGACAGTTCAGCTGGCTTCTTGCTCAGCTAACATGTTCTAAAAGTCACTGGCCAGGACTGTTTTGAGTGGGCTTTTTTCAACATTTTTTCACGAGTCTCCTGGACTAGTTGGTAATGTTTTTGGGGCGTATGTAAGTATGTATATGTGTTCCTTTAATATTTCCTGTAGCCTAACCGATTTTGACGAGTGAGGTGCCGCTGGCTTCCTCTTTACGCCCCGAAGTGACACAGGCTACATTTTGAAGTCGGGTATTTTGTTTTTCTTGTAACTCCCCTTTTGATATTCCAGTGGGAAACATCTCTGAACGCCCTGGGCCCGATCGAGACCAAGTGTATGGACCCACTCCCCGCCGGCGCCGAAGCTACCGACTACAGCTACCTGACGCTGGACCCGGACTGGGGCACCGTGAAGAAAGGCGGCCCGTGGGCGGCGCTCGACATCGCAACCATGGGACTCATTCACAACGAGTTCGCTGAGGATCCTGAACTTTCAGAGTTTATACTCAGGTGAGCTAGTTGGCCGCGCGCGTCGGGGTATGCCCTAAAATTGCGACTAGAACCCCTAAGCAGCAGCATCCTCTTAGTAGACGGTGAGCGATATCCCCAAACCGCCCTACCAAGCGTGGGAATTCTGGCAACAATCTTGGCAATAGAGTAGCCTATGTTCGACTACGACCCTTAACGCTATGCAAAAATTCAGGTTAATCCGTTCAGCCGTGATAGCGCCACAAACACTCGAAACAGACAGACAGAGTTACTTTCGCATTTATGTTATTAGTTAGGATAATAGAGTTGGAAGCAATGAGTTGTACCGTAATGGTCCGTCGTCCGTCGTCCACCGTCGGCAGGAGCGAGGAGAGCGCGGTGGTGGGCGTGTCGTGCGGCGGCGCGCAGGTGTACTACCAGGAGGGCGGCGCGCGCGCGGCCGGCCCGCCGCCGCCCTCGGACGCGCTGGCCGCCGCGCCGCTGCGCGCGCGCCGCCGGCTGCACCGCGACCACAACATACTGCTGCTCTAAACACTATGCGACCGACATCGTACATCTACTCTCACCTATACAAAAAGAAGGTACTATACCGATCTACCGGGTGGCCTTTTTACCGAAACCGATATTTCTTAGTGACACGTACATCGAGGCCTGTGTGCCGCCAACACAGATCACACTAGATACCGCATTACGAAATTCGTTGTTCCTACAATAAATCACTAAAGTTTGAGGAAGGCGCGGGTCGCGGGGAGTGCGACCAAACGTTTTCATTAGCTATCTCAAGATTACGCCTACTCGCGCCTAACAATCAACCGTGGTGCGCTTCGAGCGTCCTGAATGCAGAATCTAGAGTGAGTGTGACCTGCGGCCGCCAACATACTATTAACCGGTAATACCATGCGATAGACTACATTTAAGTTTCTAAAGGGATCATACTGATACGAAAGAGCTGTTGTTCCTTTATTATGTAAGAATATTTGGAGGGTCAAGAGCAACGTCGGGACATGCTTACAGACGATTTCGTACGTGTACAAGTACATACGTCAACTTTTCCCTAACCACATCGCTTTTCGGTAAAGATGACTGCCGGCTCTATACTTAACAAATAGCGCTATCTATCGATCCCATCGGAACTAGTTATTTTATTTCTGATTGAAGAATCCTCTTGGACGTCGATTCCAATTTAACATTATTTAAACTTTTCAAGACGGCTCTTATATTGTTAAAATTCTTTTCGTACATATAGAAATGGTAAGAGACGCAGATAGTATGTCTTGTCAGAAAGCTTAGTTGATGGTAGAACAGAATCGAAGATATAATAAATATATATGATGTTATATAATAAAAGAACAACCCCTAGAAAATATTCTTGTAACCCCTGTTTGCGTTGGAATTGCCAAGATATTTTTAAATATTGGATATCGGTATCTTCAGGTATCGTATTTGTATGCATGAAAAATACTCCGTCAGGCTATTTAGATCTTGCTGTCGACTTTTAGAATTCAATTTCATGAAATCTATAAGTATTCTATACTCACATAGTAATTTTATTTAGTGTTGAAACATCTTGTTTCTATGACTTATCATATGAAATATCAGTAACATAATGCGACAACTTTGCATTATTTTAACGATACAGTGTTTTACATGTGTATTTTATACTAGTACTCACACATAGGAAAATGTAACGTACCTAGTAAAGCAGAATTTTCGTATCCTCTTATTCGTAAAGGCTCGCTGGGCTAATCTATAAAAATCAACCTTACGCTGACGTGATGCGTCAAGCGAGAAAGCGAGACAAAAATATATAAAACAGCTTGGATATACTACTTACCCTATTAGCTTTTCAAGCGTTTATGGTTAGTATTTCATTGACACCGAAAATAAATTAATATCAGGCTTGTAAATACTGCCACTAGATACAGATACACAGATAGAACATACCGTAGAAACAGAAACCCAGTCGGAACATACTGTAGAAACCATAAGATACAAACAGAAACCCAGTCGGAACATACTGTAGAAGCCATAAGATAGACAGAAACCCATTCGGAATATACTGTAGAAACCATAAGATAGAAACAGGAAACCATAAGATAGAAACAGAAACCCATTCGGAACATACTGTACAAAACCCAGACCGAACATACCGTAGAAACCGTCTGTGACATTCAAATATATCAAAAAAAAGTATTAATTACGTAGTTTGAGAATTGAACTTATTTTAGACTAGACAATTCGATATTTTAGTTGTCACGTTCGGTGTAAATGCGTGATTTGAGTAGTCCCATTGTGGTTTTAGGTTAAAATTCAAAGATACAGCTTCAAACTTATAACTTTGTTCCGAGACCATGTGTAGCATAAGTTAGATGTAGCCCGCTGCTGGCGTGTGTAATAAACTCGTCATGACAGATTAAGGTCAAAGCAGGACCGCGCATATGGTTATCGGAATTACGGCCACACCTGCGCGACAAGCTACTGCGAAGTGGAAGCGTCAGCCGCGTGGCGGACTTTTCCCCTCTATCTTATGGCGCCATGCACATCTACGCGACAACAGTGCGATACAACCTCTTCTATATAGTTTATGTCCATACTTGTCTTTTGCGCTTTCAACTTGAGACTTCTACCGATGCGTGGTCAGTCGCACTTTTATAAACTGGTTGAATCACATGCTTCGTTTTAAGTGTATCTTGTATCTGCATTCTGCATGCATCTTGTTTGAGGTATTCCCTTTACGCAAGATGGAACAAAAGTTGAAAACGCGTAGGGCGCACTTCGCTGTTCACGCTGTAGGCGTTGCGGGTTTGCAATCGTTTTGGTCGCGCAGGTGTGGCCGCAACTTTATCTTAACTTCTCATTTCTTCTTACAAAACCTGTCGTAGAAGGTAAAGGCAGCTAGTTGAAGGTTTTCGCGTATCAACCATGCTCACGTAATTCTTGCCACTAAATTATAAGTTCACGGCCAGTTAGTACTTTAATGTTGCCTAGCTTATTGGTCTTGCCATGTTTTTGTTGAAACGAAATTATTTTATTATAAGTAGAAGCCGCCACATACCTAAACAGTTTAAATGTCAAATAGCACATAATTTATTGAATCGGGCGTTATTAGCGGAATCTTCAAATTTGAAAAAAAAACAGAAATCGAGTGTTTTTCCGCTTTCTTGTCGACTCGTGTTTAACCTCCACTCGACTTGAGGACGAGACGTGTCGGCTCTTCGAACGCACAGCCGAGAATGTGACATTTGCTTGTCGCCAAAGACAAGAAATTAAAACGGAAAAAAGCTTTGAAATTGCATTTTTTTTAACATTATTTGTTTAGTTTTAACTATTATCCAGTAATTATATAGTTTATTGTTCATTCCTTGTTTTTTAATGCAGTATTATTTGTTCATTCCATTTTGTTATTTTGTTACGAATTGTTGCGTTATTTGTTTACGTTCTCTAGTTTTAAGACAATGTACAAATCTGCCAAATACATATTGTAAAAGCGTCCAAACGAGAAAAAGAAAAATATTTTGCCAATTCAATAATCGTGATTATTTATTATTTTTTTAATATTTCCTAAATATTTTTTACATAGCGGTAAGTGTGGATGCCATATGGAAGGAGTGCCAATACGAGTCGTATGTGGTGACTACATATTTATTATAATAATTTATACATAATATACAAATAATCGTTAAGAATTTTAATAAAATACGATAGTAAAATATTATGTCTTGTTATTTACACCCCAATAATGCTAAGTGATAACTACCGCACACTCGAATATAGAATAGATAAACTTAATTTTACATAATTTACACATAAAATAGATATTGTCTATCTACCGATGTCTACAGTCTGTAAAAAAAAAAATCATACATCGGTCGTTAAGCTTGAATCAACGGCTTATACAATATTTATACGATAGATATACATAGATGGGGGAGAACTACCCAGCAGTGGGATCTTGTAGCTCTGAAAAAGTCAGCAGACGTCTCGTTTCCAAGTGTGCAACAAAACCGGTTCAGCACCGATCACGGATTCAGATCTCGAAAACCATATTACCTAAGTACGATCTGTCTGCTTAAACATTCAGACCTGTGCCCTTATTAATAACGTTCGTGATAGCATGCTATCCCGCTCCTACCAACTTACTTGCACTATGCGCGCGGTCCCGCTCGCGACGATCAGGAAGATCCATAATAAGGGGGCTGTTCCAGATAGAATTATAATAATAATAATAATCGTTTATTGATTATTATTTAATTTATATTATTTTATTGATTTAATTTAATTACGCCCGGACTTCATATTCCAAAGTAAAGCATGATCGAGAACGGTTTCGTACAATTGTGTTAACTGTACTTTACTATGGAAATAATTAACATCAAGTCGAAGTATGTATTTCTGGAAATATATTTTTTAAACTAGCTGATAAAGCTCGGCCTTGGGCCTCACCAAACTCTCCATATAAACCTTGTGCTGACAATTACGAACACAACAAAAAATAAATCATTAAAATCGGTCTAGCCGTTTTTGAGTCGATTTATTTATACATACATATATAGATTAAACGGAACCGTCAAAATCTGGAAATCCGGGCCAAATTCTATCTAGAGAAGGTCCTAATGTTTACGCATACAGATAGTTCCTAGGTGGTATGATTTTCGTGATCTGAAGTACTGAGCTGGGACAAACATCAGTACAGCTTAATAACTGAGACATATAAAAATTACAGTCAAAATATCAGATTTGAAATCCGTGATTGATGCTAATCAGCTACCTTATCATGGATTTTCCTGATCGCGATAAGTGATATCGCGCGAGCGGGACCACGCATAGTGCGAGTATGTCGGTATGACCGGGATGGCATGCTATCAGAATCAGAATCACGAACGTCCATAATAAGGGACTGGTCGGGGCACACCAGTTTCATAGCACTGCATCGAGATAAGGGATAAATGGATAAAACAAGGTGGGATAGACATAAATGAAGAATACCCATAAGAATGACATTACAAAACTATCATTTTATTAATCAACAAATCGCTCACAAACTACACTAGAATAATAAATGTCCCGAATGTGTCCAATACATAGAATACTAGTGTAAAGAACTACCAACCCGAAATGCAATGATCACGGAGCTGTCTGTGTGAGTGAATACCAATGACTCGTGTGCTTGTAAGGTGTTGAAAGGAATATGATCTGATTACGAGTTCCGTCTTCGTTTCGTCTTGAGCAACCTTGGGCTTCCTACAAACCGGCGGATCATATTCTTTTCGCTAAGATTTATCGGTGAATGGCTTCGCTCCGACACCGAATCGTTTCTTTTTCGGCACCCACCGCTCGGTCGGGATTTTCGGCGACCGCCATTTTCGATACGAATTTTTCAAAATATTTTCAAAACTTGCAACACAGTTACTTTCAAGGAACTTCATCCTTTACTTCTTGTTTCAATACCTTTTCAAACAAACAAAATCAATATTAGACTTAAGTGTTAAAACTTTATTACAACTAATTTCATTATCTTCTAGAGGCATCTATGCCCACAGTGGGCGATTACTGGCTAACTTATCATCTAGAACCCTATCTACCACCACTAGGCCGCGCCTCCATTGGCTCGGTCCTTCATTAACGAACACATTTCAAAGAGCACAACATTGTCTCTGCGTCATAGACCGACAGCCAACAGAGGCAGCGAGTATAAAACACGACTCGAGGGCTCTGAAGCGGATCTCGCGACCGCTCGTCTATTTCACAATATCCTTTATTATTAAAACAATTCGTCATAGAAAATTTAGGGGCCAGTGTCAACTAAACAATAAATGCGATTGCCCAATGGAGACATTGTATGGGAAGTGTCGGAAAAGCAAGCTATGTCTGGTGTCAGCGTCGCGTACTTACTAATAACGACCTGGAAATTCAAACACGGGAGTAACCATGATGTTCACAAATGTAGTTCAAGCGGATCTATGCTAATGGGGTTATGGTCTTCTATCAATTAATCAAAACTATATACGATGCAGTCTGTTTTAAAATGTAACTCTATACATGAACATCAATGACAACTCATAGTTTAGTAATACTGACCAGTATTGGGAGTTGTACTGGCCACAAAACTAGAATTTAAGTTGCTCATTTCACAATGGCGTCGATTCACTAGTGCCACTCTCATCTGATAGGACTAAAATTGTCTGAGTCTCTTTTCATTCTAGTATGTGTGAAAAGGATGGCAACAATTTTAGAGTTGTCAAATTTGGTTAAGTTTATCAAATGGTACGAAAGAAACGGCGCCATTGGCTGTCAATCCGTCATATTTGTGTACCTTTTCGGATAACTAGGAAAAAAACGGAATTGACGTGCTAGCAAACAACAACGCTAAAGTCGAAATTTCGCAGTTTGAAAGATATCAAATCTGCCATGTGTCAAGTTGACAGGTGTCGATATGAACGATGTTGTTTGCTAGCCGAAGATATGGCATGTGAACAGGGGCGGATTTGTATATTTGATAACTTGGCTGCCCTAGGCCTAATATTTCTTTTTTTAATTTTTACCCATTTCGATTTGTCTATTTTTCACGGGTCTTCCCCTCCAACTTTAGAAGTAGAAACTTACGAAGGAATACCTTTAATCCTAGTTTTAGGGGATGCTTCAAGTTGGTCGACCTTCGAATTTTGAGTTTTTAAACAGTTTTCAAGTAGTAATGAACGAATACTACTTGAGAATAAAAACACAAAATTTTGCCGCCCTAGGCGTAAGCCTACTTGGCCTTTTGGGTAATCCGCCCCTGCACGTGAAAAAAATGAGAAAAGCAAATAAAAAAACTGTTAGGCATAAAAATGATAAATAAGTCTACGAATTCAGAAATTGATAGAAAATCATAGTGTATGATTCGAAGACATTATTTCAATGATATTACTATATTCGAAGTAACTCTAATGAATGATTAATTAATACAGTTTGCATATCCTAAGAAAACTATACAACATCTTCTCTACCTATTCTGGAGTCGGAAACAGTTTCAAAACAAAATTAAAATAGAGCTAGGTTTATAATACTTTGGTTATGAATCTAGCCACATTTACATCAGGTATCAAAATGTACACAAACAGACCGGTTGTTGAAATTGAAACCTAAACTACTAAATGAATAACATGTAAAACCAGAAAACACTATTTGTACAAAATGTAAACGGGTCCTGTCAAAATGTATCTATATCGTGGAATATAAATATTTCCCTCGTTGGATTGGAGGATGGCACAGCGATAGAATCTTTGCGCATATGACGTACTAACTGCATAGCTTTGTGCGATGCAAATGATTGAGGTAATTGTCATGAGCAAAATCGTCATCGCGTCCGAGATAACCCTGTTGTAGATATAAGACAGGAGTTACGACACTCTCGCTCAAATGTACAATGTTATTGATGATGTATGGTTATTGACGCAAAAAACAACTAGGCTTATAGGTTTTTCGACAGCTTTAATATGTTTGGGTAAACAATCCAGAACCGTTAATAAGTACATAGCTGCACAGCAGCCACGCTGACCACTACGACTGCAAAATGTACCCTATGTCACTCCGGATGTAAAGAGGAATCAAACAAACAAGATAACCAATACGGAATTACATTTAAAAAGAATATGTTTGTGTGCCTCTATATTATTCGGTGTATCCTAAACGGCTTGAAAGATTTTAAGTGCGAGTCAATCCGGTGTGGCCGGCTTTGCGATTAACGTAACGAGTGCGCACGTGACAGAGCAACTCCGTAACGGTCAGCTCTCGCGCGCGGTAAAACGACGGATAATCGCCTTCTCGCGGGCATCGAGCGCCTGTATTTATGATATTTAGTTTCTATTCGCTGCGTGCGTATGTTGCCTTTTCGGAGCGAGCCTTCGGTATATTAATATAGTTAATTATTATGTGCCTGAGACATAGGTCCACGAGTCGAGTGCGTTACTTGCGTACAATCCAATCATTATCCCGCAGTCGACTTAATCATCTTTGATTAACTGTCTAGGCCTAACCCGAATGACGATCAGTCATTCAAACAACGAGCTGGTCACCGACGCGATGGCGATTCTGTCAATGACAATTAGTGCAATCGGTTTACCGATAAGATGGAAACTCAAGTTTCATCGTTTCGCCATCTGCATAGTTGCTATGCTGCCGTCCAAAGCCAAACTACGTTATGTCCTTTTGAATGTTTAATATTATTTATAAACTACATCATTTTTAAAATGAAAAAGTTCTTCAGTTATAAAAGTAAGGAGATTATTTTTTACCGGTTTCTCGATACTATAAAACAATTACACGAAAAAAAATAACTATGCCGGAGTCTTAAAAACATAATTTTGTTGCATCTAGATGCCTATGAAGTGTGTGGCCAACTTCGTTTATGTTGACATTTGCGCCAAAAAAAAAACAATTCATCGCTTTCATATTTATAATTAACCGATGCATGAAGTATTGATTTTTGGGGCAGAAGTCAATAAATCCCAAGTTCATGGGCATCTAGATATGTCAAATCGTATTCTAAATTTAACTCCGGTGTTTTAGTCGTATCTTGAAAAATCAAACTGCGCGTGCGCATACAGTATAGAGACCAGCAAATATATTGGCAAGTGACGTCATCTGCGCGATAGTCGATTTTCTTAGTCAATTTTGGCAGAGCAAAGGCGGCGCGGGAGGAAATTCGACGTTCGAGTACAAGCGTCAACTTTTCTCTCGCTACGGCGCTAAGTCTTTTCCCGGTGCATACAGATTTACACGGAACGCGTAAGAGCTCGTCGTGACCACACGAACAACTTTTAGTATGGGACTAACACTGGAATTGCGAAAAAAAAAAAAAAAACTGTACCAGAAATGTTATATATAGTTGACGAAATGTACGGAAAAGGCGTTTTTTTTTTTGCTTTTTCAGACTTGTCTCATAGTAAAAGGTGTTCATAAGTAAGAATGAGCTACACATGAGCGTTCCCTGTAACAATGTAGATTACATGGCCGGCAAACTTCTTGAGCACTTAGCGGCGAACTGGGGGGAAAGTTGTCGCATGTACACGTACGTACGAAATCTGCGCGCGCAACCTTCGCTCCGGCAAAAGACCGAAAAATCGTCTGTTGCGCTGATGACGTCATTCTTCAGGATATTTGCCGCCGGCTGTACCCGTTTGGACGGCGTGCGGCAGTAGCTAGCTAGTAACGCTAGTAAGCGCGTTCGTAATACGTTTCGGGCGCCTTGCGGTACTTACGCGGCGAGTAGGAGCGCTCGCGCTCGTAGCGCCGCGAGCGGCGGTAGTGCGGCGAGGGGCTGCGGTGCCGGTAGCTCCGGTGGTAGTAGTCCCGCTCGCGCTCGCGGTACGACCCGCGGTAGTAGTAATCGCTCCTGAGAATGCACAAACACACATTACACTTATTAAGGAAGCTTTTGACCACATATCACACTAGATACCGCATTACGAGATTCGTTGTTGCTACAAAAAGTCGCCAAAGATTGAGGAAGGCGCGGGTCGCGGGGAGTGCGGCCACGCGTTCTCATTGGCTATAAGGCTTGACATGGCTTGGCTATAAGCCTACTCGCGCCTAACAATCAACCGATCAGAGTAATTTCTTATAAGTCGATTTAGACTGATCCGTGGTGCGCTTCGAGCGTCCTGAATGCAGAATCTAGGGTGTATGTGCGTTTGACACAATACGCGCTATCTCGCTCACGAAATTTTTGACTATTTTTTGGGCCCGTTAGACACGTCTGCTTAGAACTGACAATAAGCTGGAATAGGTATAAATAATTTTGTAATTCACATTAATGCTTTTGGAAATAAATGATTTATTTATTTAAATCGACATGTTGAATTATATTAAACCTTTTGCCTGCGGTTCTACCCGCGCTGTGAACAAAACAGGCTTGTTATCAATTGAATTTTTATGTGTGTATTTTGACCAATGCGTCATGCGCTTCGATAGTCACGAGTGCGGGATAATAGGTGGTAATCTGTAATAGCCAACAAATAATGAATTGGCAAGTTTTCCCTCCAACAGGAAATAATTGATAAAGAAAAATTTTGCGGTACAAATCAACCATACAACAACATACGATAAGAACCATGCCACCAAATAGTTCTGATAATGACATGGCCTTGCCAGTTTCTAAAGTTATTAAATGGCGCACCTCACAGATAATATATCCATTTGACCATGCATGTAGAAAAAAATATCTTTAAAATAATAACTCCCCGCACCGCGCGCGGGACAAGGCAATTAATCGTAGTAATGATTGGGCGGTTCAAAATTCTTTCTTGCAATTTGCGCCGGTTCAGCCGTGAAAATGCAAGAAACAGACAACTTCCGTTTACAAATTCAAGTGTTATTTTCAATGTGCGGTGAACAAGTTAATTTTCCTGCTTTACTAGATGGCTTTGGTAATACAGGTTTTACAAAAATACTATTATTTAAAATAAAAAAAAGTGCATGATGCCAGTCCTTTAGCAATAGCCGAGTCTGTGACATATTTTGTAATTTCCGAGACAGAACGTAAGAACTTTACAAATAGCGCCATATATCGAGTCTATTGGAATTGGAACTAGAATTTCTTTTAATTTTCCGGATCTCTTTCTAAAGTAATATACTAGTTTAGGTTTAATTAAAATATATGTACTACTTTAACAATGGGAGTGGCATGGTCGGATATCGCAAAAAAATCCAGAAAAAAAAAAGAATAAAAAAAAGTAATATACAATTCTGCGTACTCTCTTTCTCGACCGCCGCCGCCGCCCCGTCTGTCGTAACCGTTGTCTCCTCTGCTACTGTAAGAATAAATAATATTAGTCAAATTTCGTACGTTCGAATGTAGGAATGCAGTTTAGGATAAAAGGCAAGCGGACCATCAAATCTGGAGGACGTTCTCTATCTACGCTGAGCATAACGTGCATATTTAAATAGCAGTTAAAATGGGGTTACAAGAGCCTCGTCACTAACCCCCGAATACTGAAACGTTCGTCAACTTTGACGTTTGACCTTTGCTGCCTTTGTCATTTGCTTAGTGCCAGACAAAGGCGGTATTAGAATTAATCTGTTGTCAAAGTTAACAAACGTTTCAGTATTCGGGGGTATGATTCTAATATTGCTAATCGCCACTTAAAAATTAATCCGAGTAGACAAAACAAATGTAGATTTTAACGAAGTTTCTTATGCGCTGAGTTTTCTGTTCTGAGTTTTTAGACCGTTTCTGTTGCGGGGTCCATCTCAATAACTAGATATGACATTTGAAACTGGAAATCTTGTTTTTTACACGGTGTTACAGAAAGGTGAAATAATATTGAAAGGTATGTATGTACTCGTCATTATGAACAACTTTTAATATGGGACCAATTACGAAAAAAATAAAGCTGATCCATACATTTTGTCGGGTGTCATTGACAATTTTATTTAGTCATTTTATAGTTTGTCAAAAAAATGTAGAAACAGGCCTTTAGTAAAGCAGCTAAGTCTTGTGGCTGCTTCACTCTAAAACTGCTTCATTATTGTACCAACATTTTTTTACCATACAAGAAATATATTTCATGCACGTTTTTGTGTATTTTTAATGTTGGAGTATTATTTTTACATGATTCCGATTTAGTTACATTCTGTCTTTATTCTCAGCTCAAACGTAAATGTTTCGAGTCGAGATCGACACTACCTGTCTGTCATAAATAGTCAGTATGACAGAGATAAAAAGTGTAGATTGTTATAAAACATTGGCAATAGTATTCTAAAGTCAATAAATAGTTTTTTTTTTAATTTCGTCTGTAAAAAAAAGGAAAAAAAATTGTCACATGAAGTGCCTAGAACGGAGACATTGCGAAATAAAAAAATAAAAAACAAATATACAAGCATTGTTTTCCACAGTGTATGTAGTTAACAAAAAAAAAACAAATCTGATAACATTTAGGTGTGGTATCAGACTACGCTTTTTGTATGGACAAGACGGCGGTATAGTCTATTCTTAAAGCGCAGGGTAGTGCAAAATTAAATTGGGCATTTAGGCGCCGCACGAGCGCCATCTACGGGCGGCGCGCTGCCCTACTATCGAACTAGCGCTTCTATGCGGCTAGATGGCGCGCGGCCGGTCCGGCGTCTCAGAAGATACCTACTGAGTTGCAGTGTTGTTCTCCATACAGCAATTGCCATATTATACGGTTTTTAGGCACGCTACGCTTCAAATACACGGCATACGGCAGCACTTCCAAAGCCGTATAATATTTGTATGAAATATACGGCAATCCACGAAAGAGTTAAAAAAACTGCCATTACTAATTTTTCGTGTAACGTAACGCACCGAGCACCCGGAATTCCCCGTTGAAAAACGCCCTCTATGAATACGACAATATTGAGATGTTGGACTATTAAGTGATTTGTATTTACATCGCTTCACTGAGCTTAGAGAAGGTGTTAGGATTAGTGATACATTGATCAGAAAAAAAAAGAAAATTCAAGGGTGAAAATGTCGACACTGCGGAAGATAAGAGAAGAAGAGATACCATTTCCAAGTGAAAGTGAGACATAACTTCTAACCACAATTCAAAATATACATGGAGACCAGTAAATAAAAGCTAAGAATCATAATCTTGAATACAAATTAATGAAAAATTAGAACATACGGCATTTTTTTTGATTTTGTCCCAAATACGGCAATTTTGAAGTGTAGATACGGATATACCAAAATACCCCGGGATACCCCAAAATCGACTTGGAACAACACTGCATTGAGTTGTTTCAATGTTTTCATTACAGAATATTTTATGACCAGAGACTCATCTCTTCAGAAGAGAACAAAATTTAGTACGCAAGCTTAATGTTAATGAAGAAAAAACATACAAGTTAATTTTGATCACACTTCAACTAATATTATAAATGTGAAAAATTTGTTTATTTTTGATTTATTATAAACTATGATTGATTTTTGAATATTATAACATTAGCTGATGTGCCTTTATAAAGTGATATATTTTTCATTAAAATCCAAAGAAACTCTGTTTGTTTACTAAAAAAATAAAGAACTGTTTATGAACGGTTAAGGCATGCAACGATGACGAACAAAAAAACATTAATTTAGCATTTGCAATGCGTGATTGACGTTTTAGAAACAACTTTGATGGTCTTGGTTTCCGCCCACTCTTATTTTCCATATTTATTTTATGATACTAATTCTCGATACTAAACCACTAGAATACACTCGATAATCAAACCAAACGGCTTGAGCTTAGGTATCTGCCTATACTATACCCACAGATCATCTGTGACTATACCGCACGGGCGCTGAAAAGTGCAGGCATGCTCATCCACGAGAGCGACGTTGCCATTCCGTCCCGTCCGCGGGTCGCGCTTTGCGGCGTTGCGTTCGTGGATGTGAGAGCGACGTTGCCATTCCGTCCCGTCCATACAAATACAATACACCTATTGCCTGATCGTATTTTGCGAGCACAATACGTTCGTGAAGAGCGACGTTTTTGTAGGCGCAAATAGTTTTTGTTTAAAAAATCGTTATGTTGATCACTGTTCGAAACAAATAGACCTGTACAGAAAAGATACGCACTATAAGAACAACTAGTCCGAGTTTGCTACTAAGCGAATGTGAAACACCCATAAAAAACGCTTTGCTAGATCTTGGT
This sequence comes from Apocheima hispidaria, assembly GCA_947579745.1. Classification (NCBI taxonomy): domain Eukaryota; kingdom Metazoa; phylum Arthropoda; class Insecta; order Lepidoptera; family Geometridae; genus Apocheima; species Apocheima hispidaria. The sequence continues at coordinate 1,704,355 of OX388159.1, forward strand.
ACATCAAAGTAGTTGAAATAGTTGTGGGTGTTCACTGGTGCTAGCTATAACCGACAGCAAGTACTTGGAGTCGGCAATAATAACTACAAGATATGTGTAATAGGATGTATAAATATCGACGCTCCACATGCTATATTTTTCGCCAGAAATGTTTCTAAAAACACCTTGTTTTCGTGTTTTTGCCTTTCCCATCACCTTAACACTAGATATTGACTAGGGCCTAGCGGGTAAACTGACATAACGTTTGGTGGGTTACCACCAAGCGTGGTGGGTGCGTGGGAATTTACTTGCGGCTACCTCGCCTGTAGGCTACTCACGTCGGTTTCCCCATGTAGATGCCGGGCGTGGGCGTGTGTGCGCGCTGCGTGATGGAGAAGTCGACGCGGATGCGGCGCCCGTCAATCTCCATGCCGGTGCACTCGTTCTTGGCCACTTTGGCGTCTTCCTGGTTCTCGAAGTATACGAAGCAGAATCCTCGCGACCGCCCCGTCTGAGGACGATGTGCCTCATTAAATAACATTCACATAAATCCGGATTTGTCCGTAAATGTCTGAATGTTTGATTTCGATGGAAAAAAAATGAAAGTTTTATTTTCATATTCATACATATTTCATCTACCTCTGGCTAACCTATTAAATATAAGTATTTTTTGATATTTCCGGCTTTTTGTTTGACTAAACAAAATGGTAAAATAAAAGAAAAAAATAACATTACATAAAATAACATCACATGAACGACTTGCTCGTCTAGTCACACAGAAACAACAAAATTAGACTCGCTGCGACTCATTATCGTTATTTTACTACGTTACTACCCGCGAACTGTTTCAAAAGTAAACTTGTAGTGAGATATCTGGACCTTCAGTTACCAGCACGGGCTCCAAGCCCATTTACGACTTACCTTGGCATCAATAACAACTTGAGTCTTATCCACGGGTCCATACTTGGAGAAGATGTGGTTGAGCTGCTGCTCTGTAGTGTAGAGGCTCAGGCCGAAGACTCCGAGGCACCGCGATGGAGTGGGGTTCTCCTGTTGGTGACGACTAACGCCTTATAGACCCTGCTCTGATAGCTGGCGGGAGGGGAACTACCGTCCAAAGGAAGAGTACCGTATATACCATCCATATGCTGTTATTATCAAGATATAAAAAAAAACACCTTTCTTTGCAAATAATTATATTAAGGTTTGATATGAAAACGTGTTTTTGTCACAATTTGTCTCAAATTTGTGCAAGGCAAGATGAGGTAGGCGCGCGTCACGCTTATAACACTCGTAGAAAAAGGTCACCGGGTGTGATCATAACTGACTCAAATGTGTCTGTCATCATCAGGTTCAATATTTCGTTAAATATTGGAAATCTAGTGAATTATTTTCTCCTTTATTTATTACTAGCTTTTACCCGCGACTTCGTTCGCGTGGACCTACTAAAAGAAAAGTAGCCTATGTCCGTCTCCGAACCTTAAACTATATCTATGTAAAAATTCAGCTCGATCCTTTCAGCCGTTAAGCAGTGATAACGTGACAAACAAACAGACAGAGACACTTTCGAATTTATAATATTAGCTATAAAGCATAATATAAAGCTTTGCTATAAATAGATTTTGAAGGCATCTGCCTAAGTAGGGTAATGTTCTTGGCATTTATGTAAGTATGCATTTATGTCTCTGTATTACTATCTGTAGCCTCAGCGGTTTAATCAATGTTGACAAGTGAGGTGTTGTTCCCTCTTTATGTCCAGAGTGTTAGGCATACATTTAGAAGACGGGCGTTTAAAAAAAAAAAATATACTTGTTAAATAATATAGTTTACAAACAAATACGCATGGGCAGGAAAAAATATGGACGTGCGGTATGTCAGCTTTGGACGGCAGAATAAATTGGTGGAATTTAAAAACAAAACTCATAAATTATATTTCTTGTATTTATGGTGAATTGATCATTGAACGCTATTTTGATAAAGTAGGAGGTAATTCTGCCAGTCGCCAATAATGTTAGCCAGCAGTTCTACACCTCGGACACAAAAAAAAGGGGTTAAAAGCATTTTTGTTCCAAAAAAAATTTAGAAAATTATTTTGTTATTGTAGATTTTATAATTTTGGAATACTTTTACAGTTAAAATTACTTAATTTTTCTATTTTAGCACATTGGTAAATTGTGAAAGAGGAATTTTATAAAAAAATAATTACTATGCTACTAGCCTGGATTGCCCGATGGTAGGAAATAGTACTTCCTCCACTTCTATGCTGCTCGGTCTTGGGCTATTTGGACATTTAACATGATTACATTTCTTAAAACACTACATTCAATTTTCTGAAATATATATATAATAATCAGCCTAGTTGTATAGCAACAAATAGGTACACTCCAATACCACATATAAAACAGCATTATACACATAAAATAAGAAAATAAAAACATGTTTTCAGCTGCCTACGTAACACAGTGTTAAAATCCCAAGCAACATATTAATGTCAAAATATTTTAAAGCAATACCAAGTTACTTCACTAAATAGATGAAGCTAATCTTGTTGTGCCATTTACTAACTAAATTAGAATGCTCAAATATGTGGAGAGTTGATAAAAATGCATATGTAGTATAAATGAGGCAACGGATGATAACAAGGAATGATTACTTTAAAAATTGTAAAAATATTACAATGTTCTTGTGGGTTTCTACATTACTTTGTGTAGCAGAAGCGTCTTGACAGATTTTGAAGTGCAAGGTGTTGTTAGATTCGTCCTATTGTCCAGAATGTCATAGGATACATTTTGGGAGTCAGGTTCTAATAATGTTCCTGTTAACCCACCACCAAAACTGGCATGCAATTTTTGTACGCGATTTTGGGGGATAATATTACACTAAACCTGATTATTTATGAGCTACTATACAGTACATGTGTTTTTTTATCAACACTGGGCATTCTTCTTTGACAGATTTACCAACACAATATTGAAATTAATAGAGAATTTTAGCTGCCAGGTTTACTTAGATAAACTTAGAGAATGGTACAACAAAATATATGTGATATGGAAAATAAAATTTGCAAGTAAAAAGAATCTTATCTACATTGACCGTATGATGTCGTGGGATCACGACATCAAACAGTCATTATGATATCATTAAATTGCTAAAAACTTTACAATACAAAGCAGTTCATGATGATTTCAATTTACCTACACTTGAAGGAGTTGAAAAACAATTCCAAAACACTAATTATAACTGTCACTGTGAGGCAGTATAAAACAATATTACAGTTTGAAATATAAACTCGACATTGACCACATCATCACTAACGTCAGCTGTATAAAGCCTGATTCACATTGCAGCAGGCTTTGTCTGGGCCTGTGGCCTTATGTAGTCTGGTGGCGATGGTCATCGCGCCAACTTACTCGCACCATTTGAGCGAGCGGGTTGGCAACGCTTACCATCGCCAACAGATGTAAAAAAATAAAGGCCCTGAACATTCAGACACAATGAAATGCAAACCTTAAATTTAGCCACCAACAGTAGAATTTCTACAACACAGTGTTGCAACTTGACGTGTACTTCAATATTGTCATTTTCTGTTATCTTACTGTTATGCGACAAAATTTCAAAATCTGGATTTGTTCTGATATCCGTAATACTAGATCGATAAGTTGTAAGAGTGCCGAGGGCGAGTTTTTTTCTATTATGTTTACCTAACGTTGCGTTAACGTTAAATAGGATAGCGCCATGCAGATGGCACTGCTCTTACTTCATACAAATCATAGTTAAAATTAACGCGATTGTAGATGTAAACACAATGGGAAAAACTCGCACTCGGCGCCCTGAACACGATCGTGCCAGGGTCAAGTTCTAATGTTATGTGAACCAAGCTTAAAATTTTCTAATAAAAGATTCAAGGTTGTCGCCTTGTTCAATGAATAAGACGCATTTAAAATTTGAACAACGCTAAGGTCTTGTTTTTCCAATAACAAATGTAGGCAATTGACCAATGGCAGCCTTGATTGCTGTTTGTTTACACTTTCGACAAGTTATCGATCGACCAATTTCAATTCAATAGTACTGATTTGGTCCACGAAAACCATAAATTTCGTCGATCGACAAAATGGCTTATGCCGAAACCACAAGGCGAGTTGCTTAGAGACTTGGTCATAAAACAAAATGTTCCAAAATCGTGCGCTCGGCGTCTCTACTTGACACCTTTAGAAACTAGGCAACTCGCTATGCTAGGCGCACCTTCCAATGTAGTTCCGCCCTTAATACTCGCACTACAGATTGCAAACTAGAAAACTAGTAGAAAATGCGCAAGGAATTCGGCGACTGTGTATAGTAGGCAGCATAATGTGTGTGTACCAAACGTCTCACCCGGTCACCCTGGTGTCGCCGGCGCGACGACATGGGACTATGGGAATGGGAGCGGCGGTACGAGCCGCGCGGGGAGTAGGAGCGGGAGCGGGAGCGGGAGTAGCGCCGGTAGCGACGCGCCGACCCGGAGCGGGAGCGCGTGCGGGACCGGGTGCGCGCCACCGCTGCTACTGGCGACCTGCGGGAAACACATGCCACCTATAACTGTAGAAATTATAAAAAATAATGGCCATAGAATGTTATCCCGATTGTAGTACTAATAAGGACATACGATATCGCTAGGGCTTTAAACTGCAACGTCACAATTTCTACTTACTTGAAGTAGAAACCCGAGCTAAAAAGCCACTGGCCACGACTGTTAATATTAGTTTGATAATACTAAGATATCGCGTAAGTGAGACGAAATGTTTTTTGTGATATTAATAAAGACCTTTGAACCTTGCTAACTCACTTTGTAAAGTGGTACGGAAAAAAATGCTTCTTATTATGAATATTTTTGCATTAGTAATATCAGTAAAATTATTATTTTATTAGCAAAACTCGCTAGGTTCTAAAAACATTATTAGAGAAAACATTACTTTTGAAAATTTCGGGTGTACGGGTTTAGAGGGTATTGCGGCCTCCGCCGTCGATTCAAGCCAATATCAAGAATGTCGCTTTATTTTTATACAGAGCTCGAAGCGCGCGTTGTTCGAAGTTCGTTAGGTTAAAATATAATCTTACCAACATCGAACAACGCGTTCTTGGATCGGGAGTGTAGTCTTAGTATCTTTCTGTATGTCTGACTTGACCCTTATAAATTCGCAACTTTGATTTTGACACATTATCTTGTGACTAGTTAGTAAAAAAAAACTATTGACTGATAAATAATACACACACACACTCGTGAAGTTTTTCACTAGAGTTCCTTATTTACGACATTTGTGAGGTGACGATTGTGATGATATTTATTTACGACTAAGATTTTTGGAAAATTCATCTATCAAGTGTGTAAATAGGTAAGTATGTATTGTTTTTTTCCCCGTTCATATCTGTAAAGGCTGAACGGATGAATAAAATTTGGTATGGAGGTAGCTCACACCCTGGATTAATACCGGAATTGTTATCTCTTTTGAACTTCTCTGCGCCATCGAGATCAATCAGGGCCTCTCGTCTTAAACTTCTGAATTCTTCCAAATGGAAAACTAATCTCGGTAAAAATACTCCTATTAACAGACTTGTCAACGAGTTTAATGTTTTCTCCCATGAAGATAAAGACATTGACCTGTTTTCTGGCGGCGCAGGTAAGTTTAAATTATCGATTTGCAGTAAATATTTTTTATTTATTTTTAAATGATCCATTCATTTATTTCCAAAAACAATAGTAAGCCAAAAGTTACACCGACACGCTTAAACAATCAATGTAAAATAACTTAAATTCTCTATATATATATATATATCTTATTCAACAGTAAAGCAGTAAATTGTCTAGTATTGGCAAAGAGTAAATTATTATTTTTTCTGTAATTTCTAGCTTATTCACACTTTACTTTGTATACTTATAAAGAATTATTTTTAGTCGTTTTTAGTCGTTGACTGTAAACCTCGCTTCTTAATATCATGTAGTCTGCACCTATAATTGTGGTGACGTTTAGCCTGTTCCCATTGCTTGCCTCCTTCTTTGTTACAATGACGTACGTCATGTTGGTGTCTATTAAATAAATAAATAAACACTTAGGCTACTTTTTATTCCGTAAAAATATTCGGTTTTTATGGAATAACGGGTGAAACCGCGGGGCGCAGCTAGTGTATTACATATGTCACTCTCATTACCGCATGACAAAAAAAAATACTCTTTTATATTTACAATAATTTGTATATTTACAATAATTTCTCACCTATGCGAAATTGTAATTTATTGTTGAGAAATGAAGTTCTATACTAGATTTATAACATGGGGGCAACAGGGATGGTTATGTTACTAGTATCACCTCCCAACAGCATAATTAGGTTAATTAGCTAATGAATAAAATTTAAATCACCTGACCTAATGGCTTACCTGAACAGTTAAAATAATCCCTATTGTTTGAAATATTTCCTTTAACAAGTCATTTTGTTCAAAGTGATATTAATAGATTTGTTTATATAGCTGGAAACCTTATTAAATTGTTGTTTTCTGGTTTTTTTGGCAAGTGGCAGTTTTTTTTGCCTGCAATTCGATGTTTGACGATCAGCCACTACTTATTCAAACACAAATTATAGAACATGATGAAACTAATACTCAGAACCAATTACAACAAAAAAAAAAATACATTTAAAAAAAAAAAAAAAAAAAAGATAACATTTTCAAACCTTTGTGGCACAATCGGCTTGTCTACATAATTAATTGTGTGTTTATTTGTCCAATGGTAACTTTAGTACCAACTGCTGATGTGATCTTAATTTTATTGGCAAGTATTTTAATTTTTTGAGCTCGAATATAAGCAAAACCGGAAAAAAACCTAGTTTTTTTCAGCCTAGTGCCCAACTGTTGCTATTTGCTGGGCAAATGCCGAAATGAATAAAATCCTTCTGAATAGCAAATACCGTCTTCCGGCTGATGATGACGATGAAATACCAAATATTTTACTTTTCGTTACTGTTTTTATACCTCCATTGTTTTATGAAAGTTTGATCAGCAGCTGCCATTTCCATTTCTACCCGACTGACCAAGAAGGAGGCTAATGTTTTTGGGGTGCATGTAAGTATTTTGAACCTATATTACCTCTTGTAGCCTAAACAGCTTGATCACTTTTGACGAGTGAGGTATCGTGGATTTTCGTTTTTAATATACATATAGTAGGCATGCCAGGCACCATAATAAAAAGTTTAAACCCCTTTCAGCGTCACTGATGCAATAAATAAGCGAATTATCGGTTAGGTATGTAGGTAGGTAGGTAACTACAATTATTTAATTGTAAACTTCCTAATTAACTTGCAGATTGGTTAAGTTCTTATCAGACACCGCCCCCACAATGGCACAGGTATTGATAAAACTGTTGCTTAGCAATGTAAGTTTTATTGATCATACAAGTACAACATTATTTTTTTAATATTCTGTGTTAGCTGTTAATTTAAAATTTAGTTATGCACAAATACAGGGTGTCCCACAAGTCGACATTAAGCCGGAAACGCCAGTGACAAAATAATAATCAGAAAAATCTAAAAAAATATTTCTTTTTTCTATTATTTTAAATGACTATACTCGGGGAGGCCTTTGTTCTGCAGTGGATGTCTACTGCCTGCTGATGACGACAACAAATCTTTATTTCTTTTCTCTGTTATTTTAAATGACTATAATATAAGTAATTTTAAAAACTCATAACTTAGTTTTTTTTTCTGACAACTATTATGACTTGTCTATCACTTGTATCCAAATTAACAAAGACTTCTGGAACACCCTGCCCCGATTAGCACAGGATCGAGGCAGATGGCACAGCAAGAAGCCTATACCCAATACTGGGATAAGGAAGGCTATGTATGATGACCTATACTTTTATAGGTGATGCATTTTTTTCGCGTTTTTGTAGCGTTGTCGTTTGAATCTTTGTTATGGTTGATCAAGGCTTCTATACATATTACCTGATCTGATATCATGCAAACAAGTTAGCTATATTTGCATTTCATGGGAGCAAAAGGGGCAATACTTATGTAGTTTAGTACCTTAGTAGTTTGTTTCATTTACTCCAATAAAATTTATGTCTAGCTATCCACTACACAAAATCAGACCAGGCCTTTGTGGAGACACCTTCATTTTGTACTGGTCATGACGTATAGAAAGTGTCACATCTGGTCATGTATGTAACCTGCGGGCTTATCCTCTAACTTTGAAACGTTTGTGATTCTGATTTTTTTGCTCTCATTGCGAGAGCATGCCATCTCGCTCATACCAACTTAGTCGCACTATGTGCGGTCCCGCTCGCGCAACTCTCGCTATCGCTTTCAGAGTAACAGGATAAGCCAACGGGTTCTACAGTGAATTAAATTAACTTCACTGTATGACAGATAATTTAGTAGCGAATGATATTATAATTTCCAATGAGTCAACTTAACCATTTTAATTTAATAAGTTTTGTTAGCTGGTATGGCTAGCAACCAATGTGTAGTAGAATCTTCCAAATAAACTTAATGGTTGCCTAGAAACCGATTCCATCAATAGTACGGAAAAAATACATAAATAGGTTCTGTGTAAGTAACGACAATTTTTTGGCCATTAAAAAATTCTACTGAGCGTTATTGCGTAAACCTAATACGTCCTGTACCCTTGAAACCGAGGTTAATAACACCCAGTTACTGTCGGTGGATAGTTTCAATGACATGATGGGAGAAGCTGAGATTAGATAGATAACCATTTATACAAGTATTGATAGTTTACTTACGGACTCCTGTACTTCCTGCTGGAACTTTTTGGTGGGGGCGGCGTCCTAGACCGGCTTCTGCTGAGCCCAAGCGACATGCCTGACTGCTTCGGTGGAGGATCGCGAGACCCGTTCCGGGTTCTCGATCGACTCCGCTGTAAGCACCCAAGACTCAGTATAAATAGCAACCGACAGATCACAAAATAAAACACGAGGCGAGGCGGGAATGCTCGCCGCGAACGCCACAAACAATACAATAAATATAGTACCTCTCGATCGGACATGACGAACAAAGTAATACAATCACTAAATTAAAACAAACAACACGATACTAATCTATTTTTAAGTGTGAAAAGATCAAGAATTAAAACTACACAAGCACACGAGACGCGCTCTTTCTACGAAAATCGAAAAACAAGATGGCTACACGCTCCCTATTTTATTTTCCACACCATAGACAAATTATATTGCCAGACTGAACTCATTTAATTTTCCTTTATTTCGTTTGCAAAACCGTAATAGTGGCTATACATGGCCTGACCTGACATCGTGCGAAAGGGACAGCTAGACTTGAATTTCACGGGAGTAGAAGAAACAAACTATTAAGGTTATAGCTTCTCCCTTTCGTCCTCCGAGAAATTTATATGTAGCCATCTCTTTCACACGATGTCAGGTCAGGCCATGTATAGGCACCTTAATGTAACGAGGCCTTTTAAGGGTGCCTATACTTGGCCTGACCTGACATCGTGTGAAAGGGACAGCTAGATTTGAATTTCACGGGAGCAAAAGAAACAAACTATTAAGGTTGTAGCTTCTCCCTTTCGCTCCCCAAGAAACTTATATATAGCCATCTCTTTCAAACGATGTCAGGTCAGGCCATGTAGCGAGGCCTATCCGATAATGTACGAACCGATAATGCACAGCCTGATATTCCATGGGTTGTACATTATCGGGTCGTTCATTATTGTCTGCCAATGAGGCGTTTTCCAAAAAAAAAAGAAATCCTGGTAATAAAAGTAACCAATAGATGGCGTTAGATGTACCTTGAGTTTTTTCTGCCACTGTCAAGACATGAAAGACAAAAAAATGTAAGTGTGCCTTTTTTTCTCTCGTGTTTTTTGGCCCCACATGTGAATTTAGACAATTTCAAGTAACGTAACTATGTATTTGACTTCATTTGAAATATTACAATAGTTGACACTGGCTAAATACACAACGTGTGGAGCCAAAATTTACGATTTAAAAAATAAACATAAAATATTTCGACAGAAATAACAATGACAAGTAAAACGATAGGTCTATTACGCCATCTAGTAAGTATTTTAGAACTATATTTATTTATTTTTTAAATGCCTCATTCTCTTTGGTCCAGTGTTGTTCTCCATACGGCAATTGCCGTATTATACGGCTTTTCGGTACGCTACACTTCAAATATACGGCATACGGCAGCACTTCCAAAGCCGTATAATATTTGTATGAAATATACGGCAATCCACAAAAAAATTTATCAAAAAACTGCCATTACTAATTTTTCGTGTAACGTAACGCACCGAGCTCCCAGAATTCCCAATTGAACAACGCCCTCTGAATACGACAAAATTGAGATGTTGGACTAATGAATGGTTTGTGTTAACAGCGATTCACTGAGCTTAGATAAGATGTTACGATGAGTGATGCGGTGATACCTCAGAAAAATTAGAAAATTAAAGGGTGGTACTGTCGATACTGAGGCAGATAAGAGAAGAAGAAATACCATTTCCAAGTGGAAATGAGACATAACTTTTAACCAAAATTCAAAATCTACATCAGTAAAAAAAAGCTATATATACAATAATCTTGTATACAAATTAATGAAACATTTTAATATACGGCAATTTTTTGGTTTAAATACGGTAGCCCCAAACTCGACTTGGAACAACACTGCTTTGGTCTCCCAACTTTTACTCGGGGAGCGGGAGCGGGCAGCCCGCCGTGTCGTATCAAATTTTGAAGTGAACTTACTTTTATGAGTTTCGCAGAAAAATGACCCAAAACGATACACAAAACGGCTCCGCCGGGGAGCAGCCCCAGGAGAAAACAGCGAAGCAGCTCGCCAAAGAGGCTCAAAAGGCTGCTAAACTTGAGAAACTAAAAGCCAAACTGGATAAAAAAAGCGCAGCTCCAGCTGTTGCTAAAGAGAAACCTGAGGTATTGTACCATTATTTTATACCAACAATGTATTAAATCCACTCTTAGTGCTATTTTACTGTCCATTGCAGTGTTGACATATATATCTGTGTAATTTCATACTTAGGTTATATTCTTTCCGCAAGTGAAAGGCCAAAGCTGCAAACATATTATCAGCCGCGGCTTACGTACGCGTCCGAATAGTGTGCACAGCTGTAGGGACATCGTCCCAGAGCGCCCAGGCGTAATGTCTTCAGTCATTTGATCACCACTTGACAAAGAGTAAACATGAGTAGCGGGAATGATGAAGAGTTTTTCGATTTAGCGTTGGCGGCTTCTCTATGGCTGTCCACCAAGAAAGAAAAAAAATTGGTTTCATTTGGGTTCAAAACACAAATTATACAAAAATAGGGAACTTTGGTGAATTCCATATCCACATGCTATGTCCTGATATACTGATAGAACATTGGTTTAAAATGTATTTGAGGATAAATGAAGATCAATTTAATTTTCTACTAAGCATGTTTGAAAATTAATAATTACATTGAATAACAATTGACGCAGTTAGGCATTACTCATGACACTGGGCACATTCTTTGATTTCTTCATCCATTGTGCAGGCTCCCCACAGACAAGTAATTTTTAGAAAAACATGTCATTTTTTAAAATCTTATCAGACCCATAAAAGTACTCAATTTACATTATCAAATATTGATAAGCTTGTAATGACCTTCAAATAGTGGTTCTACTAGTATAACACAGTGGCTGTAAATATTATAAAGTCATCACTTTATTAAGTTTAAACATCAATTAGTCACGAAATGGCATACGGTATCAAAATGTCTAGAGTGTTAAGGCTAAGGCACACATTGACCAAGGCGAAAAATGTCTAAAGCTCAGAAAGACCAAGGAGCGAAATGTCCATAGCACAAAACGTCCAAAATTCCAATTCTGAAAATTCTGCTAAATGAACTACGATAATATACAGAGTTTATTTTGGTGAGTCAAAACAGTAAATAATAAAATAAAATAGAAAATATTTATTTTCAATATGAAATAAGTAGTATCTTTTTTTTTTAACTTTTTAGTTTCATTTGTGTAGAAGGAGTTTTTTAAGTTATACTTTTTACCTTTTAACAGTTTTCTCACTGAAATAGGCAATTTATTCCCCAAATTTGCACTCAGCGCTCACAAATCATGGTGTCCCTAAACCATATGTTCAAGGTTGTATATTTAACCTCTTGGGGCCTGGCGTCATATATTTAATACATTGAACGGTAAAAATCATTACACTGCCACCTCTTGAAATTGTTTGGAAGTATTACTTTAATCAGATAGCTAAGGTATCTGGCCTCAATTCTAAGCAGTGATTGGCTGACAAAATAATTTTTAATAATTTCTTCTGTTGATTGGAGTGAGCAATGGCGGCACGACCAAAATCACATGGTAAGTTGTTTCAAGTTTTTGGCTAAAATTTTGACGATTTCTAAGGTAATGTTTGTTATTCTTTTTAGTTTTGCTAACTAGTCATAAAATATGTGTCATTTATTGTTAAAATCTGCATGCAAAGGACGAAACATGTGATAAAAATTCAATGTCGTACCTGTATTACATGAGGTCCTAATTACCAGCGCGAATTGATTGAGCCCAGTGTAATATATGTATGACATAGAGTTATTTTACATCAAAACTGCTTAGTATTACAATGTTTTCTATACTTTTTTTTAGGTTTACCAGAAGATGAAATTGTAAATTATTTAAATGACTCAGAAATTGATTTGACTGATGAAGACGACTCCGAAAGTTTACCAGTATTTCAAAATAATGACAGTAGTGACTCCTATTCAGGCTCTGCAAGTTTTTCAGACACAGAAGAAGTTAGTCGTCCAGGATTTGATATATATATTTAGGCTCGTCGATTACTAATGCTACTAGAGGTCGTGCTAGAACCAGAGGTGGGCCAAGAACGCGCGGAGGAAGACCACGAGACCGTGTAAGACCGCGTGGTGGGCGAGGACAAAATGATGATTTGCCCCACCCAGCAAATAATAGTTGGACTGGAACTTTCTCACTTTTAGAGAAGCCAAATTTTCAGCCAAGATATAATTTAATCGATACAGACACTTGACTGAGGAAGACTACTTTATACAATACATAAAGTTCGAGATTTTGGAACATGGAACATTAGCTCGAGCTGATAGGACATTTGCAATGTTATGATAAGAAATACTAATAAGCTGATCTGCTGGCTGTAATTCTAACCCAATAAGAGATACCTTAGAGTTAGCAATAAAAAATTGATAATTATGATTCCGGTTTTTTTATTCTACTAATTTTATATAATTATTAAATTAATATATGACACAAAGCATTGTAGGCACTGAGAACTTATGTCGTATATATATGACATTCAGAAAATCTACATTTTCCAATTCAGATATTTTTTTGTATTTTTCTCGATCATTTGGTGGTCTATTTAGTCGAATAGAGTTGTTTAAATTTTGATTCCAAACTATAAATTCTTCTGGGTCCCAGGAGGATATACTTAATGTATACACCCTATATATAGAAACATTAAATTGTCCCTTAAATCTAAGCCTATGTTTGGGCAAAACAAAAATAATCACATTAATATTTTTCCTATTGTTTAGAAAAAAACAAAGGAGACCAAAGAAAGTGCAGTATACACGGCGATAACTACGCCGGGCGATAAAAAGGACATCCAAGGACCCATGCCCGATGCCTACAGCCCTAAATATGTGGAAGCAGCCTGGTACGCCTGGTGGGAGAAACAGGGCTTCTTTAAACCTGAATATGGAGTAAGTACTCATCACACTAACATTTTTTTTTTTTTTTCACCTTTTCTCTTCAGAATCGCTCAACCCATTTACTACATTTACAGGAGGTACTAAATGAGCACACAAACATACTTACATATACCCCAAAATATTACTATCCATCTTGGGCAGTTGGGTAAAAATTTGAAAATACTAATATTGTAAAAGTTTTTTTAAAAGGTGAACAGATTTAAAATCCATGAAAAATGATTCAAACTCCATCAATCTACTGTTAGTTACTGAGGAGTTCCGTTTTCCACCTTATGTCTCCATCATCAGATCAGCTCGCTCTCATAATATTGTATTGTCATCAGAACCTGACAGGCATGCAAAATTTCAACTCAATTGAACAAGGGGAACCGGTCTAAAATTCATTTGCAAGATTTGACCCGAACATACATACTAAATTTCAACTCAATTGAACAAGGGATACTGAACAACATACATACAAACATTAGAACTTAAATAATAAGTATTAAGAAGTTACGTGTAGAATAGCGGGTATAAACGCAGTGTATTTCCGGTATTCCAATATGTTCTTAAAAATTTCAGAGAAAATCAGTGTTGGAAGAGAATCCAAAAGGCAAGTTTGTGATGGTGATACCTCCTCCCAATGTGACAGGGACCTTGCATCTCGGGCACGCGCTCACAAACGCCGTCGAAGATGCCATCACGCGATGGCACAGGTAAGGGCTCCAGACTAATCTCTTTTTTTTCTCGTCTTTTAGTCTGCATTTGACCACCAACTAGCTTATTGGTTGTGGTCAAAGATGAAGCAATCAGAATTAGAAGATACCTATTCACGCTGTACTTGAAAAGCTTCCTCGCAATGTGTTGTATCTGTCAGGAAACAAGGGAGCGGGCAGTCTGTTCCTCCTTCGTCCTTGTCCTGTCTAAGCAACAAGGAATGCTTTTAAAAGAGCGCCTTCAAACACCTCTGGGCTGTCAATGCAGTGACAACACAATTAGTGTGTGTGTTATATAAAAAAAAAACACCAGGCATAGCTGTAGCATGCAGTGTGGCTAGTAAGGGAAATTACCCTATTTCAGGTATTTTAGGCCTTAAGTGGGCCAACAGGGATAGCATGCGCACCGTGACAGAATCTTCTCCATTCTTCATGTCGTGAAAACTGAGACAAAAGTATACATAATCGTAGCCGTGTCCTGTTCTTGCATAACAAAAAGATTTTGTTGCGGTGCGCATGCTAGCCCTGCTGGTAATTTAACGACAATCGCTTACTAAAAATAAATATTATTGTATTTTTAGTTTAACTTTGTACATATTTGTACAGAATGAACGGTCGCACGACTCTGTGGAACCCAGGCTGCGACCACGCCGGCATCGCCACGCAGGTGGTCGTCGAGAAAAAGCTCTGGAAAGAAGAGAAGAAGACCAGGC
This sequence comes from Apocheima hispidaria, assembly GCA_947579745.1. Classification (NCBI taxonomy): domain Eukaryota; kingdom Metazoa; phylum Arthropoda; class Insecta; order Lepidoptera; family Geometridae; genus Apocheima; species Apocheima hispidaria. The sequence goes on from OX388159.1 coordinate 1,719,483, forward strand.
ATGACCTGGGGCGGGACCAGTTCATCAAGCGAGTCTGGGAGTGGAAGAATGAGTAAGTTTACTCTTAGGCAAGGAGTTTGTTTCCCACATTCCATATTCAAGACCATCAAAGAGCACTTGACTATGCATCCGTCAAAATACATTTTTTGATTTTATTTTTGATTATTGCTACTTGGCGTAACCCTGAGACAACTAATGGGAAAACTTGGATCTCAGTCCCCGCAAACCGCGCTTTCCTACAACTTTGGTGTGTTTTTGTCGCAAAGAATATAATTTCGCGTTGTTTCCAAAACTCCGCACTGAGAAAAATTTGTACTGGGATAAATCACATTTCATAATGAGCTGGCCGATTTTACTAAATTAAGTAGTAAATCTACTTATTTTAGTTATTTCCTACGTAATAATGAGTCCATAGCTCCTTACGTTTGGTGCCCGCCACAAAACTAAAAATGTGTGGTCTGCCAACTACGTACACGTACCCGTCAACTAAAATAATGCGGAAAACTACTTACGCCCTAGTTAAAGACACATTACGGTTTGGTGTTCCGTAATGTTCGAAGTCAATCGTGCATTAATAAAGAGTATTTAACATTACATAATGAGCAGTACACATTAGTAAGGACTCGGATACATTAGATAATGAATTTTACGCATTACAATGTACCTAAAATGCTACGTACATTAGTAATGTGTTGTAATGGGTCTGAGTCCTTACAATGTGGGAATTATCTTATATTGCGTAAAAAACGTAAGAATGTTTCCAGCACAATACATAAAGACCGAAACACATGATAATGTTCCTTAAACTTTATTTACAGATGTAAATATATTACAATTTATCTACTTTATTATAATCATTCACATTATGCATATGGTAAAACACATTACAATGACCCGGACACAGTAGTAAGACTTTAAACACTTGACAATGCATACAGCACATTGTAATGTGTGGGCGTCTGTTCAATGACACGCACACATGATAATGCGTACAACACATTACAACGATTCATACACGGTACATGGGCATTTGAACACAGTGTAATGTGTTCTTTACATTGCTACAGATCTAAATACATTACAATGTGCCAGTTAAATTGGAATGGCTCCAGCTAGTCAAAACGAAAAAAAGGGGTTTACAATGTGCTTGATACATTATGTAGTGTATTATTCGCATTACGAATCTGACGAAACACAGTACTATGTTCCGGGCACAGTAGTAAGAAGATAAACACTTGACAATGCATTTAACACATTGTAATGTGTGGGCGTCTGTTCAATGACACACCCATGATAATGTGTACAACTCATTACAATGTTTCATACACGGTACATGGGCATCTTTTAAAACAGTAGGTATGTGTCCTTTACATTAATTACAGATACTTTACAATGTATCTGCTGGTGTCACGGCTCGCTCTATAAAACATAAGAAAAGGTCTTACGATGAGCTTGTTACATTCTATAATGTATTATTCACATATTAGAACTGACAAAACACATTATAATGGTCCGGAATGTTTTGAAAATTATCAAAAATAAAAATAGCAAAAGAAAGAAAATAAAACGTAAAGAAAAGCCGGGAAAGAAGTTCCCGCTTTTTTTATTTTTTTATTATCGCCGTACCATGAACGCTTATTGCGGGACAGAATAGGCTCAGCTGCTGATGCTGCGCGAATGCGAATTTTATCGCCTCGCAATACGGCTCGCGGTGAGCTGAATTTCAATTCCACTGGCGGCTGCTGTTGCGTGGCAACCATCGATCAACCAAACAATATGCATTCGGTCTCTTGCGCATATTCATATTCCAAATTTAAAAATATATTTTGTGGAGCAAAAACCTGTTTGGTTCCTGTTATCGGCGAACAAATGGTCGTTTTCGGAGTAATATGGCGTCAAAAGTGAAAACCGCGTAGAAAAAGTTCATTAGCTCGTGACAAAATGTATGGAACAGCTGATTTTTTCGTGATTTCAGGGTTGGCATCATAGTAAAAGTTGTTCACAAAGATGAGTACAATGACCCCGTTTCGGTTTAGCACACCGCAAACTTATAACATTATAACCCTGTATAGTTGTTGTATTAGATAATTAATAAAAGGTAAAAGTCAATTTTCTCCCAACACTACACGGGGTCCATAAAATCCCTCATTTTATTTTACCTTTCTGTAGTTTCTAAGCAAACTATGCTGCATACAGTCATACGGCCTCGGATATAAGTCAAGCTATGGCTTAATTTTAATAATCAGTACAAAGTGTCAATATAAAATAATTTATTTGGACAAAATTGCATTTATGGTTCTGAAACTCAACGTGGTCAAATAGACCTCGCACCAAAGTTTTGGAAGATTTAGTAGTACCTAATACGTGGTTTAATATTTATCTCGTTCCGGGGTAATGGAAAGTATCGCTCATTGGCTTATGAGCCCCGCGGTGAAGGTGTCCTGTCTTTATACCTAATCAAAGCTATTCTGTTAGAATAATCGATATAATATACGCATAGTAGATCTAGTAAAAAAAGGGTTTTAGTGTTTGTATGTAGTTGTTGTAGTCCCATTATATTTGATTGACATAAAGAGCGTAATAATTCATCTCCCTATTTTTACTACCTACGTCAATGTATATATACATAAAAGTACGTCAGAATATTATCAAGTGGAGATCCTCAATCTCTGTATTATACGTCGTTTTCGTTAGGATACAGACGTGTTAGTAATAGAATACTTTCGTAATAATTCAATTCAAGTTCCTACCTAGCATTCGAGGTAGGTAGGTACTTAGGTAGTTATGGAATTATTGCTCATGAATTAATGTGCTTGACACATTACAGCATGTTTGTCAATGACCGTCGCTCATTACGTAATGAGTAACGTGCATGAAGATGGTGCAGAAAACATTCTATCGTGTGTGTTACCCAGTTCATTATAGACTCAAATTTAAAATGGCGGCGCTAATCAGCTTAAAATACAGTACCTAACTGACAAACAACTTGAGCCAATGACCTTGGCTGCGCAGTAGACGATTTTAGGGTATCCTTAGCGGATCGAAGGGTAGGTACGGGGGGCAGTTCTTTTCTAGATAATCTGTCGCTTGAGCGCTTCTGATGGCTTGTTATGGCATTTGCATGCATTCATTGCCGGTGTGACCAGATTTAGCAGGAAAATGCTATTTTAGCAGGGTTAAGCTTTATGCAGGATTATCTGCATTCTTTGAATTGCCCTGTAATATTTGGGGAGCAGTGATGGGGAGTGGGGGAGGGGGGTGTACAAGGCTGGTAATTATTTGGCATTATTCAATAAATGCGTTCCAAAATACCACTAACGAACGTGGCGAACTGAGACCTCGTGACCCCTATATCTTCACAACCTCTGGACCGATTCAGCTCATATTCGAATTTAATTTTTTTATTAAAATGAACTACTTGCCTACAAAATTTCGTGAAGATCGGATCAACGGTTCGCAAGTTATCATCGGACAAATATACACACAAACATACAAACATACATACAAATGCCAATTTGTCCCAGTAAACTCTGAGATCTTCGCTTCGCTCGGTCAATCATTGTGAATTTTGTAAAGTCCTTAACTTGATGACTTTATTAATTTCAAAACGCTTTTTGTGAGCGAATTAGAAACAACGAATTTTTTTCACAGGACGATGTATAATTATGTTTATCGTGCATCCCCAGTATCCCTACATCCCTAACCTAGCCATCTTATATGAAATATGAACTGAAATCCAATGCTTACATTAATACTGCCTAATAAGCGAAACAACAAAAAAAAATGTATACATTATTGGCGGAGAATAAATAATTTTATCTAACGGATATTTGACAGCAATACAAAACGAACTTGGTGTATTTTAAAAATCTTGTTGGCAACACTGGCCGTCATTCACGATTTGATTTTCACGAGTTATGTTATTACCGCGAAAAAAACAAGTCGCCGCATTGTTATTGTGTGTAAGTGAAAGTTATTAAAAAAAAGAACCGGTAAGTAAATATCTTGCGTTTTATGATGTTTCTCTTTCAAATCATGTAAAACCTAAGGTAAAACAATAATTACCTACATACAGTTGAGTTTAAATGAAGTTTTTTGTGTCTGGATTATAATGTTTTGATTGCCTGAGAATGACCTAGAATGAGTATGAGTGGGACCTAGGTATGTCCTAAAACTATCTAGAACCGCCGGAGGACGGGCAGCAGCGTTCGGTGGTGAGCATTCCGCGACTCCAAAGCCGCGTGCCGAGCGTGGGGATTTGTGGTATTGAATAGTTTAGAATCTCAAGATCTGCACAAACACAGATTCTACGTATCCACTTAGAAAATAATAACCAACGTGAAGGAATCGCGTTTTTCGTACTTGTTTAAATGTAAGGCGAATCTCGTATCACAGAGCAATTTTAGGCAAATAGGTAGGCTAATTAATTATGTTACCTACAGCAAGTTATTAAAACAATCATTTGTTAACAAAACTTTTCTTTTCCAGTTGGTGTTATAATGACTGGAGAATCGATGTTTACATTCCGAAATCTTATAAATGAATGTAGATTAGACGAATATTTTGATACAGTACTTGACGACTATGGCATTCAACAGATCATGCCCATAGTTGGGCATCAAATGAGATTCAAAAAGGATTTTAAAGGAATGGCAGTCCAACAAAATAAGGTCAGTCAGTATAATATCACAGCCTATAATAGAGTACCTATAGAGCTGCAAATAATTATTCTAGATTTGAACTCGGTGAGCGATTTTGAAGTTTTCTTTTTTTTACTATTGACTTTAGTGCCAAAGTGATGCGTACAGACATTATGATAGATATTTGTTCTGTGGGTGATAGTACTATGCTTATGACTGAATCAACATTCATGGTTGTGGTTTGCTCATAGTCAGTTTTTGTTAGATATCAATTCTGTTGTATTCTTCACTAAACTACATTATATAGTAGGAGGACAAGACCAAAATTATTTATACTTTTTTTTTTTTATGTCAGTTTTTTAGAGAAATACAGTAATCCTGTCTATTTTTGTTAGTTAGATAGCTACATTTCAATTCTGTTTTATCATTTATCAATTTTAGTTAAATAAATGGTAAAACAGAATTTAAATCTATAATCGTTCTTATGTATTGAAGAGAATTGACATCTATAGTCTTTTATGGATTATTCAATAAATTAATTAACCTACTTAAAGTACTAATTACTAAATATTAACTTAACTTTTAACTAATTAACCTAAAGTTTGTCACATTTTTCAGATAGCTAAAATTGGTGACTTACCAGCACAGATCATACCCTAGATTCTGCATTCAGGACGCTCGAAGCGCTTCACGCATCAGTCTAAATACACTTATAAGAAATTACTCTGATTGGTTGATTATTAGGCATGAGTAGGTGTAAGCTTGAGATAGCCAATCAGAACGCTTGGTCGCACTCCCAGCGACCCGCGCCGCGCCTCAAACTTTGTTGACTTTTTGTATGAACAACGAATCTCGTAATGCGTTATCTAGTGTGATCTGTGCTAACCAGATACCACAGAAGAAATCATAGATAATGATTTAAGTTCTACACCAGCAAAGGAAGCTATCGTAGAGCTACCGATTCTATTTTATACTCTCTTCATTATATCGCTAGGAAACCCCAGTCTCAGGAAAGTGAAAACATGGTTAGTACCTAGTTAATATTACTAAATTACTTAGTGAGCCATTCCGAGAAAAAAAGTCCCGTTAGTAAATGGACAAAACGGACAAATTTAAAATTAATATTGTAACCTTTTGAAACTAAAGATTGTTGAGACATTTACCAAAGTTTTAGTAAAGCACTGTATTTCACGTAAAACATTACTGTCCAACTTTGCTCTAATATTACTTAATTAAATTAAAGACTTATAATTTACAATATCAAATAGATAAAGTAAACACAACACTTATTTGTGCCTTAAAAACCAGAATAGTAGTTATATAGTATATATAGAATATTATAGTATAATATCCATATTATGAAACTGAGAATAAAATGCAAGTGGTGCATGGGGAGAGTAGATTCCAAATAGCCGAAGGTCTATATATTTTATTCTCCAGTGACATAACCAAGACGCTCTTCATTATTATTATTTTGGTCTGATGTGTGCCAAAGTGGAAAAAAACGTGAAGTGCAAAGTGTAAAACTGGGTGACTGGGCGAAGGCCAGCAGTATTTTGTTCCCTCCTTTCAGACAGCTCGGTCTTCAGTTTTGGTGGTCCAGTGACTGCGTTGCAATTTCAGTTCTTCACACCACCTTTGTCTGGGTCTCCTTGTAATCTCGCAGTGTCGCCACTCACCGACGGCTCGCCACAACGATTATATTATTACAAATCCCCTTTGTTATTCATATTATGAATTATAAATCATACATATATCATATTATGCATCATAATTTTAATAAACCTTTTTTTTTACAGCAGATGAGACAGGAAAAGATGGACTTAACTGGTTGAAAAATTATGTAGAGCCATGGCACAATGGAACAATGGAAGCTACAGCTGATATACTAACCCAGTTAAACAACTTAAACCTGTTAAACTTGGAAAAGGAAATATTGCTGATTATGTAAAACAATTTCCAGCACTTAAACAGTCCAAAGGATACACTTTAGTAAGTAATCATCATTCCACCTCTTTTTTTGGGGTCGGCTCAATTTGACATCTTTCTGTAGAGCAATCTGTTCTGGAAAAGCCGTAATTCAGTATTTTGCTTCTTTACAGTTACTTCAAGACTTCGCGCATCTTTATTCAGATAGAGATAACAATTTACACTTTCATTTTTGTTGAAAAGAGAAAAGACAAGAAGAGGTTGCATTGAATAAAAGCAATCAAACCAAAGATAAGGACATCAAGCAAAGAATGCAAAATTACATTGCACTTGCTAAAGGTAAGATTTCATTAGAATTATTATGAATTATTTTAGTTTGCTAGGGTGAGGCCTTCGTTCTGCACTGGATGCCTTCTGGCTGATGATGATGATGATTTTAGTTTTTACCAGCAACTGAGCGTATTTATATGTCAGAGGACATTTTTTTTTTTTACAATTTTAAATCCTTCCGCCGTTTTCGACAAGAATACCAAAGAGGCGATTCATGACCTACTCAATTACATTACGGCTAAGCGGCTAGTCGATCCGCCGTTATAGTCACAAAAAGGGTACGTTTTTTAAATGACTAACAGTTATTAAATACGGCGATTGCTACGTTTCGGATGCGACACAAGATTGTTTCTAATTGAAAAGCAGTAAGCAGTAGTTTTAATAAATAATTAAATGTTTATTTTTTAGGTGGAGACTCCGATACAGTAACTAATGCGGCTTTAGTAGTTCTTACGTACGTGATTGGATCGACTCATTCGAGGAAACGAGGGAAACAAACATTGGAAACCATCTCGCAGTGAAATTAGGGACAGATTTATTACGCAGGTTGCATCCTCAGGTGATGTAGGTTCTGTGATTAAATTAAGACGAGCTTAAATGTAACGACTGGGCAAGACTTTGCAACCATTCGTTGTGTATGTTGGCGAATCTCTGAATCAAGTACAGTCAGCATATGTAGTTGTAGTGTAATTTTTATGCGTTCCCAGCTTTGATACCGGCTGTCGATGCAGCTTTCAAAATATTTCAAGCCACTGGTGCCTGCTATCCTGACGAGTGCATGGATTTGTGGCTTGTAATTCAGATAGGATTTTATAAAATAAAAACAGTTTTTGATAAGCCGCACCAAGCCACCAACATATTGTTAAACGACCTCGAATTACTGTAATAATGTACACTTGCTATCACTGTAAAAGGAAACATGACTCTGTTAAACAACTAATAATACATTATAAATTGTATTTCAAAGTTTCATGTGGTAATTCAGAATTTATTTGTGGAGAAGATGGCTTACGATATTATAGTTCGGCGTTATCTTATAAAAAAACATTTGCTCAAATGACGTACCTCACAAATGCAATCTATAGATTATTATTTACAGTCAAATAGCCCAGGCCCTTCGTTTCTACAAAATGTTGGTGAAAATCCAATACATTCAGTTCCTCCAGTAAAATTGCAATCTACGGATCGTTCACAATCAGAATGTGCAGACTCTTGAGTTCCCCTAGATTTTGATAAAAACCCAGATTCTAACCAATTTTCTGTTCCTCCAGTAAATTCTGAACACCTCGTAGAAGCAAATCAATCTCAAAAACTCAACCGCACATTTTTAAATTACTTATTGAGTATGAAAGGGTTTTTATTGCTTGAGGAAGTACATAATTTTGTATACCTGGATTGACATCATGCATTATGTACGATTTTTTTTCAGTATTGACGTTTTCTTTTATACATATTACATAAATTATAATATTCTATTTCACTTGAAATGCATAGCTCGTTTGTAAGTAGTACTCGCAGATAACACTAGATACCGCATTACGAATTCGTTGTTCCTACAAAAAGTCACCAAAGTTTGAGACGCGGCGCGGCTCGCGGGGAGTGCGACCAAGCGTTCTCATTGGCTATCTCAAGGTTAAGCTTAGTCGCGTCTAACAATCAGCCAATCAGAGTAATTTCTAATAAGTGTATTTAGACTGATGTGTGGTGCGCTTCGAACTTCCTGGATGCAGAATCTAGGGTGTGTTCTGTGGTAGTACTAAATGTTTATTTTGAATCTAACTTAGAATTATCTACTACACAAAAACTGTTATTTTTTGTTTTGTCAGCATAAGTCCTCAACTCCACATTTTTTAACTACTTATAGCAGGCCGTTGAGAATGAAAGAGTGTTTATTTGAGCTTTCGTATTTATCTTGAGGTAAACTTTACTAAGTCAAATAAATATGTCTTGTCATCTAAAGAAAGTTTTGTTTGTACGTAGGGTTAAGACAATTATTATTATTAAGTATAAGATAAAATATAATAAAACATGTTTTAATTATTTTATTACAGTTTTTCTTTAATATTTCTTGACATTCTCGAAAATGCTGTAGTGGCCGTATAAACGGCTGATATAATTTTATTTTAATATTTTACAATTGCTACGTGAACTTGTATATGTGCGTTAATGGAGAAGCATCAATCACGTTCTGGTGTACAGTCAAGGCCCTAATATTATGTATCCAGATTTTAATAATTTGTTTTCAGATGGTTACTCTTATTCGCATAAACCGTGGTATTTGGTAAGATAGGTAAAATCTACAAATTCTGAAAATGTAATGCAAATCTATCAATAACTTTTGAGAAACTTAAGACTTTGAAGCCTTGACTGTTCATATTGTTTAACCTTTTGTTTTGTATAATAGCAACGTCTTCACCTGTTTTTAGTAAATGTATGTAAAGCGCTGGTTATGAAAGATGTAAATAGCGACCTGTTAACTTGTCTCTTAAGTGATGTTTCCAGAGTCCAACTTAACACGCACAGATGTGTTTTACACCAGCACAATACGTTATTGCGGCAGTAGCGTTATGTAATGTGCTAGATTACGTATTGTAATATAAATAGCTACGTGTTTAGACCTGGCGCCATTACAATAATGCGCTACTAATGTTGGCAGGTCCAAGCACAAGTAGCTATTTATATTACAATACGTACTACATCACATTACGAACGGTCACTGCCCCATTAACGTAATGTGGCCAGGGCCAAGAACAAGTAGCTATTTACATTACAATACGTACTTCAGCACATTACATAAGGTCACTGCCGCATTAACGTAATGTGGCCAGGTCCAAGCACAAGTTGCTATTTACATTACAATCCGTATTACAGCACATTACATAAGGTCACTGCAGCATTAACGTAATATCGCCAGGTCCAAGCATAAGTAGCTATTTACATTACAATACGTACTACAGCACATTACATAAGGTCACTACCGCATTAACGTAATGTCGCCAGGTCCAAGCTCAAGTAGCTATTTACATTACAATACATACTCCAGCACACTCCATACTGTTACTGGCGCATTAACGTAATGTGGCCGGGTCCGAACGCACGTAGCTATATACATTAAATTACGTACTCCGGCACATTACGGACTGTTTCTGGCGCATTAACATAATGTGGCGGGGTCCAAACGTAAGTAGCTATTTACGTTACAAAACCTAGTCCAGCACATTCCATACTGCAACTGCAGCATTAACGTAATGTGTCTAGGTCCAAGCTCAAGTAGCTATTTACATTACAATACATACTCCAGCACATTCCATACTGCTACTGGCGCATTAACGTAATGTGACCGGGTCCAAAGGCAAGTAGCTATTTACATTACAATACGTACAACAGCACATTACATACTGTCTCCGGCGCATTAGCGTAATGTGGCCGGGTCAAAACGCACGTAGCTATTTACGTTACGATACGTACTCCAGCACAGTACATACTGCTACTGGCGCATTAACGTAATGTAGCCGGCTCCAAACGCACGTAGCTATTTACATTACAATAATGTATTCTTATACATTACGTGCTGTTACTGGCGCATTATACTGTGAAAAACAGGATAGACGGACGTAATGGGTCAGCTACATTACGCGTAATGTGCCCGCCGTAATGTGAAACGCTCATTACGGCGGGAACATTACGCGTAATGTAGCTGACCCATTACGTCCGTCTGTCCTGTTTTTCACAGTATTTTTTGGTGCTGCGCTACGTAATACAGTTGTCGGCACAGGAAATTTTTCTCAGTGCGATGAAGCTCCCAGTCAAGCCAATTCACGCTTGACTTTGACTGGCCTGAAATTGTTGACTAAGACTGACCGGGATTGTTTTTACCGGGATGTGTATGTTTGAAATATTAGACACCTAGCACACCTGACAACAACAGAGCCCAGACCAACGAGAGCAAATAAGAAGGCAATAAATTTCTCTCTCGTTTGTTAGAACCCGTGGCCTTAACCTGGAACTCTTAAAGCGATAGCGAGAGTTGCGCGAGCGGGACCGTGCATAGTGCGACTAAGTTGGTACGAATGAGGTGGCATGCTCTCGCAATCAGAATCACGAACGTTTCAAAGTTAGAGGATAAGCTCACCGTTTGCCAAAATTTAAGACAAAAAAAGAGAAGTTTGAAAAGAGGCCCAATGTAATGTCTCCCAACAGTAAAGGCGGCAGGATCTACGAGCAGCTCCGGTCGCTGGGGTCGTCGTACGACTGGTCCCGCGTCCGCTTCACGATGGACCCCAGCATGTGCCGCGCCGTCAACGAGGCCTTCATCCGCCTGCACGAGGCGGGGGACGTGTACCGAGCGAACAGGCTCGTCAACTGGTCCTGCACCCTCAAGAGCGCCATCAGCGATATCGAAGTTGATAAGATAGAGCTCGCTGGACGGACGCTCATGAATATACCCGGGTATGAACACAAGGTAAGACATTTTCCTAGCTCATGGCCGAGTTATATTTGAATCTTTCGTTACAAATGCAACAAATATTCTAAAAAAAAAAGGTGATATTGTATTCATTATTATGAACAACTATGGAACCAATACACGCGAAAAAGCTGTTCCAAACATTTCATCGAGGGACAAATTTTGAAACTTTGAAACTAATTTTTTCTCGTGATTTCAGTGTTGGTCGGCTTTCACTCGATATTTCTCGAAGCAAAAAAATTATCGAGGCGAGACGAGGAAAATTACCTCAAAAATCGAGAAAATCAAACTGTACTAGATTGTGTAAAATCGAATCAGAACCGCGCTTCAGGCTCCTTGGAGCCTTCTACCATCTACCATCTTTTACCTTGAACATCTATCCTAACGAGTGAAAAAGTGATAGAGCGATCACTCTCGCCTTTTCGCACCCGTTACGTACATCTTCATTTTCATAGCGAGAGTCTATTTTTTTGTTGTCATCTCGAAATTTTTCTTTTCTTAGTGATCCGTTCTAATTAAAGAAGAATAAATAGATTTTTATTGTTTAATATAATTCGAGGTGTGATAGGGTGATCTCATGAATAATTCTCATCTTATCGCATGTTTTTGATTCTAAAATAGTATTTTAATTTTTGTCAGAGGCTTTTAAATGAATGAAAAAAGTTCTCGAATAACTCGAGACACTTGAGAAATTGATGACGAGAATTCTCAAAACGCCAGAAGCAAAACATGTCGACAGATCGAAAGCCTTTACAGTTATCCAAAATGACTAGTATAATGACGTTCCAGAATAATGATGTAGAATAGATAACTGTTCATATACATTACATCAATGTGTCTTGAAGGTGGAGTTTGGCGTGCTGGTGCTGTTCGCGTACAAGGCTGAAGACTCTGATGAGGAGGTGGTGGTGGCGACCACTCGTGTGGAGACCATGCTGGGGGACGTGGCCGTCGCCGTACATCCGAACGACACTAGGTAAGAGACCCCACAATAAACCATACGTAAACTAGTAGTTCGCGGCGAACTGAGACCTCGCGACCCCTATATCTTCACAACCCCTGGACCGATTCAGCTCATATTCGAACTTAAAAATTGTATTGAAATGAACTACTTGCCTACAAAAATTTCATGAAGATCGGATCAGCGCAAGTTATCATCGGACAAAATATACACACAAACATACATAAAAATGCCGATTTGTCCCAGTAAACTCTAAGACCTTCGCAGCACTCGGTCAATAATCACTGTTGTTTTGATGAACACTTGAGTGAACTACCTCAAATAAGGGTACAGGACAACTGATTTTGGAGTCAAGCCATGAATACTGCTTAGCTTTCCCTGCCTGTCTTAAGAGCCTGTTAAGAGGGTATTTCGAGAGAAAGATAGTGCTATACACTTTCGCGCGCAGATGAAAAGAGATGGCGTAAGCGCGCGCTAGTTAAAAACACAGATAATTGCTAATTACATCTAAACCAGGAAATCAGTCGAAATCCATTGCATACCTAGATATTATTATTACCTCAGTATTAGTGTAATAATCACTTGAATATACACTAGGGGTTCCGAGCGCATCCGAAAAATGTGTGTTAATCGAGGTCTATTTTTTTGTCTTTAATGTTTTTTTTTTATTGTATACTTTGATAAAAATGTGATTTTTTTATTTAATGCCCCTCATTAGTATAGTTATGCAGATTAAAAATCTTATTTTGGGACATACTTTTTTTTGAATATTCTGTAATCTAGTATTGCATGGCGGGGAAACATGATTACATGACATTTTCTTTATAAATAGCGCTATCTTTATCTCGAAATAGCCTCCTAAATTGAATTATTTAATTCCGTACAGGTACAAACACTTGGTGGGCAAGAACGTAGTACATCCCATAGTGAACAGGAAACTGCCCGTCATAGCCGACGAATACGTCGACATGAACTTCGGGACCGGCGCCGTCAAAATAACTCCTGCGCACGATCCCAACGACTACGAGATCGGGAAACGGCACCGCTTGCCCTTCATTAACATCCTGGACGACGAGGGGAAAATGTTGGACAACTGTGGACCTTTCGCTGTAAGTAGCTGGTAACGTTCGGTCTTTCAGTGGTGCCTTGAAGAAACGAATAAAACAAAACGTGAAAAAAACATGTCGCATCATTGTCTTACTTTCCAAAACTTTTGTTAATTCGAGTATTAATGTGTGAAATCGGTGGATTTTTATTCATTAAGTGTTCGTAAATAGTATAATATCGTGAAACTAACTTTTCGTGTTGTTGCCAAAAGTCCATAGAAACCTCTAGTATAGTTTCCACCACTTTACTGAGCATGACTTGGATTTGAACGTGACTTACTTTGCTTTACTTAGACTATGACTGGGACTAGTTTTACCCCCGAATACTGAAACGTTTGTTAACTTTGACAACAGATTAATTCTAATACTGCCTTTGTCTGGCACAAAGACAGCAATAAACTTAATCTGTCGTCAAAGTTAACAAACGTTTCGGTATTCGGGAGTTAATTGTGAAATGTTTAACTTCACTTGAAATATTACAATACTTGACACTGGCTAAATACACAAAGTGTGGAGCCAAAACTTATGGGAGAGAAAAATACTAATATTTGATCAAAAATAACTCTAATCAAAATATGTCAGGGTCAAAAACGGTTCGACGTCCGACGCAACATCATAAAGACGCTACAAGACATGAAGCTGTACAAGGAAACCAAGGAAAATGCGATGGTGGTGCCGCTCTGCAGCCGCTCCAAAGATGTCGTCGAACCCATGCTCAAACCACAGTGGTAAGTTCGGAAACACAACCCATATAAATACTAACACACTAATTGCGACCCGCGTTTTTGTCCGCATGCTTAAAAAAAACACATTCTTGCCAAGACAGAAAATAGGCTGTTGTAATCCAGATTATACACGATTTCCACGCAAAGTTTCATCCAAACCTGTATGTAAAAGAGCTGAGAGGAAACAGACATTCTCAGCTTTTAGAAGATATCGATATGCTTTAGGCGAATTGGGGTAAACTGTAATGCCCACCCAATGGAAAAGAATTGATAAATAAATAAATATATGGCGTTGATCCGCTTTCTGTATTTTTTGACGTTTTGAATGGAACAGTGCTTATGTAGGAAGTTCCGAATTTCGCGAACGAAGTTTTCAACTCGAATTTGATTTTGGTCAAAGAAGCTTTTACGTTAGCGGCTATATTAGTGTGATACATATCACAGAGCATAATATATCCAAAAATATATTTCGTACCAAAAATATATTCTTTAGAAAATCATATATTCCTAAACACCATCCTCCCAACACATCTTCATCATCACCACATCTTCTCTCCTGCTGATGCAAACTACCTCTTAGCCAAATTTCATCGAGGTCGCTGCAGTCTTCAGCTTTTCAAAATGATAACAGGGCTTAGAATAGTTATTCTGTGTAACAGGATTTCGCATTCAAAATATATATTTTTTTCTGCGGGTAGTTATAAATTATTTGTCCCAGGTACATCCGGTGCGACAAGATGGCCGCCGACGCGATCGCCGCCGTCAAAACGGGCGAGCTCAAAATCATCCCAGACGTGCACGAAAAGATTTGGTACCACTGGATGGAAAACATAAGGGACTGGTGCATATCGAGGCAGCTGTGGTGGGGTCACCGCATTCCTGCTTATAGAGTCACCTTACCTAAACAGGAGGTAAGATAACTATTACAACCTTTAGTAAAATTTGTTCGTAATTATATAATGACTGAATTATACAAGGTTATAAGGAAAGGGTATGCTAAGCCGAAAGGGGCTCATAGTACTTATGAGTGTGAACAACTTTTACTATGGGACCAACACTGAAATCGCGGGGGGGGGGAATCAGGTGTTCCATATATTTTGTCCAGTGTCATTGACATTTTTCTATGGAACAGCTCATTATTTATTCTCGATTTTAAGGTTGTTCCATAGTTGTAATTAGCAATTATCTGATGTTTTGACTGGCGTGCGCTAAAGCCATCTCTTTTTACCTGCGCGCGAAGGTGTATAGCGCTATCTTTTTCTTAACTGAAAGTGTTCATATAATCATAATTCAGTTAGAAGTTAAAATTTCTCGTACATACAAAATCCAAAATGACAGACACAACCGACATCAGAAGAGGTGTCATCGAAAATAGCGCCACGGCGGCGTCGAACCCGCTCCGGGCGTAAGAAGAGCCATCGCATCCGCTGCCGCGCGCCCGCGCCCGATGCGAGCGCCGGCTCGCTCGCACGCGTAGCCGAGCGCGCGACGCCGAGCGGGATAGACGTATGTCGCTCACTGTACGCGCGTTTTGGTTTATGCACCCTCAGGCTTATTAATTTTATTACATTACTTAGTTTTGTGCATTTATTCCTTTTCTTATTTGAAACTAATAGGTTTTTTTATTTTTTTGCATTCCATAGCGGAAGAAAGGTGATTTTTCTGGGCACTTAATTATATGGAAGAGATCTTATTTTAAGATATATGTTTTTGGTTCTCTTGCGTGTATTATGTGTGAGGGAAAAGATGATTACATGAAATTTTTCTCATAAAGAAAATTATTCTAAAGACCTTCGCTAGATCTTCGCTAGATCTCCGAACCCCTAGTGCACATTCCAGTGATTATTACTATTAATAAAAAGGTGGTAGCAATAATGTCTAGGGAAGCGTAGCACGGAATTTTGATTGATTTCCGGGCTTAATTAACCGAGTGAGCGACGCGAACGAAAGGTCTTAGTTCTAACTGGCGCAATAACGTACTCGCGTACAGGTCGTATTTTTCAACCAATCTTGACGAAACTTGGTGTACAGGTTCTACAATTTTATAGATTTCTTTTTGTCGACGGCGATTTCGGCATCATCATAATCTCAGTTACTGTTATAGTTAAATTAACCACAACTTTAGAGCTTAGAGCCTTGACTATGAAGTTTAGCCAGCATGTGTCGTCAGTCATTTTGACTGTAGTTAAATTGGTGCAACAGTCTGCAACACATTTTTCTGCTTAACGGGAGTTTTAAAACTGTAGTTTAAAGTTAACCTAGATGGTGCATCCCGGCCTTAGTTAGGTTCCATGACGTATTAGAATTTTTAGTCGTCTAAAAAAACTACGAAATTGAGGTCGTGCAAAAAAGTTGGTGCTCGCGATGTCTACTGTTCCCAGTTAGTTGTAATTAGAAATATTAAAATTATCTGTTTTTGACTAGCGCGCGCTAAAGCCATCTCCTTTCATCTGCACGCGGAAGTGCATAGCGCAATCTTTTCTCGAAGGCGAAAATCAACGTAACCTATTTGAAACAAGGTTGCGTTGAATGAAATGTGTTTTTTTTTTTTATGAATTTAAGTCCCATTTGGTTTCATTCGTGTTTTGTTTATTTTGAGCTTCCTTGGAAAAATTACACGTTTTTTTACCACTAGGTTTAATTTGGCTTGACACAGCTCTGGTGGATTATCCGGACCTTATTCGTAAATGTCCTTGTTTCTTAATTTTTTATTGTACAGTGTATGCTAAGCCCAAAGGGGCTCATAGTAGTCATGTTTGTGAACAACTTTTACTATGGGACCAACACTGAAATCGAGAAAGAAAAAACTGCTCTTCCATACATTTTGTCGAGTGTCATTGACATTTTATATGGAACAGCCGATATTTTATTCTCGATTTCAGGGTTGGTCCCGTAGTAAAAGTTGTTCATAATGATGAGCCCCTTTCGGCTGAGGCTTACCCTTATAAAACTGCACGTTTGTAAAAATGTGGTGTCTGCTTTGCACTGTTTTAACAGAGCTAATGAAATTACTTATCCTCGTATGCTAAAAAAAAACTCTCAAGGCCGCACTATCTTATAGCTATCTTTTTCACACATTATCAACCTATTTGATGAAGAAAAATCACTGATTGAAAATGTAAACAAAAATGAATCTTCTTTGTCAAGATAGATAATTTAATGTTTGTATTTCTCTTTCAGTGATTTTCTTGTGTTCAAAATTGTTGAATCTTTTTCTCAAAAATGTTATTTTTAACTAGCTGCTATTTCACTTTCAATGTTTGTATGTATGTTCGGGGCAAATCTTGAAACTGCATTTTGGACGAGTTCCCCTTGTTCAATTGAGTTGAAAATGTTGCATGCCTGTCAAGTTCCGATGACAATATAATATTACGAGAGGGAGCTGATCTGGTGATGGAAACGGAAGGTGGAAAACAGAACTCCTCTGTAGCTAACAGTAGATTGATGGAGTTTTGACTCAGTTTGATCAGCTTACAGTACCAATAACGGATCTTATAAATGCTTGTCTTGAAAAAAAATTTTTCCTACAAAAACACGTTTGATTTTGCATGCGGTCGACTGAGAATTAATAGTAGTTAGTATATCACTTGTGCATTTTGATAATTTGATAGGTTTTTTGTCTTATAATTTTAGTGCACTAAAAGTCCATGTACGGACTTTCCATAGCATGCACTGTGTTCATTTTAGAAGCATGAAACTTTATAACCATGTACATGTTTGTGTTTATACTCATATTTTAAAAGTCACAAATATCCAGAAACCTAATAAGTAAGGTTCGGACCGCACTCGGAATACCTATTTGAAACAAATATGTATATAGTGCTATCTCAGGTTGTCTACACATGGCCTGACCTGACATCGTGTGAAAGGGACAGCTAGATTTGAATTTCACGGGAGCAAAAGAAACAAACTATTAAGGTTATAACTACTCCCTTTCGCTCCCCCAGAAATTTATATATAGCCATCTCTTTCAAACAGGCCATGTAGCGAGGCCTTCACCCTCTCACATGACTTGGAAAGGGATCGAATCACAGTGTGTTCTGACCTCTCTTTTTCTTAATAAGCTAAGAAAATGGTTGGTTCCAATACTCTCTGTAGAAACTTCACTTTACTAGAGCATAACTGAGCTTGACTGATATTGGCTTAGACTATGACTGAGACTCGTTTTTATTTTTAAATATTATACTTTATTTGAAAGTTTAAAATATTAACTAACACTGGCTAAATACACTATGATTGGAGCCAAAACTGAAAAGAGAAAAAAACCGTTTTAAGAAAAAAAAAATTACATGGTCCCTTCCTCCACAGTCAGAAGAACTGTGGGTATCGGCGCACACGGAAGAGGAAGCCCTATCCAAAGCGGTGGCCAAGTTCGGCGCGCCGCCGGATCAGATCCAGCTGGTGCGGGACGAGGACGTCCTCGACACCTGGTTCTCGTCGGGGCTGTTCCCGTTCTCGATATTCGGCTGGCCGGATAACACCGACGACTTGGAGGTAAATCATTTTGTAATAGACATTTTTTATACCGATCCAAGGCATTCGGAAAGTCTTTCTGATGTGAACATCAATCCGAGAACGCAATGGTCAATAGCAGACAGAAAAAAAACATGTAACATTGACATGTAAGCTGCCATTGCTAAATTAAAAAAAAAAAAACTTATAAAGCCATTTACTATATAGTATAGAGAATAAGAGTGCTAATGTCCATAGAAAGTTGCGTTACTCGATTGTTGTACTGATAAGGACGTAAGATGTCGCTAGTGCTTTATTCTGCGACATGGTCGTCACAATTTCTGCTTGACTTGAAATAGAAAGCCAAGCTAACACATTCGTAATGGTACTGAGAAAAAACGTAATATATGTATGAATATTTTTACGTTAATTATATCAGTAAAATTATTCGTTTTATATTTTATTTACAAAGCTCAATAGGTTCTCAAGAGATGGCGTTGAAAACATTATTTTTGGAAACATATTTTTATGTCGAATATTGCAATCTAATTTAATTAAACCTTAACTAGCGGATATATACTAATACTATGTTTCTATATTAACCACATTTCCTTCGGCTTTTATAGCGGTTTGGACATTAGCTGACTAAATACGAAAGCGCCATCTAGTTTTAAGCAGAATTTTCGGGGGTGGCGCATGACGCCAAGAACATTTATTTTGGACACCTTTTTGTATGAGGTTGTTATTCTTCTGGAGTAGATTTTCTGTGACTAGAGTAAGATATGAAGTGTTGATAATTGCGTGCGTGCGGATATAAGATTGAATATCTGTTCTTCCAGGCATTCTACCCAGGAACGCTGCTGGAAACGGGGCACGACATCCTTTTCTTCTGGGTCGCCAGGATGGTCTTCTTCGGTCAACGTCTCCTCGGCAAACTACCTTTCAAGTAATTCTATAGAGCAGTTTGCTTCTGTTTAATGTTCATACTAACTGTATCCTGCATTTTTACCAGGCCTATCGCACTGCGAGCTCCAAGCGTTTAGCCTTTTACCCGACTGACCAAGCAGTAGGTAATGTTTTCGGGGTATATGTAAGTATGTATGTTTGTGTGTTCCTATTAATTTTGTGTGAGCATAAAGAGTTTATCTATCTATATTACCTCCTGTGGCCTAAACGGCTTGACTAATTTTGACGAGTTAGGTATAGTTGGATTCGATGTAAATTTAGATGTGAATGTGTTTTCGTATTCTACATTTTGCAGTCGGGTATTTTTTTTTTTTCCAACAGAGAGATCTACCTCCACCCTATGGTCCGCGACGCTCACGGGCGCAAGATGTCCAAGTCCCTCGGGAACGTGATCGACCCCGTCCACGTGATCACCGGGGTCGCGCTGGAGACGCTGCACGACCAGCTCGAGGAGTCGAACTTGGACCCGCGCGAGGTCGAGAAGGCGAAGCAGGGACAGAAGCAGGACTATCCTAACGGGATACCCGAGTGCGGGACTGATGCGCTGAGGTTAGTCTGATGCTGACCACATCTGCAACAATTTAGATAGAGATAGCGTGAGTGATAGAGTGAGACCCCCTTAAACTGTCAAAATAAAAGTGAAGGTAAAATATTATTGTTTGTGATAATGAAAATGGTGTTTGAGAAAAAACTAACACAAACTATATAATATTGTATTTTGTTTTAATAAAATGGGAATACTCAAGTTAAATTGAGTCAGTGCAAGGCAAGACGAGGTCGCGCGCGTGTCTCGCTTAGCATTCCTTGATAAAGGTCACCGAATGTGATCGAAACTATAGTCGGAATAACGGACTCAATTTAACGTGAGTAGTCCCGTTTTATTAAAACAAAAATTTATCAAAATCACGTCAGATTTCATAGTAATTGTACCTTCACTTTTATTTTTTACAGTTTTAAGGGGGTCTCACTCTATCACTGAGAACCCCTTAAAACTGAAAAAAATAAAAAAGTTTGAGAAAATAACAATATTTCTTTCTCATCTACCATTTACATGAAAAAACCATTTAAATTAAAAAAATTCGCGAGTGGACGCATTTTTCATTTTCATCGCAATACAGCGCAAACGAATAGCGTCGTTTATGACCAATGTGTAAAAACGTGTAAAAACGCGATTATTAAAAGTCTTTCTGACAGATTGCGACTGACTGCAACCTACAAACGTTAGGTGGCTATTGCCACCTAACTAGGTATAGTTTTTTAGTTTGTTTTTATTAACATAAGTACTGACTTAATTTTAAAACTCGATGTTTTTTTTTTTATATGGATCATGTCCGCAATAAAGAATTATTATTATTAATATATACGTTGTAAGAGAGAAATTGAGTGTTTCTGTGTTTGACGGAGATTGAAAAAAGTTTATTGGTGGTAACAAACGTTAAATATCAATAAATAGATTAACTATCTACTGCCAAGAAGCTAACTTCTTTTGGCTGACTCCTTTGTTATTGCTCTCCTATTATCATTTCACCGTAATAATTTCTTATTTCCCCCGTTTGTTCCCAGGTTCGCTCTGTGCGCGATGACACAAGGGCGCGACTTGAATTTGGACATTTTGCGAGTCCAGGGCTACCGGTTCTTCTGCAACAAACTGTGGAATGCCACCAAGTTTGCGCTCATGTACTTCCCTAAAGACACCACGTATGAAGTGAGTTACTGCGCAACTTTTTACCCGACTACGCGAACCGAAACAGAGGGTTATGATTTTGACCGTTAAGAATAGAATATACCGCCGTCTTGTTCATACAAAAAGCGTAGTCTGATACACACCCCTGAATGTTATTCGATTTTGATAATTTTTTTATATGTTATCTAAAGCGTGGTTTTTTTTTTTGAATTCGCAATATCTTCGTTGTTATGGGCACTTAAGGTGACAGTTTTTTTTTGCGTCGACAATACGACGAAGAAAAGTAAAAATATAGTATTGTAATTTCCCCAGGTGTTTACCCCGTCCCTGCCGTCGGGGTCGGCCCTGTCCCCGATGGACCGGTGGATGCTGTCCCGCGTGTCGCTGGCGGCGCGCGCCGTGGGTGCCGGCTTCCGGAGCTACGACCTGCCCTCCGCCACCACGCACTGCTACAACCTGTGGCTCTACGACCTCTGCGACGTTTACCTGGTCAGTAAGAAATCACTGCGATGTTTACCCGGTCAGTGAGAAATCACTGCGATGTTTACCCGGTCAGTGAGAAATCACTGCGATGTTTACCCGGTCAGTGAGAAATCACTGCGATGTTTACCCGGTCAGTGAGAAATCACTGCGATGTTTACCCGGTCAGTGAGAAATCACTGCGATGTTTATCCGGTCAGTGAGAAATCACTGCGATGTTTACCCGGTCAGTGACAAATCACTGCGATGTTTACCCGGTCAGTGAGAAATCACTGCGATATTTACCCGGTCAGTGAGAAATCACTGCGATGTTTACCCGGTCAGTGAGAAATCATTGCGATGTTTACCTGGTTTATAGTTTGAAGAGTTGTAGAACATAATCGATACCAATAGAATGTTATCCTCAGGAATACCTGAAGCCCGTGTTCGCGAGCGGCACGGAGCGCGAGCAGGCCGCCGCGCGACAAACGCTCTACACCACCCTGGAATACGGTCTCAAGTTGCTCAGCCCGTTCATGCCGTTCGTCACCGAGGAGCTCTACCAGCGGCTGCCGAGGAAGGACACATCTTGTCCTTCGATCTGTATCGCGACCTACCCTACTGTAAGTAGCACGGCCGCCGGGGGACGGGAAGGGGGACAAGGGGGTGAACTTGCACCCCTTCCGGCGTACATTAAAAGAACGTACATGAAAAAAAAAATGTAATAATGAAGACGAAGAAAAAAAAAACCATATTGTTGTTACGAAATCACAAAAAAAACTGTAATATATATCTTTTCAATAGAAAATGCTATTAAACCTTGACGAAATGTAAAAGTCGTTCAAAAAGACGAGTACTATATACTAGAATATGTCCGTTGTTGATCGAAACCTCAGTATAGTAATATTATAAGGGACTTGAAAGCGCCCCGGGCGCTCGGACGGGCCGCTGTGGCGCTCTATAGAACTGTGGTGGGCGCTCGTATTAAGTCCCTAAAGAGGTAAACTTTTTAACTTTCTTGTTTGTACGGAGTAATCGGAAAACTGCTGACCTGATAAAAAAAATAATTCACTAATAAAGAAACACTTACCCCCGAATACTGAAACGTTTGTTAACTTTGACAACAGATTAATTCTAATACTGCCTTTGTCTGGCACTAAACAAATGATAAAGACAGCAATAGACTTATTCTGTCGTCAAAGTTAACAAACATTTCAGTATTCGGGGGTTAGTGGCATATCAATCAATCAAACTTTTTATTTGACATAAATAGTTTTGACACATAAAGTCTGTTCACTGAGAATGTCTAATAGGGAAGTCGGGGACTGCACGTCATTGGTCGCAGATAACGAACACGCTGCGAGCAAAGAAAGGAAAAGGGGGCGTGGCATTCGAGTGAACATAACTTATTTACGTCAAAGCACCGAATTCTGCTTGACATCCCTAAACTGCATTTCGAAGGAGTATCCTTTTCACTTTCATACAATTGTGCAAGACAGTGCGCCCTATATTAGACATTCTCCGTGAACCGACTATGAGAGTGCGTCCTATATTAGACATTATCAGTGAACAAGACTACTTTTGTTGACAGTGCTGGTCTCGGGAGTCTGGTCGAGAATCAGCTAGCCAATATATGAAACCTATCGCTTTGTTTTCCCAGGAGGATGACACGCCCTGGCGGTGCGAGGAGTTGGAGGCCGAGGTGGAAACGACCCTGAAGATAGTCCACCTAATCCGGTCCACTCGCTCCGAGTACAACATCACCAACAAGCAGAAGACCACCGTTCATCTCATCATTGCCGACGATTTGAAGGTATGCTCTCTACTGAGTTCTCTCGCCGTACGAAAATTACTATCGAAACAAAAAAAAAACTTTCGTAAGTATTCGATGGCATAATTAAAATATTATTTATTTATTTATCAACTCTTTTCTTCTTATTAACAACTAGCTGCGCCCCGATGCGTAATCCAAATATTTTTCCTGGATAGTAAGTGGCTTATGAGTTAATCCAGGGTGTAAGCTACCTCCATACCAAATTTCATTCAAATCCGTTCAGCCGTTACAGATTTGAACGAGAACAAAAACACATACTTACACATATACTTTCGCATTTATAATATTAGTGTGATATCGTTAAAAGAAAAATAAAATACCCTACTGCAAAATGTAACCAGTGACACTCCTGACGTAAAGAGAAATCCAACGACACCTCGCTGATCAAAATCGGTCAAGCCGTTTAGGCTACAGGACGTATTATAGGAACAAGCAAGCATACTCACATACGCCCCAAAAAATTACCCTCCTTCTTGGGCAGTCGGGTAAAAACGGAACATCGCTAGCTGCGTTTACGAGTTTTTTAACTTAGTATATAATTTTAAAAAATCACAAAAAAATGTTTCGTAATTTTATGACCGAGCGAAGCGCAGGTCTTTATTTCTAAGAGAATTTGTTTGTGTGTTTATTTGTTCGGGAGAAACTCGAAACATTAATCCGATCTTCATGGTTTTTTTTTTTTTTTTTTTTTTTTTTATGTTACTTGGTGACGAGACGAGCAAGTCGCTCACCTGATGTTAAGCGTCACGCTTGCCCATAACAGTTCAGTGCCACCCAGAATTTTGAACTTCAACAGTTCAAAACAATGCGCGGCAATGCATTGCGCTCGTCACCCTGAGATGTTAGATGTTTAATCTCTGTATGCCCAGTAATTACGCTGGTAACATTGCCCTTCAATCCGGAACACAGTAATGCTTGCACACTACTGCTTGGCGGTTGAATAACTGGCAAAGGTGTGGTACTTCCCCAGGCGGACTCTGCAAGAGAGCCCTACCACTACAAAAATAGACAAGTGTTATAGATTTTCACTAGCCTTGTGGCTCAGTGGGCCGATTTCCACCTTCTGAGCTATAGGTTGTGGGTTCGATTCCCACCCAGGACAAACATTTGTGTGATAAACATGGATGTTTGTTCTTTGTCTAGATGTTTCTATGTATTGTATGTATGTATTTACAAAAAAAGAAAAAGTATTTATGTATTCTATCAGTCATCTGGTTTGTCAAGCTTGCTTAGTTTGGGCTAGATGGCGCTGTGTGTGAAAAAGTCCAATATTTATTATTATTATTAGATACACACCGATGACGTAAGCTAATGTCAGTATAACAAGCACAACTTTTGGAAAATAATACAATGACGTGACCTGACTTCTTCACGTTCCCGCCAAAACTCCTTTAGCTCATTTAAGATGCTTAATGTTCACCAGGTGGAGAGTATGAAAGGTCTGTTCCGGTCGGTGCAGTCGTTAGCGAACAGCGAGCTGAGCGAGGCGCCGGCCCCGGGCGGGTGCTCCATACTCACCGTCTCGGACAAGATCGAAGTTCGCCTCGTGCTCAAGGTATGTACATAACGTAGATAGAGAAAGCAATAGATGGCTGGAATACATGTCTCTTTTCCACAATAAAAAGTAAAAAAAAAAAGTATTCATCCTCATAATCCACAGCCTTCCTTATCCCACAGCTGGGTATAGGCCTCTCTTGCTATGCCATCTGTCTCGGTCCTGTGGTTATCTAGTCCAGGTTCGACCCGCGACAGTGACGATATCGTCGACCCATCTCGCAGCTGGACGACCAACGCTCCGCCTATCTTGTCTCGGCCATTAAAGTATTATAAATATAAATAAAACACGTTCTTTCGCTAATGGCTGAATCGAAGTAAGTTTATTTATGAGAAAAACAAGTAAGTTGCTACCTTAACTAGATAGATGGCGCCACGACCACATTTTGATACCACAGATTAACAATAAATATAATAATTTAAAATTAATTAAATTAATTAATTAAATTTTTAAAATGTATTATAAATTTGATTATATATTGTATTATATAGTATAAAGAAAAAGGGCAAAGTTATAATATTTCTCCCGTAGCGTATGTTCAGTTTTTATTGCAGGCTATTATTACTGCATCGTGATTGGTCGAAACAATAATAAAATTATATTTCAAGTCATACGATTAGTTAACAATAATACGTCGAAATTACGAAGGTAAATTAATTACTACGCTAACCTAATCTAGTACTAGGTTTATTAAAAACATTTCAATTCCAGGGCCTATTATTTTATTTTTATTTTAAAAGTTCTTTAGTCAAAGTCAAAGTCAAAATTTTATTTGCGTGAAATTTTATTTGACATAATAATAACATACGTACAAACTAGACAAAGTTCAAAATATTGTATAAGCCAATATTGCGTGAATAACTTTTTCAGGCTAGCAACGCCTCTGTAAGTCTTTTAAAAACTAAGTTTGTTTTATATCATCCATTATTCCAGGGCCTAATCGACCCCCAAAAGGAGATCGCGAAACTGGAAAAGAAGAACGAAGCTCTCTCGCAGACAATATCGAAGCTTGAACAAGCCATGTCCGCCGAGGACTACTCCACCAAAGTCCCCGCTGACGTACAAAAGGCCAACACCGAGAAACTGGCCACCTCCCGGGGGGAGATCGAAAGGCTACAAGCTGCCATCGAAACGCTGAAACTTATATAAAAATACCCGTCAAGTGCGTGTTGTGACATGCTCTTGGTAGGGTTCCGTAGCTATGTTAGAAATAAATTATCGTCATCAGCATAGGCCTCATAGATACTTTGTACTTTAT
Source organism: Apocheima hispidaria (assembly GCA_947579745.1). Lineage (NCBI taxonomy): Eukaryota > Metazoa > Arthropoda > Insecta > Lepidoptera > Geometridae > Apocheima > Apocheima hispidaria. Next base: position 1,745,847 of record OX388159.1, read on the forward strand.
TTTCTATCTCTTTTATGTTTTGGCTCCACACATGGTGTATAATCTGCCAGTGTCAACTTTGTAATATTTCAAGTGAACTGAAACTCAGTCTTAGCCTGAAGTCGAGCAAAGTATGGCACAGTCAAGTACAAGTCATGCCCCTGTAAAGTAATGGTTATATTACTGGACTTTCACGAACACGGAAACGCATTATCATCTGAGTCGTCAAGCAAAGACCTGTAAGTGCGAGCGAGATAGACAGATTCAATTATTCATGAAACGACGTTTCAGATGGTAAAGCGTTTATTAGAGTGAATAAATAGCCATCGCTTTTTCAAAATAAATCATTTTTTACAACATTGCAACATTTACATATTTTTTTAAATCGTTTTTATTCGCCACGTTCCAGCTGAAACCCTTCTATGTACTTTGTTAAAGGTTGTGTAAAATACTGCAGAGTAATTCGAGTTGGTAAAGAGAAAATTAGTAATGCAGTAAGTTAACACAGATAAAAGGCACCATCTATGCTGGCGCCATCTGTATGATGTTTCTACCGGCTAACCCCATTTAACAAAACCTATCGTTTATAACTAACGGACCCAAACAATCCACCTGGGTGGTTGGTTAGGAAAACATGCTCTTAACAGACCACCAGCTGTCCACCTGGGTAGTCGGTTAGGAAAATTTGCTCTTAACAGACCACCAGCTGTCCACCTGGGTGGTCGGTTAGGAAAACTTGTTCTTAAAGGACCACCAGCTTTCCATCTGGGTGGTCGGTTAGGAAAACTTGTTCTATAATAATTTCAAAGTACTTATTAGAAACGAGCGATATTAATGTATGGAGACTTGTAGCTGGAACTATTATTTATTTAGTAAGCAAAGTCATATAATTAATCTATGATAAAGTGAAAGATTTAAATTAAAATGTTGTATTTTATTTGTATAGTATTTATTTTGAATATTTTGTATTACAAAATAAGGTTTGAAATAAAAACATTTTGATATAACCAGTATTTTAATTACAGAAAATTATAGAAATGGTAACAATACAATAGTTCTACACATGTTTATAGATTACCCCCTATAGATTCTGCTCACAGAACGATCGAACGAAGCGCAGAATACACCTATAAACATTCACTTTTATTGGTTCGTTACTAGGCGCGAGAAGGCGTAGCCTTAGAGTGGCAGCATGCGAGAGCCACATACGCAGCCAACCGAAGCTTCGTGTGGCGAGCACCGGCGTCAACAGTGTGCGGCGAGACCTTAGAAAATGTATGAAAACTACAGGAATTGACCTGTGTCGAAATGTTTCAGCCTCCTTCCGATGATATTCAGAGCTAGGCTCCATGCCCGGATCCAGGCCTTCCCAAGAAAATTAAATATTGTTTAGGTCAAATACATAAAGTTAATAAGGAGAATTCTGTAGTTTTGGTCATGATCCAAAAAAACTTGAAAAAACAAAGTCTTGGTTCCGGGTGACACCAGCTAACGCTAAGATCTTTGTCTACCGCTCTTGCTTATCCACGCTGATGACGTAGGCTGCAGCGTAAGCTATAGGGTGACCTATTGGATCTCGGAGTGCCATGAGTGGCCGAGTACGTACTTCAAGTTTTCGGCTACTATGATATTTTGGTCGACGGCAGCGGTGTCTGCTGATTGCTACCGTAGTTTCTGAGGCAGGCTCTAAGAAATGTATAACTGTTGAAACAGCGAATCCGTATATCTGAGCGCCTGATAATCGAGTACTTACGAATTTCTTGAAGTACCAGACAGCCCCATTTTCAGGAAATGTGGATATTAAAACGAGAAGAGAACGTCAACTCCACGGCCTACGTGCCGTACCGTGATAGTAGTTATTTTCTATTTGCCACATATTAAATAAAAAAGCATACAAGGCTATTATAGTTGCACTTATAAATAAAATAACTAGAAAAAGAGGGCTACAGCATCAACACGTGGCCCAGGCTTCTTAAAATATTTTTTAAGAATATAAATTTGTAACAAAATATCACAGAATTCTCCTTATAAATAAGGTCAATATATTTTTTTATTTAAAAATGGCGCGCGCCATATAATAATACTCTTTGGCGCGCGCGCTCAAATGCATAGCCAAGATAATATTTATTTGTCTTATTTTTAGGCTCCACACGTTGTGTATCCAAAGCCAAAGCCAGTGAGTGTGAAGTCAAAGAATTCACAATGAGGCGTTTTCCAAAAAAAAAAAGAAATTCTGGTTATAAAAGTACTTAATAGATGGCGTTAGATGTACTTTGAGTTTTTTCTGTCACTGTCAAGACATGAAAGACAAAAAAAATGTACGTGTGCCTTTTTTTTTTTCTCGTGTTTTTTGGCTCGACATGTGTATTTAGACAATTTCAAGTAACGTAACTATGTATTTGACTTCATTTGAAATATTACAATAGTTGACACTGGCTAAATATACAACGTGTGGAGCCAAAATTTACGTTTTAAAAAATAAACATAAAATATTTCGACAGAAATGACAATGACAGGTAAAACGATAGGTCTGTTACGCAATCTAGTAAGAATTTTATAACTACTTTTTTTTTGAGTTTTGGCGGGAACGTGAAGAATTCATGTCGCGTCATTTTATTATTTTCCAAAACTTGTGTTATTTCGAGTGTTAATAATAATAATAAAAAAAAAAGCACCGCTGACATTTAGACGTCTTTTTTGTCTGTCGTTATTATTTAATTTTATTTCGTGTTGTTTTGCATTTTATACAAGATCCGTTATACCATACAAGAAAAAGGGGAAAAAACTGCATTGTTTAAGCATATTTTGAAGAAAAATACACCTACATTGCTTCTTGCCTTCACCTTTTTTTCTGTTTGACCATCTGACATCTCAGTGTCACGTCAAAATAAAATCAGATAAACAACATGAAGACTACGGAAAAAGATGATAACACGCTCAAGAAAGAGAAACACAGCGGACACTGTTAACGCACGACCACCATCTCCGCCCGCTCCGCCGTCTCCGAGTTCTTCGTCGGGGGATGACGTGTTTGTCACCCCACGCGAAACAAGTGCCTCGTCGAGTGACGTGAGCGGGCCGCGGACGCCGCCGCCACTTCCACCTGCGCGACGAGGACGTCCCCCGCTGCCGGCACGCCTGGGGCCAGCGAGGCAACCTGCCTCGCGCACGGCTTCTGCTACCGGTGGTGTAGTGCGACGCATGCGATGGTCTCAGACTAATAACGAGAACTGCATGCGCGCCTATTATGGGGCTACAGAGGGGGGAACTAACCTGACGGCGTACCGTGATAGGATGCTGTCTTTGTTTCAGGCCCTCGAACCAACCGTCGCCGTGTCCGCCCAAAGACTGTCGGATCAAGTGCGGGCTATCCACCGGTGCAAGCTGCTGGATCAGTCTGTGCTTGATCGGCTCCGCCTGGCGGCGCTACCTACTCGCCCGATTCCTGCCTCAATGCGTGACCTGCCTGTCGCGTCGTTGGCCCCGTCTCTGGCTTCAATACCGACGTCGGTGGCGACACTAGCGACACCGGTTGATCGCGCCGTTGATGTGGAAGATTTTGCGAGTACTAGCGTTACAAACCAGGCGAGAGAGCAATTGAGGGGGGCTTTGGAAGACGCGATTTCCCAGTATCGGTTCACACTGGACGCTAGGCCGCGACTACCACGTTTGCCCACTCATAGACGCAACCTAGCGTTAATGGGAGCCCTGAACGCTTTGCTAGCCCCATATTTACGGGCTAGCCAAGATTTGACTGACACACACTCGATCCTGTACTGCGGGGCCATCGCGGCGTGTCGCGTTGCACGTGTTAAGTTTCCGGATACTAACCGTGCACCGCGAACCGCCGGGGGTGTGCCCGCATGGCAGGTGCGGATCGAGCGGCGCATCAGCACGTTCAGGACTCTCATTGCAAAGCTGATCTGCTTCAGCCGGGGGAATAATCGCATAATAGTCATGCGTTTCGTGACAAAGGCTTTCGCTGGGACCGATATCAGGCCTCAGCACTATCTAGCAAATGTCACGGAACGCATCGACTACCTGAAGCAGAAAGTCTATGCATGGGCAAACCGTATTCGTCGCTACAGAGAGCGTGCGGACAGATACTGGCAAAATCGCCTTTTCCAAAGCGACCAAAGGAAGGTGTACCGAAATTGGGAGGAAACCGACCGACGTGTGAGTGATGGGCAGCTACCGGATCCTAGCGCCATGACTGATTTCTGGCGCAGTATCTGGTCGGTGCCCATCGAGCACACGGAGGGTGAGTGGATGCGTGTTGTCGAGCGGGAATGCGAGTCCATCGAACCCATGGGGTCTATTTTAATAGACCCCGTAGATGTTAGTTGTGCGATCCGTACGGCACAGAACTGGAAAAGTCCTGGCCCGGACGGATTGCACAACTTCTGGATAAAATGGTTTCAATGCTCTCATGACCGCTTGGCAACACAATTCCAAGAAGCCCTCGAGCTCGGTTCCCTTCCCAGGTTCTTGACCACTGGTATCACCTTCCTGCTCCATAAGTCCGGTAGTACCACGGAAGCTAAGAACTACAGACCCATCACGTGCTTGGCTACCATCTACAAGCTTCTTACATCCATTCTGACCACAAAAATTAACGCGCACATCGTTGCGAATAACGTTTTGGCCCCCGCTCAGAATGGATGTAGGGTTGGGTCCCGTGGTACTAAGGAGCTCCTCCTCATCGACATGACCATTAGCCAACAAGTCCGGCGGAACAAGGGAGCCCTCTCTGCTGCCTGGATTGACTATAAGAAGGCCTATTCAAATTCAAATTCAAAACATTTATTTCAGGTAAAATTTAACCCATACAAGAAAATTAAAACAAATTACATACAACATTCAAAATTCCAAAATAAAAAAAATAAAAATTATATTAACACACTACATTATGTCAAATTTATTTAAACAAAACAAATATTACACCATGTCAAAATTAAATTAAGATAAGATTTAGAAAATGAATAAGATGTCAATGTTGCAATTGTGATCTAGTACTTTCTCACCGGCATTGGTACTGGTACATGCCTCTCGCAGCAATGCCGGAGGAAAGCACAGTCCAACCTGCCCGCAATCATTTTTAGGACGGTGTTAGAGCTGGCCCGAACTCTGCGCACCAAAGACACGGCCCGCGATCGTATGGTCGTGTGAAAACAGGCAATGTGCGCGTCCGCGAACATGCCTGAGGCGCTGCAAAATCGGGGCAGACCCAACAACACCCTAAGAGCGTTGTTATAGAGGACGCGGAGGTCACTGTATCTCCTTTTAGTATAGTCAGCCCACAGGCTGCACGTGTAGAGGGATGTACAGAACGCTCTGAAGAGCGTAACTTTGACCTCTGCCGAACACCGTGCAAACCTACGTGCTATCATGTTGGCTCTAATCGACAGCGACCTCCGCTCCCGCTCAATGTCCTCGTCGTCTTTGAGGTTGGCAGTTATTACATGTCCTAAATATTTAAAACGGTCAACCTTTTTCAAGGGAATACTATTAAGTAGAACAGGAGGTGTATTCTGAGGGCATTTTCCACCGGACTCAAAGACCATCCATTCACTTTTCTTTACATTGTACTGTAATCCGTGGCCACAGGCATACTCCTCGCATATCCGTATCAGCGTCCTCAAACCACAAACGGAAGCACTCAGCAGCACCATGTCGTCTGCGTAACTCAAGTTATTGACACAAACACCGTCAATGTGGCAACCGACATGCCGACTGCTAAGCTCCATGAGCAACTCATTAACGTACAGGTTAAACAGGGTTGGAGAAGTTAACCCGCCCTGCCTGACACCACACTCGAGCCGATACGGATCCGACACTGCACCTGCCCACCTAACAGAGTTAAACTGGTGCGCATACCAGTACTGGAACACGCTGACTAGTTCCTGGGGCAAGCTGATGTCAATAAGTTTCTCCCACAGCAGGTCATACGACACCAGATCAAACGCTTTTGACAAGTCGAGGAAGCAGGCATACACTGGCGTTTTCCGCTTTGTATAGTATTTGACGGTATGCTTAAGACACAGTATGGCACTTTCCGTGGACAGCCGAGGACGAAACCCGAACTGGTTATCATGTAGTGTTACGTATCTGTTTAACTGTGTGTTAAGCATGCCGTCAAACACCTTAGCTATAACCGTAGCTAGAGATATAGGCCTGTAGTTACTCTTATCGGCAAGGTCACCAGTCTTATTTTTCACTACAGGCACAACTACAGTCTTCATGAAATCATCGGGCAAGTACGTATGGCTCACGCATAGCGAGTAGAACATAGCTAAAACTCTAGAAATATGTGGTCCTGCGTGCTGCAGGTGCTCTATGCTGAGACCATCGTGTCCCGGGGACTTGCCTTTCGAAATTTGCTTTATGGCTTTAGTTACATCTTTCGCCAGGAAGGTGGTGTCCACTACTTCACTGTTCGTGTCAGCATTAAGCACCGCACTCGCCGGGCCCAAAGGAGACTTCACAGAGAAATACTTTTTAAAAATATTTGCAATCTCTATTGGGTCGCTCACACCATCGACGCTAACTGGAATGCCAGGTCGTGCATTCTCTTTACTGGTAGCCTGCCAAAAACCGCGGAAGTCCCCCTCAGAATGTTTTTCCGCAAGAGCATCCATTCTAATTTGGTCCTGATGACTTTGGCACCATTTTAACCTAGACTTGAATACCCTTCTGCTATCACACATTTCCTGATACACGCAGCCTGATTTAGGTCTACCACAAAACACCCATTCCCTGAACTTCGACCTGGCCAACCCGTGAGCCCCACTGACATGTTTATTCCACCCTACTACGCGAGAGCCACTACCTCTTTTTAGTGTACTACTGCCTCCCCGACTCGCCACCGCCGCGTCTCGAAGGGCGCCCACAATGTCGGAATACAGCTTATCCAGAGTACGCCTGTGGTCACAGTTACAACAAAAACAGTCGGCACAATTTACAAATTCAGAAGGAAAGTCAATCAGTCTAAGTTTTTTATGGCACTCTTTGGCGTACCTCGCGATTTGGTCGTCACTTCTCACCTTCCATACTACATCTTTATTCACATTTGTGGTTTTGGGTAAAAAATTAGGTGTTAGTATTTTTATATTACACTGAATAATAAGGGGGAAGTGGTCAGACCAAAGAGTGTCATAATTCACATGTACATCAACAATGCACTGTTTTGCCGAGTGAGTTGCAACACAGTGATCAAGCCAGCTGGTTGTCCAGTGCACCTCACTAATAAACGTGAAAGTGCCTGACTCCGATCCAAGCATATCCACATCGACACAAGACCATTGTTGCTCACGACACATACTAGCTAGTTCACCATAAAACAACTCACCCGGATCCGCATTAAAATCTCCAAGTATGAACACTGATTCAAATCCATACTCGTCGATAATAGCATTGATTGCACTTAAGCATTCCGTAAACTCAAGTAAGTTATCTACAGAGTTAGTTGGTAAATACACGCTCATCACGACAACTGTGTTGTCACCTGTAGTAATTTTAATAGCGCATATACGCACATTATTACACTGCAACACTGAAACCTGTTGAAACGCACTATATCGGTAAAGGACACACACCCCCCCGTGGCCACGCCCCTTTACGATTCCTAAACTGGTTTCCACTGCTGAGGTTGCCGTGTAGCCAAAACTACTGTCAATCGTGCTGATGAATGGAATGTCGTGCGGGAGTAGCCATGTTTCTTGAAGGCAGATCACGTCGCACGTTCGACATAAGTTTCTAACGTCTTCTATTGATCGTTTTATATTTTTACAGTTGAAACTTGCTAAATAATAAGAACCTTTATCCATTATTAGGCTGATTTAGGCCGTTAACAGTTTCCGCCTGTATGCGCTTAAAATTCACAAAACGTCTAAATATTATTCCTGTAGGCCAAATGGTTTCATCCATGTACAGTGGTAGATTATTCTCTGACGTGAAGAACTTGAAAGCTTTGTGACCTCTTTCAATTTTCATATTTATTTTCTCTAATATCACTGTCTCCTTAGTTTTATTTTGGATGTAACTAATAATATCCTTTTCAGTCGTGTCATTGTGTATATTAGTTATGAAAACGGGTATTTTCTTTTCCGCCGCCTTGAAATTACACTGTGCATCTCTAGCTACGCCTGATTTACCCAGGAAACGATAATTATCTTGCTTCTTGCGATACGATACTTTCTGCCATCCTTTATTGCAACTATTTCCATTTATAAAGATTTCGCTAATAGGTAGTGGCTTCTCCAAATCAAGCTGCCCCGCTTCATTACTGCAGCCGGCAATGACAGTCAGCTGACGCGCTACCTGTGTAACGGGGCTCGGTATTTCTGACGTCATCACAGAGCTCGCAGGCAGTGCCGCCGTCGCTGTATAACCGGTTTTCGCACGAGTCTCTCGGCTCACTGCGGCCGGCCGTACTTCCCCCGCGCTGCACCCGGTGCCCGCGCTTGCCTGTTCGCCCATCGCCGCCCGTCGCCGCTCACATGATTTACTTTCAGTTTGTATATTTTCTTCTACCCTCATTTCTCGATATTGAGATAGAGGAGACAAATTTTTTACTGACTCGTTATCGATATATGTATGAGACTCGTTCAATGTAGAAAAACGGCAATCGTGCGACAGCCCCGCGGGTCCACTATCAAGCCAAGCACCGCGTTTCGTATTCACTTTAAACGCCGAAGTTGGCGGCGAAGAATCGTTTTTTAATTGGAGAACTTCCGTTTTTAATTTATTTACACTGTCGAGTGTGGCATAATTTGTTTTTATGTCATCAACTTCATTTTTCAATACCAACATATCCTTCAGTAGCTTGGTGCAATCTAAGTGATCGAATAAAATCGGCGGTAGTTTGTCAAGGTTTCTTGCCACAAAAACTGGTATTATATCGGGCTCAGTAGATTTGAATAGATTCATAATATCTCCTAAGTCACGTTCTTCCTTTCCTTTATTTTTGCGCAGTATTTTTCGCTTCTCCGTCGGGATCGAGTCGAACAGAAGTGACTTCGCATCTTTTATTTCTTCAGCGGTAAACGCAGACGAACATATTCGCACTAGTGTCTCTTCATCTATCACAGACACTTTATTTTGAATGTATGACAACATTTCATTTATAACAATATTACATACATTGCACTTTATCACGTTAACGTTCGTCATATTTATTTACTCAAATCTTACCCCGCAACGCGTTAACACAAGGCGAGATCGAGCGACCGACTGTGACTATGACTCAGTGCCTCATTCATGGCTGGAGAGGATTTTAGAGTTGTATAAAATTAATACAACTCTGAAATCATTCTTAGGTGCATGCATGGGGCAATGGGCCACAGTCCTTCGTCAACCAGGTGGTGTAAATGGCTCCTCTGGCCCGCAAGACTTGATAAGGATTGAGCGAGGCATCTTCCAGGGCGACAGTCTGAGTCCCTTGTGGTTTTGTCTAGCTCTGAATCCTCTCAGCACTTTGCTGAAGGATTCAGAGCTGGGCTATCGGCTTCGTAGGGGGGGTGAAGTCATCTCTCACTTGTTGTATATAGACGATCTCAAGCTATTTGCACCGAAACGCCAAGACTTGATGGAGCTGCTAAAAACTACAGAGGTTTTTAGCAGTGACATCAGGATGGAGTTCGGTGTAGATAAGTGTGCGGTCATGCATGTACAGCGGGGGAAAGTTGTAAGTTCTCCGAATTTACAGCTTTCTGAGTCGATGACTCTCAGATCCCTCTCCGAGGCCGAGACCTACAAGTACCTCGGTATTTCAGAGTCGTTGGGTATATCGGTAGTGGACGTCAAAAAGTCGGTGAAGGAACGCTTCTTTTGTCGTCTGACAAAAGTACTGAGCAGTCTTTTGTCTGGCGGCAACAAGGTGCGTGCCTACAACGGCTGGGTGATACCTCTACTGATATACTCCTTTGGCATACTGAGGTGGACTCAGACTGAGCTGGACGCCCTGGATAGGAGGGTCCGTCAACTGCTCACAACACATCGCATGTTACACCCACGCTCGTCTGTTATGAGACTGTACATTCCGCGGAAGTGGGGAGGTCGAGGCATTTTAAATGCCAAGAACCTCCACAACCGTGAGGTGTGCAGGCTCAGGGATTTTTTCCGCAACAACGGGTGTGGGATGCATTGTGATGTTGCGGCAGTTGACAGGGGTCTCACGCCGCTCTCCTTGGCAAACGAGAACTGGCGCAAACCATCGGTGCTGAGCACTGAGGATCGCAGGGACGTATGGAAGGGCAAGGAGCTGCACGGGCGGTTCTATCGGGCCTTAACAGGGCCTGATGTGGACTTGCTCGCGTCGGTGAACTGGTTACGCTTCGGTGACCTCTTTGGGGAAACCGAAGGTTTTGCCTGTGCAATTGCGGACGAAGTTATCAAGACGAACAACTATCGGAAATATATCCTGAAGGACGGTACGGTCGACATTTGTCGGGCATGCCACCGTCCCGGAGAGTCACTCAGGCATATAATTTCCGGTTGTTCGCATCTTGCTAACGGCGAGTACTTGCACAGGCACAACCAGGTGGCCAGGATCATCCATCAGCAACTTGCCCTTCGATACGGCCTTGTCGAATCTGAGGTGCCGTACTATAAGTACGCGCCAGTGCTCGAAAATGGTCATGCATTGCTCTATTGGGACCGCTCTATTATCACGGACAGGACTATTGTCGCCAATAAGCCTGATATCGTGATAGTCGACCGGTCCCAACGCCGGGCAGTGCTCGTCGACATCACCATCCCTCATGACGAGAGCCTCGTGAAAGCCGAGAAGGACAAACTCAGCAAGTACCTTGACTTGGCTCACGAGGTTACCGCCATGTGGGATGTTGACTCGACGATCATTGTCCCGATAGTCGTTTCGGCGAACGGCCTTATAGCGAAGAGCCTCGACCAACATCTCAAGAGGCTCTCGCTAGACGGTTGGGTAAAGGGCCAGATACAGAAGGCAGCCATCCTTGACACGGCGCGCATAGTCAGGAGGTTCCTCACTCTGCAGCCCTAACCGCCGGTAGCTTGGGCCCTGCCTCGCTGTCGGCGGCACTCTAGGTTTAGGTTTTTTATAGCATTTTTTATTTTTTTATATTAATTTTATGAAAAACCTAAATTTAAGAAGTACAATAAATAAATGGAATAATAATAATAATAAATATCTGGGACATTTTTGCACACATCGTCACCTGACCCCAAACTAAGCAAAGCTTGTAATATGGCTGCCAGAGACTGATATACGTACATAGATATTTTTTAAATACATACTTATATAGATATTAACACCCAGACATAGAACAAACACAAATATTCGTCACATGAATGTTTGTCCTAGATGGGAATCGAACCCACGCCCCCAAGCACAGTAGGTAGGTTCACTACCAACTGAGCCACCGGGGCAGTCACCGGGGTTAATGTGTAAAAACGGTGAATTTTTACCCGTTAAGTGTTCGTGAACATGCACGAGTGTTGGTGAATGGTATAATGTCGTGAAAAGTGAATTTTCGTGTTGTTTCCAAAACTCTATAGAAGGCTCTAGTAAAGTTTTCACCACTTTACTGGGGCATGACTTGGACTTGACCGTGACTTGCTTTGCACGCTTTTGACTGTGACTATGACTTGTTTGGTAATATCTATATTTTTTCATTCTGATACGTTTCCCCGTTTTAAAACAAAAAATAAATAAAAAGAACATGACACTGGCAAAAGCACAAGCCGTGCGACGCCAAAGTCCGGAAAGGACAAAAAAAAAAAAAAAATATTCTTTGGTTTATATTTTCTTTGACGGGCACTGCCTTTCTCTGTTTTTTTAAAGTTCGTATCGTGATTTTGCGTTATTGAACTGGGATTTATTTACCCTATAATTATTTTCGTAATATTTTAGAGTATTCACTGATAGCTGATTTGCTTTTCTTATCATATTATTCAGCAGCAATTCTAAGATTCAGCTCGGTTGCGGATCAGCACAAAGAGCAACGAATTACACAGCATCTTGAGTCTTCACCATGGAATTTCCCACTCTTGGCGAACATTGCCAATACCCTGCTTGCAACCAAACTGATTTCCTGCCTCTGCAGTGCAAGTGCGGCATGGTATTCTGTCGGGAGCATTTCAACTCTCATTGTCTCTCTGGTGATTGTGAATTGGCACCAAAACCTGAAGTGAACTTTATTAGTAACGACAAGATATTTAAGTGCTCCGAAAAAGGATGCAGGAAGGGCAATCTACATGAAATGCTATGTGGAAAGTGTAATAAACACTTCTGTATCGAACACAGATTTCATGAGTTAGTATCTACGTCTAATATCCTACTGATATATAAGAGAAAATATCAAATCATCAAAAACCCAAAAACAACAAGCGTTGAATAATACTGGCTCTACCAGTCTGCAGTTCCACATTACTATGAAATACTAAAATACAATATATAATATGAAATGTCCATTTTCAAAAAAGTGGAAATATCATATTTTACCTATAGGAACCATAAGCAGTCTGGTGTTCATTACAAACAAAACATGTTTTTGAGTTGGCAATTATATTAGGTATTTTATTTATGCTTAAATTTTTCAGCACATGTCCCGAAATAGATGACAAAACAATGGCGGAAAAAATAGAACAACTCGAAGCACCAAGAAGGCAGTTTAGAGAGGCAAACAAGCATTTACAAGATAAGGTACTTTCTACTTTATAACTCACTAGCTTTTGCCAGCGGCTTCATATGCGCTGTGAACAAGAAATAACCTGTGTTACTCAGGGATGGTGCATCTTTCTACCTGTGAAGGAAATTTCATAATCGGTCCTGTAGTGCAAGAGATTATTCCCAACAAACAAACAAATATGATGGGTTCCCGTTTATAATATTTGATAGTATAGTATAGATAAGTATAGCCTAGCAGCGCCTCATAATTTCAAATGTTATCCTAAAATAACTACTATTTTTCAAGAGACAAAGAAAGCTATGTGGTTATCCAGGGCATAATACACTTCATTAAAAAATTTCATCCTCAACTGTTGAGCTGTTAGTAGAGCGGGAACTAACATACTCACATACTTTCACATTTATAATATTACTGTGACAAATGGTTGTTTAATATGTAGACAGATAACTATTACAAATGTATTTTTATTTTTATTGTCAGATAACGGAGAACATAAGGAAAGCGCTACAGTCATCAGCAAAAGTGAAAACGGCATCAAAAATCCACCTCATGCGAATCAAACAGAAAGCCATAGGCCCTAACATCAAACCCTTGACGAGCCGTGTATATTTCGCCATCCGAAAACCTGCCAACATGGACCCTAAACCTATCAAAATCATACAAAGCGAGGAAAATATTGCTCTAATTGAATCTGTAAGTCTAGACCCAGACCTAAAAGATACTGTAGGTACATATGTCAGCTCTCAATGGAGTTTAGGTAAAGCGATTGACTGTATCTGTGAAACGTGTAACATAAAGAATGATAATAACAAGATAAGTAACATCAAGTTGAGACTTTTCAGACAAATAGATGGGTATTGTATAAGCCCTTTAAAAATGGATGTAGAAATGAGCGAGTTGATACAAAAGCAGGTGTTACTCGAAGGCGATAAGCTGATTGTAGAATACGTTGATAAAGAAATTCTGGATAACTTAAATGGGAATGATCAGATGTTTTTAGCTTTATGACATGTTATGTATATATAGATCTAAAGTTTTTATATCTTGAAATCATGAATGAATATTATTAGATCTTGTTAATATGTGATTTTAATTCTTTGTCCTAGTGTAAAAGTGATACAAACGAAGCAAAGAATTTTGTGCAATCCCACAAAATAGGACAAAATAGAGGTTGGACGACAGTAGAACAGGTGATAATGACCCGACAATATTACATTTTTATGCCAAGCAACAATATTCATATTCATATTTATTTTAGCATTCCACAATATATGTTGGTTCTTAGTAGTTTTACATTTTGGTCACAATTGTGGACCCCGTCGGGTACCAGCTAAAGAAGTAGAAGAGTAGAGAGAGGGACAGCAGTAACTATAATCTTTAGTTATGTAACAGTGCTATATGTTTTTATCTGTTAGGTACTCATCTATGGAGTATACTATAGTATCTCTTTCGTTACTTACAATTGTCTGCTGCTGTTCCATAGAGTGCCTTACACACACCGCATTCACAGCGCTCCGTCCGCGCGCTTGCTATATCATGTCCCTTAAGCTACCGAAGATAATATAGGAACAAACAAACATACACTATTAGAAATTTAAATACTTCCTTCCATCTTGGGCAGCCGAGTAAAGTCGCCTGATATGAGCACTGTTCCATTTTTCATACATTTTGCCATCGAAATCAATCACATAATGAAATTTTTTTTTAACAAACGTGTTAAAAATACAATCCCTATAAACTAAAGTTTATATGGAAAGCCGACGTCGACATGATTTTACTTTTTGGTTTACAGAAAATCTTGATAAAATGATCAAAAGTGATAAAGTTTAGACTTCATCATTGGCTTCCTAAATGATTTCAAAATTCGAAAAATGACTATTGGCTTCGAGGGCACGGCACTTCTGTTTGCCCGGCCCGCGAATTAGATTTAAAACATTTTTAAAAAAATTTTTAGTTTTGAATTCTGTTCAGCCATTAAAGAGTTGAACGGGAACAAACACACTTACATACTAACGCACAAACTGTGTTTGGTCACATCGTCTTAAAAATAAATTTACCCTTTGAACTGCTAATTTTCTTCTGATCAGGGTCCAATACAAACACAGCAATAATAAATAACCATATAATAATATCAACATCTACCTTATAAACTACGAGGTATTTATATCATGGCGGCATCACTGTACTCCTTGCTGACTTGCGACTGACTTCTCTTGTAATCGACCAAAGGCATGTTTGCTGGCGCGGACGGATTTGTATGCGCGGTCGGAGGCGGGTTCGCTAGCTTGTGCCTTTCAACTATCCAGTTGCACTTCCCAGTCCTAGCTATCAGGGTTATAAGATCTCGCCTATATTGTTTTGTCAGAATAGCGTAGAGGAAGGGGTTAGCGCAAGCGTTGAGCGGGTAGAAGAAAACTAAAAGTACTTTTCCGTGGCTCACGTCGACTAGGGGCACCCCAGCTAAAGCGGTCACTCCAAAAAACGCTACAGGCGCCCAGCAAAGTAGATCTGTCCCAATTAGTAAAGCCATTTTGTTTGCAATCTTTTTTTCTGCTGCTGCCGCAGCTCCTCTGCCTCCGTAACTCTCTCCGCCGCCCAAAGATCGGTATATCTGCACGTAGCAGACGACTATGGTCACCCATGCAACTGCGTTCGTCATAAACAATGCTCCTTGGTACACCGCATCTCCCACGTCTTTGCTCTCCACTGGAAGACAGATCGAAGTCGAAGAATAATCCGAAACTCCCACAAGAGGCAGTCCAGCCATAACTATAGAAAACAACCACCCAGCAAACATAATCTTCGCCGCGACAGGTAAAGATATCCGTCTCTCTAAGTAAATGGCGTACGTTATCGCGAACCATCTCTCCAGCGTGACTATAGTGAGTGTGAAGACGGATAGTTGTCCGGAAAATACAGAGAAGAAGCCGGCGATTTTGCAGCCCACACCGTATTGCCAATCGTAGGCATAGTTGAAGAATTCTCCATAGGATCTGAGGTCGACGACTGCGATCATGGAGAGGTACAGTCCAGTGCAGAGGTCTGAGAATGCTAAATGGCACATAAGGAACCTCGGGACGGTGAGTTCGTTGTGGTTCATGAGGAGTACAAGTAATACAGCCACGTTTCCGACGACGGCAGCTGATATGACGAACCACACGCTGGCACGCAGCCATGACCACCCCATTACGTCTTCGCAAGGGTTCAGGGCGTCTGGCAATGGCGTGCAGTTTACTTTCCGACGGCTGAAAATACGAAAAAGGGCGTGTGATTTATCTGTGTCAAAAATCAGAAGAGGGATTCACACAAGAAACTTGACAGAAAAAATATCTCAATCTCGTAATATTATAACTCAGGATATTATTGACCTGCATCTTATTGTATGATACCTTTTTTGGTTATGGACTTCACTTTCATAAAAGCCAGACTGGGTTTCATGAAGCTCGATACTCGATTTTACGAAAGCGGAGGCCATCAATAGCAAAGTTATACAATATGGCTGCAGGTCCGGAGACATCTCCAATGGACATCCAATGAAAAACGGTTCAATATGTATTTACTGATACGGACATGATCGACAGATACGAACTACTGACATGATAGTAAAGTTATCGCAGTCCTGCGAGATCGGCCCTCCGCCCAGGGTATTGTTGACGGGATCGTGGAACTCCCCCTGGTCATCGTCCTCGAAGCTGCCTGAGTCCCCGAAATACTCTTCCATGTAGCTCCGGCCTTCGTACTCCTCGCTCGTGGTGGCTGTTGACAGGTCGTCGCCTGGGGATCTGGGAGAATTGTATTGCTAAGCTAACTAATAGTTTATTTGCTCGTAGGACAATTGGAAGCATATTAGTATGACTAACGAAACATGAACTTCAGTTGACATTATTAACAATAAACATTAACGTATGTCTTGGGTTGATACAACGGCAGATCACGATACGACGGCATTTCTTGATTTGCCTGTCTAATAACCGCCATATCGTTCAAATCATAACGTTTGCCGATTTGCCAGAGATCTGCCCGGGCAGATCTCGATCGGCCCAGTTCAACGATTAGCCCACGACAGGTATAAACTGGTGAACGTCAAAAATTCTATCCGAAACAAGCAGAAGTCGTAGAACTTGAGCGACAACTTTAAACGCTAAGTTTATTTTGTCATATGAGACACGCTTTGATGGCCACTGCATATATCACGCTAGTCAGTAATTTAGTGAGATTTAGATGATTTCTACTGTAACTTTTTTTTTAATGTAGGTAGCGATCGGTAAACAAGCGACGAGCCTCCTGATGGTCCGCCGCCTCCAAGGACTCATACAAAACCCAGGGCATTGTCAGTTATGTGTTTGTTCCTTATTTGTTTGTGAATTCCCTAGACTTACTATCGAAATATAATTCCTTTACAAAATCAGTAGATCTGGGAGCCTCACCTGGATGTTCTCTTATGCTCCCAACCTTCAACTATCTCTCTAATAGGCTCCAAAGACCTTCGTTTCCTTTGTTTCTGGTTGTAAAGACAGCGTTGCTTTATCAGAGCCAGTTGAGTCTCGTAGAGTTTGTGCCGAGCCGGGTCGTGTCGCTCGGGGAAATCAAACGCGCAGCAATGGAAATGGTGGGTCAGGTAGGCTTTCTCTAAATGCTGGGAAAAATTATAGGATTTAGATAACGAGCACAATGCACTGTTGTATATACAACAGTTGAGAGACCAACATTCTTGCATGGCATGGCAGTAAACTGTTGTGGGCAAGCGTCACGCTGTACTAAGGCGAGCTCCTTGTTAGCTCGACACTCGGTTAGTAAAAAATACATTTTTATTACAATTTGCAAGGCTTTTGACGACAACTCGCCTGATGTTAATTGATGGTGCGGTAAGTGGCCACTGTGGTGGCCACCCACGACTTAAAGTAAAAAGGCTAACCAGAAAGTGTTTTTATTTGAAACATTCGTCAAGCGGATCTCAAAAATGTCTTTTGGGTGGTCGGTTAAACCACGGAAATATTCTAGGATATAATTTTAAGCATCTTTGTGAATAGTTTCTACTTTTAATGGGAACGGTCTTTACCAAGGTTTTGCGAAAAATAACTGCTTTTCCGTAAATTTCGCCGTGGATTTATGAAATGTTTCTACGATACTTTCGCGATTTCAGGGTTGGTCCCATAGTAAGAGTTGTTTATAATGGCGAGTACAAAGATATTTGAGAATCTGTTCGTATTAGTTTAACCGAACCAATGCAGCACCCTGTTGACCCAGTATAACTGATGTGTTGACTACGGAAACAACGTCGTCTCTCAAACTCACTCGACCTCGTTTTATCCGACTGCCCAGGAAAGAGAGTAATGTTTTTGGGGTGTACTTATGTAAGTATGTGTACCCATAAGAATGTGCTCGACCAATTTGGTCGAGTGTGGTTTAAATCGATTCCTTTTTAAGTCTGATGTGTCATAAGCTACATTTTGCAGTCGGGTTTCTGTGTTTGTTTTTTTTGTATCTACTACTAATGTTATTATTATACTAATAATTGTGTAAATGTATGTGTGTGTATTGTATTGTGTATACATCTTACCTGAAATTCGTAAATCGAAGGTATATACTTCAAAGACGGCGTTTTTTCTATTCTAAGTATTTCTAACTTCTCGAGTCCTCTGGTAGGTAATGAGGTAATAGCGGTGTTACTTAAATCTCTGAAAAAACGCAATATTTTAAAAAGTTTTCAGCAAACGTGTAGTAGTGTGCAATAGACATTTTAATCAAGACTTACAATTGTCGCAACAATAAGTTGCCCGCAAATGCGTTGTCATCCAAACGCTTGAGTTTCGTGTTGCCTCTGAAACTCCTGAAAACAACAAGATGCTTAGACCACGGACATAAAGCTTATCTACATATATATACTTATTACTTATGTATAACACAACCTAAAAAGTAGCAACGTGCAATGGTGTGACTCGTTGGGTTTTTCCCCATCGAGTCACATTCTGTGTAACAGTGTTCTGTGTGACTCGAAGGGAACCCAGAAAAATATATATGATAATAACTAGCTAGCCCGCACGGCTTCGCTCGCAGAAGCAATTTAAACACCCCATTTCCCCTCTTTACGTGTTGATTCTCGAAAAACCCTGAGACATGTGTCTCTTCATTGTATTCAATTCACAAACCGAGTTTAATTGGCACAAAAAGTATTTATTTCCATATAAATTTTGGTGGTCCACTTTACCCCTTTAGAAGTGGAATTTCGCAAAATCCGTTCTTATAATTCACCTAGACCAATTGAGGAATATTGGGTCTAAATTTCACGTCTCTATCATTAAAGGTTTGGTCTGTTCGTTGATTGCTAAAAAAAGGCTTGTTTTTTTAATATACATTTTCATACACTGTACGGATATGTGCCAAAAAATGTTTTCTTTACTGTTTTCAAATCTTTTTGCTATTAGCTAGGGTCGTCACAAGAATTTTTAGGTAGGTACTGTGCTATAGAAGTTCTTTGGAAATACGCATGCAAAAAAGGGTTGGTATCATGGATTAAGCATGATATTTCGTCCAAGGTTGGTATGGTCTCTATCAATCAAATAAAATGTCAATTATTTCGACCATTATCATTGTCATAGAAAGAACGAAGCAGGACACGAAAAAGATACAATTTTCTTAAAATTTACCACATCACACATTTTACCAGTTCTTCGATAGTCAGTACATGAACCACATAGCGATGTTTCATGTACTGACAGTCAAACCTACTCGCCGTTGGTATTTGCCTTACCTACCAGTATTTGTGCGATTTGATCAGAACCTTGGGAAATTGTTAATCCAAGACGACCATACAAATACAATTTTTAGTTTCGAAAAGTTGAATCGGTTATAACGTTGGTTTGGCTAATATTTACCAAATTATTAGTTTAATAATTAATTCAGTTAAATAGGACTTAAAATTACATAGTAATAATAAACTGATCTAAAAGAACGCTATCAGTAGGAAATTGTTCCCAAAATGCTGGCCCCATTACCACGTTGTATTGTATTGTTATAACGTAAGATTATAGTCGCGTGGTCACAGTTCGGGGCGAACGACTAGTCGGAACTTACAGTCTGGATATTTGTGCGTTCTTGAACACATCGGCAGGTACTTCCTCTATGAGATTGTAGCTCAATGATCTAAAACAACAGACATATATGATTCTAAAGTATGTAGAAAGTGTATGGCGAGAGCTTATGCAGAAAGAAGTGGTTTTGGTAGTGGTAGGGCTCTTCTGCAGAGTCCGCCTGGGGACGTACCACACCTTTGCCAGTTATTCAACCGCCGAGCAGTATTTTACTATTCCGGATTGAAGGGCAATGTTTCCAGCGTAATTACTGTGCACATAGAGATTTAGCATCTAATATCTCAGGGTGACGAGCGCAGTGCATTGCCGCGCATGGTTTTGAACTGTTGAGGTTCAAAATGCTGGATGCCACTGAACTGTTACGGGCAAGCGTGAAGCTTAACATCAGGTGAGCGACTTGCTCGTCTTGTCACCAAATTGCACTTTAAAAAAAAGTTGTACTTGGAAAATTTTTTTCTTGATCAAAATTTTTGATCAATAGATATCAGGTGTCTATCAGGAACATTTATAATAAGGGGGCAGTTCTGCGTAGGTGTGAGCCTTTTCCATTGATATAAGTAGTACCTAACTAAAAGATTTATAAGGATACTAAAGGAATTAAAAAAACCCATTTAAGGTCATTTAAAGTTTTGACAGTACCTAACAATCTAATTTTCCTAAAACAATTGCTCCGGTGTGAAATACCGTTGAGGGAAATAATACATGAAAAAAGCCGTTGAAAATAAAAGTAGCAAGATTGCGGGTATGTACCTAGTGACTTACACTTGATCGGCGCGCACGCGCAGCGCGTGCTTCGGGATCTTCTTGATGTGGTTGCCTTCCAGATCGCTGCAACGGGGAACGTGTTCAAGAGCGTGAATAAAAATAAATAGCCGACGTCTTCGAACACGAAAGAAGTGGGTCTTGGCCGATTCCGAACACTAAGTACGTACTGCTGCCGTATTCTTAGCTTCAAGATCTACACTCTCCGTCTGCCTCATCTACAGTCAGAGTGACAGAGAGTGCAGATTCAAATCGAATCCTTTCCAAACGCCTTTCGAATAGGTAGGGAAACGGCCAACATACCTAGTTACACTAAACACACGTGTATCTATATCAAGTATGTCAAAAGATTTGCTGGCTCGTCATACGCCTTGGCGTTGCTGTAAGTGCGACAAGCATTGAATAATAAATAAATAAATAAAATGTCCGACTGCAAATTGTAGCCTACGTCACTCCGGAACCCCGGACGTAAATCCGACGACACCGCACTCATCAAAATCGGTAAAGCCGTTTAGGTTACAGGAGGTAGGAACACACAAACATACATACTGACATAATGTACCTACCCCAAAAACATGAACAGGCTTCTCGGACAGTCGGGTGAAAAAAGGAAGTTTTTTGTCCTTTCAGGACTGGCAGCGTCGCACGCAAAGAAAAGAGAAAGATAAAAAAAAACTTCTGTGGTCGCACGTCTTTTGCTTTGCCAGAGTTATGATTTTAGCAAGAATTTTTGAGATAGAGCTGTTTCTTTAGGCCACTTTTAAGGAATCTACTCTAATTTAAAAAAAAAACAGGTATTTATATTTCGAATAACATTGGAAATGATATAAAGCAATTTTCATTTTATTATTATTTGTTCCGATGACGAAGAAGGTAAAAATGACTTATTTCGAATCGTAAACTTACATGGCTTGCAAGTATGACATGTTGGTTTTCTTGCTGTCGTGCACGTGGCTCAGGATCGGCACCTCCAGGAGCCCTGACGTCGTTATCATGCTGTGCAACGGTCACAAATGTTTACCCAAGGATCAATAGGTACTTCTATTTGTAGTGGTTGGACTGCAGTCCGACTGGCGAAGTACCTAACACGCCTTTGACAGTTATTCAATCGCCAAGCCGAAGTGTGCAAAGTGCAAACATTAGTGTGTTCAGCATTTTATAGAACGAAAAGAGGTTAGGACACTTCGGCCTAGTACAAGTGGCGCATTGATGAAGGTTCCACTTGCCACTTGCGTAAAGGAATTGTAGCTCTTAAGGCCTCGCTACATGGCCTGACCTGACACCGTGTGAAAGGGACAGCTAGACTTGAATTTCACGGGAGCAAAAGAAACAAACTATTAAGGTTATAGTTTCTCCCTTTCGCTCCGATGACGATTGCGATGTCAGGTCAGGCCATGTGTAGACACCCTTACTAATCAAAAAGAGATTCAACATATATCTCAAGGTAACTATAGCACAGTTCAACATTCTAGGTGGCACTGAACTGTTGATAAAATGGGTAAGCGACGGTTACCATCAGGCGAACGCCTTCTCGTCTCGTTTTTATTGGAATATTTAATTCTGTAACATACTTTTGCTATTTAGATGTCAAACGTGCATCTGCTTAAATTCATGGGTTACAGACGGTTTTGGATTACATTTTATTCATTTTATTTATTTACATTTACATTTATTTTTTATTCATTTTTATTTGATTACTAGCTGATGCCCGCGAAGCTTGGCCTTCGGCCTCGTTAAACTCTTCATAAGAACCTTGTCCTCACAATACCGAACACAACAAAAAAGAAATCATCAAAATCGGTCCAGCAATTCATAAGTCATAGCGTGACCAGGAAAAATAGGGCTTCATTTTTATCTGTATAGATTTTGCCGTGGCAAGTCGTGCCGGAATTATTCGCTCCAGTATTTCAAGGAGCTGGGGTGACTGGGGTAGATGCTGAGGGGGAAATGTACAATACACCCCATGCGGGACGTCAATGCAGGACTTATCGCCTCCATCTCGAATACGAATGAAGACACACCGGTATCTCCATAGTCTTTCAGACGTCTTATTAAAAGAAGCTTTAGCTCATTGTCACTAACTTGTAATTTGTGCAGCAACAACATGGCCAAAACCACTAAGTTACTATGTTACATACTAACCGAGTTACTATGTTACATACTAACCGAGTTACTATGTTACATACTAACTGAGATAGTATGTTACATACTAACTGAGATAGTATGTTACATACTAACTGAGATAGTATGTTACATACTAACTTCTTATTTGTGCAGCAACAACATGGCCAAAACCACTAAGTTACTATGTTACATACTAACTGAATTACTATGTTACATACTGAGTTACTATGTTACATGCTAACTGATATAGTATGTTACATACTAACTAAGATAGTATGTTACATACTAACTTCTTATTTGTGCAGCAACAACATGGCCAAAACCACTAAGTTTGTATGTAACATACTAACTCAGTGGACAAAACTAATAAAATGAACACAAAAACAACATACATACGTACAATGTGCGCAGCTCAGGGAGCGGATGCAGCGGCGCGATGCGATGGAGCAAGGGCGCCTGCGATATAAAACTGAAATCAAAGGAAACACAAATAAACCGAGTTAATGTTCAGTTATTAGATTATGACTGTAGCTGATTATCGTGCTTATAAACAGACGAATGTGTACTTACGTACGAGTAAGTACGTATAGGTACGTTTCGTACTATACTGGGTGCACAGATCACACTAGATACCGCATTACGAGATTCGTTGTTCCTACAAAAAGTCACCAAAGATTGAGGCGCGGCGCGGGTCGCGGGGAGTGCGACCAAGCGTTTTCATTGGCTATCTCAAGGTTACGCCTACTCGCGCCTAACAATCAACCAATCAGAGTAATTTCTTATAAGAGTATTTAGACTGATGCGTGGTGCGCTTTGAGCGTCCTGAATGCAGAATCTAGGGTGTGATCTATGGGTAGTGTGAACTAAAAACATAAAAAAATATAGTTACTTACATAGATTTGAGATTAGGCATCTTAGTCAGATCTTCCACCGCCACGTGTTTCAGCTTGGGCGCGTCTAACACAGACCTGGAAATAAAAACAGCAGTATGAGATAGGACAGACAAAATAACGACAAAGTGTAAACGTCCAGCCGGTATGGATTTGAGTGGGAGCAAACATACTCTCGTATAAACTTTTGCTTTTATTTATAATACTTATTAGTATGATGACGAATAATCTGTAGGAGCGAAATTATAATGATCATTCTGCATCAGCCTAAATATCCCACTGCGGGCCTACCCTAGAAGAGTGGTTGGGCCATATCCACCACGCTGGTCCAGTGCGGATTGGCAGATTCACATACGCCATCGAATTCCTTCTCCGGAAATATGCAGGTTTCCTCAAGATGTTTTCCTTCACGAAAAGCCAGTGGTAAATATATCATCATGTGGTGGCCATGCATGCAGTGGTGGTGAGTATAATGATTACCTATTGAGTTTTAAAATTTGACTCACAAATGCTCAACTTTTTGTAGTATGTAGCCTGCTGCTTCGATAGCCTCGGCGGTGAGCCGCGTGATATTCGTCATATGGAGTACCACGGACGCGCTCTCGCTCATAGGGGTGCGCGCGACTATTTCGCACACTGCTGTCCGCCGGACTGAAACAAAAAGACTATACATTTAAAGATGAAGAAAGCATGCTCCGCTAAATGGTCCAGCATGCGTATCGCACCACAATGTTCTTTACTCTTTATGTCGTGCGGATATGAGACAAACATATACATAATCGTAATCTTTTTTATGAACGACCAAAAGAGTAGACAATTTTATCGCGGTGCGCATGCTTTCCCTGCAGGTATGGCTCTCCGAGATCCAAGATCGGCTTTCTTATGGTGTCTACACATGGCCCGACCTGGCATCGTGTGAAAGGGACAGCTAGATTTGAATTTCACGGGAGCAAAAGAAACAAACTATTAAGGTTATAGCTTCTCCCTTTCGCTTCCCCAGAAACTTATATATAGCCATCTCTTTCAAGCGATGTCGGGTCGGGCCATGTGTAGACACCCTTACATAAGCAAAAGCGAAATACGTAGTTCAAACACGTTAGTCAAAGATGACAATACATTATAATTAAAATGGCGGATAGTGGCGTAAGCTGGTAAACCCTGTTTTATTTGGGTCATACAATGTGGGAGTTATAATGCTTATACTGTCGTCTCTCGTGGGTGTTTCTAAGTGCATTTCTGTTATCAGCCTATCAGCCCACTCAAACCAACCGAGCTCCTCAAAATGGTCCGAGTACATCCTTGGATTGTTATAAGATCCACGCTATTTCTCATTAGTTATCCTCGGTCAAATATATACATAAAAACACCGCCTTGTTCCCGTAAAGCATTAGATAAATGTAACAACTTGGTTGTTGCGATCCCCGTCTAACAAACGAGAGAGAAATAGAGCTTTTTCTTATTTTATTCAGTTGTTCAGCGGGCCGCGGTGTTAGGGGTCGTAGATTTTTAGTAAGTACTTTGATGCCTTCGTTTCCCTCGGTCCATGAGTCCCTTTTTGGATACAAATGTTCTATTATAATTACTGTGCACTCAATAGCCTTAAATGCGACTCAATAAACTAATTCCAATGACAGGAATACTGAAATAGGAACCTAATTACCTTAAAGTTAAACGCAGACATAAAGATGTCTTCACACTTGATCAGTTTTTATTTGATCAATTTGATCAACCGTGGTAGTTCGTTTCGTTTACTTTAATGAAATTTATGTCTAGCTTAAACACCCTCCTCCGCTCCTTTTTACAAAAATCAGATCATACCCGTGTGTAGACACCTTAAACAATACGTAAACAAAAATGAAATAAATACGAGTACAAAATAAGCTCTAGGTTGATAAATGGTTTATTTGGGGTAATATAAAAACGTTAAGTAATTACCGGGAACAGCAACAAACAGCCACTCACTAACATTAAATTAGGGAACAATATTTATTGCGATACAATCTACTGGTTACTGGGTGTTCGGTAAAATTACGGGCATATCCCAGGCATGGCCAACCTTTGGAAATTTGCGCCCAAACTTTCGAACGTTCATGAAGTCGCGGGCCGTAGATGAGATGTGATTGTGTATTGGCCACAGATCACACTAGATACCGCATTACAAGATTCGTTGTTTCTACAAAAAGTCACCAAAGTTTGAGGAAGGCGCGGGTCGCGGGGAGTGCGACCGAGCGTTCTCATTGGCTATCTCAAGGTTACGCCTACTCGCGCCTAGCAATCAACTAATCAGAGTAATTTCTTACAAGTGTATGTAGACTGATGCGTGGTGCGCTTCGAGCGTCCCGAATGCAGAATCTAGGGTGTGATCTGTAGTATTGGTAAAACAACGCAACGGTTTGATCATGTTGAATATCTTCTCTGAATAGGTTGTACAGTTTCTATCGTTGGCAGCTTTTTTTCTTTAATTTTATGTCATTTAACTAAAGTAAAGTTAAGTTAAACTAAGTTTTTGTGAACAATTTGGTACGACTGATAAGGTTCCGAGGGCGGATCAAATGCCGTGGCGGGCCGCATCCGTCCGGCGGGCCTGGTGTAGCCCAAACGTGTTCTAGGATATTATTGCACTAATCATTACCATCTGTGGTCTTTATTAAGTGTTGTCAGAGTAAAAGTAAAAACCTATATTTCGATTCCACAATCGGGACGTTGAGAGTGCACCTCGGTTAAAATAAATAAACAGATAATTATAAGTATAGTAGTTATATTATATTATATTATTATAATAATTTACCGCGAGGTCTACTGTTCACCGAACTACAATTTAGTGTTAACTTGTTTCATTTTATTATAATTCTTACAATGGAAGGCACTTATTAAAGAAATAAGAAATGTAACCCTTGATCGCCATTAAATGCTTCTGTTGGGGAACCGTCCCAACAGAAGTTACACATTACATTCACATTATGAAACATAGGCATCTAAATGGGTGCACCTCCAATTACAGGAGACCACGTCGTGCCCATGGAGGTTCGACTAGACCACAGATCATCTGTGTACTAGACTAAACTAAATTGAGAATATTTTTATGCTGCTTATAGAGTAGGTACGTTTGTTTAGGGCAATGAGCAAAAGTGTCTAAAGTATTGGCAGCACCAAGAAAACCTGCAGTCTAAACAATACTGGCAGGTTATACGGATAACGTGTGGAAAAATTAAGCTGTGTGTGATTGGAATCGGTGACATATTGCTTTTGACTTTTTGGCGGAGCTACGGAAGATGGAAGTTGGTTTTGCGTTTTATGTGTTCATGTAATTAAATTATTGAACAGCTAGTTTGAATCTTGATATATAGTAGGTATATATAGTTGAAGTTTGTTTAAATGACCACGGAAAGAAATTACTAATAAAAACCGAACGCTTTAGGTACATCAGCGCTAATTGGCAATGCTAAAAATGCCACCTAAAGCTAACCGAACACGACGAGAGTATAGCTTTCGGCCAAACAAAGGGAATGCTCTATTTTTGGAGCAAACACTCGAGATAAAATTATCCGTATGATGAATAGGGAAGCAATGTAAGTAGGTATACTATAAATGCTATATGATCAGCGCCGGGCGCCGGCTGCAGAAGGCGAACGAGGTACTGCTTTTAATATTTATAGCCCTTTTTTCTATTATGTAAAATATCTAGGGAACGTTTCGTTGAAAGAATTTAGGTACCTACCCAGTAGTGCCCATTGAGCTATTATTAAGCTCAATGGTAGTGCCACAGAATAACAAATAAGTAGTGCAAGTGCAGAAGGTTCATTTTGAGATGATTTAGAATAAGCTTTTTTAGAACTGTGAGTTCTAAAAAAGCTTAATCTAGCAAAAAAAGCAAAGTGTAAATACCCGCGATAAATACATGCAGGCTCGCAACGAGAACGGGAGAGTAATAGCTCTGACTTTAGCACACGTTAGTTTTGATGTAAAAACGTTCAGTTCGCGCTCGCAGTGAGATTTGCCTGGGCCCGTACCGTGACGTCTTTAGCGCGATGATTGTCTGATTCAGCCACCGCCGCTGCGCAACCGAGAATTATATCATGGGCATCATGGCGCGATAAGTCGCGCAGCGTCATCACGTTAAGGATGTAAAGGTACGGGCCCTGGTAGTGCTTAGGTATTTATTAATTATTATGTTCGTCCGTAATAGTCGCAAGCAACAAATAAAAATTTGCTAATTTTTTAGGTTTTGCATCGTCTAACACAAAAGGCGTAGGTACGTTAGTAAAAGCCAGTGGCGGATTTACACATTTTCCTACTATAGGCTGTAAAATTTTTGCCGCCCTTAGCTCTACAATTGGCGTTGCTTTTATTATTGAAATTTTGTTTAAATTTCACAGAAATATTTTTGGGTATATGAGCTAGTTAAAGCTCAACGTACGACTTTAAAACACAGGGTTATGTATGCACAGATAGTAATCCGTGTTACAGAAATCTTTGATGTTTAGTTTGAGTTGCTACAAAGGTAATAAAGAAACGGTCTTCGAAATTTGCCGCCCTTAAATTCTGCCGCCCTAGGCTCAATCCTACTCAGCCTGCTGGTAAAACCGCTACTGGTAAAAGCTTTTACTAAAAACAATTACAGATACAGAAGTGTGCGGCTTTGATTCGCGCGGACCGGCCTAACAAGCGAGAGAGAAATATATTTTCCTCTTATTTTCACTTGTTGGTCCGGGCTACATTGTTTGAATGAAATTTTAGCCTTCTGTTGTTTTGTGTTACAACATATTTGAATATTTTTCGTACGTAACGTGACGTCTCGTTCAAAAATAGTGGCGGGCCTATTAATTAGCTGTAAAAACAAATCTAACAATAGCAACTACTCACAAATCACATCACAGTCAAAACGATTTGATAGAGTCTGACGAAGACTCTTTGCTTTTTCTACATCTGGGCCGTGTTCAGTAAGATCGTCTGATGATGCTCCATGATATAGGGTGCGGCTTAAAATGCCACGTGACGTCATGAGTGACGTCGTTTTAGCGTGCCCACGGTGGTCACAAAATTAGGTAGTGCACTGTGTGAGCTAATGTCAAATTCAAATTGTCATCTGTGAATTTCGTTATCCTGTTTTTTATAGAAAAAGCAGGCCACAGACTTCTGTGAAAACAGAAATGATATTGTGGCCATCAAATTATGAGACACTAGGACAGATAACCTGAAAAATTAAACTATCTGACAATTTAAACCGATCGTTAGCAGTGTTTTTGGTTTTTGCACTGTGAGCGCATTTTAAACCGCACTCATAACTAGTATGCTGCAAATGTCATCGAACATCGTCGGACGTCCTTACTGAATGCGGCCCTGCTGTAGGGGTTATTATCGTGCAAACTCTAGTAGGTATAACAGGGAGGGAAACGAGGGCTTCGTAACCAAAGGTAGGAACCAAAACAACTTGTTTTCCTTGATTCAGTCTGGAATCCTTAGCGCGAGCTCTATTTATATAGAGTTTATTATCTATTGAGTTTTCATCTACATAGACAATACACAAAATTAAAAAAAATACTGCACGCTAACAATGGATATTCATTTTATACTTTTTCTGCCCGCTACGCGGATTTCATTACACTTTTCTCGCCCGCATACCTATATATTAGTGTGACATTAAAGACTTCACGTGCATTCTCCCTCACTTTAGAAAAATAAAAAAAGGACTATTCGATAAAGTTAAGTTTATATTAAATAGTTAGTAGCTTTTAAGTAGTTGATAATTAATTAGTAAGTTTGAATTTGCACCCAAGCATTCAGAGCCTGAAGTTTTCCATGACTAACAGGGCTTCGAGTCTATAACTCA
This sequence comes from Apocheima hispidaria, assembly GCA_947579745.1. Lineage (NCBI taxonomy): Eukaryota > Metazoa > Arthropoda > Insecta > Lepidoptera > Geometridae > Apocheima > Apocheima hispidaria. The sequence continues at coordinate 1,775,191 of OX388159.1, forward strand.
CGCCAAATTGCAATAAAAGTCACAAACGGTACTACAAACACACTGCCGCGAAAAGCTTCTGAAGTTTATTTCGACTGGTGCTGTAGAATCATTAGCACTGACATCTGGGATCTTTCAACATGTACGTACGTTAAAGCTAAACGTTCTTCATTTAACGAACAAACACAAACACGGTTCATAGAGCAAATTATTGTGGGTCAATTACTCAGAACAAAATATCTACCAATAAATCATGCCAACGAGTGGTTTTCAGGTTCCATCGAACTGCACGAGAAGCGAACTGCGTTGCTAATTTAGGTTTCAGATTTTTTTACAGGCCAGCAATACCTATCTGCATACAATATAATAGCTTTGCCATAATATGTTTTGGATTATACAGGGCTATAAGGAAAGGGTGTGCTAAGCCGAAAGGAGCTCATAGTACTTATGTTTGTGAACAACTTTTACTGTGGAACCATCCATGAAATCGAGAGAAAAACAAGTTCTATAGAATTTGTCGAGAGTCATTGACATTTTTCTATGGAACAGCTGATATTGTTTCACAATTTTAGAGTTGGTCCCTTATTAAAAGTTGTTTATAATGATGAGTACTATGAGCCCTTTTCGGCTTAGAATACCCTTTCCCTAACCCTGTTTTTATTTATTTCAAATTGAAAATATTTGGTCAACTTGGAAAGACCTCTTGAAGCACGGGCAGGGCACAGAACACAAATAATAAATAATACGACGCTGGCCTGCACTCCTGAGACACGTCGGTCTCGCCTCTGGCTCTCGCTTTGCTCTGCGCCTGACACCTGTTCTTCTGTTTGTAGAAGCAGAGAATAACAGAGATTTTAAACTGCCCAGTCGTCCATAGCAGCCCAATGGTAATTGCTATAGATACATATATTACAAGCAAACTGTGGCCTACAGTCAAACGTGTCATGTTTTATTATAAGTATCATTTTTAATTATCGCGGACGTCGTCTGATCTATTGAGACTGATTAGAGCACAGATGAATAGAACTAGATACCTAGTCTAGGACGAGCCTAGCGCGCAACACATAAGTTTTATAAGACTTATATAAGACGCCGCCCCAAACATTGAACCTCAGTTCCGACCAAGTGCCAGAGCTGTGCGTGCGTGCGTGCGGCTTACAAAATAAAACGGTTGTTTTATTTTCCTGACAACCAACAGTAAACAAAAATGACTATCTGTGCAGTGAAATTGTGTGGAAAGTCATCCGCGCACTCAAACTACAAAAAAGACGGAATAACTTTTCATCGGTAAGTAAAATAATTCAGTTTTACAAGACATAGCTGAGCTCAGTGTATAATGGACACGTCGTCACTTATCCCTTTTCCTCATTGCGGTTATCCCATGCAGTTGTCCCTTTCTGGTGAAAGTAGTGTTGTGACTCATTAAACAAAACGCAGAATTGCATTTTCGATTTTCACCATACCGTAAAGGGATTCGAACACTGATGAATTCTAACTAACTAAACTGTGCACTCGGGACCTTCTGCTTGGACTAAACTCGACAAGCAACGAAATCACGATAGAATCGACCGGTAGCATCTAGCATGTGCGTGAGACTGTGGTGAGACTAGAGAAAATAACTTGTTAAGAGCATGTCGGGCCATGCTTAGTAGGGTTCCGTAGGTGCGTAGGATGTTTGAAGTTTTTATCCGTTACTAGCTTCTGCCCGCGGCTTCGCCCGCGTTTTTCTGGTAAACAATAATGGCGTTTATTAATAATAGTTGGCAATAATTTTGTCAGTAGACTATAGTATACGTCGTAAGTATTTCAATTTTATTAGGTGTATGATTCAGTTGTTAATTTCGATTCCCGGCTAAATAGATTTTTAGATGATGAATTGAAGTAACTGAGTTGATTCTGGGTAAACTAACATTATTTTTCGGACCTAACAAAACGCGTGATCTCGAGAAAAGGTCACATTTTAGAATAACACATTCTAAAGAAACGCGCAAAGAAAGCAGGGACCTTGAAAAAAAACATTCGACTTTACAGCTCGATCTCGAAAAATCCGCGAGTGCACGACACTGAGGAAGAATTAGTACTTTAATGCTGTTGTGTAGTTATGTTATGTTAGTGAGCTGAGTGAGTGCGATTACTATGACATCGGCAGTCGACCCAAGTGTTCGCAACTTATGTAAGTACCGATTAATAATGTTGCCCTACTGCCACAGCCTACTGCTTACCCCATCACTACGGAACGTACTAACTCGGTACAGTGGTGGGCGTAACCTTGATGATAGCCAATGGGAATAATTTGTCACGCTCCGCGCACCCCTTGCTTTCCTCAAACTGTGGCGACTTTTGATCGGACCAAAACCCGAGTGACGAGGTATCTGGTTCATCTGTGGATTAGAGTAACTATGCCGCTATAGCTGCGTTTAACTGTAGTGTCACAGTTCAAGATTTAAAACACAAATAACAAGACCGTGAAATAAACAGACAGGAAGGCGGACTCAGTCAGCATTCTCAGTAAAAAAAAACGTAAAAGTATGAAACAAAAAAAATATTATTCGAAATTCAAAATGGCAAGGTCCATTTATTGTACCTACATAGTATTTTTTCAATGAGTTTTAAAGTCCCTTCAACCGTAGTCTGAGAAGTCCCTTGCCTTGGCATCAGACTACAGTAAATGAGTTTATTTGATTAGTTATTTTGGAAATACGAGGGAACAACGAAACGTGAAAATAGGCACCTACAAACACACATAACCTTCTCATAGGTAAGTATATATATTGATACATATATTATTTTTACATATTTGGAATGTACTAATTTTTTTCCTCTTGTTTTTTGGCTCCACACGTTGTGTATTTAGCCAGTGTCAAATATTGTAATTTTCAAAGTAAAGTCAAATATTTCACAATTAAAATAAGTTTCAGTCACAGTCTAAGTCTAAGTCACTGTCAAGTCCACGGCATGCCCCAGTAAAGCGGTGGAGACTACACTAGAGGTTTCAATGGAGTTTTGGAAACTACATGAATAGTCACGTTTCACAACATTATACTATTCACCAACACTCGTGCACGTTCACGAACACTTATTGGATAAACATCCACCATTTTTACACATTAACACGCGAAATACCACAAGTTTTGGAAAATAATACAATTATGCGATATGACTTCTTCACGTTCCCGCCAAAAACTGCGAATTTACTCATGAAGCCCTTCATTTTGATACCAAACACGATATTTCTACTTTTTTTTCTTTAGTAATTTTGTTAGACCCCGTTTGAGGCACACTGTTTGTGTTTGTCATAATCATCAGCAAACACAGCATTGTCAATTATAAACTGCGCTATCAGTGTGTCGAATGTAAGATAACGGACGCTTGATAGATCTGCCTCTTTATCGCACTATGCTCTTTCAAAATTAGGCTTAGCGTTGTTTTGGATTCAACAAGTATTTTATACTGATATACTCAACCTTCGTTCTCAGAAAGACATGCCCTTCTCAAAATTCGGTGTCTTCAGAACAACTACCAAAAATTTGTAAAACAGTTCTATATTTTCAGTTCTCTGTTTCTGTCATGTCAAGATGTTGGAGATGGAGGGTGTAGATCTTGAATCGAATCTTTTCCGCTTGGATTCAGAATAGAAGGCCCGAGCAAGAAAAACCTCGCTAAGCCAATACATAACACGACAATTAATATACTCGTATTGTTGAATATTTAGAATATTAACCACCTATTCACCTAACAACCTAAGCTATCTTTATTTATATTATTGACTTTTTATATTTATTGACTGCCCCGGTGGCTCAGTTGGTAGTGAACCTACCTTCTGTGTTTGGGGGCGTGGGTTCGATTCCCATCTAGGACAAACATTGATGTGATGAACATTTGTGTTTGTTTTATGTCTGGGTGTTAATATCTATATAAGTATGTATTTCAAAAATATATATGTAAGTATATCAGTCTCTGGCAGCCATATTACAAGCTTTGCTTAGTTTGGGGGTGGTTTGGGGTCAGATGACCGTGTGTGCAAAAATGTCCCAGATTTATTTATAATACAAGCATAATCATTGAGAGGCTTATAATTAACATAACTGCCAAACTTGATTACTTTTTACGTCCTTAAGTAAAAATTGTCTTAATAAAATCTTTACATAGTGACAGATTAATCATTAAGCGTACCCGAGTGCGGTCGTCGGTGAGATTACAAAGGATTAATGTAGAAAGTCAAAGTATAATGTTATTTATTAACATTACAATTTTATCTTTATGATGATGATTGTTAATGTAATAGTGCATTATAAGAAACCGTGCAGGATTTCTATAAAGCCGTTTTAACACAATACGCGCTCACACGATAAACTTAAAAAATATATTAATAAGTATATGTATAATATTAATAAAAAAATATAATTTAAAATAAATAAATATATATATGAGATATTTAAAAATGTTTTTGCAAATTTTCTGTATTTCAACAGGAACATAATATATAGTTATTTCAAGCATGTATTAAAAATTAATCTTAGACATCTTAAATGCTCCCAGTCAGCATCACCATCTTTGAGATTTTGTTTACTCATCACCGAAGTCATCATAGCTCTTTATTGTGAATGGAAAATATTCAGTAGCATGAACGTCATGATGTTTTTTCGTCAATAGGCTATATCTACTGAAGTGTTGAAGACATTCCTTTGACAAATTTATAATAAAATATGTCTGTCACGTCTGCGCCTCATCATAAGTGGATTTATCAACAATCGGTATTTTTGTGGTCATGAATAGTCACGATTTCAACAAAATCTTTGTAACATATTCTTGCGTATAATTGAATGAAGATGGTAGGGTATATAGATCCTTAGCTAGACTACACCAGCTCTAACTACACAGAATCAATATAGTTACAAGTGGAAACAATTATGAGATCAAATTGAAGTTTTTAATTGAACCATCCAGTCAATATAAGTACCTACTTAATTATAATAGAGATAGGAATAAATAGATAAGTATGGTATCTGAGGATCAGGTCGCAGTTACAGAAGGCTTAAAAGTACAAACGTACAAAAATCTGACGTCTATTTTGGTTCCTAAAGTTTCTTAGTCCTTAGATAAGAGTATTAAAAACACGGTAGGTATTACACTTACACGGTAATTCACGGTATTACACACGGTTATATCTGCAAATCGAGTTATTTTTGCAGTTTATCAACAAGATTATAAAATGTTTATCACAGAAACGCTGTAAAAGGACATGCACCGATAAACACTTGACTTGCAAAATATCAATAGATAATAATTAAAATCATCTATCTGCAGCTACTATGGAATTTTCCAGAGATAACAATGGATTTGCTGTATTTTATTAGCCGCAATTGTTTTAGCACAAACAAACATATTAAGAATAATTTATAGTGTATTTTTCATGTATTTATGGTAGAGCTACTTAACACTTGCAATAAATTCTTGGCAAGTAATAAATTAATAATGTGTAATCAATTTTATTTATAATAATAATTGTTTACATAAGTCCACACAATGTCTAAATAAATACATTTGTCAAAAAGTTTGCAATAAAATAGAGCGAATTGTCACAATAATTACAAGTGAAGACCAAGACAGCATGTTACATGAAAATAATATTGAATTTATTTCAAATAAATATATAATCGATAAGTTAAACTTTCTTATACTTTTACACGTTTAACTTTTTTTCACTTTAGCTAAAAGTGAAGTTAAGTTTAACTGAAAGTTTAGGTACACCTGATTTAACACACGGATATAGGTATGTTTACAACCACCCAGCCTCAACTCGTCAAGAACAAAATTGAAATTCTAATACATACCCTGATGTACCTAATATCATAACATGGAAAGTGGATGCGGGAAAAAATAAAGCTAGATATGCCCTGAATATTTCCCAGATCAGTTTATAGGTAGGTAACAACAACATTTCAGGTTGTGGATGACTTTGCAAAAGCTTTCGACTTTGTATTGAATTCTCTAGAAAAAATCTACTAATTAGGGAAAGTTGCATTAGAGTTTAAGAAACATTTCAACGTCTTGGTAATATTAATTTGACGATTAGGAACTTTAAAAATAAGCTGGAGCTATTATAGCTGGGGCTATTATACTATTGTCTCCAAGGGAGGTGTTCTTGTATAATACAAGAATACCTCCCTGGGAGACAACGCACGATTGAAGATATAAATAAATAAATATTGGTGGACGTTTTTCACACAAAGCCGACTTTACTTTTTTTAACGGACAAGTGCCTTTATTAATAGTTATAGTTATATTTCTACCTACTTAAAAACCATAAATAAATTGTGTTAGCCGTAACTTGTAATATATGTACACTACTACCTACTACTCTAAGCCACTAAATCCGGCTTATCGACACCATTGCTAAGTTAACACTAATAAATTGTGTAAATATTATTATATCACACGTTACATTTTGGTACATGTATCATGAAATAATATTCTTAATCCAATAGGCACAATGACGATGTCATATAACTCAATTCTTAAAATAGGTCTCAGCTTTTTTTTTCTATCTATATTATATATACAAATAAAAGAACAAGACTTTGAGAAATCAACGAACAGACCAAACCGCTTATGATGCCGACGTGAAATGTTGACCCTACATTCCTCAAAGGAGGTAAACAATACAGAATTTTGCGAAATTACACATCAGAAGGACTGAAATGGACACCAAAGTTTGTATGGAAATAAATATTTTTGCATGCCTCGCCAATGAAACTCGGTGAGTGTAATAAACAAAAAATAAAGAAAGGCATCGGATTTTTAGAAAATCAACCACTGAAGAACCTTCCGTAATACTCGAAAGTACTACGCCAGAAGCATGGAATAGAATGTGGTGGTGCTGTTCTTAAAAAAAAGTGATAACACCTTACTGAAGAATTATAGGCCCATCTCGTTTCGGAGCCTTGTTTACAAGCTGTTTTCGAGAGTTATTAAGAACCTTCTCGATAGCAGGTTCGATGACTTTTCAACGTCAAAATATCCAGTCTCTTGTCATCCTCTCATCCTACCGCAAAAATGTCCGCAGCTTTGTCATAGAGGTGAAGTTTGTCAGCCCCTTCATTCAGCGTAGCTCTTTTCGGTGGAGTAATTTTCAGGCTTGAATATCTTTTGCCAGCATTTTCGTCTCCTTGTATGGCAAGATATCTACTTCTCCTTTATCTGGTCTAAGAATGTTTTCCGTGGTCATCCCAGTTCACTCTTTCCTACTATCTGTCCCTTTATGATGGTCTCCGTTATTTATACATGTCACACAAGGTGGCCAAACATCTCGTCTCTTCAGATCTCTATAGTCTATACTTGCTACAAGAATTGACTATGACAGCTCGAAGGACCCATAATACAAACCCATCGATTCTGATCTACCGAATACCAGCAGTTAATTTAGAATGGCGCTTGAAACCGCCATCAAAACACTATAAACCTGCTATAAAGGGTCCGATCTTAAAACACTGTCATAAATTCATAATATCTGTCCTAAAATCTAAACAATTAAAATGATGGCGGTATAAAGTGTGCCATCACAAAGCGATGGCTGGTTTATACTGGCCGGTTTTACGACAGATTTTAATGTTATGTTCTAATTTGATTGCTGTTACAAACATTGCGGGGGACACGTCGTTTCATGGTGTTGGTCACTCATAAACTCACGTAGGCATTTAGGTACATAGATTAGGAAGCATCTAGCAATTCGCTCTGAAGACTAATAATGATGGCCAGAGCATCGAGATATAAGATATACTCATAAGTGTTCGGTTAGAGAACGGACATATTATAGGATATGTTTATTTGTTGCTGCTGAAACAACTGGTGTTTTTTAAATCATTTTGTAGCTCATCATTATGTACAACTTTTAGTATGAAACTAACCTTGTAATCAAAGAAGTTTGCAGCTCATCATTAAGTACAACTTTTAGTATGAAACTAACCTTGAAATCAATGAAGCTTGCAGCGCATCATTATGTTCGTAACTTTTAGTTTGAACCCAACCTTGAAATTTATGTTTTGTTTGCTCATAATTGTGTACAACTTTTATTATGGGACCAAACCAAAAACCACTAACAATAAGGACAGGACAGATTCTCAAAAGCTGAGATTCAATCTCGTCTCGAAAAATTGTCGAACTTCGAGATTTCTTGAGAATAAGACGCTATATTTCGAGATATTCGCGATGGCTAGCGTGCGAGTTACATCGAGTGGTAAGAGGCAATCGAGACGAAAGACAGTCGAGATTGGAATGTCGAAATCGACATCCATTTGTCATATCTCCGAATAGGGGCCCTGTTCATTAATTATAGTAAGAACAATCTTCGAACCTCCTTGAACATCTATTAACTGCATCTCATTGCAGTGTCTCGTGTTGCCTATACGTGTGTGAGAATTCCATAGATGATACATATACATAATATGAGTTGCATCAATCTTTTGCTGACCCTAGCTAAGTTTGCTTAATAAGGAGGCCCCGGGTTCGATTCCCGGGCGGGATGATGAATTTAAATATCTGCTCTGGGTCTGGGTGTGGGTTGTGAATGTTTCTTTGTTTGTTCCATGACATCCCCGAAACAAGGATCCAAGCGGGAAGCAATGAATGTGAAGATTTATTATTATTAATTTCTAACGATATTTCATTTCAGTAGCGTGTTCTCGAATTTTATCCGCTGAAGGTGGTTCATTTTATCATCATCATCAGCCAGCAGGCCTCCTTAGAGCGCCACACCGACCGACAACGTGCCACTTGCATCCACCGGTTGCCCGCGTATTTTATGTCAACTAGAGATAGGATGTTCATGGTGAGGATGCAGCTGAGGTAAATGATGCAGGTATGTGATATAGAGGAGCACGTGGAGAGTCTCGCGGGTATCTACTTACAATGTCCATCAGGGACTGGAGCGATTTTCAGTCCACAGATTTTTAAGAACGGAAATCAGTGACTTCTAAGAATACTAAACTAAATAGCTCTAAAATTGTTTCCACCTTCTTTCTGACACATTGAAATTAAAAGAGACGCAGATAATTTTAGTCCTGAAGTTTAGATAAGAGAGCCTAAACAATCAGATTTCTGCCTCATCGAAATAGGCCAGCAAATCCCCTCGCATTTACATACATGAATTTAACATGTGGGACGATTTCCCTCGAAAAAATACGACCGTAAACCTATCTCATTATTCTATAAATAAAAATAATATTTAGTCTATGTACGAAGGCGGCCATCAAAAAAAGTGCGTCCGACAGTAAAATTCGTTTTATGTAATCTAGTCCATAAAAAAAGATATATACCTACACTCTGTACAATAAATAACCGTGAATATAATAGTGTTTTGACTGGTAGAGTAATACAGGGCTATAATGAAAGGGTATGCTTAGCCGGAAAGAGCTCAAAGTATTCATCACTATGAACAACTTTTAGTATGCTGTTCCATAGAAAAATGTCAATGACACTCAACAAAATGTATGGGACAGCTGATATTTTTTCGCGATATCAGGCTTAGTCCCATAGCAAAAGTTGTTCGTAATGATGAGTACTATGAGTCCTTCTCGGCTAAGCATACCCTTTCCTTATAACCCTATATTAGAGACTGCAAAAAGAGAAGAGTCGCGTGGCAAAGCGGCGTACTAACATTCAGATTTTTATTTTATCGGCGCGAGAACAAATACTCTGATGATGACGATGGTGACATCAGCAATGCTGACGTCACGCTTTTTAAAAATAATCAGGGTGCCTGTCCTCCGTCATATATATAAGTATCAAAACATTTTTAATTGTCCTAATTACAGTAAATTACAGTAAACAGTAAATTAGCACACGCTACGACTCTTCTCTTTCTGCACAGACTCTGTCGATGGAATTTGAGTACTGACAAAACTCCGTGTAGTCCGAGCTAGTAAGAGATACTCGCACCCAAAGAGAGTATCATCACTACGCTTACTAGATTTGAGACGGGTTGCCCTGATGCCGGGACACTAGAATACGGCATCGGTATCATCTGCCTGTAGTAAGAGCCTACTAAAGAGGACCTCTGGGCCTAGAATACGGCATCGGTATCACCTGCCTGTAGTAAGAGCCTACTAAAGGGGACCTCTAGGCTCGGGGGTGGTTAGAGGTGGGGCTCTAACCATCTACCTAAGTCACAGATGAATGTGACCTAAGTGAAAAGGGGAGGACGACAGTGCCGAGTGGCAGACGCTGTTGTAGGCTTAGACGTCTCACGACAGCTGCTAGCTGTCCCGGGAGGAGCTGAAACGTGGTGCTTAGGAGTTCGGTGCGTTGCCTTGGAGATCCCGGAGCCCTCGGTCAAGCACCAAGACAGGCTACCGGGGGGTTTTAGTGGGTACAATCCCACATAATCCGGCTGCACCCCAGAATAGTTGGGTATATTGTGAAGATTTCCCACACGCAAAAAAATAAAATGTTTGAGACGGGAACAAACATTTTATTGTTCCTCACAGAAAAATGAAAAAGGTGATTGTTTGAAACATGTACTGGAACTGAATACCGACAGAGATAGTGCGATAGAGTCAAGGCAGCGATAGAGGAAGACAGCGATAGCCGCCATTATTTTTAGTACACGTTTCATAATGCAAATATATTTTAATATTTCATACATCTTTACCGGGCACTTGCGCCAGACTGCTCGCACCTTGCAAATTTCTCAACGTGTATTCTGAATCAAGCAAAGATGTGAAATACATACATTTGAAATGCAAATACAAAATGAAAAATAGCTATTTTTATTTTACATTTGAAATACTATAAAAAAATAAAATATATATTAATGTTTAGTATTTGTAAAACGCAAAATGGTTTTACAATTTTTTTTAAATTTATATTTCGTATTTTTTTATTCTTAAATTCAAAATTATTTAATTCGTGTGGGTTTTTACCCGACTGCCCAAGAAAGAGTTTGTTATGTTTGTGTGTTCCTATAAGACGGCCTGTAGCAAATATAATATAGCAATAGTAAATTTTATTTCAAAAAACACTATTTTGGAAATACGTATTTAGCATCGTACTTTCATTTTGTGTTCGTATTTGAAATAAAAAATAACCAGGGATTTGCATTTTGAATTTAAATACTTTTGATAAACTATTTTGCACATCGCGTTCCAATTCCGTGCTATAATAGTATCTAATATTTGATTAGCACGGAACAACACAAAGTAACGTGATACAAGTACCTATATCTGGAGATAATTTCCATTGTTATTATGTTGTGCCTATGCGGGCTAGTTCCATAGTTTCCACCGACTGTAGTATGTTACTTTGTTAATAGAAACTACATTTGAGATAAAGAACTATTTACCTAGATTAGGATTAGGTATTGTTAATTTCCTAGGAATACTAAGAGCATATGAGACGATTATGACGAGAAAATTATTTACGTGTTGCCCACTTCGACCAAGTAAAGTGAATGGATGCCCAAGTAAGAGAATTTTGAAGTGAGCGCCGGCGCTCACCTTGCGACAGTCGCTCTCAGTATGTGAAAGGTATGGAAGACGTACGTTCGAATGTCAACCGGTTAGAGAGCAACTAATAAACACATCCCTTTTTCTCTCGTAGATATTATAATATTCGCTCTCTTTTTTGTACTATACATAGTTTTGATTACGTATTTAAGTCTAAGTTCGATTGTTTTGACTTTCTTGTTATTTTTAAGGAAGATGAATGGCTAAGGCCCGTCCATTCATTCTACTTTGGTCAAAGGTTGCCCGTACCAAAATTACCAGAAGATGAAGTATCCCTAAGTGACAGTTTTGAAGACCTCTAAGCATGCATTCTGATTTTTGCGAAAAGGACATGAAACAACCTAAACCTACTAATTATTGTACAACCATATATGTTATCACACTATAATATTATAAATGCGAAAGTTTGTGTGTTTAAATTAAAAATAGCCCTGTATGCGGTGAATGATAATTTTAATGACCTTATTTTTACGTTACTTTATTCTTAAGTAACTATAGATTACTAGCTGCTCTCCGCGGTTTCACCCGCTATTCTACAGAACCCGAATATTTTTCCGAATATTTATTATTTTTAATTATCAAATTTATTTATTATTATTTTTTAATTATTATTTTTTAATTATTATTTTTTAATTATTTTTGATTATATGTGTTAATCCAGGGTGTAAGCTACCTCCATACCAAATTACATTCAAATCCGTTCAGCCATTACAGAGTTAAACGGCAACAAACACACACACACAAACTTTCGCATTTATAATATTAGTGTGATACTTGTCCAATATGTCGAAGCAATTTAGCAAGACGCTGCCTGAGAGCCGTAAACACTTATCTAATAGTAGGCATACTGTTTACGTTCACGCTTCACGCCCACAGTTGCAACCAATTTCGTATATTTGGGCCCATCTCGGGGTAATTTGTTTATTTTGTCATCGTCTTTCGACATAATATTTGTGTTATATAATATTCATCATCATCACCAGCCAAAAGACGTCAACTGCTGAACATAGGGTTCGAGATAGTCCTTAGACCGCCACACCGACCGACAACTTGCCACTTGCATCCACTGGTTGGTGGATTACAATTACTCTCCTTCTTGGGCAGTTTGGTAAAAAATAGTTGATTATAGATTTAATTGCTAAAACGTTTCACTTCAAGGTTTCACTTCAATACAAGTTTCGTAGCCTTGATGTACTACTTTAGGCAGACACGTCTCTGATAGTGTCTAATATTTTACTGGTGATTACTTGGTCTAATCTAAGGCTTCTGGACTGACGTGGAGAAGAATTGTTTTGCTAATGATGTGGGTGACGATACGTTGGTACTTAGATATACAAATAAGTACGTATAAGCATATCTACTTGTATTATCTTGTGCTATTTGCGTAAGCCTCAGACCTTATTTTCGTTGGCCTTAGATACGTGCGCTGTTCTAGAAGTTGTGTTAGTAAGTCAAACCAAAAATAATAAAAATATATTCTCTTCAGGTTCTATACGATCATGTTGAAAAACAATCGCCTGAATTAATCAACGGAAGACTTAATTTCTTTTTTGCGTGTCATTTTTTAATGGGTGGAAAAATATATCTCACTGGGCAAGATCAGGGCCCCTATTCAGAGATAAATTACGAATTGATGTCGATTTCGAGATTCCAATCTCGTGTGTCTCTCGTCTTGATTGCCTCCGATCACTCGATGTATCTCGCACGCTCGCCATCATGAGTATCTCGAAAGTATAGCGTTGAGAATAAGAAATCTCGATGTTCGTCATTTTTTCGAGACGAGATTGAATCTCAGCTTTTGAGAATAGGGGCTGTAATGTGGATGGAGTAGTAATTGGACACCCGTAGTGGATAACGAATCCATTGTTCTAGATAGAGAGGCTGCTTGAGAAGGCGTATTTAAAAAAATACTAGGAAAAATAGTTGTAGATGAACATGTGTTACAGGATAAACCCCCGAATACTGAAACGTTTGTTAACTTTGACAGATTTAGATATATATATAGTTAGATAGATTAATTCTAATACTGCCTTTGGCTGGCACTAAGCAAATGACAAAGGCATCAATAGACTTAATCTGTCGTCGAAGTTAACAAACGTTTCAGTATTCGGGGGAGAGACACTCGGACCGTAAAGTTTTGGTGGGGTAGTTTGAAAGGGGAGACATATTCTGCAATTGAAGTGATACGCCATATGAACTTGCATTTTTCTTGCCGGTTACCAGAAATATCAAAATATCGAGCGATCGCATCCCTATAGTTCGACCCTTACAATTCGATAATATAAATTTCAGCAATCTGCAGTAATCAGAAAAATAAGCACGTTTATCTTCTTTCTTGGCATTCACTTGCAGAATTAGCAGCAGAGCAATGCGGTGAACGCAGCCAATACTTTTGGCACGTTATACGAAATTAGAGATCGTCTAAACTATATCCAATTACTTTTAAAAGTTTAGTGTCTGTAACGTAACTGCAATTATTTTGTATTTTGATGGAGGCATTTTAATGCGCCAGATGTCGCATAAATATGCCCAGGGTATCTCGTAGTTGCTCGTAGTAAACGGGCGGATGACACCACCGGAAGACGGGCAGAGCAGCGTCCTCTTAGGCGAGCGTTCTGCGATTCCTGGGCCGAATAAAGCCAACAAAGACGTTCAGCGTTCATAAGAGGATAGTCCTGCCGTGAGGTTTTGGCGCATTCGATATTTGAAATTGTATAGCTCTCTGTTTCTTGTGCATGCTGTAGAAAGCGTTTCGGGGGTAGACTGTTATCACCCCCTAAATCTTAACAAAATCCTTTGTAATTAGTGTCAATGGCTCGGATAAACCATAATCTAATGCGCTATGTTTTGATTTTTTTTAAAATATTGCTGTTATTCTAATAACAACTACTTTTCTTCGTCGTAGGTATTTTAGACGCAAATAAAATAACAGTGCCTATAGCAACGAAGATATAGCAAAATTAAAATAAAAAAAAACATACAAGCATAGCTTTCACGGTGTAGATAACATATAAAAAAAACATCGTAATCGGATAACATTTAGGGGTAGGTATCAGACTAAGCTTTTTGTATTGCCAAGAAATTAATAAATTCCCTTTAATTACTCCAATGTAAAACACTACGAGAGTACTTACCTTAAATTAAGTCGGTTATTCCGACTATAGTTTCTATCACATCCGGGATCCTTTTAAAGGAAAAGCTAATGGTAATGTGTATAAATGTAAATGTGTGTGTCATAACCACATCAGTATTCATAGTATAGACCAGTGCAGGGGTTGAAAAACAAGCCCGATAGTCGTATACATAGATATTAAAAAATATAATAACTTATGAAAAGCGTATATAAAAATATGTGCAATACATATATATTTCTGATATAATTATATCAACATTATTATCATAATTATATGCAAAGTTATCGGTACGTGCAATATATCGTAGTTATTAATACACCTGTACCGCCTATTAACAATTTTGTAAAGATAACAATACGTTTTGCATATCAACGTATCAAGGTCAATCAAATTGATTGATTTGGTTTTATACCGTTTTTAGCCCCGACGTAAACAGAGCGGTATACGTATAAATATTATAACAAAAAATAAAAATAAAATTAAATGATTTCTGGATAAATAAAATACATGTATTCTGAATATTCTGTGATAAATATGTCTAAAGCGGTTTTGTGTGCAAGCGAGATGTATGATAGGCGCTCGGCTAGATAGTCTTTTAAAATAAAGTTAAGATTTCCTATACTATTTTTTATCAGATTTACCGCTTGCGAAATATGTGCCGACAAAGTTGCTTACAATTTGTCCCCCAAGCTTGTTATCTTCCATGTTGATAGATCTAAATAAAAACTTTCTTTTAAAAATATTTCGGGCAACAAGTGATAATGACTTTTTCAGATATGCTGTAAAACGGATAAATACTTCAAACGTCCTACGCGCTTACGGAACCATCCTAAGCATGGCCCGATATTTTTTCGGTGAAGGAAAACTTCGTGAGGAAACCATAAAGGTAGAAGGTAGATACTCGGCAATTTGACGACAACCAAATAATATTGAATTGATTGAATAATACTGTTTTTTTTTAAAACTATTTCCTATCTATTTGTTATCAGTTCTTGCTATTTATTATTTTTCTACTGTAATATCTAAGCATGTAATGAATAGGCACTAAGGCTGTGTTGCACCATAATCCCTGTTTAAGTTACTGTTATAGTTTAAGTTAACTATAACTTTACTTTAACCTTAACCATGAAGTTTAGCCAGCACGTGTTGCACCATCATATTTGTTGTTAATACAGTTAGCTGAGTAGGGTTTGTTTGGCAGCTTTTAACTGTAACGTTTACTTTAGCCTGCCAATCTTGCGTAGTTAATGTTAAGAGGACTACCGTTAAGAGGATAGCCCTTCTCGAGGTTTTAGCGCATTCGATATTTGAAAATGTATAGCTGTCGCTTTGCGTCTCGTGCGTGCATTTGAGAGAGTTGATAAAATTTTCTTACTTTTCGACGATATTAGCGTTTCGGGTGTTATCACCCCCGAAATATTAACAAAATCTATTATTTTTAGTGTCGATGGCTTGGATAAACCCACAGATGTTCATCTGTGGATAAACCTTAATCTATGCCGCTATTTTTTGTCTTTTCAAAAAATGTTTATGGTATTCTAATAACAACTACCTTTCTTCGTCGTATATTCGACGCAAAAAAATTGTAAACAACGATGATATTGCGAAATTAAAAAAAAAACAAAAATACAAGCGTAGCTTTCCACGGTGTAGATAACATATAAAAAATCATCGAAATCGGATAACATTTAAGGGTGGCTATCAGACTACGCTTTATAATAAATAATAATAAATAAATATTGGTGGACGTTTTTCACACAGCGCCATCTAGCCCCAAACTAAGCAAGCTTGTACTATGGGAACCAGATAACTGATAGAATACATAAATACTTTTTTTTTGTAAATACATACATAGAATACATAGTAACACCAAGACAAAGAACAAACATCCATGTTCATCACACAAATATCAAATGTTTTTGTATATATGGACAAGACGGCGGTATACTCTATTCTTAAGTTATGGCGTCATTTTGACCATTGTTAAATGGTGCAATCACATTTCTGCCTAACGAGAGTTTTAACTGCAGTTATGACTGTAGTTTAAAAGTGTAAAGTTAACTGTAGATAGTGCAACCCAGCCTTATAAGAGAAAATGTGCCGTTAAATGAAATCTAATACATCACTAATGTTTCTATCAATAGCCGAATCTCAGCGGAAAGTGAAAATAAACACTTTCTCGTGTGAGTTTAACGTCAATAAAGATAACATTACTATTCCGACTTCCGACGAAATGTAGAAATATATCAAGCTAACTAATATTATGTATAACGGTGCGCGAGGAATTAAAAAACGTGTTTTTTTTTGTGTTTGGCTCCACACATTAGGCAATTATGTCAAGCCTAGTTTTGGAACCAATACGAAAATTCATATTTCACGACATTATATAATATTCAGGAACACTCGTGCACTTTCAGTTCACGAACACGTAATTAATATCAATCCACAGTTTTAAACATTACACATTTTACTCAAAAAAGTTCATAATGTAATCATTATTTTGACAACCTTCTTTGTGCAAAGCCGACCTTACCCCGCTACTCAAATAGGCGCCAGGAAAATTGTATGGAGTTTCATTACTGTCGTGTTTTAGCGGCCAGCAATTTCCTTTGTAAATCCATTACTGTCCTGTTTTGTTTCAAAAGTATGAATGGAAAATCGCCAAACTTAATAACTGATTTTGATTTCAAACTTGATTTCGATCTAGATTTTGATTTTGATATTAATATTAATTTTGAATTTGAATGAAATTGAAATTCCTATTAAGCTAGTTTTATTTAAAAGACTCGCATTGTTTGAGTAAAGCACTATACATTACACAAGCCTTGGTGCGCAATGACTAATACGATCATACGGATTAATGTACTATTATAAATATTACAATATTGCGAGATGACATCATAATTTTAACGTTACCGCCTAAACTGAAACTGAAACTAAACACCCAAAAAAGCGTTTGTTGTATATGGTACGGCTAGAACCTGAAATGCGGCTACACCTAGTTGTAGCCGGTTAGCACTAGGTGTAGCCACGTACTCTTAGTTAAATCTAATATAAGCCGATTGTTTTCAGGTAAAACTAGGTCTAGCCGGTATCATTCCGGCTAGACCTACTAAACTAGGTCCAACTAAATCCTAGTGGCTGATACTAGGTCTAGCCGATATCATGCTGGCTACAAATAGATTCAACCAAACCCTGGTGGCTATCACTAGGAGTAACCTATACAGGTTGGTTATCTTGGGTAGAAGTTATTCTACTAACTCTACAGAGGTACATATTTCTGGCTTTTAAGATATTAAAAAAACCATATAATACTAAGAAACGTAGAGAAAATAAAATGCAACGAATTCATTGTAATAATTGACTTTTACTAAAGTAGGACTAGAATTTTAACATAATAGGAATCAGCAACATTTTTTTAACAACAGAAAACAATAATTGTTTAACACGAACAAACAACACGATTTATTATTGTTATTATCCTATTTCCGTAACTCAAATAGCCTCCGTGCTATAACATTTCCAAAGTACATCAGTTTTGTCTTAATTTCATATCTGACATGAGATCCCTTTAGCCAGAACGATTAGAGAATTATCGAATTCATGTTAAATCTATGTCTATCACGATACGAAATATCTAAGATCGATCGATATCTGTGTAATACTATGATCTTACAATATAGGTAGGCCAGGTACACAGATCACACTAGATACCGCATTACGAGATTCGGTGTTCCTACAAAAAGTCACCAAAGTTAGAGGCGCGGCGCGGGTCGCGGGATGTGCGACCGAGCGTTCTCATTGGCTATCTCAAGGTCACGCCTTCTCGCGCCTAACAATCAACCAATCAGAGTAATTTCTTATAAGTGTATTTAAACTGATGCGTGGTGCACTTCGAGCGTCCTGAGTGCAGAATCTAGGGTGTGATCTGTGCCCAGGTACTTACTTTACTAGGTGTGAAAGTAAATGTTTGTTCGTTTGTTATTCTGTCACGTAGGTATATTTTTAGCCTGTTTAATAGCTATAAAATCTATATTTGGTAAGTAAGTATGAATCTAACCCCCGAATACTGAAACGTTTGGCTGTCTTTCTCACTTGCTTAGTGCCAGACAAAGGCAGCATTAGAATTATTTTCTCTCCTTAAAACATTCTATATCATTATAAAAATATCCAAAACAAGGCGAGAAAAATAAAAATATTCATATACTTTTTGGAAATTCACAATGATTTTAAATCTTGTATACAATTTATAAATGCGTGGGAGAGAAATGTGTATGCGACTAAGGGCCTACCTAAAGGACGAGGCCCCGATCACAGGTCACAGGACTGCCTAGGACATTGCACACGATAAATACATATATAAAGTGCGAACGAGATAGCTTAATTAGGGAAGGAAGTCCTTAAAGTGGCTATACATGACCTGACCTGACATCGTGCGAAAGGAACAGCTAGACTTGAATTTCACGGGAGCAAAAGAAACAAACTATTATAGCTTCTCCCTTTCGCTCCCCAGTGACTTATATACAGCCATCTCTTTAACACGATTTCAGGTCAGGTCATTTAGCCACTCTTAGTAGAGTTAACAGAACGTGTTCAGTCTTTCATAGTTGAGTCTCTCCCTTACCTAATTCGCCTTTATCTACAAGGCATTTATCGCGGCGGGTACTTTGTAGTGTTATCATTAAAAATTATTGGTGTTTGATGGGGCACAGCGGCACAGTAACTCGTCAGTCACGCAGTGTCAACGAGGCTGATGAGGCGCTCACGACCTCACGAGCGACGGCTGCGTGGATACTGGGAACACTGCGACCATATCAGCTATACTCGCTGCACTGGCTGAAAATCTCCCAAATCTGCTCTAAAATAATGCCAGTCATATTATTTAAGTCTCTTCATTGACTAAAGTCCACGTAGAGCACTTTGGGTCCAAGCCAAGGTTTCTATATTACCCCTGTAGCCTAAACGGCTTGACCGATTTTGACGAGTGAGGTGTCGTCGGAGTGACGTAGGCTACATTTTGCACTCGGGTATTTTGTTTTTCTTTTAATAATGTTACTTGTTTATAACTGAGGAGGCCAGAAATCCTAGTACCTATAAGTGTTAGTTATTACGGCTTATACAGGGTTATAAGGAAAGGGTATGGTAAGCCGAAAAGGGCTCATAGTACTCATCATTATGAACAACTTTTACTATGGGACAAACACAGAAATCAAGAAAAAAATATCAGCTGTTCCATACATTTAGTCGAGTGTCATTGACATTTTTCTATGGAACAGCTGATATTTTTTTCTTGATTTCTGTGTTTGTCCCATAGTAAAAGTTGTTCATAATGATGAGTACTATGAGCCCTTTTCGGCTTACTATACCCTTTCCTTATAACCCTGTATATTCATTAAATATTTAATCTCTTTCTTTATTAGGTCCTTTCGGCTTAATTCCACAGTTTCTTGTAATGTAACCCTGCCCTGTACTGTAGTTATCTAAGAAACCGCGGCAGGGGGTAAATTGTATTGTAAGCGTATAAAATAGTATAGACATAGTATAGGTATCTACATACTTCCTTATCAATGTTCGATCTTATATAAATAAGCTTTTTTCTCTTGTTTTGGTTCCACACGTTGTCTATTTAGTTACTTGATACAAAATATTACAATTGGCTCAAGTACTTTTTCAAGTGAAGTCAAATATTTCACAATTAAAATAAGTCTCAGTCGTAGTCTAAGTCAAGCAAAGTAAGTCACGGTCATGTCCACGTCATGCCCCAGTAAAGTGGTGGAGACTTTACTAGAGGTTTCTATGGAGTTTCGGAAACAGCTCGAAGAGTCACGTTTCACAACATTATACTATTCACCAGCACTCGTGGACGTTCTTGAACACTTAGTGGATAAAAAAACACATTTTTACTCGAAATAACACAAGTTTTCGAAAATAATACAATGACGCGACACGACTTCTTCACGCTCCTGCCAAAACTCTATAAATAATTTCAGTATCATAAGTTTTTGAGTACAAAAGTGACAGCCTCCCATTGAAACTTTTTGCCTGACTGCCCAAGGAGGAGGGTAATATTTTTGGAGTTGTGTGCATGTAACCTATGTATGTTTGTGTGTTACATTACCTCCTGTAGTCAAACGCCTAAAAGCATATACATACTTATATTTCTCTATGCATAAATGCTTGATTGATTTTGATAAGTGATTATGTCCGGAGTGGCATATACCCACAGATGAGGCATACCGTACCTAGGCTCATTTTGCAGTGTTTTTCTTTTGATAGAAGAGTAGCTTTTAGTAAATGATCTATTATATCAATTATCTATGATGATCTATGAATATCGATGATCTATTAGATCTATTATATAGAAGATATTAGATGAGTTGGTAGCGGTCGCTATGTTAACGGCCAATACATAATGCCATAACATGGCCCACTAGGTGGACTGACGACATTTTGAAGGTCGTGGGTAACCGGTAGGTGTTGCAAATTGTCGTTCAGTGTGGTTGTCTAAGGGGGAGGCCTTTGTTCACCGGTGAACGTGTTCAGGCTGATGACGATGATGATGATGACCGCTAGGTCATCAGTGAAATCGAAGGTCCCAGTTTTTTTATCCCATTACAAGCTAAACTAAACATAAACTGACATCAGAGCTATCCTTTTTTTTTTCTCTTTCCTCCTAAGAGGAGTTTGGCGTCGCACGTCTTATGCATTTGCCAGTGTCAAGTATACATAATATATTCTCAAGTTTTGTTAGATATTATCAAACAAGTCATAGTCACGGTCAAAGTCAAGCAAAGAAAGTCACGGTCAAGTCCAAGTCATGCCCCAGTAAAGTGGTGAAAACTTTACTAGAGCCTTCTATGGAGTTTTGGAAACAACACGAAAATTCACGTTTCACGACATTATACCATTCACCAACACTCGTGCATGTTCACGAACACTTAACGGGTAAAAATTCACCGTTTTTACACATTAACACTCGAAATAACACAAGTTTTGGAAAATAATAAAAAGACGCGACATGATTTCTTCACGTTCCCGCCAAAAACCGAGCTATCCTTCTCGCAAAAACAGATACTACTAAGTCCTTGTATGGAGATCGTCTCTTAGGCATAGACATAGACGAACAAGGAGTTAGTACCCTAATTAGTACCAATATGTACCCATAGACAATATACCATTGACAATGTACCTTCATGTAGCAATCCTAAATATGTATTTGGAACGTTCTGCAATTCCGTTTGTCGCCGCCCTTATCGGTTATCGATACAAAAGAATCATTAGGTAATTTATAATCATTAGTAAGTAATTTATAACACTTGATTAGGAATTGTGCGTAAAGGTTGATAACCGTGGTTAATCCCGCTTGTACTAAACTAACGAGTGCAAACTCTTGCCTCATGCACGCGATGCGCACCTTTGGGTATTTATCGCAGGTATTTATATGCAGTGCGAGGTAAAATTAAGTTTACGACGACCTTCCTGGCTTAGTTGGAAGCGAGTCTGCTTCTCTAATTAAGATACTAAATAAAAAAAATAAAAATAAAATCTTTACAATTAAATGTCATTATTTGAAAACTGACGAAAATTGACGAAGACAAGAAGGAAAAAAAATATTTTTTCGTTAAATTTTTCCTTCTCCTTCGCCAAAGTAAAATATAATAACATAAATATTGCTTAAGATTGCATTGCTAATCTAAAAAACAGATATATTTTTTATTCGGTAATTAATATTTTAAAAACGTTGAAAAAGTGCGAAGGGAAGCTGGGCTCGGATGGCGCTGACCCGGTAATGTGTGCATAGTCCCGGGTTCGACTTTCGGCCGGGCAAATGGGAGTCTCCTGTTTGGTAGTATTGTTTATTCTGTGGTCTGGTCGCACGCGCCAGGGTTGTCCATAAAGCCTGGCCTAGAAAGATGCGATTTGCGGAGGCGGTCACGGTAGCGATCAGCAGACGCCCAATCTACCGTGACATTCGTGACCTCAGACTGTGATTGGACGTCTGCAGATAGCCACCGCGGCCACCGCAAGCCGCGTTGTCGAAATAGACTGGACTGTGGCAGCGTCATCCAAAATTTTGAAGTCTAATAAATGTTAATTAGCTTTTATTGTTTGTATTATGATAGCGGTTTCGTCATGTGATGCTATGTGTACAGTTGCTAGTTTTTTACGAGAATAGTTGAGGATTAATAGCGTACAATTAAAAGTAAACATTGCAATTGGTAGGATGCTAGGCTGGACCTATAGCTATACTGATCAACTAGGTATGCGGGGGAACATGGAACGGTGGTTGGTAATAATTAGAAAAGATCAGCTCATTATTCTCATCAATGGTTGCCTGGAAGAGATCGCTTTTAGCGATAAGGCCGCCACTTGTGGCACTAGCTTAAGTATAAGATAGTTTTGTACGTGTGTTCTTTTTATTTTTGGTGTACACAATAAAGAGTTTCTAACTATCTAATAAGAACAAATTGATTTATTACGAAAGTCGAAGAAAACACCTGAAAATTATTAATCACACTCGAAATGTATGGAACGGTTGTTTTTTTTTTCGCAATTTTTGGTTTCTCCCCATTATCAAAAGTTAGTTAGTTCTTCTGTTCGTAATGTTGAAAAACAATCCATTTTATAAGCATTCCACTGTTATTATTATTTTTAATTAAAAAATTACTTACCCATCAGGAAAATGCATGCCCAAACGTGGAATTTCCAATTCATTTTCGATAACTATCTTTCAATACCACTTTGAATCAATTCTACTTACTACGAGTAAATTCTTTGCATGAATAAGTCATTGTCCTATTTTAACATCACATCACGGTTTCTTAATTAACTAATCAACTTTGTATGTAGTAAAATAAAAAAAAAAGATGTTCTATTTTAAAAACAAAAAAAAAACAAAGTTTCTGATTTAAAAAAAACTAATCGGTAGCAAATGCACTGCAACTAAACTTTTTCTTTTGTTTTTTATTTGTGCGTGCCAAAAGCTCTACTTTGTTTCTTTAAATCGCGCGCGGTCTAAATGAGCGTCTGTATTCAGCCGATGCTTATCGCGGTATACGGATTGCGGGCACGTGCGTGTGTTGCCAACACCTCCTCGATGTGGACTGATAGGCGGTCGCTGAAAGCTAACATCATCATGAATTTCAGCCTGAGCAGTCGATCGTTGACCGGCCGATTTACAATTATCGGTATACGGATTTACTTTATTATAATAAATACCGCAAATAAAGAATGTTGATGGATTTAAACCGTGCTAAAAAGTTAAATTTAAAAAGTTTAAACGTTAAAAAACATGAGTAATAAATTAAATCCGTAGGTAAGATTATAAAACACTACAAGTTGGTATATTTCTACTTTAATAAGTACCTATCTAAACTAGTTTAGTTTGACTGATTCCAAGCTGGCTGGCAGCACGGCAGCAAGGGGGTCCCGGTTTCGATTTTCGGCCGGCCAGATATAAGGATTAATTTAAATACATTAGTACCTAGGTATCTGTTCTGTGATTGGGTGTTAGTTGTGCATTGCTTTGTGTGTGTTCGATGGCATCTCCGACAACGGAAGTCGTGTTGGGAATCGGGAGCTACGTGAAAAGCGATGTTTTTTTCTTCTAAAAGCATTGAGGCCAGTAGGTACCAATGATAGTAATAAGCTTATATGCATGTTTAAGGTTCAAAACTAGTAACGTTTTGTCATATTGTATGTAAGCAAACTAAGATATACTGATACTGACCTCTTTTTTTTAGCGGGAACGTGAAGAAGTCATGTCGTGTCATTGTATTATTTACCATAACTTGTGTTATTTCGTGTTTATGTGTAAAAATGGTCGATTTTTATCCACTTTTTATTTTTAGTGAACGCGCACGAGTGTTGGTGAATAGTATAATGTTGTGAAACGTGACTCTTCGTGTTGTTTCCAAAACTCCATAGAAATATCTAGTAAAGACGTGCGACGCCAAAATCCTCTTAGGAGGAAAGAGAAGAAATCTCCACCACTTTACTGGGGCATGACGTGGACTTGACCGTGACTTATTTTGCTCGACTTAGACTATTACTGAGACTTATTTAATTGACTTATTTTTGACTTCGCTTGAAATATTACAATACTTGACACTGGCTAAATACACGTGTGGAGCCAAAACATAAGAGAAAAAAATATATACTGACCCTGTTTGTGGCAACATTCCAGTGTTTATTAAAACATGAATATAGAATTTGTTATCAATTAAAACATGACACGTTATGTAAATTGTTTTAAAGTGCAACAGCGGTGATTCATTGTAGGTACTTATGCTATTTTTAGATAACACAGTTTAATATCTTAAGTACAATGTTTGCATTCGTATTAAAATGTGTTAAAAAAACGTACCTGGCCTATTTTTAAATGAAAAGTTAAGGTGAACGTCGGTCGTCACTTTTATTCAAAGCTCCTTATATAATAAACCTACAAGCAATGAATAGAATAGAATAACGTTTATTGCTTAAAACTGTGTACATAATCAGGTGTTTAATTAAATTTTGCATTTCGCATTTATAATATTATTGATGCGTACTTTTACCCAAGCGACTTTTTACATTTCACATAATATCTTTAAAACTATTATTCGTATATATGTGGTCAATTATTTGTGATTAAAGAGCCTAGTCAATGTGCTACAAATTATTATAGCGTATGAAATTTAGTGTCTTCAATATTATTATGTCAGAACTTCTCAAGTTATGAAGCAAAGAAGTCAAAAGTGCGTCCTTTTGCGCCAGATGACTCGTAAGTCGCGATCTAGGCGAAGTCATGGATTGAAGAGCCTAGTCAATGTGCTACATATTATTACAGCGGATAAAATTTAGTGACTTTAATATTATTATGTCAGAATTTCTCAAGTTATGAAGCAAAGAAGTCAAAAGTGCGTCCTTTTGCGCCGGATGACTCTATTCTAAGTAAGTCGCGTGTCTAGTCGAAGTCATGACCCAGTAAAGTGGTGGAGACTTTCCTATGGAGTTATGCAAACATCGCAAAAAGTCAAGGTTTTCGACTAGGTACTTATTCACCATCACTCGTGCTCGTTCCCGCCAAAGCTCTCAAAAAGTAATAGCAAAAATTATCTGGATGATCTCCTAAAATCAAGAATAAGGTAGCGTTTACATAGTTTTAAGACACTAAAATTCGGTATCTAGACATAAATCACTATGGAAAATTATTCTATAAACTGGATATTTTGGAAACCGTCCAACTTTCTTTGTTGATGTGGCTTTATCACTTTACTTGAAACAAAAACAGAGCTACGTATGTTTGTTTGTACCGTTTTTTTTTTTGTGACTAGGTATTTTAACAATACCTTGAGTCAATCTCATGAAATGCTAATTAATTTTGCAACAGGGACCCTATTCGGAGAAATTACATTTTTATCTCTCTCTCACTCCCATTAAATTTTAAATTAGAGAGACAGCCACCGAGGTAATCTCGAGCGCACAGGAATAGGGTCCCTGATCATACTCGTAAGTTTTTGGTAACCAGCGCGTCAAAATCAAAAACACTCTAACGTTTACAGCTCCAATAACTCTGATTGCGAGTTTATCAAAACAGATTTTACGATGATTACTAATAGGTCTAAAATAATCTAAAATCATACAACCCAAAAAACCCAGGTGAACGTCAGTCTGTCGGTTTGTAGCTAAACCAAAAACCAAGATGAAAGTAAGTACCTACAAATCCTGCAGCTGTAGCTAAACCAATAGATATCTAATATCCAGTAGATAATTTCAACCGTTATTAGATGAAACAAATTAGGTATTTACTATCGCAAAATGAGTGTAAAAACGCAAAACATTTATGTTCAATTTCTAGATGATTTAAAAGCCTCGATTCAATGCATTGAATTCATATATATATAGTTCCGCGGACGTGGTATTTTTTTTTAGGAAATTATTGAAGTATTAATAATTGGTAATTGATAAAGAATAGCCGCGGGATTAGCTAGTTTAAATATACATATTTCTATGAGATTTATTGTCCATAAATACGTTTTCCATCTGCCACCCACACTGGGCCAGCGTGGAGGATATGTTCTAATCACCCTTCGAGTGTAGACCGATGTCCCAGCAGTGGGATGGTTAGAGGCTGATGCAGAAATACGTTTTTTTTTTTTCTTTCCTCCTGAGAGGATTTTGGCGTCGCATGTCGTATGCATTTGCCAGTGTCAAGTACATACCTATATATTTTCAAGTTTTGTTAAATAATATCAAACAAGTCATAGTCACAGTCAAAGGCGAGCAAAGCAAGTCAAGGTCAAGTCCAAGTCATGCCCCAGTAAAGTGGTGAAAACTTTACTAGAGCCTTCTAAGGAGTTTTGGAAACAACACGAAAATTCACGTTTCACGACATTATACCATTCATCAATACTCGTGCATATTCACGAACACATAACGGGTAAAAAATCACCGTTTTTACAAATTAACACTCGAAATAACACAAGTTTTGGAAAATAATTAAATGACGCGACGTGATTTCTTCACGTTCCCGCCAAAACTCCCCCAGAAATACGTTTTGTTGTGAAGGAATTTGGCTTGACATATGAATAGAGTACCGAAACGGTTTGAAGGTAAGTATTTAGTAAATGACAACGAATAAGAAGGTACTCTATGTATATATACTAACACAACTAAAAACCACGTATAGCGAACCAACAAGAGAAAATAAGATGACAGTATTAATATATAAATGTCGTCAGGGGACGCCAATTTTTATCCTGATCCGACATTATCTTTATATTGGGACATCAATTAATGTAAAACCACAAATCACTGTTTATTGTTCTTTACAAAAGTTATCTTACTATTAAATTGTCTTCTTTCACTCATTCATCAAAAAGTTTTTTATTTCCTTAATCACTAAATTAAACCTACTAATTAATATTAAATGGCTACTCTCAAAACGTAAGACAGTTCCTCGGCACGCACGCGTCCACCATGCGCTTTCTTTCAACACACAATGCTGCGCCGGCGCCGAGACTCTGCCGAAGCGTCACGAAGGTGTCGCTTGCGTTCTGAAGCACCCATTGATGACGGCCATGCCGACATATATATATCTCTTTTAATCTCGTTTGTAAGACGGCTGTCGGCGTCAACTAAGTTGTTACGTGTGTCAGCATAATAAGAAGTTTTTTTTTTAAATTTTTTTTTGCTTATATCAGATATATTTATTGGCACTAGATAACTATTTCGACTTGACTTGAAATAGAAACAAAAAACGCTACTTGCTACAAATAAATTTGCATTATACGAGTAAGTAATACATTTATTCAATGCTACACGTATGTATTTTTTTGTTAATCAAGCTGACTTCATCACTGACCTACTTCGTAAGCGTAACATCACCGATCCAACTCATTAAGTGCCTTCAACTCCACAAAGCGCTCTGATTGTACATTCAAACTTGTTTATCCACGCGTCATCTCTATCTCTAATTGATTGTAATTTTATCATAAACTTAGAATACAAATAAACTAAATATATATATATGGATTTTATACCATACAAAACTGTTACGTCACTATTCTATTATTCATATATTTATATACAGGGTTATAAGGAAAGGGTATGCTAAGCCAAAAAGGGCTCATAGTACTCGTCATTACGAACAACTTTTACTATGGGACCAACCATGAAATCGAGGAAAAAAAATCAGCTGTTCCATACACTTTGTCGAGTGTCATTGACATTTTTCTATGGAACAGCTGATATTTTTTTCTCTATTTCAGGGTTGGTCCCATAGTAAAAGTTGTTCGTAATGACGAGTACTATGAGCCCCTTTCAGCTTAGCATACCCTTTCCTTATAACCCTGTATATAAAACAAAGTCGGGTTAGTTACCCCATTTATAAAACTTGAGAAAGGCTACGTACCGATTTTTAGGATTTTTGACCGAGCTAAGCGGGAACAAATCGGCATTTGTATGTATGTTTGTATGTTTGTGTGTATATTTATCCGACGATAACTTACAAGCCGTAAAATACCGTTGATCCGATCTTCAAGTTCAAGTAAGAGCATAATCGGTCAAGGGGTCGCCAAGATATAGGGGTCGAACGGAACAGAGAACAAAATCTGTACCAAATATTCGCTTCTATTAAAACATCCTAGATGGCGTACAATGCACTAAAAACGCGGTGATGAGTTCCGCAGACAGAGAAAGTAATCGTCACCCAGTCATCCACCAAGCAATTTTAACCTTAGCGTCGTTATAATACGATACAAACATCGAGACGTATTTTTTTTTTTTTTTTTATTTATTGACGCTTCACATTTATAACAACATTAATTCTAACACCATAATCTTACACTAAATTTAAACAAAATGCGTTATATATCTAAGGAAGCACAGCATGCATTAATATTCCTTAATTTTTAACTATTAATAATAAAATCAATATAAAACAAATATCTAGAAGAAGAGTTAGAGAGTTTGTAAAATACAATGTTCAATGTTACGTCTGGCTTTATAAGGTGTGGTATTAGAGAGTATTATGTTCCTTGATGTGGTTCATGGGCGCGACGTTTTTTTCTTTGTATCGTAATTTAATGATGCTAAGGTTGAAATTTACGTAGTATTTGTATTTTCTTTGGTGGTTGACGGTTGCATTCGCGCCCCGTCAGATGGTGTGATAATTATATGATGTAGGTATTATGGCGATGAACATCGCGAGGTCTCAGTTTGGGGCGAACTAGTGTATAGCTAAAGTAAATTCGTTTAAGGTGCATCGTTTCAGTCATCGCGCGAAATTCAAATTTTCTTGCGTTTTTTGTCAATTACAGCTTAATTACTCATCGTGGATTTATTGAAACCAATTTTGCGCCAATAAATAAGTTGTTTTAAGAAATTACGGGTAAAATGATTACGTAGATAACATTGGTTTAGCTACAAATTTCAATAAGCTGATTTTCATCTTGGTTTTTGGTTTAGTGGGAAATGTACTTATACTAGCTTTCAACTTGAATTTTTAGTTTGTGTAATTTCTTGAAACAATCTATTTATTATCGCAAAATTAGTTTTCATGAACCTACGATGAGTAATTAAGCTGTAATTGACATAAAACGTAAGAAAATTTGAATTTCGCGCGCTGAGTGAAACGTTGCACCTTAAGAACAAAATTGTAGTTAGTTAAGATAACAAAAGTCACGGACCCCGATGTCCGCGGAATAATAATAATATAATAACATGAAAATTGCTATAATAAAGTAGCAATGGTATAATTCAAGAGATAACTGACTGTTTATTTATATAACATCCATCGCACTCAGTGACTTTTGTGTGACAGAGATACCTAGGTACTCGTAGCTACCTCCGGAAATTGTTACGCCCGTGTTAATAAGTTTCCATTCCTCATTTCACGTGATTTCAGCCACTAAACGCTTCCATATTACAGTCTTCCATAGTTTATGTTGCAACATTAAACCAAAGCACGTTATATCGGTAATAAAATGAGTTATTCACAATATTTTTAGACCATCTTCCGCTTGGTGAATGAATTATTTTAACAAACATCAATTGGAACAATCGCGAGCCAAGATTTATAAAAAATCGCAAAGGAAAATGCAATAAACAATCTTTAATGTTTCCTTGCAAAATGCCGGCTGCTATATCAAGCTATTATTACCCAAAGCTATTTCATTAAATACTAATTATCGTAAACTGTTGATTATCGGATAGGCCTTAATTTTATTATCTCGAATTATAACAAGATAAAGATCGAAAAACTAAAACCCGACTCATATTCTTCCTCATATACGTGAGCAACATGGGGTTCTTCAAAAGGGCTGTTAATAGAGTCTTTAAAGGTCGGCAACGTATCAGTGATGCCCCTGGTATTACAGGTATCCATAGGCGACGGTGGTCGCTTGCCATCAGGTGGCCCGTCTGCTTGTTTGCCACCAACGGGATAAAAAAAGAGCTTTAGTTTTATCGTCCCCCACCGCGTCCTCCATGTCCTTCCTTCCGCGGCAGACGCCGTCATTCACCATGCGCCGGACGACGCCCCGCTCGGTACCCCGCAGCTTCATAAACGAGAGTATGATATTGCCATATATACAGGATGGCCCATCGGCAAGTGACCGCCCGAAAAGGGCTTATAGCACTCATCATTATGAACAACTTTTACTATGGGACCAACCTCGAAATCGAGAAAAAAAATACTGCTGTTCCATTCATTTTGTCGAGTGTCATTGACATTTTTATATGGAATAGCAGATTTTTCTCTCGATTTCAGTGTTGGTCCCATATTAAAAGTTGTTCATAATTATGAGTACTATAAGCCCTTTTCGGGCGGTCACTTGCCGATGGGTGACATTGTACATTGTTTGTCTTTGTTTGCAACGCCGCGAACAACACTGCGGGCCCTGCCTTCACGCGCTGCCTCTAAACGGAGCGTCCATCACCCCGCGTATCCCTGAACGAACCCATAGAGTGAATTTCCAAAAAAGCTTTTTCCAGCTTATGACAAGACAATTGCTTTTCGTTTATAATTTTTGACGGAGAAGAACGATAAAAACCCCATAAAATAAGGTCTTCGATCCATACCTTAACAAATAAAAAAATATCGAAAGCAAAATTTCTTCACAATACAATTTGGTGTTATATGGACAGATACAAGACACAGTTTGTCGAAATTCACACTACGTACAAAACGTTGCAAATATGCGAATGAGATACCTTTGGCACGACAATTATTATACCTACGAAACCATGTGCATCAAAGAAAATGAACGTAACATGCATCCTGTCCGTCTGACTCATACCCACAATGCTCACATTAATTTTGGCACGGCTCGTCCTCAGGATTATTTCTGTATGTCGGTTATGAAAACATACAGACACATGACCCTTTTCGATGTAACAGTCGGAAAATTACTGGACAAAAATGTTTACTGTTTTAAGTGTTGCGTAACTGTAAGTACGGATTAAGTTTTATTTTTCAAAGGAAAACTTTTTTTTTCTCTTTTGGATATTTTCCTACAAAAACGTATGGTTTGAAGGCTTCAGCTCCCTAGCCCACCTCGTTTTTATCCAGTATCGTACCCACACGAGGTTATCGCACATTCACCGTTACAGCGGTGTTATTAATACGTTCGTGGATTTTGCAATAAAATCTCAGAAAAATTTGAATATACTAATTAAAACAAGATATAAGTCGAAAAACTAAAACCCGACTTCGTCGTTACGTGAGCTTTACTTTTATCGGGTGCATGCCATGCAAGCAACAGCTAACAATACATCAACATGTATATCAATTTTTGAAATGTGCTAATTAAGTCCTTTTATTTGACACCCAACACGGCACCATTAAAAGTATATTTTTTTAGTCCATGACTTTATGTCCTCTACAGGGCGCCATATTAAATTTAATGTGACGTCATATAGCCTAAATCAGCGGACGATGAAGACGCTTCCAACTAAATCTCATGCAAATGATGATAAGTAGTTTAGCAATTATGAGGGAACAGATGAACATACATACATACATAACGGTCAATGTCATAACCATCCGTTTTGATCGGCGTAGTCGGGTAAAAAATCACTTTTCCGGGACGAAAATGTATAGGTTCTTCATACAAGGGCTTCACGAAAATATGCTCTACGATTTTGCGTAGTCTAAGAGTTATGTTCTATTTTTATTTTGCTAAGGATTTTCCAAATGAGCGACTTAAAAAAATTCAAACTTTTTATGGGTGGATTTTCCCTATACTACGAAAAATCGTAGAACATACATGAGGTATTTTATAACTCGTGAATTTTCAAAAGTATTAAAACAGAAGTTGTTCGTTATCCTATTATGCAACATCCTCACAACCGTTCCTTAGCCTATTAAAAAGCTCCATGTAATTCAATACTGCCGTGCTAATAAGAAAAGGCACATCTAAATTTTTTTTCAAAATTGAGTTAAATACATGTTCTGAATCACGAATTCTTCGAAATGTAAAATGTTAGATGTGTCTTTTCTTCTTAGCATGGCAGTATACATATATATAGTTATGAACTACAGAGCGTTGCTATGGAGGTTTCATGAGGAATAAATTCAAAACACTTTTACTAGTGATTAAATTAGAGTTTAACGCAACAAAAGCATCCTTATCGAGCGAGACGTGAAAAAAATCCTACTAAAATGCAACGTACCTACGGGCTAGTACAACGACGTCGCATGGAAAACTGTTAAAAACATATATATATCCGGTCTTCAGCCCTCGCCATAATATCAGTAATGGTTTGTAAATTCACGAGAAGTTGTACAACTGTGTACAGCTCAACAATGTCTTCGACAAAAACTAAACATACTAAAATCGCTAATCTCAACGTAAACATACTGTCCCACAGCTCTCGTTCTACAAAGTAAACTATTTACGGTTTTCCAAATGGGCTCTCCCGCTATTAAGTACCGACAAACACACGAAGCGTTGAGTATCGTGCCTCTCGTGCTCATGTGTAGGAAATACATATCGTTTATGGAAACGATGTTTTGTTTGGACTTCACTACTAAAAACATACAATTAATAGTTAGAGTCATGCGGGACAAAATTCCGCACTTTTGACTTCTTTGCTTTTTCAGAAAAGAAGTTCTGACATATTAAAGTTTATAGAGCTAGGAGCCCTTGATGCTTGAAATAAATAAATGAATTATAATATTGAAGAAACATTTATACGCTATATGTAGCACATTGATTCGGCTCTTTAATTACTAACAATTTGACCTTATACGAATACTAGTTTTAAAGTTATTATGTAAAAGTGTGAAAAAGTCTGAATCCGTATTTTACCCCGAATTTCGGGAAAAAATACGCATTCGCTCGAGTAAAAGTACGCATTCAGGTCTTGAATAGCAACAAATAACAACGCATATAATGTTATTATTGTTTTCTTTAATAAATCAAGTATTAGAAGAATTTTCAAGCGTTATTCGTTGCGTAGCAGGGTGAACAGTAATTTTAATGTTTTAGAAACCTAGTCCTTCAGGAATAATTATTTGTCTTCTCGGGTGTTTTTTTTTCTATATTCTGGAACAAAATAGTACTAAATACCAAAATTATGTCGACTTATTTTTATGTAGTAGGTTAAGTAGTTGTAGTTTGTATGTATTTTGCTTAGTTAATAAAGGCACTTGCCCATATAAAAAAAAAAACTTAATACCAATATTAAATATATAGGTTATATAATATAAAATTAGCTTTATTATTTTTATTCAATTGATATACATTTTCTACTTACACGTCGAAAACCTCCAACATGGACTTACCATATGTTATATTTGTCTGTGAATAAGAATAAGAATTATTTTATTGCAATACAAAGATGTTCTTAAAAAAGAGATTAATGTTCCAACAGTGGACCCATATCGGGTGTGCAATATATTATTTTTACCTACTTAATGATATAGTTATGTTCTTAATTAAATATTTTTACATTAGTAGGATATGTTACTACATGCTATGTTACTATGTTCTTAAATAAATAAATAAAACAACTCTTCCAAGTCCATCGAATGCGTAAGTATGCCGTTGATATTGATGTCAATTCTGCTGTACCACTCACTAGACTCCCCGATTATGACAGGACTAAAATGATAAGCGTCTCTTTGCTTTGAAATGTAAGTGACAAAGATGACAATAAATCAAGAGCTATTAAATTTAACTAAGTTTAGTAAATGGTAAAACAGAATCGACGTTATTATGACAGTTTTTATCTGGTTAAACGCTGGGACCTTCAAAAGTGGCAAGAAAAACCGCCGAGTAGGTACCTACCTATATACGTCGCCGATAAATCATCAGTTAGTGATCGCAACTTGAGTTGGCAAAATATCATCATAGCAATAGAAATATCTACCGTTTCGTATAGGTAAAAACATACAAAACCTTCGAAAAACCACTAATTAAAATCCAAACGTCGGCCGATGTTTGTCCAGGGCCGCCATCAATCTTGTCGCGCGTCACCGCATTGATTCTCGATTACGACGCGCAAACATTTGACAAACATCACCACTCTCGGATTACAACCTTACAAGTACCAAGACTACTGCAGGTATAGAACCTTACAAGTACCAAGACTAACGCAGTAGGTTATAGTTCATAATTGATTTATTGCGTATATGGATATACAAGATGGAATTAACATAAGATACAGAGCGCCATATTCCGCCTTTCGGGATGCAAATATCAAATAATTCAAAAGCATAATTCTGTGACCACATGATTTAAAAAAAACAAACACGAAAAAAATAAAACATTGAAGGAAAAAACAAAAAAAAAACACTACATACCCATAGTTAGTAGATATTAATTTACGGCGGCTTGATTGTACTTCGATTGATAAAATTAAACACCTTTTCATTCGATCGATAAATGAATATTAAAATATATGTACTTATATTATATTACTAGCTGTTAAACGCGACTTCGTTCGCAAGGAATTTAAAAAAAGTAGCCTTTGTCTTTCGTTAGTCGTGATAGCTCAGTGGGAGCACGCTCGACTCACATTCGTGGGGTCTTAGGTTCGAACCCGGGCGGACTATACCAATGAGTTAATTCTTTACACTTATGTTATTATTCTTTATACCTACCACTTGCTTTTCGGTGAAGGAAAACATCGTGAGGAAACCTGCATATTTCCAGAGAAGAAATTCGCTGGCATAGGTATGTGAATCCTTCAACCCGCACTAAACCAACGTGGTGAATGTGGCCCAATCACTCGAGGGCAGACCGATATCTTAGTAGTGGGATGTTTAAAGGCTGATGTAGAGTGCAGAGAATAATCCACCATTACAAAAAGAACACACGTTTTCGAAAATAACAGCCACAACAATAGAACAAGATATTTTTAAGAAGGCGCCAAAACTCGCATCGCTCGTTCCATTCCACGCACAATTTCTGCTAGCATGCGTCACCGCAACACGGCGTCACAGCGGCCATGTTGCGCCGCGGCGGCGACATTTTGTTTTGTGCGTCAGTTGTGCCCTGCATACAACACGGACCGCGCGTCGCGTCAACATGTGCGACAAAAATTTACTACTAGTTGCAACAATTGAAAGATATCCTTGTTTGTACAACCACAATTTACAAGATTACATGAAAAAGGACATCACAGAAAGGGCTTGGAGCGAAGTTTCGCTTCAAACTTCGCTTACTGGTAAGAAATTTATTTCAACTTCCAAATAGACTTAAATAACCTCACGTGTATATGAATAACAACTTTCAACCTTAAGTGTAAGGATTTAGAGTTAAAAGTTATTATCGAGTCTTTTACTACTGTTTTAATCTATTATGTAATAATATGTCGTAGTGTTGCACGCAAAGTCGCAAACACTTAGTGTTACAGAATAAATTATAGTTACTTCAGTAATGGTCTTGAGTAATGGTTAATATTGATAACTACCATTGTAAGTATCAAAGTCATAACTTATTTATAAGGAGAATTCTGTGGAGGTCAATAATATTTTATACTAAAGTATAGTAAAATATCATTGGTGTAAGTACTTAAGTGCATGAAATGCTTCGTGCATGCACGGGCACCAAAAAATACTGAAATGGTCAAGAAAAAACCGGATAAGTGACAGTCTGACTCATTGTACAAAGGGTTCCGCCGGACCCACTTAAAAAAAAATATAACTATGAAAGAACCGAACATTGTTTTAGCTCTAACAAAAAGATAAGTCCGATTGAAGGAGTAGTTCAATATAAAATGTTCTCCCCATTCTCCCATACATCGATATAGGTAACGATACAGTTCATTCTCCAATTACAATTAAGCAAAAATAATAATAATAGGGGATATAAGTAACCACAGAATACCATAAATAGATTAGTATTATAATACCGCAGATAAATAGTATAATACGTATAATACACAGATGTGGTGTAATACATACAGAAAGGCCACTCCGTGCCCCCCGCCAATGCAAGATAGATCACCCGCCCGCAGTTTGTTTGCTTTTGTTTGCACGATTGTATTACTCTATGGCACGATTCAAATAAGTCGAGTATTCGAGTATCAAACGCCATCTCTGAGAAGCGCGTGGAACCCTGTCGGTATTAGAAGTTGGAGGCATAATGTGTATGCGTTCGTATACAGACGTACCTAAGCTTATGTATGTAGGTGGTGCTACCATTCATTGAAAGAAGTGGCCGAGGTGTGATAAATTAAGACTTTTCCTTTATAGGGAGTAACTAAGTCCTTGTTTCTTGCCAAATTTCATGATTATTTAGCCCACTTTCCGTTAATAAGTCTCCGTTATATTTATTTGCATATATATCTCTAAGGTTGTAATTAGCAATGAGGCGTTTTCCAAAAAAAAAATAGTTCTAAAATACTTACTAGATGGCGTAATACACCTATCGTTTTACCTGTCTTTGTCATGTCTGTCGAAATATTTTGTTTATTTTTTAAATCGTAAATTTTGGCTCCACACGTTGTGTATTTAGCCAGTGTCAACTATTGTAATATTTCAAATGAAGTCAAATACATATGAAGCTGTTTTGGATGCCGGACGTAGGTTCGAAGTGATCGGCACAGAAATGAAATTGGTCCAATGTAGGTATTAGGTTATATTTCTGATCACACGGCTTACTCGATATTATAGGTATACAGTCCGAATACGTGCTTCTTATTAATTAAAATTGAGTTTCGATCAAAAGGCGAGTGCGGTGCGCGTGAGAGGCGAAGGACGCGTGAAACGTGCGTCCCGAGCGGAAGCGAGTGGCTGACTGTTTTTGTCGATGGGCGTCCGGCGCGGGATTACATCCCTTGCGATTGGGGCGCCCTCTGACCCGATCTCTCGCGCGCACGCCGGCGCACTTGCGTGTGTGAGTGTGGTGGCGATTATGTCGCCACACATAAGTTTGTATTTCTGACCACACAAATATTATACAAGTCCGGATAGGTAAGTACGTGCTTCTTAAATTATTAGACAATCAAAAGGCGAGTGCGGTGCGCGTGAGAGGCGAAGGACGCGTGCAACGTGCGTCCCGAGCGGAAGCGAGTGGCTGACTGTTTTTGTCGATGGGCGTCCGGCGCGGGATTCATCCCTTGCGATTGGGGCGCCCTCTGACCCGATCTCTCGCGCGCACGCCGACGCACTTGCGTGTGTGTGTGTGGTGGCGAATATGTCGCCACACCACCCACCCACGGAGAAAAGTACGCCCAAACAATACAATAAAAACAACAAAATCAAACAATGACGATGACTAGTAGGCGGTAATAGTTAAAAAAATAATATTCATAAATGCTTACAGCTAGTTATAATCCTATCCTAACTAATATTATACATCAATCGGTGTTTTAAAATGGACATGTCGTCCTGCCCGAGTGACGTATGGAGGGACTGACTTCGGATCGGACTGAGCCGAAGTTTTGGGTGGGACTGGACTTGTGGATGTGGATGGAGAAGGAAGTGGAGTCTGTGGAAGGTGAAGTAGTGTTGGTGGTGATGCCTCTTCTATGTAAGCTGGCTTCACTCGATCCAGACTGACTTGAACTTCCCTGCTCCCCACGGTAATGTAAATGGTTTTGCTATCTCTCTTAGTTACTGGGTGTGGTCCAGTATAAGGTGGCTTCAACGACGTCTTGACGGAGTCATCCCGTAGAAAAACATGCGTGCAAGTTTCAAGGTCTTTGAATATGAATGGGCGAAGTTGCCTATGGCTCGATCCTGGGACTGGTTTGAGATCTGCCATGTGATTTCGTAATTGTGATGAGAAGTTATGTATGTCATCAATAAGAAGGTTGTCGATTTCTGTTGCAGGACTCAAAAATTCTCCAGGTAGTCTGAGTGGTTCGCCGTATACGAGTTCAGCAGCCGAAGTCCGAAGATCCTCTTTTAAAGCTGCTCGCATGCCAAGCAACACCAGCGGCAGAGCGGCACACCATGTACCTCCGTGGCACATGAGGGCCGCTTTCAATTGGCGATGCAACCTCTCCACCATGCCGTTGGCACATGGATGGTAGCTGGTGGTGCGTGTGCGTTGCACTGAGCATTGCTTCAAAAGAGCTTTGAATAAGGCAGACTCGAATTGTCGGCCTTGGTCCGTTGTAACGATGGAAGGGACGCCAAAACGAGCGATCCAATTCATCGTGAATGTTTCGGCTACCTCCTCTGCAGTGATGCCAACCATGGGCCAAACCTCTGGCCATCGGGTGAATCTGTCCACAGCCGTTAAACAATACTGGAAACCTTTGCTCGAGGGCATCGGGCCAATTATATCGATGTGGATGTGACGAAAGCGGTTGGTTGGGGTGGTAAAACTTCCTAAAGGTGTTTTAGTATGTCTCGAAACCTTGCTGCGTTGACATGGCAGGCATTCCCGAGCCCATTTACGACAGTCCTTACTGATAGAAGGCCAAACAAAACGATCAGCCACCAAGCGTGCAGAAGCCTGCGCACCAGGGTGGCTAAGGTTGTGAATTTTGTTGAAATAACTGCGACGGAAGGAAGGTGTCACAAATGGTCGTGGCTTTCCTTTTGACGTGTCGCAGGTGATAGATATGTTGGAACCAGGAATGCAAACTTTTTCCAGTTTAAGGGAAGAGTTGGTCATGGCGTCCTGGAGCTCCTTGTCTGTGGCTTGTTCTTCCGCCAACGCTGCAAAACTCTCCTCGAGGGTGATGGCTTCGATCCGTGACATTGCGTCAGCAACCACGTTGTCCTCTCCCTTCACATGTACAACGTCGGTTGTGAATTGGGAGATGAAGGTCAACTGGTTGAGCTGAACGGGGGGAAGCTTTTCGCGGCGTTGGGTGAAAGCGTAGATAAGTGGCTTGTGGTCCGTGTAAATCGTGACATTTTGAACCTCTAGCAGGTGGCGAAAGTGTTGCACACTTTCGTACACACCGAGGAGTTCGCGATAATACGCGGGCCACTGAGCTTGTTTGTCTGTAAGTTTCTTACTGAAAAAGGCCAAGGGCTGCCAGTGGTCACCAATTTTCTGTTGAAGGCAAGATCCCACGTGAACTGAAGAAGCGTCCGTGAAGAGTCCCAAAGCAGCGTTGCTAACTGGGTGAGCAAGGAGGGTAGCATTGGCTAGGCTATCCTTGCACTTCTGGAAAGCGAGTTCGAGTTCAGGCGTCCAGGGTACTGGCTTCGGTCCCTTGAGCTTAGAAGAAGCTAAGATGTTGATGAGCGGCGCTTGTAGTTCTGCTGCACAAGGAAGAAATCGGCGATAAAAGTTTATCATGCCCAGAAATCTGCGAAGCCCTTGCACGGTTTTGGGCAAGGGGTAGTTCTGCAGTGCTTCGATTCTCTCCTTGGGAGGGCGTGTGCCATCTTTGTTGATGCGATATCCCAAGAAAGTGACCTCGTCAGCGCCAAAAACGCACTTGGATGCGTTGACTACAACTCCATAGTCGACCAGGCGTTGGAACAAGGTGCGCAGGTGTTCCAGGTGCTTTTCAGCTGTATCGGAAAACACAAGCACATCGTCGATGTACGGGTAGCAAAAATCGAGTCCCCTCACGACTTCGTCAATGAAACGCTGGAACGTTTGTCCTGCGTTTCGAAGTCCGAAAGTCATGAAGGGAAACTCGAACAGACCAAATGGTGTGGTGATAGCGGTCTTGCAGATGTCAGCCTCATGAACTGGAAGTTGTTGATAGGCCTTAACCAGGTCGATTGTGCTGAAGATGGCAGAACCTGCGATGTTCTGTGAAAAGTCTGCAATATGCCTAACGGGGTAGCGGTCTGGTACGGTCCTAGCATTCAAAGCGCGATAATCCCCGCATGGCCGCCATCCATCTCCTTTCTT
The DNA here is from genome assembly GCA_947579745.1 of Apocheima hispidaria. Classification (NCBI taxonomy): domain Eukaryota; kingdom Metazoa; phylum Arthropoda; class Insecta; order Lepidoptera; family Geometridae; genus Apocheima; species Apocheima hispidaria. The sequence continues at coordinate 1,815,568 of OX388159.1, forward strand.
CACCATGTGCAGTGGTGAGGCCCAAGGGCTATCGGACGGTCTGGCTGTACCACAGTTCACCATGTCATTAAATTCCTTCTTGGCGGCTGCCAGCTTCTGTGGATCGAGGCGGCGTGGACGGCAGGAAACTGGCTGGCCATCGGTTGTTACGATGTGGTGAGCCGTGGTATGTTTCACTTGCCGTGGAAGTCCAGGTGGTCGAGTCAAATCCGGAAATTCCAAGAGAAGCTTGGAATACGGCGAGGTCTCGTTCACGGATACGGCTTTGACGCTGACTTGGTTTACTTGAGCGACTGAAGCAGCAGTAGTCAGACTTGTGTTTCCGTCGATTAGGCGTTTGTGTCGGAGGTCGGGTAGCAGGTTATAATAGCTAAGGAAATCCGACCCTATTATGGGCGTTTCTACGTCCGCGATTGTAAAGTTCCACTGGAAGTCACGACGTAGGCCCAAATTGAGACGGAGGGAAATGCTGCCGTAGGTATTAATTGTGCTGCCGTTTGCTGCAGCAAGTTGATATCCCGTTGACGAGATTCCAATGAAGCGGTTTTGGATGCCGGACGTAGGTTCGAAGTGGTTGGCACAGAAATGAAATTAAGAGTCCAATGTAGGTATAAGTTTGTATTTCTGACCACACAAATATTATACAAGTCCGGATAGGTAAGTACGTGCTTCTTAAATTATTAGACAATCAAAAGGCGAGTGCGGTGCGCGTGAGAGGCGAAGGACGCGTGCAACGTGCGTCCCGAGCGGAAGCGAGTGGCTGACTGTTTTTGTCGATGGGCGTCCGGCGCGGGATTCATCCCTTGCGATTGGGGCGCCCTCTGACCCGATCTCTCGCGCGCACGCCGACGCACTTGCGTGTGTGTGTGTGGTGGCGAATATGTCGCCACACCACCCACCCACGGAGAAAAGTACGCCCAAACAATACAATAAAAACAACAAAATCAAACAATGACGATGACTAGTAGGCGGTAATAGTTAAAAAAATAATATTCATAAATGCTTACAGCTAGTTATAATCCTATCCTAACTAATATTATACATCAATCGGTGTTTTAAAATGGACATGTCGTCCTGCCCGAGTGACGTATGGAGGGACTGACTTCGGATCGGACTGAGCCGAAGTTTTGGGTGGGACTGGACTTGTGGATGTGGATGGAGAAGGAAGTGGAGTCTGTGGAAGGTGAAGTAGTGTTGGTGGTGATGCCTCTTCTATGTAAGCTGGCTTCACTCGATCCAGACTGACTTGAACTTCCCTGCTCCCCACGGTAATGTAAATGGTTTTGCTATCTCTCTTAGTTACTGGGTGTGGTCCAGTATAAGGTGGCTTCAACGACGTCTTGACGGAGTCATCCCGTAGAAAAACATGCGTGCAAGTTTCAAGGTCTTTGAATATGAATGGGCGAAGTTGCCTATGGCTCGATCCTGGGACTGGTTTGAGATCTGCCATGTGATTTCGTAATTGTGATGAGAAGTTATGTATGTCATCAATAAGAAGGTTGTCGATTTCTGTTGCAGGACTCAAAAATTCTCCAGGTAGTCTGAGTGGTTCGCCGTATACGAGTTCAGCAGCCGAAGTCCGAAGATCCTCTTTTAAAGCTGCTCGCATGCCAAGCAACACCAGCGGCAGAGCGGCACACCATGTACCTCCGTGGCACATGAGGGCCGCTTTCAATTGGCGATGCAACCTCTCCACCATGCCGTTGGCACATGGATGGTAGCTGGTGGTGCGTGTGCGTTGCACTGAGCATTGCTTCAAAAGAGCTTTGAATAAGGCAGACTCGAATTGTCGGCCTTGGTCCGTTGTAACGATGGAAGGGACGCCAAAACGAGCGATCCAATTCATCGTGAATGTTTCGGCTACCTCCTCTGCAGTGATGCCAACCATGGGCCAAACCTCTGGCCATCGGGTGAATCTGTCCACAGCCGTTAAACAATACTGGAAACCTTTGCTCGAGGGCATCGGGCCAATTATATCGATGTGGATGTGACGAAAGCGGTTGGTTGGGGTGGTAAAACTTCCTAAAGGTGTTTTAGTATGTCTCGAAACCTTGCTGCGTTGACATGGCAGGCATTCCCGAGCCCATTTACGACAGTCCTTACTGATAGAAGGCCAAACAAAACGATCAGCCACCAAGCGTGCAGAAGCCTGCGCACCAGGGTGGCTAAGGTTGTGAATTTTGTTGAAATAACTGCGACGGAAGGAAGGTGTCACAAATGGTCGTGGCTTTCCTTTTGACGTGTCGCAGGTGATAGATATGTTGGAACCAGGAATGCAAACTTTTTCCAGTTTAAGGGAAGAGTTGGTCATGGCGTCCTGGAGCTCCTTGTCTGTGGCTTGTTCTTCCGCCAACGCTGCAAAACTCTCCTCGAGGGTGATGGCTTCGATCCGTGACATTGCGTCAGCAACCACGTTGTCCTCTCCCTTCACATGTACAACGTCGGTTGTGAATTGGGAGATGAAGGTCAACTGGTTGAGCTGAACGGGGGGAAGCTTTTCGCGGCGTTGGGTGAAAGCGTAGATAAGTGGCTTGTGGTCCGTGTAAATCGTGACATTTTGAACCTCTAGCAGGTGGCGAAAGTGTTGCACACTTTCGTACACACCGAGGAGTTCGCGATAATACGCGGGCCACTGAGCTTGTTTGTCTGTAAGTTTCTTACTGAAAAAGGCCAAGGGCTGCGAGTGCGGTGCGCGTGAGAGGCGAAGGACGCGTGCAACGTGCGTCCCGAGCGGAAGCGAGTGGCTGACTGTTTTTGTCGATGGGCGTCCGGCGCGGGATTCATCCCTTGCGATTGGGGCGCCCTCTGACCCGATCTCTCGCGCGCACGCCGACGCACTTGCGTGTGTGTGTGTGGTGGCGAATATGTCGCCACACATAGTTACATTACTTTAAATTGTCTAATTACACATGTGGAGCCAAAAACACGAGAAAAAAAAGGCACACATACATTTTTTTGTCTTTCATGTCTTGACAGTGACAGAAAAACCTCAAGGTACATCTAACGCCATCTATTGGGTACTTTTATACCAGGATTTCTTTTTTTTTTGAAAATGCCTCATTAACGCGCGCAAAAGCCATCTCTTTTCATCTGCGTGCAAAAGTGTAAAGCACTATTATTTTCTCTAATGACCGACGTAACATTCATAATTCTATTCCAGTAGCGGAATGCAAAGAAAAATGGCGCAACCTGCGCTACAGCTTACTCCGAAGCTTAAAACCCAACGCCGACGGTACGCTCAAGAAGAAATACTATCTTCACAAGGAAATGGAATTCCTCATCCCGTTCATGAAGTCCAAATCCACAGGTAAACAGTTATTTATTTTTTCCCTCGGCGATAGCGCGCTCGCTTCGCCATCCGGCACGTCGCTCAACCACCTCTCAGGCTCTCAATGGCGTGTACTGTACAATATATTGGCGGCTAAGTAAAGTTTAAATATATCCTAACTAATATTATTAGTACGCACTCGTATCAGGACCAATAAAGCTTCGAGATAGGTAAATGGATACTTTCGTCTCGAGGAAAGAACGTCGCTTGCGCGATTCAGAACTCCCTATATTACAACAGTCAGTAATAAAACGTCAAAAAAATAATCAACGCCATCTAGCGAACTGTAGCAAGTAACGTTGTCTCTTTCACGGCTGAACGGATCCTGATGAAATTTGAAAAGGAAAATTTCACTTAGACGGACATAAGATCTTTTTTATGTCCACGCGAACGAAGTCACGAGTAAGTACCTACCGAGTCTGTTTACCTGAAACCAAAGACTATCTACAGGCTGAAACTGAAATCTCGAAAAAGAAATGGTTGAAATCGGTTGCTACATTACGTTGATTATAAATGTAATTTCTACCCGACTGCCCAAGAAGAAGGGTAATGTTTTTTGGGTAGATTACGGCACAAGATATCCCGAGACTACACCATTTAGGAAACCAGGGGCGCTAGTCTCGACTTTTCGCTACGGCACTTTGCGACCAAATTCGGTCGCTATGACGCAAAATTCGACAACTAACACTAATTGTTATGAAAAAACGCAAAAATAGCGTTGAATTTTGCGTCATAGCGACCGACTTCGGTCGCTATGACGCAAAATTCGACAACTAACACTAATTGTTATGAAAAAACGCAAAAATAGCGTTGAATTTTGCGTCATAGCGACCGACTTCGGTCGCTATGACGCAAAATTCGACAACTAACACTAATTGTTATGAAAAAACGCAAAAATAGCGTTGAATTTTGCGTCATAGCGACCGACTTCGGTCGCTATGACGCAAAATTCGACAACTAACACTAATTGTTATGAAAAAACGCAAAAATAGCGTTGAATTTTGCGTCATAGCGACCGACTTCGGTCGCTATGACGCAAAATTCGACAACTAACACTAATTGTTATGAAAAAACGCAAAAATAGCGTTGAATTTTGCGTCATAGCAACCGAATTCGGTCGCAAAGTGCATAGCGAAGAGTCGAGACTAGCGGTCCAGTCCAATTGGTACAGCAGACAGAACAGTAGAAGCGGTATGTGAGTTATGTCCGTCTGCACTAAACTTTGACAGGTCCTAAGTTCATACTTAACTCTCTGGGACGTACCTAACAATGAATAACTTGTTAAGAGCATGTCGGGCCATGCTCAGTAGGGTTCCGTAGGTGCGTAGGACGTTTGAAGTATTTATCCGTTATTACCGCATATCTCAAAAAGTAGTTATCACATGTTGCCCGAAATAATTTTAAAATAAAGTTTTTACTAAGATCTCTATCATCATGGATGAATACAAGTTTATGAGATGCATAGTTTAGAAATGGCGGGGGGGGGGACACATTGCAAGCAACTTTGTCGGCCCATATTTCGCAAGCAGTACGTTTGATAAAAAAATGGTATAGGAAACCTTAACATTATTTTAAAAGACATATTCAATGATACCCCACATGTGGGGTACAGGCGATTTTTTTTTTTATCTCCACTTTACATGTATGACAGCCACCCCATTAATATAAAATTATGTTTTTTTTATTCTGTCAAAATTGTCACCTTACAAAGACCTGTTCAACGACACCCAACATGATGTGGTGTAGCGAAATTTTTTTTACTCCTCTTTACATGTATGGAAGCTACCATTATATTACAAAAAAAAAAAAAAAAAAAATTTTAAACTGTATGTCTATACTATCGTTGTGCAAAATGTAAGTTTATAAACTTACATGCATGACATTTTGCAAGCTATATAACTAACTATATAACTATATAACTTCCAAAGTTATAACTTTGGAAGTTATAAGACTGTAAAGGATTCAGATAGACAGACGGACATGAAGAACTTATAAAATATATATATATATATATATATATATAAATTCCCTTAAATAATCTAGTTTGTTATGGCGGAACAGGATTGGACAAAAATTCATAAGTCCACATATTTTATTTTAATCAATTAAAAACTTTATATATATATATATAAAAAGTTTTAAAAAACTTATGAATTTTTATATATATATATATATATATATATATATAAAAAGTTTTTAATTGATTAAAATAAAATATGTGGACTTATGAATTTTTGTCCAATCCTGTTCCGCCATAACAAACTAGATTATTTAAGGGAATTTATTGACAAAAGGTCTAAAAACCTGCTTCGCAGGCGATACTCGAAGAGGGTTCACCTATACATAGACTATGCCATTTACTTGAAATACTTGAAAGGGGAAACTATTTCTATAATTTTTAATTAATAAATTGGTAGATTGTTACCTAATTTTTTGATTATGATTTTTTCAGATTTGGTTTCACCTTCAGAAGTATAATAAATACGGAGAGAAGCAGAACAACACCATGTATACATATATAGGTATTTTACTATCAATATTATTAATGGAAAAGTCTCGAAAAAAATGTATTTTCCGTCTCCTTCGCCAAAATAAAAAATAATAACATGGAAATTGTTATTATGGCAATGGTACTCTAAAGATATTCTTTTTTTAATTTCCTCTTTGTAATTTTTATAAACAAAAATGTGGCGCTATAGGGAACGAAATACAACAAGCGCCCGCCGCTGTTCCATACAGCATCACAGCGCACGTCCGGCTGCAATTTTATAGGACAAATAAAAATCAATGTCTTTCCTCATGATGTAGGCTATTTCCTTGCCTAGTCAGGATCTGTTCAGCCGCTGTCGCGTAAATGTAACAAACAGATACACATTTGTACTATTAGTGCGATAAATAGGATAGAATTACACGAATTGTTATACTAATCCGAAAGGAGCTCATTATTCTCATAATGATGAGGCATTATGAACAAGTTTTACTTGAGTTTTGGCGGGAACGTGAAGAATTCATGTCGCGTCATTTTATTATTTTCCAAAACTTGTGTTATTTCGAGTGTTAATGTGTAAAAACGGTGAATTTTTACCCGTTAAGTGTTCGTGTACATGCACGAGTGTTGGTGAATGGTATAATGTCGTGAATCGTGAATTTTCGTGTTGTTTCCAAAACTCCATAGAAGGCTCTAGTAAAGTTTTCATCACTTTACTGGGGCATGACTTGGACTTGACCGTGACTTGCTTTGCTTGACTTTGATCGTGACTATGACTTGTTTGATAATAACTAGCAAAAATTGAGAATATATATGTACACTTGACACTGGCAAATGCATAAGACGTGCGACGCCAAAATCCTCTTAGAGGAAAAAAAAATAAAAAAAAAAGTTTTACTAACCAAACCAAACCTGTAATAGAAAAATAGACAGCTATTCCATAGGAAAATGTCATGCAGAACGATATGTATATTTTTTTTTTTTCTGGTACTGAATAACGAGACGAGCATTTCGCTCATCTGATGTTAAGCGTCATATCTGTGAGCGTCGCGCATGCCCATACACATATTTTAACTTAGTTCAAAAACATGAGCGGAATGCACTGCGCTCATCATCCTGAGATATTAGATCTTAAATCTCTATGTGCCCAGTAGTTTCGCAGGAAACATTGCCCTTCAATCCGGAACACAGTGATGTTTGCACACTACTGCTTGGCGTGGTACTTCCCCGGGCGGACTCTGCAGAACAGTCCTCTACAAAAGCAGCTGATATTTTGTCGTGATTTTAGTAGGTTTTCTTAACAATTAGAACAATGAGCTCCCTACGTTTAGCACCGCCGTTTCGTGTAACCCGATTCAGTTATTGGTAACTAACCAACAACTTCTGATAACTTTTTACAAAACTTATTACATAAAAAAGGTTTGATTGGGATTTATTTGGCCATGTTTTTTTTTTTGGTACTAATGTCATCTGCTTTGCTTCACCCGCACTCGCGTTCTAATCTCATTTTTCGTAGTGTTACTGTCGTTTGGAGCCCTAATTTAGGCGTTTTTACCCAACTGCCCAAGAAGAATACAGTTTTTGGGGTGTGTGTAAATATGTAGCTATGTTTGTGTGTTGTATTATGACGAGTGAGGTGTCGTTGGATTGCTCTTTACGTCCGGAGTGGCATGGACTACATTTTGCAATCGGGTATTAAGTTTTCTTTTAATAATTGTTTTTATATTGGGGGAAAACCCTGAATTCATTTAAATACTTTTAAGGAAGCGGCCTCCGAAATTGTTGGCTAGATGTAGGTAAGCGGCCTGGCTAGAACTCAGCAGACTCTACAGACACATTATTCAACAACTCTACAGACACATTATTCAATAACTCTACAGACACATCATTCAATAACTCTACAGACACATTATTCAATAACTCTACCGACACATTATTCAACAACTCTACAGACACATTATTCAATAACTCTACAGACACATTATTCAATAACTCTACAGACACATCATTCAATAACTCTACAGACACATTATTCAATAACTCTACAGACACATTATTCAACAACTCTACAGACACATTATTCAATAACTCTACAGACACATCATTCAATAACTCTACAGACACATTATTCAATAACTCTACCGACACATTATTCAACAACTCTACAGACACATTATTCAATAACTCTACAGACACATCATTCAATAACTCTACAGACACATTATTCAATAACTCTACCGACACATTATTCAACAACTCTACAGACACATTATTCAATAACTCTACAGACACATTATTCAATAACTCTACAGACACATTATTCAACAACTCTACAGACACATTATTCAATAACTCTACAGACACATTATTCAACAACTCTACAGACACATTATTCAATAACTCTACCGACACATTATTCAACAACTCTACAGACACATTATTCAATAACTCTACAGACACATTATTCAATAACTCTACAGACACATTATTCAACAACTCTACAGACACATTATTCAATAACTCTACAGACACATTATTCAATAACTCTACAGACACATTATTCAACAACTCTACAGACACATTATTCAATAACTCTACAGACACATTATTCAATAACTCTACAGACACATCATTCAATAACTCTACAGACACATTATTCAATAACTCTACAGACACATTATTCAATAACTCTACAGACACATTATTCAATAACTCTACCGACACATTATTCAACAACTCTACAGACACATTATTCAATAACTCTACAGACACATCATTCAATAACTCTACATACACATTATTCAATAACTCTACAGACACATTATTCAATAACTCTACCGACACATTATTCAATAACTCTACCGACACATTATTCAACAACTCTACAGACACATTATTCAATAACTCTACAGACACATTATTCAATAACTCTACAGACACATTATTCAATAACTCTACAGACACATCATTCAATAACTCTACAGACACATTATTCAATAACTCTACAGACACATCATTCAATAACTCTACAGACACATTATTCAATAACTCTACAGACACATTATTCAACAACTCTACAGACACATTATTCAATAACTCTACAGACACATCATTCAATAACTCTACAGACACATTATTCAATAACTCTACCGACACATTATTCAACAACTCTACAGACACATTATTCAATAACTCTACAGACACATCATTCAATAACTCTACAGACACATTATTCAATAACTCTACAGACACATCATTCAATAACTCTACAGACACATTATTCAATAACTCTACCGACACATTATTCAATAACTCTACAGACACATCATTCAATAACTCTACAGACACATTATTCAATAACTCTACCGACACATTATTCAATAACTCTACAGACACATTATTCAATAACTCTACAGACACATTATTCAATAACTCTACAGACACATCATTCAATAACTCTACAGACACATTATTCAATAACTCTACACACTATTGACTGACATTTTTTTTTTACAATTAATTTTTTACATGTGCTTCTTTTATTTCTCTTAGCGGTTGTCAGTTACATATAAAGTTATGTATAATCATAACTTAGAATACACGATGTCTGTATGCCATTCAAGGTAGAAACTAGAGCACTTTAGATATCGATTAACTGCCTACTTATTACACATTTACCACCTAGTTACACAGACCAATAAAGTCATTGTATCACATTTTGTATTTAATTTTTCAGGTTTCCTCACGCACTTCGAGGAAGAAACAGACGAGGAATCACACGAATTGAACCAAGGCGTGACATCCCCGCAACAGCAACTTTTCGAGTACGAATTCCTAGGCACAGAACCATCAGCTAAACGTAGACGTTACTTGGAACAGTTCCAGAATAATTTCCAATCCATACACTATGACGACTCGTATTCCCGAAAGCAGTTCATGCTAGGTCTCATGCCAGAAGTAAACGCGTTAACAGAAGAACAGATGAAAGTGTTCAGAAGAAAAATTTTAGGGCTGTTAGATGAAATAACTGAAGGGTCGGGAGAAGAGACGAGGAGGCGCCAGGTTAAATCTGAACCTGAGGACGGTGACGCTGTGTTCACTATATCTTAGTGTTTGGGTCTGGCCACACGATGCGTAGCGCATTGGGTCGGAATTACCGCTGCGGGTATAACACATAACAACTTGTGGCGCCGATCGCCGTCTAACAAACGAGAAAAGAAATAGGAATATTTTATTAGGAAAACTCACGTGGTTTTGACACATTTAGTTTTAATAAAACGGGAATACTCACGTTAAATTGAGTGCAAGGCGAGACGAGGTGCGCGCGTGTCACGCTTAGCATTCCTTGATAAAGGTCACCGAATGTGGTCGAAACTATAGTCGGAATAACCGACTCAATGAAACGTATTCCAGTTTTATTATAACAAAATAGGAATACATTTCTCTTATTTTCTCTCGTTAGTCTGAGATCCGTGGTTTTTAGTGTCGTCGTACGTCAAATGCAACGTGTCCGCAACGCCGCGCCGCCGCCGCGCATCGTGTGTCCGGGCCCTTAGTTAAGGACATCTTCTGGCTGATGATGATGATGACGAGTAAATAAGGTGAATTTTCTAAAAGTGTTTAAAATAACTTATTCATTGGCGCAAAATTGGTTTCAATAAATCCACGATGAGTTAATTAAGCTGTAATTGACAAAAAACAAAAGAAAATTTGAATTTCGCGCGCTGAGCGAAACGTTGCACCTTAATATCCAGTCCGTTTCTTTTAATTTTGTTTTTTTTAAATGTGCGAACGAGATTGCTTATTTAGGGAAACGTACTCTAAGTTAATTTTATTGTTGATAGGAATGAGGTTCAAAGGGCAGTCCATTATGCAGGTGAAGATAGATAAGGATGGAAAAAAAAATACTTACTGTATACAGTCCTACCTACTTATAAAGTCAATTTTTGGTAAGCTTAAGCAGTGTTAACTATAATGTACTTAGGTAATAAACGTGATAGTTGATGTTAAGAAAATAAATAAATATTTTAATTCATATATTTCATTATGTGTGTGTTTACTTACTTCCTTGTTTTATGCAATAAGGCGTTTTACAAAAAAAATTGTTACATTACTTGAAATACGAGAAAAAAATAGGCACACGTAAATTTTTTTGTCTTTCATGTCTTGACAGTGAAAAAAAAAGGTTCAAGTTACATCTAACGCCATCTATTTGGTACTTTTATAACCAGGTTTTTATTTTTTTGGAAAAACCTCATTATAAATTTAGGGTTCATTCGTGGAAGTAGCTTGCCTTAGACGGGCCCTGTATCAAAATTTGTTGGGGGGCCCAAATGAAGGTTAAAGATTTTTCACAAAAGGAGCAGTGTTCGGGGCCCCGTATCATTGGTACGGCTGAGGTAGCTGCGCCCCAGGGGCGTAGCCACCGTTGTATCAGCTGTATCCATGCTTATTATCAAAATAGGTAATAAAGTGTAATTATCAAATTAATAATCTAGTATCGCAGCATTATGCAAAAGGACAGGTAGCAAGTTGCTCGTCTGATGGAATTAGAATTAATTCTACTATTTCATATCATTAGTTTAATTAACTGTGGGCTTATCCAGTAACTCTGAAGCGATAGTGATAGTGCGCGAGCGGGACCGCGCATAGTGCGACTGTTGGTACGAGCGGGATGGCATGCTCTAGCAATCAGAATCACGAACGTTTCAAAGTTAGAGGATAAGGCCGCTGGTTAACCGTGCTAATTTGACTAAATAAATAAATTATAATAAATAAATGGTGTTGACCGTTCTATTCATCTGTGTGTTGACTAGTTCAATGCATACAGAATGTTGAACTTGCGCGGCAAGGCTCTGCCCTCGTCACACTGCGTTGTTTTCTTGCCCAGTAATTTCACTGGAAACAGGTGCCCTTCAATTTAGAATACAATTATGTTAGCACACTACTGCTTGGCGGTAGAATAACAGGCAAAGGTGTACCCAGGCGGACTTTGCAAAAGTGTCACCACAAAAAAATATGTTATATGTTAGTATTATTTTAATATTACGAGGATATTTAAATACAGGTACCTAAGTACTAATAATCCCGGGTACCTATGTCCTAAAACGAACCAACGGAGGACGGGCAGCAGCATCCTCTTAGTAAATAATGAGCAATCTGCGATCCACCTCCAGGGTTAGACGTTTGTAATTCGTTCATCAGTGCACATCTGGCTGATGGTGATGATGACTGATTATCTGATTTTTCACAGCAATTTACTTACGAATATCTTCTTTGATTTCGCTTTATCAAAACTAGTGTTTTTATTGATCTAAAATTCATAAATAGTTATGTAAGTAAATGCTACTTGAAGTCGTCTAAATTGTATATCACGATGTCGAGGTGCTAAATACGCGGTATTTGTACTGGATACTGAGGATAGCACTGAGCTATCTCTAACTCCGTCTAGAATATAATCATAAACACTAGGAAGGTACTCATTTATATTTTTTTCAAGATAAGTACTTACCTACCCAAATATAGCACTGGAATCGAAAAGGTCTTGTTACTCGTCATGCTCCTCGCCTTGCGCGCCGCTTCCCATTTGGCGGGTTTTTTGAGCGTGAGTCGAAGGACCGGCGAGATCCAAAGAAATAAAACGGAAGAATAGCGCGAGGAGAGGCGCGAGCACGGCGCGAGTAAAGACGGACGGACACATTGTAAGCAACTTTGGCAAGCGGTACATCTGATAAAAAATGGAAATCTGATAATAAACTTTATTTTAAAAGACCTATTCAATGATAACCCACAAGTGGGGGACAGACGAAAAAATAATTATTTTACCCACTTAACATGTACTTCATCTGTGACATGTACCCACCCCCATTAAAATAAAATTATATTTTTTTTATTCTTTGTAAATTATTATACCTCATATGATAGGGTTCTGCGAAATTTTACTGTACTGTGCTGTAGGTCTATATATACTTAAACTATCGTTGTGCAAAATTTCATGCATGTAAGTTTATACCTTTGGCAGTTATAAGGCTGTAAAGGATTCAGACAGATAGACATACAGACGGACATGACGAACTTATAAGGGTTCCTTTTAGTTCTACGGAACCCTAAAAAGCGTAGTCTGATACCTAGTCACACACAAACATTGTCCAATTTCGATGTTTTTTTTTATATTGTGTTATCTACACCGTGAAAAACTATGCTTGTATGTTTGTGTTTTTATTTCTTAATATCATCGTTGTTACAGGCACTTAGCGTGACAAATTTTTTGCGTCGAAAATATGACGAAGAAAAGTAGTTGTTGTTACCATAAACATTTTTTGAAGAAACAAGACATAGCGGCATTTGTTATTATAGTTTATCCAAACCATTCACACTGATAACAAACTGCACCGGAAACGCTAATTCCTTCAAAAAGTTAGGAAAATGTATTAACTCTCCCTAGTGCCCACACGAAAAACAGAGCGACATATATAATTTCTTATATCGAATGCACCAAAACCTCGCGGCAGGATTTGACAATGACAGGTAAAACGATAGATCTATTACGCCATCTAGAACAACTATTTAGAACATTTTTTATTTTTTTTGGAAAACTCCTCATTCTAGGCCACATTCAAGGGGACGTTGGAAAAAGGTTTTTTAGAATTTACGAAATTTACCTTTTGAGCGCCATCTAGTGTCAAGTAGTCAAACTGTAACTGTCTAGTTCTAGAAAATAGCGGAAGTGGTGACATCTTTTGCAGATGGTCAAAAATATCATACCAATAACCATCGAGAAACTACACTCTACAATTATACTTTTTATAAAACTTACCACAGAGAAAGTAAAGATTAAGTTTTATGTTTACATGCCTTGTAGTTACACTTCAGTGGAAACTAAGTAGTAAAATCTTCAACAAAGTAAAATGGATTTTTGGTAAAATAATGGAAAAACAGGTACATACAAAAAAATATTTCCACAAGTTTCCATATTAATTATTGTCTATACCCAACTCTATTATTTTGCGCCTGCGCTCTTGATGGTCTACGCGACGTACCTGAAATCATTTTGTGGAAAATTTGAAGTTTGTTGTTAATTTGTGACAACTTATTATTCATAATTATTTATGAAAGCTTCGTGCTAATTACCATTCCAGGCGCGAGGCTGGATTTCACTGTGGTGGTCTGCCTGGATGCGCTCAGACACTACAGTTCGAGCGGTGTTCGGTAGCCATCTTGGAATCGAACAAAGCTTCAGATGTGTAGTTTGTCTGTTTATCAATAATTTCAGTGCATTTTATTGTAAATAGTTTGTATGTTTAGGATATGTACGGAACGTTCGTCCATATGTGTAAATAGCTATGGCTGCGACAAGGAAATTACAAGGTAATTTGTCATGTTATCAGGTTAGAGATTGATTGACCCCAACCGAACTAGTACGTGTTCTAGAGCATTATTGTCAATTGATGAGACCTCTGCCTCGCTGAAGATCCTGGGGCTGGGATATTTCCTTTGGCCAATAACTCTAGCTTCAGTTATTCATGAAAATGCGTCTGGGTAAGGGGTAGCATTAAATTATTAGACATTTGGTTTCGCTATTGTGAGTTTCTTTCGTGATTTTATTGTTATTCCTAACTGATTAAGGTGGCCAGCTGCGCGAAATCGACATCTGTTGGAACAATTGAAGTGGAAAAGTGCTCTTGACAACAGGTTTCGCGGTCAGAAAGTGTTGAATTATGAATATTACTGGATTACTAACACAGTCCATTCAATGAGTGCAGAAAACATTACCTTGTTATTGAAGCAAGGTGTTTACAAAACAGGTTTTAGGCGTAACAATAATTGAGGGCAAAAGGAGCTCTAAATAATTCTGAAGAATTGTGGAAAGGATAATGAACTTTATCTTGACAGGATGGTCAGTTGGCACTCAGCAGGTTAAATCAACCTTGTATCTGTTAAACATACTGGAACATTATGCGGGTCGGTTTGTGATCTGCAGTGAACATCATAAATCTTGCTCGTTTACATAGCTGCAATTTATTTTATTTGTAGCCACTTATTTAGTTGTAAATTCTGTGATGAATGAAGGAAATTTTATTTTCACACTCTGTTATAACTACCTTCAAAACATGAACAGTCAATGTTCCATTTGAAAAATGTTTTGAGTAATAATTCACACTGCAGAAGCCACGAAGAAATGTGAGATAGTTCTGTTAGTTGTAGTGTTATTAAAATGATTATTTATGGCAATTTACTTCTTTGCTAATATTGTTATTTTTATATCTTTTAATTATTTATTATTAAATCACTTTATTTCTACATCAGAGAACTTTAATTTATAAAAATTATTTGTGATAAATTTGAATTAGCATCTCACAAGTTCTAGAACATGTGCTGGTCTGGCAGAACAATTTTTTTATCTATTTAAAGTACTATTAATATAATAAACATATTTCAACAACTAACAATTTTGTTAACATTTCAGGCGAAATAGACAGGTGTTTAAAAAAGGTGACGGAAGGCGTAGAAACATTCGAAGACATCTGGCAGAAGGTTCACAATGCCACAAACAGTAACCAAAAGGAGAAGTACGAGGCCGATCTCAAAAAAGAGATCAAGAAACTCCAGAGGCTACGGGACCAGATTAAGTCTTGGATCGCTTCGGGAGAAATTAAGGATAAGAGTACACTTTTAGACTTTAGGAAACTTATAGAAACGGTGAGTACTTAACGGCTTCTTTCAATTGAATCTAGTAAGTTCTCATAGAATGAATGGCCAGATTATGAAGTTTTTAGGCCATCTGAAGACTTGCCATAGTAAGCGATTTGTTGTAATTAGACAACAACACTGGGTCCCACACCTTAACATAGCATCCAACCCACGGTAGCACAGACATCAATGCCACTCTCCTGTCTAAAGATTGACTGAAGTACCATTGAAACGAGGGACAGAAAGATTCAGCATCCACCTCCAGGTGGGTAATTGTCAAAAGAACACCATCATTAAAGCAATCAAAAGAACACCCGTCACTAAAGCGATGTCAAGTTAGATTATTATTATCTCAAAAATTTCCATAACAAAAGGTAGTCTAAACCATAGTACCTTATTAATAATCTGTGCATTTCAACTACAACCGCTGCAAACTACTTCAGAATTTGTTGTGTTGATATAGTTTAGTTGATATAGTTGTTTGTTAATCGGTGGTTCTAAAATGTATCTAAACTTATTTAGGAAAATTATTATTACAGGATATTTTTACCGAGAATGTTATGTAGACTCGACACTAATTACTTTGTCTTTTCACATCTATTAAAATGAAAGAGATGCAGCGCACGTTGTAGCTGGTCCATGCACAACATTATAAGATACCTCTCAGAGCATGTCTTTCGCATAGATTTTGGCTAGGGTAATAGGAAATGATTGTATTAACTTATAATCATTTAGCTTGGCCCGTCTCTAACATGGTTTTCAAGGTCTATGGCAACCCTTTTAGCCTTACAAAGAAATGAAAGAACCTTTTCATAAAGCTTTTGAAACTGGTACTCACAAAGGCTGTATTCAAAGACGCAGTATTAAGTGATGCAAGCTTAATGTGCACCATAGCTATAAGCCAACTTTTCATAAGAAATAGCAAGCTAATTTATAAAATTTGCCATTGTATCCCATAGAAACAAAAAATAAATAAATTGCATTTTCAAAATGCATACTTTTTCCATGGTCAACATCAAAATCGCTTCAGGCACTTACAGCATTTCAGGCTATTTCCACTTCTAATAAATATTTCTTACTGCAGTCGGTCTTAAGGCTTAAATTGTATCAAACAGAGTCGCATTCTGCCGAGCAAAAATATGGCAGTCAAACTTTTTTAAATAATTATTATAGTATTTCTCGGAAAAGTATAACTGAAAATCAAACAGTATCTTCCCGATGTTCTCAATAATTATTAGTTCTTTCAATTATGATATTCTAACTGGGGGTGATGAGACCTGAATTTACATCCGGCCTGGGGGTGTTGTACATATATTCATATATCTTTGAGATAATTTAGTGATTGGATCTCAGTCGATGTAAATTTTTAGAGCAAAATTAGGGTTTTTTTTTTGTTTAGTTTTTCTATTGTAGTCAATTGTCAAATACGTAATTCTGCACTAACCATAAAAGTTGATTTCACAGACAGACAAAATTGCTAAAATTGGAAAAATTAGGCCATGAAATTGTAACAAACTTTTGAGTTAGTTTTGCATTGAAAGATAACTTATTTTCACACTCTTAGGTTTCCCTGTGTCAGGTACGACATGGAATACACACTAAGACAAACAACTAACGCCCAGACTCAGAACAGACAATTTAAATTCATCATTCAATAATCTACCTGGCTGGGCAGAAACATGCTACCACTGAGCCAGGAGGGTCATCAGTTATTGTGATAAGGGTTTTTCTGATAATCTGAACACAAAGTTAAATAAGTCACCATTAGAGGGTAACCAATGCATAATCCAGGTTATGACATGATCAGTTATCACTCGTAGATAAGCAATGTGTGTTTTAACTTTGTACTACAAAGTACATGGTAATGTACTGGCTTACTGGATATGTCTAATACCTCGTGTGTATCGATATTTCACACCATGAGTATATTTAATATCAATATTGTATTAGTAGTTCGCGCCGAACTGAGACCTCGCGACTCCTATAACTTCATTACCCCAGGTCGATTCAGCTCATATTCGAGTTTAAAAATTGTATTGAAATTAACTACTGGCCTACAAAATTTCATCATGATCGGATTAACGGTTCTTACGATTAACAAATATACATATAAGCATACATACCTAACATAACACCTTTGCTTCGCTCAGTAATGTATACTTTTAACCCTTGCAGAGCCATAAACGAACAATTTACAAAGCTGTTGTCATCGTTAAATGACAATTAGTGCTTTGAAGTCTAATGGCCGCATGTTTGATCACTAAGTATATATTTTCTTTTGAATATCTTTACTTAGTAATAGTTGAAGCAATCATTAAGTTATGTCTCTGACAGCAGAATACTGAAACGTCTGTTAACTTTGACAACAGATTAAGTCTATTGTCCTTTGCTTAGTGCCAGTCAAAGGCAGCATTAGAATTAATATGTTGTCAAAGTTAACAAACGTTTCAGTATTTGGCTGTCAGTGCAGCAGTAAGGTTACTAAAACACCTGACAACCACAGACCCACGAGAGAAAATCAGAGGGTAATATAATTTCTCTCTCACTTTTGTTAATACAGCTAGAAAGAAAAGTGCAGATTTTCATCTAGATGTTGATGGTATTTACAATAGAAACCGACCTTAGTCTAAATGTGGTCGGTATCAGTTCGCGCGACAACAAATAAGCCATAATTTTGTTCAAATTCACACATTACAAGTGGGTAGACAGATATTTCATACTTTTTAAAACGACAAAATTGAGGGAAACAAGAAAATAGGAGCTACAGCACATTCTTAATGTTTACCTGACTGCGAAGGGTAGTGTTTTTCGGGTACACGTAAGTTTGTATGTTTCTATGTGATATTCAACTATTTTAAGGTATCTTTAGATTCGTCTTTATAATTATCCAGAGCCAAGGCTACATTTTTTCTTTTAATAATAATGCATAGTCCTGTAAAAAGCATTGTTTTTTTAACTCGCAAGTTCTGTACCAAGATAATGTTGATAATGAAGGTTCAACCTGTAAGGTTTATATATACCATAACGACTGTAAGGCATTGTCAAAGGCCAGCGTAAAAACTGATTTTCAGGCTAAACACTCAACCTATATAAACTTACTACCTATTGTGAAGATATCAAACAATTTTAGTCCGCCTGGGGAAGTACCACACCTTTGCCAGTTATTCAACCGCCAAGCAGTAGTGTGCAAGCATAACTGTGTTCCGGATTAAATGGCAATGTTTCCAGCGTAATTACTAGGCATACAGAGATTTTTTTTGTGACGCTTAACATCAAGTGAGCGACTCGCTCGTCTCGTCACCGAGTAACATAAAAAAATATGTAGTATCCAAAACTCGTTGATAAAACATATTGAAATATTTTTTAATCATATAAAGGTGACATAAAGTAACATAATGAAATATAAAATAAAAGAATTAAACTAGATTTTGCGCTATTAAGACGTAAAAAACCATGGCTAAATATCAGCAGAGTTTGTAAACAACTTTTATACCTACATTTACTGTGCTAAAAAAGCAAAGCATACAAACAAGATTATAAAATTGTCAAACCTGATTGAAACTACCTAGAAAGTATTTTATGTTTGTTTTTATTCTCATATATTGGGAACTCAAAAATAAACAAAATCGTCGTAAATGTTCCTTGACTACCAATTTAAATGTTTATTGAGGCAGCTGAGAATTTTACGTTGGCACCGCTATATTCCCCTACCGATAAGTGTCAGCGGCGTGGAGTTTGACACTCAAAATCCTGCGAGTGTCGCGATTTCTGTTCAGGAAAGAATGCTAGAAAGATAAAATATTGAAAGCCTCGGAGCTCACCAAGGGTGTCGCCAGGTATAAGCAGCAAGGGTAAGAGGCCCCCCACACAGGGTGCGCTCGGTACATAGTTTGCAATATTGCGTTTAAAATCATTAAGAAATGTTTCCGATTTCATTCACAGCTGGTTATTGCTACCTTCAGGATTTATTGAAAATTTGTAGCATGCATATCGCTACTTTGCCCTTATATGAACAAAATCCTGGCTGTACCCTTGGAGCGCTCCTTGATTCAATCATATGATATTGGTGTTGTTTTTATGTTTAGCTATTATAATTAAACATGCTTTCTATCTCTTTCCAGCAAATGGAAAGGTTCAAAGTGGTGGAACGGGAAACAAAAACGAAAGCATACTCGAAAGAAGGTCTTGGCGCCGCGCAGAAACTGGACCCCGCGCAGAAGGAGAGAGAAGAGATATCCTCGTGGCTCATCAACTCCATCGACTCACTCAATTTACAGGTAATAGTATGAAACAAACATTGTCTAACTAAACACACCTTGTAGTGGTAGGACTCCTTTGCAGAGTCCGTTTGGGGAAGTATCACACCATTGCCAGTTATTCAACCATTAAGCAGTAGTGTGCAAACATTATTTTGTTCTGGATAGGAGGGCTTCCAGTGAAATAATACTAATTAAAAAGAGATTTAAGATATAAAATCTCATGGCGACGAGTACAATGCAATGCCGCGCCGGGTTTTGAACTGTTGAAGTTCAACATTCTGTGTGGCACTGAACTGATATACGTGCGTGACGCTTATCTTCAGGCAAGTGGCGTGCTCGTCTCAGTCTCAGTAGCATTAAAAATGTAAATTAGGACGTCGGCATAAGCCCACTCGCGCCCACTTATCCCCTTCCCCCTGCTTACCTTGGAGACAACATCAGTTAATAAAAATTTAGGACATACATGACACGTATGTCCTAAATGTTTATGTCGTAAAGATAAGCGCGTCTGCCTTAAGATCGGGAGATCCCAGGTTTGATTTTCGATCTCGTCCTATCTGTGCTTCATCTTCCGTTTTGTGCTCGCCACTCAAGAATCTTTCTTCCCCATCTTCTGAAGCATCTTTCATCCCATCTTGTTAAGCATTATTAATTGACAAATATTAAGAAAACATTACTCTCCTTGGACAGTCGGGTAAAAAGTAACGCGGCTCAAGATAATAAAAGCATTTTGGGTAACAAACTGGTGCCTAACCATCACCTTTCCTATTGCAGGTTGATCAATTTGAATCCGAAGTAGAATCACTACTAGTTGGTAAGAAGAAGCGGCTCGACAAAGAGAAACAGGACCGGATGGAGGAGCTCAAACAGAAACTAGAGAAACACAGGTTCCATATAAAGAAACTCGAAACACTATTAAGAATGCTCGATAACATGTCTGTGGAAGTTGGACAGGTACAGTGGATTGTGAGATTGATTTTCTGAATTATTTAAGCCCGATGCCCAACGTAATGTCGAAGCACACAAACGGTCGTGGAAATGACAACCTTATCTGGTTTAGCGTAGGTTCAAAATTAGACGTGTGTCGTTCGTTCAATCACAACGACCTATATCCAATACTGACCCGCTAAGGAAACGGGACTTTTGGCCCGTTCAATCGAGTGATATTTTCGACGCGGGCTGCTGCCGGTCACTCGGGTCAGGTCGGGTGCTTTTGGCCTCGTGCCCACCCGCGGGTCGTTCGTTCGAACGGTTGAATACTTTCCGCGGAAGTGAACGACCGAATAGCGCCGAGCTCGCGACCCGGATTATTCGATACCTTCGTATTGAACGACACGTGCTTTTTCAAAATGTACGTCATTGAATTGACAGGCGCGGTTTAACAATTTTGAACTTTTGGTTTACCGTAAGTAGAGTACATTTCCGCGGCTGCTTGTACGCCGCGCTTTGCCTCGACGTTGCTGAGGGTAAAGAGCCTTTCACAACCGTTCTGCCGCGTGTAAAATACAAAAGAGCTAACCAACCGATAGAAGTTAAATTTAGTCGATTGAATCACGCATTACTCTGCGGAAGTTCATCCTTCAAAAGTACATCTATGACAAATCTCCTGTGTTTTGCTGCAATATCCCTTATTCTTATTTTACTAGGTGCGATATTGCAGCAGAAGAGAAAAGATTTGTTATAAATACAGTTTTGAAAGTTGTATGCTTTCTAGCTTCTCTTTTTGTAGTGGTAGGGCTCTCTTGCAGAGTCCGCCTGGGGAAGTACCAGACCTTTGCCAGTTATTCAACCGCCAAGCAGTAGTGTGCAAGCATTACTGTGTTCCGGATTGAAGGGCAATGTTTCCAGCGTAATTACTGGGTATACAGAGATTTAACATCTTACATCTCTTGGTGACGAGCGCAGTGCATTGCCGATCATAGTGTTGAACTGTTGAAGTTCAAAATTCTGGGTGGCACTGAACTGTTATGTGCAAGCGTGACGCTTAACATCACGTGAGCGACTTGCTCGTATCGTCACCGAGTAACTAAAAAAATTAAAAAATATATGCTTAGTCTAGATAGAACCCTATCAACAATCACTATGTTCCTCTATCCCCAGGTCAAAGATCATCGATATCTTTGACCAGCAAATAATGATTAAATTGTTAGAAACCAAGGTGTGTACGCTGTGCAAAGTCTTTGTTAATTTCAGAAGACGGAACAGACTAGGTGTCAATTCATCTTGGACCACGTCAGTTGGCTGGTTTCTAGCTTATGCACGGTAGCATTATTGTTTGACTTGGAGCTTCTCACTATCATCTCCAGCTAGGCCACCTGAGCTATAGTGCTAGTGATGTACCCACACTCCAGTATCTCAAAGGATGGATTGACTCGGGTAGTCGCTGGCAACTGTTGACTCATTACCCCCATTACACTAATATTATAAATGCGAAAGCTTGTTAGAAAGTAGGTAATTTGTAAGTGTGCTTGTTACCGTTCAACTCTGTAACGGCTAAACGGGATTTGAATGAAATTTGGTATGAAGATAGCTTATATAGTGGATTAACACAGGCTACTTTTTATCCTGGAAAAATATTCGATTTCTGTAGAATAGCGGGTGAAACCGCGGGGCGCCGCTAGTATTGAATAAAAACAATGGGCTAGTTCACTGGTGTATGTTTTATTAAAAATAACAATAACAATAAATCTAATATTTTACATTGAAGAAATAATATAAATCAGCTGAAGTTCTGAGATATGCGTTTAAAGTTTTTGATGGGGGATTGATTTAAGCCCTTTCTCTCAAAGCGAGTTTGAAGTGAGGCTAACCCGCTGAATTCTGTGTTACTTTTACTGATTATGCCAGCAAAAAAGCGTGAAAAGACGAAAGTTTCAAAGTTGGCATCAAGATAATTCGCAAGCTACATTTAAGTGACTTATTGCCTCCAAATGAAATAGGTAAACTGTTATTAATGATATTTTTTTCTTAATTTCAGATAAAAAGGATAAAAGAGGATGTAGAATATTACATAGAATCATCACTAGACCCCGGGTTCGAGGAAAATGACACCATATACGATGACATCTGTGGAATAGACGACGTGGAACTGAGCGGCGTCGGTCTTCCATCTTCAGCCACTACGGACAGCAACAACAGCAATGGATCCCCCGGATCACCCGCTAGCATGCTCTCAGGTACTATTACGCTATACCCATATTTTTCGCGCGTGTTTTATCATGCGCGAGTCGCGTCTTGCGCTATACTCGTCCGTCGAGTCGTGCGCTATACTCGTCCGTCGCGTCGTGCACTATACTCGTCCGTCGCGTCTTGAGCTATACTCGTCCGTCGCGTCGTGCGCTATACTCGTCCGTCGCGTCGTGCACTATACTCGTCCGTCGCGTCTTGAGCTATACTCGTCCGTCGCGTCGTGCGCTATACTCGTCCGTCGCGTCGTGCGCTATACTCGTCCGTCGCGTCGTGCGCTATACTCGTCCGTTGCGTCTTGCGCTATACTCGTCCGTCGCGTCGTGCGCTATACTCGTCCGTCGCGTCTTGAGCTATACTCGTCCGTCGCGTCGTGCGCTATACTCGTCCGTTGCGTCTTGCGCTATACTCGTCCGTCGCGTCGTGCGCTATACTCGTCCGTCGCGTCGTGCGCTATACTCGTCCGTCGCGTCGTGCGCTATACTCGTCCGTCGCGTCGTGCGCTATACTCGTCCGTCGCGTCGTGCGCTATACTCGTCCGTCGCGTCGTGCACTATACTCGTCCGTCGCGTCTTGAGCTATACTCGTCCGTCGCGTCGTGCGCTATACTCGTCCGTCGCGTCGTGCGCTATACTCGTCCGTCGCGTCGTGCGCTATACTCGTCCGTCGCGTCGTGCGCTATACTCGTCTGTCGCGTCTTGCGCTATACTCGTCTGTCGCGTCTTGCGCTATAATCGTCCGTCGCGTTTTGCGCTATACTCGTCTGTCGCGTCTTGCGCTATACTCGTCTGTCGCGTCTTGCGCTATACTCGTCTGTCGCGTCTTGCGCTATACTCGTCTGTCGCGTCTTGCGCTATACTCGTCCGTCGCGTCTTGCGCTATACTCGTCCATCGCGTCTTGTGCTATATCGTCCGTCACGTCTTGTGCTATAATCGCACGTCGTGTCTTGCTCTTCACTCGCCCCTCATATACTCGTCCATCGGGTCTTGCGCTGTAGGCGCCCTTCGCGTCTTACGCTAATCTTTGGCCACTAAATCTAAATGATACTTTGCAGGTACGAGTCCAATAACGTCATCGCCGACGTTAGAAGTCAACAACCATTCGACAGACTCCATCGACATTGAAAAGAAAAAGAAAGAAGAGATAATCACAAAAGTAAGTCTGTCTCACTCTACCTTCGCACATCATTTCATTACGTGCCATTATTAACTTCGATTTTAATATAAATTCGTAGTTTTTATGTGGAGTATTGATATTACAATCTTCCAAATTATTTACCAAATGCTATGATTAGTTTTGGGTTCTTTTACTGCTTGAACATAAATTTTACTGTAGACGCTAATTACGCTATTTTAATTTGAAAATGAAAAGGGCCAACACCGGGCAATCCATTAAAAATGCTGCCTAAAATAACCTTTTCATAAAGCAGTGTTGTTTTTTTATTTTTTATTTTGTCAGTGTGTTGACAATGATATCCTAATGTTTTATTTTTGTGTTAGAAATTTATTTTCAAACATCCTAATTGTTCGTAAATGTGTCCTTCAAATGGCTTAAAAATGTCTTCCTGCAGTCTCTAGAAGTTCAATAATATTGAGATGTTACCATAAATTCAAAATAATATATATATATATATATTTTTTCTATAAACTCAATTTATATTTCAAATAAAATACACAACTTCATTGTTTAATTCAATCTAACCGGTGTCGTTCACCAAACCAAACGAAATATCTAAACATTCATGGAAATCAGACTTGTTGATATCGTTGACCTATAAATCATCATTTTAAATTCAACTCCCAAACATTCCCATAAGAAAATCTTATCTATCTCCCGTTATAATGGCATACATTTTCAGTGATGCCACACGCCGGACACTTGACTAGATCTCCATACAAACGCCTCGTTTTAACTACCTATTACACAGACACTACACAAATGGCGTTTTTGTACACGCACAATTGTGTGCGTGAACTCTAAGGTTGTCACAGTATGAATAGTGCGAGTGAGACAGTTGCGAAAGTGCTTAGGAACGAAAATCTTCTCATCTTATGTATTTAAATAATGCTAAAATAAATATGAATATGAATAAATAGGTAAATCAATTACGTTATTTGAATAGTGTAGAAAAAACATACCAAAATAGGTAATTAATTTGAAAAAAATACTTAAAAGATTAAGTACCTACTTATCTGAAGCATGATAGTTATTTGTAGGTTACCAAGAATAATTTACCTAATTATCCTTAGGGAATCTATAAAAACTCCTATTATTTTAAAAAGTCGTAAACAGCACAAGAATACACTACGCAACCGTAATCGGGTAAAAAAATACAACCGTCTCGCTACGTCATCGCGTCGCGTCGTGCGCGTGGGCGCGTCCCTTGTTCAAGGGAATATTAATACATCAAATTTAAATGGTAACAACTCAATATTACAAGCCCAAAACTAATCGGCACTCCCCAAAAGAAGTCTAAATGATGTGTGTTGACTTTGCAGCCGGTAAAGCCACTGCCAGTCCGCGCTGTGAACGCCGCCGTGGTCAGTAATAGCACGTCTAACGTTACTTCCTTGCTCAATAACTCCGCAGCATCAAACAATAGGTCAGTCCCCGAGACGCTTCTTTGTTACCACACGAGGAGATATAAAAATATATTTTTTAAATCCCATCCGAACCGAATTTTTGAACGCCACCTAGGCGTTCAAAAATTTAAAGAGCAGGTTCTTTTTCTTTCTGTATCGGTCGCACATTCAATATTTTTAATGATTTAATTATTGAGAGACTGAATTTTTTTTATGCATTCTCTTAATTATCACATTTGTTGGAAATTTGAGTTTAATTTTAGATATGAAAATTTTTCATTTAATTTAATGATCGACGTGATGCTATCTTTATTGCTCAGTTATTATAATATGTTAAATGTAATCGAAAATATGACTAAAACATATCGAATGTGGTAATAAAGAAAATATTGCAAAAACATTTTTGAGTCTCATAATCAGTAATTTTATACAATTAAAAATGTTGATTGAACGAGCGAGAGAACGCGTATAATGTCGAAGCAGCTTGTCAAGCTTGGTGTTTTGTAATAAGTGCGAATATTTAGCTAATGTTGTCGATTATATTGTACCATTCTTTACACAGCATTTACCATTTAGACGAAACTAATCTGATATCATTTATTTCTTTCTCTTTTTTTTTTAATACGTGAGAAAAGGATGGCAACAATTTTATGATCTGCCAAAGGGCCGTGAATATTTTAGTTTGAAGCCTGGCATACCTACCGCCCGCCATCCTGTTTTTTCGTCAAAATAGCGGCCACTCATAAAACCTAAATAGTCAGATAGATAGATAGTCAGTTTTCATGCCGCCCTAAAGCCTCTGATATGACTGATAAAAATAATACTATATGTAACACAAAGCGTGATTAACTAAATGACATTACCAAAAACACTTTCATACCCTCAGTTTAGTTTTATGTCAATTTACCGGCGGCGCCACCGGTGTAACCTTGAAAGCGTATATCTTGGAAAATTGACGCTGGTGGAGATTTTGTCTCACACAAACCTTGTTCTTATTAGTGTCAGCTATCGATTCATATAGGTTTTATTAGTGGCAGCTGTTTTTAAGAAAAAAAACAAGGTGGCGGACAGTTAGGTATGCCAAAATCTTCAAAGCCCTTTTGTTTATACTGTAGGTCCATTTTTTAAAGTAAATGTGACAATTATGAAATTGTTGCCAATCTTTTCTAACATATTTAAATGAAAAGAGATGCAGATAATTTTAGTCCTGTCACATTAGTATAGAGAATGTGACAACAGAATCGATGTCACTGTCCGGCCGTCGGCGCCTTATCAGTCACTCGGGAACTCTGAAAGTGACAGATTTTTGACACATTTACTATTTATCTTGAGCCACTACAAATTTGGACTTTGGCTACATATTTGTACTAATTCGGAAACACAGAGATTGCCGACACGCAAACTTAAACCGATGTCGTACTATCCGTAGATAAGATTATGGGGCTCACTGAAATTTACTGGAAATAGAATCTACTTTTTGTCGCTTAATTGACATGAGAAAAACAGAAATTTTAAAAAACGAGATACATTTTCTAATTTAGTAAAATAATATATATTTCTTGTTGCTATTTACTTAACTAGATTCAATAAAACAACTTGATCATTTGAAAGTTAAAAAAATTGCAGAAAAAGTATTGAAATCCACAATATTTGTTAGTAAAGTTCTTTCTAACGATTCCAATTCTTTTGTTAGTAAAGTTCTTTCTAACGATTCCAATTCTTTCAATTAAATTTTCTTTCAATTCCTATCGTTTTGATACAATATAGTACCTACATATGTTAAATTTAAAGTGGTACAGGTGTCTTTTTTTTATATCTTCTCGTGCGCTAAACTTTATTTTCTCAAAATTTACTTTTTTATCAAACCCTTTTTCTCTTTTACATCTTTTTCTGGTTGACGATTTATTCGATGAAAGTTAAAAAATCACTACTCCATATTACATTACTTAGATATTAAAAGTCGTTGGAAAAATCCTCAACCATCTTCTGTGGTAGTCGAAATGACAAAGAAACAGTCGCTAATTGGGAATAAAAAACATGGCGCATTGTAAAAAAAACCATTGTGTTTTGTTCCCATTGCATTTCGCGCATGATTCGAGCTCATATCATATTTTATTCATATTAACACGAATCAAATACGAATAATGACAGTTCGTTCACATAAATCAGGTGGCTGTGATTCTCTTTTAGCCTTTGAAGACGAAAGAGAAATAGGAACGACAGCACCATATTTTTTTGATGAACAGAATTGTAAACAAAATGTTGAAGGTTTTCGTTGATCGGACACAACTAACAGAAATTAACATGTTTTTTTACTTCTCTTAAATTTTGGCTCTACACATAATATATTTAGTGAAAGTGAAAAATATTTCGTAATAGAATCTCGATGTAAATCATGTTTTGTAGCGACGTTACCTCAGTGGTTAGTGCGTGCGGATCGCACGCCGCAGAGCGTGGGTTCGAATCCCACCAATGAGCTTTAATGAGCAAACTACCGATGAAAGAAAATATCGTGAGGAAATATCGGAGTTTTTTTATTTTACTTATTTAGTCCTGTCAACAAAAACTTTCAAAATCGACATTATTTTGTCACTATTTTTTGAATATCTGACCGAGATAAAACTGTTATTTTGCAAAAATGTTGAATCATTTTTTTACAAGCTTTTAATTAACTTGAAACGATTGTATGTATGTATCTTCGGGTCAAATCTTGTTACTGATTTTTGGACCAGTTCTTGTTCAATTGAGTTGAAATTTTGCATGCCTGTCTAATTCCGATGACAATATTATGAGAGCGAGCTGATCTAATGATGGAGACGGAAGGTGAAAAACGAAACTCCTCAGTCACTAACAGTTGGTTGATGGCGTTTGAACTCATTTTGATCTTACATCAGCTTACAGTACCAATAACGGGTTTTATAAATGCTTGTCTGGAAAAATATATTTTCCCACAAAAACTTTTTATTATAATTGTCTTTGCAAAATGACAGTTTTTGGTTTAAGACCACTGCATTAAGTTAAAAGCGTATGTATAGTGACTCTACGAGACCAGTTTATTGTCTTGTAGAATCCGAGATATTGACCAATAGCATTGCACAAAGGGACGTGACGTCACGAATATTTCAAACACCGTTGTCACATTTTTACAAAATCGACGTAAGGTAGCGTAGTGATTCAAACGTCCAGCGATGTACCAATAAAGTTGCAAAAAAATAACGTATGGGTTTTTTTGGCGCCAAAATGTGGAAAAAATCGCGTCGCTGTTTTGTATTATCTTCGAAAAAGTCTTTCAGTTGTGATAACGGTGCATTATCTATAATGAGTTTGTTAATATGTGCATGAGCGTGGGCAAATTGTATAAAAAGTGTCTAATCGTGTCTTATCGTGTTGGTCCCAAAACGCATAAAAGCTTCCAGTAAAGCTTCCACCACTTGACGCTTGACTTGGACTGGAGAGTGACTGGAGATGGAGACTTGACTATGGTTGAGACCTTTATTTGTATGATGTAATTATACTTGAAATATTACTAAGATATATTCTAGTGGCTTAGTGTATGTTTATGTATGCGTGTGGCCAGAAAAAAAACATGATGTGACAACGAGGTCTCCTTGTTGAATTCTATTGCTCAATATCTCGTCGCTTGTCTCTTGGCTTTATGGTCCCTACAAAGACCTGGCGTGATCAGCTGATGCATGCGAGTGGGATAGGATAGCCAGAATTTTGAATTAGTCTGTTCAAACTGTCGAACCTCGCCCCGCGACACGCAGAGATCTTAAGTAGCCAGATGAGAGTGGCGAGCCAATGACATCTTGGCGGTTTTTGTATTTACTTTATTATGTATCAGTTGTTTAATTAGTAAGATCCTTCTTCACGTCAGCTGATCACATATGGTCTGTAAGACCTTTTAAAGGTCCCTCGAGACGATACAGAGATTTCAATCAAACGCGTAGAATGCATTCTAAATAACTTTCAAAAACTTTCAGTTCCAATTCAATTAAGCACCGAGTTATGTGCACTATGCGCTCTTGATATGCCATTTAGCAAGGCATCTTTTTATTTTGTTTGGCGTCTGAAATATTTTGATCGATTCCATGATTCCACGGTGGCATGTGTTTGTTAAGCCAGAGACGCATCTAAGTGACGTGGCAAGTTTTCCTTGCGCCTATCCTGCCACTTGCCAGGTGTTTTACAGTAATTTGTCGGATTACTTGTATTGATTTGGACTATTGCTGAGTCCGCCTGGGGACGTATCACACCTTTGCCAGTTATTCAACTGTCAAGCAGTACTGTGCAAACATGAAGATATTTATTATCATATAATATCTCAGGGTGACGAGTGCAGTGCATTGCGCAGGGTTTTGATCTGTTCTGGTTCAAAACTCTGGGTGGCACTGAACTTTTAAGGGTAAGCCTGGTTTTTTTTTGGCGAGCGCCATGGTCGTCACTTAGATGGGTTTCGGGCCATAGACATTCATATTTCATAGACAAAAATATTGAAAGAAAAAAATTCTACGTGTTTGGGAGAAACAATTGTAGATAACGTCTTTTATGGCTTTTCAATTGAGCCCTCGTGTCTAAATAGACCGGTCACATGCATTCGAAAGATTCCGTACGGAATCGGATGTTTGCGGTAGGCCTCCAGCCGCGTTTTTTACCTCAGCGGGTAAAAGGGTGTAAGCGACCCCGAGGGCGATTTTTTAATTTCTGTACAGTTTTTGATTACTACTCAACTAGGAAATTGCAATGAAAGTCACTGTCAAAATAGCGATAATGATCCCTCGTTCGACGTTGACTTGAGACAGTTGCGCGATAATTTTATTGTGTGTTGTTGGTCCTTCATAACGATTTCGATCGAGTTGCCTGAAAAGCAAGACACCTCAGAAAAAATGATACCTAAAATGCACCAAGACTTAAAAGCTGGATATCTTAAAGATTTTGGCAAAGAAGTCAGAAGGAATACTTGAATTTATTCGAGTTTCTATTCGATAGTCTCCGTCACAACTCAACGTCAAAGGAGCGATAATTTATATATTGACAATCGCTGCGATCGGCGCACTATATAACTAATAAAGAATGTGCAGAGCACATTACAGGAACTGACGCGTGATCTGATATCATGCGTGTTATCAGATCAGGTGTCCAAACGGCATGATTTCACCTGTTTCTTTCGTTTTGTTCACCAGCAGGCCTAGGACAGGCGCCGCGATAAAATGTTGTCCACCATATTTATCCCGCGAGAACGAGACGGATGTATCCATATTCTAGCTTTGTCACGTTGACGCGAAGACAAAACGGGTGGACATAATTTTATCCCGGCGCCCGTGCTAGGCCTGCTGGTACCCATAGATTAGGTTTATCAGGACAAGTTTACGTATTACGTGATACGCCTAAGTTGATCAGATCAGTCCTTATATTCTGAACATGCGGAACATTCTTATCCTCTAAATTTGAAACGTTCGTGATTCTGATTGTGAGAGCATGGCATCCCGCTCGTACCAACTTAGTCGCACTATGCGCGGTCACACTCGCGCACTATCACTATCGCTTTCAGAGTTACGGGATAAGCCCAATGGTCGGAAAGGATTCGATTCGAGATCCATCATTTACAGTCAGAAGTCAGTCGGAGAGTAAATCTCGTATCGAATTCATTCCGACTAGGGTTTTGAATACAGGACGAGAATACGTAGATCATGCCGGTTAAGAAAATAAATTAACGTCGTTGTCGGCCCGCTGTGGTGTAAAACGCGTCCTTTCAGTAGTTATGGGTAAAAGCAGGCTAGTGTAAGTGTATACACTAGTGTAATGCAATGTGCGCAGTGTAAGCAACGCGGTGTCGGGCGCGTCGACGCCGAGCAAGCAGCCGCCGGCGCCGAGTCCGCCGCACCAGCCGCACCAGCCGCTCGTCAGGCCGCCTAACAACACAGGTATGTATAGTGGACCGAGGCGCCGAATCACCTGATTATCGGGATGTATTAGTTTTCACCAGTTTGCCCAAGAACTGTCTTTTGGGTGTATGTAAGTATCTATATATGTTTGTGTGTTTCTATATTACCGTTTCTCTATTCTGTGAGTAGTCTTTGTATTCTTCGTTAGAGCCGGTGTCAGGTCGGGTATTTTGTTTTTCTTTTTAATTGTTCGTATGTTAAGTTGAATGTTCGTTTAAATTGAAGGTAAGGTTTCAATATCTAAATCTATGAAACTGTAGAACCTGTATACCTTTTGTGGCGCTCTAAGGGGGAGGCCTATGTTCAGCAGTGGACGTCATATGGCTGATGATGATGATCATACCAAGTTTCGTTGAAAATACAAAGTGTACGCAACTACCAACATAGGGACAGATGAAAGCAAATTTTGAAGGGTTGCCAGTTGAAGTTGGCTTCGTTCGATTCGCTCAATAACAAAGCAAAAAAAAAACATGTCGTTCATTCAAATAAAAGAAAACTTGTATGGATTAACAGGAGAATATGTTTAAGACATATGTTTTACGCAAGAAAATTTTGAAAAAATATTTTTAATATCTCAATTGGATGCGCGAGTGAGAGAGATTGCGAATCGGATTCTTTCTTCTTAATTATAAAAAATCACACTAATATATGCGAAAGTTTTTTGTGTAAGTAGGTAAGTGTATTTGTTCCCGTTCAACTCTGTAACGGCTGAACGGATTTAGATGAAATTTGGTTTGGACATAAGCTAACCGTAATTTTATCGTGAAAAAGTTAACCGTTTCTGTAGAGTAGCGGGTGAAACCACGGGGCGCAGCTAGTTATTTATAAATGTGAAAGTTTGTGTGTAAGTTTTTAAGTGTTTGTTCCCGTTCAACTCTGTAACGGCTGAACGGATTTGAATGAAATTTGTTATGGAGGTAGCTCATACCCTGGATTAACACATGGCTACATTTTATCCCGGAAAAATATTCGGTTTCTGTAGGACAGCGGGTGAAACCGCGGGACGCAGCTAGTAGTCCTATATAGGTGTAATTTACTCGTTATCACTAAGCGATAACTCGCGTTCTGTTTACAAAATAAACAACGACACGTTATCTGGTGTGAATGAGAGGCGGACAGGCTTATTACTAAGCATGACGAGTGTCTTGGCGAAACGCCAGCGGCCGTACGCAGCTTGGCTCTCACCCAGCGATGACACGGCCGTCAGTCGCCAGCCGCAGGCACCACCGATAGTACCGCCTAAAACTGACAAAAAAATCAAAAAATAAAATAAAAATGATTTTGCGCCTAAACGACGGATAAAATATGGACCGTGGTAAACATGATTGTTTTGTTTCGTGTGTGCATGTGCTCTCGCAGTTTTGAGTGTGCAGTAAACGGGTATGTTTTTTTCATAATGCGCAGTCATGTTTTCTAGTTTCCTGTATTCAAGTTCAATGTCGGTTATGTAATGTTTATTGTTTTCGCGTGGCTTGCCTTTTGAAATCAGCGCCTTGATTTAACACATGCTTCTTTTCGTGGTGTGTTGTTGTCCTGTGAACCAAGGTTGTAAATAAACTGAGACCTGCATAATTTTTTTTGTCACGTAAAAGTTACCTTGTTGTCAGCGTCGAAGTAATGAAAAATTATTGGCAATTCTAAATTAGCGATTCATCATCATCATCAGCCGGAAGACGTCCACTGCTGAACGAAGCTTTCCCCCTTAGACCGCCACACCGACTGACAACTTGCCACTTGCATCCACCGGTTGCCCGCGACTTTCACAATGTCGTCGGTCCACCTTGTGGGAGGCCTGCCTGCGCTGCGTCTTGCAGTGGTCGCCACTCAAGAACCTTTCCTCCCCATCAGTTATCGGTTCTTTGAGCGATGTGCCTGCCCATTGCCACTTCAGCTTACAAACCCTGAGAGCTTAGTGATGACATTGTTTCTTCGGCGAATATCCTCGTTCCGGATTTTATCGCGCAAAGAAACTCCGACCATTGCTCTCTCCATTTCCCGCTCTGCGACTGAAGGCACTTGTCTTCACCCTAGCGATTATTGGGATTTATTGGCCTTTCTATTTCATAGCGTTTTAAAATATTTAGAGTTTATTGTTTAAATTATTATAAACCCCCGATAATAGCAACGCCAAAAGGGGGGCATTGTGCTTAACGTGTATGCATGTACATAATTATGTTAAACCTAAAGTAACAACGCTTCTACCGATTTTGACAAACGAGATGTTGATTGATTTTTGTAGGCTTTGGGCGATCACTAGATAGGTAGTTAAAGTACATATTTTTAAACGCCTGCAACTCACAGCTTCCCATTAGATTTTACTGTTTCAAGAATGCCTTGGACCACACAAACTACGACGACACAGACGACACAACTAACATACCAGATACAGAGCAGGTATTGAAATTAGTTATTTAAATATCTGCCCAACCGGAAATAGAACCCTCCACCCTGGCCCATAAGCTAGAACTAACTTAACCTAACCTAAACCAGGAGGGTCGTCAATATGGCGACTCTCCTGGTTAACTACATACAGGTAAAATGGAGAAGAAAATACAAACTGTACCCTCACGTGGAGGTATCATTAAATAGGTCTTTGAAAATTAAAATGAGATAACGTAGATCATTTTTTCAATCACATGTACCGTTTGCAAAATAAAACGAAAAGCCGTTGTCGGCATTTTTAACATAGAAACTTGTTTTAGTTTAGAGATTGTGTAGGAAGGCGTAACCTTTTCACGTTCTTGTAGTCATCGTTCTATAAAAAGTATGGCTGTAACTACTCGCGCTAATATTGCAATTAAAAACCATGACTACACAACACATTCAAGCTGTATCTTTGACAAATCTCTAGTGTTTTTCCGGTGCGATATCTTCTCTAGTGCAATAGAAATGAACCCGTATCCCTGAGTACTGTGTCGATACGTGTATCACCTCTATGAGAGGTATCTTCAGGGCCCTTATTCTCTATCCCACATGAGATTACTTGCCAATAACGCGTGACGACATAACATGCTCTTAACTTAAACGCGGTTCCTAATCGTGCCACGACGTGAAGAATCGCGCGTTTAAGAAACTTAGAGAATACCGTTTCATGCGACTAACACGGAGTTAACTTAACATAGCGCGTAACAAGCTAGTTATGGCAATAAGGATAAGGGCCCAGGACGTTTTGACTCTTCCAGCTCACGGCTGAGAACGAGCAGAGCGATATCGTAGCGGAAAAAAACTAGAGATTTGTTGAAGATGGACTTTCGCAAGATGACGCCTGGTTCAATCATTAAAAAAAAAATGTATTTGTCCTTATTTTCTTACGGTCTCCGGTTCCTGGTTTTCAGGTGTGTTAAACGTACGTATTTAGTAGACTTGGCTGGTCTAGGTTACTAGGTAATTATGGGCAACTGAAAATCAATAAAGACCTTGGAATGGGAACGCCTCGAGTTTCACAGCCTAGTCGTTTCACAAGAATACAAAGGTTAGGTCGATGTGGTACTTTGAATATTAGATTCTACAAAAGTATTAGTAAATATATCGCAAAACATCTATTCAGGTGTGTTTGAAAACTGGAAGCTAGAATTCCTATCATATTTGTATGGAAAAAATTTAATCTTGATTTTTAAATTTTTCGAGATAAATAATAAACATCAACCCATGTTAGATTTCTTCAGATCTCTGGTTCAGACTGATCTTCAGATTTCTGCACCGAGTCCCTGACCACCGCTTCCCACAAGTCAGTCACAAGATTTAACAAATCGAATCGAACACATGCCAAACAAATCGATTTTGATTAAAATTTGTTTTGCTTATACTAGGCCGATCGATCCGATTAATGATAACGAGTGCTTTGTAACCTCGTGGACATCACGTACGATCGTGACCTCTCACTTACACATTCATCGCGCAAGAGCGTACATTACACATACACGTACATACGGCGTTTTTTAACAGCGCGTTTGCAGCGATACATACACCGTTCGCAGATGATTTACTAGTTACTGAGAAACGAACGTCTTTTTAGGGTCCCCGTACCCATAGAACAATACGGAGTCCTATTGCTGTCACTGAGCAGTCCGCGGGTCACGGGTTTTTATCTCGTAAACGGAATGACTTACAGGCCTGAAATTTTGTGTAGAATTTTGTCTCAAAGCCGAATATTCAATTTCTGGTGTCCCATAGGATGAAAAGGAACCGGTTTTTATCCAAACGCCTTCAAGTGTCTGGTACATGTGCGTGTTTCAAAAGCGCGCGTTCGCATCGCTACTGAAAACGCGATTTGTAACCGATCATACTCAAATTGTGCAATATTTCATGACGATATTGTCTAAGCATTGATTCTGTTGCGTTTCCGTAACATTGACGTATAGTTTGTCTAAAATAGTGGCGGAGGATGGGCGCCTGCGGTATGTTTTTATTATTAGGCTTATTTTCACTACATCAAACACGCAATTTGATCTTACTACGTTTAACGCCGAATACCAACCCTGCGTGACCCTTCGGGAACACGCAGCACAGCGCTGACCGTACCCCCTTTGCCCTTCTTTTTCCTTATGTTTCGGTGTCCATTTCTTTTGTTTTGTTTTTGACAATAAATATATTCTTATTCTTAAAAACTACGCTACAATTCCCTGTAATCGGAACTAGTTAAAATATTGCTTTTGGTGACAACGCCCAGTCCAGTTGCGGTTGCTCAATACATTTGAAATAGTAGGTACCTAATTCGCACGAACTCCAACTGGGTACGCTCGTCACTACAGAAGTTCGTCAGATTTTCTTATTTTTTGGTCCATTGCTAATCTGGCCCAAAACTAGGACAGGTCGCCACAATTATAGCCCCCAAGCAGGGATGGATTAAATGAGACAGTACCCCTAGCGCCTGGTATTTGCTTAATTTTGTCTTGGGTTATTCCGCCACTGCATTTAAATTAAATGAGTATGTTTGATAATAATTTGTATCGTTATTCGTTGTTGCAGAAGTAGTGGAGAATGGTCCGGTGTCGAATTCGATCGCGCACACAGCCACGCACCTGCCGCCTGTCATCACGCAGCCTCCACCTGTGAGCATACACCGTACAAACATACAGACAGTACACCTTACTATATAAGTACACACACTTGATGCTATATGTATTTGCGCGGGATATAATTTTGTCCACCATATTTATCCCGCGAGAACGAGACGGATGTATCCGTATTCTAACTTTGTCACGTTGACGCGAAGACAAAAGGGCCACCCCTTTTGTCTTCGCGTCACACACACACATGTGTGTGTTATGTCCACACATAACTTTATCCCGGCCCCAGTGCTAGGCCTGCTGGTGTATATTTCTTTAGCTGTAGTACAGTTACCAAGTGTATATTTCAGATACTAAGTCTATCTTTAACCATTATGGATGTTTGACTTATCTTTCTGTTAAACTCGACTCGTACTTACAAATTTCCCTCTAACATAACAAGCTCATGAAATCAAGTTTATCTCAACGACAAATGCATTTGACCCCCGAATACTGTAACGTTTGTTAACTTTGACGACAGATTAAGTCTGTTGCTGCCTTTGTCTTTTGCTTTAGAATTAATCTGTTGGCAAAGTTAACAAGCGTTTCAGTATTCGGGGGTGAGTGTATCAATCGGAATGTGAAGGTGAGCTCCCGGTCCCCAGGCCCCGAAGAACCCGGTGTCGCTCGCGGCCGTGTGCCGCACGGAGCCGCTGCCGGAGGCGCCGTCGCCGCTCACGGTGAACGGGCCCGCGCTGCCGCCGCCGCGCCTCACGCCGCCGCACCATGCCGTCAACAAGTAACGTTCGCCACTAATCTATATAGTTATAGTCTGTCTGTATATCCGCTAATTCCTCCTAACCACGCAACGGATGTTGATGTCACATAAACTTAGTTGATCAATCTCAATTCTAACATTTCATAGCTTTTTTTTTGTCGTCGGCGAAGTTTAATTGGGGTTATTTCTCTCAACAAGGGGGGAAATTTGCTGCGGCTCCATTTACCGGCCGATTTTGATAATATTTGGCAGAAACATTCGGTACTCAATTCTAAACAAGAATATGAGCAAAATCGGTCAAGAGGTTGTCAAGATATTAGGCCGTGAGGTCACAGGTCGATGTCCCGAACTGGGACGAGAGAATTGAGCGCCGAATGTTTATGCCAAATATTATCGAAATCGGCGGATATATGGCGCCGCAGCAAACTTCTCCTCTTTTCAGGGGAAATACGCCATCAATCAATAATCGCCGAACGAATTTGAAAAAAAATGTAGAAGCTGAATACCAAGTTTCACTATAAAGAACGGACACAAATAAAAATTTGTTAAATGCACATACTCTGTGTTAGAAATAAAATAAAATAAATAAAAAAATAAATGTCCATAGACAAATGTCATTCACCTTCAACGTGTAAACGGCCTCGCTACATGGCCTGACCTGACATCGTGCGAAAGGGACAGCTAGACTTGAATTTCACCGTAGTAAAAGAAACAAACTATTAAGGTTATAGCTTCTCCCTTTCGCTCCCCCAGAAACTTATACGTAGCCATCTCTTTCACACGATGTCATGTCAGGCCATGCATAGACACTCTAAAGGCCTCGCTACATGGCCTGACCTGACATCGTTAGAAAGAGATGGCTATATATAAGTTTCCGGGGGAGCGAAAGGGAGAAGCTATAACCTTAATAGTTTGTTTCTTTTGCTCCCGTGACCTAAGACAGCAGATAATTGTATCATGATTTCTTTTTTTTCTGTTCGCTCTATTTCTGGTCAGCTTTTTTTTTTTGGAAATCAGTTAAAAAACTAATCAGCCCTAATGTCATTGCAGCGTGTCCGGTGTGGAGAGCAGCGCGGCGGGCGCCGTCACCGCCTCGCTCAAGAGCATGGCGCAGGAGGCCGTGCAGCGCGCCGGGCTGGACCTGGTCACATCACAGGTAACTAGGACTTCGCGCCGAACTGAGACCTTGCGACGTCCCTATCACTCCACAATCACAGGGCCGAGTCCGCACATAACATATTTATAGATGAATTGATTTCAAAATTTCATGAAGATCGAATCGACGGCTCGGTTCGCCAGTTACCGTCAGACGAATGTACACACAAACATGCATACAAACTCCGAGTTGTTCCCGTAGACTTTGAGGTCTCGCTTCGCTCGGTGAACTGCCCTACATTGCAGCGTGTCTGGAGACACCTCGTCGAACGAATATGATGTATACCTAAACAGGTATTGCTGAGTTTTGGCGGGAACGTGAAGAAATCATGTCGCGTCATTTTA
Source organism: Apocheima hispidaria (assembly GCA_947579745.1). Lineage (NCBI taxonomy): Eukaryota > Metazoa > Arthropoda > Insecta > Lepidoptera > Geometridae > Apocheima > Apocheima hispidaria. The sequence goes on from OX388159.1 coordinate 1,854,313, forward strand.
TTATTTCCCAAAACTAGTGTTATGTCGAGTGTTACTGTGTAAAAACGGTGAATTTTTACCCGTTAAGTGTTCGCGAACATGCACGAGTGTTGGTAAATGGTATATTGTCGTGAAACGTGAATTTTCGTGTTGTTTCCAAAACTCCATAGAAAGCTCTAGTAAAGTTTTCGCCACTTTACTGGGGCATGACTTGGACTTGACCGTGACTTGATTTGGTCGTCTTTGACTGTGACTATGACTTGTTTGATATTTTTTAACAAAACTTGAAAATATATAAGTATACTTGACACTGGCAAATGCATAAGACGTGCGACGCCAAAAATCATCTCAGGAGGAAAGAGAAAAAAAAAACAGGTATTATCTTTTGACGTGACCCTCCAAGAAAAGTTGCGTTCAAAATTCCAAAAAAAGAGTTACCAAAATTAACAGCTGGTGCTCGGCTGTGCTGCGACTAGTGCTGCTCGGATTGTGAACGTCACTTTTGTTCACTGGCGATCTGACTGTTTTGGTAGATGATTGTGCGCGCTTACTGCAGAATCGAAGGTTTTTTTAAATCTCGTCCAGATAAAAAATTTAATAAAAGTTTCTAAGAAATTATTTTTGGAAAATAGAGTATAGACTAGGACTATACTATACTACTTCATTGAAAATGATATCAAGAAATAATAATAAATTGCGGTAGTAAATCAAAATTTTTTTACATTTCAGAACGTCAGAAGAGGCATCTCAGTAGCGCAGGCGCACATACCGCCGTTACTCGGCGTCGCACCCTTAGGACCCTTGCCACTGAACAATGTGAGTATCGTCCGTTTTGGTTATAATTTTTATATTAGTAACTCGATGCGCCCCGTGGTTTCACCCGCGTGAACCAATCCGGTATTGAGGCGAACAAAACAAAAAAAAAAAAAAAAAAAATATATCGGTCGAGCCATTTTTTTTTAGTTTTTTTCGGTACAAACGCACGGTAATTCATTTTTATATAGATAGACTAGCATATAACGTTACCAAGAAAACATTCCATAACATAAATTCGTATCATAACATATTCTACATGATTTTGTTTTTTCCTAATTAGGCGCGTCCACACTTCGTTTAAGTTTTTGTTGTCTTCTCTTTTTTATAATCCTATTTATAAGGATAACAGCAACAGCTGCCACCGCTACACGCACGTGTGGTGCCATGATGTCTTATTTACCAACTGAACAAACGAACAAAATGGCTCGGGCTTGCCGCGCGCGGCAGCCTCGCTGTGTAAAATTATCCGACCGAGCACGTTTCGCGCGAGGCAGGCCGTTTGCCGCGCGTGGCTGCTCGGTTGGTGTGGACCCGCCTATTGACAGTTCAACGCTTAGGCCGGGTTGCACCATCAAGGTTAACTTCGTTAACTTTAAACTACAGTCATAACTGCAGTTAAAACTCCCGTTAAGCACAAACATGTTGCACCATTGAAACTGTGACAAAAATGACGGATAGCACATTCTGGCTAAACTACACGGTTAAAGTTATAGTTAATTTAAATGTAGAACTAACTTTAACTGAGATTTTGGTACAACCCAGCCTTAGTATTGAGATCGACTCTCCCCCTTATCAGCGAAAGTAAGCGATACTATTATTTTTACACGATTGTTTACTGACGCTTACACGTGTAATGTTGCAGGAGCATCAGCTGCAGTTCCAAATGATGGAGTCCGCGTTCTACCACATGCCGCACCCGTCCGACTCGGAGCGCACGCGCCACTACCTGCCGCGGAATATCTGCAACACGCCCATATACTACAACCAGGTACTATTCAGATAGTTGCTCACTATCTGAACACCACTCAGAACTCGTAGAGTCAAATTAAGAGGGACGTCTTGCTGCGAGTTTTTGGCGCAGTAGGTAATTGGAAATTATATTTCCGTCGCTTTGTTCCACGTGTCTGCGATAGAGAGTTAATAAATTGACCTATATTTTTTTTTTTATGGAATTGGCATTTCGGGAGAAATATGAAAAAACTAATTGTCAAGAACTACTGGATTTGGAGAAAAAACTAAAAACATGTTTTAAAAGACCTGTTTTCGTCGAATTACTCTACCGAGAAAAGTTATATATATCATATCGTCAACTATTCATAACCAAAATATGAATTTGATACAGTTTGCCATAACCGCACTAATTGACGACGTAGAAACTTAAGTGCCACCTCTCATTTCCAGGTGGTACTACCCCACTCGGACTCTGTGGAGTTCTTCCAGCGGCTATCGACGGAGACGTTGTTCTTCGTGTTCTACTACATGGAAGGCACGAAGGCGCAGTATTTAGCGGCGAAGGCGCTCAAGAAGCAAAGCTGGCGGTTCCACACCAAGTACATGATGTGGTTCCAGCGCCACGAGGAGCCTAAAGTTATCAACGAGGAGTACGAGCAGGTATGACGTGGCAAGGCTGACTGAGTTATCTCAGTCAGTCGTCGATACTATACTATACAAAACCGATATCATAGAGATATTATATTAAGAAGAATTGCTGAAGTCCATAGAAAGATGTGTAACCCGATTGTAGTACTGATAAGGACGTAAGGTGTCGCTAGTCTTTTAGACAGTGACATGATCGTCACAATTTCTGCTTGGCTTTAAATATAAACCCAAGCCTGCTAAGCTAAGCTCTCCATGCTATGGTTGCCTGGAAGAGATCGCTTTAAGCGATAAGGCCGCCAGTTGTTACACTAGTTTTAAGTTGTTTTTTGGTCTTTTGTATGTTATTTCTGGTGTGAACAATAATGAGTTATCTATCTATCTAACTCATTCGTAATGGTACGGCGAAAAAACGCGACTCGTTATGATTATTTTTGCATTAGTAATATCAGAAAAAATATTAATTTTATATTTTATTTGCAAAGCGCTCTACGTTCTCAAGAGATTGATGGCGTTGAAAACATTATTTTGGAAACATATTTTTTACTTCGCATATTGCGTCTAATTTGAACTAAACCTTAAATTGAAAGCGTTATTAACCATATTTTCATCGGTTTTTATAGCGGTTTGGACATTAGCTGTCTCTAGTTTTACGCAGATTATTCGGAGGTACACTTTTTTGTATGGGATTGTCATTCTTCTCGGGTAGATTTTCTTTGCCGATAATTACCGAATGTGTCTTTCTATTTCCCGAGGTGCAAACTGTAAAGCGATTGCGTGTAAACCCCTTGTTTTTTTGTGTTGTGTTGATGCGCATCATATTGTTCCAGGGCACGTATATTTACTTTGACTACGAGAAGTGGGGACAGCGCAAGAAGGAGGGCTTCACGTTCGAGTACAAGTTCCTGGAGGACCGCGAGCTGAACTGAGCGCGCGGGGCTCGGCCCCCGCCCGCCCGCGGCCTCCGCCCCGCTCCGGACGCTAGTGCGCGGACGCTGTGCAAAGTGAACTACAGTGCAATAGTTTTGGAGTGAAACTCGCAACAAACCGTGTAATCGTGTATCGAGGCTACGTGCTAGAAATTCTCTAATCATGGAAAGTCCAAGCTGCCAGAATCGCAATCGGCAGAGATCGCTTTCATTCCTATATGTGGCAGTATTTTTTCCTAGTTTATAAACTGTGTTCCGAATTGTAGTGTTTACGATTTGAAGTCGGTCCGCTTGGACTCGGCCCGGACGAACGCAGCCGGCCGACGGCAAATATTCCGCTATACTTTCGTATGAAGATATATTTTTGTGGTTTGTGCAAAACGGAAATGGAACTTTCTGAATGATCATTCGAGCGTATTCCCACCCGAGTATAAATGTATTTCTTGTGTTCACTAACCAAATTCCCCTGGCAGTGTGGTGGAAGACGAGCAAGCGAAAGATATCATGTGATGCAATAAAATTAGTTTCAGCCGTTCGAGGGTTGTTATTGTAGTAAAAACCAATGTGATATTGAATTTAGGGCTCCCGGGGCGGCCTCGGATCCGCGACTTTGCAGTCCTTTTGACTGTTCGAAGGCGTATAGGACCGTTCGCTGCGCAACATGAATTTTGATTTCGATTTTTTCGATAAGTTGACGCGGATAGATTGTAGCATGACGTTTTTCATGTTGTTCACGAACGGTCCTTACTTTGTTAATGCTCAGTTGCATCGAGTGTGGTCAGCGGTCAGGAGCATTTGGCTCGACCCACAGATCTCCCCCTGTAGAAACAGCATTACGAGATTTCTCGAAAGTTTGAGGAAAGTGCCGGTTGTGGGGATCGAGACAAAGTGTACCCATCGGCTATCTCAAGGTCATGACTACTCACTTCTAGCAATAAACCAATAAAAGTGTTTTTTTACTCAAGTATAAAAACGTGCTTTTTGCATGCGGTCGATGACCTCGAGTGTGTCCGTGTGTGTGTGTGTGTGTGGACCGGTGAGCGCGGTCGGTGCGAGCGGGCGCAGCGCGGCGCGGCGCCGCCATCTACAATACATTGATCTCTTAGCCAGTACAAGGGAGCCGCCGCGCGCCACAGAGCCTTTCGAGGGCGCTCCGGGACTTATGTTTTACTTGTGTATAGACATTGGAATAGTTTGAAAATTAACGTAAGTGCTAACTCGGTCGCGACGCGGCTGCGCTATATTTTGTACTTATCCGGCTATTTGTACATCTGTTTCTGAATATATTTTTTTTTTCGTAAAATGGCATCTCTCGTTGGGTAGCGGCGCACGCGCCGAGGCGCGGCCGCGTCGCCCGGCTTAGGCCTAAATATAAATACAATTAGGTATTCCTGTGCGGTCCAGTGCGAGCGGGACGACGCACTCCCACCTCCGAATATTAATTCTTGGCAAGCTGTGTATATTTAATTTTAATTAGTGCATTTAAATTGAACAAAAAATTTTAAATTATGTATGAGCGTGTAGATCACTGCCACTGTATCTATATTGGGTTAGTTTGATGTACTCGCTATATAAATTGTACTTATTTATCGTGTGATAGTATGCGAGGGGAGGTGGGGGTGTCGCATCGGGCCAGCCGCGATCTACGTACCGAGTACGTGGGGCCCGCCGCGCCGTACGTGCCGAGTACGTGGGGCCACCGCGCCGTACGTGCCGAGTACGTGGGGTTCGCCGCGCCGTACGTACAGGGTACGTGGGGCCCGCACACGATGCTGCCAGACGCCAGACTGCTGACGGTTTCGCCTTCGTACAATGATCAACTTAACACCAAATTCATGTTTTCCATTTTGTGAGGCCATAGAGTATTTTTTGTAATATTTTACCCAGAATTGTTGCGGCTGTAGGGTGTTGCGAGCGAGGCCGCGGCGCGTCGCCAGGCCGCCGGCCGCGGGCCGCAGGCCGCACGGCGAGCGGCCACGGCGCGCGATCTCGTTTATTCCGTGCGTTATGTTGATAGTTTTCACTTTTGTAAAAAGTCTATCGTGAAGAGCAGATGAAATGTGGATAATTTAAAAATATCTGTACAGTTCTATTTGTATAGAAATAATAAATAACGATTAAAAAAATTAAAACAATGTTGTGATTTCTTCTAAACGCTTAGTTGTAAGTTCGTCGGTTGAGAGCGGCGCCCGCGCCGGTTGCATTTCTTTTTTTATTTATTTTTATTATGGAGAAAATGACTGTTTACTTCGTAGAATAAACTCAAAGCATTTTGAAATCTTTTTGTTTATTTATAGCTCTCTTGAAATCCTGATTGGGAATCTCCATCCTAAATTAGTCATCAGAGACACTAGCTGTAAAATTAACTAGCCACGGCGTGGCAAACTTCCTCTACAGTACGAGTGGCTATACATGACCTGACCTGACATCGTGTGAAAGGGACAGCTAAACTTGAATTTCACGGGAGCAAAATAAACTATTAAGATTATAGCTTCTCCCACGATGTCAGGTCAGGCCATATATAGCCACTCTAAATAAATAGAGATACTACGAGGCGGCGCGCGCGTCACGTCTATAGTATTCCTTGAAAAATATCTTAACTATAGTCGGAATAACCGACTCAATATAACGTGAGTATTCCCATATCATGAAATGCAACAGAAAAAATTAAATATCTAGTCATTAACAAAGCAGAAAAAAATATGTTTTATCTACTCTGTGGAAAACTACGCTTGTTATTATGTATGTTGTATGTATTGTTACAATTATGTATGTTGTATGTATTGTTACAATTATGTATGTTGTATGTTTCGTTTTTTATTAATTTCGCATTATCTCCGTTATTATAGGCACAATGACAATTTTTTTGCGTCGAAAATACGACGAAATAAATTAGTTATTATTGGATTCCAATTTTTTTTTAAACGATTCGTAGCGGCATAGTTTGACAGTGTTGCTTTCTGTAACTCCGTCTTCGCTGTTCTAAATCTTCCCTCAATAAAACACCTTTTTAGTGTTAGCGTTTATTTATCGTTTCCTCCTGTTCCCGGCGTGCTTGTTGGGGCGCTGGCCCCTGCCCTTGATGCGCTTGCGCACGCCGGCCGCCTCCTCCGTGTCGTCGTCCGAGTCGGCGGCGCCGCGCTTCTTGCCTTTACCGCTTTGCTTGTCTTGGAGTTCTTTCATTTCCTGTAAACCAAACCATACTCATTAAAATTAGTCGCAAAAGGTATGAGGACAGGCCGCAGCGTCCTCTTAATAAATGGCGAGCGTTTTGCGATCCCCGACCCGCCTGCCAAGCGTGGGGATTATCGCAACGGCCCTTCTTAATGAGGAGGCCTTTCAGCAGTGGACGTTCTGGCTGATGATAATGATGAATCGCAAAAGATGGACGACTATCGTGGTCTAAGCGCAGTGGTAAACGCGTTTGGATAACACGCCGCCGGGCGCAGGTTCAAACCCAACAATGAGCTCAATCTACAGGCGAAGGAAAACATCATAAGAAACCATAGCAAGGTGTGGTCCCTCAATTTGAAAATCAGTCGCCAAGCACACAGGTGTGTCACTTGAGAGACGGATCCCATTCCAGGCTAGGTGCATTTACCTCTACCGCACCGTCACTTTACACCAGGTGAGTTTTGTGGTCAAATGTATAGACAGCCACAAAAAAAAAAAAAAAAAGAGTATGTCGATCAGTTGCACGACGCTTTGGTATAGTTCTAGGTTCAAACAACATACTACTACTAGGCACATATTACTGGGCATACAGAGATTTAACATGTCAGGGTGACGAGCGCAGTGCATTGCCGCGCATAGTTTTGAACTGCTGAAGTTCAAAATTCTGGGTGGCACTGAACTGTTATGGGCAAGCGTGACGCTCAATATCAGGTGAGCGACTTGCTCGTCTCGTCATCAAGTAACATTAAAAACATACAAAAAAAAAATGTTGGTGATAGTTACAATGTTGGTGAGCCGCTGCGCCTCCGCGACCCGCTCGTGCAGCACCAGCACCTCGCTCTCCTCCGTCTTGTACAGCGGCAGCTGCTTGCCGATCAGCTGCTCGATGCGCTGGTACAGCTCCACGTCGTACTGCAATGTACACACAAACAAGAATGAAGGTAACCAGAGATAAGCTCACGCTGAGTTTACTCTTTTCGTCCTAAAGGCCACATTCCAAAGAACAAATTTCAAGATGGCTGCAAGCTTACACAAATTATGACATAGCTCATGGGGCGCAAAAACAACTTTATTTAAAACTCCTATTGATATCCTCGTTCAAGTTCTCACGAGCAAAGCGAGCTCACATTTTTTCTATCAATACTTGAAAATATATACTATATATATATAAATATATAAAGAACAACAATTAACTGTTAGTAAGGCATGAGCGAAGCGAAGCGAGCACAGAAGTTTCGACATACATAATGTAAACCAGAGATTTGTTGTTTTTCGAAGAAAAACAAATTTAGTAAAGCGCGAGCGAAGACATTAAGCGCGAAAAATTTAAGATATCTATTTTTTTTTATCGTCATAGAGCTGTACAAAATCTAAATAAAATAAAAGAATTAGAGAAATTTAAAACAGTTATAACACAGTAAGTATTGATCGCCTCGTCCAAGTTCCCCTTGTAAGGGATCCGGGGCTCCCCCTCACCTGCGAGACGAACGTGATGGACTTCCCCGCGCGGCCGGCGCGCGCCGTGCGCCCCACGCGGTGGATGTAATCCTTACTGTGCAGGGGGATGTCCAGGTTTATCACCACGTCCACGTGGGGGATGTCCAGACCTCTGCAGGGGATAGAATAATGTCACACTGGGGTGATGGGGGGATGATCTTATATTAATGTGGCTGTAAACATTGACGCTGATTGAGTGAACATTACATTTCCAGACATAAAAACAAATAGAGCGACGTCGGCATGGCGATATTGTCTTTCTATTATAATTTTAATTAATAAATTCATAATTCATCTATTTCAGGTTCATACTACTCATATACATTCAAATAAATTTATACATACATAAACAAACAACCAATTAAAATTAATGTTTGTCATGTCATATTCGTGGGGCAGACTCATTTGCCTTCATTTATTAAACATTTTGCATAAAGTCGAAGCAACATCTTGCATTACCTCAAAACAAAATCTATCGTCAACTCAAACAAAATGTTGCTTTACCTTGAAGCAACATCTGCGTTACCTCGAAGCAACATTTTCCATTACCTCGAAGGAACATCTCTTGGCTTACCTAGAAGCGACGTCAGTGCAGATCAGCACCGAGCGGCTCTTGTTCTTGAACTTGTTAAGTGCAGCTAATCGTTTGTTCTGCGACATCTGGCCGTGCAGCGGCACCGCGGCCACGCCCAGGTTGCGCAGGAGTAGCGCGGCTCGCAGCGCGTTCGCGCACGTCGCTACGAACACTATGAACGAGTTCCCCGACATCTCGTTCAGTATGTGCACCAGGTACACGTCCTGGAAATTAAATTTGTTTATGCAGTTAGAGAAACGAATTAATTTCAAATTTAGAATACCCACGACGTAAAAACCGATCCCTTAAAGTACCTCTCTCCTTTTATTGCTGTATCGGTACATTTTATGATGTTAGTAACTGAAAACATCTTGAGCAAAAACGTTACCCTCCTTCTTGGACAGACGGGTAAAAAGCGGCGTAGTGGGTGAAAAGTTGGCGCATGTACACGTACTTTGAAATCTCCCCGCGCAACCTTATTTCCGCCAAAAAGACCTTAAAATCGACGTCATTGCTGCTGTCATTGTTTGCCTTTAACTACCACATATTAGGAATGTAGGACACAGGTGACACACACGCACACACACAGACACAGATGTGACAAAAATAAAAGTAAATATTTTGTATGTTATTTGTTATTTTTCGATATTTTTTTATCTTTTAAGTTTTATATTGTAAATAAACAATTCTCTATTGTCTATTATTGTCTCGATTCAAACATATTTTGTTGAATGCTTGTGTGTAAACGGCGCGATAGTAATTTGCTTATGCCGTCTCTTTCTCTACTCTGTAGCTGTTATTAATCTCAGATCAATTCGTAAAATCGCTCTTAACTTTTAAACGGCTGGAAAGATTTTCATCAGACATAGCTAAGAAGACCACTGCAACGAAACTTGCTTTAAAATTAAAAAACTCCACAAATCACACATACACAATGTGATTATGAGATCTTTGTTCTGACAAAAATGCACCAAAGATTTAGAAAAGAAACATTTTGACAAATGCTTGGTGCGCTTTGATCATCCTGAGTGCGGAATCGATTAGGAATAATTTGTACTTACACCTAACAAAAATATAAAAACAATGCTTGACTTTGACTTTGACTTCAATGCTTCACTAACCTTATACTTGACGGGTATAAAGACATAGTACTGCATTAGTTTATCCACGGTTTGGTATTTTGTAGAGACCTCCACCTTCACAGGGTCCTGCAGCGAGGCGCGTTGCAGTTTCTGGACTTTTTTGGTCATCGTAGCTGAGAAGAGATAGGTGCGGCGCTCGCGGGGAATCACTCGGAGTATTTTGTCCACTTCCACTTCGAAATCCATGTTGAGAATGCGGTCTGCTTCGTCCATTACCTTCGGGGAAGGAAGTTACTTTTGTAGGAAAACAACACTAAAGTTTTGTAGCTGTGTACTTATTTGAAACTAACTTGCCCGCACAGCTTCGCTCACATAGGCTGTTAAATGTAGATCTCTTTAGAGTCACTCTCTTTTTTTCTTTAGGGGTTGATTTCTGAAAAATCCTGGGGCATGCCATCCTTTATTTTTTATGCTTAGTGTACAAACCGAGTTTCATTGGCTTAGCAGTTAATATATTATATTATATAATTTTATTATAAGCATAATTATAATTATAAACAATTTTTTTTCATGCAGCAATTTTTTTTACTTCCATACAAACTTTGGGGGTCCTTTTTACCCCTTCAGAGGTAGAATTTCGCAAAATCCGTTCTTATTGTTCACCTAGACCATTTGAGAAACATTAGGTTTAAATTTCACGTCCCTATCATAAGCGCTTTGGTCTGTGTGTTGATTCAAGAAAAGGCTTTGTTCTTTTATATATAGATAATTTAATTTTAATTCTTTATTTCAAATTAAACACATAGGTAACTTAGAAAAACCCAACTCATTACTTGCTGCAACTAAGGTGGCCAAGGACCACAGTGCTAAATCTTGCCATCTTATCGAAAATTATATCCAGATCTGGTAATGGTAGTTTAATGAATCAGCCCCGGATCTTAAGGGAACCCTTATACTTACAAGATACTTCAAAGCTTTCAGGTTGAATCCCTTAGTGTTCTCGAGGTGGTCAACCAACCTGCCAGGAGTGGCGATGATGATGTGGGGTTTTTTGGACAGCATGAGAGCCTGGGCCACCATGTCCATGCCTCCCACTATCACTGCGCATTTCACTCCTATGCTAGCTCCTGTGAGATATATTAAAAGTTTAATTATTTTATTATTATATAGCATGGTTATTTATCAAAGTAATGATAGGGTGAGAGAAGCCATGTATGAACTCGTCCGCACGGCTTCTCTCACATAGGCACTTTAAACACCCCGTTTCACAGCTTTAGCAATGAGACAGATCCTATCTGACATAAGCATGCTATTGAACGGTTTAATTTGTTGGCACGCTATTAGCAGTAGTAGCACTAGCAATTTAAACCGATCGATTTCAATGTTTGTGGTTTCTGCACTGTGAGCGCATTTTAAACCGTACTCATAATGGATGAACAGACTATAATATATAAAAAAAAAAAACATTGATGCAGTATAAGTGTTAAGGTATAACTTACCTAGAGCTTCAAACTGTTCAGATATCTGGAACGCTAACTCTCTAGTGGGTGTCAAAACAAGTGCAAAGTATCTCTGAGGGTTTTCTAGTAGAGCTTGTAATATTGGTAAAGCGAATGCACCAGTTTTCCCCGAGCCCGTCTCTGCGAGTCCGATTATGTCTTTCCCTTGTAATGCTACCGGTATAGATTCTTTCTGGATTTTTGAAGGTTTCTTCCATTTCAATTCTTCACAAGCTTCACATAGGACATCTACTACTCCCTGTGAAATTTAAAGAGGACTGATTTATACATTAGCTGCTAGTAACTTGATGCATAGTAACTTTTGTATAATTACTACAGAAGGTTGTATGTAATTAGTAAATCTGGGTACTTAACCTCAAAAACATTCATGCTTTCAATTGCGTAAATATTAAGAAAAGACCAGTAAAAAGTATAGAGTTATGCCTGTTACCTAAATATTCTTCTATAAAAATAATTATTTTCTTCTAAATTGCCCTAGAGTAATAGAAAAACATGCCCATTTACCAAATCCTTAAACGTCGTATTATCTTCTTCATTGTCGTCTTTTGTGGGTTCTGTGGTAAGCTCACTTTCTTCCTGTTCAGAGCCCTGGTTTTCTTCATCACTGCTCTGATTTTCTTTACTCATTTTTGTATTTTATACTGACTTTACGATAAAAATAAACGTGAAACGTGCGTCTAGAAACTTTTGTTTGTGTTCTCCGTGAGACAATAATATACGACCTGATAATTTACAGCCTGATAATTGGTGTACCGGTACATGGAATATCAGGTTGTGCATTATCGGGTCATGAAATATCGGTCGTACATTAACGACACGGTCCGATAATGCGCAGCCGATAATGTACAGCCTGATAATTGATGTACCTATCAAGCTGTACATTATCGGTTGCGCATTATCGGACCATGTCGATAATGTACGGCCGGTATTTCACGACCAAATAATGCATATCCTTATATTCAATGTTCCGCGGTACACCAATAACATTATCCAGTCGTCAATTATAGGATCGTACATTATTGTTTCCCGTAAAGTAAAAATATCAAATATTTTACATTGAGTTTTGGCGGTAACGTGAAGAAGACGTCATTATTTTCCAAAACTTGTGTTTTAGCGAGTGTTAATGTATAAAAATGGTTGATTTATATCCATTGTGTGTTCGTGAATGAGCACGAGTGTTGGTGAATAGTATAATATTGCGAAACGTTCGTGTTGTTTCCAAAACTCCATAGAAACCTCTAGTAAAGTCTTCACCACTTTACTGGGACATGATGTGGACGTGACTGTGAATTACTTTGCTTGACTTAGACTATGACTGAGACTTATTTTATTTATTGTTGTGAAATATTTGACATTACTTGAAATATTACAATACTTGACACTGGCTAAATATACAACGTGTGAAGCCAAAAAATAGGAAAAAAAAAGGAATTGTTGAATTGTCAATGTTATGTCAACTTGGTCAAGTAATCAAGTTTCGCTTTGTTTGGTTATTTTTATTTTAAATATATTTCTTAGGTTTACAGTTATTACTGAAACTCAATTTAATCATTTAAAAGATGGCAAAGCATCATCCAGATTTAATTTTCTGCAGAAAACAACCTGGAGTAGGTAGGTATAAAGTTTGCGTACTTAACCTCCATGATGCTTACCATTGTTGTCCTCGTCGTTTACTTGAATGATTATTTATTTTAATGTTTTTTTAGCTATCGGTCGTCTATGCGAGAAATGTGACGGTAAATGTGTGATCTGCGACTCATATGTGCGTCCCTGCACGCTGGTGCGGATCTGCGACGAGTGTAACTACGGCTCGTACCAAGGAAGATGCGTCATCTGCGGAGGGCCCGGCGTTTCAGATGCTTATTATTGCAAAGAATGTACAATACAAGAGAAAGATGTAAGCAACTATAGTTTGAAACAGAGAAAGACGAGTGAGCCTACGAGTGACGAGTGGCCCGGCTAAGCTGAAACCTTTTTTTATATGGAATTTGGTGACAAGACGAGCAAGTCGCTCACTTGATGTTAAGCTTCACGCTTGCCCATAACAGTTCAGTGCCACCCAGAATTTTGAACTGTAACAGTTCAAAACCATGCGCGGCAATGAACTGCCGTCATTACACTGATATATTAGATGTTAACTATCTATGTACCTAGTAATTACTCTGGAAATATTGCCCTTCAATCTGGAACACAGCAATGTTTGCACACTACTGATTGGCGGTTGAATAACTGGCAAAAGTGTGGTATTTTCCTAGGTACTTAACACTGCTAAATCTAAATGTAAAGACACATTTTAGCACTGCTCGGAACATAATTGTCTCGCTAGTATAAGAATTCTACTGTCTCACTATCTTTGCCATCCGTTGTACACTGAGCCGGCCCGAGTCCAAGTCCGAGTCCATATTTGTAATTGAAATTTTAGAATGGCACTCATCTTTCTCTTTTTGAACTCTTCATTGGATATTAGTACATTTAATTTTATGTAACGGTTTCCTAGTATCCTGCCTATAGTATAGTAGTTCTGGGGCTTAATAATACAACAAACATTTATTTAATATAATATCATCCAATTAACTTCTTAGATAGCTGGATTAAAATATCATTTTTATCAATTTGTGGAAGCTATGAACAGCTATGCCACAATGCTAATACTAACTAATATTATTAATGTCTGGGTGTTTGTTGCGTTATCACAGCTAAATGTCTGAACGGATCGACCTGAATTTTTACATATATAGGATCGGTAATGGACATAGGCTACATTTATTTGTGTGGTCATGCGAACGAAGTCACGTGTAACAGCTAGTAGTTCATATTCTCATGTCTGGTCAGCTCTGATATAAAATAAATACACTAAAGAATCAATACTTTTTGTTGCAGAGAGACGGCTGCCCAAAGATTGTGAACTTAGGCAGTTCTAAAACAGATTTGTTCTACGAAAGGAAGAAATATGGATTCAGAAGACACTAGCATTAGGTTTCACCTGTTCATTGCATCTACGATGTTTTGTAAGACTGTCAGAGGTATTCTTTTGTTGATTTTATTCCAATTCTTCTCATAAAACTACATTAAAAGCAAACCTGGTGGCCTACACTGCCAATTTAAGTAGGTCGCGCCATTCTAATGCAAAGCTTGAAGTGCGTTCATAGTTGGCAATTATTTATATTATTATATTATTGATTATATTATACTGTTACCAAATTCGAATGCTTCAGTCATTGCATAGAATGATGTTTGGTGGGAATGTGAAGAAGTCATGTCGCATCATTGTACTATTTTCCAAAACTTATGTAATTTCGAGTTTCTGTGTAAAACTGGCTTTTTTTTTCATTATGTGTTTATGAATGTGCACAAGTGTTGGTGAATACTATAATGATGTGAAACGTGAATTTTTCGCGTTGTTTCCGAAACTTCATAGAAAACTTTAATAAAGTCTTCACCACTTTACTGGGTCATGACTGTGATTTACTTTGCTCGACTAAGACTATGACTGACAATGGAATATTTTACTAAACTTGAAATTTCAAAACTTGACACTGGCTAAATACGCAATGTTTGGAGCCAAAACACAAGCAAAAAAAAAAGAATGGCTCGACCTTCTTGAATCATGCACGGTGTAGGGCGCCAAATAGTTTGCCCTTAAATCCTGAACAGTTTGACTCAGTGTAAAAAACATTGAATGGGTTATTTATAAGAATATAGAATAAGTTTGGTAAGGTGAATGTTTGTGTGTAAGTACTTTACAATTTTAATTAATAGATACGGTATATTGAAAGCAAAGCCAAAATGTACTCGCATTTCTGTACTGAAGTGGTAAATTAAAAAAAAAAACAACACCAATTAAATAAACATGTTCAGTTTTGCACACTCAATTTTTATTTTTGATGTAACATGACCAAACTTAGGTGTAACTTTAAGCAAAGTAAATATTTTTTCTATTTACATAGTATATTTTACATTTTACGATACCTAATTCGATATGGGGGCGATAAGTCCTACCCTGACGTCCCGCATGTATTGTGCATTTCCCCCCAGCATCTAACTGAGTCAACCCTGAAGGCCTAGCCCAGGCGCCGGGATAAAGTTATGTCCACCCATTTATCTTCGCGTCGACGTGACAAAGCTAGAATATGGATACATCCGTCTCGTTCTCGCGGGATAAATATGGTGTACAACATTTTATCTCGGCGCCCGTGCTAGGCCTGCAGCTGCTTGAAATATCGGAGCGAGGCCCTGGACCGCTGTAACAGTTTCTCCAGTGGCGCAGACGGTAGTGTTGATGATTGAGGAACAGTCAAGCTGTCGTGGTCACATGGATGGCGCTTAAGATTTAATGAGACCTACAGATGGGAAACATAGACCAAACTGGCAACATCGTGTACTTAGTACGTGTAACTATAATGGTTAAAGGCCTCGCTACATTAACTAACCTGACAGCGTGTGAAAGGGAGAGCTAGATTTGAATTTCACGGGAGCAAAAGAAACAAACTATTAAGGTTATAGCTTCTTCCTTTCGCTCCCCATATACTCATATATAGCCATCTCTTTCACACGCTGTCAGGTTAAGTGATGTATAGCCACTTTAAGGCCTCGCTACATGGCCTGACCTGACATCGTTTGAAAGAGATGGCTAAGTTTCTGGGGGAGCGAAAGGGAGAAGCTATAACCTTCATCGTTTGTTTCTTTTGCTCCCGTGAAATTCAAATCTAGCTGTCCCTTTCACACGCTGTCAGGTCTGGGCCCCTATTCGGAGAAATGACATTTTATCTCGGTCACTGTCTCTCTAATTTAGAATTTAATGGGAGTGAGAGTGACCGAGATAAAATGACATATCTCCGAATAGGGTCCCAGGCCATGTGTAGACACCCTTAACTTGGACAACGCACTACATAAATCGCTCGGGTTTAGAACATTCATGTCTATGGTCCAGATTTTAGAGGCTTGTAACTTTGCAGTTTATCAGTTTGTATTCTAACTAATTATTAAATCCAAAAGTAACCCTGTCTCTCTGTCTGTGTCTGTTTGTCTATCACGGCTGAACGGATCGAGCTGAATTTTTACATAGATATAGCTTAAGGATCGGTGACATAGGCAACATTTTTTTTGTATGGCCACGCCGACGATGTCACGTCTAACAGCTAGTTCTTTATATACTTAGGGAAAACTAGGAAAGGATTTTAACATTCATCCCCGAAGGCTAATAGGGGATGAAACTTTGTGAGTTGCACCGCTTTCGAAATCTCGAGCATCATCGTCATCAGAAGCCGTCCACTACAAAACATAGGCCTCCCTCTTAGAGCGCCACCCCACACTCAGCGACAACCTGCCTGTTGCATCCACCACTTACCCGCGTCATTCATAATGTTGTCGATCCACCTAGTGAGAGGCCTACCTACGCTGCGTCTGCCCCGGGCATGAGCTAGTAAACAATAAAAATATACTATTATCAGCAACTACACAACTATTGGTTTGTTATTTATTCAGTGATTGCGCATAAAATCTTTTTGCTGCTATAGAACTAACTACAAACATATTTACATAATTATAAAAAAATATTGTTAGCTGCGACCACTTGCGAGGCTGCTGTTGGCCGATGAGTTGCCAGGATTGGTCCAAACGTTGGCCTCGGAGTCCGAGTATGTCGGTCGAGCGGGGATGATCGGAGACCTCACGCAAACACTGCAAGAGTATAGAATGTTATTAACCCTTTGAACGGCGCGAGTGCGTATTGGAAGGGCGCTCTCTAGCGCCTAGGCGTTCCTGGGCTCGGGGGTGATTAGAGGTGGGGGCTCTAACCATCTAACCATCTATCTTAACGAGCCCGGGGAGGATGACAGCGTTGAGTGGCTGACGCTGGTGTAAGCGCAGGCGTCTCACGACAGCTGCTAGCTGTCCCGGGAGGAGCTGGAACGTGGTGCTGAGGGCTCCGGTATGTTCCTTTGGAGATTCCGGAGCCCTCGGTCAAGCAGAAAGGCCGGGCCGGGCCGGGCACTGGGATGGAATTAGTGGGTATAAGCCCACATAACCCGGCTGCACCCCAAAGCAGTCGGATATCTTATGAAGATTACCGCCTCGCAAAAAAAGGCGTTTTGGACATTTATGAGACACCAAACCATTTATCGGCTTTTGAAATTTTAGACCAGACATCGAGTCATTAAGTAACTCATAGATAATACAATAAAATATTCGAATAAAATAATCAATAGATTTCCTGCAAATAAAGACATGTTATGACATGACTGGCGTTCCGGGTAAAAATAATAATGTGTCTGTTGTAAGCGCCGTTTGCGTATAAAGGGTTAAAAACAAAAAAAAGTGTGAAAAACTAAGCCAGGCAGATTGTGCTGAATCAATGTTACTGATATAATTGACAATGTTTAGTTCATGCTTATTAACCGACTTCCAAAAAAAAGGAGGAGGTTTTCATGTCCACTGAATTATTTTAGTTTTTTTAATCATTAATTAGACTATAAATATATGTTGTGTGCCATGCCAATGGTTCCTGTCGTAATATAACTGACCTCTTCAGATTTGGTTAGTCAGCTTACACCAAATAATTTCCTATAACATGAGGGTTGGTATTAAAAAGTATAAATGCACAATTGAATAAAAACAAGTACTATTTATTATTCAAAGAAAAACAGAATACCCGACTGCATAAGATAAGATAATTTTATTCCATTGGCCGAATTACAAACATTTTGTAATTAAATATAAGAGTTGTGCATCACACCGTACTTATTTTAATAATTGACCGAGTGAAGCAAAGGTCTCAGAGTTTACTGGGACAAATCGACATTTGTATGTATGTTTGTATTTTTGTATGTTTGTGTAAAATTTTGTAGGCAAGTAGTTCATTTCAATACAATTTTTAAGTTCGAATATGAGCTGAATCGGTCCAGAGGTTGTCAAGATATAGGGATCGCGAGGTCTCAGTTCGTCGCGAACTACTAGTTAATATTACAATTTCAGTTTAGAGGAATCAACGACACCTCACTCGTCAAAATCGGTCAAGCCATTTAGGCTACAGGAGGTAATATAGGAACACACAAACATACGTATGTTTTTTCACGTACCTTCTGTACGTACGTATACGTACCTACGTGTACGTACCTTCTTGGGCAGTTGGATCAAAAAAAAACTATCTTTACATAAGAAAATCCATTTGGTGGATAATCTATTTTTGACTTTGTTTTCGGGATATTTTCACTCTCCTTTGCAAACTTTTGAGAGCCCGCTTCCTGAAACGCATTTATAGCTCTAGTTTTGGCGCGGGTAAATAGATACTGATACTCACGAGTTCACATCCTCAAGCTTCTTCAGCAGCCTCTCATTTTCCCTGCTCAGCAGTTCTTGGTCTCTCAACAGCTGGTCTCTCACTCCGAACAGTTCAGCGTTTTCGTTCCGCAACGCTGTATTTTCATCCATGTGCAATTGGACCAGTTCCACCAGTTCTGCAGGCGGTAGGGAGTACAGTTTGTTTGGCTCGATTTGTGATGGAGTCCGGTTTACGTGATCTGTAAAGGAACTTGTATTATCTTCTACGTTTTAGTCTTTCTTCGTTATTACAGGCCGCAACTGGGAACGAATTTAACTGTGCTTGTCGAACTAAGCCGTTTAGGACGTTTCGGTCGCAGCTCAAAGTGGTCATTCTCATTCTTAGGTAAGGTACGTTTTATAATGCCATGAAATTGTAATTATTTGTAGCCTTATAGTTTCCATGTTCCTTGGTTTATTCTATCACATCAGGTCTTTCCAGTCTTCTTCTTTGGAGAAATGTCCCTCACCTCCCCAGCAGGCCTAGCCCGGGCGCCGGGATAAAGTTATGTCCACCCGTTTTGTCTTCGCGTCAACGTGACAAAGCTAGAATATGGATACATCCGTCTCGTTCTCGCGGGATAAATATGGTGGACATTTTATCCCGGCGCCCGTGCTAGGCCTTGCGGGTGTTTGTCCTAAAGATTCCTATTTTCGGAGATATCCAAAATCTATTACGTTTTTTTTTTTTTGTGCTATCTGTAGCAGCTTATTAAATATGTCATCCTCTCCAAATGTAAAGCAGCTACAAGAATTACAGGAGCGTAAAATTTAGTAGTGTAAGTACTCACTAAATGTGTCCAAACTGTGGACGTGCAGGGCAGTCCTCAAATGTTGGTTTTCAGCCTGGAGCGCTTCGACTTCTCGCTTCATACTCAGTATAAGAGCATCTCTTGCATCCTACAAAATGGACAAGGAGCTGCAGAAGTAGAACTTTGGGAAACTTTACATATCATTAACGTACATATTGTTGTTGCCCAGTGTAACTACCAATGTTATAAGGCCAATTCTATTCTATTCTATTTTTTTATATTCGTTTTTGAATTTTTCGATGACTCTCCTGGCTTAGTCCACCACGTCCTCGTGCTACCACGTCTGCCTTATGAGGTGGGTACGGGTTCGATTCCAGCCAGGTATATGATGAGTATGTGCCTTGGGGCTGTTTCTTGTCTGTGTCTATGTGTGTTCCATTTCATTTTCAACACAGACGTAAGGAGTTTGAAGCGTTTTATAAGTAGTTAGAATGTTTTTACCATCTTGACGATAGGTTTCGATTTGATCTTCTTCGCCCGCGATGCGTATCGCAGCGTGTTCACTGTCTCACTTATGTTTGATCTCGTGGGGGCTATACACGCAATCTGAAGACAAAATAATCGCAGCATGACCAGAGGTGTATTGAACAAAGGCATTGCCGCGTTTTTTTTGTGGCCAATGTATCAGACTTGTGGAGATGTGGATAACTGTACCATAAGTGTGACTCCGTTCCCCGCCAAACTGTCAGCCAGCAGTTTCGTGAGTTTGCTGTCTCGGTACGGGATATGTCCTCGCTTCTTGCCGTCACTGAGTTGTGCTATGCAGTATCCTGAAAAGAAATTTAATCTTTATAAATTTGCTGTACTATCAAACTTCAAAAACTTCAAACATCCTACGCACCTACGGAACCTACTAAGTATGGCCCGACATGCTCTTAACAATTTATTTTTAATCACCTCGCTGCCCGTGGCATCTACAAAGTTGCTCCTTCCACTGTCATTAAAAAAACAGCTATGAAACTTACCCAAAACCATCAAGCTCCTGTTAATGTTATTGGCCTCTTCAAGCGTCTTGCCTGTACTCTGCGTTCTTTTTGTCATTTCACTCCCCGCTAAGTCTACAAAGTTGATCTTCCCGTGCGTGGAGCAGGCGCATGCTCCAGCGCCGGTGGGGATGTCGCGGCGCACGCGCACGCAGAGTAATGTGTGCGAGCGGGACGAGTTGGCATTCATTGCGTGTGAACCCACTGCGCGGTTGCGCATACCTGCATAGATAGAAGATAGAAGAAGAAGAGAACAGAAGTACAGAAGAGACGCTTAGCATCAGGTGAGCGACTTGCTCGTCTCGCCACCAAGTTCCATAAAAAAGTCTGTTCTTCAACATACCTTCTTCTAAAACAGCAAATAGATCGTCAAGTTCTTCACAGTCGACGGTGAAGAGGTTCTCCACGTAGAAACTCCGACTTTCCTTTGACCACCGTACTTGGAGCGGCTTGCGAGCCGTTCCCGGGTTTAGAAGGTCTATTACCTACAGAATACAAGTAATATCGTTAAAAAAAACAACAAAATAACCGATTGCAATAAGAGTCATTTCTTATAAGTGTATTTAGACTGCTGCGTGGTGCGCTTCGATCGTCCTGAATCTAGGGTGTGATCTGTGCACAAGACAAAACTTTAAACATTAATCTCTTGTAATTCAAAAGGTTGCAAATAGCCAGGCATAAAAAGCATTCAAGACTTCAAATTGTTTTAAGATTTTACCTTTTCATTGTAGATTTCCAAAAAAGATGCCTTCAGTATGAAGTGGCAGTCTGGCCGGTCCCGGATCAGCCGGAACAGGTAGACGAAGGAACGGACCACCAGCCCGTGTTCCGGCGAGTGCGGGCTTGTGCCGCGCTCCACCTGGGAATAAATAAATTTATAACACTCCACACTCACAGCTCAAGTCGAGGTAGCTCAGTAGCCTCACATTCTAGGGATTGCGAGTTAGAGCCCGGGCAGCCCGTAGGTACCAATGACTTCTTTGGAACTTACGGACGGATATACCACTGGCTTTTCGGTGAAGGAAAACATAGTGAGAAAACCTGCATATTTCCGGAGAAGAAATTCGATGGCGTAATTATGGATATCCCAGCAGTGGGATTAATGAAGGATGATAAAGTACTCACAGCTTCCCACTAGAATTTCCCTGTATCGGGAATGTCACTTACAACCAATTAACAACCAGATAGATATTAATATTCATCATCCAAACAACCACCCGCCCGGGACTCGAACCTAGATAGTATAACCCTGGATACAAAAAAAAACCGCTGAGTCGCATCTTTGTCTAACGCGATGTGCTCCCAGACTTGCTAGCCGAACCCCGAAACGAGGCGATATACGTCAATCGGAGACGAGTATACGGGTCTCTGATTTCCGTTCTTGCTTATGGACGCTGATATGCAGGATGATCCTTTCGCGAGGTTTCGGCGCATTCGATATTTGAAAGCGTTTCGGGGGTAGTCTCTTATCACCCCCTAAATCTTTGATAAACCATAATCTATGCCGCTATGAATTGTTTTTGTTTTTCAAAAAATGTTTATGGCATTCTAATCACAGCTACTGTTCTTCGTCGTATTTTCGACGAAATAAAATTATCACTTTATGTGCCTATAATAAAGAAGATATTGCGAATTTTAAAAAAAAACCTACAAAAAAGAAAAGTTCTCCACAGTGTAGATAACATATTAAAAATCATCGAATCGGATAACATTTAGGGGTGGGTATAAGACTACGCTTTTTGTATAGACAAGACGGCGGTATACTCTATTCTTAAGGCTAGGTGTCACTCACATGATCCTATAGTACCATACGTAGCGGAGTATTTCGATAAAAATATTGTTTATAGTACAACAATACAATACATACTTAAATAATTATTGAAAAGAAATAAAATTGGTCCTTGAGAAAAAAATATTTACCCATGATCCATCCATGTGAACTTAATTGGTATGTGAAGTAGGAAGGCCGGCACCCTCAGTATTTTATAAAACGATGGTGGTACCTATATGTACCTAGCTATTATAGGCCGTTGTAATAATAATTTAACTACCGAGGGCGTGGGTGATACAAGAAAAATACATTTGACACATTCCATCAAGGATCAAAACAGCGTACGTAAACACTCAGTGATTGGAACAACAAACTAACAGTTAGTACTACCGGCGCATAGATCCCCGTCGTTTAATGATTGGGTCCGGACTGACAGACTGACAAACCGCCGCATAACGTGCCACGACACGCAAACTATATACCTACTGGACATAATTGTGTAAAATATCCACA
This sequence comes from Apocheima hispidaria, assembly GCA_947579745.1. NCBI lineage: Eukaryota > Metazoa > Arthropoda > Insecta > Lepidoptera > Geometridae > Apocheima > Apocheima hispidaria. The sequence continues at coordinate 1,876,876 of OX388159.1, forward strand.
TGCATGGGGTTTTCCGGTTTTTCAAATGTGTGCATTATACAAGGGTGGCGCGTGGATACGGAGGCAGAAACTTACGGGGCTTTGAATGGAAACATAATCGTAAAATAACGTGACAAAATTGAGCTATATTAGATACAAGAATGGCTAGAATGGTGCGTATGTATAATACTCTGTCTAAGACAGCCGATGTTGACATCTTTGGTGACCATATTACTATATTTAGGAAGACTTCTAGGTCTCTGCCTAACTGACCAATGATGATAATTCATATAATGACTTTTAAATTTAAATTTTTGACTTTTATGTAATGACTTAATTCTTTTTATAATTATAGTACCTTGCTCTTTATTATTGCATGCTGTCTTCACCTGTAAGTATTGTGACATTTAGTTCTATTTTATTTGTGTATATTTTTGACATTGTATTGGTGTGCACAGTGTAGGTGAACCTAAATAAATAAAAAAATAATAAATTAAAAAAACAAGTACTTGACCAAAATTGTTTTCTGTTTGTTTCTGTTTTGTATTACTATTTACATGTAGGACAAAATATAATTTAATTTTGTGTTAGAACACAAACATTCAATTACAATTAGAATTGTAATTGAATTTCTTTTTATGTGGAATATGGACCTTTGTAGTCTGAATTAAATGATTTGAATTTGAACTAGGTACGTACTAAATCTACCACCGCAATAAATAGCGATGACTCATTTAATGATACTTTTATGTATTTTTAACTTTAATGATACATTTATCTCAGCGTCACGCTTGCCCATAACAGTCCAGTGCCAAACAGAATCACACTAATATTATAAATGCGAAAGTTTGTGCGTGTAAGTAACTGTTTTTGTTCCCGTTCAACTCTGTAACGGCTGATCGGATTTGGATGAAATTTGGTATGGAGCTGGAGGAAGCTTATACCCTGGATTAACACATAGGCTTTATATCCCGAAAAATTAAACGGTTCCTGTAGGAAACGGCTGAAAACGCGGGACGCAGCTAGTTTTACCCGTAAAAAGGCACATGTGCAACATTTAACTGTGTAACTTGCTAGAAACAAAACCCTTATTCTCATACATTATATGTCCATGGTAATTATATGTCCTTTCTAATCTTAGAGCGACGCAGGTTCCAGCCCGAACAGCCATGACAGGCGAAGGCCGGCGTTTACGTAGTATTTATATCAAGATTTATATTCTCTTTGGCCGGCGTGCGTTGCTCTAAGGCTCCATCTTATAGACTTTTTTTTCCCCCTCCTTTGAGGATTTTGGCGTCACACGTCTTATGCATTTGCCAGTGTCAAGTATACATATATATTTTCAAGTTTTGGTATATATTATCAAACAAGTCATAGTCACAGTCAAAGGCGAGCAAAACAAGTCACGGTCAAGTCCAAGTCATGCCCCAGTAAGGTGGTGAAAACTTTTCTAGAGCCTTCTATGGAGCATTGGAAACAACATGACAATTCACGTTTCACGACATTATATCATTCACCAATACTCGTGGATGTTCAGAAACACTTAACGGGTAAAAATTCACCGTTTTTACACATTAACACTGGAAATAACACAAGTTTTGGAAAATAATTGTGGCGTCTGTTACGAACGCGCCACATTTGTTATCTGTAGTTTTTAGGTCTGTGTAACTCAAAACAATCCACTCATTCATTCACTCGCACGGCCGGCATATTGTAATGTACACTTCTTGCTCCGCCGCGCCACGCTTAACCTCGAGTTCATGTAACAATTATTATTCTGTATAACTTTTAATATTGAAATTAGGGATTATAATAAGTGTAGTACAGTTTTACTACATACATAATTCAATAGACCCAAACCGCAGTTTCAATCAACATCAGCTACATAGGTCACCCTCTCCTGCAAGTCCTAAATAATAAAATGTCGGACATGAATTCTTCACGTTTCCGCCAAAACTCCCTATACTAGTATACATTCTTATCAATGTCCATAAAGACCCTTCGCAAAGTATAGACCACATCATTCTTAACCATAAAACAGAACGTGGTCAAACGCAAACCTATTTTGAATAAAGAAAAGAGTATTATGTATCACAGGTAATATATGACTAGATATGATTGTCAATAGACAAAGGTCAGTCGTTAATGGACTACGCGGATAATCATTCTATTGTGACGAATATTGATTGACGTTCTTACAAATTCAACTTTCTACGTAGCCTCTATCCATTAGCGATATATTCTCTTTGCTATCCATGAATGAAATAAATAAGTCGTCAATGCTAGCTAACAAGTAACTAAATGAGGAGATTTATTCTTGCGCTCTAAGAGGGAGGCTTATGTGGACGTCTTCTGGCTGATGATGATGATGAGAGTAGATTTATTATTTTGATCTCAAACTAATAAATAAGATTTTTTTGTGACCGAATAACAATGACTGTACCCTTCCCTCAGATGGTAGAGCAAAATTATGTTTGGTGTTTGTTTAAGATTTACCTATATTCCAGTTTCCAGTTTCTATGTTAAGTAATCACGTTTGGAAATGGTCCATGGCTTTGTATGGACACAGTGGCCAGTAGGTGTCAGTCTCTACTCAAGCTACCCAAATCAAATTGGGGCGCGTAGACTATACCATAGACACATACAGGAATAATACAATTGTTCTATGTCCATACCATAATATAAGCTTTCTAATTTTGTTTGTCTTTGTACGGGTAATCTGTAGAACTACTGAACAGATTCAGAAAATTCCTTGCTAAGCTACACTAGCTGACATAGGCTGTTTTGTTCACAGCGCGGGTCAATCCGAAGCCAAAATCTACTATGCGATAAATCGATTATTCTAACCGCGAGGTCGTCCATGGTTTTGGTTTAAAACTAACATTAGAAAGTTCCAATAACACTTTACCGGACTTTAGTAGTATAGAGCATTATTGGTTTATAATTTAATTACATATTGACGTCGATTTTGTTGTGTAATTTTCTAAACTAAACTAAAATTGACAGCTCTAAAGTTGATGCCATCCTTTTCTCACATATTTAAATGAAAAGAGATGCGGATACTTTAGGTCTTGTCAGATAATTTTAGTGAGTTGTACAACATAATTGAGGCCATTCCTTACTTTACCGTAGGTAAAGTACCTACATATCTATTGATTGCTTGCACCTGTTACGCTATTATGCGATTAAATGAAGACATGACAATGACAACCATTTTCCTTTTCTGGAGGCCATTGTCAAGATACGATACGACTCGTTCGCACTTTTTAAACATTTTTGAATATAAAAAATCACCGAGTGGAAATTAAAAATAAAAAGTCTGTTAATTTTAGAATTGGGTTACTAAACAGTTTTCATTTTATTGTTTTTTTTTGCGAAGGAGGACGTAAAAACTCATTTTTTTTATATCTCCTTCTTCTAATTGCTATTGTTATTCTAAAGATCTAAGCAATAATATATAAATAAATAATGTTAAAATGCAAATAAATTTTGACGAAATTGAAATTTGTTGTGGAGGTAAGTTATACCTTGGATTAACACATAGGTTACTTTTTATCCCAGAAAAAAATACTGTTCCTGTAGGATAGTGGGTAAAATCGCAGATGTAGCTATGTCTGCTTATTTTTTCTTAGTACTAACCAATCCTGGGGGTCCAGTAAGCGTGTGCGTCTTACCGCTGCCGGTCTGCCCGTAGCAGAAGGCAGTGCACGAGAACCCTTCCACGGCCATCTCCAGCAGTCGTTTGATCCCAGAGAACTCCACCACATCTTCCTGGAGAAATTGGCAAGTTAACAGATTTTAATGTTGCCTGATAAAAAAGGTGACCAACAAAAATAAAATTAATATCTGTAGACAAAAACCCCGACTGAAAAATTTAACCTCTGTCTCTAAGGTTCTATAGAGGAATCAAACGACATTGCGACACCACACTCATCAAAATCACACATAAACACACATACCTCAGGTAGGTACATCCAAAAAATCCCCTTCTATCTTGGGTACACATAAGGACAAACAATCGGATAAAAAATTTATTATTTATTCTTAGAATTTTAATTTGACAGAGACACTTCTTTGATTTCGATTGATACATTCCATACCAGTAAAAAAAAAAATCTCTTCTGTGTTCCATACCAACACCCGCTTTGCGGGAAAAGGGGAGCATCCCTTCAATCCCCACCAAATATATGTTAGAATACTTCTTTGCACATTTAAATTATTTCGGCATTTCCCGGAAGTGTTGCCTGAGGCAAGCACTGTGCCCCCTAGCATCAGCATACCTGATGGAGGGCACCGAGATCACGATCGGTGCCCTCCATCATACCACCGAAGAGGATAAAAGTGATAATCCCACATTTATTCTTTTGAGTAAATTCCCTTGCGTCTGCAAGGTAATTCAGTATTATAATAAATAAATAAATAATAATTAAATATCTGGGACATTTTTGCACACACGGTCATCTGACCCCAAACTAAGCAAAGCTTGTAATATGGCTGCCAGAGACTGATATACGTACATAGATATTTTTAAATACATACTTATATAGATATTAACACCCAGACATAGGACAAACACAAATATTCATCACATGAATGTTTGTCCTAGATGGGAATCGTAACCACGCCCCCAAACACAGAAGCTAGGTTCACTACCAACTGAGCCACCGGGGCAGTCATCGAGCATCTTTCGAAAATTTTCCCCCAGTCATCAAAAAAGTTTGGTACAACACTAATCCTTTTTGTTTTGCGGTTGTAGTCAGGTTAAATAGTGTGGCGTATACATCGTATATAGCTATGCTTCATACCTGTGTGGCAGCCGGGTTAAATAATGTGGCGTATAATACATCGTATATAGCTGTGCTTCATACCTGTGTGGCAGCCGGGTTAAATAATGTGGCGTATAATACATCGTATATAGCTGTGCTTCATACCTGTGTGGCAGCCGGGTTAAATAATGTGGCGTATAATACATCGTATATAGCTGTGCTTCATACCTGTGTGGCAGCCGGGTTAAATAATGTGGCGTATAATACATCGTATATAGCTGTGCTTCATACCTGTGTGGCAGCCGGGTTAAATAATGTGGCGTATAATACATCGTATATAGCTGTGTTTCATACCTGTGTGGCAGCCGGTTCGAAGACTACATTGTAAGAGAACACCTTCGGCTTCTGGCTGGCGGTGGTGTTCTGGCAGACCACCTGACCCTTGCCAGGGAAATCCAGTATCACACGCTCGCCTCGGGATCTTTCCTTTTCGTTGAGCGGTCGCACTCTGTTTACAAAATCAACATAATATCAGGCGACGTTCATCTACAACTTCACTGATCTAGTAGTTATGTAATTCCGCTACTTTTGGGTTCCGTAGCAAACTATGGAACCTTTACAGTTTTGTCATGTCCGTCTGTCACGTCCTTTTATATACATAGTATTTAAAATTTTATAATACAAACTATTTAGAGATGATTGAAACTAAAAGCGGGGGATGATATAAATTTCCCTACCCCCATCTCGAGCAGGTATCGTCAATAAGGGAATTTATATAATATAATAAAATAAATAATGTGAGTATTAAATTTAAAGTTTAATAATCACATCACATCACATATACCCAAAAAATATTACCCTCCTTCTTAGACAGTCGGGTAAAAATGGCAAAAAGAGGGGAAAATAGGATCAAAACGGGCATATATGGACCTTCGAAACATTACCTATGTTCGGGTTACTACCTTAGGTCCTTTGTTGTGCTATTTTTCTTTTGTTGATGAATTTGGAAATTCCTGATTTATAGTTTTGTGGCACTTCGTTGATTTTTTTTTTTGTTCCAGCTTCTAATGGCCGCAAGTGACAGATGGATGTTAATATTTTTTTTTGTTTTTTGGCTTGTGTTTTGTTTGTTTAAGCAGTTGCTTAAACAACCTAAGCAGGCGAACAATACCCATTTCCTACATCGCTTATGCTGTACCTTAGTCATAGGTCAGATTGTAATATTCAAATGTTGACCTTTGGATACTGAAAGGTTTCAAGGTCAAAAGTTATTGCGATTTACGAGTTCCCTTATAAAATGAATCATTTAGTTTAGTCGATGACTTGGTCATTGTTTGTTAGTTATTTCGATGGTTATTAGGCTAGGCGATGGATCACAGCTTGCCTTATGGACCGAGTGAGCGAGGCGAACGAAGTTTCTGGAACAAAATTGCTTTCATCTGTCCGCGTGTTGGTAAGTACTTGGTATATATACATTCTACAATTTTATAGATTTTTTGTCTTCGGCGATTTTTGATCTGAGGGATTGGCCCAAAAAGGGAGAAGTTTGCTGCGGTGCCACTTACCGGCCGATTTTGTTAATATTTGGTAGAAACATTCGGTACTAAATTCTAAACAAGAATTTTGAATATGAGCATAATCGGTCAAGAGGTTGTCAAGATATCTTCTAAGGTAAGCTAATTAAGTAATTAAGTTTGTCTAGTTTAGAATGGAAAATGGCTCTCAAGTGATACTGACGAACACATCATTAGGTGTTTGGATTTTACACAAATTTTATTATGTCGAGTGTGAATGATATTATTTGATGGAACAGTTTGGAATGTTTCGTAGAAAAATGGTATTCACCCTTGACAACATGCAAAACTAATTTTTTTTTGTTTTTCCACTCGACAAAATGAAAGAAAGAAATAAATCTTCTTCGCCTGATGGACACAACCCCGTATATCGCCAAGTATCAACTTATTCAAATGAAGTCGATTGTATAATTTACCTAAATTAACAACAAACAAGGCGTCGGAAATAATAACGCAATTTATCGGGAGCTTTTAATCGCCTCGTAATTGTTGGAGGTTATTGACACACTGATAATGGCACCCAATCGATTGCTTCCAAATTATTAGTAGAACGAATGGAATTTGATGAATTCGTAGAGTCATGAAGTTTTTATTTACAAGAAGATATAATCAATACGTACAGTTAAATATTTCATTGTATAAACTGAAACTATTTAAAATTAAAATCAACTTAGATAAGTATGTAATTTATTGCTCGTTTTTGAAACAGAACCAAGATGTGCTTCCCAAGTAGGACACAAGCTCTATATTATCCACGGAGCTGAGACGCCACCGGTCGGACAGCACCCGTAGGTCGCTCGCCACTCCACTTTCCCCAGGGGCAGTGTCCTTCAGCGCCCGGCCTCGGCAATGAGGTGTTACATTATACATTTCATTATCAGCCAGAAGACGTCCACTGCTGAACATAGGTCTCCCCCTTAGAGCGCCACACCGACCGACAACGTGCCAATTGCATCCACCGGTTGCCCGCGACTTTCACAATGTCACAATGATTTATAACCTCGTCGACGAATTTCCTACCTCTCCCAGCAGGGTAGGGGCAGATGAACCCAGGATGATGAAGCTCTATAACAAGCCGCACAGCAGCCAGATAGAAAGTATATACTTATACATATACACATCACATTAATCAAAAAAGGGAACAACTCAACCTAAAACGCAAAGGGCTCAACTAACAGAAACTCAAAACTGTATATTGACAACAAACTTCTGATATATGTATAGATAATACTGGAACTTTGGATATATGGAACCCAACCATAGTGCTCTGCTTGCATCTCAACTAAAAATATTATTCAAAGAGCACAAAAAGAGATATCAAAGAGCATATCAAATGCACCATGGTTTCTTAAAAACACAGAATTGCATCACCTATAGAAATAGTACAGTTGCAGAAGAAGTGAAGCGACACCCAAATACATACTAGGGCTGACTTGTAAACCATCCAGATGAACTGGCAGCACACGACTAGCCAAGACAGCATAACCAAAAAGGATTATCTTTGATGACACCCACAACACATACTATGATGACACAGAAGAGAAGTTTTCAATGGGAAATCATCTGCATGATAAAGGACCGAACCAACCCAAACCAAACCTGATCAAAGTCCTAGGACTGATTGCAGATAGCAATGGAAAAAGAAACCTCAACTAAGTAGCAGGCTAGTAAGTAATTTAAATCTACAAAATAAAGTACTGAGGGATCAGTACTTTATTTTGGAATCTTTGTATAATAAGTACGTTGCTCTGAGCGGTACAGCCCCACAAAAAAGCCCTGCGTCGATTAAAACACATACCTACTGGGTAGTACTATATAACATATTATGACCCGCGTAGCGGGCACAAAGTGCACATGACATGATTTACAGGTATAATACTAAAAGAAAAACCCCGGCTGCAAAATATAGCCTAAAAAATTAATACGAATCTAACGACACCCCACACTTCAAATCTGTCAAGCCGTTTTGGAGCAAATATAATAATTGTGTAGTAACACAAACATTTTTTCTAACGCGTGGAACAAGTAACAGTATATCATTCGTGCTAGAATCTCACCTAACGACAACATTGATGTTATCTTCGTCGGAGTTGAGCGTTGTGCTGGAGCCCCTGGTGCTTCGGTCCAGGCTGACGGCCCTGCTGCTGCTGCTGCAATGGAAACAAACAAAATATAGTGTTTTACGTACTTACACAAACTTTTTGGATCGGTTCCGAAAAATTTTTGATCCGCTAGTGGTATGTAAGTGTTGCCAAAGTGCAACCTTTTGATTTTGAGGCAAATTCATAATAAATATAATGAAAAAAAAAATATAAGTAATGAAAATATAGATGTTAATCGCAAATAAGAAACAATATGTCAATTTATTAGAATATTTAATAAACGTTGCTGTAATTAATTAAAATTCATAAATATAGGTTGACTAGCTTGGCCGCACGGCTTCACTCACATAGGCGCGATGCAGTACATTTTGGGGTTGAATTTCGAAAAATCCTGACGCATACCTTTCTTCATTATTAAAACACAAACAGAGTTTCATTCGCTTAGCAAGGAAAAATATTTAAAATATTAAAATATACTGTATACACATATTTTTTCGCTGTTATAATTAGGCTAAAATCCGATACATCTTTTCAAATTTTATTTTTTAATCCTTTTCTGTTCAACTCCCTTTTGGACGTGTATAGTTAGGTTATTTTTCTAATGTGTGCATTGACTGTTATCAGTGTAAATTTTCTTAGTGTATACGGCAGAATGGGTATTATAAAATTAAATGTCATTAAATTTTTCCTTTACTTTGTCGTGATATCTTCATGCTTCTATCGACACTTTTTGCAGTAGATAAGTACATTAAAAGCGATTCTATGTTATTAGTCTGTCACGTCATATCGTAATTCATAACACAATGTTTGAACTGACGACTTTCGCATTCACTATGCATGACATGTCGTGATGGTCAAGGTGCAATCGATTGAACCATTTTACCTATGGAAAAATGAATTGTATTTCTGTTCTACTGCAAACTGGTTTGTACCTATTTATTAATCGACTGTAATAAGGAGGGTAATGTTTTTCAGGTATATAACGTGCTCAAATCGAGAGTTTTAAGTTACATAGTTATGAGGTTTATGTTTCTATGTACGTAAGTATGCATGTCTGTGTATTCATATATTACTAGCTGCATCTCGCGACTTCGTTCGAAATTGCTTATGTCCGGCTATATATTATATGCAAAAATCAGGCCGATCCGTTCAGCCGTGATAACGCAACAAACGCCCAGACAGTGAGACAAATAGACAGAGCTACTTTCGCATTTATAATATTAGTTAGGATTAGGTTTAGTTAGGATTACCTGCTGTAGCCCCACAGATAAACAGGAAACGGCTTGACCGATTTTGGCGAGTGCAGTGGCTTTGTATTCTTCTTTATGTCTGGGGTAAAATAGGCTACATTTTGCAGTCGGTTTTTTGATTTCTTATAATGATAATTGTTTTTGTAGAATTGTTAAGCGCTGGGGTATAGAAGAACCCAAGAGGGGAGGCCATGATAAAAAAAAAAACAAGTTCTGGCATTGCATTATCTTACGTTACCAGTAGTGCCATAATAACGAAGTATTTTATTGTAGTGTAGGTCGCCATGCCGCCAGTTAGAATGACAAATTGTATAAAACGACAGAACTAGCTGAAAACTGCATAAGCTCATTCTTTTATTGAAATACCTATAGAGTTACGTGTGTCCAGCATCTCCTGATAGTTACGGTATGGCTGGGGATCAAGCGCGACGGCCTAGAAGAAATCTATACTCTTTTTTTTTTTTTTGCGAGGGGAAATCGTCACAAGATTCTCGACTGCTTTGGTGTGCAGCCGGTTATGTGGGATTATACCCACTGAAACCCTCCCCGAAGCCTGCTTGGTGCTTGACGTGGGGCTCCGGGATCTCCAAGGTAACGCAAATAACGTTAAGCACAGGAAACGTTACTGTTCCGCAAAAGGATCAAGTAAATACTTTTTTACTATGAAAGCTGACGTGGTTTTGACGAATTTTGTTTTAATAAAACGGGAATACTCGCGTTAAATTGAGTCGGTTATTCCGACTATAGTTCCTTGATAAAGGTAACCGAATGTGATCGAAACTATATTTGGGATAACCGACTCAATTTATTTTAACGTGAGCATTCCCGTTTTATTAAAAAATTAGATATTTATTTATTATTTATCTCCGTTGTTTAAAATCAGATTTAAAATGTAGATAAGATACCTATTAAAAGCTAAAAAAATACCTTCCCAATTTCGAGGAAGGGTTCCATATGACATTGACAATGGATTTCGAAAATAAACCTTGAAAAAGTTGATTGCTTCGTCGCAAAAATTTTCGAACTAACTGCACATATGTTGTCTATTCAGGATTTAAATGGATTTTATTGATACGAGCCTTGATCTAATGTGCCGCAGTGGATAAATCAAAAACCTACACACCCTTATACGGTACTTCTCTTTGACATCGAATCATGAAATTCGGCAAGAAGCAAGGATCCTAACTAATATTATAATTCAGAGGAAGAGGAATTTAGCCGCAGTCGTATCAGGACCCATAAAGCTTCGAGGTGTATAAATGAATACGTACGTCTCGATGAAAAAACTTTGCTTGCGCGATTTAGAACTCCCTACATTACAACTGTCAGTCTATACAAAACGTCCAAAAATGCATAAAAATGGCCAACTAGCACCATCTAGTGAACTATAGGAATTAACTTTGTCTCTCTATCTGGATATTTGTCGCGTTATCACGGCTAAACGGCTGTATATCACTAAGATGAGATACTTCTATGTTCACGCGAACGAAGTCGCGGTTAACAACTAGTAAAGAAATAAATCTGAAAATAATTAATACAACACAATATAACTTTATAATGAACAAAAAAAAAGACAAAATTAATTTGTAGTTATAACAAATAAAAAAACATATTTTGCGATTTTGAGAAATGACCGTGACGTTTAATCGATGTATGGTAGATAATTTATTCAACTACAAATTTAAGTTTGTAAGGAGGCCTCGGTGCGCGAGTGTGACGCGCACTTGTCCAGTTTTATTTATTTGGAAGCTTAGCATAATTATAATAGGTCATTGCGGTAGTGGTGGTTTGATAAAAATCTGTCAAGCCGTTTAAATTAAGAATTCCTCTTTTCCGAATTGATCCGATTCCTATTACATGTTACGAATGAAAAAAAATTACTTAAATTTCTAATAATATACTCGATTTTGGATTTTGCAGGTTGGTGCACAAATACCTACATATATTATCTAATTTTTTGGTTTGGAACTCATTCCGTTCCAAGCTTAACAAACGTGACCTTCCTGTGACAAACGGACAGACAACAGAGTGCAACAATAGAGGTCCCTTTTGCCCTGTGGGTACAGAACTCCAAAAAAAGAGGGGTGAGAACAGAGCGTGCTCGGCGATGCACTCAATCGTGCTCAGCCTATCAAAAACAATTTTCATACATGTACGTCGGTTTATCAAGTACGTATGCACGAGCAGCGACCGTAGTTTTACGGTCGATGCAGGCGCCGACATATCAATAGCGCGAGTTAGCGCTGACCAACGACATCTAGCACAGATCATAAGCAACATATTCTTATCCTTATCCCATTCGTTTATTTAATTTCACGAAATTGTCTTCAAAGTATACGATAACTATTATAATGTATACTTTGAAGACAATTTCGTGAAAATTATACGCTAAGTCTGCTCCTTAACACAATGAACAATTTATATCGGTTATAGTTCAACCTCTAATTAAATGGCTAATCGTACTGGCCGGTCAAGCCCTTGACATTTGGCGGCCATGTTGGACGCTAGCTGCTGTCAATCCGGCGGAATGGCGGGAACTGCTTGAATATTCACGACTTTTTGTAAAGTACTGTGGGTAGTTGGGTTTGTTTGATCCCTCGAGCGTATTATTAGAAGTTTGTTAAGTAGACATAATATTTTGTTAGGAATATGGATATTTCTTGTACTTGTAGGACACTATTTGAATATATTAATACTTACTTGAAAACTTTTTATTTATTATTTCCAGTATAAGGGAGATATAACTAAAATGTCTGATTCCGCAGACGTGCACTTCGGGTGTAAATTTCTAACGGATGACTAAAAGACAACTCACAGCCTAGAAGCATGACATTTTGTACAACAGTATCTTTTATAATGTATAGAGCATTAAGAAAGGATTTATATAAATCAGTCTCTTTAAAGGGTAGGGAATTAAAGTTTGTATGGAAGTGAATCATATTTTGCTTGCGAGACCGAAGGCTGACCCTAACCCCGCGTACGAAGTCACTTGCAAGAACTATAGTGATAATCCCATATTGATTGCCATAATCTCCGCGCTTGGCAGGTGGCTTCGAGATCGCATCGATACTAAGAGGTCTAATACGGGTAAAAGTAATGCGATGGTCCAAAAAAAAGAACCGAAACCTTATGGAGAACGAAATAGAAGTGCGAATTATGTCACCGCTATTTTACTTATCTGAAAATACTTTTAGTTTCATGGATTTCTTTTGAACTCTTTTCGCCTCAGTCAAATATCCTAACTAATATTATAAATTTGAAAGTAACTCTGTCTCTCTGCCTATCTGTCTGGGTGCTTGTCGCGTCATCACGTCTAACCGGCTGAACGAATCGAGCAGAATTTTGCATAGATGTAGCTTAAAGGTCGGAGACGGACATGGACAACTTTTTTTTTAATTCCACGCGAACGATGTCGTGGGTAACATCTAGGGCCTTACTCATACTCATTTTTGTTCATATGTGTATGTGAGTGTGATTGTCATTGTTTATGCGTATGATTGGCAGCTCCTCAATATACGAGTCCTCGAATGATGATGTTGCCGCTCTACGATACCACAGACAGTCACACATAGGCTTAAAACCTATAAAACCTTCTTATATCAGGGGCTAAAAAACAGAACCGAACTATGTGTGATGGCGTGCTGTCATAGCGTACATTTGAAATCCCTGAGGTCAACCCAGCCCAGCTTCAAACCTATAAAACCTTCTTATATCAGGGGCTAAAAAAGAGAACCGTACTATGTGTGATGGCGTGCTTTCATAGCGTACATTTGAAATCCCGGAGGTCAACCCCGCCCAGTCACTCGGAGCCTCCATTAGAGTCATTTAATATTAATGATCCTTATCAACAACAAATCTTCGTGTTCCGGCATCAATGAAACATTGTTTGTCGAATTGATTTGGTAGTTTTCAAGAACGTGTGTTTTTCTTTGATTTTGCTCCTGATATGGACATTGCTGGAGTCACCTCAAACCGCATGATGGAAGTGGAGAGTCAAAGTCCCTCTCCACTTCCATCATTGTGGTCATTGTCACAGGTTTCTCTTAGTGAAGGCACCTTTTTTAAAAATATCTATGTAAAATAGTACCTATATACCCCTTCTTTTTAGCAAGCTTTACTTAGGATGTTGTAACTGGATTTTTGGACATTAAAATATTTGTATTATATTTGTATATTTAAATACCTAGGCGGAGGCACTACTAGAAAGCCAAGAACCTGTGATGCGCTGAAGCATTCAATAATTAATTGGTGGAGGAGTGTCACATTTCCATCTGCAAGTTCTCTACATACCTATACAGATACAGACCTACTACGATACTATCCTTATGATACAGATTCAAAAACGAACGGCACTTGCATGCTTGCGGCACTAACGGGCTTGCTTTATCTTAACTTTGCTGATCTTTTGTTTGAGAGTCTACTTTAGAGTCCCTCAGCAATTTACTTCGAGCAAGAAAAAAAAAAATATTGGACCTGCCAATAATCGAAAATTTGAAATTTGCTCATGTTCAAGTAGTTCACTAGTTAAGTAACATGTGTCATTTAAAAAAAAATACGAAATTGCAATATATAGGCTATGACATTCTGGAGAGAAAGAGGTTACTCACGATACCTCGCAATCGAAAATCGGTCAAGCCGTTTAGGAGGTAGGAGATCACATAGGACGTTACAAACATACATATGCCTGAAAAACATTACTCTCGTGAAAAGTCGGTTAATCAAAATGAAACTTACCTTGAAAGCATCCTAGACGTTCTTCGGAATATATTTTGAAAGTCGAACAGTGAAAACGTCTTGTTATTTGAGTGGTTAAAAACCATTTGGACTGATATTATTACCTTGGGGTTATTTTCATAAAATGTGATTTAAAAACTTTGGTAAAGTATTCAGGGCTTCACTGTCAACAAGCAATTTGCATACCATTTCCTTTTGGAGGAGAAAGAATGTTTGAGAATTCAATGTTTTGAATCCCGCATAAAATACTATTCTTATTGGTTCATTGACCATAAAGAAACTTTAAGCAAATACATTGAATCCATCTTCTCACGTATTCTTGATGGGGTGACACCGCACGCTGTGGTCGTTCCTGGGCCAGGACCTGGAGGGGGAGGAAGCCTGATGGTGGTAGGAACATTACTGGTAGGTAGGTAGTAGGAGCATTGTAATACTCCATTAACTATTGTTGGTAGACCGACCGCGTACCTACGCTATCGTCGTCCTTAGGCTTACCTGAGCAAGAACGGGAATCCCGATGGTAACACCTTCACCAATTCACCATGCCGTTATAATAACTGCTGCTTCATTCTACATTATTATCATTACAGTACTTTTCTTGTGCTTTATCACTCCCTTTTTTAACCATTGTTGGTGGATCGACTCCGCATGCTATCGTCGTCCCCGTGGCAGCCCCGGGAGAGAAAGGGAAGCCCCATAATATTGAGAAACTTACCATGCCATCATAATGGTCAATGCAGTATTATTCCGTCACTTGTTATTGGTGGGCGTTGTATCACTCCCTTACCTATTGTTAGTGGATCGACTCCGTACGCTGTCGTCGTCCCTGGGCCAGCCCCGGGCGAGGGAAGGAAGCCCGATGGTGCTGGATACCTTCGTCATGCCATCATAGTCGGTGCTGCGTGCTTTGCGTGCAGGACCCTTGTCTGGTGAAAAGAAAGGAGTTTATGGAAATTATATCTTTCTACACAAACAATTCTCACGTCCGAACACGTTACTTTAGCTTGCTTTGGCTAAAAGAATGTGATAACAACGTTTTTATTTATTTTACTGGCATTTTCTTCTTTGGAAAATGACGTGGTTTTTACACATTTTGTTTTTTTTTAATAGGGGAATTATCGTACTGTATCACCTATCCGGCTTAAGGGGTTTCTTCCCGTTCGCAGCTATGTTGCTCACGCATTTTCACATTGATGAAAAAAAACACTTAAGGGTGAATTTTCAAAAAGCGACAAAAACTATTCATTAATAAAATGTTATTTTTTAATAGAAAAACAATGTTTTAAAATTATTATTTCCTGTGATATTTTTTTCATTAATGAAACATATGCAGTGCATGCACATTCTCAGCTCATAAGAAATGACCAGTGACGGATATAGGAGGAGTTAGGGGGGGGATTAGGGAGTGGAACAAACTTTATGAGTAAGAGTTTTTCCAAGATTCATACCATATTTAGCACTCCCAGGTAGCGCCTCAGCAGACCTCGAAATACTTCTGGATAATGCAGTTGGAGGAGCTTTCATGGGGCTGGCCTGTCGATACACCACGTCCGGCTTCATTGGATGGAACAGCTGGAGATTTTTCAGAGCCATATTTTATTTTTTGCATTTTTGCTTGATGTCCTTTTTTTATTTTTTCATAAGGAGAAAGCAAACCATTTAGCCACGCTAACAACTAAAAAAATACTGGCCACAAACAAATTGCAACCTCTTTAGTTTTGATAACAGAGCTATTAAAAACAATGCGGGCGAAAACCTTAAACTGCACCACCACAAAATTATGCTTTAAAAGGTTAAAATCGGCATATGCTAAAATAGATGGTACGTGTTAAAATTTATCTATGTCTCCTTTGTGATAATTATGTGAACTTAACACTTGTTAAACTTGATTTATATTACATTTTTTCAATGTTATTCTTACTCTTGTCTATGGCTTTCAATTGAGCGGTAAGATTTTTTTTGAAAGAAAAACCTTTTTTGTTTTACACAATCGGAAAAGCGGGTTTTTTTCTTCGAATAATGCCGACGCAAGTGTCCCCGGTGGACGCGTGGCGTGGACTGAAATGGTTTTCAGTTTTCAGCCAGCATGCATGGGGTAGTTAAAACTAATAAAGTAAGGAGGTGCTGTGCTTTTAAAAGCATGTCATTACGCTGGTTTTGTTTTATTTTTACCCGACTGTCCAAATAGAATAGGAGGGGAATGGATAGAATGGGAGGGGAATGTTTTGGGGGTGTATATAAGTATGTATGTTTATATGTTCCAATAGTACCTTACCTCCTGTAGCCTAAACGGCTTGACCGAGTTTGACGAATGAGGTTGTTGGATTCCTTTTTAGGTTCAGAGTGTCATGTAGGCTTTACTTTGGAGTAACCCAGCGCTTTACTTTGCCTTTTGATATTAATCAAAATCCAAATAAAAACCACTAAACGAAATAAAATAAATGTAAGTAACTTTCGCCGCGAATGCGGCCCTAATAAATCTAATTTGTCCGAACAACACATGCGGATCATTTATCACGTCTACTGTGATCCAATAACAAATGATTCAGCCTTCATTTGGTTAGTCTATCGGTGTTTGAGTATCTGTGTCAAGTCCAAGGGCCTATACTTACCACTTTTGTGAAAATTTGAAGAAAAAAAATAATGTTTTTTTTTTTTTAATAAAAATATTCTACTTGTTCTCTCCTCTGATGGTGTCAAGCTTGCCCATTACAGAACATTTGAACAAGCGTTTTGAACTTCAACAGTTCACAGCCATGTCCAGGAATTTAGGTACTGCGTTCATCACTGTGCGAGATCAGATGCTTCTCTTTATGCCCAGTAATTTCATTATCAACATTGTCCTTCAATCCGTAACCCAGTAATCTTTGCACATTACCTACATACTGTAGCAGTGGAATAACTGGTAAAAGAATCCTACCACTACAAAAAAAACCTAATCAATCAAACACCCTTTTTGGGAGTCGGGTAAAACCAGGATCGCAAGGCGACAATTTTTTTGTCATCACCTCTTTTTAAGCTTTTTAAAATAAATTCTTCATTTGCTCGTCAATGAGTAACATTGATCTCAAGTTTGAACAGCCAGTTAGATTTTGTTTTAATAAACGGGAATGCTCACGTTAAATTGAGTCGGTTATTCCGACTATAGTTAGGTGTAGGTCACCGAATGTGATCGAAACTATAGTCGGAAAAACCGACTCAATTTAACGTGACTATTCCCGTTTTATTAATTTTTTTATTTTAATTTGACTTAGCACAAAATATTATAAAAAACAAACAGTCAGTAATCTTTCAAATAAAAATGCCAATGTCTAACAGCAATTTTTGTGTTAACATTTACTATTTTAACGAAAAAGAAGGAATAAAAAAACGAGGGATTTCTTTCTACATTCCAAAATAAAAAATAATACATAATATCATAGAATTCAGCGAAATGAAAATTGCCGTAAAACATCGGCAATGGGTAAAATAAAATAAACACAATTGTTTTTTCAAATTCGATTCGATTATCGATTTATTCAAATCGACCTGCTTGTGTACAATGGCAATAGACAGTTGACTTTTCAAAACAAATTACTGACACGTTTCTGATGTAGGTCAAACACAACGGGCCGTAGCAAGGATCTTGTATCACACTGGATAGAGTGATTCGTTTGGCAGCGTGTCCACTTTCTGTTCGCGCGTTTAGTGAGTAGGGAAGTGAAAACTAGTGCAGAATCTATCGATAAAAATGTACACAGTGTACAAAACTAAGAATTTGTAAATTAAGAACACAATGTTTGCAAAAATATGTACTTTATTGAACATCGAAACTCGTAATTGCCATGTAAATAGTACGAATATATATATTATATATAGTAACTATGAAAGTTAATAAGTATCTACACCGTCTCCTAGTTTCTTTTATTCTTCCTAGTTTTTTAATTGACAGCCCAGTCATAAAACTAGATTTTTCAAAATGTTTTCAAACTATCACGCAGTGTTATTTAGTAATGAATTTAAGCATTAATTTAAGATAAATAAATGCATTGTTTTACGTGTTCCTGCTAGTGAAGTACCACTGCACGTTTCAAACTTTGTCGATATTTGGTCGATATTTATCTAATAATATTCTTGTAATATACTACATTAAGTGAAACATGAACCGTTAATTCCTTTCCGCGTTTAATCGGCTTGATACGTATTCTATCGATAATTAATTTTAATCTTTTTGAAGCTTTCGCGGCTTGAAATGTATGATAATTTGTACCAATGTTGTATCATGGTTAAACAATTAATTAAAATAAAACATTTTGTTATAGATTTCCAAAATGTCCGGAAATCAGAAATCAGTGGATAAAGGCTGTGAGGCGCGAAAACTGGGAGCCACCTAAATACTCTCGACTTTGTTGAAAACATTTTGAAAAATCTAGTTTTATGACTATGTTATGACTATAGTTCTATGAATAAAAGAAACTAGGAGACGGTGTAGATACTTATTAACTTTCATAGTTACTATATATACTATATATATTCGTACTATTTACATGGCAATTACGAGTTTCGATGTTCAATAAAGTACATATTTTTGCAAACATTGTGTTCTTAATTTACAAATTCTTAGTTTTGTACACTGTGTACATTTTTATCGATAGATTCTGCACTAGTTTTCACTTCCCTACTCACTATGCGCGCCAACAGAAAGTGAACACGCTGCCAAAGCAATCACTCTATCCAATGTGATACAAGATCCATGGCCGTAGTAGTACAGTACGTCATAGGGGTTGACACAGTGTTGTACTTTTTTTTTCAAAATCAGGCTACCCCGACAGACGTTTTTCTGTTCAAAGAATGAAAAAAACGAACGATTACTTTTTCCCGAATTTGAAATAAAATTCTCCGGTTTTTCTTTCCATAAAAACCTAATTCCGATTACATATTGCGAACATTTTAAAACATATATATATAGCCAAATCGGTCCAGCAGTTCTCTAGTGATATTCTCAACGACCAGCATTTAATTTAGCATTAGTAGAAAAAAACTAGGATATGTTTTTTTGGCGGGAACGTGAAAAAGTCATGTCGCGTCATTATATTATTTTCCAAAACTTGTGTTATTTCGAGTGTTCATGTGTAAAAATTGTGGATTTTTATTCATTAAGTGTTCGTGACCGTGCATGAGTGTTGGTGAATAGTAATATCGTGAAACGTGACTTTTCGTGTTGTTTCCAAAACTCATAGAAACCATAGAACCATCATAGAAACTCTTTTCATAGAAACCTTTAGTAAAGTCTCCACTACTTTACTGGGGTGTAATTTGGACTTGACCGAGACTTTACTTGACTTAGACTACGACTGAGACTTGTTTTAATTGTGAAATACTTTACTTCACTTCAAATATTATAAAACTTGACACTGACTAAATACACGTGTGAAGTCAAAATATAAGAGAAAAAAAAAAAACTAGGATATAATAGCATACAAAAAACTAAATTGTATTTAAATACTAAGGGAATTTGCAATTGCGTGGGAGAGGAGGGAGGGGAGGCGGTTAGGTACGTGTAGTGTAACTGAGCGTGTGTTTATCACCTCTGTGATACTCAAGACCTCAACTTCTACTATACAGGGTTATAAGGAAAAGATATGCTACGCCGAAAGAGGCTCATAGTTTTCACGATTTCAGGGTTGTTCCAATACTGGGTTATAAGGAAAGGGTAAAACTAAGCATAAAAGGGCCTTTTTTTGAACTGATTGTAATTAGTAACAAGTTCTTTTTCGGATACAATTTTAGAACCACCTTCTCGTATTAATATACAATAATTAAACAAAATGCGTATCCGAAACAGACCCAAATTTTACATTTTACAAAATTTACAATATCTTCTCTGTTTGCGCTATGTTAGAGTCTATTTCAGATGACGATCATAAGCACGGCAGTCAGTCGTCAGCGACGATAATGTATTATGGCTCAATCATAAATGCTTTTTCTACATTCCGTACATACAGACTGTTTTATTTTATTTAATATTGATTGATCTACTATCAGGCGAGCGGTTCGCTCGTCTAGTCGGTCCCATAAAAAAGAAGTTTTGTCCCAGTATATCACCATCGTCATCAGCCTGAATACTTCCACTGAAAAACAAAGATTTTGCCATAAACCCAACGCTTGACAGGCGGCTTGAAAATCGCAGAACACTCACCGTTTACTAAGAGGACAGTGCTGCACATAATTCCTCGTAAACTCTAAAACACATGGAGCCCTATTTTTTTCTGTACAATTTATCAAATAATGTAATACGCTGTCCGGTTCGTTGGTTATCAAAAAAGCACACAATGACGCGTCAGTCGCGGTTCGGTGCTCGGCCATTTTTGATTTACTTAGTTGTTTTGAATATACTGTTCTCATTGTTTCGAACCTGGCGATATATTAGGTATTTGGTTAGATGGAAATATTCTACGATAATATTGTATTCGTCATAAAATCCATTTAAGTTAATGTACACACACGGCTACACGAAGTAATAAGCCCAAATAGTAATCTATATCACACTAATATTATAAATGCGAAAGTTTGTGTGTAGGTAAGTATGTAAGTATGTTTGTTCGTTCAACCCAGTAACGGCTGAAAGGATTTGAATAAAATTTGGTACGGAGGTAGCTTACACACTGGATTAACACATAGGCTACTTTTTATTCCGTAAAAAGATTCCGTTTCCGTAGAATAGCGAGTGAAACCGCGGGGCGCAGCTAGTTAGTATATAAAAGTACAACCCCTTTCCTAGGAATCAACGTGAAGATCAAACGCTTCTGATAGACACGTAAAAGTATTAGTGAAGAGTATTACATTTATAGACAGAGTATTTGGATCAACTAAAAGAGTATTATTATAGAGATTTTTAGACTAGGTGGTGAACAATAAATACCAAGAACGGTTTTTGCGGCACTCCAACTCTAAAGGAGTAAAATGGACTCTCAAAGTTTGTATAGTAATATATATTTTTTGATGTTATAAGCCAATCAAACTCGGTTTGTGTAGTAAGCTTAAAAACAAAGGGCTCTGAATTTTTCAAAAATAAATCATTAAAGAGGTGAAATGGGATGTTTAATTTACTGTAGCCTAAGCGAGTAAAGCCGAGCGGTCAAGTTAGTACATATATAGATACACACGCCCAAAAAAAAAATACTCTCCTGTAAATAGGTCAGTCGGATAAGAATATTAACATGTGCGTCAAATTATAGATTCCTTTTTTATTTTGTGTAACGTTGTAAAGTAACACATTTTTTTTTCTAATTTTTTGGTATGTATTATATTCTCGATTCTATTCTATTCTATGTATTCTGGATTGCCACCAGTGGTGGCGAAGCTGGTGGCAACTCGGAATATAAACTACTCAGTCGTCACTCGCCACTACTTGATGGCGTGGCAGGACTGCTGTATCAAAAAGCAATCGTCCTCCCACAGATCCGTGAAACAGAAGTAAAAAAAATATCTCTTCTGTGCGTGAAACAGTGTGCATGTATTGAAATTGGAGTTTTGGCGGGAACGTGAGGAATTCATGTCGCGTCATTTTATTATTTTCCAAAACTTCTGTTATTTCGAGTGTTAATGTGTAAAAATGGTGAATTTTTACCCGTTAAGTGTTCGTGAACATGCACGAGTGTTGGTGAATGGTATAATGTCGTGAAACGTGAATTTTCGTGTTGTTTCCAAAACTCCATAGAAGGCTCTGGTAAAGTTTTCACCACTTTACTGGGGCATGACTTGGACTTGGCCGTGACTTGCTTTGCTCGCCTTTGACTGTGACTATGACTTGTTTGATAATATCTAACAAAACTTGAGAATATATATATGTATACTTGACACTGGCAAATGCATAAGATGTGCGACGCCAAAATCCTCTTAGGAGGAAAGAGAAAATAATAATATATATTAAAATTTTTGTTCTCTATTTTTAATCTTACGTGTAGCAATTTAAAAAAAAAATGCGAAAAATACCCTGATGAAAAAAAAACTACTGATGGCAACTGGTTGCACATGGGATTTTACTTCTCGATTCCCACCAGTGGTGGCGGATATCGTGGTGACAAATGGGAATAGACGGATTTACATAGTGTAAATGAAAATGAAATGATAATGAAAATTCTAAATTCATTAAATTGGCTATCGCTTTATCAAGAACCAAGTTTTCACCTTGTTATAATTATTTAGATTCAGTAATAACAAATAGCAGCAATAGAACAATGGAAACGGTAACCTTAGTGTGAACAATAGCACTTCCTCTTCCTTCAAAAGTTCGTGCATGACTCTTCTCAATTATTTCCATATTATTTCTGATACTTTGTAGTTTTTCTTTCACACAAAAACTATATTATCTCCTTAAATTAAGAGTTCCTGGCTTAATAATTTAATACATCAGCCAAGTTTTCAAAAAAAGTTTCGTTGGCTTTTAATGATAACGGGAGTTTTGGCGGGAATGTTAAGAAATAATGTCGCGTCATTTTATTATTTTCCAAAACTTGTGTTATTTCGAGTGTTAATGTGTAAAAACGGTAAATTTTTACCCGTTAAGTGTTCGCGCACATGCACGAGTGTTGGCGAATGGTATAATGTCGTGAAACGTGAATTTTCGTGTTGTTTCCAAAACTCCATAGAAGGCTCTAGTAAAGTTTTCACCACTTTACTGGGGCATGACTTGGACTTGACCGTGACTTGCTTTGCTCGCCTTTGACTTGTTTGATATTATTTAACAAAACTTGAAAATATATAAGTATACTTGACACTGGCAAATGCATAAGACGTGCGACGCCAAAATCCTCTCAGGAGGAACGAGAAAAAAAAATGCTAACCAGGCAACATCAAAAGAAGTCACTTGCAAAAAAACTACTGTTATTTTTGCCTGTGTGAAAAAAGATCCCTAACAAAAATTACATGTCGTGGAACAAAATTGATACCCTCGAACTATACCAGTGGCGGACTTACACATTTTCCAATTATAGGCTGGTAAATTTTTGCCTCCTAAATCATCAGTGCCAGCAATTTTGTTAAAATTGTATAAAAATTGTTGATGTTCGTGCAAAATAGTAGGCTTGAGTTTAGAACGACAGATTTCAGGGGCGGCAAATTTAGGGAACGATTTTTAAATATTTAATCCAAACTTAATTTAAGAAAAAAGGCGGTCCTTAAATTTGCTGTCCTAGGCTCAATCCTATTCAGACTTCTGGTAAATCCGCCACTGCCCTTAGGTATATAAAATAACAGTATTTTGCTAAAATAACCTTCGGACATAGGCCTGTACTTAGTATGTACTATAATAGGCCTTTACAAGTGACGGATGGACAGACAAAAACCAACAAATTGCCATAATTATTATAAGCCGAGGGCGCAAGCGCGACCGGCCAGTACGCAATACGCGTCCGCGCATCGCACTGCCTTTGTCATTTTCCGAATAATTAAAAAGACAATATTAATTTTCTTTTTTATTCATTATTTCCGGCCAGTGTGGTCATGTGAGGGCCAAATGTTTTTTCATATCACGAACTTTTTGTTATAAAACTGGTTTTAGTGGCGGTCAGTGCCGTTTCGTTTGTGCAAGTACCAAAGGATGCACTCCACTTTATAGCATTTAAATTCAAAAGTTCAAGATGGGAAGAATAATTTTATTGGTAAGTTTCGTAAGGAAGCTTGAAATCTGTACCTACTGAAAATTTATTATTTGAGTAGGTAAGTATGATTAACATTTAGATTTTCTTTTCAATTCAAATCTAATCTTTTATTTCAAACTAAGAGGTACATATTTTATGTAATACATTAACCAGACAAAATAACACAAATAATAGTTAAGTTAAATTTAACCTGGTTATTTTTATTGTTTTTAATGCAGCTCCACGATCTCCGGGGTCCAGGCCCTTTGTCAACTTGTTAAGTTGACTTAAAAGTTAACAAAAACATTGTATTATTATGTATAATGTTTTTGTCCTTTTCCTTGATTCGTAGGTTGCACTGATGCATATCCATATTTTTTGGTAAATTTGCCTCAAGTATTTCTAGCAAACTATTATATATGTAGAGAGACAGTTTATTACACAATATTTATTAACATATTCAAATTATTTAACAAAGATCAATAAAAGTAATATTAATAAAATCAATATTGTCAAGTGTTATATTAAGTTGTCGAAATGATTATGTTGGAAACGTAATCATTTCGACAACTAGTCATGCTCACGCATGTTGTAGAGAGATATATATTTAAACTACTTAGCCTGCTACATAAAAATAACAGTTGGAATACCCAGAGACCGTTTAAAGTCTAAAGATAATACTCAAGCCCACTAGCAGTTGGCAGCGTACCCTGCATGCTGGCGGCATAATCACGATGAATGGCAATGCTTATACGTTATGCCAAATAAACGCCGGCATATTGATCACGCGTCACGTCGACCAAGCGCTCTGATATGTTTATGATTTTGTTTGTACTTATAGTTAAAGAATATTAGATAATACATCTGGAAAGTATTTTACTTAGTACAAGGCAAAGGCAATTTAGACAACAATCGATAAGCTTTCTGTCTATTTTCTGTTACGTGTTAGCAATTATAAACCGCTTAGTTGGCGCATAGCGGATGTTTGAATGTATCTACAAGACTGATTATTTGTGATAAGTGCATTCAAACAATGTGTTGAGCTTTCGGAATGAATGAACGAAGGAGCTTTTTTGTCTATTTAAGAAGCTTGGGAAGAAAAAAAAAAAGAAAAGTTTTATGATTTTGTAAAAATGTGATAGATGTTACTACGACGCTGACACCTGTCATATTGCATCTTCAAACTCGTGTTAGTCTGTTTCGTCACTTCACAAACTAAAGCCGAATATTTGTGTCTCTTTTTCTCTTCTGCTTGGGTGAGCCAACGCCACTAAAAAGGATACAAGACCACCATCTCTGCGCTGTTGTAAGGTCATCACTCCCCAATCCACATGATCTCTCGTCTCATACCGTAGCGTATAGTAAAGCGTAGCTCCATTGATTCTGTTCGCAGTTTTAAGACTTTCCCAGGTCTAATGTCTCTACCCTAACCTGTACAAATTAAAAAATAAAATAAAACAAAGGTCAAATTACATTGTCCATACTGATCAGACACTGATAAAGTTTTTAATAAAAATAGTTTCATATGCCGTAGTTAATGCCATAATTCCACACCATGGTTGAAATAAGGTCACATGAGATCGCGGGGACGATTCCCAGATAGTCCACTTTGATGATGTTTTGATTGTATAATTTCACCATTGTTGTAAGGTCACTGACGTAACGCTCATGGACAGGATGCAGTGGAATAATTAAAAACAAAAGAGCCATGGATTCAAATCAAGGTTAGCTCTTTAATGGGGCCTAATTAAAATTCGTTTTTAAAAAATATCCCTGAGACTCATGATGATATGCAGACCAAAGTGTAACTAGTAAACAAAATGGTTATCATACGACTGAACTGGAGTAACTCTCAAGTTTTAGCCATTTTACAAGAGTAGTAATATTATATTATCTGAATCTGAGCGATTGAAATATGATTGGAAAACTTGTCAGTCATAAACAGAGAAGACATCAACGCAAGCCCCTCTACGCCTCTACGAAGTCTACGAACTAAACGCAAAAAGGAATTTAAATGCAATCCCACTTTTATGAAACTTTTTTTCTATCCGGCTTATTTGTACTGTATCTTACCCCCGAATACTGAAACGTTTGTCAAATTTGACAACAGATTAATTCTAATACTGCCTTTGTCTGGCACTAAGCAAATGCCTTTAGGCAGCAATATAATTAATCTGTCGTCAAAGTTAACAAACGTTTCAGTATTCGGGGGTAAATATGGTCACATTCCGATATAGTTAAGTGGTTGTTTTTTTTTAGTTATAATTTTTTAAGCGTACAATAAATGAGATTTATTTGTTTATTTGGGTCACTTCTGAACGTCTGTATTTACTTATTCGTACTTTGCGCCACCGCTCTTACTCTATAACATAATATATGTGTACTCATCCGAAGGATATCTGGAAGAGTTCACTCTTAGCTATAAGACCGCCTTAATGTATCTATCTCTAATGTATTTTTCTTGTTATATCCTTTTGTGGTGTCAATAAAGTGTTATTGTATTGTAACTTTTATGAAGCTTGTGGGTTCGATTCCCACCCATGACAAACATTTGTGTGATGAACATGGATGTTTGTTCTTTTCCTGGGTGTATCTATGTATTCTATGTATGTATTTATAAAAAAAATAACCATTTATGTTTTCTATCAGTTATCTGGTTCCCATAGTACAAGCTTGCTTAGTTTGGGGCTAGATGGCGCTGTGTGTGAAAATAGAAAAAAAAAACCACCAATAAATATTTATTAAATCTATCAGAGGGTCAGACAGAGCTATTTTGTGTATATATATATATTTTTTTTAATAGGTTAGGTACAAAAATAATGAGCAAACTATGACACTTAAGTAGGCAATACAGAAAAGACATTTTAAGTTTGCTAATCCAAACATTGTGCACAGCATTGTTAATAAGTATATCTTGCTAATATATAGGTAATGCAACGTTAAATATCATTTTAGAGAAGTAGTTTTTTAAATATATACAAGCTTAGATGAAAAATATCGAGTTTGTCGCATACGTCGTTGCAGATATTGTGGGATTGACACATACGATAAAGAGAATTATTACGACCCCCATTGTTATTTGATGGTGGAATACCTGACGGTGAAATACTATGACACATGAGACATGATTTCAATAATACTCGTGTTATATGTAGTTATAAATAATATGCAACTTTGTATGAAGTCCAAAGACCCGGAAAGACAGTAAGTAGTACAAAAACTATTCAAGTTCACGCGGCGGCGGTTAACGCAGCGTGCTGACCTGACCGGTCTCAGCAAGGTAGTCATTGTTGTAATTAATTAACTGTGTTTTATGACCGCTATTGTATCTCATTATAATACGATGTTAACTACTACGCAGATACAATTTGCTAAATTTTCTTATGCAATTTAGTGGTGCGACGAGCAACTCGCTCGCCTGATAGTAACTTCACGCTCACCCATAACAGTTCAGTGGTACTCCGAATTTTGAACGTCTATGTTGTCGCAGCAATCCACTGCGCATAGTCTAAGTCTAACAAATAGCCTGTCACTAAAAAAATCTGAAACTTAAAAACCTTGAACTTACTTCACAAAAATGTAAAGAATGCTCGTTTGTTCTAGATACCCATTTTTCTGGTCTACTTCACAACCTCTTCCACCGCAGAAGATACCGTCATACCCACCGAAGCACCGGAAAAGCTCAACCGCCAACTTCGGAGCTACTACGATTACCGATACGCCCGGCCATACGACAGACCAGAACCAGAGTACGCCAGATACGCCCGACCATATGAAAGACCAGACCCAGAGTACGCCAGATACGCCCGACCACTATACGACAGACTAGATAGAGATTACGCCAGATACGATGAACGTAAATGCGGCAGATGCGATGACCGATCTGATGAAGATGATGATGATGATAGAGACGACGACAGACGACATCGTCCCACATCTGGCAAACGACACGATAGCAAAAAAACTTACGACGGCGACGATGACAAAAATAGCAACAGCTATGATAGAAACAGCAACAGTAATGACCGAAACAGTAATAGCTATGATAGAAACAGCAACAGTACTGATGACGCTGATAAGGACGATAAGGAGAGTAGACCGTCTAACAAAAGGAATAGACATAGAAACAGGTATGATGACAGAGATAGATATAGGCCGGATTACTATGATAGGTTCTTGAGAGATCCCTATAGAGAAAGAGATAGAGAAAGACCGGCTTATGACGATAGGAGATATGAAAGATACCCTGAGTATGATAGATATGATCCGTATAGGGGATACCAAGGGGGATATTCTGGTGGGTATTCCTCTGGAGGGTATAGAAGACCATCGTACGATAGATATGACGATGGATATGGAGGCTATGGACCAACCGCTGGGGGAGGACCTCATGAAAGGTAAGCTTGATAAGGTTTTGCATTTTGCCTTGAACGTTAAATAGGTCTCAGTTTCTTATAACCATGATCTATCACTTTTCTTGTTTCTTCGTGCAGTCAGTATGATGAAACAAGCGCGAAAATAGCCGCTCGTAGCTGTTTTTTTTTCGCTAGCTAGCTTCCCCAGGCGGACTCTGCAGAAGAGCCCTACCACTATCAAAAAAATGCTCGCTCGGATTGCTCCACCCGCTGTCGGGTTTATGCTTATTCACTTTCCCCCTTATTAATAAACGCGGATAAGCCTTGGAGCATATGCTCAGTCTTCTATTTTTCATTCGAATTCTAATTTGGAAAGAGCGTAAAGGACTTAAATATTTGGTAGCTATTCCAAGTGCACTCCACGTTTATTAATAAGGCGGCTTGAGTGTTACGTTAGGTTAGGGATCTCACTCTCAGATCATTGTGTCAACGATTCTATACACAGAACAAAAACATGAAAAGAACAGAAGATTAACTCAGATATGAAATGAAAATACATGGAAATTCTCGCTACTTCGTTATAAAGCCAATTGTAGGACGCAGAGCAAAGCGTAACTACCCACGAAAACCCGCAGGCATGCAACGCGTACGAAGGATCTCTATCACTTTCATACTCGTTAGGTTGGTTGTAAAAATAGGCCCGTTTGCGGGTTTCAAGATTAAACGCTTGGTGTTCAAAGTGAGAAAGGCCTGTTTTAGGCCTTAAATTATCTTACTTAGTAAAAAATGACTAACTGATAAGATCGATAAAAACACAGGGCTATAAGGAAAGGGTATGCAAAGTCGAAAAGGGGAAAAAATTAGATTTCACGGTTGGTCCCATAGTAAAAGTTGTTCACAATCATGAGTACTATAAGCCTCTTTCGGCTTAGAATACTCTTTCCTTAGAACTCTGTATAGATTCCACATCGATGCTTCAAAAACCCTACTGGAATATTGGCCTACCTTAAGGGTGATTGCGCCATATCCACCACGATGGCGTTTGCGGGTTGGCGGATACACATACGCCATCAAATTCCTTCTCCGGAAATATGCAGGTTTCCTCACGAGGTTTTCCTTCGCCGAAAACCCAGTTGTATATCCGTACGTAAGTTCCAAAGAACCCATTGGTAACCGACCGGATTCTATCCCGCGACCCCAAGATTATGAGACCACCACGAATGTTGTACAATTAGTTTTAAAGATATATAACAATTTTCTATTTTCCTTCAGTTATATGGTATTTCACCGTTAGTGCTCCAGTTCGATCATCTCATTACACCGCCCACCGTCCGTGATGGTGTGATGCCAATTTCAGGGGAAAGCGTACAGTCATTTGTAACGGTCAATATCCATATTGTTATACGTGTGACTGAACTTCGCGATACCTATGACACCGATTCCATGTGAACTCTGTGGTTATTGTATTGTTGTGAATCATGATGCACATACTGGATGTTCTGTTAGACGATGGACACATTCTAGGCATCATTGTATCTACACGTCATTTTCAACAACTTTTCACCAACCTTGAAATCGAGAAAGAAACAGCTGTTTCATGTTTCATACATTTCGTTGAAGGCTAAAAATTTTATTTTTCTATTTGCACCAATGATATTTTACTAAAGATAGCTTTTACCTTCAAAATGGCGCTCTGAATTTGGCTTCACTACAGTCTGCGTACAGCCGGCAAAGAGTGCGAAAGAAGATGCGAAAATTTAGAAAGTAATAGAGATAGCAATAATGAAATCTGTCCAAAAGGACAGATTTGCGGGGTCATTTTAAGTGCGCTAAAATCGTATCTCTTGTAAAATATCATTGATTTTAGCCATTCAAGTTGAGTAACATTAAACATAATTTTAATTACTTACTTCTCTTTTTGTCTCCTCTCCCCCTTAGGACGCGTTTACTCGACGCAAAAACTTTTCGAAAGTTTTTCTGCCTGAGCCCTTAGGGCATGACATTAGCGTTACTCTTCTTGTGCGTTCAGTTCACAATAGCAATAGTGACTAACCTTCGCCGTACAAACGAGTGTGAATACCATAAATCAAAATACCTATTCATTTTTACATTGCTACTATCATTAACGTAACCGCTTAGCTAAAAGTACCGCTAGCTAAAATTACACCTAGAAAACATATACAGATTATAAACTCCCTACAATTATCCAATTTGCAACATAATCTCGACAATTTTCAACTGGTATCACCTTTTTGGCGTATAATTTGCAAAATTTTCCCCGCCATGTCGCCATATTGGTTTTCGTTGGGTGCGCGCGAAACGGTTGGTGCCCTCGTTTCCGGTGGGGTCGGGGAACTTATCTACGTTTGTTTCGAGGGGTAATAGTTCTTGTAATCAATATAATTCCAGATTATAATATTTTCAGAAAAAGCCCAAACATAAAAATAATATTTTATGAAAATGTTTTACATAATTTAGACTAGACTACTAGACTAGATTAGACTAGACTATTTAGACTTTACAAAGAAAGCTCCGACGTTAGTGTCAGACAAAAGCTTACTAATTTTTTTGTTTTTTTTTGGATGACGAAGTCTTTAACGGCAGCTATAACCGGACTTTAAAGCTTCCTCTTTTGAAAAAGGTGACTAATGCCCGTCTGCACTAAGCTTTGACGACTCTTTAAGAATAAGAATAATAAGAATAAGAATATATTTATTGGCAAAAAAAAATATTACTTAGTTCATACTTAAACTCTATAGGACGTACCTAACTTGGAAAATACGTTGCACAAACTTAGGAGATTACATAAATGTGTAAGATGTGCTATCTTTAAGACACCGATTTTGCAAATCATAAGGCTGTTGCTTAGCTAAGAATTTCAGTGTCATACAAAACTTCTATAGAAAAAGTATTTCATTCATTTCATTCAAACGTCAGTTGTAGGAGTACATTTAACGTAAGCTGGTTGGTGCAGAGGAAGTTGATGCCTGTCCGAGTTAGTTTAGACGATGCTTAGCTAAGTTTTATCTTTGTCGACTTCAGTGCAGACGGGCATAAATTTAATGCGCGTTACTTATCTGTTATAATTATAAAGTTTCAGACCGTGGGACGAGACGTACCGAGGACAGTCAGGGTGGGACGCGGGTGGCAGGGGGTACTACTTTGCTTCGGGCCGCCCTGAGCCCGTGCCTGCTCCCGCGCCTGCTCCCGCGCCTGTTCCCGCGTATGGACAGCCTCAGTATTCTAGGTACAGTTGTATTTTGTAGACGACAAGAATAACCTAGATCCTCCTCTTTCAAGATTCAAGATTTTCCTTGCGTTGTTTTTTTTTCTACGAAGCTTGTTGCGTTTTGTTTCACGCAAAGAATATAAGTTGGTTTCTAATAAATAGTTATGAAGAGCTATTGATTCCCTGCTTCAAAAAATATACGATCTATTTAGAAAAATTGGTTATTGGAAAAATATACTTATTGCATTCATGACCGGCACTTGTTTATTTTTTGTTAAAATGTTGGGTCAAGAGTCTAATTAAAATACTGGCCCACTCAACTGATCTATCCTTCTGATCTATCCTTCTCATTTATTCCAGACCATCACAAAGCGGGTGGCAACAAACCCCTTCGTATACTTCATACAGAGACCCGGCAGAATATCGCGGCTCCGCTTACCAGAGTCCTGGTTACAGCCAATCTGCTGGCTACGGCAGTTCAACTTACGGTGGCTACGGCCAAACGGCCGCATACGGAAGTGGCTATGCTCCCAGTTCCGCGTACACGTCAAACGGATATAGACAAGATTTGACTGCATATGGGGGAGCTGGTACTTCCGGCGGCTATAGTGGTTCCGGTGGCTATGGTGGGGGTAGTTCAAGTGGATGGCTAAGCGTTGGAGAAAGAAGACCTTATAGAGATCAAAGGTAAGCATATATCTATGTATTCTTGGTAGTACCGTGCGTCAGGTGACACGTAAATTTGTAGGTCCGGTTTGTTACTTTGTTTGTAGCTATCACTAAGCCTTGTCAGAGCCATTCTGTCGACCTAAAACTCTGACATTAGGGCTAGACGCCTACACTAACTTACCACTACTCTGAGCTAGGGATATACAGAACTCCTATGCTAAGCCGATAGGGGTCATTGTATTTATTATTTTGATCATACATTTTACTGTAAGACCAAAACTGAAAACGAGAAAACAGTCAGCAGGTTTCTTTTAAGTATAGATACCTACGTCTAAAATTAATATTGCCTTATTTTTTAATAAAACTACAAACAATGTCTTTTCAGTGGTGTTAATCAGCTCGACAAGCACGACTCATATCCAGCATCTACCCAGAATAAAGAAAATTATGCAACCAACCGGCAACCAGATACCTACATCCAAAACACCTACGGCCAACCCAATACCTACGGCAAACCCAGCACCTATGCCCAATCAAATACGTACAGGCAAAACGGCCAGAACACATATGAGAAAAAAGGCACTGGTAACAATGACCAACTGAGTACTTATGGCCAAAAGGATAACTATGGACAAAACACATATGGCCAAAAAAATAACTACGGACAAAACAATTACGGCCAAAAGGATAACTATGGACAAAACACTTATGGCCAAAAGGACAACTATGGTCAATCCAGTACTTACCAGTCAAATGCTGCTCTTGGTCAAAGCAGTACTACACCAGAAACAAGTTATTTGTTCGAAAGGGAAGAAAATGTCACTACCACTGAAGATACCACGAAAACTTTATAGTGGTAAACAAATAAAAGTGAATGGCATCCGATTAAAACGACTTAATGTAACTGTAACCAGCACAGAAAAATTATATAAAGAAGAGAGCCAAAGGCCATATAAAGAAGCGTAACCCTATTGTAGTAATTAATAAGAACGTCAGATGTCACTTGTACTTTAAACTGCGGCGTGGTACGCTACTGCTAAGAATATTTTTCAATAATATCAGTAAAATTATTATTTTAATGCTTTAATTGCAAAACACGCTAGGTTCTCAAGTTCGACAGGTGGCGTTGAAAACATTATTTTTGAAAACCTATTTTTTACTTCGTATATTGGAATCTAATTTGAAATAAACCTTAAATTGCGGACATAATATACCAATACTATGTGTCTATAATACCCATATTTTCATCGGCTTTTATAGCGGCTTGAACATTAGCTGACTAAATTTTAGTGTAGGGCTCTCTTGCAGAGTCCGCCTGGGGAAGTACCACACTTTTGCCAGTTATTCAACCGCCAAGCAGTAGTGTGCAATCACTACTGTGTTCAGGATTGAAGGGCAATGTTTCCAGCGTAATTACTGGGCATACAGAGATTTAACATCTAACATCTCAGGGTGACGAGCGCAGTGCATTGCCGCGCATAATTTTGAATGGTTGAAGTTCAAAATTCTGGGTGGCACTGAAATGGGCAAGCGTGACGCTTAACATCAGGTGAGCGACTTGCTCGTCTCGTCACCGAGTAATATATAAAAAAAATAAGGAAGCTTTCATCTAGTTTTATGCTGTTTTTCGGGCGTACACTTTTTGTATGAGATTGTATTTTTTGTATGTAATTTTTCTGTGCTTCGCTTATAAAGTACAACTATAACAAAAGTACAAGTATAACGTAAACGCCCCTTTTTAGTTTGGTTTTCATAATAAATCTAGGTATACTATGAATCATTAAACTTTTTCTAACAGAAATAAAAATGAAGTACCAACATAGTATTTGTATCATAAATTTAAAAAAAATTTAGGCAGTACTTAGGCCTCGCTACATGTCCTGACCTGATATCGTTTGAAAGAGATGGCTATATATAAGTTTCTGGGGGAGCGAAAGGGAGAAGCTATAACCTTGATAGTTTGTTTCTTTTGCTCCCGTGAAATTCAAATCTATCTGTCCCTTTCACACGCTGTCAGGTCAGGCCATGTGTAGACACCCTTAACGGCACGTTGCGTCTTGTATTATCTATGTTTTAGACATTGAGTTACAATCTAGCTCAATGGTTTTAGAATAAAAATAAGTGGGTACATAATTTACTTAGACTTACCTATACAAAACTCTCATTAGGCTAGGTTTGTAATAAGGAGATATACGAAGCACCATAAATGATTCTACATAATAAATTACATGATAAAGATTCAAGCTTCTTTTATTTATTACATAAAATCTCCATTTTACATTTTATTTTCCTAATAAATAGTAGCTACCAGCACTATCTATCACGGAGTAGATGAACTAAAAGCTTCCACCATGCGCCACCAGAGGGCAACTAGGTCAAAATTGTTTTTGTTTGAAAACATTTTTTAACCGACTTTATATAACTTTTGTTGTTTTTGGTTTTATTTTTGTATGTGTTAGGTTACATCAGTAGATATGTATCTTTGTGTGTTCCTATATTACCCCTGTAGTTTAAAGTGCATCGCCGATTTTGACTATAGTGAGGTGTCGTTGGATTCCTTTTTACGTCTGGAGGTACATAGACTACATATTGCAGTTGGCTATTTAGTTTTTCAATTAATAATGTACTTGTTGTTTTGCACAATTTATAAAAAAAAAAACTAACATCTATAAATAATAATGCATAAAATATACAGGTTGATTGGTCTAGAGTTAGACAAACCGAATATGTGGGGTTATCCCGTAACTCTGAAAGCGATAGCGAGAGTTGCGCGAGCGGGACCGCGCATAGTGCGACTAAGTTAGTACGAGCGAGATGGCACGCTCTCGCAATCAGAATCACGAACGTTTCAAAGTTAGAGGATAAGCCCGCTGGTTTGTTATGTGACCCAATTAGAAAATATCAGATGGCCAAAAAAAATCCATATGACCAAATATTTATTAACTATAATGTGAGTTTTTTTTTTTTGTTGTGTCCAATAATGTGATGGTAAAACTTTATGTGAAAGAGTCGCGTGTAGTAACAGTTGACCGGCCTTGTTTTAGAGTATTGCAATTGGGTATTGGAATTGCCAAAGTTAAAACATACTGTTTCAAATCATCATGAATCTAAGCCTACTGAAATCCTTGGTTTCAAATGGGTAAAGCTTGCATTTATCAGATCACATTTTAATGATAACTTACATTATGCTATCTAAATATTAGGTATTTTATTGTAACCAATCGAACAATTAACTATCGATACGATAAAGGGATTACTTCACATTATATCTGATAAATGGTCTACAATCGTCCACTTGGCATCGAGTCCTTGTAAGAAAATACCGCCACGTCTACATAATATTTTAACAATATTCTCATAATCAATTTTTTTTTTAAAGTTTTTATTCCACTAAACTTTTCTAAAGTTCCCGTTTAGAAAAAATAATCTAAAGTTTATTCTTACAAATCGATATTTTGATTTTTTATGTGTCGCATCACTAGTTGGACGCGAGTGTTTTTTAAAAAATAATTTGTTTCTGGCAAAGGCACTAAAGGCTATTTAGCTAATATGTTCAGCCACTAACAAATTATTTTTTTAATTTTGTGAAACAGGTTGTGTAAAAAGGTGTAATAACTTTGTAAAATGACGCACGAACAAGGTTCAGTGAATGTGGCGGACGGGAGCGGCGGGGTACTTGTCGCTGAAAGCAGTAATACGCTGGAGGTTCCGAATAATAAGGAGTAAGTACCATTTCATTACATACGACGATAAGTTTATGTAAAACATTTAAAGAGCAGCAAACTAACTTCGTTCTCTCTCGCTCGCACAATAAATATTTTAAAATAACAGTCGGTGAAAATGGATTTTCTGTTTTTTTTTCCAGATCATGTAAGATATCTTGAATTCTCATATTGATGCAGTTTTTATTTGTTTTAAATTAACGGCGATTTTTTTTTATTGCTCAGTTATTTTTATGCGTATAGGTAATATGCTATTAAGTCAAGAAAATGTTGCAAAAGTGTTATCATACTCTTAATAGTTTTATGTAATTAAGAATATTGACAGTGCTAGTGAGAGATCACATACTCGCCTCTGTAAACTTTTACTGATGCTTTGCAGGAACTTTTCTATAACGCTGTACCTTACCGTCGTCATCGGTGACTTCGAATACTTGGTTTTGACGACATTTACGTACTATTTAAATTAGGTAAAATCAGCTGTGAACTAAATAAAATATATAAATATTGGTTTTTCACGCACTGCATCTTGCCCCAAACTAAGCAAGCTTGTACTATGGGAACCAGATAACTGATAGAATACATATTTTTTTTGTAAATACATAGAAAGAAACACTCAAACAAAGAACAAAAATGGTGCTCATCATGCTCATCACACAAACGTTTGTCCGGGGTGGGAATCATACCCACAACCTGCAGCTCAGAAGGTGGAAATCTTCCCACTGAGCCACAAGGCTAGTCAAGTCAATGAATACTGAATTATTGTGCTATAGATACGTGTTATCATACACTTGTAATGATGTACTTTGACTAAATAGGATGTGTGACTCAAGCCATTGTTATTCCACTTAAACCACTATCTCTGATAGCGCGATATCATCAAATACATTTGGACAATTCGGGCTTTATTACAAAAATATGGAATATTAGCATCACAACGCAGTTTCACCCGCTATCCTACTGAAACTGATAGTTTTTCCGGAAAAAAGCATACGTGCTCATTCAGGATATTATGCTACTCTCATACTGATACCAAATTTCATCCAAAACAAACACGCAAACTTTCGCATTAGAGTCAATAATATTTTTACTAAATTTATTTTGTTCAAAATGGCGGTCTGAATTCAGCTCCTCTGCTGTCTATTTACAGCCGCCAAAGAGTGCGAAAGAAGATGCGAAAAGTTAGAGAGTACAAAAGCTAGCTATAATGAAATCCGTCCGAAAGGACAGATTCGCGGGGTCATTTTAAGCGCGCTAAAATCGTATCTCGTTTAAAATATCATTGATTTGGAGTGATATATGTCATTTTACTATATTTACTTTTATGACTTGAACTATATTTTTTAATCTTCCGCTGTTTTGAAAATATACTCTCCTAGATTATTCACAAAAACAAAAAAACACACAAAATTCCTTTTATGCTGCATGTCTGCGAAATAAATCGAATATTCACTTATTAGATCCGCTTCCAATCAAAAATGAACTAAGCATAAATATCATACACCCAATTATCAGTTATCTTAACACATATTTTTCATATCAACTTACTTCGAGCTTACGTAAGTATTTCGAGATAATCTGTTTTATCGATTTAAATATCAGGGAAAGATTACTATTTATTATGATTCAATTGATTAATTTATAACGTATACATTATTTCATAGAATCAGTATTATCAAACTCACGTATACCTTTTATATTTATGTTAGACAATTATGTAACAAGCTGTTAGCCGCGATTTCGTTCGCGTGGACCTATAAAAAAATAGTTGCCTATGTCCGACGCCGACTCCTTAGCTATATCTATGCAAAAATTCAGCCCGATCAACGATAACGCGACAAACACCCAGACAGAGAGACAGATAGAATGTGAGATGTTTTAAAGATTATGTAAATTTTTCTCGTTTCCTTCCTACTTACGGCTAATTTCTGCGATTAATTTCCTGCCGTTTCCGCCGGTACTGTGGGACTTTCCCTTACCTATAACCAACGAATAAAAAATATATAGGGATATTATGTCTATAGAAGTAAAAAAAGGCAAATAAATACTAGCGAAGTTAATAAGCACCAGCCTGTCAGACCGACCATCGTATCTGTGGAGAAAGGACTATTTATATTTTATTTTATTTTTATTTTATTTTATAGAATATGGATCCCCAACAGAAGTTACACAATACATTCACATTATGAAACATAGGCATCAAGCTGGGTGCACCCCCAATTACAGGAGACCACGTCGTGCTCATGGAGGTTCGACTAGACTAAACTAAAATGAAAATATTTTTTGCTGCCTGCAGAGTACAAAATAGTTTAAATTAAATTTAGGTTACATTGGAAGTGGAAAAATTTACTAGCGAGTCTTAATTATACAATGAGAAAATGTAGCAATATATGAAGCGAGTTAAAACTAGGAAACATCAAAACAATTATATTTAAATTTGGCAAATATTAGCCAACCAACGAAATTTTGAGAAAAAAAGAGGGAATGTTACTTATATAATGAGATCTATGTAAATAAGTTACTAAATACTTACATTATTAATGAGATCAATGGATTTCTTAAATTGAGGTAGAGAATCGCTTATGTCTAAATTATGATTTTTAGCAAGACTGTTGTAGTGCCTACAGAGCCTAGGCAAGCCAGAATAGAATCCTAAGTTACTTCTGCAGTATGGTACGTTAAAGAAGTTATAAGTTTTGTTTTTGGAAGGCGAGATGGTGCATTGACTCGTAACTCATTCAGCAAGTGTGTACAATCGATATTACCATTAAAGAGCTTATGAAGGAAGCGTAGATCGCAGGCCTTACGTTTGTTTGAAAGAGGCATCATTTTGTAATGCTTAAGTCTAGTAATATAACTTTGATAGTTTTTTGCTAAATTATCAGCGTAAGATAGATGGTATAAGAAGCGCTGCTGTACACTTTCAAGCCTTTTTGCATATATTTCGTAGCGCGGATTCCAAACCACAGAGCTATATTCGAGGGTGGAGCGGACAAGAGAATTGAATAAACGTATTTTAGTTGAAGATTTTTTGAATTCTTTTGTATTTCGTAGTACAAAACCTAGCATTTTGAAACCATTCGGGACAATATTGGCAATATGTGCATTAAACTTGAGTTCACTATCTATAATGATACCTAAATCACGGACGCGATCTACTTTCACTATAATAATACTATAGGAGAGAATTTTCTTCAGATGGCTGTTTTGTTCAGAAAGCACATCACAGAATAAATACTAAGTTGACAACTTCTATCAGGTTAATTTTAATCTGAGGCCGCTCTGTATCTAGGGCAGTCAAATTGACAACTACAGAATACAGATAGAGAAACATTGAAGGTTTGAGAGTTTTGGCGGGAACGTGAAGAAATCATGTCGGGTCATTATATTATTTTCCATTACTTGTGTTATTTCGAGTGTTAATGTGTAAAAACTGTGAATTTTTACCCGTTAAGTGTTCGTGAACATGTACGAGTGTTGGTGAATGGTATAATGTCGTGAAACGTGAATTTTCGTGTTGTTTCCAAAACTCCATAGAAGGCTCCAGTAAAGTTTTCACCACTTTACTGGGGCATGACTAGGACTTGATCGTGACTTGCTTTGCTCGACTTTGACAGTGACTATGACTTGTTTGATTATATCTAACTAAACTTGAGAATAAATATGTATACTTGACACTGGCAAATGCATAAGACGTGCGACGCCAAAATCCTCTTAGGAGGAAAAAAAAAAAAAAAACATTGAAGGTTCGGTTAGATCCCTCTGGCTTATAATGTACAACAAGCAAAATGGTAACCACGCGCAAAATGTACAAACTAGCAAGATGTACAAACATTGAGGTTTTTAATCTGAGAGGGCCAAGGAACTTATGAGAGGGCTCGCCACGGGCTCGCGACAACGAGAAAAAGAGATAGAGACAATAATTAAATAAATAATAATAAAGACAATAATAAGTTTAGATTGTATTTGGAATAGTGATTAGTATAAAGTGTTTGTGTTTCTGTATGTCAACAATAATTAATAAATAGAGGTGATAACAACGTTGGGTCATTTTCTAACTGGCATTCTATTGGAGTTATTTTTTAATATTTTAGCTTCGTAGCTCTATATTGACACATCTATTAAATGAATCAATCTTTTCGAACTGAATCTCTTGATCGGACTAGGTATAGGTTACACAAGTGTTAACACATCCAATTTTAATAAAAACCATTCATATTAATTGAAGATCATTGCTTGCCTCGTTTATTGATGCGCCTGTTTAACAATGATAGGTACCTATCCTTCATAAATTAATGGTGTACTGGTCAATTTACTCATGTTGCAACTGTTGTCCCGCTTCGTTTATGCTTAAACCATATAACAAAGTTTTTATTGCTATTATTTATTGTAATGTTATTGAAGACGAGCAAGTCGATAGGCTGATCGTGGCTTCACGCTTGCCCATGAAGTTTGAACGACCGTTCAACGCAACACCCATGTATATTTTTGCTTATTTAAACTTTCGCTTTGAGTTCACACTGAGTTCATTTCACTGGTTTTCAAATCATCCTGTTGTGCAGCACTGTACATGCCACAATAATTATAGGGACATTTTAAACTGTTTAGTTGTATGTGCAGGCAAGGAAATCTTTTGTTCAACTTAATTTCGATTTAAAATCTCATTTAAATTATTATTGTTCTTTATTGTACTTTTTGATGGCGTTTAGTTTTGGTTAATTTCCTGGACTAGTGAAACCCACTTCTTCGAACGAAGATAATGATAAAAGAGAAGAAAAAAACTACCACAGTCCAACTTGAGAATGGTCACAAACACTCAGAATTAACGGCTAATCAAAGCATTTATCGTCATTTTCAAAGCTGTCAAACGTTAATTTGCGTTTGTGAATACCGATTTTTCGCTAAGTAGTGCTCCAATACAAGGGGCGTGTTAAATTTTGCGTTTCTGTATACGTTTCTCGAAGATAACAGGGTCTCAGATGTTTGACGCGAACTTAAATATTTGATTCGCGTTTCTGTATTCGGGTGTAGGATAAAAATATCTTTTTAATTATAAAAGCGGAACTACTAACTACTAACGAATAGAATTAAAAATATCTCTACCATCTAAAAGCGGAAAACAACGTGGCTAGAATTAAATTGAAAGTAACAGAAACAAAGACAAAGCAAAATGTAACCTATGTCAGTTTCCGATCCTTAGGCTATATACCTAATATACAACAATTCAGGTCGATCCATTCAGCCGTTTAGCCGTGATAACACGACAAACACCCAGACAGAGAGACAGTTACTTTGGCATTTATAACATTAGTTAGGATATTTATCAAATAATCTCAAAGATTCCTTTAAACCTACCCAGGGTCAATATTTCACGGTCGGTCAACAAAAACATACATACCTGTAATACATATCTATGTATATGTAATCATATCTTTAGTATATCGTCACATATACTACATACATACACGTACATAATAATATAACATCATCTACAGTAATATATAACTCTTGTGATCGAGTATTTACGATTGCTTTTTTAACTCTACAATGCGCCGGATTACATTTGCAAGGAACATAAAACTGTTTGCGGAAACTTGCACTCACATTTATTGTGCCATTTATTTATTTTAAAGTGTCTGATATTTGAAATATAATTTTATATGAGAGACATTCTGTTCGGTGTATATTATACTATATATATATATCAAAATCAAAATCAAAATTATAAATATGAGTATGTAAGTATTATAAGTATTCATTAGAATTCATTAGAATATATATATATATATATATATATTCATTAGAATATATATATATATATATATATATTATATAGGCATTAATAGTGAACCATTTTTCAGTTATCAGCGGATTAGTTTGATAAATATTAATTAAAATTAATCGATAACAACCACGGGTTTATTATTTGAAACTGTTTTCGAATTTCTAAGCTATTTGCAATTTAAAAATTGTTTGTATCAAAATTATAAATATGAGTATGTAAGTATTATAAGTATTCATTAGAATTCATTAGAATATATATATATATATATATATTCATTATATATATATATATTATATATGTATAATAGTCGTATATCAGTCTCTGGCAGCCATATTACAAGCTTTGCTTAGTTTGGGGTCAGATGACCGTGTGTGCAAAAATGTCCCAGATATTTATTTATTTTATTCTAATGAATATATATATATATATATTCATTATATATAACGTGGTCCCTGCCTCATTCGAGTTTTTAGAAATAGTGACGTCAGCAGTGCTGACGTCACTAATTCCATCTCCTGGATCGCTCATCAGAAATAACGAAATACCGCCTGACACAATACGTTTTAATTTTGATAATTTTTAATTTTAATTTTATTGACAACTATTTTTTTAATTCTAAACTAAACACAACTTAAATAATAATTATCGGTACTCACAAAACTGTCCGCACGCTTCGAAACTCCGAGCCAAAGTGTCGAGCATCTGTCACGAGTATTTTTAAGTCTACCTCGCCGCCATGGCGGCCATGTTGACTAGTTCCTTCAAAGCACTCGCGACAATATTACAATCAATTACTTAGAATAACCTTAACAGCAACTGTTACGCTTAATGATAAATCTTATTTAATTTTAAAATAAATTCTAAAGCAACTCACATTTTGAATTTCGATTGAATCAGCAAAACTAGGAGCTTGCCGTTTCAACCGACAGAGTACCATAATCATTTCAAGGACTGTTTATAATTTTTGCGAGTTACAATGATAATTACGCATTGTCTGTCAATTATAAATCAAGTTATGAATTAACAGTAGTATTCGAACATCAATCAAACACTTTCAAATAATCATTAAATATTACCAGTGACGAAAATCAAAAACCATCTTAATATTTTCTAAAACTAGAATTAACGCTATAACATTACTTCCTTATCATTTTTCTAATCAATCTGTGATTAAATCAGTGTCTGATGTACAAAATTAATATTTACTAAATCAAATTAATTAAGTCTACGCTCAAGCGTCGACACGGCCATACTGCGAAGCGGTGCGCGCTCTGCACCGTCTGCGGGTGGATCTGAAAGGTCATTTTAGGTTTTGAGCTAGGTACCCATTGACATAGGTACACTAGCTGATAGCCAAATTCGTATTTTAACTCAGTGGCTTTATTTATCCATCATTTTATTAATATTGCCAATGTTGGCTATGTAATTAAGAGAATCAAGCTATCAGCCAGCCCTTAATATTAATAATTACTTTGAACAACGGTTTTGAAGTTTTAGTGAAATAGATTTGCTGTACGAAGGAATGTGAGTGTGGTTGTTTGTTTTATTGTCAACGACAAAAGGTTTTTGTAACGATCAATATAATCAAAGCAAATGCTCCACGCATAATTGCTTTTATCTCGTAGACGGGAGTGATGCTGTGGTCATGAGCGGTCATGTACGCCGTGGTCCACAGGGGCTCTAAAGGAAATAGGAACTAGGTTGATGCTGTGGTCTAGGTCTTATGTATTTGACCGTGGTCCACAGAGGCTCTGTTATAAAATAGTAATCATTGCAAT
This sequence comes from Apocheima hispidaria, assembly GCA_947579745.1. NCBI lineage: Eukaryota > Metazoa > Arthropoda > Insecta > Lepidoptera > Geometridae > Apocheima > Apocheima hispidaria. Next base: position 1,920,436 of record OX388159.1, read on the forward strand.
TAAACGCTCTTCGCGCTATTGCATAATTTTAATTTTCTCGTAGTTATGGGTGATGCTGTGGTCATGAGCGGTCATGTACGCCGTGGTCCACAGAGGCTCTAAAGGAAGTAGGAACTAGGTTGATGCTGTGGTCTAGGTCTTATGTATTTGACCGTGGTCCACAGAGGCTCTGTTATAAAAATGGTGCAGTAAAAATTATTTGTGTTATCCAATAATAATTAGTAAAGCTCACTAGGATTTGTTGCTGTGGTCATGAGCGGTCATGTACGCCGTGGTCCACACGGGCTCTAAAGGATGTAGGAAGGACGATGCTGTGGTCTAGGTCTTTATTTGACCATGGTCCACAGAGGCTCTGTAAATGACTTAATTTGAAGCGGACATAAGGAATGTAAACGATTTGTACAGTCTTTTCTAATATTATTGTAAAGTTTTATCATCTCATAACTCCTAGGTATCCAACAGATCCTAGTTTCGTACGAGTTATTGATCACGTAGATACTACAGTGTCGCAAAATGTTCACCTAGCATTTAAGACTTTAGTAACGGAATGAACTCACCACTTTGTAAAGGCATCTTCTTGTTGGGCCGCCAGTGATGTGGATGGTGACGGTTCTTGGGGTGCTTGAGGCGGAACCTCAATAATTGTTCCTTGTTGTTGGTCGTCTTCAGAACTCGTCGACATGGCCACTTGGTCGCCCGGTTGCGGCGCACGACGCAGTTGATCGTGAGCGACCTTACGAGGTCGCCCTCTACCCGTCACACGTTTCACCATATATCGGTTGTTGTCCAGTATTCTGTAGATCTCATAGGGTTCGCTGTACTTGAGGTCTAGAGACGTTTGATTACGTGGATTGTTCTTTATGAGCACGTAATCCCCTCGTTGAAATGGTCTTATTTTCGCTCTTTTTTGGTCAAACCGCTGTTTTTCGTACTCGGCAGCAGCAGTCATTTTCTGTTGTACGTGCTGTTCAAGCAAGTCAAAGTCTATGCATTCACCTTCAAGGTTAACTAATCTTAGTAGCTCTGGCGGAACACTGTGTTGCCGGCGTGTTAATAATGACAGTGGAGCGACGCCGGTCACTCTATGTGGAGTGCAATTGAAAGCCAGTTGTAGTGCTTCAAGCGCCGTTTGCCAATTTTCAGTGTCGTAATTTTTTACCATAGTGAGTGCATTTTTTAATGTACTCATCACTCGTTCAACCTGTCCATTTGCTCGGCTTATTCCTGGAGCTATTGCGTGTAAATTTATACCGAAACGATCGCAGTAGACTTTGAATTCGCCTAGAAATTCTCTACCCCCATCAACGATAACTTGTACCGGGGTTCCGAACAGGTGTACTGTACGTTTCAGTGCTGCCAGACTGCTGCTTTGGCTTTTATCAGTAGAGTAGTTCAGTAGTATATACTTCGTATATGCATCTATCGTTACGATGACATACTCGTCTCTTCCTGCAGAGTTTCTGGTACCCAGCTTTCCCGTGATGTCCATATGTATCACCTGGAACGCCGCAGTGGGTTTTTGAATCGGGTGAAGCTCTGCTTGAATTGCGCCCGACGGGCCTTTGGATGTTCTGCATACGACGCAATTATCGACGAAGCGTCTGATAACTGTATTCATCTTGTCAAACCAGTAGGATTCTTTTACTTTCTGTAAAGTTTTCTCCCACCCAGGATGTTGTAGCGAGTTGTGATAGGTGTTTATCAGACTCCACTGAAATGACCTCGGCACTACTACTAGTTTATGAGTGCCTGCTGTCGTGTTCGTGAGAATTTTCTTTAGCACACCGTCTTCTAGTACGTAGCCAGGAGCTGGATCGTTGGTGGTCATGCTGTCAATTAATGGACGGAGGGTGTCGTCGCGACGCTGCTCTATTTGTAACCAGTCAGTATTTCCCATCATCACGTTTACGGCACTCTCAGTAGATGGATTTCTGCTAAAAAAATCCGCGTGTTGCAGTCTCTCACCCTTTCTGTACTCGACCTCGAAGTCGTAATTCTGGAGGAAGGCCCACCACCGATGGATTCGGGGAAGTAAATCCTTTTTGTGCGCTGATGCCTTAAGAGCGTTACAGTCTGTGATCACCTTGAATTTTCGTCCGTACAAGTACTGCCGGAAGTGCTTGATGGCTCTCACCACCGCCAGAGTCTCGAGCTCGTATGAGTGGTAGCGGCTCTCCGCGTCAGTAGTTCTCAGACTCATGTAGGCAACTGCATGATGTCTTCCGTCGATGATCTGTACCAGGACAGCCCCGTAGCCGAGACTGCTTGCGTCTGTGTAGAGCTCGATTGGCGCGTGCTCCTGGAATAGCGTAAGGGTAGGCGCAGTAGACAAATGTTCGATAATATAATTGCGGGCTTGGTCATGTCTTTCGTTCCATTCCCATTTGACGTCCTTTTTGGTTAATTCATACAGTGGCACCATGACGCTAGAGAAATTGGGAATGAAGCGTCTAAAGTACCCAGCGAGACCGTTAAATTGCCTTACTTGCTTAGTCATTGTTGGAGTAGGTGCCTTCGTTAAAGCCTCTACTTTTCTTGGGCTTGGACCAACGTGGCCGTCAGATATGATGTTCCCCAAATACTCGATAGAGCGTTTAAAGAAAGCAGTTTTCTCTACATTTATAGAGAAACCAGCTACTTGCAAAGCAATTAGTATCCGCTCAATATGCGAGATTCCTTCAGAGAAATCTCTACATTTCGAGAGGACATCGTCCACGTAAACTTGACATATTTGCTCACTTAATAGCGCTGTTAGCGCTCTATTAATACACCGTTGATATACGGAACAGGCATTACTTAGACCAAATGGCATGGCTAAGTATTCATAGAGACCGTCAGGCGTAACAAAGGCAGTCCTTTCAATAGAGGTCTCTGAAATTGGAATTTGGTGGAAGCCTGCTGCCATATCAAAAGTAGAGTAGTAAACTCCGCCTGCCAGTTGGTCTATTTGGTCTGAAATTATTGGTAGTGGGTAGTGGTCGCGTAGAGTATTTCTGTTAAGCTCGCGGTAATCGACGCACATACGATCATTGCCATTTTTCTTTTTAACCAAGATTATTGGGCTTGAAAACGAAGACTTACTCTCCCGGATAATGTTATGCTTAAGCAATTCTGCTACTATATCGCGTACCTTTTCGCGTTCGACCGGGCTTAAACGATACGGCCGGCGCTCAACACACTTAGTTGGGTCTTTTAGCCGTATCTCAAGCTCACCGGTATTAACTCGCGTGCGTGGATACCCATGGATGAATAAGTTTTCGTATTTATTCAACAATATTTTTAATTCAGTGATTTGATCATCATTCGTTAAGTCACAATCTAGGTTGTCAAATTTTTCGCTTTGCAATCGCACGTGGTTGACCACCGGTTGATGAAACAGAGTAGCACCCCCCGAAGTTACCAGTACTCCAAGGTTTGTGTTCTCGATGAGATTAATTCCTATCAGAATGTCTGCACACACTTCATAGTCGGGTACTATGTGAAACTGAAGTTCCACTCGCAAATCATCGATAACACACACCGTTGTAAGCATGGCTAATGACACTACCGTGAATTGACCAATACCTTTCAAATAACTTACAATATTAGTTCTTTTTCCGGGAAGTTTGGCTGCCACTGACTCGCGTATCAATGAACATTCTGCTCCACTATCAAATATCGCATGTAGTTTCAAGTCCCCGATCGTAATTTGCATTGAAGTTAACTTTGGAGCCCCCACACAATTGATTTTTGTAACTACAGCGCGTTCCCGTTTATAACACGTTTCATACGTATGACCGATCTTTGAGCAGAATGTACATGACGGCTTGTCAGTGTTTTGTGGCAATTTATTCTCATGAGGACGCGGTTGAGTGACGCCACTTTTGTTACCGAAACGACAATCGCGTGTATCATGATTAGATCTTTTACAAATCTGGCAATAAAGTGAAGACTTATCCGAAAACCGAGGGCGTTTGCTAGGACCTTGCTGCGCATTTAATGAGCTTGGATTTGGACGTTTTGCGCGACGTATAGATGACGCAACAGAAATCAGTTCTGGAACTGAAGTAGCCCGCACATTTAGCAACTCGATTCTCAGTCGTTCATCCGTGACGCACCCTATTACGGCCTCAACTGCGTCATCATTTGACAGTTTATCTTTAGTTATACGTCGCCAAAATACCCATGCCTGTGACAAGAACTGCGCGATATCTTTCGTACTATCATAGTTATGTTCTCTAAATCGAACAATGTCGCGAGAATACCTATTTTCAGGTTCGAATGTCGTAATTAACACATCGCACAATTCCTGCCACGTAGCAGTGGAAACGAGCCAATTATCTATCCATAACTTTGCACGACCTTTTAGCAAACTACCCGCTTTCATTCTAATTTCGTAGTCGGTAAGATTATAAGTTTCCTTGGCAGTGGTGATGTGCTGACACCACTCACGTACTCCGATATTTGCATCTGGATCATACGTCGGCAAAAATATGTCTTTGATATTCACCTTAGGCTCTGGCTTGGTCGCCATGCGATCAGACACGTGTTTCATCATTTGCAACATTTGCGAGAAAAACTGAGCCGGGACACCGTTAACAGAAGTGTTAATATTATGGTCATTGGTCACGCCAGAATGTTCGCCAGAAGTGGGTGTGAATCCCACTTCTGATAACGTGGTCCCTGCCTCATTCGAGTTTTTAGAAATAGTGACGTCAGCAGTGCTGACGTCACTAATTCCATCTCCTGGATCGCTCATCAGAAATAACGAAATACCGCCTGACACAATACGTTTTAATTTTGATAATTTTTAATTTTAATTTTATTGACAACTATTTTTTTAATTCTAAACTAAACACAACTTAAATAATAATTATCGGTACTCACAAAACTGTCCGCACGCTTCGAAACTCCGAGCCAAAGTGTCGAGCATCTGTCACGAGTATTTTTAAGTCTACCTCGCCGCCATGGCGGCCATGTTGACTAGTTCCTTCAAAGCACTCGCGACAATATTACAATCAATTACTTAGAATAACCTTAACAGCAACTGTTACGCTTAATGATAAATCTTATTTAATTTTAAAATAAATTCTAAAGCAACTCACATTTTGAATTTCGATTGAATCAGCAAAACTAGGAGCTTGCCGTTTCAACCGACAGAGTACCATAATCATTTCAAGGACTGTTTATAATTTTTGCGAGTTACAATGATAATTACGCATTGTCTGTCAATTATAAATCAAGTTATGAATTAACAGTAGTATTCGAACATCAATCAAACACTTTCAAATAATCATTAAATATTACCAGTGACGAAAATCAAAAACCATCTTAATATTTTCTAAAACTAGAATTAACGCTATAACATTACTTCCTTATCATTTTTCTAATCAATCTGTGATTAAATCAGTGTCTGATGTACAAAATTAATATTTACTAAATCAAATTAATTAAGTCTACGCTCAAGCGTCGACATATATATATTCTAATGAATATATATATATATATATATATATATATTCTAATGAATTCTAATGAATACTTATAATACTTACATACTCATATTTATAATTTTGATACAAACAATTTTTAAATTGCAAATAGCTTAGAAATTCGAAAACAGTTTCAAATAATAAACCCGTGGTTGTTATCGATTAATTTTAATTAATATTTATCAAACTAATCCGCTGATAACTGAAAAATGGTTCACTATTAATGCCTACATACTGCATATACAGGGTTATAAGGTATGCTAAGCCGAAAGGGGCTCATGATTATAAACAACTTTTACTATGGGACCAATGAAATGAAATTGAGAGAAAAAAATCAGCTATTCCATAGAAAAATGTCATTAACTCTCGACAAAATGTATGGAACAGCTTATTTCAGTAACTCCTTATCAAATTAGATAAGGAGTTATACTATTATATATTATAGATACTTTTTTATGTCCACGCGAACGATGTCGCGGGTAACAACTAGTTAATAATATGTGGCTAATAGTGATTGCATTATCGATAAGGTCTGTTTAAATCGTTGTTTTCAAATAGTCTTCTAGATCTACCACTAACTCCCTCGATAGCCCTTTCGGAATATTTCTCTTTGGCGTTTTAATTATAATCTATATAGGTATATAGATATTAATTTATTTACATTTATAAATTATTTATATATTTTTTTTTTGTATTCCTACATTCGTACGATGGTTATAAAAATAATGTATCTCCGTGTGTTAGCTGGAAATACTGAGCGATGACACAATACGGAATACGCTGTCACCGACCGATGTTCTCAGTTCAACACCGGCACGCGAGTCGAACCCTTGTCGCTTACCGACGCGCTAGCCAATCACGAAAAACTTATTTAAATTACGAACGTTAAAAGAAGAGTAATTTCGCGCGAAAACTGTTTTTTTTTAAATAGTGCTGAGAACAGATCTGAAATCGATAATCTCAAGGATCTTCTGATCAGTGATATCAAGATAAAATAATAAGGTGATAAACAGGATCGATACCCCACGTGCGTTTCTTTTACAAAATATAAAAGTTTGTGGATGAATACAGTGAATGAATGTGGTCTTTGCCGAATGATGCATTTTAATTAATTTCTGGATTGAGTTAGGTGAGTTTTTTCGGTCCTAACCGGTTGTTGTCACGTTATTGTTTTTTTTATAATCGTAATAGTTGTGTGTAGCTGTGTAGGTATATAGTGAGGTAATTTATTATCGATATTTTATCGATGGGATATTTAATGAATATTAGATAGAATATTGCTCTGTGGGTTGATACGAGTCGTCTACACTTGATAAATTGGAATGAAGTTGAAGTTGAAGAAGTGAGTTTTTTATTACATTATATAAACTTAATTTACTTATAAAGATGATATATAATTTATTCGTCCAACATTGGGCATGCTAAAGCTAATTAAGGCCTAAGATACTGCCTCGTCTTAGGGATTTCTTATATATATATAAGAAATAAGAATATCTTATATAGTATAAAAAATTAAAAAAGGTAATATTATTATACCTTGTGTAAAGGTAGAATAAAATAACGTTTATTGCATAAAACTGTGTAAGAACATAATCAGGTGGAAAAAAAAATTTGGATCCAACGGTTTATCCAAACTGCCATGCTATTTTTTTTTTTTTTTACTACATATTTTTTGATACAATTTAGGTTAGACATAATACCATCTTCGATCACATTGTCACTCCATAAATCAGGTGTGTTGTCATTGTGGTGTATTTTGTCAAAAATATCAAAATGTTTTGATTTCGGTGAGGTGATTTCTAATAATAGTCCTTAATTTATAGCAAAGCCTTATTTATAAGGAGAATTCTGTGATTTATAGTTATTCCTAAAACGGAAATTGCATCTACAGATTTTAACATTCAACATCTTGTTTAAATATATTATTCTAATATTTTATGGCCAGATTATCAAAATCACAAAAATGAAACAGGTAAGATCTTTTCAAACGGCTATAAATAAAATATTTTTTGTTCTCATTCATACCAGTAAATATGTAGAGGATCGCGGAAATCCTCATTTCGAATGCTTGTATGGTAGTAAATCTTTGAATAATAAAAGATTCAAGATACCGCTCTGTAATCAATTAGAAAATAATAATAATTTTGTTACTCCTATATGTATACGATGTTGCTTTTATGTGTATATGTATATCTGTGTGGGCCGTTTGTATATGTATAACTGTGTGGGCCGTGTGTATATATATATACACACACGGCCCACCCCGGCTTTTCACGGCTACTTAAAATTTTCTGGATCACCCGCTAGGTTACTTAGAAGATTGCCTGAAAATTTCATCCAAATCGGTCTAACTGTTTCGGACATACATACATCGCCTTAAATATAATATTAAAAGTTGTTCGTAATTAATAGTACAATTAACTCCTTTCGGTTTAGTAGCACCGTTTTGTTTTTTATATCTGCATACCATTCATCACGTACTCTTTGGCTGGGTTGCACCACTGCAGTTAAAACACCCGTTAAGCAGAAACATGTGTTGCACCATTTTAACTATGGTCAACATGACTGATAACACATGCTGGCTATACTTCATGGTTAGGATTAAAGTTATAGTTAATTTAACTATAACAGTAACTTTAACTGGGATTATGGTGCAACCCTCCTTTAATAATTCAAACACTTCTCTAAACGTAATTAATAGTACTTAAATGTAATAAGCATGTATGTGTACATATGTATACAACAACATGTATACAAACGTATACAATAACATGTATACATACAAGCATGTTTAAAAGATATAACAACAAATAATAAAAAATAGGACAAATACTTTTTACCGGGAAAGTGCCTTTATTAACTAAACAAAATACTTCCATACCTTCAAATTAAAACTAGTTACCTCAATAGTAAAAGTATGTATTGAGTCAATACATATTATTATTTTATATTGTTTTTGGTTTTTACAATACAATACAATACAATATAGCTTTTTTTAATACTTTTATACCAATTTTAATTATATGTGCTATAAGGTGCGAAAAGGGTTTTTGCTACACCTGTGTTATATACATAACAGGCTAATAGATCACATTATAAGTACATTGATTTAAATTCAAATTCACAATATAACATCACAAAAATTAAAATACACTTTAAGTTTATTTTTTAACGTAAGATTTTATTTTAATATGTTTCGTGCATTTTAATGCAGACGATATCTCTATAACTAGCTAATAAATTATATTCTAAAATGCATTAGAAAGTTGAACCAGTCACAATAAAGGAACGATCAATGTCTAGATTTAATAATGAAATAACTAGATACGCCAGCACAAAAAAAAAACTACACTACAGTTTTTTTTTTGTTAACTCTCCTTAATTGTTTCGTCAGGTATAGTATGGTTTAAAAGTAGAGTATACCTTTAATGGTCTCTGGATAATCCAACTGTTATTTTTATGTAGTAGGCTATGTAGTTTAGGTAGTTTGTATGTATTTTGCTTAGTTAAGAAAGGCACATCGTTAAAAGTATTTTGTAATCGGTACCAGTATCCCGCGATACAGGCTAGCCCTGGTGCGGGGACTACAAGTAAACATTATATTGTATTCTTATTTTTAAGATAAATAAAGATATATGTATTGTATTGTACATGCCCGATTAAAAAAAAATTAAAAGAAATTATATACGTATGACGTTTTAAGTTAATCAATTAGGTTTCAAGTATAGAAGTGATAATGCATGTACTTCCAAATGGTGACAATAGCTTACTATATTGATGTCATCGATTTATATAAATTATAAATATTTACATAGGGACAAATAACATGAATCAGAATCTTGTTTATGATGTAGGGAAGCTGAATATGGAAAACATGTGCATTTCTTAGGCTTATTGTATTTTATAAAAACGCTTCTAACCTAGATTACATGAGCAAATAGACTGTGCAGTGCATAACATTATAGCTCGGGGGTTAAGCACGACTTTTTAGTTGACCTGGGGGCATATCGTCTAACTTTGAAATGTTCCTGATTCTGATTGCGAGATCATGCCATCTTGCTCGTACGAACTTAGTCGCACTATGCGCGGTCCCGCTCGCGCAACTCTCGCTATCGCTTTCATAGTTACGGGATAGGCCACTGTTCTCCTTGGCAGCGTAGTCTGGAAATATCATCATTATAGTATATATATATATAACACCTGTACCGATATATATATTCAAAGGCTGGCAAAACAGACAAATAGTAGAGTAAAAACTTTGCTTCCCTATTAACGCTACCTCAAAAACCTCGATTGATGATTTCTAAATATTTTATTGTAAATAAATCACTGACCCCCGAATACTGAAACGTTTATTAACTTTGACGACAGATTAAGTCTATTGCTGTCTTTGTCATTTGCTTAGTGCCAGACAAAGGCAGTATTAGAACTAATCTGTTGTCAAAGTTAACAAACGTTTCAGTATTCGGGGGGTAGTAATAATTTAAAATAGAAACAGTACGTTCTTTAGAATACCACTGCCAATGTTTTATTGCAATTTTCATGTTATTTCTTAGACACCAAAATAAAAACAAAGTTTCATGTTATTTAATTTTTATTTTGGCGAGGGAAGAGAAACTCGAAGCTCATCAGAGTTATGAGCACTGCATCGGGTTTTAAACATTCTGAGTTGCACCGAACTGAACCGTAAGCCGAGCGAGTTGCTCCCCTCGTCAGCTTACTTGTATAAAAATATATCAGTGTTCATTGGTCTGCGTAGAGACATCATCATCATCATCATCAGCCAGAAGACGTCCAATGCTGAACAAATGCCTCCCCCTTAGAGCGCCACAATGACCGAAAAACCGCCACCTGTATCCACAGGTTTCCCGAGACTTTCATAGTATAGTCGGTCCACCTAGTGAGAAGCCTACCTACGCTGCGTCTTCCTTTTTATGGCGGCCACTCAAGAAACTCTGTGGACTATAAATCAAAAAACAATAAGTCTTGAATAGGCTATTACTCATCAAGCGCCATTGTGTCAATATTGTACAAAAACGTAATAACATGATTAATTGCACAGAGGTATAAGGATTCTTTCTGTAGATATTTTCCAATAATTTATGTGAAACCAGCAGCTCCTCGCACTTTTATGTGAAATTTCACGAATACAAGATTCCGGGATAAGAATATTTCCAATTTCCAGCGCGGAATCGTCATTCAAGTTTTGACCAACCAGAACTTGAAAAAATATTTTTTATGCTAAGTACACTTTCTCTGAAAGTACCATTCCTTCTTTTAAATGTTCACCATTACAAATATGCGGGCGGGAAAAGTGTATGAAAATTCATCGAACCTTAAAATTGTGTTAAAAAGTCCGTCTTTGTGATATACAGTAACCCCTTATCAAATTTTATCAAGATCCGTTCAGCCGCTTAGCCGTGATAACGCGACAAACATCCAGACAGAAAGACAAAGTTACTTCAAATATGTTTACTATGAAAACTGACGTGGTTTTGACACATTTTGTTTTAATAAAACGGGAACAATCACGTTAAATTGAGTCGGTTATTCAGACAATAGTTTCGATCACAATCGGTGACCTTTATCAAGGAATGCTAAGCGTGATACGCGCGCGACGTCGTCTTGCCTTGCACTGGTTGCACTTACGTCATATACTTCGCTAGATCGCGTTAATCCATTTTTTGACGTTTTGGACTGATAGTTGTAATGTAGGGAGTTCTGAATCGGGCAAGCGAAGTATTTTCCTAGAGACGTACGTATTAATTTTATATACCACGAAGCTTTATTGGTCCTGATACGACTGCGGCTAATATATTCCTCTGAATTATAATATTAGTTAGGATTTTTCCCGCTTACATTAGGTACATCTGGGACTTCCATCGCAAGCGTCAAAACAAACAACATGACGTCACGAGTCTAGTATCGTGTATTTATTCCCAAAACACAAAAGTTATTAATTATGTATTCCATTTAATTAAAATGATGATTCATGCGCTCAGGCGACGCGATTCAGCGGCTGACCAAATAAACTATGTAAAATTTAACCTTACATGCAATTATTATTATAAATTGACTTTTATGTAACAGAAAGTTGTTATGAAAGGACAGACGTACGAGATGAACGAGCAATATAAATTACTAGCTGTTACCCGTGACTTCTTTCGCGTGGACCTACAAAAAAAAAGTAGCTTATGTCCGTCTCCGTCCCTGATATATCTATGCAAAAATTCAGGTCGATCCGTTTAGTGGTTTAGTCGTGATATCGCGACAAACACCCAGACAGAGAAACTTCTGAACTTGTAATATTAGTTAGGATGTAACTACCTGTGCCCTGCGGTTTCACCCGGTGAGGGATGGATTTTCGATTTTATTCGTCCTCCGTTGAAGCTAAGTACCCCGAAAAATCAGTTAGACTATCCAGACCATTTTTTTTTGTATTTTATTGTCTGTTTCGTCCTCTGAACAGATAGGTAATTGACTTATCTTAGATAGGTAATTGACATCAACATTTATTATTATTAAGATTTGTTAGTAATTTTATATTTTAAATTGGACAGTTAATGTAATTCCTTTCAATTAATGTATTAATCAATTATTATAAATATTACTTTGTTGCATACCTTTCAGAAGTTTAAGTTGCCTACCCGTGGTTGATCCGATCTGAAAGAAATTTTGGATGCAAATAGTTTTTTAATGCAACTGTGTGACGAGATGACCAATTTTCATGCCTAGTGGTAAGCGACATCCATCCGTCCATCCATCTATCCAAACTTTTGAACTTCAACAGTTCAAAGTCCTGTGCGGCAAAACACTCAATTTTTATTTTCGAAAATGAATTAGACACAGATGTCTCGAGTGCACAGTTCGGGGCGAACACCTAGTTGTTAGTTTCATTGAACACTTTATTGAGTTCAGACAAAATTAATCCCGTCGGAAATACCGAGATTATCACGACGATAGCTTATACGTGTGTGCGTGTGATAACACTATCACAGTTACTATACTATGCTATCACCCGCTATCACTACAGAACATTAATAGTATCGCGGAGAAAGGTATCCAGAGGTGGGATTGGTTTATAAAAATTTACATGGTGCTTTTTAATCGGCTAGTGAGCGGTTGTGAGGATGTTATACACAAGATAATGAACAACTTTTGATCGATGACTTCTGGAAAATCACGAAAAAAAAATTACCTTACAATTCATTGCTAGATCCACGAACATTTTGTATGGAACAGCTGATGCTTTTTTTTCTTGAATTTTGAAAAGTCGTTGAACTAACGCTGTTTGTTATCTTGAATACAACATCTTTACAGCTGCTCCCTAGCCGACTAAAAAGCACCATATGTACTTGTGTTTTTTTTTCTTCAAATTATTTTTAAAAATGCCGACCTACTGCGCCATGCTACATCCCAATCGCCTTCATACTCCTCAATTGTTTAATTTCTTTTCATTTTTTTTTACTTTTTCCTGTTTTAAAAAACTTCAGTCACTGTCCAGTCCAAGTCATGCTTCAGTAAAGTGATGGAAGCTTTACTGAAAGCATTATACGATTTGCCCACACTAAAAAAATTAGAAATAATGTGTTTTATTTTAGGCTCTATTGAGCATATTATTTTCGTGAGAGGAATAGGTATGATTTGTCTACCGATTACATGGTCTGTAGGCGTAACTTACAGTACCAATATAATATCAATTTCAAGAAAATAAAATAAAATCCATTAAAAAGGGAAATAACGTAGTTCTAAATACACTCGATCAAACAAGCCAATTTCCCGCGCTTAGCCGCTTACTAAAAAACGACCAGCTAGTTTTCTCTCTTTCCTCTTATGAGGATATTGGCGTCGCGGTTCTTACGCAACGACCAACTTCTGTAAAGTTGAATTGCCAATATCGTATTTTCTGAAAACGGCCGAATGACCCCGCAGAAAAAAAAAACACTCATTTAGCCAAGTCTATGGATAAGTTTGTCGCTCAACAGTTTGCTTTCACGCCGGCTGCGAAATTTTAATCATGAGAATGAGAAATAGACTAGTTTTTCACATGTTCCCACATAATTATTGTGCTGATATTTATTGGCTTATCTAGTGTTTGTCAATCATTGAGTGCGGATGGTGAATCGGAGCAATAAGTGATTAGAAAGGTGATTGTAAGATAGCAAAGATAACTTGACACTGACATACATGATGAAATTTACACAACGAAGCAAAACAAGAGAGAAGAAGATAATCTGCTTTTGGCTTTATGCATCACCTGTCATAGAGCCAAGCATATCGGAAGTAGCATGTAGGTCGGCCGCTCCCTGCGGGGTCAGCAGGCGTCGAGTAAAGGGGTGCGGTCGCTGTGGGCCCGACTTTGCGCCAGTACTACTCATCAGCAGGCGTAGCAAGCGTACAGCGACAAAAACGTCTGCTTTATGTTATGATCATGGGAATGTGCAATGGATACATGTTCTACAGAAAAAAATGCTAGAGAACTGTAAAATCGTAGATGAAACCTTGGGATGAATTTAGGAGATGGAACTCCTTTGCGAGTCCACCTGGGGAATGACCACACCTTGGCCAGTTATTCAAATGCCAAGCAGTAGTGTGCAATCTGTGTTGAAGAGCAATGTTTCCAACGTAATTACTGAGCCTAAAGAGATTTAACATCGAATAATCTCAGAGTGACGAGTGCAGGACAGTGCCGCGCAGTGTTTTGAACTGCTGTAGTCCAACATTCTGGGTGGCATTGAACTGTTATGGGCAAGCGTGACGCTTACCATTAGGCGAGCGATTCGCTAGTCTCGTCTTAGAATTCCATAAAATAAAATTTGCCCGGCTAACTGGAAAGGTCTTCTCTCAAAGTATAATAGAAGTTTCATTAAATATTATACGTTTATTATATACACCTACGCAGCTTAAAATACGCCGCGTGCGCAGCAGTTGGACAACGCCCTAACATCGCAATGTTCCAATAAATTGTGGTCAGTTTGCTTGTAAGTACATTTAAAAAAATCCAAAATAATTTTGCGTTTGATCACAATGATAAGATAAGCAATGAAGTGGTCTAGGATGGAGCGATTAGAAGATACCTGTTTACTATGGACATATTTGCTAGACACTTTTGTGTCCTGCAGATCTTTTACTGCAGAAGAGACTACCTGGACACCTATCAATGGTATGTAATGACGTGTCAGCACTAACTACAATTGTACACTTCATATTTATTGCAAGAGACGTTTGTAGACGTAAGTTATTGGTATGAAAAGGGGCAGTTGGCCGGTGTACCTACTAATAGTCCAGCTGGGCCGCACCCCTTCAGATAACACAGTGGCGCCGCGCCGGTTAGCCAGACATGGGACTCATTCATGTGCTAGTGGTCATACAAGCTTTAACACCCCGTTTCACTTCTTTGGGAGCTAATTTTCAAAAAACCTAATCACTTGCTTATTTTTTCTCAGTTTTGTATATAGGTACACGAAGTTTAATTACCGTAACTTGAAAAATATTGTAGTAATAAATACCTAATGTGTGAGTACGTGAGTGTGACTTATGGATTGATTTTCAAAAAAAATGCTGCACACTTGTTTATTACTTTTATTTGATCAGTGTGTTCACAAAATTTCATCACCTAGCGTTCAGGAAAATTTACGTCAAACTTAGACTATAGGAATCATTTCGTCCAAGATAGGAATAGGGGATTTTGGAAAAATCTTTGGACATGCTTTCTTTTTTTTTTATGACACAAGCCGAGGGCTATTGGCGTGGAATGAAAAAAGTTTTTACTTCCATAATAACTATAGAGGTACTAATGTGGGGGGGGGGGAGGCTAAAAGTAGCTGTGTGGATATAATTATTTCTATTATATTGTCAAATGTATTCTTATGTTATTGTAGTGGTAGGACTCTTTTGCAGTGTCCGTCTGGAGAACTACCACACCTAGGCTTTGCCAGCTATAAAACCGCCAAGCAGTAGCGTGCAAGCATTACCGTGTTCAGGATTGAAAGGAAATGCTCCCAGCGAATATGTCAGGGTGACGAGCGCAGTGTATTGCCGCGCAGGGTTAAACCGTTAAAGTTCAACATTTTGGGTGGTACTGGGCTGTTATAGGCAAACGTGACGCGTCTCGTTTAGCGTCTCTTTACTCAGAACCATAAAAAAAAACAAGAAAAACTCCTGCATAACAGGCTAAGATAGCTCAAGATAAATCAACGGTGATTCACGTTTTAAGAAAACACAAGAATAAATGCACGCGGCATAAATCTCGTTTACCCTGTTTTTAATTTTGGGTCACCCACTCACAAAATAAAAATTCGTCTTGAGTCACCTGCCGTGATGTCATACATCCTTCAAAGGCGTCGGACGTGACAGTTAATCCGAATGTTCTAAGCTTATACACAACAAGAAATGACACAAACAAGCGTTACACTGGCAAATGCATAAGACGTGCGACGCCAAAATCCTCTTAGGAGGAAAGAGAAAAAAAAAAAAAAACAAGCGTTATACAGCGTTATAAGGAAAGAGTATGCTAAGCCGAAAGGGGCTTATAGTACTCATGATTGTGAACAACTTTTACTATGCGACCAAACCAGAAATCGAGAAGAAAAAAACAGCTGTTCCATACTTTTTGTCGAGTGTCATTGCCATTTTTCTATGGAACATCTGTTATCTTTTCTCGATTGCAGGGTTGGTCCCATAGTGAAAGTTGTTCATAATGATGAGTACTATGAACCCTTTTCGGCTTAGCATACCCTATCCTTATAACCCTGTAGGTAGGCAGGAGATAAATAAACTCTTTACTTTCACACAATGCAGTAAACCAGAATCACAAACAGGACAACCGAATAGTGCCACAAGTACCTATTAAAAGAAAAAATCCGTCTGTAAGACATCTGTAAGATGTAGCTAAACTTTTCGTAAATAAAGACGAATCTTAAGACACCACGAACTCGAAAATCCGTCAAGGCGGTAGGGGTCACAAAGCGTTACACATTCTTTCATACTTACACACACAAATCAAGATACGTTAAAAATGTTCAACTTTCAATTGTTTTTTTTTTTTTTTCAACTACAAAGGTTCTTTCAAGCACTCGAGCAAAATTTCGGCAATATCTTTTCAAATCCATTTTTTTTGTTCCATCATTTTTGAAATGAAATGAAAAAAATGTTTTTTTTTAAGATGTTTTTTTTTTTTAAATACGAGTAAGTATCTACTTAGCAGGTTGCTACAGTCCGTTAAAAGAACAGGTATGTACCCAACCTACCTTTACTAGTAATTTATTAACTATATGGCTTTTTTAAATATGAAGATTGCTTCCCGTGTAGACTATTCTTTGTACTCGTAGGAAATTAAAGGAAATGTTACTATCCTGTTGACATTGACTGCCGTCCGACGGAAGTAAACAATTTGGTACGGAAGGAAAGGTAGCCATTGACCCCTAAGATGGACCTTGAAGATGCTTACTTGAAGCTACAAATCCTGCAACAGGTACTTATCTATGCTACGACCAATATAACATAATATATCTAGAGATGGTGATCCGGATGTGTGCTATAATGTTTGGTACTTGTAGATTGGTGCTTTCTGATTAAATCTCTACCTACTAACTGCGTAGTCATTGTAAAGTCAAAGAATACTTAGGCTTGGTTGCACCATAATCCCAGTTAAATTTAAATAGTACATAGTACTATTTAACTATTATATATGGTTATATTTAGTACTATTAAGTACTATTTACACAATAGTACTGGTATAGTTAAAAAAAACTGGTGGAATACATTTTTCTGCAGTTATGATTGTAACGTAAGTTAAACCTAGATGGTGCAACACTGCCTAAATATAACTATATTACCATCTACTACGTAATTACGTAGTTACGTATAATACACTGTATTTGGCCAGAGTTAAGTTTTGTAATTTTCTAAGTAAAGTATAGTATTTCACAAGAAAAATAAATCTCATTTGACAATCTCAATCACTGTCCACTGTCCAGCTTTTTTTTATGGATAACTATATGCTGTTAGCCTCTAACGGCCTTCACAGTTTTACCGGACTTTTGGCGAACGAATGTAGCGTTAGACCCTAAAAACTATTATAACGTTGCAAGGGAGACTAGCGCAAGGGCACGGGTACGGCGCGGGTCGACTTGGGCCACCACCCAGAGAGGGACATCACCAGGGCTAGCATGCGCACCTCGACAAAATCTTCTCTACTCTTCATATCGTGAAAAATAAGACAAACGTATACATAAT
The DNA here is from genome assembly GCA_947579745.1 of Apocheima hispidaria. Taxonomy (NCBI): domain Eukaryota; kingdom Metazoa; phylum Arthropoda; class Insecta; order Lepidoptera; family Geometridae; genus Apocheima; species Apocheima hispidaria. The sequence continues at coordinate 1,938,144 of OX388159.1, forward strand.
CGTAGCCGTGTCCTGGTTTTTCATAACAAAAAAATGTTGTCGCGGTGCGCATGCTAACCCTGCAGACTTGCCCTGGCATTTCTAAAGACGCCTGCCCTGGGGCTCTAGCGGTTAAATTAATATCTGTTTGATTATTTGGAGAGAATCTTATCGATTTTCTGACAGATCCTGGGATTCTTCGACTCCGCTGGCGAGGTCGGTGTATGATTGCGAGCCGTTGGTAACCTTTGGTAAGCCTTTGGTAGCTTTCGGATCGGGCTGTCCAGCCCAATTCATGATATAGTAAAGCGGTGGAAGCTTTACTGTACGGAGTTATGGAACCAACACCATTCACCACTCTCTTATACGATCTGTATCCACAGCCCACGCTCATGCCACATAAACCAACAAGTTTTGTAAAATAATACAAAGCGGCGACATGTTTTTTTCAAGTTGGCGGCAAAATTTTAACGTTTTATTGGACTACCAAAGTGACAGTTTATTAAAATCTAACTTTTAAGATTAAAAAAAGTACTTGCTTAGTCAATAATTTGAAATTTAGTAAAAAAAAAATTTTTTTTTTATTTATTAATTTTTTTTATTTATAATTTAAATTTAGTTAATTTTGAGAATCGGGGTCTATTCTCAAACGGTCAGATTCAATCTCATCTCAAAAAACAAGTCGAACTTTGAGATTTCTTATTTTCAACGCTATCTTCGAGATATTCTCGATGGCTAGCGTTCGAGATACATCAAGTGGTCGGAGGCAATCGAGACGAGATACAGTCGAGATTGGAATCTCTAAATCGACATCAATTTGTCATATCTCCGAATAGTCTAAACAGAAACTAGGTTCGACAAACTTTTGCGGCATCTATATATTGCGACACTGTTCTTTCACAGCGACGTCTCATAAACAGTTAGTTGCATTATAAGCTAGATGTGGTAGTCATTTGACCTTGTAGCAGGCACGATACGATTCGGTAAGGCTCAGACGTTCACCTTTGGCTTTGTACTGCGTACCTACCTATAATACATATTATAGTTTTACGCGAGACAAGGAGTCGGAGAACTAACACCCAGACCCAGATCGTTCTGCTGCTAGGGCTTAGCACAGTAGGTATTTAAAAATTGTATTGCTGTCGCTATGTTTCCCGTGCAAGCGATAGAGAAAATTAGTGATTTTACCTAAATTTGTTGATGAAATTAGCGTTTCAGGGGAAAACTGATTTCACCCCCTACATTTTGTCAAAATCTTTTGTTTTTGATGGCTTAGTTAAATAAGCTTGGCTGCGTTGACAGATTTTGTTTTATGAAAAATATTTATGGTATTCAAAAAAAAAGTCACTTCAAGTGCTTGTAACTACGAAGATTGGTTTTGGCGGGAACAGGAAAAAGCCATGTCGCGTCATTGTATTATTTTCCAAAAATTATGTTATTTTGAGTTTAAATGTGTATAAATGGTGGATTTTTATTCGTGAACGTGCACGAGTGTTGGTGAGTAGTATAATGCAGTGAAACGTGACTTTTCGTAATGTTTCCAAAACTCCATAGAAACCCTGGTAAAGTCTCCACCACTTTACTGGGGCATGACTTGGACTTGACTACTTATTAATTTTGTTTGACTTAGACTATGCTGCAGATTTATTTTAATTGTGAAATGTTTGACTTCACTTAAAATATAACAATAATTGACACTGGCTAAATACACAACGTATGAAGTCAAAACTTAAGAGAAAAAAAGACTACGAAGATAAAGCGATAATTCAAAAAAATCAAACCTATAAGCATAGTTTTCACGGTGTAGATAGCATAATAAAAAATCATCGAAATCGGTTAAAATATAGAATTGGAAACTGTTGGCGCTTTGTGTACAGAGCTTTTAGTTTGTTTGTGTGAAGTAGGCGGTGTACTATATTCTTATTCTGTATCAGCCTTTAAACATCTCACTGCTGGGATATCAGCCTACCTTCGAAGGGTAATTAGGCCATATGCACCACGCTGGCCCAGTGCGGGTTGGCGGATTCACATACTCCATCGAATATCTTCTCCAGAAATACGCAGGTTTCCTCACGATGTTTTCCTTCACCGTAAAGCCAGTGGTATATCCGTACGTAAGTTCCAAAGAACTCATTGGTACGGGCAAGCCCTGGTTCGAACCCGCTACCTCACGAATGTAAGGCGAGCGTTCTCCCACTGAGCTACCACGACACTCTAATTAATGTTTATTAAATACGTTATTTCGCATATTCTGAAACCACACAAGCAATTTCTTCCAAGACATTAGACTAGCCTCAGACGGCCTCTTTTCGATGTAACGCGATTCTCAATCGATTTGCACTTATCCGGATTCCTTAATGAGTTGGGCCGTGATAACACTCGGGCTAGTTAAATCTGCTGATTAGTGTCAGTAGTAAGTTTCTTTAACGTGTACTTAGAAGCATCGATGTGCATATTGACCGAGCGAAGCAACGTCGGGTCTGCGGGAACAAGTCTGTCTGGATGAATATTTGACGATAGCTTGCGCATCGTTGATCTGAACATCATGAAATTTTGTACCCAAGTAGTTTATTTCAATTAGCCTTTAGGTTAGAAAATGAGAAGAATCGGTCCAGGGGTCGTGAAGTTATAAGGTGACTGTGGTGACAATTCGGCGCGAACTGATACTAGTTTGGTGGAGGGGTAATAACAGAAAGATTTTTTTTGTACTTTTTTTTGTCTCATATGTTTTGGCTCCACATGTTGTGTATTTAGTACACAACATGTGTAGTACTTTAAATATTACAATACTTGACACTGGTCAAGTATTGTAATATTTAAAGTACATAAAGTTAAGTATTTCAGAATTAAAATAAGTCTAAGTCAATTAAAGTAAATCACGGTCAGGTCCACGTCATGCCCCAGTAAAGTGGTGTAGACTTTACTAGAGGTTTCTATGGAGTTTTTGGAAACGACACGATGCGTCACGTTTCACAAAATTGAACTATTCACCAACACTTGTGCACGTTCACGACCACTTTAATTAATAAAAATCCACCATATTTACACATTAACATCAACATAACACAAGTTTTGGAAAATAATACAATGTCGCGACATTACTACTTCACGTTCCCGCCAAAACTGTTTTTTTACTTTTAAATTATTTTCTTTGGGTAATAAAATTACAAAGATAATGAAACTAGTTGATCGTATGTAGACGAATTCTTCTAAAAATAAACCGTACACCGGCTACTCGCGAGACGTGGTCATTTAATAATTAAATTAATTTAATTGTGTTAATTTGATGACTATGATATTATTGTTTAATGTTACAGTTGTCATACTATGAAATGTCGACTAAGAGTGTAACACGATTTAAAAAAACAAAAAAAGTTTTTTTTTTAGTATCCGGAGTGTCATAACTTGACCAATACTTGACCAGTGTCAAGTATTGTAATATTTAAAGTACATAAAGTTAAGTATTTCAGAATTAAAATAAGTCTAAGTCAATTAAAGTAAATCACGGTCAGGTCCACGTCATGCCCCAGTAAAGTGGTGTAGACTTTACTAGAGGTTTCTATGGAGTTTTTGGAAACGACACGATGCGTCACGTTTCACAAAATTGAACTATTCACCAACACTTGTGCACGTTCACGACCACTTTAATTAATAAAAATCCACCATATTTACACATTAACATCAACATAACACAAGTTTTGGAAAATAATACAATGTCGCGACATTACTACTTCACGTTCCCGCCAAAACTGTTTTTTTACTTTTAAATTATTTTCTTTGGGTAATAAAATTACAAAGATAATGAAACTAGTTGATCGTATGTAGACGAATTCTTCTAAAAATAAACCGTACACCGGCTACTCGCGAGACGTGGTCATTTAATAATTAAATTAATTTAATTGTGTTAATTTGATGACTATGATATTATTGTTTAATGTTACAGTTGTCATACTATGAAATGTCGACTAAGAGTGTAACACGATTTAAAAAAACAAAAAAAGTTTTTTTTTTAGTATCCGGAGTGTCATGCTCTAAATTTTGTAGCCGGTTTTTATAAAATAATTAGCCTTGTGAACAAAAGGTGGCGCCACCTTGAATATGATAAAGTGCTTGCGCCATCTATTGTAGTGTCGACGAATTCGGATAACACTCCCCTCTGTCGAAACCATGGTCACGCTTTATTGTGAAGGAAAATATTGATAAGACACATTGAGCTAATTTGTACAACACTGCAGGTGCCTTTATTGACTAAGCAAAATACATACAAACTTCAACTACCTAAACTACTTAACCTACTACATAAAAATAATAGTTGGATCATCCAGAGACCATTAAAGGTCTATAGATAATCCAAATGTTCAAGAACTGTACATTGCTAGGTCCCAGTGAATTTGAGTCACTTTGCCAAATTTTAGTCAGTCACTGGGTTTAAAAAACAACCTTATTTTGCATAAATAAGGCCGGGGTCTCGTAGTACACACATCGGCGTACTGTATCCAAATAATATACCACAAAGCGTAATAACAGAGCAAGCTCTAGCGAAGGAATTTGTGACGCTTAGCAAAGTGACCACAATTAAATGAGACATTTTATCCTGTGACACGTCCTCAAACGACAAAACTGAATAATTTGGAAAAAACTTTAATTTATATGAAAATTAACTAACTTGTTATTAGACTTCGAGGAGAAATCTTATTTAGGAAAAGAATAAATAAATAAAAAATCTTTTCCTTTCTTTCTTTCTAGGAAAGCTAGGAGGGAAAAGATGTTGTGTTGTACCTAAAGTATTACTATAGCCAGCAAATATCTTGAAAAATTATGTCATCTGCACAACGTTTGAGCGGGGAGGAACCCAGATTTTAAACGCTTTTCATTTTCACTGTCCAAGAAAATAAATTGTGGCTCAACGAGAGTTTTCGGTAGGTAATTTATTTTATAAATTTGACCGTAACATAGCAGGACTGTGGCATACGAGGATTAACCCGAGATTTCTACGTATATAACGTCGCCCATCGGCAAGTGACCGCCCGAAAAGGGCCTATAGTACGATTTCAGGGTTGGCCCCATAGTAAAAGCTGTTCATAATGATGTGTACTATAAGCACTTTTCGGGCGGTCACTTGCCGATGGGCGACATTGTGTTTGTATGCGTCAATTTTTTCCCCCACCACGCCGCTTTTTGCTCAAGTGCTTTGCCGGCCATTATAGAAACTTCGTTAGCAAATTCAAATTCGTAGCCGTTAAACCATAATAACCCATAAAGCTATTATGACTAAGCCAAAGTAATAATAAACAATATAATCGAGCAGATAACTTATCTTTTCGTATTGTGGTTATAAAAAACTCGAGCACGATTCGTGATGTTTTTAACGAAGTCAGTGGCCTTCAAAGAGATATCTAAGTACTAACCAACATTGTTCATATCTATGACACTAATAATAATTAACATATTTTTCTAAATGCAAATGTTGACGTGCTGTCAGTTTTTTGGTGCTGTCAGTTTGTTTTTGGTGCATCATTTTTGAATCTATAGTTTTAAAGATCGTTGTTATATACTGTTTGTAAGTTGAACGTAGAGCAGAGCAGAGTTCATTTGAGTTTGTAGCAGAGGACATGGCACACCTCTGAGAGGTTTATCTTGGTTTGTGTTGCTGATCCAAGAATAAATATGTAAAGTACACTTTATTATCATCATCAGCAGCAGGAAGATGTTCACTACTGAGCATAGGCTTCCCCCTGAGAGCGCGACACTAAAGGCCAATTTGCCATTTGCATCAATCGGTTGCCCACGACTTTTGTTAGGGGTTAGCAGGGCATGTGCCGGGGATAATTTGCACCCATTTTCTTTGCAAGCTACACCTATCACACTAATATGATAAATGCGAATGTAAGTGTGTATACTATGTATGTAGTGTTTGTTCCCGTTCAATTCTGTAACGGCTGGACGGATTTGAATGAAATTTGGTGTGGAGGTAGCTTACACCCTAAATTAACACATAGACTATACTTTTTATCCCGGAAAAATATTCGGTTGCAGCGCGGGGTGCAGCTAGTTAGATAATTGACCGAGCGAAGCGAAGGTCTCAGAGTTTACTGGGAAAAAAGGCATTTGTATGTGTTTGTATGTTTATGTGTATATTTTTTCGATGATAACTTGCGAACCGTTGATCCGATCTTCAAGATCTTCAAGGCAAGTAGTTCATTTCAATACAATTTTTAAGTTCAAATATGAGCTGAATCGGTCCGGGGGTTGTGAAGATATAGGGGTCGCGAGGTCTCAGTTCGGCGCGAACTACTAGTAAATAAATAAAATAATAACAATAACGTGTAATATGTCCGCAAATAGCGATGGTATCAATATGTCCGCCATCGTTACCGTTAATCATTGAAAAGTTTGGAAACATTTCAGTATTTAACGTAGAATATCAAGTTAGGAAACAGTGGTTTCGGATTACGAACGCAGCGATCTATGTAATCCTCAGCAAGGCCAACTTATTTGTATAGTTGGCAAAATGATGGAACTAAACATTTTATAGGAGTAACTGCTGTTTTTTGTTGAAGAAAAGCGGCGGTGGATCTTCTCGCCACTACAGTTATGTTGGTCGCGCTGTAAGGTCAACTGCTCAGGCTAGACTAGTTTTGATCTTTTGTCTTCCACAGTGTAGGTCGTATCTATTTACAACACAGATTCGTAACTGAGCGGAATGTAAAACTAGATTTTGATAGATCTAGGTAGAAGTTGAGAATTTATTAAGGCAGCAGTACTCTGCCGATTTAAGTAGGTCGCGCCATCCTTATGTAGAGTTCGTAGAGAGCGTTGTTCAGATTTTGGTAAGATTATGTAATGTTACCAAATTCGAACAATAGCCCAGTCAAGCTACGCACCTTAGTATGGAGGACCTGTGGGCTTATCCTCTAAGTTTGAAACGTTCGTGATTCTGATAGCGAGAGCATGCCATCTCGCTATCAGATGCAGAATGCCAACTTAGCCGTACTATGCGCGGTCCCGCTCACACAACTATCGCTATCGCTTTCAGAGTTACAGGATAGAATTTTTAACATAAATATTAAATTGTATTTGGTATAATTTGCTGACGTAGAATCAATATTAAATTAAATTAAGCAGTCTGGACGTATGGAACAGAAATATAGCATTTATGCTTTAGCCATAATACATTATCGTCGCCGAGGACTCACTGCCTTGCTTACGATCGTCGTCTGAAATAGACTCTAACGTAGCGCAAATAGAGACTATATTGTAAAATGTAAAATTTGAGTCTGTTCCGGATACGCATTTTTTTAAATTATTGTATATTAATATGAGAAATTAATTTTGCAATTTTGTACCGTAAGAAAAATCCTGTTATTAATTACTTCCGTGTCAAACGCTACATTGACTGGGCAACAACACGCGTCTTGAGCTCTGCCTAAGAACGGCGTGACCTTCTTGAATCGGTAGCGTATGCCGTAAAATAGTTTTTGCACATGGTCGTGGTCGTGTCATATCTATCTTACTCGCACATTTACAACTTTTTGTAGATAGTTAGTTTTAATTCTCTATCTATCTATCTTCTATCATAATATATCAACAATTCAAATAAATTTTCAAATTGATATATTTTAATTAGACGGATGAGATCGACAAAAACTAATTTTTTCGTCCCAAGATATGAAAATGAAAGTTAAAACATTTTTGTACTCTTGTCATGCACAGACACAACGTAGGTATACTTTTGGAAATTTACACTTTTTTTCACTTTGTTATCTACAATGATGTAAAAATGCCCGTGCGAGAGAAAGGCTGTCAGGTACAACATTTTAACCAGCGCGCCAAATTCAAATTTTCTTACGTTTTTGTCAAAATTTGAAATTGGCGCGCTGAGCGATACACTGCACCAATACTTTATGCTTCGGTCACAGCAACAGAGAAGTTTTTTTTAGTGTAGATGTCAACGTTCACACACTTGAAACTATATTGAAATCTGTAAGTCAAAATGTCTTTCTTAATTCGGCTTTACTGTAGTCTAGCCTAGATTCTATATAAGTCCGTGGGCTGACTAGCCTTGGCCTTTTACTTACTTGTAGTCTCCGCGGGTGTATTATGGTGCATACACATTCGACGGACTTGGGTGTCTTTCACACCTTTTCAACATTCTAAAAGAAAAAAAACAATGCGAGAATTAACAAAAAAACACTAGTTCTTATTTTGTTTATAACCTTGCAAATCGCTAAGACGACGTCGCTAAGAGTATATTGATTTATACCTAAAGCCCCAAATAAATGAATCTTATAACACAATTTTCATGATGATATTTCTTTTGTGGCTTATGAGAAGGATGCGGATTAGTGTTATAGCTTACTGTAGTGATGGAACGTGACACCGCAAAGATAATAAACCTACTTGATCGTGCATGTACAGAAAAAATCTCTTTACAATTCTACTCAAAGTATCGCCGTGCGCCGCGGGGCTTAAATTACAATACTGGTGGCTTAATTTTCATTCATGCACCTGGCAAGTTTATACTATTTTCCGCGTAATCATTTCGTGAGGGGCATAGATAAAAGATAAAAACTGTCTATCGGTTATGACATGGTCAGTATGATATAAGTTGCAACTTGTAGCCTAGCGCATTGAACGATCGCGATTTAAATCATGGTACAGAAAAATAAAAACAGGCAAAAATCTTGACCGAAAAGTGGCAAAATGAGGGAAAAGTTGGCTTACGACGAAATATCTTCGCGCAACGTTTACTCCGCCCAAAAGACCTAAAAGTCTGTTAGCACAGATTTTCACTTTTCACGATATTTGCCGGCTATCTTCGTAGATCATATTATACACTAGCTGCGCCCCGAGGTTTCATCCACTATCCTACAGGACCCGTAATTTTTTCGGGATAAAAAGCCTATGCATTAATCCAGAGTATAAGCTACCTCCATACCAAATTTCATTCAAATCCGTTCACCCGTTACAGAGTAGGACGGGAACAAACACATTTACATACTTACACACAAACTTTCGCATTTATAATATTAATGTGATAGTGAGCGTCGAGCCTTCGCTGAAAGATGGTTGACAAAAACCCAAAATTATATAACCGTTGAATCGTTAAGTGTATGGTCAGAGGGCATCCAATGTGTCCTCTAACCAGTGGGACTGGTTTGCACAAAATCCTCTCCGGAACGGGACAAACTGGATCCAACGAAGATCCTTTGTGGTATAGCTATTATAATACTCAGAATATAAACGACACTCATATTTCTCAAAAAATTGATAAACTCGTGGAAATATTACCTTTCTCTGTTTTAAACACTGTTTTAGACTTTCTTGGTGGCTTACTATATTTACCACGATTTTTAGTTTTATTGAGTTCCCGATATTTTGGCACCACAGATGAACACAGTTGCATGCGCCATGTTCACGGGCAGACATTCGAGAACATGAGTCTACCCGTGAACATAGCGCATTCAACTTTGCCGAAATATCGGGAACGCAACAAAACTAAAGCTCATGGTAAATATCCCGTGACTACTAATAGTAATGTTTTTCTATTTTATTTATATTTTCTATTTTTGTTCTTTGTCGGGTAACAGTCTCGCCGAATATCTCTATGTCTAATCATAATGAATTCGCCAAAAGCGAGTAAAACTTTTTTATACATCTATAAAAAGACATATTTATTTCCTTTTTTCTGTATTCTGTACCTGACTTGTTTTAATTAATTCAGATTTTTCTTTTTAATTAAATGAATTTTAGTTTATTGCTGTCTTTGTCAGTCACTAGGAAGTCACAACACAAAATAGTTCCAATCACAAAACTGGCTATTTAATAACGCATCAGACGATGCACCGCGGGCGTCCGCCCATAGAAATACTAGTGCTCTCTGTGACTTTGCTAAGTGACCCCCGAATACTGAAACGTTTGTTAACTTTGACAACAAATTAAGTCTATTTCTGCCTTTGTCTTTTGCTTAGTGCTAGTCAAAGGCAGCTTTAGAATTAACCTGTTGTCAAAGTTAACAAGCGTTTCAGAATCCCGAGGTTAGGCGCTGAAGCACAGTTTATTTGTTTGGACAATAATATCTACGGAGCCTAGCGATGTCCTTTGAATAATCAAACTTAAACCGCGAAATGACGTAATCCTTATTATGTAGGTCCAGAATTCGATATTTAGTGTGATTCACTTCAAATAAATTCTGGATCCCCCACAATGGTGAAGCGTTATATTTTATTTATCACAATAATATTATAAATGCGAAAGATTGTAAGTGTGTAAGTATATAAGTGTGTTTGCTCCCATTCAACTCAGTAACGGCTGCACGGATTTGGATGAAATTTGGTACGGACGTAGCTTCAGGGTTGTACCCTGGATACTTTTATCCCGAAATAACAGGTAAACATAACAGTAACCGAAATATATCAGTTCCTGTAGAATAGCGGGTGAAACCGCGGGGCGCAGCTAGTGTATTATAATAATAGCAGCTGGTGGTGAAACAGGGCTCAGATTAAAGTTTAGCAAGAAACAGATTAGCGAATGAGCGAAATTCTTAACTAATTAGTCTGGCTTCGAAGGCCGTCGAAGCCTCCGACATTTTAGCTCTGTGTCGTTTTCGAGTTTTGAAATCGGCGATGATTTGCTAATCATCGTTCTTGGCTAACTTTATTGTTCTGTAGAATAAAAGTTTAGTCGAGAGTTTTGGCGGGAACGTGAAGAATCCAAAACTAGTGTTATTTCGAGTGTTAATGTGTACGGTGAATTTTTACCCGTTAAGTGTTCGTGTACATGCACGAGTGTTGGTGAATGGTATAATGTCGTGAAATGTGAATTTTCGTGTTGTTTCCAAAACTCCATAGAAGGCTCTAGTAAAGTTTTCACCACTTTACTGGGGCATGACTAGGACTTGACCGTGACTTGCTTTGCTCAACTTTGACCGTGACTATGACTTGTTTGATAATATCTAACAAAACTTGAGAATATATATGTATACTTTACACTGGCAAATGCATAAGACGTGCGACGCCAAAATCCTCTTAAGAGGAAAAAATAAATAAAAAAATGTTTAGTCGAAGTCTTTTTACCCAACTTCTTTTTTTTTTTTTTTTGAAAGAGCGTAACGTTTTTGTGGTGCATGTGTATGTAGATAAGTCCGCTATAGTAGATAATCCTTGGCTTCAAACGACTTTAGTAAAGTCAAGTTAAAGCTACGAAAACGTTCCTTCGCCCCTTTACTGGGGCATAACGTGTAATTGACCGTGACTTACTTTGCTTGAGTTAGACTATGACTGAGACTTATTTTAATTGTGAAACATTGACTTCACTTGAAATATTAAAATACTTGACACTGGCTAAATACACAACATGTGCAGCCAAAACATAAGAGAAAAAAATCGTTCCGTCGACATAAAAATGTCACTTCCTGCAATTGACACCTGAAACGTGACATGGTAACGAGCAAGGATCTGTATGATGCTTCGTCTAAGGTAACGAGATACCTCAAGGATACCTCTACCGAGTGTCACAGTCGCTGTGACTTACCTGCCTACGGCGCGTCTCCCACGGGGAAACACTGGGAAGTCACAACACAAAATAGTGTATTTCAAAGACGGTCCGCAAACGTCCAATCACAATACTGGCTATTTAATAACGCATCAGACGTTGCACCGCGGCCGTCTGCAAATAGAAATAGTAGTGTTTTCTGTGACTTTGTTAAGTGACTTAGGGATTTATGTTTGGAACTAGTTTTTGTTTTTAGTTTCCCCGTGGAAGACGCGCCTTACAATGGGAAGATCTTTGCTCGCGAAACCGGTCCCAGATGTTGGCGATGCGAGACTGTGATAGAAGCTGGATTAATTGTATTTTTTTTATTCTTGCCCATTGCAAGACCTTGCTCGACTGCCCAAAGGAGGGTAAGCATTTCGGGTGGTTTGTGTGTTCTTTTGTGACTTTCTATCGCCAAACGGCTTGACCGATTTCGGACTGTGCTGTGTCAAAAATTGGTCTATAAGTATCTGGAAAGAAAAACCCGACTGCAAAATGTAATGACATTTCGGATATGAAGACGAAGACTTACTCCAGAAATCCCGTTAGACAATCCCCTGCGAAGGGGATTTCTGGATTTTTTGTCCATTAATCCCCTTAGAATAAAACCAAAAAAACAGAAATCCCCTTAGCCATTTATTTAATTTTGGTGAAGGGGATTATTGGACAAAAAGTCTAGAAATCCATCTTAACCATTTGTTTTATTTCTGCGGAAGTGGAATGTTAACGACTCCTCGCTCTAATATACACGATCAGATGTATAAAAAAATATCAACATTTAATATTTTAAAGCATTAAAACAAATTTGATACAGATTAAAAAAAACAGTAGACAAAAGGCTGGCGCCGACGACGTTTGATTATTGAATAGCAATGCTAATTTTCTGGCCGAGGTAATCACCAGCACTGCGGTGTTCTACCAGCTGCTTAGAAAGATCTTTAGAGAGCAATAATTATAACCCGACCAAAATAATTTCTGGCCTGTTAGGTCCTGGGCTGATTTAAGGTGAGGTCTAAGCGCAAAAGCTACAAAATGTAGTATTTTGAGGGCCTAGTTTGAAATGACGAGATTAAATAATCAGGTGCGAAAAATACTGCACGTATGAAATATAAATGAAAATACGTTTAACCGAATAGAATTTGAATAGAATCTGTCTTAGTTACAAAATAAAAAATCGCAAAATGACCCCTTGAAAAACTCTTCTGAAATCAAATGCTCTAAATTTTCAGCGGTGACTACAAATTATCTTTTACATATTAAATATCCAGGCTAGTGGTTTATACGGCGAACCACGTAGTTTTTTTTAAATTTCATTTGTAAATTTCTGATATTCGGCAAAAAAGCAATGAAAAACTACAATTTCCCGTTTTTTTCATCGAGTATGATATGCGATTTTCAACTGTAAGCCTTAGAACTTTGAGCGGGTACAATACTCATTTCAAATCACGATCAGGACCCGTACCGTGAGGTGCTTATTGCGATGATTGTTAGGTTCAGCCGACAACGCTGCGCGATCGTACACCTTATCGCGCGGGGATACGGTTCGTGGTCACGCAGCGTCGTCGGCTGAACCTAAAAATCATCGCAATAAGCACCTCACGGTACGGGCCCAGGCCTCGCCTTAAAAGCTTCCATTTGACATAAGATAAATAATAATATTGATGAATTTGTCGACTCATTCCGCGGGTCCAGTTGACGTAAGAACCCTTTTAAGAAACCTATACTTAAGTGTAGGTAAATAGGGTCGAAACTGATTGGTATTCAAAACACGCAAACATGAGTGAGCTATTCAAATAGGCTCCTAATTTGGCGAGAATAACGGCATTACAGAACCAGTGTGGTTAGAATGTTTCCTATGAGCGGAAGAGAATCGATTATTGTGGAATAAGTTGCAGTTGACAGCCTAATGCAGTTGGCAGGGACGGCTTCTACAAATAATCTCTGAAGAATCTTTTCTTTATCGCAAACACTATAATATATAATATATATATAATATATACATGGTCTTTAATCGGCTAGGGAGTGGTTGTGAGGAAGACACACACTACTTCTGACAAGAAAAAAAACAGACAACAGCTAAGAAGTAAACATTATTAGTTTTTGACCTGTCATTTAACGTGTTATTTTGTAAATCGTATTTTTCCATGACCGAAACGTCTTTTCTTGTACACACCCCAAATACTTCAAGATGCATTCAACTTTCTCTTACAAAGTAACTACTATTTAACCTGTGCTTTCTCCTTGGAGGGCATCAACTTTACCACACCTCAAGTGTCTACCTGACTCATAGCCCGACTCATAGCTCTCATGAGTGCTAACTGAAGAAAGTACTTACTAAATCAAACAAGAACCTTGTCTTCTGTTAATTTTATTGCTACCTGTAAAAACATCTAGTCATAGACATGATTGTTTATTTTGTTATAGTTTTAATTATATACATACACATAAAAGACCAAGACCTTTACTATGAAAACAAACAGCTTATGACAGAGACGTGAAATTTGAACCCAATACTCCTCAAATGCTCTAAGTGAACAACAGTGGGCTTATCCCGTAACTCTGAAAGCGATAGCGAGAGTTGCGCGAGCGGGACCGCGCATAGTGCGACTAAGTTGGTACGAGCGAGATGGCATGCTCTCGCAATCAGAATCACGAACGTTTCAAAATTAGAGGATAAGCCCGCAGGTTTTACGAAATTCCACTTTTAAAGGTGTAAAAAACACCCCCAAAGTTTGTATGGAAATTAAGTGAATTTCATGCTAAGGCAATGAAACTTTGTTTAATGAGCACAAAAAATAAGAAAGACGTCTTATGATTTTTCGAAAATCAACCCCTGAGGTGAAACGAGGTGTATCATTTACTGTAGCCTAGGCAAGCGAAGCCGTGTGGGCCAGCTTGTTACTTAAACTTCCGGTAGCGGCTTTTAGCAATAATTTTCTCTTAAGTATATAGATTTGATGAGCGATGGTGGCCGGTAGCATGTGCACTTTGAAATCTAACGGCACCCGCGTCGATCGTCGCGGATCAGTCTTCACCACTGTCTTAAATTGAGTACTTAAATAAGCTATGTGCAGTTTACGATGCCGTCGATCAAAAACGTCGTAAGGAAAATACGTCCAAGAACCTTAAAAAAAAAGGTTCAAAAACATAAATGTCATACAGCAATATGCACTGGGCCAGCATGGTGTATTAGGGCCCATCCTCTCTCTCTCTCTCTCTGAGAGAAAGCCTGTATCCTAGCAGTGCAAGAGAATATAATAATCTGATAATGATGATGATGATATAGGTTTAAGTAGACGGGTTCATGCGAAAATATCATTTATTTCATCATTTTGGTAAATAGGTGCATCAGACTCATGAAGTTTCAGAGTTATTTTTTATTTTTCTTTAATTAATGATTGCTCTTTTTTTATGAAACTGAGTGACGAGAATCAAGAATAAACCACACCAAGAACCACCACGATAGTTCACCAAAAATTTTAAACTTTTATTCCGAAATTGAGATTTAAATCTACAGGTTCCGAACGTTGCGCATAGGAACAATGTTCCTATTTTTAACCGACTTCCCAAAAAAAAAGGAGAGTTTTTTTTAAAATATTTGTTACCTCTGAGCTCCGTCATTTATACCGATTTGAACCGATTTGGAAAATCATTTTTAATTATAAATAATTCCAGATTAGTCCCATTTTTATCAAAATCCAGTAAATGGGATCCATGAAGAATTGAGGGAACTCAAATATTAGGCATACATACAACGATTTTGGTATTTTCATCAACAAGTCAAGCATTTGCATTTAGAAACTAACTTTTATAGGAACTGATGAAGAAGACCACAGATGGCCACCGGAACTTCTCAATAATAAGTATTTCACGAGTGGCGCCAAGAACATCAAGAGTGTTGGAGTCGGTTTTTTTGTTTGTTTGATATATACTTCCACAAGTAGGTATATATCAAACACTTGGTTCAATTGTGCTACCCAAAGACATACAGAATGATCATTCTTAGGTACTACCCAATGAAACTTGGACTCCTTTGTAGAGTTCGCCTGAGAAAAGTACCTCACCTTTACTAGATAAATTCAATCGATAAGTAGTATGCAAACATTACTTTGTTCCGGATTGAACGATATTTGTACAGATTGCTTCCAGAAAAAATACTGAGCTTAAAAGAAATTTAACATCAAGATAATATCACTTGACATCAGATTAATTCTAATGCTGCCTTTGTCTGGCACTAAACAAACGATAAAGACAGCAATAGACTGTTGTCAAAGTTAACAGACGTTTCAGAATTCCGAGGTAAGACGCTTATCATTAGGCGAGCGACTTGCTTGTCTCGTCACTCAGCAGCATATAAAAGAAAACATTTACAAATCACACGATCAAATCTAACTAATGTAGTTTATAAAATAGTTTATTTAAAACATGTGTAAGCTTCAAAGCGGAGCGCGAACATATTTATCACAGTCTTAATTTAGCACCACTTAGTCTTAAGTAATGCAACGAAGGTGAGTGACTCCGAACGATTTTGGTAACAACATGACTTACCACCGAAATAGTCACCATGCGAGTATACCCAATACCCAGTACTCGCCATTGCTAAAACACAGTTAAGGTAGAGCTTTAAGGTTTAATTTTAAATGATAGATAGGTATAGGTACCGTGTACGAAAATGTGATGAGAATGTGTAATGATATAATCTATTCTGTGGTAAAGCTGTAATCGTTAGTCACAGTTTTGATAATTTGAGGATTTACTAAATTTGATTACTTTGAGGAAGTTCAACTTTAATTGTGTGTATATATAACATTTATCAATTATATACATATTTACAATAAAATATAACCTATCTACCTACTTAAAATTAAAACAACTTAAATTATAAACAAAAATAACTAAATACAAAACCCTACAAGCCCCTTGGTGGAGGGAAGAGTGACCAGTAGTAAAATATAGGCTTAATATATATATATTTATACAGGGTAATAAGGAAAGGATATGCTAAACCGAAAGGGGCACGCAGTACTCATGATTGTGAAGAAATTTTACTATGGGACCAAACCTTAATTCTGGGAAAAAATATGTTCCATAAATTTTGTCGAGAGTCATTGACATTTTTCTATGGAACAACTGGTTTTTTTTCTCGATTTCAGGTTTGGTCCAATAGTAAAAGTTGTTCATAATGATTAGTACTATGTGCCCTTTTCGGCTTTTTTTTTGTGCCCTTTCCTTATAACCATATATAATCTCCAATGCTTTTTCGCTGCAATGTTGCGTCTAGTACAAATAAATGAGCGATCAATTATTTTATCGTCCACTTTTCAGATTTTACTGAACTAAATCTACCTAATTGTCACTTTAACTGCAACAAAATTACAAAAATTTATACATGAAACAAAAATGTTGTTAACCCGCGACATGTTTTTATTTATTTATCTGAAACCATTAAAATGATTTTGTTAAAGAATTCCTACTCATTTATCATCTCAAACAAATTATTAGGGAATAGGTCTCAGATATAGGGAACTTTCAACCGTCCTTACTAAGAAAACAACTCTGAATAAATATAAAAGGAATCCATTCTTCAACTTGACCTGAATTTCAGTTGGCCAGACACAATGTCCGCAGCGAATCGCTGATAGGACACGCGATGTTGTCTGATTGTAAATTAGTGCAAGTTTCAGAAGAATATTAGAAGTTTGAGAAATAAGAAAGAAAGTTCGTTTTTGAAATCCTTCAATATGAAATTTCTTTCGCATTGGAAAACAATCCCCAAAGAGAATGTAGATACTACACGATCACCGGTAAAATCCGATGTGTTTGATTTTGCGTACTTTTGAATCATTATAATTCTGGGTTAACATTTTGTACAAAACATTTAATCTTTTCTATTTCACTCAGCAACCGGTAAACCGGTAGCTTCCGCGACGTCGAAAGGAACGTCAATTCAAAGTAAAATACGTGATAATTTATCAAATTTTTGTAGCCTGTGTGAATAAATGTTTGTCAAACAATATTTAGCTGGGTATAATTATTATTATACTTCTCTAAGTGTGCCATTGTCTACTTTATCACTAGTTGTTGATTAATTGCCACAAAATAACAAAATTAATTTGTTGTAGATTATCTTCATATATGAATCTAAAGAAATGATGGCTATGACATCATTTCTATTCCACAGATAACACACCAGCTTATAAATCAAATTTTCTTTTGATAGAAGAGAAAATCGAAACCATCGGTTGAAATCAGTCGTTGCGTTAGCGAATGATTTAATTAATTTAAAAAATGCAACTTTTTGAAGTTTTTCGAACGATTCGATAGTTGGTAATTTCGCATGTAAATACTAAGGCGAGCGTTTCAAAAATCGACTCCCTGACATGTACCATGGACACATATGGATGGATGGATACATATCATCTTTGCAAACACATACCTTTAACAAATGCATATAGAAGTAGAAAATTGAAGTAGGTCATTGCTAAACTCCGATATCAGAAGGATAATAATGACATACATATCGTATGCACATGTGTGAGTAATCATGACAGCTTGGTACCTATACATTGACGTCATTGTGTGGGTGCTATCTCTAGTGACTATAAGCCTAGATATCCTTAAACACCACTTTGTACTCAAGCGGCAGGATATTCGCTACTGAACTGACATTAGCGTTCTACATGTATACACAATATGGCCTTACAAATTGGAAGCGTTACAGGAGTACCCATAATAGATCAATATAAAATATGCCATCAGTCATTTTGAACTATTTTTTTTTTCCAAATCTGCTTTGCAATTTTCCGCTGTCGTCACTCAGAGATGTTACATGTTAAATCTCTTGATGCCCAGCTATTACGCTGGAAACATTGCCCTTCAATACCAAGCGATAGTAGCACAGCAAGTTTATTTTTACCCGCGTTACACTCTTAGACGACATTTCATACTTAGTTTCAAGTTTCAATGCGGAACAGAGAAATATTTGCACAATACAATGTGTACCATTCCGCAGGCACGCGCACAGTTTTACTTAGTTTTTTTTTTTTTACAGTTTCTATTAAAAAGAAGGAAAAAAATAATTCGAGTATGTTTCATTCTCCTTCGCAAATTAAAAATAATAACATGAAAATATATTCTAGTCTTGTGGCTCAGTGGGTGGAGTTCCGCCTTCTGATCTATAGGCTGCGGGTTCGATTCCCACCCAGGACAAACATTGGTGTGATGAACATGGATGTTTGTTATTTGTCTGGGTGTTTTTATGTATTCTATGTATGTATTTAAAAAAAATTATTTTATTTATTTATTTTATTGTTATAAAACAATAGAGGTGGTAAACTAAAACTAGTTGGCCTTTTTTAATTTCCCAGCAGTGATTTTATTTCTTCAAAACTGTTGAAAATATGAGAAAAAGATGGCTCTGGCCGGCAGCTGGGTAGGTAAGCTACAGCTACTCAGCTGCTGGCCAGAGCCTACTCAGCTCCAGCAGGGCTAGCATGCGCACCGCGACAAAATCTTTTTCTTATGCAAGAACAGGACACGGCTACGATTATGTATACGTTTTGTTTTAATAAAACGGGAATACTCACGTTAAATTGAGTCGGTTATTCCGACTATAGTTTCGATCACATTCGGTGACGTTTATCAAGGAATGCTCAGCGAGACACGCGCGCGACCTCGTCTTGCCTTGCACTGCACCGTTTTATTAAAACAAAATGTATCAAAACCTCATTTCTCATTTTTCACGACATGCAGAGTTGAGAAGATTTTGTCGAGGTGTGCATGTCCAGACATAAACCGTATAAGTCTATAAAAGCCGCTTACTGTATCAACCTATTTATATATATGATTTGTCATTATTCTATAATACATCATGAGGAAAAGTAATTAATATGAGGATAATTGACATATAACATGACAACAGGTAGGTTAGTAATTGGAAATTTAATTATACCTAATGTTAAGACAGAAAGAGACATTTTCAATAATTTATACTTGGGATCAGATGCACTATCTCTATCGGCATTCAGTTCTATAGTACCTACATGTTTCATACAATCGCCTTTTTCATATTTCTCTATGGAACTCCCGTCTCTGAAGGCCTCGCTACATGGCCTGACCTGACATCGTGTGAAAGGGACAACTAGACTTGAATTTCACAGGAGCAATAGAAACAAACTGTTAAGGTTATAGCTTCTCCATTTCGCTCCCCCAGAAACTTATATATAGCCATCTCTATCACACGATGTCAGGTCAGGCCATGTATAGACACCCTTAAACGTAGTGATGATATTCTCTTTGGGTGTAGGTTTTTATAGTTTTTAAGTTTCTATATATAAATACCTAATAAAAAATCTAAATTTTAGAAGGAAAATAAGTAACTGAGTTAATACTACTAAGAATAAAAAATTGTCACCATTTTACGAGTAAGTTGAACCTCAGGGAAGTGCGCTTAACAGATTGGTTTAGGTATTAGGTCATTGGAGTATCTTCGTTTAACTATAGGTAATTACAGGAACTTTTACATGTAATTATCGGAACTTGTACTTACAGTCAGTTTTTTCTTCCTATGCTCCCTCTTCCCTGGAAATGTCCCATCACGATCCCGTCTTACACAACGTAATGTCGCGTTATTTTCCCAAAATGCCAAGAAGTTGACATTCTCAAATACCAGCACGATTCAGTCGGTAACTTCATGTACTGCAATGCGGAGAAACCAAATGTAACCTAGTTATGGCCTGCGGAGTTTTTGGTAATTAACAAACCTTTCATAGATTGTTATTCGAATGTCGTACTTGTAAAACACTAGCTGCGCGCCGCGGTTTGACCCGCTATCCTACAGGACCTGTTAAATTTTTCGGGATATAAAGTAACCTATGTGTTAATCCAGGGAATAAACTATCTCAAACCTTTAGTAGTTACATAGTTGAACAGGAACAAACACAATTATATACTTACACACAAACATTCGCATTTATAATATTAGTGAGATGCAACAGCAGAGTCTGCGACTGTAGTTTGTTTTACGTATTTAAGTAAATCAAAGCACTTGCTCTGTAAAAAAAAACTGCAGCGCTTCATTGAGCTAATTTAATTGTGGTTACTTTGCCAAACTTTATTCAAAAGAGAAACGAAAAATAAAACCTTATTCACATAAATATATCGGGGTGTGTAACTGTGTACTACACAACCCACAAAGCGAGCTCGAGCAAGTGATTAAGTAATGATGAGAGAACTGACCACAACTAAATGGGACATCGCAATGTAATGCGGTGTCACCTCTAGCACAACGCCCTTCAGCACGGAACACAGGAATTTTCGCACACTACTGCTTGGCGATTGAATAGCTGGCAAAGGTGTGTTACTTCCCCAGTCAGATTCTGCAAAAGAGTCCTACCACTACAAAAATAAATAAAACTATCTAGCTACGAATCTAAGAAATAAGAAAGACAAGTCGCAAACTTGGTGGACTTCTTGTAAAGTGATAAGTAGATCTTATGTCGCCTACTTGGTGGACTTCTTGTAAAGTGATAAGTAGATCTTATGTCGCCTACTTGGTGGACTTCTTGTAAAGTGATAAGTAGATCTTACGTCGCCTACTTGGTGGACTTCTTGTAAAGTGATAAGTAGATCTTATGTCGCCTACTTGGTGGACTTCTTGTAAAGTGATAAGTAGATCTTATGTCGCCTACTTGGTGGACTTCTTGTAAAGTGATAAGTAGATCTTACGTCGCCTACTTGGTGGACTTCTTGTAAAGTGATAAGTAGATCTTATGTCCACTACTTGGTGGACTTCTTGTAAGTGATAAGTAGATCTTATGTCGCCTACTTGGTGGACTTCTTGTAAAGTGATAAGTAGATCTTATGTCGCCTACAATATGGAATTCTTCTAAAGATAAGTAAAGTGAAAGTGTGATAAGTAGATCTTAAAGAGGCTATTATCGCTCAATTATATTGACTTTCTCGTGGTAATTAGCATTTCTTCGTAAATGTTTACAGACCATTTATCTATTTGGTGCATCCCTAATGGCTTCGTGCCCTCTCATTTCACATTCAGACTCCTTATGAGTCGCATCATCGCAAAATGGGATTTAGCGATATAAACTGGCACATTTTCCTTTTGACAAAGATAGCTGAGCTCAGGTAAAAATAAAATTGAAATTTATTCTTTCTTCTTCTGTTTAGAGTTTATCTCGGTTCAAGCCAGCCCGCTTTTATTTTCTTTTGTGTTTCCACTTCGCACGGTCGTTAGCAACTTCTGGGACCCTATTCCTGTGAGCTCGAGATTATCTCCGTCACTGTCTTTCTAATTTTGAATTTAATGGGAGTGAGAGTGACCGAAACCCTGTGAAAAGAAGAAGTGCAGTGTTGATATTTTTTTGCGGTTGCGGTTGTTAGCCCGACGACAAAGTAAGTGTTGGGTTAGCTAGGGTTGTTCCGTAGACTGTGGGAAGTTCAAAAGACGAGGGTTTTCAACTGGTTGGTTTTTGACTCCTTGCTTCAACCAACAATTATAAAGCATGGTCGAAATGCAAGTTATGTTTGAGTTGAAGTGTTTTCACTCTTGAGGTCTATTTATTTATTTAAGCCTATTTATTTCCTGATACGTTTACATTTTAATTACATTATATATTTCAAACTTAAACATTTTACACTTTAACTAATCCTTTTTAAACTTTACGTATTTGTATTTATATTACATGTTTTGCATTCGTTTGTATCAGGAACCCCTCTCAGGTAAAGGCCTCCTCCAAGGCTTGCCACCTTTCTCTATCCTGAGCTATTTGGATCCATTGTTGACCCGCTATTTTTTTGATGTCGTCATCCCATCGAGTGTAAGGTCTTCCTCTGTAGCGCTTGCCTGGTGGGCCTCGCCATGTCGTTACTGTTTTGGTCCACCTGTGATCTGTGAGGCGCGCTACATAACCCGCCCATTTCCATTTCAGTTTTTGTGCGTGGTTTAGTGCATCAATTGCTTTAGTCTTTGATCTTATTTTTGTGTGTCTTATCCTGTGTAGCTTTTTAATGTTCAACATGCTCCGTTCCATTCCTCTTTGACATGTAATTATTTTATTTTTTATCTGATTTGTAAATTTCCATGTTTGAGGTGTATAATTATAGTCAAAAAAAATTTATAAATATGTAAATAAATATTTTAGAATTATTTTCATTTTGATTTTCGTTTTGCAGTTTTTAGTAAGTTTCTATTTGTTTTCAGTGTGTAAAATAAAAATATTTTAAATATATTATAGTTATGCTCATGCAGCTATCTCACTCGCACATTTTGCAAGTTTTTTTAGATTGTAGATGTAGTATGCATTTTGAAAACTGTAAAAACTGTCTACCGTAAAAGAACTATTGTGACTTATCGTGACGAAAAACATCAAAAAATTCTTTTTTTTTTAATTTTTTTTTCGATCTCCTCCAATCCTCCGAAATGATATAACAGTTGAAGTTTTATTTAAAACATTTGTTATATTATCAGTCTATTACACGCTTTTTTTAAATTCACATTTTGCGTGTAGTTGATAGGCTTCTTCGTCCAATGTCAATGCAAGGAGCTATGTTCATTGGAACCGTTTATCGAGTTAGCTAACCATTGCATGGTTTGTTGGCAGGCTCCTTCGCCCCGTGTCCGTGCAAGGAGTGATGGAGCACGCGCTGCAGCACCGCGACCGCGTCGGAGTGCAGGACTTCGTGCTGCTGGAGGACTACCGCTCCGAAGCTGCTTTCATCGACAACTTGAAGAAACGCTTCTCCGAGAGTATTATTTACGTAAGTTACATAGTACTTTTTATAATACGAGACGAGCTGCTCGCTCGCCTGATGATAAATGTCTCGCTGGCCCACAACAGTAGGTACTTGAACTTTAAGGGTTCAAAGCCCTGCGCCGCAATGCACTGCGCTTGTCACCCTGAGATATTAGACGCACCACACACCAATGACACATTTGTGTGCAGTAATACATTTGTGTTACGTCGCACTCCCTTTGGACCGGAATGTGGTGTGCTTTCTGTTAGCGCACTCTCATTGAAATGTCCCCGCAACCTGCGATTCCTCACAACTTCGGGACATTTTTGCCGGAACAAAGATCTCATAATGCGCTATATATATATAGGGTATAACGCTATCTATATATCTGTGAACCCACCAACCGTCGCGACATTCAAACGGTAATGTTTTTGGGATGTATGTATGTTTGTGTGTTCCTATATTACTTCCTGTAGCCTAAACGGCTTCACCGATTTTGACGGGTGAGGTGTCGTTGGAGTTTTTAGTCCGGAGTAACATAAACAACATTTTGCAGTCGGGTATTTTATTTTTCTTTTACAAATATGATTTGCTTATAATTACTAGCGACACGGCCCGGCTTCGCGCGGGTATTAAACTACACACGATCACCCACTGGGCTAAACTGAAGACTCACTGAAAATTTAATCGAAATCGGTCCAACCGTTTTGCAGTTACATACATATATAGCCTTTTATACAAGGTGTTAGAGATAGGTGCAACATTATTGAAAGGTTTGTATCTATGTATCATCATTATGAACAGCTTTTACTTTAATCAAACCTGAAATCGTGAAAAAATCAGCTGATCCACAGAAAAATGTCAGTGACACTCGACAGAATGTATGGAACAGCTGATTTGTTTTCGCGATTTCATGGTTGGTCCCATAATAAAAGTTGTTTAAAATGATGAGTACATACAAACCTTTCAATAATGTTGCACCTTTCCGTAACACTCCGTATATTAAGATTATTATTGATAGCCTTTTCCTTCCACAGACATACATCGGCAATGTGCTGATATCAGTGAACCCGTACAAGAACTTACCCATATACGGGGAAGAGAAGGCCAAGCTTTACTACAAGAAAGCGTTCTTTGAAGCACCGCCACATGTGTAAGTAAAGGATATTGCTCAACCGTTCCAAGGATTAGGTTCGTTTCTTTGCGTGATAAAATCCGAAACGAGGATATTCGCCGAATAACCAAAGTCACCGATATAGCTTTCAGAGTTTGCAAGCTGAAGTGGCAGGCCACATCACTCGAAGAACCGATAACTGTGGGGACGAAAGGTTCTTGAGTGGCGACCACGAACCGGAAGAAGAAGCGTAGGCAAGCCTCCCACTATGTGGACCGACGACATTGTGAAAGTTGTGGGTAGCCGGTGGATGCAAGTTGCACGTTGTCGGTCGGTGTGGCGGTCTAAGGGGGAGGCCTATGTTCAGCAGTGAACGTCTTCTGCCTGATAATGTATGTATGTTCCAAGGACCTGCGCAACTGAATAGAAGGCAAGGGCCCGATTGCGAGCCCTAGGTAGCATACACACTGCGACAAAATCTTCTCTACTTTACACCCGACTGCCCAAGAAAGTCGGGCAGTCGGGTGTAAGCAGTGTATATAATGTTCTGGGAAGTATGTAAAATTTTGAGTATATAAATATTTATATAAGTATATAAGTATGTATGTTTTGTTTTAATTAAACGGGAATACTCACGTTAAATTGAGTCGGTTATTCCGACTATAGTTTCGATCACATTCGGTGACCTTTATCAAGGAATGCTTAGCGAGACACGCGCGCGACCTCGTCTTGCCTTGCACTACGGGCTGCGGCGCGTCGCGCGCGTGACGTCAACGGCTGCACTGCAGGTGCGGGGGCGGGGGCGGGTAGAGTATTGTGCTGCGTCGGCGCACACTGGAGCTCGTCCTCACTGCAGTCCCCAGGCGTGATATCGGGAACACTCCAGCATACAGAGCTCACCACATCAATACTAGTCTCGGCGGCACTCTCGTGAGTTCCATGAAGACAAGGTCTCCAAGTCGGTGGTAGGTGCCATCCTCCGTCCCTGTTGAAGTTTGGACGTCTGGAGATTTCGATGGCTTCCCTAACCTTGCGGGGCACATAGTACTTCTCACGCGCTAGTACTTTCGCCTTATCAAACCGCACATAGTGCTGCGCGCCAGAGTCTAGGCTATGTTCGGCCACCGCAGATCCGTCACTGTCCCGGTTCTTCATGGATCGTATGTGTTCCGCGAGCCTAGTAGAAACGTTTCTTCTAGTTTCACCGACGTAACACTTGCCGCAATCGCAGGGAATCATATAGACACCGGGGACACCCAAGGGGTCTCTATCCTTAGGAGAGCGAAGCAGCTGCCTAAGTTGTCCAGGAGGACGGAAGATAGTCCTGATGCTGTATCTTCGGCGTAACAAGTTTCCAATACTGTCCGTCACTCCTTTAACATATGGTAAGTAGGCTGTTGCTCTCTCTACCGATGTCGGGCGTATGTTTGTGTTGGACGATGCGCTTACAGAATGCCAACTCTGCTTCCAATTGTACCCGTTGTTATTCAGCACACCTCTGATGTGATCTAGCTCAGTATCCAGGTATTCCTGATCGCATAACTTCAATGCTCTATTTATAAGCGACCGTGGTACTGATGCTAGATGCGCTGGGTGGTGATGAGGGTGGGTCGTTTTCTCTCAGATATGTTGCTCCCTTTTACAGGAAAAACAGCTAGTTATGTGAAAGACTCATCACATTTCATACGGCTTCTAGAGGAAGTGCGATTGAGAGAACACGAGGTTATGGTGAGCTTCGACGTCGTATCACTCTTTACGAATGTACCGATAGAGGACACGATAAACATCATATCCGATTTGCTACAATGCATTCCCATTCCTATCGAGTATATAGAGTTGATACGTTTTACTCTGTCGAGTGGATATTTTGTGTGGAAAGGAGACTTCTACCTACAGGTGGATGGCGTTGCGATGGGCTCTCCTATAGCTCCAGTGGTAGCTAATATATTTATGGAGTGGTTCGAAGAGTTGGCATTAGCGAATACTCCATATAAACCGAGACACTGGTGGCGCTATGTTGACGACGTGTTTGCCATTGTACGCAGAGATGAAGTGGATTCGCTATTAGAACATCTGAATAGCATTCATCCGAAAGTTGGCATAACGGTGGAACGGGAACGTGAGGGAGCTCTACCTTTCCTTGATGTGTTGGTGAAACGTGATTCCCATGGCCGACTATCTCACACGGTTTACCGCAAACCAACGCACACGGACAGGTATCTCAGGGCCGATTCTCATCACCACCCAGCGCATCTAGCATCAGTACCACGGTCGCTTATAAATAGAGCATTGAAGTTATGCGATCAGGAATACCTGGATACTGAGCTAGATCACATCAGAGGTGTGCTGAATAACAACGGGTACAATTGGAAGCAGAGTTGGCATTCTGTAAGCGCATCGTCCAACACAAACATACGCCCGACATCGGTAGAGAGAGCAACAGCCTACTTACCATATGTTAAAGGAGTGACGGACAGTATTGGAAACTTGTTACGCCGAAGATACAGCATCAGGACTATCTTCCGTCCTCCTGGACAACTTAGGCAGCTGCTTCGCTCTCCTAAGGATAGAGACCCCTTGGGTGTCCCCGGTGTCTATATGATTCCCTGCGATTGCGGCAAGTGTTACGTCGGTGAAACTAGAAGAAACGTTTCTACTAGGCTCGCGGAACACATACGATCCATGAAGAACCGGGACAGTGACGGATCTGCGGTGGCCGAACATAGCCTAGACTCTGGCGCGCAGCACTATGTGCGGTTTGATAAGGCGAAAGTACTAGCGCGTGAGAAGTACTATATGCCCCGCAAGGTTAGGGAAGCCATCGAAATCTCCAGACGTCCAAACTTCAACAGGGACGGAGGATGGCACCTACCACCGACTTGGAGACCTTGTCTTCATGGAACTCACGAGAGTGCCGCCGAGACTAGTATTGATGTGGTGAGCTCTGTATGCTGGAGTGTTCCCGATATCACGCCTGGGGACTGCAGTGAGGACGAGCTCCAGTGTGCGCCGACGCAGCACAATACTCTACCCGCCCCCGCCCCCGCACCTGCAGTGCAGCCGTTGACGTCACGCGCGCGACGCGCCGCAGCCCGTAGTGCAAGGCAAGACGAGGTCGCGCGCGTGTCTCGCTAAGCATTCCTTGATAAAGGTCACCGAATGTGATCGAAACTATAGTCGGAATAACCGACTCAATTTAACGTGAGTATTCCCGTTTAATTAAAACAAAATGTATCAAAACCACGTCAGTTTTCATAGTAAAGTATGTATGTATGTTGGTGTGTTCCCATAATTCCTCCTGTAGCCTAAATGGCTTGAGCAATCATGATGAGTGTTTGTCGTTGGATTCTTCTTTCGTCCGGAGTGACATAGGCAGCCGGGCATTTTTTTTTAATTCTTTCAGTTTTAGGGACTTTTAGACTTGCAAGTGTATGTCAGCCCCATCGTATCCTTATAAGCTAGACATAATTGTATCGAATATTATTTAACACAGTATGGTATAATAAGCCAACCAGGCAAACGACTGGAGCTGGAATCATTCAGAAATGAATTCACCATTCTGTAAATCATTCTAGCTCCCTCGGAGTTAGGATCGGATATAATGCTATGGATTACCCCCACACTGGACTCTCTTACTTCAAGCTCAGCAAATATTTGCTCTCTCTAAGTTCGTTTTCTTTTAATTATATTACTTATCATAAAGAGGAATTTAAGCCTCTCTTGTGAAAATCGATCAAGCCGTTTATGGTACAGGAGCTAATATAGGAACACATAAACATACATACTTACATACGCAAACGCATTGCCCTCATTGGATAGTCAGGTGAAAATTCAGGTCAATCCATTGCTCTGTTGTTGCGAATAAGAAACAAACAAACCAACAAACAGTTTCGCATTTGTAAGGGATGCAGTGATATTATTTCAATTGGCTTTATAAATAAGAAGCATTCATTAGAACATATTATTCCAAAGGCTATTCGTTATCAGCTATCGAATATCTGTTATCACTCGATACTAAACACGATTAGGTTACTACGATTAGCGAAATGTACAAACAGACGTGACGGAAAACACATGCGATAATAATCACAATGCTACTTCAAAAAAGTCATCATCATCAGTCTGAAGACGTTCACTGTTGGACAAAGGCCTCCTCCTCAGGGCGCCATACTGAACGACAATTTATGGTTTGCATCCACCGGTTACCCGCGACTTTCACAATGTCATCAGTATATCTAGTGGGAGGCCTATATACATACTCTGTGTCTTCCTGGTCGTGGTCGCCACTCAAGAGCCTTTCTTCCCCACCGGTTATCGGTTCCTCGAGTGATGTGGCCTGCCCATTGCCACTTTAGCTTGCAAACTCTGACAGCTATATCGGTGATTTTGGTTTTTCGGCGAATATCCTCGTTCCGAATTTTATCGCGCAAAGAAACTCCGAGCATAGCTCTCTCCATTGCCCGCTGTACTTGAAGAAAGTACAAACTGTATTTACTTGATTCATCAAGTCCCATTTTTTTTGGGGTGGGTGGAAGTCTTCTATAGGTACCTGGCTTCGTTGAATGAAAGGTCATTTTCATTTAAATCTAATGCTCTTTGTTGATGCTAAGCATGAATAATGTTAAAAAGCCTGATAATTAAATTAACAGCTTTGCCCTAAAATTTTCATTTATATTTACACATTGTAATTTTCAATTTGAATGATAATGTTGTAATATATGGCTTTATATGGGGTTTCTGTCTGTTGCCTGTCTTTCTGAAATAAATGTTTGTTTTACTAAAAAAAATCTTTTATTATTTCAGGTTTGCCATCGCCGACAACGCCTACCGATCGTTAGTCTACGAACACAGAGAGCAATGTATCTTGATCTCAGGTAAATTACGATTCATCAATACATCATTAGAATTAAGATTTCAATTTATCTGTTTCATCGACATCATTTGAAAACGTAAATATTGTTTGTTTTTTAACTACGCGAGTATAAAGGGAGCATATAGGGTTCCTTATATTAGAATTTCCTTCGCAGGGGAGTCGGGTTCCGGCAAGACAGAGGCTTCAAAGAAAGTGCTGGAGTACATAGCGTCGAGGACGAATCATCTGCGTAATGTGGAGAATGTCAAGGACAAGCTGCTGCAGACCAACCCCCTACTGGAGGCATTTGGAAACGCTAAGACCCATAGGTACAGTTTTTTTAGTATTGACGAGTAGATACATAAATGATTATATTGTTATGTGATTATTATTACATATATGATTATTATTTGGTAATCACAAACCTCTCACAGACAGCTTCTGGTAGTGGGACTTTTCAGAAAACCTTATTAAAAAGTTTGTGTGGAGATTTTACTTAATTTTTTATCTTTCATATTTGGCTCCACACAGCGTGCTTAGCCAGTGTCCAGTTTTGTAATATGTCAAGTGAAGTATAAAAATATGTCTCAGTCATAGTCTTAGTCCTCAACTTCAGTCGCCTCAGGACTCCAAGTCATGCTTCAGTTAAGTGGTGGAAGCTTCACGTTCAAATTAAAGTCATAAGAACTAAAATCAGGATATTTATTTTCTTAGCAATGTATGTAGTGGCCTTATTTAATAAGGACAATTCTATGGAAGTAGTATTATTACCATAAAATGTAGCGTATGACACTCTGGAATTCGAGATAAATCGAAATACACCTCACCTCACATTTCAAAATTGGTGAAAGTCACACGGGAACATTACATGATATAATTGAAAAATTATATTATATTATATTATTCTCTCTTCTTGGGCAATCGAGTAAATATTCTAGACTGCTTTACTATACTTTACTTTACCTTCAACCTTTTCCTCAATCGCACACTTTGTGCTCGTTTTATCTCTTATTCGTCAAAAGTATTTATTTATTTATTATCTCAACAGGAACGACAACTCTAGTCGTTTCGGCAAGTACATGGACATCCAGTTCAACTACGAAGGCGCGCCGGAAGGTGGTCACATCCTTAACTATCTCCTGGAGAAGTCCAGGGTGGTCAGCCAGATGGCTGGAGAGAGAAACTTCCATGTCTTCTATCAGCTGCTGGCTGGTGGTGACGATGAATTAATGAAGAGTCTCAGGCTGGTCGGCCGGCCGGAGACTTACAAGTACACCAATGATACGGTGAGGTTTCAATGGTGGTGCCACATGCTTGAAAAGCCGCGGAAAGCGCAAATCAGTGTGAACAACTTAAAATAAAGCCTGGAACTAGCTGAAATTATGTCAAATCTACCAATCGAAATGCTTTAAATAGTCATATTTTAGTGTCTTCATTTGGTATAGAATAGAATATAAAGAACTAGTTGTATACTCCCAAATCTGCAAAATCCTGTCACGTTTATGATGTTTATATGATCTAACAGAGAAAATTAGGTAGCCTAATTTCTCCACGTGGCAAATATACCTGCCTCAAAAAGCAGAACTAATCAGCGCTTTCTGTCTCTTATCCGGCATTATATCTTCTTGTCCTAGTACGAGCAACTAGGTAAAAAGCAAAAACAAAGCAATTGAAGAAAAAAGCGTTATACTACCGGCACCGTGAAGCTCCTTACGAAATTCGTGTATGTGATTTCTCATATCAATGGAGACTCTTCATCTTCTTTTTCCAGACACCCCAATCAATCCAGAAGCAAAATGACTCTGAGCAGTTCCGTATCGTTCGCGAAGCTATGAAGGTCATCGAGCTGCGCCAGTCGGAGCAGCAAGAAATCTTCGAGATTCTCGCAGCCATTCTCCACCTCGGGAATGCGAAGTTCATCACCAACGACAAAGGCTACGCAGAGATCCTGTCACATGATGCTAACAGTGGAAACGTGGCTGAGGTAAGACTGTAGTAACTATGACTCTCACAGCTCTCCACTAAGTTTTTTTGTGTCAGGGATACCATGGAAATCACGAAAGCTCAATTAGGAAAATTATAATGATTATATGATTACTTTCGTAGTACTTTGTGTGATAACTTTTAGATCATTACAATTGCTAACGTCAGATAGATTTTATAACAAGAAAGGAATCTAACTAAAACAACAGCAGCAAGTTGTTGCTGTTGTTGTTGTTTTGTAGTGGTAGGGCTCTCTTGCAGAGTCTGCCTGGGGAAGTACCATACCTTTGCCAGTTATTCAACCGCCAAGCAGTAGTGTGCAAGCATTACTGTGTTCCGGGTTGAAGGGAAATGTTTCCAGCGTAATCACTGGCCATACAGAGATTTAACATATAACATCTCAGGGTGACGAGAACAGTGAATTGCCGCGCCTAGTTTTGAAGGATTGTTTTCGCGTACCCAACCTCTTGTGAAATTACCTACTTCGGTAGGGCCAAGTTTGTCGTCAACGACATTAGCTCAGGTAAAATCGGAGTGAAGTGAAACGTGACCTGCAAAAACTATAGAGTAAGTTACATTGTGTTACGAAATAACTTCTTATAAATCTTCTTCATACCTTTCTGTGGCTCTTTTGTAATAGTGCATGGCTTTGTTCAGGATTCCATTTCATAGCGTCACCTTTCAAAGTTTGTCATAACAAGAAACTGCATATAAGTACATAATGGATGTAGTATAGCAATCAATTTCTATCATTGTCAAGATCCATATCCGATGAGGTTACAAGTCGAGGGATCGCAATTCATGAAGTCATCACTAGTGACTTGCCAATAATTTGACGAGATGCTTTCGTGATGTTAAATCTGTGAAATGGTCCACAGAAATATCAAACAATGTGAACAAAAATTCAAAAACAATTTCCTTTTGAATGATAATGCTGACTGTATATTTTGATTAATTGCTCAGTAGAACTACCTAGAATCTATAAAAGCGTGTGAACATCACTATTTTGTTGTAGGTGTATAATCAGTTTATGGAAGATAGATAACTGATCAAAGGTAGAACAATAATTACGTCAAGAGTTTTTTATGCTGTAGATAAAAAGTACTTAAGCGTGACAATGGAGTTGAGTAGACACTTTATAGCGTAAGCAGGTAGCATAGTCTCTCACGGCGAGAAAACTGCTTACATTTTAAATGTAGGCTGACTGCCGTCTTTCTTATGTTTTATCCATCAGTGCCGTGTGAACTCTTGCATATTAAGTTACCACTTAATTAGTTAGGTACGTTTACTTGAAACAAGTATTAAAATTAAAAGAAAAAACGTCGTCTCCAAAATGTATGATATTTAGGGAATAGCGTACATGCGTATCAAATGTACGAAGGGTCTTATAAGTGATTGGAATCGAAGTCGAAGCTCTCTCTCATCTATGGAAGCGCACCATATAACGGTCAAAATCAAATAAATAGACTATTAAAATTAACTTGGGCGTAGCATGGGAACGCTTAGTCTCGGTCCCCGCAAAACGCGCTTTCTTCCGCTCTGCTCCGCGACTTCCTATGGTGCGTTTTTGTCAGTACAACGATCTCGTAATACTGTTTCTATAGGAGGTTATCTGTGAGCGCAAAACACACGAGTGTGAGCAACTTCTGCGAGTCTTTAACTACAGCTATTGTTTAAATTTGTTTGAGTAAACACGTTGTGCGAATGCTATTGTCCTATGTAATAAAACACAATCGCTGACGTAAGGATTTTATAACGAGTACGTTCAGGAAACGTAAATCTTGGACACAGATAATCATGGACGTTCATTGGGTTCGAGAGCCTAAATTAACTAACTGTATTTTAAATTAAAATTTAAACAATAGTTTGAATTGTCAATCGGAACGGAAAGACACGATAAAAAAGCAAAAACCATAGTACGCTTATCAAAACTGCAACTAAATATGAAGTAGGCAACTTTTAGGATATGTTGTAATGCAGCCTGAGCCACATCCTCTTCTGATACATTGATGTTATCTTCTATTTTAGACAATGATACAATTTGTATTTTGGTGAGTAAGTGCCTAACTGTTGATAACACCGTGTTAGCACGAAACGTAACTGCATGTAAATGACACTAAAATTAATATGTAATGCGCCAATAAGGTGAGCTTCGTGTTTATTGGCAGTTTTACATTTAGGCTGTAGGAACAAACAAACACACGCATAATTCTTAAAGCACCAACTTCAGAAAGTCAAGATATCTATGATTGTGGTCAAAAACCGATAAGAATCTGAGGAATTTGATATGTCTCTTCCCCTTTTTTTTTAGCAAAACCTCAAGAAGAAGAAGAGATGCGATGAATAATAAATATATTAAGCGTGTCTACCGTAGCTGTACCAAATTTTACATATTTAGGGGAAAAAAGGAAAGTTGTGTAATAACTAGCGGCTTTAGGCGATCTAAAGCGATCTCTTCCAGGAAAACTTAGGAGACCTGTTCTGGCCGATAATGAAGAATTTTTTTATTTTTGTTTTTATTAACAAATTTTTCTAAAAGTTCACGATCGAGTTTACGTTTATTCAAGGGGTACAGGTTTTTAACAAAGGAGGTGGTATTCGTACAGTTGTCGGTACAGTACTATTTAATTATTTCCCAGATCCTCAAAATAAACCCTACCAGGCTT
This sequence comes from Apocheima hispidaria, assembly GCA_947579745.1. NCBI lineage: Eukaryota > Metazoa > Arthropoda > Insecta > Lepidoptera > Geometridae > Apocheima > Apocheima hispidaria. Next base: position 1,972,021 of record OX388159.1, read on the forward strand.
CGCGAGGTCCTGACCAGTCGAACCATCGACGCCAGAGGCGACGTGGTCTCCACTCCGCTAGACCTCGAACAGTCGCAGTATGCACGAGACGCCCTCGCCAAGGCCATGTACGACAAGCACTTCAGCTGGCTGGTGTCGAGAATCAACGCTTCTCTGGCTCCGAGGGAGAAGGATGCCAAGTCCTCCGTGATTGGTATCTTGGATATCTACGGTTTCGAGATCTTCCCAAAGAACAGGTGGGTGGAAGAATCTTCTGAAGCATTTGACATAGGTCTTTCCTCTTTAAAAACTTCTGGTTTTCAAAGGTCCTTCCACATCCTCTCGTGAAAGTTCTTCAAACTATTATTTGCAGATAAAACGGCGGTGATCCCTGCATTATAGAAAGATAAACAATACGCATGTGTTTGAGAAATCATTTGACTACGCTCGCAATTTCAAGCTAGCGAGAAAAATACTTTCTTATCCCTGCTCTGTACCTGTTGTCAATTTCCCAAGTTGTCTCCTTTTGTTTGTCCAGTTTTGAGCAGTTCTGCATCAACTTCTGCAACGAGAAGCTGCAGCAGCTGTTCATTCAGCTCACGCTGAAGCAGGAGCAGGAGGAGTACCTACGTGAAGGCATCGAGTGGGAGCCCGTGGAGTACTTTAACAACATCATAATATGCGACCTTATCGAGCAGAGGCATAAGGGTAACTATTTAAAAAAAAAACGGGAAAGTATTAGACTTGCCCAATAAAATCATCTAAAGATTAGCCAGAAAATGACCATTCACATCCTTCTGGTTAAATTTGTGATTCTGTTCTATGCTTTCTCTTTTTGATTGCTTTAATAAACGGCGCTTGCTCCGACACGTGTAAAGGTAACTTCTTTGTGGAAAGAAAGCGGTTTCTCATCTACCGTAGCTAATCTTCTCATAGTCATATCTGCGAATTCTGCGATCCTCATGCCGCCTGTGAAGCATAGATTATGGCAAAAGGAGAGAGGCCAGGGCTTTGTTCAGCAGTGGACGTTCTGGCTGATGATGACAGCTGATAGCTATTACATTTTTAATTTTTTTGTTATTTTAATTGTTTATTAATTCCAGTATTACAAAAAATCTACATGCTTGCTTAGTCCAATCTTATAATTAAAGATTAGGTATCTAGTAGGCTAAGATTATGTTTACTTAAATTCACATTAGAAACAAAAGACTCACGTTACTGTAACTGCTGTAAAAGTATGTCAAATCAGGCGAGCTGGTGATTAAACATAACATTTTTGGCTGTTTCAAGGTGTATAGGAAAAACCTTAATAATGACGAATTAAATGATATGCTAAACTAACCGAACACCCAAGAACTCCTAATGAATGCCGCAGTTTTCGACAAAGTACGCCTTTTCTAATGTTTATTCTTATTTTTTTTTCTCTGGTTAGGTATCATCTCAATCCTGGACGACGAGTGCCTGCGACCCGGAGGCGCGACGGACGACAGCTTCCTCGAGAAGTTGAACCAGCACCTCGACGGACACAACCACTACAAGTCGCATCGCAAGGCTGATACTAAGATGCAGAAGATCATGGGACGAGATGTGAGTTCACTGCTTTTCATTTTTACATGAATTTTATAGTTAGGCTAGGTATACTCTGCATCAGCTTTTTATAATCCCACTGTTGGGATATTGGCCTACCTTCGAAGGGTATTTGCATCCAAGCTTGCCGAGCGTGGATTGGCGGATACGACATCAAATTTCTTCTCAGAAAATATTGGCAGCATTATATGCAAGCTTCCTCACGATGTTTTCCTTAAACGAAAATCCAGTGAGTATATGTGTACGTAAGTTCAAAAGAACTCATTGGTACGGTTTCGAACCCGCGACCCCACGAATACCAGGCGACCGTGCTCCCATTGAGCTACCACAACTTAGGCTAGGTATACGTTGGACCACAATTCACCTGATATGGTCCAAGTTGTTAAACACTCATGGATCACACTCCACTCGCTTCTCCAAAGTGTGGTTTGCCAAAATAAGTAAGTACAACCGTTCCGTTTCCCTGGGCTGCCTGAAGACTTGGTTTGGCCATTCAATACGAACTTACTTATAACCACACAGCCGTCCTATAGATTGAACATGATAATTGAAAGAGGAGAAATACGAGTCGAAGTTGGCAGATTTGTAAAGCAGTGAAAACAATGTGCACTGCGATGTTTATTATACCATAGGCTACTTACTGTGACACGTCCTTCCCAACATTTCCCCGTGCTTTCACTTTATCTCCTTTGGTTCAGTCTGTAGGCACACCTTATGAAGACCATGTGAAATCGTTTAGCTGTTACGGCAACAAGCATTCACATTCACAAACTTTCCCATTTAAGCGTACCTATCCACTTTTTACCTTATTATTCGATCTCCAATATTTAGACCGGTAGTGTAAGTCATAATCAATTAAGTAACATCACCAGCATATAACTTGATCATCTTCTTAAAATTTCTTTATTGTTGTCCTCAGGAGTTCTGCCTGGTCCACTATGCGGGCGAAGTGACGTACAACGTAAAGACCTTCCTCGAGAAGAATAACGACCTTCTGTTCCGTGACATCCAGAGCCTCGTAGCTACCAGCGGAAACTCCATTGTCGCTGAATGTTTCAAGGTATCTACGCAAACATTATCTGAAGATTATAAAGTCTTTCATTGATTTAAGGAGACATTTGTATAAAGGCTACTTCTGGCACTAGCTCGTGAACTCTCTGTACGTAAAATTTCTGGTGAGCACAATCGTTCCTTTCTATGCAGGGTTGGATTTGGACGCTATGAAAATAATCGAATGTGTCGGTAAAAAATATAGTACCTATTTGTAAGAAGTAGTAGATACATCAGTATTGAAGAAATTGCAGTGACCGACACATTAAAAATAAATTGGCTAGATAACAGTGGTAAAAACTATGCTAGATGAGGCACACTTTCTTACGAGATCAAACTCTAATCCCTCGCAACAAATGCGTTACATAAGAAGTTTACTTACTAATCTTCTTTAAGAAACCTCTAGTTCAGATACCAGTTATCTTACAGGTCGGATTACAATTTTAGTTATTCTTTATTCCTTTGATTTCACGGGTAAAACGATTTCACTACCTCAGGACGTGAAACTGACGAGTAAGAAGCGCCCAGAGACGGCGATCTCTCAGTTCAAGAACTCGCTGAACGAGCTGATCAAGATCCTGAGCAGCAAGGAACCCTCGTACATCCGTTGCATCAAGCCCAACGACAACAAGGCTCCTAGTAAGTCTTTAAGCCATTTAAGTAAGCCCATATAGGGGCTGTTCCATCTATCCTCCAAGCCTTTAGTAGTAATGAATGGAAAAAAGTCTGACCTAAGACATATACCTTTTTATTTCACATTTCTTCTGCTTAGTTTCTAATGGGAAAGTCTATGTTTTAATAGATAACATTTATTAATAAAATAAAATATGGACAGGCTTAGAATTATTCTAAGTGGATAAGTTTTTTGGCAAATGGGTTTACGATCACTTCACCTGATTTTTCTGTTGGTTAGCGACTATGAAATAAAGTTGGAACGCCAAGCGCGTCCCAGAAGCAAAATAACACAGAATATAGTTTAACCAATGGCAAGACAAATCACCCGTTATACCACGAGCAATAAACGTTACCAAGTAACTTAAGAAAATGTAATAAAACTTTCTTCATAATATTAAATGGTTTTAAACTAGTGTATCGTTTCCAGTGCAATTCGACGAGAAGCTGGTATCACATCAGGTGAAATACCTCGGGCTGATGGAGAACCTGCGCGTACGCCGCGCCGGCTTCGCCTACAGGAGGACATACGAAGCCTTCTTAGAGAGGTACACCCAACACACAGAATACCCCTATTGATAACAAATGCACCAACAACACAAAAATATACATTTCGATGTTACTCACATTTTTTTTCTTCTAAAGTCTGAACTGCTCTACTCTTCCTGAAGCCTTGTTTGGATTTGAATACTCGAAGCTATTTCCAAACAACAACATCAGTCAAAAATTTAGCGATACCTCAGTTACTTAATACCTCAATACTCGTCTACATTACAAACACAGTCCGAACTGGACTTAACTGAAGCCAAAGCGTCTAGATTTCTCACCATCTCCAAGTATACTTATCCTCAAGTAAGCAACTCGCCGGTTAAAGTGGCAAGTTACTGTATCTAGTAACTAGCACATAATTTCAGAATAGCTTTAACCGTCACAAACATAATCTGAACAGAAACTAAAGTTACTTGAGATTTTACCCACTAATCGGAAAGTAGCTTATCAACACTGCTTGGAATGATGAAAGAAGCCTTCTTAGATTTCAGCGTTTTTCTGACACTTATTTGCTTACGATGATCAATTTGTGATACTAATCTATCGTTTTTTCAGGTACAAGTGCCTGAGCGTGGACACGTGGCCCAACTACCGCGGCGCGGCGCGAGACGGCGTGCAGAAGCTGGTCGAGGTGCTCAAGTTCGACAAGGAGGACTACAGGATGGGCAAGTAAGCCATCCCGCTTCAATCTTTTAGATTTTATTTTTTATGGCTAACCGCGTATCAAACCACAGCCTGAATGTTAAGCGACGATCAACACACATGCCTTTTCCCTTTTTTTTTTTACGAGGAGGAATCTTCACGCATGCACCCCAAAGCAAGCGGGTATGTGCAACCGGGCTATGTGGCATTAGAACCCCCCGGTTGCCTACCTTGGTGCTTGATAGATGGCTCCGCGATCTCCACGGGAATGCACCGGAGCTCTCAGCACTCCGCTTCAGCTCTACCTGGGACAGATACGAGCTGACAACGCCAGCCACTCGACGTGGTCGTCCTCCCCGGGCTCGTTTAGGTAGATGGTTAGAGCAGCTCTAACCATCCTCGGGCCCAAAAGCCCCCTTTAGTAGGCTTTAGTGCTCCAGCATCAGGGCGAAGGATATCACGTTTGGGCTATAATGGCAACTGGCTCTCGACTGAGGCTGCCATAGAGTCATCAAATTACCTCCTGTGAACTGCAATCAAATAACCGCCGCTGTTATTTCGTGATCCACGTACAGGCAGTACTCAGTAAATTAGTAGCGCTAAGCTTAAGTTCGATAAATATTTTTCCTAAATTCAGTCCATTTTTCCAGTACCAAAATCTTTATCCGCTTCCCAAAAACCCTGTTCGAAACGGAAGACGCGTACCAGGTTAAGAAGAACGACATTGCTACCATCATCCAGTCCCGCTGGCGCGGCTACTGGCAGCGGAAACAATACCTGCGGATGCGACAGGCAGCCATCGTCATACAGAAGTGGGTCAGGAGGTTCCTCGCGCAGCGGCTTAGAGACAGAAGGAAGAAGGCTGCTGAAGTCATCAGGGCTTTTATTAAGGGTAAGTAAATAATAAAGTTGCGGGAACCTTTGCCTAGCTACTTTATGTGGACATAGGACTCTTTGCAGCGTCCACCTGAGAAAGTACCACACATTTGCCAGTTATTCAACTTAAGCAGTAGTGTGCTAACATTACTGCCCACTGCGTGGCATTGTCCTGCCTCCTGAACTGCTACAGTTCAAAATTTTTGGTGGTTTTGAACTGTTATGGGCAAGTGTGATGCATTAGACTAACGACTTGCTTGGAAAAAAACAAATTATTCCCAAAATTTGGGTTTATGTGGTAAATGACAACGGAAACAATACCTGGATCTGACCAGCAGCTATTGTTGTACGGAAGAAGATGGAGAGAACTGTAAAGATTCCTCGCGCATCGGTTTAAAGGAGGAGCAAGCAACTAGGCATCATGGCATCATGGCTTTTGGTTGGTTTCTCTGTGAAAGTTAGTCACAACATTCATTGACGACCGATATGGCACAGTGGTGGTGCGTCTGCCTTATGAGCAGGAGGTCCTGGACTCGACTCCCGGCCGGGCCAAGACAGGGAATCCTTGTGAGGACCTATCCAATATTTATTCATTACCCAATGTCTATTTCAATCTATGCCGTAGATGGTAAACAAGCACCTATGGTAGGTATAGCTCCTGCGTTGCCGAAGTTCTTTAATTTTGATTCATCATGATGCTTGATGTTCTAGGTTTCATCACCCGCAACGGTCCCGAAACCCCCGAAAACAGGCGTTTCCTCGGCATCGCTAAGGTGCACTGGCTGAAACGTCTCTCCACCCAGCTGCCCACCAAGATCCTTGACCTCTCGTGGCCTCCGTGCCCAGCTACTTGCCAGGAGGTACATTTCGTTTATAAATTTAATGGTTAAATGTCTGTCAAGCCCAATCTGTCCGATCCCCAAGCTTCCTGCCAAGCGTGATGATTATGGCAACCTATCCTTTTTACGAGTATAAGGGGGCCTTTTTTCAGCCGTGGACGACTTCTGGCTGAGGATGATGATGATGATGATGTTTATATAAGTACAATACGAATATTCGAGATTTGTGATTTGATTGATTTTGTTGTATTTTTTTGTCTTTTGGTGATTTTTTTCCATTTTGCTTTTGTAACTTATATCCAAAAAACTTTACTTTACTTTATTTAAACATATGCGATAGAAAATGTATGAAAAATTGTTTAATTTTTTTCAATTTTTCGCTGTTACATTTTCCATATGTTTTGCTATCGAAAGTTTTTACGATATCAAGAGCTTTGTTAATATACAGATTTTTAACTTTTTTAAATCCTCGATCGTACGGAATAATTAGGTATATTTATTACTAGCTGCGCCCCGTGGTTTCACCCGCTATTCTACAGAAATCTAGGTTATAGGGTATAAATTACCATTAATATGAATAATAGCATTGATGTATGATACTTAAATAAATAAATATGGAATAGGCCTCGCGGGAGCTGCACCGGCTGCATAGAGCTCACCTGTCGAGGAAGTACCGCCTGGCGCTGGCGCCGCAAGACAAGAGGCAGTTCGAGCTGAAGGTGCTGGCTGAGAAGATGTTCAAGGGTAAGGGCATTCTGATACCTTTCTCTTTCTTTCTGTCTAAATGTCTGAAAATATAATGTTTTATATCTAGGTTCGGTATGAATTATAAATGCAGGTTATTTGGGTGTACTTACCTATATTTTTGTAAGTTCCCATGTGGCCTCCTGTAGCTTAAACGGCTTGACCGATTTTGATTTGAGATGTATTGTTAGATTCGTGTTTATATCCAGTGTGTATTACAGGCTTAATTTTAACTGTAACTTGTGAACTTTTTTAGTTTTTCTTTTAGAGCTGATTTTTCCAACGTCAGTCAACTGTTATCTGAGGAATAATATGGCGGTTTGACATATTTTCTTTATAAAAGCTGTCAAACCGCCATATTTATTCTGATAACATTTATCTGAACCTTGTTAATATTACTTACTGATATCTTGGTGGTCACGCGCTAAGATTTGAGATGATCACTTGTGCAAATTATAGGACGAAGTTATGACACGCAAATTATATGACCTTCCCAAACCACGAAAAGTGGTAGGTTTTGTTAGATCATTAGGTTTTTCTTAGTGTGGGCTTAACAAACTTTTGCTCCCATCAGAAACCAATATTTGGTACCTTCTTCAAGTAGGGAATAATTTATTTTGAATTTTAAGATATGCTTATCTCTATTTGTACTGACTGGTTCCACTCTTTCCAGGTAAGAAGAACAGCTACCAGGCGAGCGTGAAGGAACGCTTCATGGAGGAGCGGCTCACCAGCGAGCACCAGGTGCTACGCAACTCGTTCATGGCGTCACCGTCTTGGCCCACCGGGGAACAGCTCATCGTGAGTATCACGTCGTGGCATCACAATAGCACGTTTCGATAACCATGACGCAAATATATTTAAAACTATGGATTTCGGGTCAGCTCTGAAAAAAATCCGAACCAAAGATAAACACCATCGTATTTTAGTTATCTGTGATTTTAGGCTATTAACAAACGCTTCACATTATGTTTCGTTATTTCGGGGATCCCTTGAATCACAATAAAAAAACAAAAAATCCTTTATTGAACATAGATATTATACAAAAAAATGTTATGAACCCATTGGCTCCGAACTAGTAAATACTGTATTTCGAGAGCCAATGGCCTCTCCCTTAAATATCATAAAATAAAAATTATAACGCATAATTAAATACGCAAGGACACACGCAACGACACTACTTTTAAATACATTTGTTCAAGCATTATTAGGGATTATCCTGATTATAACAATGTTAGTGCGCGAGCGGAACCGCACATAATGCGAGTAAGTTGTTTCGAGGATGGTATGCTATTACAATGAATCACAAAAGGCCCTGCTCGGCCGGGATTCGAACCCGGGCAGACAAGAAAAGGCAGACTCTACCAGGGCCAAAGACTTTATTACTTTAGCTTATACTTGTTGCCCGCGGTTTCACCCGCTATTCTACAGAAACCGAATATTTTTCCGAAATAAAAAGTAGCCTATGTGTTAATCCAGGAAATAAGCTTACCAATTTTTACCATACCAATTTTTTTTTTAAGTCCTTTTAGCCGTTACAGAGTTGAACGGGAACAAACACATTTACATACTTACACACTTATACACAAACTTTGGCATTTATAATATTAGTGTGATTACTTTAGGAACGTAGATAAGTGTTCTTCCAACTGAGTTCCTTGTTCCAGTACTCGTGCGAGGCAGTGAAGTACGACCGGCGCGGGTACAAGCCCCGCGAGCGCGCGCTGCTGGCCTCCGACAAGGCGCTGTACGTCCTGGACGCGGCCAACCGCAAGACGTACAAGCTCAAGCATCGCCTGCCGCTCGACAAACTGAGGGTCGTCATCACGAACGAAAATGATACGCTAGTGCTTATCAAGATACCTCAGGAACTGAAGAAGGATAAGGTAAGCGGAGACGGACCTCTTCCGTTTTTGTGTATTTACCAAAAAAAAACAGACCTTTCAGAGTTTGAAAGCTGAAGTGGCAATGGGCAGGCTCTCTCTCTCTCTCAGGCTCACTCGAGGAAACGATAACCAGTGGGTAAGAAAGGTTCTTGAGTGGCGACCACGCACCGGGAGACGCAGCGTAGGCAGGCCTCCCACTAGATGGACCGACGACATTGTGAAAGTCGCGGGCAACCGGTGGATGCAAGAGGCACGTTGTCTGTCGGTGTGGCGGTCTAAAGGGGAGGCCTATGTTCAGCAGTGGACGTCTTCTGGCTGATGATGTTGACGAAATAATTATGTGTAATATTTTTCGGGTGTATGACGTACATCGTGTTTGACCTACCGCCTAAACGGCTTGACCGATTTTGAAATGCGAGGTGTTGTTAGATTCGTCTTTGTATCCGGAGCGTCATAAGCTAAATTCATAAGTCAGTTTTTTTTTTCTTTTAAGACTAATATGTACTTATTTTTTGGAAAAGGTTAACTCAAGCTAAGACGCCTGCTATTTTATTTTTAAGTGACACACACTGCCTTGCCCTTGACGCTTTGTACAATTGTTGAAACTGTTAATTTCAGGGTGACTTGATCATCTCGGTAACGCACCTGATCGAGGCGCTAACCATCGTCACGGACTACTCTAAAAAACCCGAGCTTATTGAGGTCGTCGACACTGGAACGTGAGTTAAAATTATTCAATTCCTTGTTTATCATACGTATCTCACGTATGATAAACAAGGAATTTTGATTGTCATTTAGTTTACCAAAGTTTTCAAAAACGTCGCCGAATCTGCTGTCTCTACAATGCTGGCGTGCTATTGGTTCGTTTATAAAGTTTATGCCTCAAATTTATAATACGCGGCAAACTTCTTGAGCCAAAAGCGGCATACTGAGGAATATGTTACCGCATATACCTACACCTACGTGATATCGCAACCTGCGCTCCGCTGAAAACACTCGAAAAATCGACTGTTGCGCAGATGACGGCATTTTCAAGTAACTTGCCGCCGGGTTGTTACACGGAGCCACTTCCACGCCAGAACTGTCTCGAAAGTGATTTGGCAACGTTTACTGTAAAATTAAACTTTAAGATGTAAATATTGAACGTTATGTGAATATTTTTTTAAACAGGTAGGATAAACCTATTTTTTTTCCCTGTTTTTAAATCGGTTCTTACCGTATTGTGTATGTTACATAATAGCTACATATTTATCGTTGCTTACAGCATCGTCCACAACCTGGTGAACGGCAAGCAAGGCGGCACTATCGAGGTGGTGAACGGGCCGCAGCCCGCCATCCAGCGCGCCAAGAGCGGGAACCTGCTTGTGGTGAGACATTTTTAACTCATTCAACAGGCTTGTTTGGCTTAACCAGTGCTGCTAGCTACAACAACACAACTAACTTACCACAGGGGTTATCTAGTGGGCTTTTAATAGCTTTAAGAAATTCATTATAGAAACGGAGTTACCTATTCCAGTGATCAAACATAATACTTATTATAGTCAGCCTTACTTTATTATATAAAAATTTTATTTATACCTAGCTTACACAAAATTTGGACCAGGTAGGTTGAATCTGGTCTTTGTTGGTAAATTACCACATATACAATTTTCTTATCAGTTTTTGTAAATAATAGTACTTCATTTTTTATGTTTGACTAGGCATTTAACCACAAACTCACGTGACCTTAAGAAGGTGTGAAAGATGGTAAAATATTACACCTCGATTCTTAAATCAGGCTGCCGGAACACATAGTTAGGTACTTAGCGACAGATTTTTAACTTGATGTGGTAGCGTCGAAAGCCGAGTACTAAAAAGTACCACCACCGTGCTATCCTCACAATGTTTTCCTTCTCCGAGTACCGCGACTACCTCGAGACTTTTTTTGGCGCTTATAATTCTGCGTTTGACGACCAACTCGCCTGTTGGTAAGCGACGATGTGGCCGAAGGTGAAACACGCAGACTTAAAAGATACCTATTCAAGCTGACCTTGAAAAGCTCTAGATTGTAACTCTCAGGAAACAAGGAAGCCGGCACTAATTCCACTCCTTGGCTGTACGGATTAAAAACGTTGTTTCGAACCGTTTTGTACGTATACAAGGGGAATCAACAGTGTAAGGATGGTAGTGGGGCGTCTTTCTACTTGTCCTGTAGTAAAAGGGGCATGGAGGAATAAGGTCATGAAGCTCAGATGCACACTCTCTGAAATGGATCCTGTAAAAGATTGACAGACTGGTTACCTTCAAGTTCATTGTTGGGATTTGAACGCACGTCCTGCGGCGTACGATCCCAGCGCGCTATCCACTGACCTATCATCGTTACACATTATATGTTTTTACATTTCAACCAAAGTGACAACGCATTTAAGATGTAAATAATGTAATCCGAAGACGTATAATATTTTCCGTTTCTTTTCAGGTTGCCAGCCCTTAGAGAACCAGTATAGTGAGATACGAGTACTTCTGTATGTTTAAAGTATATACAATTGTTTTTAGATTTCATATAAATTACGAACTAATTATATCTTTGTATGTATTTAAATAAAAAATATTTTATTTATTTACGTGGTACCTACCTACGCTACGCAGGCATCACATAAGAATAGCCGCACATTTGTTTTTCAAACTAGTTCAAAACTGCTAACATGGCGGACTAGCGACCAATTACAACCACTAGTTGTGAAACTTGAGATCCTTCGTACACATCGCAACGCAACAACCTCAGGAAAGTAACAACAATTTACGGAGCTTCGCGCGCGACACCCACTTCCGACATTTTGTCAAGTTCATTCGTCGCCACTCAAGTCGCGGCGTCGCCGAGATTTTCTTGATGGCGGAACTATCTGTGAGCTGAGCTGTGACGCTCGCTACGACTGTGTGTACTCGTGACTTCACCGACGACCGTGTCCTGCAAGTTGCTTGCAACGTGAGCCGGCAAATATATTGAGCAAAAAGGCGGCATACTCAGTGGGGGGGGGGGGGATAGTGTATGTACCAACACGTCGAAATCAACCTTCGCTCCGCAAAAACACAGCTAAAAATCGACTGTTGCGCAGATAACTTCATTTTTCAAAATATTTGCCAGCTATTTGTATTAGAATATAATAAATAAGTACATAACTTAGAATCTGAGGCATGCGATGCGTTGTGTACGAAGGGCGTAGATATTTACTTACTTAGGGTTGTCATCGGTTGAAAAATTACGTTTGTTCACATCATTGGGCTACAGTCCGTATTTTAATAAGAAATAAGAAACGGACTGTGAACATGACTCGTGCAGAATGCACGATTGTCAATGTTGTCGTCAGGCTAGCCTAACCAATAAAAAATAAATACAGAGAATCATAATTATTTATGATGATATAACTGATCATATTTTGTACTTACTTTTTATTGAAATTTTTATATTTGTTATAAACATAGGTGATCACTGAATTTATTTTATACCTTTTAATTATGTTCATAATTATTTTTATTGCTTTATTTTGTTATAATAATCAATGAGATTGCGTACAAAGTACTTAGGGGATTTTTTCATTTATTTATAGGTCGGTGTGTTCGGTGGTAATTGAAACCTCGGATATTTACAACTTAAACCTACAAATATTTTGTCGAAATGTCAAATTATTTTTAACCGACTTCCACAAAAAATAGAGGAAGTTCTAGACTGTTTTTTTTTCTCTTTGTTACCTCAGATTCCGCATCATTTATAAACCGATTTGGAAAATTATTTTTCTACGAGCTTTTATTGTATGTATGTTCGTGTCAATTCTTGCAATTATTCCACTTGTTCAATTGAGTTGAAATTTGCATGCCTGTCAAGTTCCGATGACAATATAATACTATGAGAGCGAGCTGATCCGATGATGGCGGAAAACGGAGCTCAGTAACTACCAAGTAGATTGATGGAGTTTGGACTCATTTTGATCAGCTTACAGTACCAATAACGAATTTTATAAAAGCTTGTCTTGAAAAATATAGTTTTCCACAAAAGCGTATTCATTTAAAAATCACTTCCAGATTGGTCCCATTTTTATCAAAATCCAGTTCTGATATTGGGATCCATGAGGAATTGAGGGAACTCCTCGAATATTATAAGGAAAATACCAAAATCGCTAATACATACATGTATTAGCGATTTTGGTATTTTCATCAACAACGCAAGCATTTGCATTCAAAGGGTACTATCGTTTGGTGAAATGGAACTATTGAAGAAGACCACAGACGGCCACCGTAACTCCACGATGGGTACCTATTTCACGGGTGGCGCCAAGCCATCGCCATTTTTTTTTTCAGATTATTTTGTTGAAGTCGGTTTTTTTGTTAAAATGATGTATCTGGCTTTCAAGTTAATTTTCTTGGTTTCATATTGCCCCCTTTCATTTCGGTGTGTATCTACATCGTAAAATAAACTACATACTGTTAAAGATGATATCAGCTTCTAAAGCTTGTTATTGAAGAAATGCGAATGAATTGTTAACATTTTGTTAGACTGTTGTTAAGCTGAATCGAAGGTGCCTTTGGGCCATCATGTTGAGCGATGACCTTTTTAAGTAAATATTTTTTGTATAACAGTGGAACTTCCAGTAATGTATTTGAAAAACATGAACGTGTACAAATATATAATTGTAGTAAGTATTTTGGTTACCATTTGGAAAAGATAATAATATCAGTTGATAGTGCATGCGAACAAGTTATCTGTCACCCAGTCGCATCGCGAGTCGCGACCAGACGCGAAACTTCGAACTTCATTCTTGCAGTTTTATTTGCGACGATTGAACCATAGGCTATCCAATTGGCGAAAGAACCTTTTTTGCTATTTTCGTTTAATATTTTTTATGAGGGATGAGTAAAAGCTGTCAAACTATTATGTGCCATTTGGCTACCATATTTTCAAGACATAGGAGCTATAGCAGTGCCTAAAAATAAATTTGTGTCGATTTTTTAATTATAAGAAGAAAATGTGAATAAGATTTGTCAAAATTCGATGGCCTTGTACATTTTGAGAATTCTATAGTGAACTATAACTTTAAAAAAACAAAGCAACTTTTAGTAAGTTCGTATAGGATTATAGTAAAATTACAACCCAACCATGTATCGAGTAGCCGTCGAGTTTTGCGAATATAGGCCATATCATACTAACTATAGAGGCGCAAGTGCCTTATTTTTGTTAGTCGTTCCTTGAGTCATTTTTAAATTAAATATATTTTCAAATAAACGTTTTTTTTTTCTTTTCTTCCTTGTATAAAATTCTAGTAAAAGTGTTCCCATGAGACAAATTAAATAACCACATAATTATTAGCCATCTCTGTCCAGGGTGTGGAGAGGAGGGTGTCGAGCATATTGAGGATCATCCATATATATAAAAATGAACTCCTATTTTTCATGGTCATGCTATAACTTAAGAAAGGCTGGACCGATTTTGATGATTTCTTTTTTGTTGTGTTCGTAATTGTGAGGACAAGGTTTGTATGAAGAGTTTAGCGGGATTGAAGGCCTAGCTTCGCGGGCATCAGCTAGTATTTAATAAAACACTAATAAAAGCCAGACCACAGAATACTATTCATTTCTCCTGAGCAAAACAAATTTACAAAAAGATGGTATTTCCTTTCATATGATGTGAGAAAGTAAACTTCAATCAAATCGTCATATTTTGTTGCATAAAAATACACTCGACCCGACCTGTTGACCAACCATAAACACGAGTTAATGTTCCCAGTTCCCACATTAGAGATTTTAAAGTAGCTAGATGGAGTTCCAAACTGAAAAAAAAAATACAGAACCTTTTCTGATTTCATTTTTTTTTTCTCTTTCTTCATAAGAGGATTTGTACGGGTTTGATTGATTGATAAGAGGTTTGGACGGGTACGGTGTAAAGAACTCATTGGTGGGCACCAATGAGTTTTTGGAACTTACGTACGGATATACTGGCTTTTCGGTGAAGGGAAATATCGTGAGGAAACCTGCATATTGCCCAAGAAGAAATTCGATGGCGTACCTGGACCGGCGTGGTGGGATGTTAAAAAACAAAGCATTTCAATTCCGATATTTACCAGAAGGTATTTAATTTTCATACAATTCGCCTTCACATTTGTACAATTCGTCAATGCGCGACAAATCAATCATTCACTCATTAAATTACAACACAGGTTCGTGGAAGATTCTGAAATAAAATGGAATAACATAATGTACTGTAATAGGAACAGAATCGATTTTATTCCTTGTTTTTTTTTTTTTTTTTAAATAAATAAAAAACTTTTACTAAGTTATGACGCTCTTTAGCTTGGAAATTCCTCGAAGCTAAAATGCGTCATAAATATAATAGGATCGAGTCCGTTTGCATTTCTACCATTTTCTAAATTAAACAAAGGACACCTCTAATACTATTGGCATCCTTATCTCACATACTGAAATAAAAAGATATGCCGATAATATTATTTTGTCAAATTGTTATTGAGAGTGGTACAAGGTACGACAGAGTCGAAGCCATTTTACTACGAAAACTGACTTGGTTTTAACACATTTTTTTTTAATTCATTTTTTTCATGATTGTAAACTCAATGTAACGTGAGTATTCCCATTTTATTAAAATAAAATGTGTCGAAGACATTGTTTAATTTCAATAGTTCTAAAACTGTGAGCCATTCAGCGGCGGTATTACGGATGGCTGTGGCCGTACCGTGCGATGATCGTTAGGTTTAGCCAACGACGCTGCGCGACCGCGAATCGTATCACCGCGCGATAAGGTTCACAATCGCGCAGTATCGGCCGCTGCACCTAAAACTCTTCGCAATAAACGTCATATTACGGGCACGGATACTGTTACTGATCGAACTTACACGCCATATGTGGGAGAGTAAGTTTGAGCGAGCTGAATGGCACGCGATCACTATCACAATCAGACTTCCGTAGTGAGACTATTTAATTTTTTTTTAAATTAAGGTTGGCACTAAAATCTCTGGCCGCGGTTCGAAACATACCAACAGCATAACGACGCCAACAACGCTAATGAGAACCCATACGACGACACAAAGAAATCTTTTTCGCCTTGTTGGGGCCGTTGGCATATTTCGGACCGGGCCCTCGGTTTCCCCAATGCAACGAACCACACCTCACCGGCGTTTTAACCTGCACTTTATTTACAATTAATTTCAAAATATACTCCCAGGCGACATATGATTGCTTTTTACAGAAAGGAATTTACAAGACATTTAACACAATGGTAGTCAATATATATTAATGTTGCTTAATTGTCTATACAACTGGTACCTACTATCACGCATAACATTTCATTCGCTACATATATACATATTATACATAATACCCATTCACACTCTTATATCATATAAATGCCAACTAGAGTGGGTCTTGAATTCATTTATGTATAAAAACTAATTTAGGGCCTAGTTTATCGATTCTAAAGTTAGATATTGCGACTACATAATATTTGGTGTCCTTTACACAGGTTTGTGAAAATTAAAAAAAAAATACCCACCGAATAAAAAAAATATCTTAAAAGCTACAGGGTCGCAAATATCTATAGTAACTTAATATGTATGATGAAAAATTAGCTCAACTGTAGACAATTATAAAATGTGGATTTGCATTTTTTTTTATAGAAATAGTTTTAAATTTAAAAATTACCTTAGGAAAATAAGCTTGCAATCAAGCTCCCAAACAAAAACTCAATTTCGAATATACATCACAGTGTTTAATTAAATTCTTTGTCTGAATGACTAAGCCAATAATGGAATAGTAACGTTCTCATAAGATTTTCCACTAGATAAGTCGCGTCTACGAATTACGCCGACAGTTCCGATGAGAATCAACACTACACAAAAAACAAACTTTGTATCGTGTTGGTTGTCATTAGCTCTGTTGGTATATTTCGGACCGCGCTTATATAATGCCCGGATAGCCTTATGAATTCAAATAAAAATATGCACTTTCTGATCCAATAAGTAGAAAAAATGCCGTAAAAAATATTAACACCTTGACCCACCCATACCATATTTGTGTACATATGAATTTATTTGTTGAACACAAAGGAGAATGCTTAAAAATTTGTGGCGAACACCCAGCGTTGAATTAAAGAAAAAACCATTTGTGGTTTAGAGCATAAATTAAATTTAACGAAGACGATTTTTTTCTAAATATGTAACACGTGTTTGTTATTCACTTTAACTTCGAGTAGCCTAAGCGGCTTGGCATACTTTGAAGTGCGAATGACACAGACTACATATTGCAGTCAGTTTATGTTTTTCTTTTAAATATTGTTGCGTTATTGTTACGCATTAAGGTGCAATGTTGCGCTCAGCGTGACAAATTCAAATTTTCTTGTTTTTTTTTTTTGTCAATTAACCACTTAATTACTAATCTTGGATATATTGAAACCAGTTTTGCACCAATAAATAAATTTGTATCATGAAATTACGGCTAAAATAATCACCTAGATAACATTGGTTTAGCTAAATAATCTCAATAAACTGATATTCATCTAAGTTTTTTGGTTTAGTGACAAATTTACTTAACTAGCTTTTACCTAGATGTTTTGGTTGGTGTAATTTCTTGATACAACCAATTTGTTAGCGCAAAATTAGTTTTCATTTTCACTATGAATAATTGAGCTGAAATTGACAAAAAAAAGCAAGAAAATTTGAATTTGAGGCGCTAAACGGACCTTAGCGACGTACGCTTTGTGCACGCAGTAGATAGATAGTTGTGGTGATTATTTTGTGGATTCTTCATTTATTATCTGCTATGTATTGCTCTACTATCCAGTATGTACGTTTTTTTAATCTCCACTGGGCGTTTTTGGGCATTCTTATTAAGTTAAAAAACTCAAAATCCTGAGTTTACTTCAGCTATTTCTAACACTTACGAAGTCCATTTCTTATATCACATCAAAATTCACTAACTCGAAGTTTATGAATTGTTCACTCTATTTGCCGACTCTCATGTCTCCACAAACGTTTGATAAGCTAATCTATGCCATAAGTGCTCTCAACTCGCCGATGAGAATTATCACATGCGAAAACGAGACAAAGCATATCGTAGCAATAACGCCCTTTGTTATTTCTGAATAAGTTTCTAACACCTATCTTAACTTTTGAAGTTTTATGTAAGGCCGCCTAACGCATTACGCGCCCATTCGCTCGCACAATCGACATTTTTAAAGATATAAAATTACAGAGTGACATTTCAAAAATATTTTTTCAACATTTTCTTTATTATGTTTCATATCATTAAAAATATGTTCGAGCGCTTTCGAAAATCGGTTTCCTGCTCTTAACTCACGTCAAGTCAGTCTTGTCCCGCGGACTGCCTCGTTGCACTTCGTCTGTTTATTTCACTATTTATTATTTCATTCACTAAAAAGCACCATTATGAGTAGTACCCACAGAAGAACATGTGCTATTTCACTTGTCCGGTCTCTTGTGAGGGTTCCGTAGGCTTGAAGTCTTTGAACGGTTCTATTTTGAAGGGTTCCGACGAGTTTTCGTTGGACTTGTCCCCGTCCTGGAAGTATTGCTTGGGTTTGGTTTGGTCGGCCTCGCGTTGCTGCCGCCGCCGCTGTTTGGACCACAACTCGTGGCAGTCTTGCCACGTCGGTAGCTCGGGGGCGGTCATCCTGGAGGAAGATAAATAGAGTTATTAATAGAATATTTCAAAAATATATACTGTAACTAGATAGACAGTACAAATTAACTTGTACTATACACTTGTATCTATTGTATTAATGTCTGTTAATTTAACTTACAAGCAATGTAGCTGCTTTTTTCATTGCAGTCTATTAGAAAAGGCTGCACCACATTTGGTAAGTTTAGACCTGTACTGGTGTCGATTCTGATGCACCATTTTCTAAACTAAACTAAAATTGACAGCACTAAAATTGTTGCCCTTTCTTTTCACGTATTGAAATTAAAAGAGACGCAGATAATTTTATTTCTATCAGATCAGAGCCATTATATTGCCAGGCAAAATCAAAGTACTGCGGGTTTTTCTTTCATCATCATCTTCAGCCAGAAGATGTCCACTGCTGAAAATAGGCCTCCCAATTAAGCGCCACACCGACCGACAACGTGCCACTTGCATCCACCGGTTGCCCGCGATTTTCACAATGTCGGTCCACCTAGTGGGAGGCCTGCCTACGCTACGTCTTCGGGTTCGTGGTCGCCACTCAAGAACCCTTCTTCCCCACCTTCATTCCCTTCCCTTCCCTTCACCTTCCTTCTTTTTCTTTACATGTACATAAACATATGTAACTATGTTCTTAAAAAATAAAAAATCTTTTAATTGACCGAGCGAAACGAAGGTCTCAGAGTTTACTGGGACAAATCGGCATTTGTTTGTATGTTTGTGTGTATATTTGTCCGATGATAACTTGCGAACCGTTGATCCGATCTTCATGAAATTTTGTAGGCAAGTAGTTCATTTCAATAAAAAATTTAAGTTCTAATATGAGCTGAATCGGTCCGGGGGTTGTGAAGATATAGGGATCGCGAGGTCTCAGTTCGCCGCGAACTACTATTCTAACAGAGTAATAATAATTAAGCCGTGAAAACATGGCAGAAAGAAGAAATAATTTACCAGGTTTTCAAAGCTATAAAATAATTTTATTTTCAGTTTGTTTTTTCGTTTGCTTTATAACAGGCGTAGACGCATACGTTCCTTTGGCTTTGGACAGCAGAATGATCGATGCATAAACACCCAGAGTTACTTTCGAATATATAATATTAGTTAGGATTTTAGTTGCAAAATTAAATAAAAAAACATATCAGACTCACTGATCAGGTACGACGTTCTTCAGCCAGATACTCTTGAGCGCCTCCTCGGCCGTGATCCTCTTGTCGGGGTCGAGCTCCAGCATCCTGTCGAGCAGGTTGAGCGCGGGCGCCGGCATGAAGGCGAACTGCTCCCGCACGCAGCGCTTGTGGAACCGCTTGGGGCGCAGCGTGTGCCACAGCGGCAGGTTCACCACGTTCGGCCACACGCCGGGCACGGGCGTGCCGCACACGCGGGAGATCATCTCCAGCTGCATCATCTCCACGTTCGCCTGCAGATATAACACGCAAATATGCTGGACTGCTCGGTGTATACACGCAACATACTAATAAGTATAGTAGATTTTCCTCTTGTTAGTCTTATATTATATCAGTAATAGTTGACAAAAAAATTAAAAGTTAAGTTAACAAAGGGCATGGACCTCGGAGTCCGTGGAGCTGCACCAAGAACAATAAAATATATATGTATATACACGTCGTGTACGCAGTACGTCAGTGTACGCTGACCTCGTACAAGCCGTGGTAGCTCAGCGGGAAGCACGCTCGCCTCACATTCGTGAGGTCATCGGTTCGAACGGCTACTACTGACTTTTCGGTGAAGGAAAACATCGTGAGGAAACCTACATATATTTTTTTTTTATTATTATTTATTGGCTTGCGTTTGACTGCCATCACGGCTGATGTTAAACGAGGATGCAGCCTACGATGCATATTCCATATATTATATATATATGTTATATATATTTATTTCCAGAGAAGAAATTTCATAGTGTATGTGAATCCGCGCCAACCCGCACTGGGCCAGCGTGGTGGGTATGGCCCACAGATCACACAGACACTCGATGTTCCTACAAAAAGCCACCACAGTTTGAGGCGCGGCGCGGGTCGCGGGGAGTGCGACCGAGCGTTCTCATTGGCTATTTTAAGGTTACGCCTACTCGCGCCAAAGAATCAACCAATCAGAGTATTTTTTTAGGTGTATTTAGACTGGTGAGTGGTGCGCTTCGAGCGTCCTGAATGCAGAATGTAGGTGTGATCTGTGGTATGGCCCAATCACCCTTCGAGGATAGGGCGATATTCCAGCAGTGGGATGTTTCGAGGCTGATGCAGTGAACGGCGCGTTTGACTACCACGCCGCTAGGCGTGGGTTCAAAACCCAACAATGAGTTGAATTGCCGGCGAAAGCGTACTTTCTAGCGATTTTTTTTAGTGTCTCGAAGTACAACTAAGAACTCTTATAAGATCATTGTGTCCGTCCGTCCGTCACTTAACTTCTACATAAACCATAAAATTTGATACTATGAAATAGTAACCATATCTCGTCAATTTTAAAAGAATAAAGAACCAATAGGTTATCGCTGATGATGGAGCAGCATGGTCACCTGGAAGAGCGGGTGTTTCAGGAACAGCTCCCCCAGGATGCAGCCCATGGACCAGACGTCGACGGCGGGCCCGTAGCGCTCCTCGCCCAGCAGCAGCTCCGGCGGCCGGTACCACAGCGTGATCACCTTGTTGGTGTAGGGCCGCGCGCGGTCCTCGGCCGACCACAGCCGCGCCAGCCCGAAGTCGCCCAGCTTCACCTCGCCTCTGCACGGACATCGTAGGCTTATACAACATCCAGTATAATTAAAACAAAAACAAAAATAAACCGACAGCAAAGTGTAGACTGTGACGCTCCGGACTTAAAGTGAAATCCAACGTCACCCTCGTCAAAATCGGTCAAGCCGTTTAGGCCACAGGACGTAATATAAGAACACTTAAAAAAGATAAAATTCTTACATACACCTTGAAACGTATTCTATTCATGGGCAGTCGGGTAAAAAGTAACAAAAATAATATTTTAGTCTTTTGTAAAGACATTAGACACCAGTCTAATCCCGTGGTACTACCAGTATTACGACCAATAGTACCACGGGTTAAAAAAACCGTAGAACTACCAAGCGATCCGGTAGTACCACGGGAAGTTTTTTTTTACGTGTTTTACACTCTTAGTCGACATTTCATAGTTTGACACCCGTCTCTTTGACACTTGTTACTTTCGACTTTTGCTATTTAGAAATTTCCCTACCTTACACTATTGTGAAGGCTCAGTGTGTAGGTGGGTCAACCACGTTAAAGCCGGTAGTACCACGGCCAACAAACGCATGAAAATCTCTGGTTCTGTGCCTGTGCGTAGTTCTTGATACTCACTTGTTGTTCATAAGGATATTGCTGCACTTGATATCCCGATGCAGGAAGTTCTTGCGGTGGCAATACGCAAGTCCGTCGAGTAGCTGCCGCATTATCGACGCGTTGTGGCTCTCCGTGAAGTCCACCATCTTCGACTCGAGCAGCCCCATCAGATCGTGGTCCATGTACTCGAAAACTAGATAAAACGACCCTTTATCCTGAAATAAAAATAATAACAAAATTAGACACACGTGATGCACCATAATACCATTGATGGTACAAGTGACAAAACTTTGTATCCTTAGTACCATCAATGATACTAGTGAGAGTGTAACGCTAATACCATCACTGGTAGTATTGAAACTAATTTAGGATAATAGTACTTTTTTTGCCAGGGTTTCTGCCATAATCGCCACGCTTGGTAGGCGGCTTGGAGATCGCAGTATGTTCACCATTTACTAAGAGGACGCTGCTGCCCGTCCGCTTGCGGTTCTGGTCGCAGTTTAACAAAATACCAGGGGCCCAACCAACCTTCCTAAAAAAATCCTATAGAGAACCAATCTTCCTAAAAAATCCAATAGAGAACCAACCTTCCTAAAAAAATCCAATAGAGATCCAACCTTCCTAAAAAAATCCAATAGAGAACCAACCTTCCTAAAAAAATCCAATAGAGAACCAACCTTCCTAAAAAAATCCAATAGAGATCCAACCTTCCTAAAAACCCAATAGAGAACCAACCTTCCTAAAATCCATAGCGTCCTGTTTATCCGTAACAATCTCCCTCAAATTGACAATATTTTTATGATTGAGCTGTCGTAATATTTTGATCTCTCTGACGGCCGTGATGGGGAATCCCTCCTTTTCGTTCTCCAACCGGACTTTTTTGAGTGCGACGAGCTGGCCCGTGTTCTTGTCACGCGCCTTGTACACCTGCCCGTAGGTACCCTCGCCGATTTGAGTTATCACCTGACGATAAAGGAGAAAATTGTTATCAACTTAGGAACGTCGCGAGAAAACCATGAAGATATTTTTTTTTTCAAATCTTAATGATTTCGATGGAATTTGCAATTCAACCTTTGACTTAAATCGTCCTAATTTTTGAGCCTAAAGAGTTATGAGTGAATATAAAAAAAACAGCAATATTGAGAACCCCCTCTTCTTATTTTTGGAAGTCGGTTAACAAAAACGTTGATCTAGTACATTTGATGAGGCAGCCTTACCTGGAAGCCGTCCACACACTTCTCCCCCCAGTCTTTGGCATGATGCGTGGGCGTCGCCACGGGAACTACCTTCGAGCCGCGCCTCTTCAGGATACGCGGCCTCTTCAGCTTCGAACCCGGCTGAAAAAACATCATTCTCATTATTTACTTCCAAGTCGTGGTAGCTCAGTGGGAAAACGCTCGCCTCGTCTTCGTGGGTCGCGGGTTCAAACCCGAGCGGGCCCGTACCAATGAGTTCTTTGAAAAATGCGTACTGATATACCGCTGGTTTTTCGGTGAAGGTAAACATCGGGAGGAAACCTGTATATTTCCGGAGAAGAAACTCGATGGCGTGTGTGAATCCGGCAACCCGCAGTGAGGGTAGGCCGGTATCCCAACAGTGGGATTTTAAAAGGCAGATGCAGTGACTTCGAAAATCAGGCGTCGCTAATGTATTAATAGTGAGTATTTCCGTTTTATTAAAACAAAATGGTGCATTTTGTTTAAATAAAACGGGAATACTCACGTTAAATTGAGTCGGTTATTCCGACTATAATTTCGATCACATTCGGTGACCTTTATCAAGGAATGCTAAGACACGTGCACGTGTCTGTGTGATCGAAACTATAGTCGGAATAACCGACTCAATTTAACGTGAGTATTCCAGTTTTATTAAAAAAAAATATCAAAACAACGTCAGTTTTCATTTTGTTATTATTTTATTGGCATAGATACTGAACGACTTTTTACGCGTTAACGCCAGATTTACTTTTTATTTTTCTGCTTTATTTTTGTGACAATAACATTGAAAAGCTGATGACATACCCACTCACACTCACTCGCACACACACACACACGTAAGATTGTTTTCTTTTTATATTTATATATATTTTTGCTTCTTTGGCTATTTATTGGCATAGTAATAATGTAAATTCTAAATTAATTTTTACTTACCTTAAATTTGACTTTATTTTGTTTTGGCATACTTATGTAGTAAATAGGAGAGACCACTGGCTCCCGACACACAGTTTATGACTAGTTTGGGAGACTCTGGGATCAACAATTTAGTTGTAATTTTTGTAATGATCAAATAAATTTGATTTGATTTGATTTTGTTGAGAACCATAAATCCTGATCACTTTTTTTGTTTCAAACGTAAGAAACAAAAAAAGCGAGTTTGTTTCTGGTCCGGTATTCTGCAGTGATTTATAAAATTAAGATATTTTCATTCAACTATTTGCAGTGTTATTGAAGCTGTGAGAAAGTTTGTTTGCGCGGCTCGGGTATAGTCAGAGTACACACTCACATTGCTGGCGTCCCGGCCGTGCTTCCTGGCCGCGAACACGTGCGAGTAGTGGTCGCGGCGCGCGGCGGCCGGCGGCGGCGTGGAGCCCTCGCCCTCCTCGCCCTCCTCGCCCTCCTCGCCCTCCTCGCCGCTCAGCTCCTCCGACCCTGGTATCACTACAACAATCATCTATTTTTTTTAAAAAGCCGGCGACTTACTTTTCTTGTACCGGCCTGGGAGAGATAAGGCCGCCACTTGTTACACTTTTTTTTTCTATGTATGTAAAATTTGGTGTTAGCAATAAAGAGTTAATTTATATATCATCAGCTAGAAGACGTCCAGTGCTAAACAAAGGCCTAACCCTAAAAGGTGGGGGGTGCTATAGACCCCACGCTTGGGGATCTCAGAACGCTCACCGTTTACTAAGAGGACGCTGCTACCCGTCCTCCGATGGCAGTTTTTGGGACACACCTAATTTTGTATGTTTTGTTCACAGCGCGTGTAAACTGTGTGAGTATAAGGAAAGGGTACGCTAAGCCGAAAAGACTGATAGTACTCATATTCACTTTTAGTATGGGACCAGCCCTGAAACCGAGAAAACTAATGTCAATGACACTCGACAAAATGTATGGAACAGTTGTTTTTTTTTTCCCGCGTTTTCGGTCTTGTTCCCATAGTAAAAGTTGTTCACAATCACGAGTACTACGCACCCCTTTCGGGTTAGCATACCCTTTCGTTATATCCCTGTTCAATATCGTGCGACAGTTACCGGGCGGCATGGGCAGGTTCATGATGCCGGTCCGCTTGGGCCGGTCGGGGCGCGCGGGCGGGGACGGCGGGGACAGCGGGCTCGTGTCGCCCGCCAGCGACGTCAGGTCCTCCATCTGAGGACACGGACCATACGATTACATATATTATACTGCTAAATATATAACTGACCTAACCTATAACTTCAACTTGCATCGATTTTTCTATCTTAAAATATTACAAACGCAGACATCCTGTTACGGTAGACACCGCGAGCGATTTGTATGAATACTAAACGTGTTTTAATACTTTCGCGGTTGTTTACTTCATTTAAATTAGTACTCACGGGATATTTACCACGATTTTGGTTATTTGTGAGTTTCCGATACTTCGACACAGTTGCATGCGCCATGTACACGGTAGACTGTAGAATGCGGGCGGATGACAAAAAAGTTCAGAGCAACCGATCTACCCCCTTTCTCAGTCAGTTTGCTACGGTTACCCCCGGTCCTAGAACTCGACTCTAAGGCCCGACAATACACATTCTGTGCATTTTTTGTCTTTTAATATTTTAGCATTATCTATATCATTTTTTTTTATGTATTCATGGTAATTAAATCATTTTTCAATAAAAATACTGCATCAAATGTATAAGAATGTATCACGATGGGAAGGCCACCACCAAAATACACATCTAGTTTGGGGGCTTTGGCTGCAATTTTAATGTTATGTACCGATATGCAATAACATGATAAAAAAAAAAAAAAAAAACCGTCACAATGTAACTACGCAAGGTATTTTGGTTACATTTCTAACGGGTGCTTTTACTTATCAGGCGACCTAATATCGGATTCCACACACTGTCTAGTTAAACCCCATCCCCTCGATTGAAACGGTGTTTCGAGATTTCTATCGCTTCCTTCAACATCCTGGATATATAATGGCGCACAGTAGACAGGATTTGCGGGTTGTGGAAATCTACCCAGTGGACCACGTCCAGCAGATATTCAGCGAAAGCAAGATTTGTGTCTCGCTATTTTTTACTGCTTTTATGTATTCTTTAAAGCGGCACGTGACATTTTGCTTCGTTTGTCCTGTGTATGAACTTCCATAACTGCATTTGATTTGTCAATTTTTCTAAAATTGGTTCTGCTTTTTTTTTCCTGTGATGCTAAAAATAGTTTTGTCCTTAGTGGAACGCAGACTGCACTCATCTTATGAGGAGTGCGGTGGGTAAAATAAGGTTGAGAACCTATGCTCTATAGTTCATGACTCCAAAAATAAAAGGGCTTAATTGGCCTATTTCAAAAATTGCAAGCAAAAATGCGCCGTGTCTAGGACGTAGTAGCGTTTTAGTTTTTTAACCTATATTTGTATATATGAATAGAATAAAAAACATTTAAAAAAAATAGTTTCAGGAGGATCCTTACTTGCGTGTTAGGCGGCATAGGCAGTTTGGTGAGGCTCTTGGGCTTGGGCGGCGGCGGCTGCTGGCTGTTCTGGTAGACGCCCTCCACCACGCTGCCGCCCAGCTTGGGCGGCGGCGGCAGCGCGGGGCTCGCTGTGCTGCCCAGGGACGACAACGGGGGCGTTGTCTCTTTCTGACAAACACAATATGGACCGTCAACATAAAAAAAAAATAACAAATTCTTTGTTACAATATATAA
Source organism: Apocheima hispidaria (assembly GCA_947579745.1). NCBI lineage: Eukaryota > Metazoa > Arthropoda > Insecta > Lepidoptera > Geometridae > Apocheima > Apocheima hispidaria. The sequence continues at coordinate 1,998,735 of OX388159.1, forward strand.
AATATAATATCTTGAAAATTTTCTTTGGCGGAGTGAAAATTGCGCGGTGATTTCGACGTACAGTACGCGCGCGAGGTGGATGCCGAGATTACGAAGGCTTTTGAAGGGCCCCGACTGTATTTTCCCCCGCAACGCCGCGTTTAGCTGCGGGCTTATCCTCTAACTTTGAAACGTTCGTGATTCTGATTGCGAGAGCATGCCATCTCGCTCGTACCAACTTAGTCGCACTACGCGCGGTTCCGGTCGCGCAACTCTATCGCTTTCAGAGTTACGGGATAAGCCCGTGTTTCCTCAGCAGTTAAGGTATTCAGGCTGTTGGTGATGACGATGACGCCGCTTTTTGCTCAAGATGTTTTCCGGCCACTATTTATTGATAACATATATGTTTTTGCTGCACATTTTCGTAAGAACTGATTCGATTTAGATAGTATTTTGTGGATTTGTACACAAAATCCGTTTTTTGTTAAAACAATAGGGGGTGGGTACACAAATGGTACTCTGCTTAAAGGATAACAAAATTGTATACAAGAATTAAAAGGTAATAGCCAAATACAAGAAAAAACAATAATATAACCATAAGTAACACATGGTATTACACGGAATGGCGGCACTAAGTCGAAAGGAGCTCAATGTAATCATAATTTTCAAATAAAACTAAATTCTGCTGAACCAAAAAAACCAGCTGTTCCATACATTTTGTTGAGTGTAATTGATACTTTTATTTTTTTCGCGATGTCATGGTCTCACAGTAAATTTTTAATCACCGACACATTTAACCTTGTCGATATAAAAAAAAACGGCACTGTCCAGCGAGAAGCAAATCTACCTACTTTCAAACTACCATTATATCTGCCTTTTGTTTCATTAAAAATGTACATTCAAGCTCTCAAATACAGTCTTACAAATAAAAAGATATAATGAAGCTGAGTCTATAATAACCAATCTGTAGTGTGTGAGGGTGTGCGCTTGTGTGTGTGTTGCAGCGGACAGACACTACAGATTGGTTATAAAATTCACTTTTGCAAAGTAATGCCTCAACGAGCCAATCAACTAAGATATAATCTATATATAAAATAACAAGCCATTTTATAGGAATCAAAACGCAAAAACCAAAACGCTTAAGATAGAGACGTGAAATTTTAACCCAATACTCCTCAACTGGTCTAGGTGAACAATAAAAACGGATACAAGATTTCTCCTATAAAATAAATAATAATAATCCTATATTTAAATCTTTTACAAATCAACAGTTTTTCTGATCGTTGATCAAACTAATATGATTTACTAAATTATTAATGATAGTGCGATAAATTGTTTTATTTATTATTGTTTATGATTTCGTATGGCTTTATCATCATCTTTTATAATTACCATGCACTCAATCAATAATAGCCACTGTTTTTCCTTTAAATGGTATCTTATATTCTGTTTAATCAGGCAATCGCCTTCATGTTGTTTTTTTTTTTTTTTTTTGTAAAGTTAAGTTAGGCAGTTTTGCACTAGCACCATGTTTGTTCTATAAGCGATAGCCTCCATTAGCCTAGGTGTTCTAATTATCCTAGTGTTTAAATTTATTTGTATGCAGGCTGTTTGGTTGTCCAACTAAAATAAAATAAAATGGACCCATGCTAATGTTTCTTCATGCTAAGTCAATGAAACTCTGTTCGTGTAATATGAATAATGAAAGTCAAGTCTCAGGATTTTTCGAACATCTACCCCTAAAGAAGTGAAAAGGGTTGTTTAAATTATTGTATCCTATAGGAGCGAAGCCATGCTGGCAGGCTAGTTAAGTTATTTAAAGATAAGGTAATATATCTGTCACTACACTACATAAAAAACATTAAAGTTTTTCTATCATTTTCACAATTCTAAAGTTTTTTTTACCAAAGTCACATCCAGTCTACATTGCTCTACTGCAAGACATACTCACAGCGTCAGGTTCGCTGTTAGGCGCTTCGTCGGGCTTTGCCCTTTCGTGGGGCTCCGGTGCCGCCGTGGGCACTTCGGATAGCTGCGGAGACTTCCGCGCCGCCTCAACGTCCTTCTTCGTAAGACATACGACAAAATCCGACGTAGTAACTTGACAAACTTTTTTTTACATTCCAAACAAACAAACGAAGGGTTTTTCCATTGTTCTAACTATGCTAACAAACGTAACGACTTGTTTGGAGCCGACCGCCGTCTAACAAACTAGAGAAAGAGAGAAATATATTTATTTTCCCCCTTTCTTCTCTCGTTGGTCTGCGGTCCGTGGTCGAAAGGTGTCATAGCTACCTTCGAGCAAAGTGAGCAGTTCTGTCTTTTTTGCATGTTTGCTACATCGCGTAGACGAACATTTTTTTATTTTTTTTTTACTTTTTTGACGAAGCCTCTATACAGCTGACGTAATATCTCATTAATTGAATTTGACTTTTACTCAAAAATAGAAATGATAATTCCTCCTAAATTTGTCGTTTTTTTGAGGGAGACAACAAATGCCTAATATAATTATAATATACAGTGATATAATGATATAAATAATATAATAATAACATTGTTAAAAATTGTAGCAAGTTGAAGAGTTCATAATGGAAGCATTCTTAACTTTTTTATATTTTGTAATTGTTAAGAATGCAACTGTATGACAATAAAGAATATTCATTCATTCATTCATTCATTCTTTTGGATGCAGTAAACTATTAAAAGTCGACGCGTGGTGCGCTTCGATCGCCTCGAGTACGGAGTCTATAGGAGTTAAACCTCGAGTTATACGCAACGTTTTGTAAATGCGATGTACTCACAGTACTGTCATGGTTGCTGTCCGTGACGTCACCGTTGGGGAGGTTGTCGCCGAAGGAGCTGAAGTCCGGCGGCGGCTGCAGCGGCGGCGGGGGCTGCGCGGGCGGCGCGGGGGGCTCCTCCGCGGCCAGCGGCATCGGGATGTCGACCACTTTGCCCTCAGCTTGTTGGGTGTCTTTGGATGTGTCGCCGTTTTCTTTTGTAGGCTGTTGGGATGAAAATTAATTTAGTTTTTATAAATATTTTGTAATTTATGTTTATGTTATTTATTATGTTTTTATAATTTATAAATATTTAAAAACTGACCGGTAGTGACGTCTGTCCGGAACTGTCAGCGGTGGCGTTAGACAGCTCGTCGATGACGAGCTCGGCGATGGCCGAGGTGGCGGACATCGCGCCCTGAGACTCCTCTTCCTTCTGGTTTAAGATCTCTTGCAACTTCTAAAATAAATCATTTTATTACGAATAACTGTTTTAAAAACTTGACGATGAACTTGCGTAACATTGGTCTGATCTTTATGAGATTTTGTACGCAAGTACTATAGTAGTAGTTAGTATATTTTAATGCAATTTTTATGTTCGAATATGAGTATAACCAAACTACTAGTATTATTATGGTGATTTACCTTTGCCCTTTTATGTTTGTCCTTGACTAGTTCGGCGAAGAGGCTGGTGTCGCTGATCTTCTCTTTGAAGTCTATCTTCCGCAGCATCGTGGAGGAGGGCGGGGACGGCGACGCCACTCTACTTCTGGAATTACATTCATGTTATGGTCGCACTTAACACCGCTGTTCGTGTTCGCGTATTCGTTTTAGTTGCCCAAATACGATGATGAGAAGTTACTTCTTTTATTTATTTAAGACCAACAGCATAAGAATACAAATTAATGAACACAGATACATTTTATAAAACAGCCAATTATAGGCCTATTATATTTTAAGAAATATAAACAATATCGTTTTTAAATCACTACTCCTTAATTACCAATCAAGGTTGACATACAAAGTGCTCCAATAAATAAAATAAAAAAACATGACAACAAGCGGCAGTTAGAGTGGCTATACATGGCCCAACCCAACATCGTGCGAAAGGAACAACCAGACCCGAATTTCACGGGAGCAAAAGAAACAAACTATTAAGGTTATAGCTTCTCCCTTTCGCACTCCCCGCGACCCGCGCCGCGCCTCAAACTTTGGTGACTTTTTGTAGGAACAACGAACCTCGTGATGCGGTGTCTAGTGTGACCTGTGGGTGAGGGATATGAACCCACCTGTGTTTGTCCCGGGAGGAGTCCTGGTGGCGCGCGCGGTGCCGCGGCGGGGACATGCTGGGCTCCCGGCGGCGGCCGCGCGACCCCGAGCGCCGCCGCTTCAGCGAACTGCGGCTGTGTGACCTGACGTGCACGAGTACGTGCCGTTAAATTACTCAAACTCATACACATCATCATCATAAACAACCTGAACGACGTCCACTGCTCAACAGAGGCCTCCCGCTTAGACCGCCACGCTGAACGACAATTTGCAACTTGCATCCACCGGTTGCCCGCGACTTTGAAAATGCCGTCAGTCCACCTAGTGGAGGCGTACCTACGCTGCGTCTTCCAGCTCGTGGTTGCCATTCAAGAACCTTTCTTACTCATAGGTCAAAATCGGTTAAGCCGTTGGAGGTACTATAGGAACACACAGCCATGCATACACCCCATAGACATCAACCACCTTCTTGGACAGTCGGGTCGTAAAAAATATTCGATAATTGTCTCACTTTTTAAGTAATTTATTTTTTATTTTTATTTCGAATAAACTGTTTTGTCCCGTCTCCTTAATCAATATAAAAACTTATAACATGAAAATTGCTTTAAAACATTGGCAGTGGTATTCTAAAGATATTAAATTATATTTATTTTTTAAATTCCTCTCCGTAATTTTTATATTAACAACCGGTTGAAAACGTGCAAACGAGATAGCTGTTTAAGGGGAGCTGGCTCTTGAAGTATCAGTACACACCTGTGCATCGGGCCCTTGACGTCGCGTAGGCGGTCGCGGTCGCGACTGCGGCTGCGGTGGCGCCGCCGCGGGGAGCGCCGCCGGCGCCGCGGGCTCGGCTCCCGGCCTCGGGGAATGTGCACTGGCGAATCTGTAGCGAATATCCAACTTTATAGATATTTTTTATTGCCTCATTAAAAAAGCTCACCATAAATAGAGTAGATCTAAGAAAACAAAAGAATTATTTGTGCAGAAAATATATAAAATATAAAATCATTTAAATTTTATTTTTTAAAGTATCACGCCTCGCTTGCGCCATACAAATTCTATACCGACTGATATTCGCTTTGTGGGAGAGGGACAGAGCTTCCCCTCTCAATCCCCGCCAAAATCTCTCCTAATCGTTCGTATCTCAGAACTTTTTTAGCCATTTTAGTAATAATAAAAAACCTGTTTATGTAAATTATAGTAATATATAACTATATTTGTCATATCAGAACTAATACTATAAATGCGAATGTAGCTCTGTCTCTGTCTGGGTGTTTGTCGCGTTATCACGGCTAAACGACAGAAAGGATCGACCTGAATTTTTACATAGATATGCTTAAGAAGACGGACATAGGCTTCTTGTTTTTTTTTTTTATTGGTCCACGCGAACAAAGTCGCTGGTAACAGCTAGTATCATATAGTTTTTAAAAAATCAAACACCAGTAAACCAACTACCCATTTAAATTCTGTTCATCCTTACCTGACAAAAAAAGGTAAACCAACTTCTCTTTCTCACAAAATCGCCGTTTTCTCATAGAAATCACACAACCTAGGCAGGCGCTATAGTCCCTGGTTACATAAAAAACATGAATGCAACTATTTACACACGGATATCAACAAAATTCATCGTAATTACACAATATTTTGCATAAATACGAAAACAACACAAAATAATCTGATCGAATTTTGTGGTTAGAATCTTCTAAAATCTATGGATTTTAGTGATGTTTGTTTACCTTTTTTGTCAGGTAAGGATGAACAGACTATAATATCAAATGTGCGACTGTTAAAATGACGTGTAAGCATTGCGGTTTGTTTCTGCATCTCGAATTTGGCGCTTCACGGCTCATGTATAGAATTAGATAATTGAAAATGATAATATTTTTTTAAATAATGTTTAGCCTAGCAGTTTTCTGTAACCCTAAAAACAAAACTAAACATTGAAAGCCACTGACTATTATTTTCAAAAGTGGATAGCGCTATATTTTTCTCAATTAACCTACACAACCAAGTTCAGACACAGTGACAAACTAATTTACCTGGCACCATAATAGGTGTTTGGTCTTGTGGCCGCCAGAGGTCTCTGCGACGCTCGCATTCATCCGTGTCTTTACATTGAGGATACAGCATAAAGGGAAAATGATCTCAGATTAGATACAATCACAGATCGCACCCTACATTCTGCATTCAGGACGCTCGAACCAGTCACACACACAGTCACACACATCACAGTCAGTGCACAGATGTGTGCACAGTCAGTGCACACATCAGTCTAAATACACTTGTAAGAGATTACTATGATTGGTTGATTGTTAGGCGCGACTAGGCGTAACCTTGATAGCCAATGAGGACGCTTGGTCGCACTCCCCGCGACCCGCGCTTCATACTTTCTAGTGTGATCTGTGGATACAATGCTACAATAGCATGTAGACCTGGGTTCTAGCCCCGTCAAGTTACGGGACTTAGTATGGAGGGCCCAGATATAAGTCATAACATAAATATTAAATTGTGTTTGGTATAATTTGCTGATGTAGAATCAATATTAAATTAAATTAAACAGTCTGGAGGTACGGTACATAAAAAGCATTTATGATTTATCCATAATGCATTATCGTCGCTGACGAGTCACTGCCGTGATTACGATCGTCATCTGAAATAGACTTTAACATAGCGCAAATAGAGACGATATTTCAAAATGTAAAATTTGAGCCTGTTCCGGAAACGCATTTGGATTAATTATTGTATATTAATATGAGAGATTGGTTCTACAATCATGTACCGAAAAAATCCTATTATTAATTAGTTCCGCGCCAAACGCTAAAATGACTGGGCTATTCACGGTATTAGCTAGAAGACTTTCGCATTAAGAGGACAGCCTTTAGCGGCCTACACTAAAAATTCAAGTACTATCCACTCTTACGCAGAAAAAGCTCGAAACACGTGCTGTTCGAAGTTTGTAAGATTACACGTGTGTCTGACCGGCAAGGGTGGTACCCGCATGTTCATTCTGAACAACATTTACTACGGAACCGAATAAGAAATAGCGAAAAAAAATATTGTTGTTCCATTCATTTCATGAAGATTTAATACATTCAATTCTGGGTGGCGTTGAACTGTTATGGGCAAGCGTGACGTATTCTGTATTAAACTTTATTTGTAAGCGCAAATGGCAGATAATTGCTTGCTATGCGTTCTCAGCTCAGTCCTGCTTATAGATTCGCACGGGCGGCCGCAATCTTGCTGCGAAATCGATCGACCAATAACAGCGCAAGATTTAAGCGCGCGTAGTACTCTACTCTGTCATTGGTAGATCGAAGTTTCCAGCGCTAAAATTCGTCTACTGTACATCGGGAGGAGTTATTAGTTGTGTAAAACTGTACTTTTTACGCGTTAAAGTAAAAATCGCGCTAGTTTTTTTAACTGTTAAACAAAAGATGGCGGCACATTGTATGTGATAAAGCATGGTCACGCTTTGCTGTAAATAAATACATCGTTATGGCATGTGTCTTATTGTGTCGGTCGGTAAAAAGCCCCTTAAATCTATATAGTCACGCCAGAAAGATAGTTAGCTAGGTACGTTACCTGAGACCATGATGGGTGACTGTATCCGCTGCTCGTGCCAGTAGTCGCGGCGGCGGTCGTACTCGGAGTCAGAGTCAATGGTGACAGTCTCGTGGTACGGGGGCGGGGTGTGGGGCGTCGTGGACTTCTGTCGCCGCCTGGAATAAATACGTTACCAATTACAGTCGGCGACTAAGAGCGGAATGAAAGCGCGCGGAAACCCAACCACCCTCGATTCTACACTTCATACTTTCAAGCAGGCACGCTCTTAGATAAGCAACTAACGCCACAGAATGTACAGGTTAGGCGATACGTTCGTGTGGCCGTATTTAGACAGGGGGGTGGGGGAGTCGACGGGAAGCTGATGCCGTCCCTTGCTGTGATTAGGATGTCGCGTGGGCTTACATTATAAGTACTTATCGCGTAATACTAAAATAGACAGTCTTTTCTTAATACTAGTGACGAGGACCAGCAAATCGCTCGCCTAATGGCAAGCTTCAAGCTTGGCCATAACAGTACATTGCAATTTGAAATCCTGAAACCCTCCTCGGAAATGCAACTAACGAAACACAATAAACTATGTAGCTCCTTAGATGACACTTAGTCTAGTTTGAGACTTTGAGAGCCTATGCTGAATCGCACTAAGTGGATGCAGCAGTAGTGTCGCGCGAGGGGGGCAGATTTTTTGGGGCGGCGCACGGCACCCGATGTCTGTCTTGAAAATAAGACCAAAAACTTTAGATGATTCTTCATTTAGTAATAATCAAAATCTGAGTCATTTTTTGCACACATGGTCATCTGACCCCAAACTAAGCAAAGCTTGTAATATGGCTGCCAGAGACTGATACATACATAGATATTTTTAAATACATACTTATATAGATATTAACACCCAGACATAGAACAAACACAAATATTCATCACATGAATGTTTGTCCTAGATGGGAATCGAACCCATGCCCCCAAACACAGAAGGTAGGTTCACTACCAACTGAGCCACCGGGACAGTCAAACACTACACAACATTCGCGGGACGGCGCATCACGACGCAGGGTGCAGTGGAGGCACGGAATGCCCAATTTGTGAGAACGAAAAGAAAATACATTTGTGAGAACGAAAAGAAAATACAAGACATAAAAGAAATTGGGCGATTTAAAAAAAAAATATTTTCACTAAGAATCCAAATGCATCTTATCTCTCGTCAAAATATGGTAACAATCAATACGTGTGGACTGCTTATTAATCTCTGAGGAAACTATACCTTGTTAAAGTGGCCTGAATCCCAGTGGCCCTACTTACGCTACGCCTCTGGGATGCAGGCCGCTTAAACAAGGTATAGTTTGAATACTAACCATAACATTAACTCTCTGCTCGAGTTTCTTTTCCTAACACTATTAAAACGTTAATTTATGTTTGGCCATGAACTTATTACAATAAATTGAACATTCAAATGAAGCTTTTGTTTGTGTGTTTGGTCCCCATAGTCTCCAAGGAGTGGTTGATATTGATCAAACAAAGAATCAGAATACTGAAACGTTCGTTAACTTTGAAGACAGATTAAGTCTATTACTGTCTTTGTCATTTGCTTAGTGCCAGACAAAGGCAGTATTAGAATTAATCTGTTGTCAAAGTTAACAAACGTTTCAGTATTCGGGGTTTAAAGGTCACTAAAGGTTTAAATCTCACTAATATTATAAATGCGAAAGTTTGTGTATAAGTATGTAAGTATGTAAGTGTGTTTGTTTCCGTTGAACTCTGTAACGGCTGAACGGATTTGGATGAAATTTGGTATGGAGGTAGGTTATTATCTAGATTAACTACTTTTTATCCTGGAAATACATTCGGTTTCTGTAGAATAGCGGTGAAACCACGGGGCGCAGCTAGTAAATTATAATTGCCAAAGTAGCTCTGTCTTTCTGTCTGGGTGTTTGTCGCGTTTTCACGGCTAAACGGATCGACCCGAGTTTTTGCATATTATATAACTTAAGGATTGGGGACAGACATAGGCTATTTTTACTTCTGTAGGTCCACACGTACGAAGTCGCGGGTAACAGCTAGTTAATATAATAATGCCGAAATAAGCAGTACAACAATAGGTCAAAGTTTCAATATAGTCATAAAAATTGACATTTAATTATCTGGCTCTTGTTACTTTAATACTATACTGTACTAAGTCATTGGTTTCTTTGGTGTCTAGTGTACTATTGTACTCGTCATTATAAACAACTTTTAGCGACTGCTACTTTAAGGTGCAACGTTTCGCTCGGCGCGCGAAATTTAAATTTTCTTGCGTTTTATGTCAATTACAGCTTAATTACTCATCGTAGGTTCATGAAAACTAATTTTGCGATAATAAATAGATTGTTTCAAGAAATTACACTAACCAAAAATTCAAGTTGAAAGCTAGTATGAGTACATTTCCCACTAAACCAAAAACCAAGATGAAAATCAGCTTATTGAAATTTGTAGCTAAACCAATGTTATCTAGGTAATCATTTTACCCGTAATGTCTTAAAACAACTTATTTATTGGCGCAAAATTGGTTTCGATAAATCCACGACGAGTAATTAAGCTGTAATTGACAAAAAACGCAAGAAAATTTGAATTACGCGCGATAAGTGAAACGTAGCACCTTAACAACTATTAAAGAAAGGGTTGGTGGTGGTAGGGCTCTTCTGCAGAGTCCGCCTTGGGAAGTAGCCGACTGCAAAATGTACCCTATGTCACTCCGGTAGTAAAGAGGAATCCAATAAGACCTCATTTGTCAATATTGGTCAAGCCGTTTAGATAACTGCCCCGGTTTTTTTTCTTCCAATGCCATGAAACTGAGTCGATCCGCATTAAAACAAAATTGATCAAATCTCTTTCTTTTTTTTTTAATGCTTAGCCAAAAAATAAAACTAAGTACTTAGGCCAAAACCGTTTTCATACCAAATGAAAACATAAATGGATCTAGGACTGTTTTACCGTATCTCGTTAAAAAAATAATACATCCTGTGCATAAAGATGACAACAACAATGTTTTAAATTAATTTTTGTTTTTATAATTATATATTTTATTTAAAATCGAAAATTAAATATAATGGTAGTGAGTCGGTTCTAGCTCGTTCCTGTTGCAAAGGATAGCTATTGCCATTCAGGTTGGTCATCCTGTCAGAATTATACGCATTATGCCTTTGCACTGGGTACAGGTGAGTTGTTTGCCTTTAGAAGTGATATATTATATATAGATGATAGAAGTTATTATTACTGAATTCAGATTATGATAAAAGTTTTATTTTCGATATCAATAACTTAAATAACATTAAATAGTAAATAATTTAAAATAAACTCTAAGTAAAAATAATCATAAATATATATACAACTTAAAACTAACCCTAATCTAATAAACCGCTACCAGCAGGCATTATTATTATTATTACTTAATTAATTATATTATTACTTAATTAATAATTATTATTTTATTTGATATGATTTTTATAATTTAATGTATTTTATATTTGACATGTAATTCTAACTAACATTATAAATTCGTATAAAACTCTGTTTGGCTAAACGGCTGAACGCATCAAGCTGAATTTTTGCATAGATGTAGGTATGAGATGTAAGGGTATGAGACAGACATAGGCTACTTATTTTTTTGTTGGACCATGCAAACGGAGTCGCGGGTAACAGCTAGTTAATTATAATATCAAAACATCAATACATGAAAACAAAAAGAATCAATTATTATATAAAGGATTTTAATAAAAGGGACACTCGACAAAATGTATGGAACAGACTGATATTTTTTCTCGATTTTAGGGTTGGTCCCATACTAAAAGTTGTTCACAACCTTGAGTACTATGAGCCCTTTTCAGCTTAGCATACTCTTTCCTTTTAACCCTGTATAGTAAATGATAAATTTTAAAATAACAAAATAAATAGTTTTTTCCGTTTTCTTCTGTCAAATTATAAGATCAAAACGATCAAACCATGATAATACATTGGAAAACGTTATAGATACAATATTTGGATACAGTTTTTGGAATTTCACACAATCTACAAAAATTTTAAAAATTAAAAATGCCTTCGCTGCTTTGAGTAAATATATGGAATACTAGCTGTTACACGCCACTTCGTTCGCATGGACATAAAAAAAAAGAGTAGACTATGTCCGTCCTCTACCCTTAAGCTATATCTTTGCAAAAATTCAGCTCAATCCATTCAGCCGTTTAGCCGGTTTCAGCCGCTATTCTACAGAAACCCAATATTGTTCCAGAATAAAAAGTAGCCTATGTGTCAATCCAGGGTATAAACTATACCAAATTTCATTAAAATCTGTTCAGCCGTTACAGAGTTGAACGGGAACAAACACACTTACACACAAACTTATGCATTTATAATATTAGTGTGATATATTAGTTATATGATCAAAGAAAAAAACTTACCTCACTGGAGATCTAGCCACATGCGGGGAATATGGTATGACCGTGTGATGCATCGGAGGCTCTCGGTGTACCGGAGCTCGATGCTCATGCCTCAAGATCGGAGGCGTTGTGGGCGACACTGGCGAGCAAGAGCCGTTGCGAAGCGGAGAAGATGGTTTCTCCCATTCACTGATAGGCACCTTGTCGTACCGCTGCGGGCTGGCTCGCACCGGAGGCACCTCCGGCACGTTATCGTCCGGAGACACGCTCTCCAAGCTCGCCGACCGTGACTGATGCTTGCTCTTCTTCTTCTTTTTCTTTTTATCCTTCTTCCTCTTTTCTTTCTTCTTTTTATACCGCGTCAGGTCGTCGTACTCGGGCTCCTCGTAGTCGAGGCCGCGGCGTTTCCTCGGCACTGCGGCAACATCGCGGGTAAGATACTCGGCGCGCCGGCTTGTGGTCGTCACCGATATGGTTTTATTATCTACGAATGTGCGGATGGAGTGTGACTTGCGGGTCAAGTCGTCCGCGACGTGCCGCCCGATGGAGCTCGCCTCGCTATCTATCTCCCCCGCCTCGGGCGCCGATAGCGCCTCCGAGCTGACATCGGAATACTCCACCAGCGGTTTGTTCGAGTTTTTTGTAGCGTATGAAGGCTCGTGAATACCGCTCGAGTGGCTCCGGCTTTTTTTGTGAGTGCGTTTCTTGTGCTTCTCCTTGTGGTGTTTGCTGTGGCGCTTGTCGTGGCGCTCCATGGTTAAGGAGGGCGGAGCCCCGCCTGCTTGCGATGTTTCACATTACATCCACTGAAACAGAACGGAACGACGTTTTTATCAGAACAGCTAAACATACCAGGTCAGTACCTAGATATTTGCTTGTGTAGGTACTTACTTATCAAAGAAATTTCACACAAGTCATGAAACAATTGTCAGCCCTGGATTATTTAAAAACTCAATACTTAGTCATATAAGTTACGACTAAAATATTTAGGCGACAATACATAGGTACCGAAATTAAATTTTTAGTTGGGAATTCGATTGATATCACCAACAATCTTTGAAGGTTATAAGGAAATCAAATATCAGGAAATAAGTAACATGCAGTTAATAACAAAGAGGACTTACCTAGAAAAGTAACGGGCGTGCGTCGGTACCACACACAATATTTTTTTGCAAATTTTGTAAATTTTTCTGATAGCTACTACGGATTTCTAATTTAGTATTTTTGTTAAGTTTTGGTTGGCTTATTGCCTGCAATATGATATTCTCTTAGTGCTTTAGTTATTGAGTAGTCTTATTTCGCTAATCAATAGCATGAAAAGCGCATTATTCATCTAATTACATCGGATTTATTTTACGACAGAACGTCGATTTCAGTCGGCCATTTGCTTTTTCTGCCATTCATTTTCTTTCATCATAGCTTAGTGATGTCCATTGTGCGTAGTGCTTACGTGTCACATATCGATATCGAATTATCGATGAAATCTAAACATCTAAGGAGTTTTTTAAAATGATCAATGTGACATCGAGTGATTGAGCTGCTGTTTAACCATAACATCCATTTTCTTTTTTATACAATATAAAACTAATACTGGCTGCATCTTAATCAATAATCATCAAATCCGGTCGAAGTGCCTCCATATGAGAAATATATGACTTCACTTGTAATATTACAAAACTTGACACTGGCTAAAAATACACTAAGTTTAGAACCAAAATGTAAGAGAGAAAAATAAGAAAAAAATGACAGAAAATCACACATTAATTTAACCGACATAAATAGGTTTTTGTCAGCGATAAAAAAATAGGTTGCAATATTTGGTTCGCAAACTAACAATATATTTATCAGTTAAAAAAACAATCTAGGGACAGTCAACACGCTCAGTAATTAGTAACAGATGATATTTGTAACCACCAAACAAATTTAATTGACCGATCGAAGTGACAAAGTTTATGGGAGAAATTCGGCGTTCGTAGGGATGTATGTTAGATTGTGTCTATATGTGTCTAACAATAACTTGAGTACCGTTGTTCCGATCGTTATGAAATTTTGTAAGCAAGCATTTTATGTCTACTTAATTTTTAAGTTTTAATATGGGCAAAATCTATCAAAAGGGTTGTGACCATATAAATCAATACAATATAAATAATAGTTATCGAATATCGAAATCGTGGTTCATCTTTAACATCCCTATGATCCTCGCTTTGTAGGGTACTGTAGGTTTTGCAAATTGAATCAAAACATTCTCCAATAATGTATTTAGTTATATACTAAGGAATAATACCCTAAATGTATATATGAAATATATTTTTTTATTTTTTTCAGTAATTCATATTTGAGTAAGCTAGATTACTGTGTCTCAGCATTATTTGATATTAATAAGTTTACAGTTTTCAGTTTCCGTACTGTTCTGACGTCATTTCTTCTTTTTTAAGTTTATTTTCCGTTTCTCTGAATCACTGAAAGTTAGAGTTGTTTCTTTTTGGGTTTGTTGAACAAATAATTTATTTATCACCTGCATCATGAGCTTTAAAATTATGTTAATTATTTATGCTAAATTAACATCTATTTAGTGTAAATAATCGCAGAAGAATCAGTATAATATAACAGTCATCATGATCCAAATTCCGAATTTCTGCGTATTACAAAACGTTTCATCGTTTTCTTTGTTGCCAGCTATCATTTTATTTTTATTTTTGTAGAAATCTAGTATAAGGGAAAATGCTCCGTACTGGGAAAATTGCAATACATACGCTAGTGGCTTGATTGAAAAAAATGCTTAATGTGTCTTGTAGAATCATTGAAGGATTCTTACTTATATTTATATCACGATAGAGTGACCCAGCGTCTAAGTTTGCGCGAAAACAAACACAGTGCTGTATTCGGATTCGGAGTGTGGTGGAGTTACAAAACTGGCACCCGTATGGAACTGTTAGGGGGCATCCATAAATTACGTCACACGTTAAGGGGGAGGGAGGGGGTCGACGAAGTGTGACATTGTGTGAAAACGGGGTGGGAGGGGTTCTAAATTTCGCGACAAAATCAAAATCTATTATAATCTAAGTGTTAAAACACGAACTTTAAACTATTACTTTACGAAAACCTCAAAAACATATACAATAATATCTGTGTAAATATAAGATACCAATTGTTTTGTCGGTCACTTGCTCTACTAGTGTGATGCGCCGACCGCCTAGGCATTTACAGTGGCATCTGTGGTCTATATTTTGCATTATACAAGGCCACTAATCAACACAAGCAATTACATAGGAGGCAACAAGAAGTTTTACCTATCGGGAAGTTTCGTCCTCAAAGAATTGCTGCTAGACTGAGTGCCAGAGAACTTCTTTGTGTAGATGATGACAATGATGCTGTATGGCTCGATGAAAAAGATGTTGACACAACTAATGTGCCTGACATTAACAACCCAAACGTGAACGAAGGGACTGCTATGCCAGTTATAAATAATTTAAAGGAGTGGGTCCAAAGTCCATCGACTCAAGATTATTAAGTTCTGATTTTATCTGTAATTAATATAATTCTATTTATTTTTTTAATTAATATAGTCAATCGTTTTTTGTTATGTTAATTTCCTTAATTAATATAATTAATCGTTTTTTGTTTTGTTAATTGTTTGATTTGATGTTAATTTTATTAAAAAATAATTTAAATGGAAACAAAACTGTTTTCATTCAATAATTTCTAAATATACATTTACAAAATATGTGACGTCACACTAGGAAGCGGGGGGGGCTGAGTCTCACAAATGTGACCAGCTGTGACAAGGACGGGGAGAGGGGCAAAAAATCATGAAATTCGTGTGACGTAATTTATGGATAACCCCTTACCTACTAAAAATTCTGTGCAAAAAAAGTGTGTTGTCCACTGTCTACTCATTAATGGTAAACTTCAAGCCTTAGACGAAGCATCATACGATCCTTGCTTCAAGCATTTACTACAAGTGCATTTCGTATGTGATTTGCTTGACATCTTGACAAGCATTACAAAAAGATTAACATAACGTCAGGGTATTATTCGGCAGATTTACTTTTATCTTTAGTAATGTTCTAATGAGGTTTTACTTTTCAAAGACTTTTATTTCATGCGGCATTTGTGCGGCGGTGTGTGTCAATTTTCCTATAGTATTTTGAATGGATGGATGAAATCCTTACTTTTATATGGCAACATTCATTTATTGTCTCGCTCGCGTGCAATTTGCGTCCCCGTTGCAAAATAATTCTGAAAAATACTAATATTTGTACAAGTGTATAACATTTACAGCATATTTTAGTTTTGAATGCAATGTGCCGTGTTATATTTGCAGTGTACCAAGCGCAATTCTAGCAGCAAATCTCATAAAATGACCCCTGGGTTCACGGCTGCAATTACCGTCGCATCGTGATATTTCCCAACATGGGAAAGAAATTGCAAACATTCTAGGTGTCCGTGCTGCTTAAATTTCTCCTACGCTCTCAGATAATCGACCTAGTTGTGTAGTTGGTGTAGAGTATAATCTGAGGTGTTATTATTATCATGGCCATTGCGGAGTCAATGAACCTCCGTGCGGCGTGGTAACTGTGGCTTTGAAGTTAGAAATATGTAAATAAATAAACATGAACGATATAAGCGTGAAAATAGTGGAATCTCCGAGAGACCATGTGCCTGGGTCTCCTTCGACATTAGCGGGAGCGGAGTCTGACCTCGATCCTCTTGCGATCACCGAAGGCGATGCCGCCTTATGTAAAGACTCATTGGTAGAGGAAACTACAGCAGCAGACGACCCCCAAGAAAAAGAAAAGGCGGGAACCTGTGATGATTATGCCAAAGAAAAGAAGCTTAATGAGAGCCAGAATGATGGGAAAGATAAAATTTTGACTGAGCAGACTGAAGATATTAAAGGTATGTTGTTAAAAAAAACATAGTTTCTCTACTAAAACATTAATAAGTATAATTAGGAAGTGGGAACAATCTGGCACACACTATAAACCATTTTTTTTATAACTTTAGGTTGATATTCCTTAGCCATTATAATATTTCATATGATTAAGGAAGCTGGATTATTACATACAAGAATAATGTAACCTATAAAATTGTTTTTTTTTGCATATTTTTATAGGTAATAATAATTACCCAAAAATAATAAGCAATATTGATATAAATAGGAATATAATAGGAGTGACACTATCTAATCAGAATACAGTGAGCATCGCATTGTAATAGTGATGTTAAATTTATTAAAAAACCAATTTACAGGTCTGCTCAGAGTGAGATGAAATTATTTAATTTTTCTTTTTAACCTTAAAGGCACTGGTAAACAGATAAATTCTTTGTAAAATGTTATGTGTTTGTCAAATTATTTGATCGTATGCTGCTTTGTTTGATGTGTTTCTCAAACATACTATGTGTATGACGTGTTTGAGAGAAAATTTGATTGTCTACCTGATTTTTCACAGTGAAAACTGCATTAAAACTACTTGTTTGACAAATTTGGTTTGTACATGAACTTTCATATATGATCAAAACATACAAACAAAGTGTAAAATTTGACAAAATTATTTGTATGTTTACCTGCAGCTTTAGCCTACTTTCTTGTAGGGTACTTGTTATATAAATATAGTTGAGAGACTGATGCACAACTCACATGGATCCCAGCCTTTGTAGTGCTTATGTGCTTAAAATTGTTAGTATACATGTAATCATTAGTAGCTCCCTGCGGTTTCACCCGCTGTCTTATGAGAATTGTAAATACATCTAGGATAAAAAGTAGCCTATGTGTTACCTCTATACAAATTTTCCCCCAAATCTATTCAGCCATTACAGATTCAATAAGAATAAACACCCACACTTACAAGCAAACTTTCGCATGTTTTATATTATTGCAATATAGCCAGTGTCAGTGCGAAGTTCCACGTCAATAGTACAGAATAGTTCATTGTAGAAATAATCTGATGTATACATTCTTCCCCAAAAGCTACTGAAACACGATTCATACACAAATAAGGTCAAACTGAACATTATAAGATTTTCTTTACTGGTTTTCTGAATTTTGTTTTTTCCCCCTTTTAATTTCGTTTTTCAGTTTTATATTTCAGTGCATCAAAAATTTTTTTTTTAATCTTTATTATTTTTATCTAAATCTTGTAAGGTATAAAATAATAATGCTTCATACTCATAGCTCTTTAGGATTCCCCATGTCGAGGATGCCATGGAACAGACACGAAAGACATGGACAGCTTACACAAAGCCCAGAGAGATATTGTGACCAGATTGGAGCAGATGTTTGAAATCATTCCAACATTGCCTGGCCAGGTATCAAACCTGGGACCTCCTCCCTCATAAGGCAGATGTTCCACCAATGAAACCAGGAGGTTCATCTAATAAAAATATCCAGTATTTATTCTAGTTGTCAATTTCAGATGTCATAAAAGAGCATAGTCCAGTATCTCATACTGTTGAAGCGGAAGCTCCTATAGCCAGCCATGAGCGTGAAACTTGTCCGGAAACTCCTCCATTGCTGGATGATCCTTTAGAAACCGTAAAGCCTGCAGAAGCAGTCACGGAAACTGTCCCTGAATCAATTTCTCAAGAAATAGCAGTTGAAAGTCTTACACCCATTCAGGAAGAGAAAGAGCCAAGTCCAGTCAAAGAACTGTCAATTGAGGAAAAAACTCAAATGACAGATGTAGAAATGACCGAGGTTGTCAAAGTTGAGGAGAGAATCGAACAAAAAGTTGAGAGACCAAAAACGCAGCCCATGAATGGTGATGTTCCTAAGGTAAGGCAATTTTAAGCAAAGTATAGTGGGGGAAAGCAGAACAGTGGGGGATAGCAGAGCACAGTGGAGGATATCAGAACAAAGGTGGGGATAGCAGAGCATACTGGGGGCAGGAGAGTGGCAAAAGAACCCTACTCTGCTATCAGTGTACCAATGTTATATTTCATCTGTAAACTTTAAACTGTAAACTTTTATTTAACCTTCAATGGTTGTATGTATGTAAAATGTCAAATCTTACAACTGAAATTTTAGACCAGTTCTCCTTGTTCAATTGAGTTGAAATTTTGCATGTCTGTCAAGTTCCGATTACAATACACTATTATGAGAGCGAGCTGGTCTGACGATGAAGATAGAAGGTGGAGAACAGAACTCCTCAGTAACTTACAGTAGACTGATAGATTTTTGACTCATTTTGTTCAGCTTACCAGTACCAATAATGGATTTTATAAAAGTTTGTCTGGAAAAATATATTTTCCACAAAAACTTATTTATTTGTTAGTTAATTTATAGTTAACCTTGCATTGTTAGAACAGATAACAATATTATTTTTAGAATCAATGTGACCTCAAAAGAGCTTGTGACTTAAGAGTGACGTCCTGCTGCGAGGTTTTGGGACAGCAGGGATTTTAAAATTGTTATTGTTGTCGCTCTGTTTCTCGTGCGTGCGATAGAGAGAGCAAGTGAACTTTCCTAACTTTTTGATGAAATTAGCATTTGGGGGTAGTCTGTTATCACCCCCTAAATCTTACCAAAATCTTTTGTTTTTTGTGTCAATGGCTTGGATAAACCATAATATATGCCGCTGTTTTGTTTTTTTTTTCAAAAAATGTTAATGTAAAAATGTTTAAAAAATAATAATGGATTTCTAATAAAAACTACATTTCTATGTCTATATTGCTAGGCAAAAAAAACGACAATTCAAGTGCCTATAACAGGGAAGATTTTGCGATTTTCCAAAAAACAAAGCTATATAGTTTTTCAGGTTGTAGACAAAAAAAAAACATCGAAATCAGATAAAATTTAAGGGTGTGGGAAACATTCGGCACTTTTTGTATGAACAAGTAAGTGGTATCCTCTAATCATGAACATGGATCAACTAGGTATAGATTTACAAGATTTTTTCCTAGTATTCCTTTAAAAAAATCTTTTTAACATTAAAGCTCGTACCGTGACACTCCTAACACGATGATTATAAAGGTGAATTTAGACCAAACAAACATAGAACAAAAGCACTGAGTGTCGTTGTTTGTTGCTTATTTGGTGTAAACGATAATTCGTGCATCATAAATGATAATATAATGTATGATATATGCTATGATTGTTAGGTTTTAACCTATCAGAGAGGACATTTAAAAAAGTTGATCATTCAGGCTAAGATTCAGAGACAAGAACGTAAAACAGTCAGAAGATCAGATTCAATCAAATTCAAGATCAAGCTTCTTAGCCGAGCATTGGCTAAGTCAATGTCGTCGAATTTGCATTGAAATTTTTATTTAGAAACGTAGTGATTTTCTTTTATGTTTTTCTCTTTCATCGTATTGTAACATTTCAGGTGAAGTGAAATATTTCACAATTAAAATAAGTCTCAGTCATAGTCTAAGTCAAGCAAAGTAAGTCACGGTCAAGTCCACGTCATGCCTCAATAAAGTGGTGGAGATTTTACTAGAGGTTTCTATAGTTTTGGAAATAACACGAAGTCATGTTTCAAAACATTATACTGTTCACCAACACTCGTGCATGTTCTCGAACACTTAATGGATAAAAATCTATCATTTTTACACATTAACACTCGAATTAACACAAGTTTTGGAAAATAATACATGACGCGACATGATTTCTTCGTCTATCAATTTTTTTTGCAGTCAGGTTTTTTATTAGTAAGTATTTTGATAACATTTTTAGTGACTACAGTTTCCCGAACACTATGATTTACAATGCATTTACGTAAGAGACTAAACTTTCACACTGGAACAAAGCTTAGCACATAACAACTAAACCGATGACCTCTGACCTTTCCCAAGGCCAGAGTTCGCGGTACCCAAACGACAACGCGGCTATCCGTATAGATAGATCATTATCTAGATTGAAGTGAATGTTTTAACAAGGCACGCCTTAAAAAAGGTTGATCATGATATTTTGTAATATTAGTACATTACTGTCGCGGTCTGTAATGACTGTGTTGCTGGCAGCGATGATTTCCGAAAGCGCAGCGTAGCGCAGGTCCAGGACAGCAAGAGCTGCAATGATGACCAAGCTTGCAGGCCGAGAGCGTAGCTAAGCTTAGCTCGAGGCCGTCATAGCGTGGCCAGCAGTGCAGTCATTGCGGACCAAGGCTTGACCGGTGCTTTACTCAAACAAAGCGAGTAATTTAAATAAAGCCAGCTTATAGTAGGAATTTAAATGTCATTTCAATTCAAATATTACTCGATTTTTCATTGCGCAAAATTGTCGTAGACAAGTTTTTGCACTTGACTACTTTTGAAACAAAACTCGACAATAATGGATTTTAAAAGGAAATTGCTGGCCGCTAAAACACGACAGTAATGTAATTTGCTGGCGCCTATTCGAGCAGCGCGGCAAGGCTGACTTTTCTCGAAAAAAGATGTCAAAATAATCGCCACATTACGAGATTTTTGAGTAAAAAAAGTTTATTTATTAAAAATTTTTTTTTAAATTATCATTCCATTTTTTCTTATTAATTTGTGCACTCGTGTGCTTGTAGTGGTAGGCCTCTTTTGCAGAGTCCGCTGTGGAAGTACCACACCTTTGCCAGTTATTCAACCTCCAAGCAGTAATGTGCAAACATTACTTTTCCGAATTGAAGGGCAATGTTTCCAGCGTAATTACTGGGTATAAAGAGATTTAACATCTAATATCTCAGGTTGACCAGAGCAGTGCATTGCCGCTCATAGTTTTGATCTGTTAAAGTTCAAAATACTGGGTGGCACTGAACTTTTATGGCAAGCGTGAATCTTAACATCAGGTGAGCGACATAATAATAAAAAAAATGGAACATTACCTTTTACTGGTTCCCACGTTACTACGCCTTTTTCAGCATGAGCAAGCTCGAAACGTTTAGCCTTGAAATGCGCAGCCGGGGCCGCCTTTACACCGAACCTAACGAGTGCAAAAGTGAAAGAGCGATCACTCTCGCCTTATCACACCCGTTGCGCACCCTTTGTCATTTATATGGTGTTACGCTTCACTGTGCGCGCTAAAATTAACCTTATTTTGGCGTATCGAGAGTTTATATAATTAAATTGTCATCTTGGAATGAGTCTTCTTTACTGGTACTTATATTTATTTTGTGGTATTAGTTCGTGAACCACTAGAGGACGGCAACAGCGTCCTCTTGGTAAATAGTAAACATTCTGCGATATTCAAACCAATCGTAGGGATTATTGCAATGGCCCGATATGGGAGAGGCTTCGTCCAGCAGTGGACGTCTAAAAGCTGATAGATAAGTTAGTGGTTTCGTTCAGTAAATTTTAAACTCTGTTCTAGGACGACAAAGCAACAAAAAGACGAGCCAGCGAGGACGTGGAAACAGAATCTCCGCTCAAAAAACTCTGCCAAGAAGTGGAAAAGACGTTCCCCCACCATGACACGATGATCAACGACTACATACACACAGCTACGAAAAACAACGTCGACGAAATACAGAGGCATACGGAACAACTCCTAGCAGAGATACAGACGTTGCGAGAACTGGCACAAAAAAAGGAACACGAATGGAACAATATACTGCACCTGAAGAAAGTCAAAGAAGAGATACTGCTGAGGCTACTGAGAAGAAAGCAGGTGCTGTCCTTCGAAAAGTCGCCCGAAGTGAACGGTCAAGACCCTTTCGATTACCTAAACCAGGCCAAGAATCTAGCGATAGACAAAAGCGACGAAATCTCAGGGCTGGCGCTGAAACAGCCCGGTTCGAGCATGCCGGGACCAATGATGCAAGCGCCGGTAATGGCGGTGCCGTCTCATTACAACCCTATGGCCGGTCTCCCTCCGCCGTACGACAAAGCTCACCTACAAAATATGCCGAAACCAGTATTCCCCCAAGCGATGTTCCCCGGTCATATGCCTGGCTTTCCTAGAGATATGAACGCTATGAACGGACAGATACCGACGGGCTACGGGCTGCCTATGGGACGCCAGGGTCCCACCAAGGACGTGAAATCTATCATAGCGGATTATAGACAGAGGAATCCTGAAGTGGCGCCCAGAAGAGGTCGTCGCATGAAGTCTTTGTTGAACCCCAACATGATGAACGCGCCTCGAGCGATCGCGCCTAAAATGGACATGAACAATTTGAACAACCTAAATATGATCTTCAATAATATGGATATGGTGAGTTGCATTTTTATTTCACTGCCCATATTAACGGCTGTTTTGACAAACGACGCGTTCTCGCTCGCACAATCAACTTTTTTAAAATAAAATAAAATTGTTGATTGTAAAATTCTATATTGTATAAAAACCGATTACCGTGCTTTAGTCAGTCTCGAACAAACTCGAAAATAGCTCGACCGTTTTTTTTTTGTTTTTTATCTTCGTCTCAATACTGGGAAAGTTTAAAAGAAGTTTCCACGCGGGTGAAACCGCGGGGCGCATCTATGGTTGTAAATGTTGTTGCAACGTTTCCTTTACTATGGTCATATTAGTAAATAATTATATCATTGTAATCACATTACATCCTAACTTATATTATAAATTCGAATGTAACTCTGTCTCTCTGTCTGGGTGTTTGTCGCGTTATCACGGCTAAACGGCTGAACGGATCGAGCTGAATTGTTGAATAGATATAGCTTAAGGATCGGAGACGGACATAGGCTACATTTTTTTTCTACGTCCACGCGAACGAAGTCGCGGGTAACAGCTAGTATTACGTAACCGAGCCATAGAGAGAACATTTTGTTAACATGTTTACAGCGTAATTACTGAGCATAAAGAGAATTAACATCGGGGTGACGAGCTCAGGACAATGTCACGCAGTGTTTTGAACTGTTACAATTCGATATTCTGGGTGGCATTGAACTAATATGGGCAAGCGTGACGATTACAATCAGGGGAGCGACTTGCTCGTTCCTTCATACAAATCATTTAAAAGATACTATTATTTGTTGTGGGGAAAGGACTACCGCGTCCAGCATCATCAACCTAGGTCGTCTGCCTCTACCCTGTGGGGAGAGGTAGTAGGGAGTTCGGCGTCGAAAAATTTTCCTTATTTCCGAGGCTGGGCTCTGAGAAGGTGGAGGAGCGAGCGGGATGCCAGTCGTATCCGACCAGCGGCCTCTCAGCTCCCTTCGTGGACCGGAGAGGTCCGGTGGTCTTCTCCGCGTCCAGTGTTACATTATTTTCACCGTCTACGATCCAGCCCTTACACTACAGACTTGCGGATTTGGTTCGTCAAACTAACGAGAGAGAAAGATAGAAAAATATGCCTTCTCTTATTTTATCTCGTCGGCCCGCTCTCCGTTTTCAGGTGTGTTTACTCTACAGTGCCTTACACTGTAACCTGTAGTGTTAGGATTCTTAGAGAGTCCGCCTGGGGAAGTATTCGTATTTGCCAGTTATTCATCCACTAAGCAGTAGTGTGCAAACATTACTGTGGTCCGGATTGAAGGGCAATGTTTCCAGCGAAATCACTACACAAAGAGACTTAACATCTAATATCTCTAGGTGACGAGCGCAGTGCAAAATTGTAGGTGGCAACTATTGTTATATTGCAACTAATTGTTTCTTGCAAGTGTGACGACAGGTGAGCGATATGCTCGTCTCCGTCACACAGCATCATAAATTCCTCAGTACTATATTACTTAAATTTACACAATAATAAAATAAAATAAAGTATTTTTTGCCATGGAATGAGCCAAAAAATAAGCTAAGCTGAGGAAAAAAACATTAATTTTTGTGGTAGGTTGAGCTGATAATACGCGTCTGGGATGACTCAAGAATGGGATGAGACACGCTGGGGCGAAGACGGAACAACCCAAAAAAAACAGTAGCACAGTGCTGCACTGTGCTGCACAGTGCAGCACAGTGGTGGAAATTTACCATCATAATACACTAGCCCGCGCGCCGTGAGACCTTAGTGCAGACGTCAATAATCTAATTTGTAATTGCAATCCTTGACCTCATTCCGCGTTGACGTTGCGCTCG
Organism: Apocheima hispidaria; assembly: GCA_947579745.1. Taxonomy (NCBI): domain Eukaryota; kingdom Metazoa; phylum Arthropoda; class Insecta; order Lepidoptera; family Geometridae; genus Apocheima; species Apocheima hispidaria. Next base: position 2,023,667 of record OX388159.1, read on the forward strand.
CAACTTGTTGATTTGCACGGTGCACTTGTACTAGCTAGTGTAGAACTTGCGAGATCATAATTTTATGGAGTTTCTCAAGTTTTTACCCGTCTGTCCAAGAAGGAGGGTAATGATGTGTGTTCCTATAAGTCGTTCTGTAGACTAAACGGCTTGACCGATTTTGACAAGCGAAGTGTCGTTGGATTCCTCTTTACCTCCGGAGTGTGATAGGCTACATTTTGCATTCGGGTATATTGTTTTTCTTTTTTTTAGAACACTAAAAAAAAAAAAAAATTGCTATAAAATATGGGCAATGGTATTATTAAGAAAACAGCCTGTTATTTATTTTGTTTCTCTGTTATTTTTATGTATATTAAAAATTTTGAAAAAAATGCGAAGGAGATCGCTAATCTCTATCGTTAACTCTTAAATCTGCACCATGTTGCTGCGTATACTCACGATTCAAGGAGGTCGCGCCATTGTTATGCAGAGCTCGAAGCTCGACTTTGACCATGTCGTCGGTCCACGTAGTAGTAAACAAAAAAAAAGTGTATTTCAGTTTTAAGGGCAAATACTAGTCCCACAGATTATATATAGATAACGCATTATGACATCTTTGTTCCGACAAAAACATGCCAACTTGCGGGGATTGCGACCAAACGTCCTCATTGGCTATCTCAAGGTTACGCTTACTGCTATTGCTAGGCAAATTAACAATGAGAGTAAATTTTTATAGGTGTATTTTGACCGATGCATGGTGCGCTTCGATCAGTACGATCGAAGCGCAGAATCTAGAGGTGATCTGTAGTGTGTCCAGTATAATACCACGCAATACAATGACCCGTGACTAGGTACTCTAATGGCACTCCACTAATGACGTCAACAAATTAAATACACCACTTATGTACAAAAACAAGTTAGCAGTCTGTACACCTACATATCTATTAATATTAATGTCAATAGAAACAACAGATAATAATATATAGATACCGCATTACTATATCGATTTTCTGAAAAAAACTCGCCAAATTGGAGGAAAGCGTGACTTGCGGGGACTGAGACCAATCGTTCTTATTCGATCTGTCAAGGTTATGCCTACTCGCGCCTAGCAAAGAACCAATGAGAGTAAGTTTTTATAGATATTTTTTTTTTGTGGTACTCTTCGATAGTCCTGAGTGCATTATCTAGAGGGGGTAATCTGTGATATAAATACACCAGTTGCATACTGATAAGCAATAACATGTCAACCAAAAAAATTTTTTGTTTTCTTATCAGTATCCAGTTTAGGGTGCATTTCCACCAGAGATTTGCGAAGTAGCAAAGTGGTGTGCGAGGAAAAACCCACCAATTAGATTACTTTCGCGTTTTCGCATCATCTATGTCTATACATAGTATAAAATAAAGTTATTTTTCGCGTCTGTCTGCCTGTATATCCGTTAACTCCTAAACCACGCAACGGATTTTGATACGGTTTTCACCATATGTTAGATAAAAATTTTCACGGAAGGTTAATAATGTAACTAGATATTAGCCGCGACTTCGTTCGTGTGGACCTATAACAACAAAATGCAGCCTATCACTATCATTCACACAAACTACAAAAAAATAAAACTAATGTGCGAGTGAGATGTGGCAAGACTACCTTTTTTTGAAATTGTTTAATGAAACCAGAGAATATAAAATGAAACCAGAGAGATAGAATTTAGTGTTCTGTGATAATCTAGGATGCTGACATTCAAGTGGCGGTCAAAAGGACATGGTATCCAGGCCGGTAAAAAAAAAACCCTATAAATTTAATAGTCCGAGTTCAAAAATCGGTCGCCCAGTTTTTGACCAATTCAGGTAGTATTTATATTCTCTTTGCAATTCAGTCGTTCGAACGGGTCGGTGCAAGGTCGTTTATTTATACTACAGAGCCATAGAACAGAATCCTGGCGAAAGGTCGCGCGGACGGAGATTTACGATATTGTTCTCTAACCCTCTGTGTAGCGGGAAAAGTGATATCACCACTTACTATATTTAATCCTCTCCATGCTAAGGTTGCCTGGAAGAGATCGCTTTAAGGCCGCTAATTGTTACACTAGTTTTAAGTAGATTTTTGTATTATGCATGTAATTACTGGTTTGAACAGTAAAGAGTTATCCTATCTTTATATTTTAAGGATAGTCCTGCCGCGAGGTTTTTGCGCATTCGATATTTGAAATTGTGTAGCGGTCGCTCTGTTTCTCGTGCGATAGAGAGAGAGTTACTGAATTTTCTTTATTTTTTGATGAATTTAGCTTTTCGGGGCTAGTCTGTCATCACAAGATAAATCTTAACAAAATCTTTTGTTTTAAGGTGTTAATGTCAATGTCATAATCTACGACGCTGTTTTGTTTTTTCAAAAAATGTATTCTATTAACAACTAGTTTTCTAAGTCGTATTTTCGACGCAAAAAAATTGTCGTGTAAGTGCCTGTAACAACGACGATACAGCGAAGATAAAAAAAAAAATTACAAGCATAGTTTTCCACGCTGTGGATAACATAAGAAAACCATCGAAATCGGATGACACTTACACTCACTATCAGACTACGCTTTTTGTATGGACAAGACGGCGGTGTACTCTATTCGTAACACACCTAACAACGAGCGATGTGCGGCGTCCGCCATGTAATGCTGCGGCCACATAAACGACGAGTGGCGGAAAGTAGCGAGGGAAGTAGGCATTCACACATACAATCGTCATTGACGATTCGATATTAATAACGATTCATTAAAACGAATAGTCTTTCACATTTGTTTCACGATTTGGTTTAGAACCAAATCGTGAAACAAATGTTTTGTTCTTGAACTTTTTTATTTTTGTTTCTGTGTTTAATTTTTTATTGAAATTACTTATCCAATATAATATTAATTCCAGAACCAGAAAGCGATGCTTGAGCGCCTGCAACAGATCCAAGGTGGGAGCTTACAGAACGGTCTTTCATTTAAAGACGTCCTAGTCCAGTTTGCAAACATGCAGCAAAACAGCCCCGGTCTTATACCTCCTAACAGACTCATGGAACAGCCACCGAATAGACCAGAACATCATATACGACCAGAGGCCAGAAGACGACCGGAAAGAACTCACGAAGAAGTCCATAAACCGGTGGAACGGCTGGCCTCTCCTAGTCCAAGGTTACCCCCACCACCGCCCTACCCCGAGATCTCACTACTACCAGTCACAACAAGTCAAGACACTTCCCAAAATTCACAGCAACAAAATTCACTTCTCCACGGTATCTTAACTAAGGTTAGTTGATTTTAGCGTGGATTGCTTGTATCAATACCAGCTTCATTTTAAATATTTTTATGGCCTTCGCACATCGTAGCGACTCGGACCGAGCTCTAACACTTAGAAAAACGCGGTTTTTGTTACGCAGATAAATGACAATAGTTTTGTCCACGTGACACAAAAACACACGAGTGTTATAGTTATTGTTGCGGTCGCGAAACTAGTGCGTTGAAATATCACTAATCAATACCCAGCTTAACGTGTCACGTGAACGTGTTTTAAGTGACTTCGAACTTCTAAACTAAACTGCTCTTACGAGGAGAAAACCGAGTTTCGTTCTCTCTCGCTCGTACATTCAATTTTTTTAATGTTACAAAATGACTACTGTGATATTTAACAATATTTTTGCAACATTTCTTTATGAATAATGTTGGTTTTGCGAGCGAGAGAACGTGTAACGCGTCAAGACGGCCTTAGAACTTTAGTGTACACGACACAAAGCATACATTCCAATGATTAAGCAGAGTTATTAGTTTGCCAGTTGTTCCGGATTGAAGGCAATGTTTCCAGCGTAATTACTGGGCACAGAGATTTAACATCTAATATCTCAAGGTGACGAGCGCAGTGCATTGCCGCGCATGGTTTTGAACTGTTGAGGTTAAAAATTCTGGGTGGCACTGAACTGTTATGAGCAACCGTGAAGCTTAACATCAGGTGAGCGACTTGCTCGTCTCGTCACCAAAAGAAAAAAAACAAAAAAAAAATGTATAATCCAGCAAAATTTCATCTACGGGCAAATTAAAGCATAACAGTTATGTTTTACTTAGGTTTGGGTTTCTCGGATCATCCAAATCGAGTCGGTGTGAAGTCGGTGCGCTGTGCGACGGCCCTTATACCGCTTGCTTATTGAATTAGCTTGAATGAGTGTTGCCAACATTTGCAGCAAGGGCCCTGTGCGACCCAGAGTTTCTCCCCGACGTTGGCTAAACTGCTCACGTCCCCGGAACGCCAGGGGGCGACACCGTTGCCAACTTTCGGTCAGGCCAAGGTATCACCCACATGTACAAAATGAATGGAAAAACTATTGGTGTGCTGATTGGCCTAGATCTATCCAAATTCTAAATTTAGACTTTAAGTTATGTGGCGTTCAGTCTGCACGACGATATTGAATTGATAATTGGAATCTACATCACGGTAAGGGCCCAGAGCGTCTTTTCAATTTAGTCAAGATATACTAATATTCTGTTTATATAACTTTATACTCAAAAAAAATATGACAGTAAATTTTGTGTCTTAATTTCGGACATATTGAAATACATACCGTGTCTCGACATTACTTATTGGACCAAAATCATTATATATTTTGCCGAATTTGAAGCTTTTTTTTTTAAATCGTGCAGCCTGAATGCTCAAGTGACAAAACTATATTTCGGCTTTATTTTCCGAATATTTTCAAAATTAAAATGGCAATGCTCATTGAAATATGATGCCACCTCACAATCATTTTTACATATTTACTATATTTTTAAACGTTATTTCACTGAAGGTGCAAAATATTTCAAAGTACATCAAATAATTTGTAGCCTTAAATGCTCTATGGGAAACTATATAGCTTCTAAGTATTTAAACGCCATATTATATGGGGTATATATTTTCTCGAAACTAGAATAGTTAAATATTAAATGATTTCATAAAAGATGCATGATAAAGTCTGAAGCGGTTCAGATAATAAAAAAAACTAGCTGCGCTCAGCGGTTTCTCTCGCGTGTACAATCCCACAGAAATCGTATTTTTTTCTGACATCAAAGAGACCGTATCCTCCTATGTCACCCTCCGGCTTTTTAACTATACTCATCCAAAAAATCACCGTCGTTCCTTTGCTGTGTTTTTGCGTGAAAAGACAAACAAACAAACAAACAATCGCATTTAAAGTATGAATTAGGGACGCTTGGTCTTTCGACAATTATCTACCACGCCGGATCGTACCAAAAGTCGCTCGCCATGGTCCGACACGATCGTGTAGACTGAGTCACGACTAAAGCCCTTCGTACAATACGCCACGCAAATATCCGATATCTGACCCGATACAAAAATGAACAGAGCTTCGTAGATTTGTATTTCTTTCCCGACTGTCTAAGAAGAAGGGCAATGTTTTGGGTTGTATTTAAGTATTTATGTTTGTGTGCTCCTTTAGTAGTCTAAACGATTTGACCGATTTTTACGAGTGAGGTGTCTGGATGTGTTACTAGGTGTTACTTCCGGAGTGACATGGGTCTACCCGTCTACATTTTGCAGTCGGTTAATTTTTTTTTCTTTTAGTAACACTGATTCTGTTGTACCACTAACGCTGGATTTTTCCAACTTCATATAACTGTTTTCTGAAGAATGATATGGCGTTATGACATATTTTCTACACAAAAGCTGTCAAACCGCCATAATAATATTCCTCAGATAACAGTTAGATGAAGTTGGAAAAATCCAGCCTAACTAAACTAAATTAATCGGACAGGACTAAAACTATCTCTCTTCTCATTTCAATACGCGGGAAGAGGATAGCAATTAGTTTAATTAAGAAAATGGTTCTACAGAATCGACACCAATGTATTGCAGTAGTCGCCTAGATACTAAAGTGGTGGGGTATCGGGAACTTGCGTAGCGAAGTGTACGAACGGCCTTACATTCGCGTCCGATAATCTTTTTCTAACTCAATAAATTTATTGCAAACATTATGTGGATTACATGCAGATCTTTATTAGCATATTTTAAATAGGTAAATCATAATGACCCTGATTGGGTATGGCAATATCGTGCGGAGCGGGTCAATCTATTCCATAATTGTCTTATCTTTCAAGAATTCGTCTAGGGTATAGTAGGATTTCGCGAGTAATACAATTTTTAGGGCTTTAGCAAATTCGATCTCATCTTCTGTCTCTTATCTTTGTTTCCCTTCCGAGGACAGATTAGTATTTCGTATTTCAAGCTTGCGTCGGTTATTATTCCAGAACTGCGGTGAAATTACAATAACTCCGGTGCAGCCCACGCCCTCGCCCGCCGAGCCGAATACAGAAAAGACAGAAGAAGTCGTGCAATTGGTGAGTGTCCAGTGTTCCAGTTTTTTTTCTTTCTCTTATGTTTTGGCTCCACACGTTGTGTATTTAGCCAGTGTCAAGTATTGTAATATTTCAAGTGATCTCAAATATTTCACAATTAAAATAAGTCTCAGTCATAGTCTAAGTCAAGCAAAGTAAGTCACGTGACCGAGTCACGGTCAAGTCCACGTCATGCTCCAGTAAAGTGGTGGAGACTTTACTAGGTTTCTATGGAGTTTTAGAAACAACACGAAAAGTCAAGTTTCACGACATTATACTATTCACCAATACTCGTGCACGTTCACGAACACTTAATGGATAAAAATCCACCTTTTTTATTATACATTCGAAATAACACAAGTTGTGGAAAATAACAGAATGACGCGACATGACTTCTTCCCGTTCCCACCAAAACTCCAGTGTTCCAGTTAAAGTCACCATATGTAGAATTAACTATCCAATGGGCTTATCTAACTCTGAAAGCGATAGCGAGAGTTGCGCGAGCGGGACCGCGCATAGTGCGACTAAGTTGGTACGAGCGAGATGGCATGCTCTCGCAATCAGAGTCAAGAGTCCGAGTCGGTTCAGAATACAGTGCAAATTGAACATGTTTAATTCGTATTAAACCAGTGTATACTAGTAGTTCGCGCCGAACTGAGACCTCGCGACCCCTATATCTTCACAACCCCTGGACCGATTCAGCTCATATTCGAACTTGAAAATTTTATTGAAATGAACTACTTGCCTACACAATTTCATGAAGATCGGATCAACGTTTCGCAAGTTATCATCGGACAAACATACAAATGCAGATTTGTCTCAGTAAACTCTGAGACCTTCGCTTCGCTCGGTCAACTACTATCTGTAATTAATATGAAATGTTTGATCATATCATAGGTAATATCAGTCTTCTCCGCAGGATGACGACGAGTCACCGGCGTCCGAGGGCGAAGCCTCGGCGTCGCCGGCGGGCTCGGGGTCCGGGCGGCTCGTGATCGACGAGGGCGGCGGCGGGGAGGCCGCGGAGGCCGCGGGGACGGAGGCGGAGCCCGACCCGCCGCTGTGCCAGGGCTGCCGGCGCCGGGACGCGCAGTTCGTCTGCGCGGGCTGCGCCAACCAGTGGTACTGCAGTCGGGACTGCCAGGTAAACGGACTTATTATTTTACTGTCGCGAAGTTTATTAGTTTTGTTTATTAGCAGCAGGGGACATCGTTCTCGAGCGGCGACCACGAGCTGGAAGACGCAGCGCAGGTAGATCTCCCACCGGGTGGACTGACGACATTTTGAAGGTCGCGGGTAACCAGTGGATGCAAGTTGCAAATTGTCGTTCTCATGGGGACGCCTTTGTTCAGTAGTGGACGTTTTCAGGCTGTTGATGATGATGATGTTTATCCTAACTAATATTATAATTCAGGGGAATGTAGCCACAGTCGTATCAGGATCAATAAAACTTCGAGGTATTATAACAATTGAGGAAAAAACATCGCTTGCGCGATTTAGAACTCCCTTCAATACAACTGTCGGTACATACAATACGTCAGAAAATGCACAAAAATGGCCAACTAGCGCCATCTAGCGAACTATAGGAAGTAACTTTGTCTCTGTGTCTGGATGTTTGTCGCGTTATCATGGCTAAACGGCTGAACGTATCTTGATAAAATTTGATAAGGAGTTACTGTATATCACAAATACGGACATAGGATACTTTTTTTATGTCCACGCGAACGAAGTCGTGGGTAACGAGTTAACAAATAAAGCGAGAAAAATAGTGGTAAAAAAAAAATATGTACTCAAAAGAAATCGCAAACAGTCAAGTTCACTCTTCATGTTTCCAGGTAGCGGCGTGGGACGATCACTCAGAAATGTGTTCCGGCTAAAAACACATACCTTACTGTAAGTGTTATTTAACTGTATAATTTATATTAGGCGTAAGTGTAACGTTAGCGCTAGTGACAGTGGAGCGTGCATAAACCACGTTGTTTGCTTAGGGGCCCTCGGGGTCCGGAAAAAAGCTAGGATAAAATAGCTACGCAGGGAAGGAGGGGTATGGGTCTCGGCAAAACACGGCAAGCTACATGAGAGGAGGGGGGGGGTCTCGGCAAAACACGGCAGGCTACGTGAGAGGAGGGGGGGGTCGACAAAACACACGGCAGGCTACGTGAGAGGAGGGGGGGGGGGTCGACAAAACACACGGCAGGCTACGTGAGAGGAGGGTGGTCTCGGCAAAACTCACGACAGGCTACATGAGAGGAGGGGGTCTCGACAAAACACACGGCAGGCTACGTGAGAGGAGGGGGAGGGGTCTCGGTAAAACACACGGCAATCTACGTGAGGTAAGGAGGGGGAGGGATCCAGACAAAACAGCAGGATATGTGAGAGAAGGAAGGAGAGGGGTACCGGGGAGGGGGAGGGGTCTCGGAAAAACACAAGGCACACTACGTGAGAGGAGAGGGAGGGGTCTCGGTAAAACACATGGCAAGCTACGTGAGGGAAGGAGAGGGAGAGGTCCTGGCAAAATCCTGGTTCGGCTACGTGAAGGGGGTACGTCAAAAGAGGACACAAATTAAAACCACGTGGTTTATGAGCGCTCCCCAGGTGCGTTCACGATATTATGTAACCAGAGCCACAGTGTATAAACAGACAGATGCATATTTTAAAAATAAATCCAAAGATCGCCATACGTAATAATACCAAAGTAGAAAAAAGTTATTAACGCGATCGCGAAGCAGTTAAGTATAGCTCGCACTGTGAAACGTAATTAAACTTCATAAATATGTAAAGGCGATATCGGCAGGTGTCGGTCCGAGCCAGTGCCGGGTCGGCGCCGGGTCCGGCCGGCTAGTGAAAAACCGCCCGATACCGATATCTTCCTATCGCTCTCCGTCATTTTTATGGTTATTGGGTTAATCATAAGGTTGAAATGATATTTAAGTATTTTTATTACACGAATAGCGATTGTCATTATCTTTTGTAAATAGTTTATCTGTATGTTTATATACTGTGGCCGTAGCGTCATTTGCCTTATATAAATTATGAACATGTATGTAAAGATATGTACGTGGTACACAGAAGAATCTCTCATTGTGTGAATTGTATCTCGTTTGGGTACAGTTCGGCAAGTTCTTATGCTAAACGTAAAGTTTGGAGCAGAAATTCTGCCAAAAAAGTAAAGGAAAGTAAATGAGCAGCTACGTAAATTATTTAAAAAGTTATGATATGAACGATGTGTTTAAAGAACTATACAAAATGTGTTTCTTATAACTGTTTCTTTATCATCTGTCGTAGTCCTGTCTCTTCTCCATGTAACGCCAAAAAAAAAACCATTTCGGTAAAAAAAAAACAATTGGTATAATTTTGAACATGAGAAATTTTGTGAAAACACTAGTCACAGACAAGTCTAGCTTATAATTTACCGTCATCGTTTTGCGGAGGACACGTTAATTTTGTTTAGAAAACTTGGGCTGAATAGTCGGCAAGAGCGTGGAATTTGTCGAACTGTACAATTAATATTATGCGGTCATTTTCTCCTAGAAAAAAATGTGATATTTTGGATAGGCTCCGTGAAAATTACAGAGGCATTTGACAAAAATATGCTTAGCATAACATGCTCGTTTTTTAAATAAAACGTAGTTGACGAAACGGATTTTGACCGCATTCATTTGATTTCGATTAATGAGAAATAATAAATTGACGTTAATAAAATATGTATTTAATAAAATGGTAAAATTTGGTAAGTAATAGTTATGTGAAATATTATTCCTATATATAAAGTTATGCACTCAAGGAAAATTATAATCCTTATCGTTCTGGTTTGGGTTTCTTTGTAAGACAAATCAAAGTTCCCAAAAAGAATTCCTATCAATGATCTTACTAAAAATGTGTCATAAAGGTGCGTCCTCACTGGCAGTATCAGGTCACCGTAACCTGTGACACTGTGTCGCGTCTTGCACCTCAAATAATGATGTAGGAGAAAAGTAGCGACCCACCCTTGCTTTGTACTTGTTGGTTTTTTTAATCCTGTCTGTTCCATTCTCGGATCTATAAGTGAAAACAACAAAAAAATCTAAAATATTTATATATTAACTGACACAGTAGTCGGGCGAATTTCTGATTTTATTTGGGGGTGATAAGACCTGCTTTGACGTTCCGCTTCGGGTGTTATTTCATAGGTGTTGTGGTTTTGGAGACTAGTTGAGTTTCTTGATGAAGTCGCGATCTCATCCGTCTCGCGTGACCTTGCAAGTGCAGTACACGCTCCAAGCTTTGATTCTGCTCTGCTTCTGCTATTGGTTCTATAATACTTTACGATGCAGTGATCTGATACGTTTAATGAAAACGCGCCTTAACATTTTCTTTGTATGTATTCTTTCTCCTAGTTTTATTTTTAGCTTTTAGTTTGAATGAATCGGAGTATCGACCAAAAACTGACTGCTTATATATTTGTGTTTTTTTTTCTACAAAAATGGTTGTAATTACTAATAACAAAAAGTCTGTTTTTCGTGCTAATTTGTTATACGTTGTACATTTTTATTGTGGCGAAAATGCAGATGCATCACAAAAAAGTAAAATTAAACTGTTTCCCTTTCCCTGAAAAAGGTCTACAATATAATATTATAAATATTCTTGTGGATTCAACTTACAAATGTTTCTCACGTAAGAGTATAATATAAGCTGATAACCTCAAACTTCTTGTAAGTTGTTTAAAATGGTGGTCGGATTAGCCGCCACATTAACATAATGTTTCATTCCTATGTCCCTGTTTATAGTAAAATATGACTTTGTTTGTATAAATATGTGATCTGAATTATGTATTATAATAGATCGAATATAACACATATAATAAACAGAGAGACAATAATATTATAGATATTACATAATATAAATGAAACTTATTGATTTGAATATGATTGATAGCAAAGCTGTTGAATTAATTCCTTTTTAAAAAATAAGGCCACACACACGGGCCTGACGTTATTATTTTCGAAAAGGACAGATAGACCTAAATATCATAGAAGTAAAAGAAACAAACTAAGACTTAAGTTCATTTACTAAGTTTCATTTACTCCAATGAAATTTATGTTTATCTATTCTTTTCGCAAAGCTAAGATCACGCCCTTCCATAAAAAATATATATTGCATTTGTGCTTTTTACGAACACTTGTTTCTATAAAGGTGTAATTTAAAAAAACAATAGGTTCTAAAGTCATAGTAGATTCAATAGATTTTTAAACTGTGTATATAAATCTTTTTTGGGTCTTCGACCAAAGTAAAATGAAAAAAAACACAACTTTCTTAAAAATAACAAGTCAAAACAATCAGACCAATACGTAATTAAAAGTATGTATATTACATTTGTCACAAAAAAAGATAAAGCGAATATTTGGATCGCATGTATTGACGAACGTACGTCTCGCACCTTTCACAGACTAAGAGCGACTGAAGCAAGGTGAGCGTCGGCGCTCACTTTAAAGTACATTCATTTTACTTTGGTCGAAGTTTTAGGCTGCAGAGTCTCGGAAATATCCATAGAAAGTTATAAAACTTGTGCCTTTACTTTTTAAATTTATATCTCACAAAAACATAATTAAGATCACATATAATTTTAAGTTTCCTACCACACGTATTATTATATTAAAAGAAAAAGTTATACATACATATAATGAATAGTAAGATTGTATACAATAGGTAATATACTTAAACATTGTTTTGTTTTATCAATGTAAATCAAAAACGGATTTATTCTGTTAGTAAATCAGCTATTTAAATTGCTCAGTCTCGCAAACAATTAAAATACAAACTAGAAAAGAGTTAAAAAGTTAAACATAATGTATATAATGTAAAAACATATTACGATATTGAACAGTTATATATCTTACACAACCTTTCAATATATATTTTTCTAATTAATATATATGATCAAATATGTATTAATTATATTAGTGTAATGTATATGTATGTATCAACAATTATGTGTATGTATGTTTTGTTCGCGTGATTGAGCATATATAGTAACATGACATGATGTAGTTAATACTGGTAACTAAGTATTATATGTTAGGACCGTTCTACTTATACACAGCCGTGCCAAAATATACACTTTTATGTTTTCTATTCTGAAAAAAATTATAAAAACTGTTTTTTTTTTAGATCGCGGCGTCTGTTTTTGTTACTATTTCACAAATTAAAAAAAACTGACATTAAAAATAAAAATAAACAGTCTAGTTATTATAAGAATAACATGCATAAAGCAAGTTTTATGTTGAAGTTTTGAACAGAAGATTTTTTTCGAGTTATTCACCTTTTCCTTTGTCAAAATTGAAAATCATAGCATAAAAACTGCTTCAAAACATTGCTAATGTTATTATAAAGTTTTTCACTCTGTGACAATATCACTATTAAAATCTCTTGAGTGGCAGCTCGACCGCTTCGTGGTGTGCTCTTTGAATATGTGGAGGGGCGGCCGCGAAGTGGTCGATCGCGAAACATATATAGACGAAAAATTTCTGCCACTTGCCAAAAAAATAGGAGAATGGCGACCGCCACTCTAAGGGTTAAAAGACATGAAAAACTTTACTGCAAAATATAGGTAGCATCTGTCACTTTTACATAACTACGTTGTTTACATCACTCCCTATCTTGGTAGCTAATATTTGGGCAGCCTTTCTTTATTTTATCCTAGACAAAAGATATACAAATCGTGCACAAAGGTTTGTTGCAACAAAATTACGTTTATACAAAGAATGATTGCTAATATTTTGATTTATGTAATATAAAATCTATTTAAAAGTACAGCTATGTATGTTATGAATGCTTGAATGAACCGAAGTCCTGATATTTTATGCTGAGACTTTTCGTTGTATTTGACGTTGAGACTTTTCGTTGTATTTGACGTTGAGACTTTTCGTTGTATTTGGTATCAAAATCGTGTGCGATCCCACAGTATCTGTTCTGCAACGCTAGTCACGTTTTTTGTTACCTATATACCTACCTGTTTCTGTATTTTGTAACTTATATCATGTTAAATAAGATAATAATAAAGCAGTACTATCTTTCGAAAATTGTGTTTAATTTTTAATTGTAATGTATCCTGTTGATATTACTGGATTAAAATATCTTTAAAGAATATAAAAAAATGTTGTAAAAAATTATAACATTAAACTACAAAACGACAAAAGTTTTAAGAAACGATATTTAACCCTTATAATATCTACCTATAGAAACCAAGTACATTCGCGAAATGTAAAATTTGCGCGATGAAATCGTGCCACAACAAATCAGAAAAGCAGCATGAGATCATATGTTTTTTTTACTATACGACTGCGCAAAAAAAGAATATTATGTTTACAGGGCTAATGTATATTATAAAATATGTATGTTTTTATGTGGGTTAGGTTCTTTATTCCACAGTAACCTCTAAACGCCTCGCGCGATTTAGACGTGTGTCGTATCGTTGGAATCCTTATATTATCTTGGAAAAATAGGTTGAGCGAAATATGGAAAAAGTTTGTCTGTGTGCGTGACTACGCAAGTAAACACAGCACACAGCGAATTTGTAGCTTGCGTTTTGAGACGTTGTTTCGAAATCTATTATAGAACCCAATGCTCGCCATAGTCCTCTATAAAAGCGAACGAGATAGCGAGGATCAGGGAATAGCGTGCCCTGTACGCACAGATCACACCCTAGATTCTACATTCAGGACGCTCGAAGCGCACCACACATCTGTCTAAATACACTTATAAGAAATGTCTGATTAGTTGATTGTTAGGCGCGATTAGGCGTAACCTTGAGATAGCCAATGGGAACGCTTGGTCGCACTCCCCGCGACCCGCGCCGCGCCTCAAACTTTGGTGACTTTTAATAGGAACAACTAATGTTATAATGCGGTATCTAGTGTGATCTGTGCCTGTACGACAACGACTTCAAAAATTGACTAAAAAATAAATAAAAAAGTTATTTAAGAGTCCCCCTGTTCTTATTTGTAAGTATTTTGTAGCAAAACGTAGAAGGCGCGGTGAAACATTCATGCCGTGGCAGTCTAACGAAGTAGGGAAGCACGCCTTGTAGGCACTGCTTTTTTTGCCAATTTTGGCGCCTCGATGCAGGGCTGTCTTGTCCAGGGGTTGAACCCGGGCTCAGGGTGCAAGGGGGCCGCAAGCAGATCGCCCTTTACCAGCAGATTATACTAGATTGATAGACTGCTTTTCAAAACTAGCAGATTATAAACTGTATGTGTAGGTCTATACCTACACATACAACAAAGATTAAAACTTTTTTTTAATCTCAATTTACTCTCTAAGCATCTAGTAATGAATGTGTGATTTTCAAAACTTGCACTAGATGCTTAGAGAGTAAATTGAGATTAAAAAATAGTGTTCTTTTTTAGCGATGACTGATTTTTGCACCCCGGCGCCCAATGTTGCGTCGTTGTCCATAATTTTTATCGTATCTTGTTCTCTTAGATTAAACTTCTCCGAAAATTACCACTGTTGGGGCTAACTTGGTAGGGATTTCAACACTTGTTCCAAGACCTGCTTCACGTGCTAGCAAATTGTTGAATAAAAACAATTCTACGAAAAATAATATTTATTATTAATGAGTCATTTTAACAACATTGAATATAACCAATGATTAAACATTACAAAAACTTAAAATTATTAATAATATGGAAGCAAAAACAATATAGACAACATAATAATAATCTCTTAGAGATATTATGCATTCAGATTTCTCCATCAACAATTAACAACGGCACTAAATATGAAAATATCTGACTAGTTATTAAAATAGAAAATTATAAACTAACTCTCATACGCATAAACGCTCGCATAAACCTTAAGAAAACTACTAACTAAAACGTTTCGTTACGTACCTATTCGAAAGAAAATATATGAAAAAAAATGTTTTATTTACGCCCGATATGTGACATATACCCGATACGGCGCTGTTGCATTATTCATACATTTTGCTGAATACGAAAGATTGTTTTGAAAGCAGCTAAGCCTTTGCTACAAAAAAAAAAGATTCGTTTTCGTAACACTTGTCATCAGGTTAACTTGACGGATCATTTAATATCGTAGTTTAATTTATCGAGCGTTTATGCTTAAGAAAATAACTCGGGATTCGACCCCTCGATCTTTTCCTTGCACTTTTTCCGGTTAATTAACCACTTAACCAAATTTTAGGCATTACATACATAAAAAAGGATATGGTTTACATAGTTCTAGATAAATTCAGGCTTTGTTTGTTAAATAATTTTAGCACAATTTTCACCATGATGTGCGGTTATCCTAGTAAAACGCAAGTAATTTTCACCATGGTGTGCGGTTATCCTAGTAAAACGCACGTAATTTTCACCATGGTGAGCGGTTATCCTAGTAAATCGCACACAATTTTCACCATGGTGTGCGGCTATCCTAGTAAATCGCACACATTTTTCACCATGATGTGCGGTTATCCTAGTAAAACGCACATAATTTCACCATTTTCACCATCCTATATTTCTTAAAATCAGCGTTATAATCGCGGTGGGTATTTCCAACTAAACGTGTGCTACTTTTGGATTATTTGGCACAATATAAGTAATCAATGTTTAATATGTATGTTACGTTACAATTATCGGAATAAGGAATGTATTGGTTTCGAACATTATTTGCACTAAACAGTTTTAAATCATTGAGCAGAGCCCGTATCGTGAAGTCCATATTGCGATGATTGTTAGGTTCAACCGCCGACGCTGCGCGACCGTGAATCTTATTGCGCGGCGATACGACTCTCGGTCGCGCAGCATCGGCGGCTGATCCTATTAATCATCGCATTGCATTGCAATTGCCACAATTAAATAAGACATTGCAATGTCCTATTTAATTGTTGTCACTTTGCCAGACTTCAGTGAGCTAGAATCAAAAAGTCACGCGGCGATACGATTCGCGGTTGCGCATCGTTCGCGGCTGAACGCTACAATCATTGCCACAATTAAATAAGACATTAGATGTCCTATTTAATTGTGGTCACTTTGGCAAACTTCAGTGAGCTAGAAGCAAAACCCTTATTCACATAAATACGCCCGGGGTGTCTCGTAATAAACACTCAATATTACAATATTTAAGCAAATAATAAAAAACAACGCGCCATCACAAAGCGAGCTCTAGCGAGTGACTGAATGAAGTTAGGTAAAGTGACCACTATTAAATGGGACACTGCAATGTACTGCTGTGTCGCTTCTAGTTAGTAGTACACAATAGCTCAGTGTTGTAAATACACATACATATCAACATAACATGCAAAATATTTACACAAACCATCTGATTAAACGTAGACACAGATAAACATCACGTAAACTACACAAATGAAAATGATCAAACCAAACACATTTTATGCGAAACATTATATGTTACATCAAATATAATAGAATCACGAACCCAACGTTGAGAGATGGAACGTCTTTTAGGACCCGTACCGTGAGACCCTTATTGCGATGATTGTTAGACGCAGCGGCCGGTGCTGTGCGACCGGGAAGCTTATCACGCGGCAATAAGATTGACGGTCGCGCAGCCTCGGCGGCTGAACTTAGAGGATATTTCGAGAGATAGATAGCGCGATACACTTTCGCGCGCAGATGAAAAGAGATGGTTTAAGCGTGAGCTAGTCAAAAAACCAGATAATTGCTAATTACACATAAACCAGGAAATCAATTGAAATTCTATTCCATGCAAACCTAGATATTATTAGTGTAATAATCACTTGAGTTCACTAGGGTTCAGGCTTGAGTTCTGAGCGCCAGCGAAAAATGTGTGTAAATCGAGGTCTTTTCAATGTTTTTTTTTATCGAGAAAATGTCATGTAATCATGTTGTCCCGCCATGAAATACTCGATGACAGAACCAAAAAAAACACATCTCAAAATAAGATTTTTAATCTATATAACTAATGAGGAGCACCAAATAGAAAAATCACATCTTTATCAAAGTGGGCCGTTGACAGTCATCGCAACAAGGAACTCACGGTACGGACCCAGGACGGTATAGTCGAACGGAAAAGGACCTGTCGAAAGCAATATCACCAAATACTACATTATTATATTTGTAGCGGTAGGACATTTGCAGAGTCCGCCTGGGGAAGTACCACACGTTTTGCAGCTTTTTAGCCGTCAAGCAGTAGTGTGCGAACATTACTGTGTTCCGGATTAAAGGGAAATGTTTCCAGTGAAATTACTGGGCATAGAGATTTGAAATCTTACCTTTATCTCATGGTGACGAGCGCAGCGAATTGTTACGGCTCTGATACTCGCAAGCGTGAAGCTTAGCATTAGACAAAAGACTTAGTTGTACTACAGTCACTCAATTGAAAAAAATACCGTACTTTACAGTCATAGTCAATAGTCATTCTTATAGTTTGGTAAGTATTTCCATAATAATAAATAATATATACCGGAAGACGTAGCGTAGGCAGGCCCCCCACGAGGTGGACCGACGACATTGTGAAAGTCGCGGGCAACCGGTGGATGCAAGTGGCACGTTGTCGGTCGGTGTGGCGCTCTAAGGGGCATATGTTCAGCAGTGGACGTCTTATGGCTGATGATGATGATGATGAAATAATATATAAATTATACATAAAATTACGATACTGTTCATGCCGTAAATGACACATAATAATATTATAAGACGATACTGCAGCTTTATCGGTAAAAATCATTTCCTCCAGGTAACATTTGACGATAAACTTTCGACAATTAAGCATTTAACAACAGTAAAAAAATCGTTAGCCAGAATCGGAACTTTTCTTTGGTTTTATTAGTCTTACAAAAATGATAAAATATACGATGCATTTAACATGATTAATCATAGTATTTACAAAATATGTAGCACCATTAAAGACTTAGTTAATTTATATTATATAAAGGTATACTCTATAATCTATGAGAATATTGAGCAGTATTTGAACTTGAAGGTACAAAGTCACGAAAATGCCATAAAGTAAATATTACTGTACCTTCGAAATATTAATTAATATAAGGTAGTTAAACAAGGCAAGGCTTTTCACTTCACTTTTATCGTCGTTCGCTCACTCTAGAACAAATTCAAATTTATTTACTTCCAATATCCAAGTAAGTACATTGCAATAAATTATATGACAACAAATATAAATATCGATGTATCTGATGTATCTTTTTTTTTTATGCCATAGGTGGCAAACAAGCAGACGGGCCGATGGTGCGCCTGATGGTAAGCGATCACCGTCGCCTATGGATACCTGTAACACCAGGGGCATCACAGATACGTTGCCGACCTTTAAAGACTCTATTAACAGCCCTTTTGAAGAACCCCATGTTGTAGTTGTGTGTTGTATCTTGTTGAACGTGACAATGTCGTGCAGCACCTACACTAAGAGTAATCTTGTGTCGTAGGTAGCTGCATGTCCTTCAGCAGTTTAGTTAAATATTAGTGTTAGCGTATTGGATATATTCTGTGATTTCTTGAAATAGTAAGTGGAACCTGAAGTGAACGCCCAATAAATACGTTTAAATGAAGGTATTTCTTGGGCGTTCAGTTCACGTTTTCGAATGTGTGAGGGACGACAGCGAAAAAAAGTGAAGTGAAAAGTTTATTTAAAAATACATAAGTTCTGAAATAGTGTTTTTTAATTCAATTTTAATCATAATTTATTTTTCGTTGTAAACCGATGTAATTAAAATAAACGGATATTTTTTTAATTTGGATTTTGAATGGCATTATTGTACTAAGGTATCCCATTTCTGTATTTCATTTCAGTATAAAATAACTACCAAAACTATATCTAAGAATATACTATGTTTTTTTTTCTATCCCCCGTATAACATAAATAAACGTGGAGTGCCCTTTGATAAGTTACGACGTGTTTAGTCCTTTTCGCTCTTTTAGAAATTAGAACTCGGTTGAAAAAGACAGAAGACTGAGCAACTTCTCCAAGGTTTGAGCTTGGAGTTTATCCACGTTTATTAATAAGGGGGTATAACATTATAACTATACTATATACGATTACCTATAGTTTCAATCTTATATATTCAATTTAGTTCTACCATTTATATAAAATGTTATACAAAACTACGAGTACATAATTTGACTTTAAGTCTACATATAAAAACCTCCCAATACAATCATATTTACAGATGTCTACAATATTGTATAAAGTTTTTTTTTATAAATTGGTAGAAGTTAAAACTGCCTGTTAAAAGTGCCCTCGACTGATCCTCACTTTTCTCTACGCGTTCTAACTGAAGCTGCATCATGGAACACGAAAATCCATCACGAGAGCTATTACGGGCTTCACTTAGACATCGAAGACGAACTCAATGAGTATCAAGTCCTACTTCAAGAAAGTCGAATCCAGGACCTGTATAGAATCAAATTCAAGGTTGAACATATTAAAAGTCAACTGACCAACATCGAACAAACACTAGGAGAATTTCACATCATCTCTGATGATTTGTGGATCGAAAAGGAATTGTCGATCATTCGAAAGAATAATCAATATTATCTCTTCCCTACTTCTTTGATTATGTGCGTGCTTGATAACTTGCAGACCAGGTTCTATATTCGCCTACATATAGCGATGAAAGAGAAGAACGAAAAAATCATAGGTCTTTTAGCACACTACGACAGGATTCACGAGGCGTTGATCAGACTGCGAGAGAAATACAAGAACAGCTTCTTTGAGATAATGAAGAACTGGGATGCATATTGCATAGGATGTACAGTATCAGATGAGATGGAAGATCTGGGGTTCAAAACTTTGAAGGACTCAATTGAAATTGACTTGTTTGAAAAATTCAACAGGCATGACATCAGAGAGATCCTTGATTTAATGTCTTGTTTAAGAGTATCAAATGTTCGAGATATTGTCGTGCCAATATCCTTGTACTTTGCGAACCTCAACAAAAATTATGGGCACCCGATACTTCACCCAACTGAAGGAATTGAAAAATTACGAATGAACTCGAAGAAACATATTGACGTAGATGACCAAATAGCAAGGAAGGTTCTCTGGATGTTTCGAAAGTCCTACTTCATTGGTTACTTTCGGAAAAAAGGTCATTACCCCCATCACAAAGTCACCGGAGACCTCAATCCCATTTTGCTGGAATGTATCCGTGACGAAAGGGTTCTAACTCTTAATGAATCTAAATCCGTCCCTTTATCAGCTTGGGACAATATCAAACTCGAAAAGAATCATGATATGAGTTTAGAAATAGACGAGAAAGAACTGCTAAAAGACACCGCCTGCTCTCCTCCCAGGAAAGAGTGGTTTAGACCTTACGACCAGTGTGCGTTTCAAAACCTCTATGGACAGAGGAAGCCTCGGTGTTGGAACGATTTCGAACCACGAGTATTGGCCCGGTATCTTAAAGGAGATGAAGGCGAATTAGCGAAAAAGATCCTCGATCAAGAGAACATGTTTTACAACCATTTGAGGGATGACATCGTCCAGTTATGTCGCAAGGAACGAGAATTGAATATCAAAGGCAGAGTATTCTGCAAACAAACATACGAAATGAGACTGATGCAAGTATGTATGGAGAAATCTCTGAGCGACAATGTATTGCCTTATATCCGAGAGCAAATTATGACTAATACAGAGTTAGAAGTTGCAAAAAGAATGGACAAGGTAGCCTCCAACATAAAAGAAAAGGGGCATGCGAACCTCAACCTCGATCTGAGTTCCTGGAATCAACTCAATAGACACGACCTAAACAAATACCTTTTCCAAGAGTTGGACGAGATACATGGACGAACAAACCTATATTCAGACTCTCATCTATGGTTCAATCGATGTATGGTGCTCCTGAGTTCTAGATTGACACCTCCCGAAATCGGCCCTGATGGCGAACCTTTAGCAGGAGATTATTGTCACTACAATCAGCACGGGGGCTTTGAAGGCATGAGGCAAAAAGCTTGGACACTAACCACAATAATGATCATCAAAATTGCACTTGAAGAGTGCAATATTCAGGGCGAGGTCATGGGACAAGGAGACAATCAAGTTATCCATATAAAACTCAATCTCGAACAGCAAGGACAGCCCCACTTTTATATAAAGCTCCTTCTTAACAGTCTTGATTACCTATTTAAGGCTGCTGGCCTCTCCTTGAAATTGCAAGAAACATGGTATTCTCAAAACTTGTTCGAATATTCGAAGGTACGATATTATAAATCTATGAGAGTAGACGACAGTTTGAAACGCCTCAATAGAATGATACCTGACATCAACGAGGGATTCCCATCCTTGCAATCCCTCATAACTGGAGTCTCTACTACTACGGAAAATATGTCCCGCAACTATGTATCGCCTGTGATTCCCTTCTTCCTTTACTCACTCGAATTGGGCAACACCCTGAAGAGGAAGAAAATCTTGGATTTGGGGAAGAGAGAAACTGACAAAGTCTGCGCACTAATGAATATCCCGTCCATCCTTGGTGGGCTGCCTTTATCTAACATGTACCAACACTGCCAACGCGGTTGTCCTGATCCTCTTACAATTTGGCTTAAAGCAATTGAAGTAATTAGACGAACAAGTCCAAAAATATATAACAACATTCTCCATCTGATTCCGTGCCGGATAAAATCGGTATATGACCCTGTAAAGTTGGTAGAAGACATCTATAGTCTCAATATCCTAGGAATGCCCAATTTTGAAAGAAAGGCGAGGTAGATCATAGAGGAATTTTTGCCTACTTACGTAACAAATCCGAAAGTCATTCGATTACTGGGGGCCGATCGATCTGACTTGGAGGCATTGTGTAGCGTATTAACAACAATGAGACCTTACGTAGCCAACTTAGCCCACGAAATTTTGAGAAATTCAAATGAGGGGGTACAACTCCAACTCATTGGGAGTTTCTCCAATCTACAAACCATCAACCGCATGATAAACGAGGACCCTAATAGGACCGAAACAATCTTTTCATTGGGGAAACTTAAGGATGCAGAGGCAATAGAAGTTCTCCAGCGGCGTCTCAAAAAAGCAGAACTGCCTGTTGGAAGAACACATATTCTAGAAACGGCCCTATCTTCAATCCCCTGCACATTCAAAAGCGCTCAATGGTTAAGAGAAACAACTTGGGGATTTCCTATAACGGGGATAACCAGTCCAGTGCCCTGTGAACAAGTAAAAATAGAAGACTACGATTCTACAGACGCATCGAAGAAAAAGGACTGTATCGTAGTAAAGACATCTTTCAAGCTATCAACGGAAGTGTAAACAAAACCGGGGAACTGACAACCTTGTCCCCATACTATGATCTCAAAGAATTTAATGATTGTAGAGCTACTACAAAATATCTTGTTTCTCCGAACCACGAACCGGAACCGGAAGACGCAGCTTAGGTAGGCCTCCCACTAGGTGTACCGACGACATTGTGAAAGTCGCGGGCGACCGGTGGATGCAAGTGGCCCGTTGTCGGTCGGTTTGGCGCTCTAAGGGGGAGGCCTATATTCAGCAGTGGACGTCTTATGGCTGTTGATGATAATGATCTTGTTTCTGAGTACTGCCGTGGCAAGAACATTAAACTTTTCTACTACGAACTAGAGGCGACACCGCAGAACGTTGCAATGTCACTTAACTTTTTTAGCCTTAAGGTAGCAAAAATAGGCCAAAACTGATTACATGCAGCGTTCCTTTCGGGAATGCGTGAGCAAAACTTGCATTTTTAGCTGCTGTCACTGTTCAGATAGCTCTAAAACAGCTTAAAATGCCAAGAACTGCCACTTTTGACCTACCTCGCGGACCTGAGTCGCTCTGAAGAAGGAACTGAGTCGTTGTGATTGTTTTTTGACGTTTACAGCACCTAGTCCTAATGCCTAATACCAAACGGAATCAACGGCAGCTGTAATGAGAAAAAGTTAATTCTCAAACTAAACAATTCACATATTGACGCTAATTTTGACAATGCTAAAAACGCTACGCTATCCAAACGCACTGTTATTTGTGATTAATTGATCCACCATCTTTGTTTACACTTTTGAATAGAAATAACAAACACTTAGTAAAAAAAACACTCTAGCCATAGTCTTGATGGAGATCTTCTTGTACTCAGACAAAGAAAAATTAAACAGATGCTTTGCTCTCTCTTAAAATATGTTAGAGAAAATGTACTTTTGTAATCATCAAATGACGTAAAACGTACGTGAAATTAAATATTCGTAGAATATAAAAACACGTCATTATAAAGCGAACTTTGAAAGTTTGCGTTGTTTCGTTTTAACCAGTGGGCTTATCCCGTAACTGAAAGCGATAGCAAGAGTTGCGCGAGTTGCGCGCATAGTGCGACTAAGTTGGTACGAGCGAGATGGCATGCTCTCGCGATCAGAATCACGAACGTTTCAAAGCTAGAGGATAAGCCCGCTCTCCATTTTATCAGAATTCATCAATTCACTTTATTATCCAAACTACTACTGCATAACTACTAATGAAAGAAAATAAACGCCCCATCTTATAGCTTGAGACACCCATATTGTATAGACTACAGACTATGGTAGAGTTCCAAATCCTCGCAGTGCGTATTCCATTGACCGATAAGATGTCCAATTTTTCATATATTTCGCTATGAAATAATTGTACATAGTTGCTGTGACAGGTAGTAAAGCTCCTGCCATCACAAGAGCTCTCTAGTTATTAGAGCACCACTAAAAGTCCACCTGTTACAGCATATACAGCTCGATTCACCAGCTCACTGTCACATTATCTGTCCACACTATTTCACTGCTCACTGTCACATAATTTGTTGATAGACTCAGATTGTTGTTACTGTGCCAAACAAAACAGCGCAAACTGATACATCATTCGACGACAAACAGTTGTTACTGCTGGTGTTACTAACAGCTGTTACTGCTGGTGTTACTAACAGCTATTACTAACAGCTGTTACTACTGGTGTTACTAACAGCTATTACTGCTGGTGCTACTAACAGCTGTTACTGTTGGTTCTGTTATGGTAGCAATTAAACAACATAGATTTTTAGTTCACCAGAGAAAATTCAATATCGCAGTTCATGAAGAATTACAACAGTACAGCTCCTCATCCACAGGAATACGGCTCCTCCAGAAAACCATCTCACTAACTTCATCATTTAACGATGAACACGACATTGCTGTCCCTTTCTAGCTGCTCCTCCAGCTGTGAGGCGGACAGACCTCCTTGGCAGCACAGCTCGTCGAGACAAACTAGTCCGTTGTAAGTCCGCACCATGGGCTGGCTGTGCTGGCTGTGCTCGCTGCGGATCGACGCCGTGTCGTCGTTGTTAAGAGTTATCGGGTACTGAAACGAAATACTGATCTTTAGATTTGGCGACAGTTTAAAAAAAAAAAGTGGCATTTGTCGTGTAAATAAGCACACACCTACACTTCATTTGTCGTCTAAGTAGTCATATTTGTCGTATAACTCCGACAACTCATTACATTTTGTCGCGCATACACTCCCTGTATAATTATCTCTCTCGAGCACGGCGATCATATTACGCTTGTCGTAGTTGTCGTGTAATATAATTATAACAGTCGTGCAAGTTGCCGTGATGATGATGATGCATTCCAGGCCGTTTTCGGCCACGGCGACTGTTAAGAGATTAGCTTATTAGGTGCGTCCTCACATGGCTGATATAACCAATTTTAGCAGTTCAACTTCGTGAACAGTTGATACATGTGAGGACGCCGTTTACATAGTTGTATGTTATGTTAGAAAGCAGTTTGTTTGTTTCTTCTCGTATCAAGCTCGCACCTTCGCTGGTTTTTTTAAAGAGTAAACTTATCGTATTCATCTTGTAAGCGGTCACATTTTCGTGTAAGATTTAATTATACACATTTTTATATTTTACCTGTAAATTTATATTTACTAATTTGATATTTTTCACTTCATTTTTTTTTCCATTTGTTTCATTATCGTGTATATATAAAAGCTCACTAAAAGTTGCATGAATCAATTAAGTATCTTTATAATTGTCAAAGCTACCTTGTATACCCTCCGTATGAGTCCCTCGAGCACGCCGAAGAGTACGAGCTTGCGTTCGTTGACGGCGAGGTCCTGCGGCCGCATGCGTCGGCACAGGTCGCGGATCGTGCTGCCGTACGTCATGCCCGCGTACATGCGGAATATATCACACACCTTCGGTAACTGCCGGGCTGGAAATAAATACACGTAAACATATCAAACCAGGAAGTCCTAGAAATTGTAAACGAGAAAAGAAGTCTTCTAGAAAAACTGGAGACCAGAAGAGGCAAGTTGTTTGGCCACCTGGTACGACATGACAAACGAATGAAAACCACCATAGAAGGAAAGATATAAATAAAGAGAGGACCGGGACGACCAAGGAGAACGTTCTTACACCAGATAAAAAGAAGGCAGATGTCATGTCGTACAAGAAGGTGGAAACGCTGGCAGAAGACGGCCAAGATAAGATTAGATGTTGAATGAATGAAACGTATGGAGCGGTGGTAACGCTTGTTCTGCTGCGAGATGGGTCACTGGATATCCTCATCATTGCAGGTCAAATATGGGCACGATTAGCACCGGTCCGAGGTAGATGGCTTAACGAGAGAGAGGCCCAGCAGTCGGTTAAGGATGGCTGTAGAAAGTTATTATTGATTATTTTCAGTCGTTACGGCACTGCTGGGCAAAGCCCTCCCTTCTTTTCTCCCACTTCCCTCTATCTTGTGCTATGATGGACCAGTTTGACTGCTGATAACTGGGAAAAGGATCTGAGATTGTCGATTCAAAAAAATCCCCGGCCCGGGATTGCGTCTGACCTCGGGGTCCTCGGCGAGAAGGCAGACGCGCGATCCAAGCCAATCTGGCTGTCGTGTCATATAAAAAAGCCTTGAAAACGTATTTCAGAAAACTAACTCAAACTGTCAGAAGATGATTAATACTTACGAGATCTGGCGCAGAACTCTATGCATTGCCGTTGCAAGCCCGCGCATCGCGTTAGCTGTCTTAATTTTGGAGTTGCGCTATACACCTGAAAAGTTGAATAAATAATAAACTTAAAACTATTATTTTTAACGGGCAACTGCCTTTATAAGCGCAATACATACAAACTACAATTACCTAAACTACTTAGTCTACTACATAAAAACAACAGTTTGATTAACCAGAGACCTTTAAAAATCTATACATAATCCAAATGTTCATGCCCTCATCAGCTCGCAGCGTACCCGGCATGCTGGCGGCATTACCATGCTGAATGGCAATGCTTATGCGTTGAGCCAAATAAACGCCAGCATTTTGGTCATGCGTTGCGTCAACCAGGCGCTCTGATAATTTTTTGAAAATAAGATTATCTCTCCCGGTCCCCGAGGGCCCAACGTCTCTACTCCAATCGGTTCAAATATGAAACCGCTACCGAGGTTACCATAGTTGCGCCGCTTGTGCTTCTCCGCTGAATGAGCCGCCGAATTATGAATTAAACTTATTCATTAAGTTGAACTTTGTATATGGCGAGGATCGCAGGAAAGCAATGGAACTTAAGATAGGAACAGATGACACAAGCGACGTGGGTAATGGGTATGGTACTGATTCGAGAATCGGTGATTATGACAATGATGACTGGTGTTACTGGCCTTCAAGGTGCGCACTGGAATTTTGAGCTCGTGTAAAAGACATCAATGTGTGACATCTTTCGACACACACTTACATCTCGCAGCAAAATGTTAAGCTAAATATTTATTGCCCGTTCATCGCTGTAGATTCCGTAAGCAACACGTTATAAGCTGGCAATGTATCGTTCGCAATGATCGCGCTCCTGTGGGTTCGCTTTGTATTGCCAAAGAAAATCTACATGAGAAGAATAACAATCTCATACAAAAAAGTGTGCCCCCGAAAAATCTGCTTTAAACTAGATGGCGCTTACGTATTTAGCTACCTAATATCCAAACCGCTATAAGAGTACTTCGCATTTTTCTATGGACATTAGCACTCTTAGTAAGTATAATTTTAAAACTTTTTAGCGCAGTCAAAGGTCCGGCAATATAGATAAAGATAGAGCGATTGCAAGACCAAAACGCAGAAGAGATGAATAGCGCGACGACCAGTGCGAGAAGCATAGTGTGGCTGTAGGGTCACAGTGAAAAGTATAAAGATCTTTTGTACTGACCGCGCAGTACTGAAAGATGGGCACCAGCGTGACGACTCCATAGTACACTAGATTCTGAACGCAGGCGCGAACCAGGCTGATCTCCACGTCGGTCAAGGCCGCTATTTTGGACACGTGGTTGAAACCGTCGATGTACGGTAGGATCTGAAACAAGGCGAAAACAATGTATAGGTAAATTAATTCAAGTCAACATTTAAATTATTGTAAAAATTTTCAATCATTCAATTTATGACTCGATCCAAATACAACCATGTAGTACCATATTACGGAGGGCTCTGGCGCCAGTATCACAGTTTTATTACTGGAACGGGCGCAAGCTTGTTCTTAGGTTTAACAAAAAATTGTTCAAAAAAAAATTTGCGTCTAATAAACAAATTGTATGTCTACTTTCTTCTGTGCATACAAATAATTGTATAGCCTTTAATCTTATGTCAATAATCGACTATTATTAACTTAAAAGTTTGTTTTTACTAATAATATTAGTTTCCTTTACTTACCTAAAATTTTTTTTTATTAATCTGATTATATTATAATCAGTTTATTAATTAATGAGTAGTGATTTAAAAATGATATTGTTTATATTACTTAAAACATAATAAACCTATAATTGGCTGTTTTATAAAATGTATCTATGTTCATTAATTTGTATTATTGTGCTGTAGGTCTTAAATAAATAAATAAACTCCAGGCAACAGGAAGCATTCAGTATTTTGGTATATCAAAGGCACAAGATAACACGCCGATGACCAAAATATGACTAATCTGTAGTCTCTTCCCGCTGCAATATATAATCTAGTACAACAGAAATAAGAAATAAATAAGTTATCCGCTATGTAAGGGCCGATTGAGCAACACCGTGAAAAGGGCACAGCGACTAACGGTACTTTGCCGAGCGTTCAGTGGAACTTGCTTACATCTATTTAACTTAGCTAACTTCGATTTTGCTTCGAGTAAAGTCGAGACGCTGCCCGATTTTGTAATTTGCATCTCGCGATTTAGTCGCAAATTGATATTCGCAACTGAATAGTAATACTTTCAAATTTGCGACTAAATCGCGAGTTGCTAGTTACAAAATCAGGTAGCCGACCGATCGAATCTGGCTAACTTTTGTCAGATATGATGAAACCCGATCTGATTTATGCCAAAGGAATAGCTACACTTGCATTTCATGGGGTTAACGAACAAACTAATAAGGTCATAGTCTGTCCTTGGCCCCATGAAATTCATAGCCCCCTTTCGCATGATATCAGATTAGTTAGGTCATGTGTAGAGGTTTGTGTAGGTACAGATCGTGAAATCTTAGATAAGCCCGAATCAGGATTGGGAATTTCCTATTAAAACAATAAATAAAACAACTTCTTGTTAAAACAATCAATGGGAAAAATCCAGAATGATGAACAATCCCTAACTATTTTAATATTATAAATGAAAAGCGTGTTTGTTGGTTTGTTTCTTCCCCTTTCATGCTGCAACAGAGCAACGGATCCACCTGCATTTTTGCATGGATCAAATAAGGAGAATTCTGTGGCATGGATATAGTTTAAGGGCCGGAGAGAGAGCTACTTTATAACCCGGGAAAATGTACGGATCCCGAGGGATTTTTCACGCGGGTGAAACCGCGGGGCGCAGCTAGTTAACTGTAAGTTCGTATGAATTATTTGTAAGGTAATTATGAAATATGATATGGCCTAGCTGTATGACACCTTGGGCAACTGGGGTTTTCACAAACATCAGGACAAAAAGTATACTTAGGTATTACATTATACTAGCGGGTCGCTAGTATAATGTAATACCCGGGTGTACTTTAAAAAAATATAAGCCTTCAGTGAAAAATTATCTAACTGATGGTGAAAACATCATCAAAATCTGTTTTGTGGTTTACAGACAGACAGACGCGGAAAGACTTTATTTTATACTATGTAATAATAATGTCTGTATATTGGGTATTTGGTCAAACGACAGATATATGAGTAGGATATCATTGTACTCGCCATTATGTCAATGTCATTATGTCATTGTACTTTAGGACAAACAATGAAGAGCCGAATTTTTTTTTTGCTTTTCTATAGTAAAATGTCATTCACCCTCCACGAAATGAATATGGATAGCTTTCTTTCTTGATTTCAGGGGTGGTATCATAGTAAAAGTTGTTCATATTGACGAGTACAATGATATTCTCCTACACTAAAAGTATAATTTGTCTAATCGAATTTCACCGCTATTTTAGGATTTAGACTTTCAACTTTCCTTTTGATATTATTTATCACGTTTTTATTAACTCGCTTTCTTTTCCGTCTCTCTATTTATTTGTTTGTCTGATCGGTACACTTTTAAAAACATTCATTTTATAAACTTCCTTGAGCTACGAGACATGAAAATTGAAACAGCTCAAACCACAGAATAACTGGTACCCGACGGGGTCCACAATTGTGACCAAAATGTAAATCTACTAACTACTTACCAACATACATTGTGGAATGCTAAAATAATTATGAATATGAATAACTAATAGCGGGCTCATAACTGGATGACGATGCAACATTCCGTTTTAAAAACGTGGTAAAATATCCTAACTAATATTATAATTTTTTGTTTTTAATTAAACGGGAGTGCTCACGTTAAATTGAGTCGGTAATTCCGACTATAGTTTCGATTACATTCGGTGCCTTTGTCAAGGAAAGCTAAGCGAGACACGCGCGCGATCTCGTCTTGCCTTGCCATCAGTTGTGTTGTTGTCGTCAGTTTTCACAGAAAAATATTATAATTCAGAGTAATATAGCCGCAATTGTACCTACAAGGACCGATAGACCTTCGAGATATAAAAATGACGTATTCATTTTTATATCTCGAAGATTCATTTTTATATCTCGAAGCTCATACAAAACGTCAAAAAATGCACAAAAAATTATCAACTCCACCTAGCGAAGTAACTTTGTCTCTCTGTCTCGATGTTTGTCGCGTTATCACGGCTAAACGGATTTTAATAGAATTTGATAATGACTTACTGTATCACGAATACGGACTGTGATCTCGATACTCGATCACGGATACTTTTTTATGTCCACGTGAAAAAAGTCGCGGGTAACAACTAGTTAAAAATAAAATAGTATTTAATCGTTTATTGTAATTACAAACAAATAATGATTTACAGGGTTATAAGGAAAGGGTACGCTAAGCCGAAAAGGGCTCATAGTACTCACCATTATGAACAACTTTTACTAGTGGGCCAACCCTACAATCGAAAAAAAATCTGCTGTTCCATTTATTTTGTCGTGTCACTAAAATTTTTCTATGGAACATGTTTTTTTCTAGATGTCAGGGTTGATCCCATAGTAAAACTTATTCACAATGGTGAGTACTATGAGCTCTTTTCGGCTTAGCATACCCTTTCCTTATAACCCTGTCTAAAGAATAATTTATAGATACTCTTGTCTTACTAACACCACTTACACAACATAGTATAAAGGATGGTAAGCAAATGAAAATAACTGACAAAGGTATGCTGATTTCCCACGCGAACTCTGCAAGAGTCGAGATCTATCACTACCACAGAATAAATAATACTACGCTCCACTAGTAAAATAGATAATCTCCGAGAATGCCATCACGATAAACGCCCCTGGCTTTATACGTAAACACATTTGATTGTGTGGTCCGAGTAAATGTTTGCCTGAATGTTTGCACATTCAGAAGTGGGATTGACTGGAGTAGGGAGCAATAAGTGTTGTCCAAATGGCTTGGATACTCGAAACCGGGTAAACAAAGCCGGTCCCCGTGGAAAGTAATCTTTTATCCGAGGCCTTGAGAAATCAGAGCTGATGATGGATTGAAGTTCTAGGTAAAAGTAGGGGCGTAGCTGCCGCTGTATCAGCCGTATCAATGATATGGGGCCCCTGGTTGTTTTGAGTAGCCTACACTTTTGTAAAAAATCTAAAGCCTTCCTATAACTTGGATAGGATAGGATCCCACACATTTGCCGTCAATATCCCTTTTATTTGTATCAGGTATCTGATAAACCGTAACCAACACTTCGTTCCAAGAACTACTCAATATTTCAACAGCTTTCTCACGTTACTTTATGGAGTACGAAATACAAGGATAACCTTTCAAAGATCCGATCAGTCAATTATGTCTCCCCTTGCGTTGTCTCTTTGAAATATACCCAACTAACTTCGGTTCACCAGCTACCCGGTAGGTAGAGAATACCTACAAAAACTTGCTTTCTGTCAAGTTGATACTGATGATAGATAGCCCTGCGGCCACACTATAGGCTTTTCGCGCTGCACCTCCCTCTGTTCATCCCTTTTATGTCTTTGCACTTGCCATCGCTCTAACTCTACCTTTCTCGCCGGTTCTTTGAATCGCGCTCAAAAAAAACGTATAATATCGATATAAGGCGAGCAGAATGACGAGGGGCATCTCTGTCTACTTCTCTCGCCATTCGTCTCGCCTCGTCATCGTACGTAGATTACGTTTATAGCCGCCATTTTGTCATTTTTGTCTACAGTCACCCCTAGATTCCGTACTCTGGGGCGCTAGTCTCGAATTTTGCTATGCACTTTGCGACCGAATTCGGTCGCTATGACGCAAAAATTCGACAACGAACACGAATTGTTATGAAAAAACGCAAACTTAGCGTTGAATTTTGCATCATAGCGACCGAATTCGGTCGCAAAGTGCATAGCGAAAAGTCGAGACTAGCGCCCCACAGTACGGAATCTAGGGGTGACTGTAGGTCCCTATGACACAAAATTCAACGCTAAGTTTGCGTTTTTTCATTAACAATTCGTGTTCGTTGTCGAATTTTAGCGTCACAGCGACCGAAGTAGGTCCCTATGATACAAAATTCAACGCTAAGTTTGCGTTTTTTCATTAACAATTCGTGTTCGTTGTCGAATTTTTGCGTCTAGCGACCGAATTCGCAAAGTGCTGTAACGAAAGGTCGAGACTAGCGCCCCAGGCCGATCGAAGCACACCACGCATCAAAATATACCATTATCTCTCATTGGTTCATTGCTAAGTGCGGGTAGGTGTAAACTTGAGATACCCAACGAACGTCGCAGTCCCCGGAACGCTTACTTTCCTCCAGCTTTGGTGAGTCTTTGTCGGCACTAAGATCTCGTAATGCGGTATCTATATAATATATGATGTAGCTTTGTCTTAGACAAGCCTAATCTTGGAACTCGCGTAAGGGGCAAAAATCTAGTCAGTTTTCGGCCCTACATCTCTACGCAAAGAACCAAGTCGTGCCTTAGCTGTCTTGACGCGAGATGACAGGCAGACAAACAACCGCATTTATTGGTTATTGGTTTATTCAATAACGAGCCGGACAAACAAGTCAAGTAAACTAACGATAATGGGTATCGAGGTTGAACAGATCACTAATAATAGTAGTAAGTATAAATATATGTAATTTCTAGTCTGCCGAACTCCAAACAGACATAATGTAGATAATAATAATGGACACTCAGTGTCAAACATAAGTTAAACGCTCAGACTGGTACCAAATTTGTATGCCAAATATTGCCGATAAATGGCGCTTCAGCAAACTTCCCCTTTTTGGAGGGATATATCAAAAATCGCAAACAAAAAAGAAAACCTGTATACCAAATTTCGTTGAAAAATACGATTTGTACGCGAGTACCACAATACGGACAGTTTTACTATTACAATTTTGCAAGTTGTTGACTTCACTGCGTACACAATCGACACTTCGCTCAGTCAATAAACATAATACATTACGTAATATTGAAAACTGTGTTATTAAGATATAATGACTACACTGGATGCTTACAACAACATGGCACTGACAATGGACAGCAAAAATGTACCTAAAATAAAGATGTGCCTATACTTGGAAAATGTGTAAATCCGCCTCTGCTTCTATCTAATCTGTGCTGAGATAGAGACGCGTTCTAAATAAGTACACATATTAGTTCAATAGTTACTAAGCGACTGGCGTAACAGTATACATGTTATGCATTTTCGCTTCTTGACTATTAACGTCGAGATATTTGACGCTGAGTGTACATGGTTTTAGATTATATTGAAATGTAAGTATTGTTATCTATTCAATTACAATGTATTTATGATACGACACGTGTTTCGTTTCCATGCGAGGCGTGCTCAGGACCTCTATTAATTATTAGACATTATTTTGTCATGTCTTCAGTATTTCCGCTTCTATTCAACAACGAATAATTATGTAGGATTCACAGCGAGCAATCTAATTCATAGTTTTTAGGGTACCGTTCCTTTAAAGGATCACTTCGAGAAAATGTAAGTAGTAGACTGTAGATAACCTAATGTGTTTAAACAATCAATTCAAATCTTATTTCAAGATTCGCAGAATCCATTCAAAAGCTCTGATTTCATCTTCCAGAAAATAAAATATCATTCAAAATAGGAAAGTAATTCTATCTCGAATCTTAGTAGGTAAGGAAAATGTATTTAAGAACCTCGCAAGCAAATAACAAAAAGAAAATTCTAATCAAGTGAAAATGTTACTCGAAGCTATGAAAATAAAGAAACACATTCTTACCGAATCAATTAAATCCGAGACAATTTATTCAATTTACTTCAGTAACAAGTGAAATATTTGAAAAAAAAGAACTTTAAAATTTTAGCTCCGCACGTATTGTATTTAGCCAGTGACAAGTTCTGTAATATTTCAAGGGAAGTTTACTAGTAGTTTAGTTCACAAAACGG
This sequence comes from Apocheima hispidaria, assembly GCA_947579745.1. Lineage (NCBI taxonomy): Eukaryota > Metazoa > Arthropoda > Insecta > Lepidoptera > Geometridae > Apocheima > Apocheima hispidaria. Next base: position 2,057,813 of record OX388159.1, read on the forward strand.
ATCCCGTCATAGTCTAGTCCAAGTGCTGGTGAAATCCAAGTCATATCCCAGTAAGTGGTGGGTAGTTTACTTGGAAGCTTCTATGGAGTTTTGGACGAAAAGACACGATTCATCACATTATAAGAACGTGCACGTGCTCCAAACACGTGCACGTTAGTATATCGTATTTCCACTATTATCATACACTATATGAATATGACCCGGTGAACTTTGTATCAAGTTTTCGAAAATAATACGAAGCGACGGATTCTCGGCTTGTATTCTGAGACTTTACTAAGCCTTAGATAGTGCTATCGCCTTTTTTAAAGACTACCATCACCTTCCCTGATTCTTCCCATCTCGTCGCACTATTAATAAATATTAATGCATTTTCATTGGAATGGAGCTATAGAAAAGTATTGAATAGAAAGGTTCGAATTTTAGATACTCTTTCCACGCTAGCGAATAAAATGCACTTTTGCAATCAGATTTCGAATGATAACTATTCTATCTATCTATTTATCTAAGAATGCGTTAATTGTGTACCTACCTTAACTAGAACGACTTACAATATATTTTTTCTATGTAATTGATTCTCATGTAAGTGATAATTATTATCTTTATGAGGATAAATGTTTATTAAATCTAAACAGAATCTTTCCGAGGTTGTGAGGTGAAAACAACTTTTTCGAGTTTTGTTTTTCCTATTTTGTAATTAATATGGCATGTACTAAAAATACACGCTTTGTCAAAATAAGCACTTCGCGAGAATGCCACTCTCGGTGCTACATTTCACTCTTACTTCCCACCATCTCGCAGGCACGTGTAACTTCCACGGCGCGCGGCGTGCAATTTACACGCGATTACCATACGATTGACAACCATCGGAAAACATTTAACAGTTTTTGTCATCGGATAATGAGTAATAAACACTTAAGCGGAATAGACGAGAATATGCTCAGCCAATTTTCGGATGCCGCTAGATGTCTTCATACCAACTCGTTGGCACGTTTGGATTGCATGGCATGCATGCGCGGTGGTCACGCGATGGACATTCGTAAGTTTTTTTTTAAAGCTGCAACGTCTTTGAATAACACTTCTGAAACTGTCTGTTGGCTCACAATTGACCGTTTTTTTCATGCATTTAGTGACAAACAAGCAACGGGCCTCCTGACAGTAAGTGGTCACCGCCGCCTATGGACACCTCAAATACCCGGGGCGTTGTCAGTGCGTTGCCGAAAACCGTCCAGCTGCGAGAAGGATCGCCCTGAGCGATCTGATGTGACGTAATGTGAGAATAGTGTCATAGCTGCAGTGCGAGGGTGCTAGGCCCGATCAGGACAGGAACGAGCACTATGGCAAGTCAAGAAGATTACACCCAACAGTGGGATAAGGAAAGCCGTGAATGATGATGAAGCCTAACTGTGAGTTTAATCGAATGGAAAATCAAACTCAAGTTTATTTGTGAACAAACATCAATGCATTATCAAGCAGAAGATTTTCTGCTTCTGCAGTCTGTACAATAAAATAAAGAGCTTCATCAGCTTGTCCTAACTTTCTTGTGAATCATGGATGCACTAACAGGCAGCTAACAAGCGATAACAATGTAAGTCACGCGCACGTGGCATTGTTGTGCTATAACAGTGCTCAAGCAATCATTTACTCGGACTGCTCGAGGGTAATTATTATAATTCACTCGGACTTTATGTCCTGAGCTAGTTTAGAGAGCTAATTTACAGGTGTGCCGTTTTGAAAATTTCAGAGCTCTCTCAAAAATCATTAGTTTTTTACACACTTCATCGTTTCTCGGAAGACACTTCAGCAGGCCTAGCCCGGGCGCCGGGATAGTTATGTCCAGCCCTTTTGTCTTCGCGTCAATGTGACAAAGCTAGAATACGGCTAGAATACATTCGTCTCGTTCTCGCGGGATAAATATTGTGGACATTTTATCCCTGCGCCCGTGCTAGACCTGTTGGGTGATAAGCGATTGTGGACGAGTTCAACGTTTCATAGTAGTTGTTTTTTTTTTGTTTCACTGCCAGCCGAGCAGCACTAAAATAACCACTCGCTCACTAGTTCCGAATTTTCTCATCTCTTGAAAGTGTTTGACAAACAGTTCACAGTTCAGACAAACAGGCAGTCCAGTGAAATATAACGAAAAATCGATTCAAATTCGTAAAGATTCTGTAGTAGCTGTCAGTTTTGATCAGAAAATACGATAGTAGCTCTCTCACTCAACTCTAGGCATAGGTTAGCGGCAGTAACTGCGAGCGTAGCTAGGTTGATTTCTTGTGTAGGTACGTTATGTAATTTTACGCGGATAGATAACATTATGTGTAGGATGGTTCACAGGCTGAGTAGTTCAGAAACAACTAAGATATATAAGCTCTCTGTAGATAATGAACTGAGAATTATCGTTACTAACCAAAACCAAATTTAAATAGATTGTTATTAAACGCATCTAAAATAACGAAGCAAGCTTGTACTATGGGAACCAGATAACTGACAGAACTGATAGAAACAAACATCCATGTTCATCACACAAATGTTTGCTTGGGTGGGAATCGAACCCACAACCTATAGATCGGAAGGCGGAAATCCACCCACTGAGCCACAAGGCTATTCAATTTGGTGGTAGAGCTGGTTAGGTTGAGCGAAGAACAAGGAAACAATATTTATTTGTGTCAAACTTCGTAATTATATCAATTGAAGTATTGCATTTCACACCAATGTCAATTATTTAACTTTAGGCACGATCGAGTCCTAATCATGCCTCAGTAAAGTGGTGGATACTTTACTGGAGCTTCTATGGAGTTTTGGAATCAACACGAAAATACATGATTCTCCACTTTTAACGTTTTCCCCACACTCATGTATTGACGAACACTTAATGGATTTTAGTATTTTTATAAGCCCATCATTCTTATAAAGACCACAAGTTTTCGAAAATAGTACAATAAATACACGATGTTTTTACGTCCAACAAACTCATTTTTGTTTAGTTAGAGCGTAACTTGGCGCAACTTGGTTGACGCCGACCGCCGTTTAACAAACGAGAGTGAAAGAGGGAGAAATATATTTTATTCTTATTTTATCTTGTTGGTCGGTCCGTGGTTTACACGTGTGGTATTATTACACCCTACGGAAGTAAGGTCGTATCAAAGTTAAAAAAAATAGAAAATGTTTACGGACTATTTATTTGCCACTCACGCTTGAATAAGACATAAATAAACAAACAATTTAAAAATACTCATCGTTATGAGTCACACAAACACGCGCCCGCAGAGTGCAATAATCCGCTGGGTGTGGAGAGACATTAACTTTTTCATTATAGATGACGTTTTCGCTTAGCGCGTCAAATTCAACGTTCAGCTTCAGAGGATAGATATTTGAAATTGTATAGCTGTCGCTGTTTCTCGTGCTTGCGATAGAGAGAGTTAGCGGATTTTCCAAACGTTTCGATGAAATTAGCGTTTCGGGGGTAGTCTGTTATCACCCCCTAAATCTTAACAAAATGTTTTGGGCTTTTATAAACTATAATCTATGCCACTATGTTTTGGTTTAAAAAAAAAAATGTTTATGGTATTCTAATTAGAACACATTTCCTCGCATTTTCGACGCTAAAAATTTGTCACTTTAAATTTCTTATAACAACTAAGATTTTACTTTGAAAACTGACGTGGTTTTGATACATTTTGTTTTAATAAAACGGGAATACTCACGTTAAATTGAGTCCGGAAATTGAGTCGGGGCTCGTATAGTAAACATGATTGTGAACAACTTTTACTATGATACCAACCTAAAAATAAAAATTAAAAAAGCTGTATCATACATTTTGTCGAGTTTCTTTGAGATTTTTCTACGGAACGGCTGTTTTTTTTCTCGATTTCATGGTTGGTCCCATAGCAAAAGTTATTCGTAGCAATGACTACCATAAGCTTATTTTCGGCTTAGCATACCCTTTCCTTATACCCTTTTCAGTGGCGTAGCTTGCTATAGAAGGGCCCCGTATCAAAATTTGTTGGGGGCCCAAATGAAGGGTCACTATTTTTCAAAGAAACAACGTTCGGGGGCCGGGGCCCCGTATCATTGATACGGCTGTTACGGCGGTAGCTACGCCCCTGACCCCTGTATATATAGACGGAAACACTTGAAAATTGAATTAAACAGTGAAGGTATTTTTCTTGCTAGATAAGTAGATACAAGATAACTTGCAATGCCGCAAAAAAATCGTTATCTTTACTCAAGTGCGAACATCGCCTGGGTTACCTAGGCAACCGCTATTTCGATTTGAAAACCAAATAAAACTCGAAACTGACTCAGTTTATTTACACAAGTGCCGTTCACAATTTGCAGAGTATTGTGAATGTGAACAATTTCGGAATGCAGGTTAATTTTACTCATGTGTAAGTACACAACCCTTGAAATACAAAAATCAACTGACTGAAGGATAACACTAACGTCGGGTTTCTGAAACGTGTGTGCAACGTTTCGCTCAACGCGTGAAATTCGAATATTCTTGCGTTTTTTGCCAATTACAGCTTAATTACTCATCGTAGGTTCATAACAACTAATTTTGCGATAATAAATAGATCGTTTCAAGAAATTACACCAACCAAAAATTCAAGTTGAAAGCTAGTATAAGTACATTTCTCACTAAACCAAAAACCAAGATGAAAGTCAGCTTATTGAGATTTGTAGCTAAACCAATGTTATCTAGGTGATCATTTTACCCGTGATTTCTTAAAACAACTTATTTATTGGAGCGAAATTGGTTTCAATAAATCCACGATGAGTAATTATGCTGTAATTGACAAAAAATTCCAGAAAAATTGAATTTCGCGCGATGAGCGAAACGTTGCACCTTAAGACGATAGTCCTTCCGCGAGGTTTTCGCGCATTCGATATTTGAAATTGTATATATGTCGCTCAGTTTCTCGTGCGTGCGATAAAGAGAGTTAGTGAATTTTCCTAACTTTTAGATGAAATTAAATTGATTGTTTTAAATGTGACTTTACTTGAAATAATATATTACCTACTTGACACTGGCTAAATACACAATGCGTAGAGCCAAAATATGATAGGAAAAAAAGGAATTTTTGAAAATCCTTGCCCTAAGGAGTTTAAATCACAGATTTCATTTTTATATGTACGGTACACGGTAGGTCCCGAGGCCGAAACCTGCGAGGCAGCAGGCCGCGAATTCGTTCGCGGGCATCAGCCCGCTAGTGCTAGCCCGCCCGGGCTAGTTCTCAATAGCTTTGTTGTGAACTTACTTCTATCACAGTTCAGATAAATAGTAGTACCACTTCTACTCTCTAAAATGTGTAGTATTGTGGTAAGAATCTTAATATATAAAATAAAAAATATAAATATATTATAAGAATGTTAAATATGTTCACTGTTGGCGTATCTCAATAAATGAATAAATAAATAAATATAAAATTGAGTCGATTATATTCGAATACTGTTTCGATTTTCATGGTTTTTGATTATAATTTCATTATTTGTCCCCGTCCCGGATAGCAAAATAACTATTAAAACAAGAGTTTAGCGAAGCCGTAGGCCGAGCTTGCATCGCGTACGAAGTCGCAGCATCTGCTAGTCTATATATAAAAGGCGATGTTTATATGTATATGCAGTCCAAGACGCCTGGATCGATTATGATGAAATTTTCAGGCAATGCTTATCCTGTGAAGTGTGGTACCCGTGCGAAGCCGGGTCGCTTGTATCTAATAAAGATTAAAAGCTCACACATGCAATACCAAAACCTCGTCCAAGCTCTCCAATGTTTTTCTGCTGTAACGGAAATTAAAACTGTTATCCAACTTCAAAACAACAATTAACCCACAGCATGAAAAAATAAGGTTACCGAGGCGAGGCGCCACACCAGCAAAACGAGTGCCAACAACGTCGTCATCCACTACAAGCGCGGAGCGTACTACGTCCTTCGTAAACTGAATACTTGGAATTGTTTATTCTTTAAGTTGTTTTTTTTTTTTTTTTTTATATTTACAATATTGCTCCACGGACTCCGGGGTCCGCGCCATTTATCAAGTTTTACAAATATTTTATCAACTAAAACGGAATATAAATACTAAAGACTTTACAAAAGGAAAATACCAACGAATATGCTAATAAAGAGCTAAGTGCTATTATAGATTTGCGTATATACTCCGAGCAGTCCAGCTCCCGCAAGCAGCACCCGTTCACGAGTTGACGCATGTGCCAGCCATCGCTCTCCTCAACCATATTGAAGGGAAGAGGGCGACCCGACACACGACGCCGCCGCAAGAAGAAGCTTTTTAGTGAGCGTGATTGCTCTGGGGTATACACACAAAACTTACAACAAAGGAAACAAAAATAACCACCACAAGACTAGTTAATTAACTTATATCGGTAATCCGAACTCGAAGTTCCATAGTACGTTGCTGTTAGGTTGATATATTATAATAAAATCATTGAAATCTGATAACATTTAGAGATGGGAATCAGTTGGCGCTTTTTGTATGGACAAGACGGCGGTATACTCTATTCTTAAAAAGTGTAAAGCTTAATTAGCCCCAAAAAAGGTTGACATCTCAAAGTTTTTACAAAGCGTAAGTAAGATTGTGCATGTAGTCCACAGTACCTTGTTCTCACACTTAACGGGTCTGGCAAGTATTAAGAGGATAGTCCTTCCGCGAGGTTCCACGGTGTAGATAACATATAAAAAAACATCGATATCGGATAACATTTAGAGATGGGAATCAGTTGGCGCTTTTGTATGGACAAGACGGCGGTATTCTCGAGTAGCTTCATACGAAGTCCGCTCCACTCGCAGTGGAAGACAGACGTAAAAAAATAACTCGTGTTTGCGGACCTCTATTTGGGTAACAGCCTCATGGCCGGCGGCGGGCCCATAAAACTTGACCTTCAACAATAGTCGAGCGGTGTCCTAGCTTCCTTATTTCGGCAGATTTATTATCATGAGTTGACTCTAGCGGAGTAGGGATAAAGTATAAACGCACGCTTATGTATAAACGCTTGACAAGCTAATTTTTCCCTCGGTTTCACCCGCTATCCAACAGTAACATATTTGAGTGAAACAAACACAAACACAAACTTTCGCATGTATTAATTACTAGCTGTTACCCGCGACTTCGTTCGCGTGGACCTACAAAAAAAAGTGGCCTATGTCCGTCTCTGACCCTTAAGCTGTATCTATGCAAAAATTCAGGTCGACCCGTTCAGCCGTTTAGCCGTGATAACGCGACAAGCAGAGACATAGAGTTACATTCGCATTTATAATATTAATTAGGATAATTATATTCATTATTTTTATTATAAACTAACTGTTACACGCGACTTTGATCGCGTGGACCAATAAAAAAAGTAACCTATGTCCGTCAATTATGTGCAAAAATTCATCCGTTCAGTCGTTTAGTCGCGATAACGGGACAAACACCCAGACAGAGAGACAGATATATAGAGAGACAGAGTTACATACATACGCATTTATAATATTAGTTAGGATATTAAAGTGCTTAATAATGTGATGAGATTAGTTTCACTTTTACGCTTGACACTTTTCGTCAGCGAGAACTTGACTGATAACTTTATAGAATAAACTAGCTGGTGCCCGCGAACCTTGTCCTGACAATTACGAACACAACAAAAAAGGAATCCTCAAAATCGGTCCAGCCGTTTTTGAGTTTTAGCGAGATTAACGAACGGCGATTCATTTACATATATATAGAGAAGAAGCAGAAGAAAATTAGCTTATCAAGCGTTTATGCAGAGAATAAGAATATAATGGAGTAGTTATAGTACGGTACGCTTTATGTTTAATGCAAGTTTAGTCTGGTTATAAATACCACAACCGACCTGCAGAATAGGTAATACTAAATTAATTCGTTCTATAAAATTGTTTATTCAATTATGTATTCAATATAGGCCGGCTTAAAACAGAAATTGTAAACATTTAAGTGGTTATGGTGGTCGCTATTTGGTGTTCGCGTTTTTTATTGGTTTTCATTCGGCTATATGTGTAGAAGTCCGAATAATTCGAACATTATGAAATGAAAAATAGATTTATTTCCAGATTTGCATCCATAATACACTAATTTAAAACTAAAATAAAATAGAAAAAACGAACAAAATTAACAAATGATCATTATTTGCGTATTCGTCTATCTCGTGAAAAATAGGCAAATATATAAATCGTAAATAAATAAAATAATATATAAAAATGCGTTAATAATATATAAAATATGTAAGCGAATAGAGTTACTTCACGTCGTCGTATTTGAAAAAATAAGCGACCGCGACCAGCGATGTGAAGTGCCAACATTTCAGATAATATGAAAATGCTCAAAGAATTAACAGCTTCAGATACTTTGAGCTGATAATTATTGGCGCGATACAGAATTAATATCATAAAATTGACGGAGAGTACAAAGCAATGGAAAATACATACAAAAAGTGAATCAAACCCGACTGCAAAATGTGGCCTATGTCACAGCGGACATAAAGTGGAATCCAATGCCACATTACTCGTCAAAATCGGTTAAGCCGTTAAGTTAGGCAACATGAAGTACTGTAGGGATACACAAATATACTTACATAAATCCCAATACATTACCCTCCTTCTTGAGAAGTTGGGTAAAAACAAGCTTTTCAGTTCTTTTTTTATGGAATCGGCGCCGGACCACATATTTCAAACGTCGCAGTTAAATTTAGTTTCATTTTCGTTGTTTTTCGCCGAAAATAGGACAGCAGATATTGCGCCACTACTTTATATACAAACTACTCGGGTTTGTGCCGAGATAAAATGTTGATTTCATTGTTTGAGTTCGAAATAGTTTTCAAGGAGTTCATTGTTCTGTTCTGAATTTAAAATAGTACATTACTGTCGCGGTCTGTAATGACTGTGTTGCTGGCAGCGACGATGATGGCCGAAAGCGCAGCGTAGCGCAGGTCCAGGCCATTACAGCGCGGACAGCATTGCAGGCCGTGATGGACAAGCTGGAATAGAGCCTTTACAGCGCGCACAGCAAGGGCTGCAACGATGACCAAGCTTGAAGGCCGAGAGCATAGCTAAGCTTAGCTCGAGACCGTCATAGCGTGGCCAGCAATCACGTCATTGCGTACCAAGGCTTAAATAGTGCTTTACTCAAGCAATGCGAGTAATTTAAATAAAACCAGCTTAGTAGGAATTAAAATTTCATTTAAATTCAATTTAATAGTCGATTTTTCACTCCGAAAAATTGTCGTAGGTAAGTTTTTGCTTCTGACTACTTTTCAAACAAAACTTGACAATAATGGATTTTCAAAAGAAATTTGCTGGCCGCTACAACACAACAGTATGAAATTCCATACAACTTTGCTGGCGCCTGTTCGAGTAGCGCGGCAAGGCCGACTTTTCTCAAAGAAGGTTGTCAAATTAATGACCACATAACGAGCTTTTTTCAGTAAAGTATATTTACCCCCGTATTCTAAGATATAACAGATAAATAAAATTAAAAAATACCATGAATAAAATACATTCACCTTTTTATTCTTAGATTTAATGGTAACATTTGCTAATCTTAGTTTAATTTGAAACTTTGGAACGGTTAGACCGTTCCAAAGTCACTTGCATCTTGTAAGCTAGAATGGTGTATGAATAGGGCCAAATACAATATGTTTGTATTTTGGCAAATAGAATAAGCTATAGCAGATAGCCGAAACAGTATTTTGAGATTGGGTTGAGTATTTATGTGATGACGTTTTTATTAGATCAAAATACGGGTTTAGAAATAGGACCGTTTGAAAATGGCCGACCATTACATTAGCTATTTAGCTTATTCTACTTTATTCAGGCTTTTCTACTATCAAGTATGTTTATTTAATCGACCCTCGGTGTTTTTGGCACTCTTTTTTTGTATTTATCTTTTTCAGGAATAAACAGCTGTTACGTTTGCCTGACATTCGTGAAAGTAGTATGTTCAAGTTATTATTAAGTCTTATAGTGACATAATAATAATAATTTTGATTGATTTCCTCGTTTTGTTGTAATTAGCAATTATCTGATATTTTGACAAGATTATAGTGCTCTATTTCTCGAATTAGCAATAATTAATGTGATTGTTTTCAAATATTTGAATTGTTGATGATCCCTGCGCTGCGGTTGCAATTGCAGTAAACAGAAACATTAGCGGCGTCGCGGTGCGCTTCACGGGCACTGACTATTTATAATATGAATTATAAATACTTGTACGTGTCCCTTCTCGATTATACGACGGGCTTGGATTTTGTACCAATTGGCCGAAGGTCGTCGGGATTTCACGCAACTCTTCAGACAACGTATACCTACGAGCCTACGACAGTAGGTAGGCATATTTTAGACAATATAACATTTTGATAATTTTTCCATTTCGGTAAGAAAATTCTAAAAATCGACAGCCCCTATCCATTTTTTTTTATTCGCGATGTCAATTCAAATCTATGAATATCTCAGTAGCCTTATAATTAACTAGTTGCTAAACGCGACCTCGTTCGCGTAGACCTAGAAAAAAAAAGTAGCCTAAGTCCGTCCCCTACCCTTAAGCTATACCCATGAAAAAATTGAGCTCGATCCGTTCAGCCGTTTAGCCGTGATAACGGGACAAACACCCAAACAGATCGACAGAGTTACATTCACATTTATAATATTAGGATGAGGATGGCAGAGACTGTGAAATGGATAAACTGCCACCTTTATTCATATGAGAAACAATTTTATAGTCAAAAACTTATATTTATTCAAGTTGTTCAAGAAATGAGTGAATAGCTTCCTAAGCACAGATCACACTAGATACCTCATTACGAGATTCGTTGTTTCTACAAAAAGTTACCGAAGTTAGAGGCGAGGCGCGGGTCGCGGGGACGCGACCGAGCGTTCTCATTGGCTATCTCAAAGTTACGCCTACTCTCAGAGTAATTTCTTTTAAGTGTTTTTAGACTAATGCGTGGTGCGCTTCGAGCGTTCTGAGTGCAGAATTTAGGGTGTGATCTGTGTTCCTAAGCAAGCGTGCTGCATCTCCGGCAACGTCGACGCTTTCCATCAGGTGAGATTGTGGGTGAAACGCATGCCTATTAAGAAGTATATTCCCCCACTTAATTACACGTTGCGCAGGGTTGGAATCAGGTGTATGGAAATTACAGCCCCCCATAGTTTGAACATACATTACATTGAAAAATTCCTTACATTGTAGGGTTAGTATTAAAAAACAACATAAGGAAAATTATTGTGTATAGTATTGTGGTATTACGATACTACGTACTACACATCATGAAATTATGGTACAAATAGTATACTTACACAGCGGGCTTATCCCGCAACTCTGGAAGCGATAGTGATAGTACGCGAGTGGGAGCGCGCATAGTGCGACTAAGTTGGTACGAGCGGGATGGCATGCTCTCGCAATCAGAATCACGAACGTTTCAAAGTTAGAGGATAAGACCGCTGATTACGAGTACAGTGGTGAGACAGTACTCGGCCTAGTAAGTAGAAGAGGGTGGCAGAGTCACTGTCTCGCCAATTTACTTTATTTATTTATTAAGGAACAGCAAACAGCTATATTATAAAATTAACACTAAAGTGGTAGCATAAATAAACTTAATAATAATACAGCCCACAGCACTATTCTCAGATTGCTGATAAGAATTATTTAAATTTACCGCTAGCAGTAGCCAACTTAGCAGATAAAGTAACAAAAAATAACATTGTAATAAATCCCAAAAATACACGGGTTTGCCTATTTAAACTTACAACATATACACAACACTTTATTATTGACCGAGGGCTCTGCCTCGCCACTTTACTCGTTAGTGTAATCAGCCGCTGCTGCCCGTCGGTGGTCCCGGTGTAAATATTATAACAATCACAACATGAACTGCCCCGGTGGCTCAGTTGGTAGTGAACCTACCTTCTGTGTTTGGGGGCGTGGGTTCGATTCCCATCTAGGACAAACATTCGTGTGATGAATATTTGTGTTTGTTCCATGTCTGGGTGTTAATATCTATTTAAGTATGTATTTAAATACATATGTACGTATATTGTGAAAATCGCGGGTCGAACCTGGACAAGATTGGCACAGGACCGGGATGAGTGGCGTACAAGAAGAGAGGCCTATGCTCAGCAGTGGGCGATTACGGGCTGAAAATGATGATGATATCAGTCTCTGGCAGCCATATTACAAGCTTTGCTTAGTTTGGGGTCAGATGACCGTGTCTGCAAAAATGTCCCAGATATTTTATTTTATGAACACGAGAAACGACGAGACAGTTTGGCGATAGGCATTTCATTATCGCAATCCAAACTTACTTTCGATAAGGCTATTTTAACTCAAATATCAATCCGGCATTTGAGGCATGTTACTTGGCATATCTTATCTCGCTATAATGCTTATGTCAAAAGATAATGATGTTTATAAAGGCCCTACGATAGGAAGAATTTGGGACAGTTCATTGACTTCAGATATACATATATATAGTTTCGCATATTATATGTATGTTGCATGCAAACTGCGTAGAGCAAAAAAACTTCTCGAATAGTTTTTTTTGTTTTTTTTTTTTTTGTTTGTCGGTGATGAGACGAGCAAGTCGCTCACCTGATGTTAGCGTCACACTTGCCCATAATAGTTCAGTGCCACCTAGAATTTTGAACTCCAACAGTTCAAAACTATGCGCGGCAATGCACTGCGCTCGTCACCCTGAGATGTTAGATGTTAAATCTCCGTATGCCCAGTAATTACGCTGGAAACATTGCCCTTCAATCTGGAACACAGTAATGCTTGCACACTACTGCTTGGCGGTTGAATAACTGGCAAAGGTGTGGTACTTCACCAGGCGGACTCTGCAAAAGAGCTCTACCACTACGAGTAAGAATGCCACTAAAAAAGTGTATTGCCACTACGACTAAAAAAGTGTATTGCATTACTGCGAAAAATAGAAAGAGTTTTCCATTCTTTGTGTAGTTTTTCAGTACCGCGCGTTATAATAAACATTCTGGTGACGTCAGTCATGACCCTTCCACCTATCGCCAAGCAGCTGCCGTTCAAACGCCAGCGCTGCGGTACACTCGACCTTCGGAAGGGACGGGCCCTAACTACAGCTATCTAATATTCTGTGACTACAGCACCCATACATTCTGTTATTTATTCCGTGACGAAACATGCAGAAGGTTGATCAAAACATGTTTTTGTTAAGCAGTTTTCGTTCTTTTATGTTTATCCTACTCATAACTAATAATAACCAAAGTAGCTCCGTCTCTCTGTAAGGGTCGGTTAAGGGTCGGAGACGGACATGACTATTTTTTTTTGTTTACTTTTTTAACTTATTTTTTTGGTCCACGTGAACGAAATCGCGGGCAGCGGCTACTTTTGAAATAAAGTTGTAAGTTTAGTGTCAGCTATATCAGTCTATACCTACTTATTTCAAACATTGGTTGATATAATTCTGTGAGTATTTGATTGAATCAGGCGTTCATCTAATCTGAATTTCTTGTTTTTCCGCTGCAATAACGCGTTTAGGGTACAAGAATAAGGGATCCATTTTTACCCGACTACGAAAAAAGAGGGTTATGAGTTTGGCAGTCTACGTATGTAATGTGATTTATATTGATAAAAGAAGTGGGTTTAAAAAACCCAATAGATATTATTGACCGAGCGAAGCGAAGGTCTCAGAGTTTACTGGAACAAATCGTCATTTGTATGTATGTTTGTATATTTGTCCGATGATAACTTGCGTACCGTTGATCCGATCTTCATGAAATTTTTTAGGCAAGTAGTTCATTACAGTACAATTTTTAAGTTCGAATATGAGCTGAATCGGTCCAGGGGTTGTGAAGATATAGGGATCGCTAGGTCTCAGTTCGGTGCGAACTAGTATTACAGAGACTTTTTTGTGTTGTCGCAGTTCTGAAACAACCTAAACAAGTATCCGGGGCACTATATTATATAACACTATTTTACAATATACAGTAATTATTTTAGTTGAAATAAAGTGATAGTAAAATAAAACAAGGGAGAATTAATTCATAAAGATATGTGGTATAATACAGCGAATAAGAATCGATATCGTGAGATGTAATATAGGTACGTACGAGTTACTCGTGAGTCCATAAAACTCGATAATAAAAACAAACGAAATCGATTAATCGATTGTAAATCTGTACAAAAATATCGTAAGCCATTTTAAGCGTAAGAATCGTTTGTGCAAAATAAATATCGAAACAAACAGATCTTCAACAACATCACGCTGATTGCCAAACAAAACTATACATAGTATCCTAATCCTAACTAATGTTATAAATGCGAAAGTAGCTCTATCTGTCTCTCTCTGGGTGTTTGTCGCGTTATCACGGCTAAACGGCTGAACGGATCGAGCTGATTTTTGCATAGATATTGCTTAGGGTAGGCTCCTTTTTTTAGTAGGTAATAGTAAAATTATATACTAGCTATACCAGCAAATTCGTATGTGTGAATTTTAAAATAAGCCGCTGCCTCTGCAGACGGAGTCGCTGGATATTTCATTAAAATTCAACTATAACAATATTGTTTACAGAGCTTCTCTGCAAACAATGTTGTTAGTTACATTTTGTGGAGCGTGCACAAATAAATTTATTAAGAATCAACGCACATAGCAAACCTTTAATGATAGAGACGTGAAATTCGGACCAAATAATATATTATCTCAAATGGTCTCGAGTCTAGGTCAAAAACAAGAACGGATTTTGCGAAGTTCCACCTCCAAAGGGGCGAAATGGATCCCGAAAGTTTGTAATGGAAATATTTAAAAATCATGCTACACCGAATAAACTTGATTTTTTTACAGAGCGTTAAAAAAAAGGCATGTCTCGGGATTTATCGAAAATTTATCCCTGAAGAGGTGACACCCATGGTTTAAATTAATGTAGCCTATGCGAGCGAAGCTGTGAGAGCACGCTAGTAATTCTATAATCGGCGTCAACTCATCCATCGGCGCCATATTAAAATATTATTTAAAACGAATGAACGTAAACTCAAGGTCCGTTTCGAATTCGAATAAGTGATGAGGCGCCCGATTAATTTGCATAAACGACTAGAATATTAATCGGTTCCAAATCGAATCAATGTACGTCTATAAATCTATAATATTAATTGATCACGAAAAACAAAAAAGGATAGTTAACAGAAGTAGTATAAAAAAATAATTATACCAAATAAAAATGTATTTTTCTTCTTTACTCCACAAGAAAGGGGTCGTCCACTAATTACGTGATGTTTTTTAGCAATTTTTTAACCCAAACCCTGGTGAAACGTGGTGACGTTTGATAAACATGTCCAGACAGAGATTAGAAATAGCTCAACGTAAGAATACACATGATATCTCACTACAAACCCTCTCCCCTTTTACCTTGTGATATTTCGTGATTTTTTCCAAACCCGAAAGGCACACGTGTATAACGGACAACCCCAAAACACGAACAACAGCTTTAAAAAAATTATGCCCACTTAGTAGAGTTTTACAAAGCGCATAAATTAAGTCAATTTAACACTAAGTTAAACTACTAAAGACATTAAAGAGTTTAATTTCCTTGATTATTTTTACGGTTTTGGCCAAGTATGGGCAAGCTTTAGAAAGTCTCGGGCCAAATTTCGAACATTCAGGAAATCGCGGGCCGTAGGGACAAGAGATGACATATATTATGTATTTTGTTTTTATTGATAGTCAGCTTTGTATATCTTCGCTGAATAGGTTGTAGGTATATTTCCTACCGTGGACAACTTTTTTTCCATTAACTATGGCCCTATATACGGTCATTTAGCTAGGCATTTAGCTAGTGCAGTAGTTTCAGTTGACATTTAAGGGACTTGTCCGTCCGAAGACGATGAGCGAGCAGCGAGTAGAGGTAGAAACTAGAAAAGGGGCAGCGAGAAGTGAGTGTATTGTTCCGATTGTTTTGTCGCTGGGCTATTAGCAAGTGTACGAGTGCGACGGGCACTGTAGTAGAGAATAACCGTTGTGAGTCTCTCGGCGAGTGTCCTGACGCCTAGCAGACATCGCTCAGTGAGTATTATCTATGATAGCTCTTGTCGCCGCGACAAACTAGTGAAGAGTATCCTCGCCGACAGTGAAAACAGTCAGCGATCAATATTAATATATGTGTCTCTTTTATTCACACGGGTTCTACATCTATTATACGTTTCTTGAGCGAGAAAATAGTCACTAGTTCGGCGCTTCCTCGCCACAATCCCAGTTAAAGTTTAGGTAGCATTTGTGTTATCCGTCAAATTTACCATGTTATCCGTCGTTTTGAAATTGTGCAACACATTTTTCTGTTTAACGGTTTTAACTTCAGTTATGAATGTAGTTTAAAGTTAATAGATGGTGCAACCCGGTCTAAGAGTTTGCGAGCCAATCAAACGCCGCGGGCCGGGCGTTGCTCATATGTGTTTAGGCAATAAAACATTGCGTGTCTGTATAAAAAAATATCACATTCAGAGACGTGATCCAAACCGTAAATTAAATTTCGCGTAAATTCAGTAGTGTTTAAGTTTTTAATTGAAACACGAAATAACTAGAAGCTTATTATAGCTTATTTTTATGTGAGTACGTTAAACGATAATAACTTTATTTCTGAAAATGTTTAGGTCAGCCGCAAATTTTAAAGGATGATAAATTTGACTTAAATTAACTTCCATGAAAAATTATGCTATCGGTGGCGGTGTCAGAAATAAGTATTTATTCTAATTTAATGAAACCATTTATAGTTCAAACTCATCGAGCAATTATGTACTAAGTACTAGAGGTGTCGTACTTCCTGCTCGGTATCGCCCTTTTCGTTAACAGTGTTGACGGTCGGGAAAAAAGTGTTCCGTTCGTTCACGGTGTTGACGAACGCTACTATTTAATATTAAGCACCCAAAACAAAAAGTAGGAAATATCCTCAGAACTATAAGCTAGAAATAACGTAACAATTTGCATAGAACTGTTTTTTCCTTTTGCTTACGGTTTTTTCTTTGTGTAACTAACTACGTACACCCCGAACATATTTATGTGAAAAATTTATTAATTTTTCTTCTAGCGCCCAGCAGGCCTAGCACGGGCGCCGGGATAAAATTATATCCACCCGTTTTGTCTTCGCGTCAACGTGACAAAGCTAGAATATGGATACATCCGTCTCGTTCTTGCGAGATAAATATGGTGGACAAAATTTCATCCCGGCGCCCGTGCTAGGCCTGCTGACCGACTGACCAATGGGACAATGCAATGTACTGCGGTGTCGCCTCTAGTACGTAGTACATAACAGCTCAATAGATATACACACAAGGCACGGTATATTATGAGGCGTACGAAACGTCCAATGTTCGCTTTGGCTATACGACACCGAGGACATACAAATTATCAATTTATAAAGTCATTTATTTAATCCTAAGCCTTACTGCTCTCTTGTCAAAATCAAATTGTAGAAATTCTACTTCGGTTCTAAAGAAAAATGCCGAGTGTTTATTGTGACAAGGTACTCTGCTGACTGTGATAGCTGATATCATTATAAAGGCAAGCTGCCAAACACAAAGTAGTCTATTTAAAGCGGTTGCTAGGACAAAATTAAGTCCAATAAGGCTCGTACAGGACTAATCAGAATAGTCGCTTGTCAAATGATAAAAATTCTATGCCAATCTAAGTAGCGCAATTTTAATTTCAAATGATTTACTGCCCCGAGTTATACAGTGGACTGTTTCGTTTATTTTCTGCATTAAAAACAAAATAAAAATTATACAAAAATATTTAAATAAATACTTGAGCACGCTTATTACGGTGAAATGTATGTATAAATAAGAGATACAAATTGTTATATTATTACTAACGTAGTTACGTATTACTTTTAGTTTTAACAACCATGTTAAATCTCATTTCATAAGATCACAGAAAAAAATAAGATATAGAAAGAATTGTCAAGAATTCACTGAAAACTTGACGACGAAAAAACGATAAACTATGGACTTTAAGTAAAAAGGCGATTCCTTTCACGAATGTCAAAGTGACAGCAGTCAATATTTTTTTATTTTTTTACCAAGTGCAAATTACATACAATCTAAAACTACCTAAACTACTTAGCCTACTACATAAAACAAACAGTTGGGTAATACTAAAGTCTACTAAAGGTCTAAGAGTAAAAGTGACGTATCAAGAAGAATATCGGGAAAAAAAAAAACAGTATGACGGTATTTTTTTTTACAGAATATTTCAGGTTGTCAGGGAAAGTGCAACATGAAATAAATCTAACCGCGTCGCGAGAGCGCGTGAGAAGGGAATAGGTATGATTTGCCTAATAATTATTGATGGTCTGCGGTATTTACAAATGAATTTCTGGATGACAAATTAAATTAAATAAGATCTAATTTTAAAATTGACATTGTGAATTAACTATAAATATTGTCATCATTTAATATTGTATGTTCATTAAGGACGAAGCTGTCGTGACCTAACCTATTTTTAAGATCTGATATATACTAACACAGTTTGCACAGTAAAATATTCTGATTCTGATATTTATCGGTATTTCTAATATGTGTATTATGTACAGGTAAACTCCCAATTTTTGTACTGAACCCATCATCCTTCCTAATTAAAATGTTTGTTGACCTACAATTGCGGGCTTTGAATATTGACATAGGTGTCGCTGCGAGGCACATGGCAACAAAATTGTGTGAACTGTGGATAAAACTAGTTTTAACTTCTGGTACAAGTACAAACATTTTATCACCTGGCAACTGAGGTGCCCTCAATTTTTGTAAGTATACAGAATACACAAACAAGATCAAAGTTTTAGACAAATTTTATAAAGAATATGCTGTTAAGGTGCAACGCTTCGCTCAGCGCGTGAAATTCAAATTTTCTTGCGTTTTTTGTCAATCACAGCCTAGTTACTCATCGTAGGTTCATAAAAACTAAACTTCTTGAAACAGTATATTTATTATCGCAATAAAAAATAGACTGTTTCAAGAAATTACACCAACCTAAACTTCAAGTTGAAAGCTAATATAAGTACATTTGTCACTAAGCCAAAGTTATCTAGGTGATAATTTTACCTGTAAATTCTTAAAACAACTTATTTGTTGGCGTAAAATTGGTTTCAATAAATCCACGATGAGTAATTAAGCTGTAATTGACAAAAAAATAAAGAAAATTTGAATTTCCTCGATGAGCGAAACGTTGAACCTTAACAAGATGAATATTTGATTATACTCGTCAAGGTGTACCTAACTACTATGGGACAAACCAAGAAATTGCGCCAAAAAAACCAGTTCTTCCATAGAAAATGTCATCGACCACCAGCGAAATGTATGGAACAGCTGATTTTATACCGACTTCCAAAAAAAAAGCAGATTCTCAAGTCGACTGTATTTTTTAATCAAGTCGACTGTATTTTTTAAATATTTGTTACCTCAAAACTCCGTGATTTATGAACCGATTTGTTTATTTTATTTGAATGCTTACTTCCAGATTGGTCCCATTTATATCGAAATCCAGTTCTGATAATGGGTTCTATGAGGAAACTTCTCAAATAATTATCATAAGCATACAATAGCGATTTTGGTATTTTCATCAACAAGTCAAGCATTTGCATCCAGAAACTTTCATTTGGTGAAGTGGAACTGATAAAGAAGACCACAGATGGCCACCGGAACTTCACAATGGCAATGTTTCCGGCGTAATTACTGGGCATGCAGAGATATTTAACATCTAACATCTCTTGGTGACGAGCGCAATGCATTGCCGCGCATAGTGTTGAACTGTTGAAGTTCAAAATTCTGGGTGGCACTGAACTGTTATGTGCAAGGGTGACGCTTAACATCAGGTGAGCGACTTGCTCGTATCGTCACCGAGTAACACAAAAAAAAAAACAATGGTAAGTATATCACGGGTTTAGTATTTTGTTGAAGTTGTTTTTTTTTTGTTAAAATTATATTTTCGCTATTTCTGGGGTGGTTCCATAGTAAAATGTGTGTGTGTAAAAAACAGCTGTTTCATATAAAAATGTCTATGACTCTCTACAAAATGTATGGAACAGCAGATATTTTTTTCTCGATTTCAGTGTTGGGTCCATAGTAAAATTTGTTCACAATCATGAGTACTATGAGCCCCTTTCGGCTTAGCATACCCTTTCTTTATAACCCTGTATTGAAAATTTAGAGTAATTTTTCGTGTTGACTTCAAATGATGCGCAAATTCTTGTAACAGACGAAAGATGTTGAAATACTCTCAGAAATATTTTTCGTCCGTGTTTATTTTTTATCAGAACACGATATAGCTTTCTTCACTGTCGATAAACTTTTGAATAGCGCGAACAGAATAACAACAAGATAGTTAATTTTACGACACCAGTCATCTAGCCCGTGCATTGGACACTTGCTTTGCGCCTCGGCTAGGCGGCTGTGAAACGTGACCTCGTTTCTAGGACCATTCATTTAAAAAGATTAACCTCGGGATGGTGGCCACGTGATGGTAAGCGTAGCCCTGGTAGGCCGATACAGCGATGGCGTGACGACATCCAAAAGTTTTGCGGTAACACCTGGACGAGATTGGCGAAAGAGGGAGGAGGCTTATGCTCTGCAGTGGGCTGAATAAGCTGCCGATGATGATGATGAACCTCGGGATTCTGAAACGTCTGTCAACTTTGACAACAGATTAATTATAACGCTGCCTTTATAATAATAAAATAATAAAATATCTGGGACATTTTTGCACACACGGTCATCTGACCCCAAACTAAGCAAAGCTTGTAATATGGCTGCCAGAGACTGATATACGTACATAGATATTTTTTAAATACATACTTATATAGATATTAACACCCAGACATAGAACAAACACAAATATTCATCACATGAATGTTTATCCTAGATGGGGATCGAACCCACGCTCCCAAACACAGAAGGTAGGTTCACTACCAACTGAGCCACCGGGGCAGTCAATCTTATCTGGCACTAAGCCAACGACAAAGGCAGCAATAGACTTAATCAGTTGTCAAAGTTGACAAACGTTTCAGAATCCCGAGGAGTATGGAGGACCCGGAAAATTCATAACATAAATATTAAATTATGTTTGGTATAATTTGCTAATGAAGAATCAATATTAAATTAAATAAAACAGTGTGTATGTACGGTAAGTAGGAAAAGCATTTATGCTTGAGCCATAATACATTATCGTCGCCGACGACTGACTGCCGTGCTTATGATCGTCATCTGAAATAGACTCTAACATAGCGCAAATAGAGACGATATTGTAAATTTTGTAAAATGTAAAATTTGAGTCTGTTCCGGATACGCATTTGTTTAATTATTGTATAAATATGTTAATACGAGAGGGTGGTTTTAAAATTATGCCCAAAGGAAAATGCCTTTCGCACTCAACGAAATGGAAGAGATTTTGATCACGATTTCAGTAGAGCTTGCTTACGGCATAATTTGGCCTTAAGGTGAACCGAAAAAAATTTGGTATTTCAATTCCGTGCATCTCATTAGCTATGTAGATTAGTTAGTTTGTTTATCTGGTTCTATCGTCTCGTATTTTTTATCGTAAATTTTACATGTAATCATTTCATCCAATTTAGCCATAACAGACGATAAGATCTCTTACAACTAATGTGGTGCACGGAATACAAAAAAACATATTTTTTCGGCTTAGCCCCCTGAATCTATAATTCCGAATCCATAAATGTCAAGAACCTTAATATTTAGCACGAACTGGTTTTCGTATAAATTATTTGGAAAACGTAAACTTATATACCTACAAATTCTATTGAAAAACTATTTTGGGATATAACATTACAGTGTGAGGTGTTTAGTTTGCATTTAGAGAAGGCCTCCTAACTAATATTATAAATTCGAAAGTAGCTCTGTCTCTGTCTGGGTGTTTGTATCATCATCAGCCAGAAGACGTCCACTGCTGAACATAGGCGCCCCCTTAGAGCGTCACACCGACCGAAAACGTGCCAGTCGCATCCACCGGTTGCCCGCGACTTTCACAATGTCGTCGGTCTACCTAGTGGGAGGCCTACCTACGCTGCGTCTTCGGGTTCGTGCTCGCCACTCAAGAACCTTTCTCTCCCACTGGTTATCGGTTCGAGTGATGTGGCATACCCATTGCCACTTCAGCCTGCACACTCTGAAAGCTATATCGGTGACTTTGGTTCTTCGACGAATATCGTCGTTCCGGATTTTATCACGCAAAGAAACTCCGAGCATAGCTCTCTCCATTGCCCGCTGTGCGATTCTGAGTTTCTCCAAAAGGCAACGGCTGAACGGATTGAGCTGAATTTTTGCATAGATATAGCTTAAGGGTCGGAGACGGACATTGGCTACATTTTTTTTAGGTCCACGCGTACGAAGTTGCGTGCAGCTAGTTTAGTATAATTAGCATTTTATTGCACTAAGAATAGTAACATTATTATAATGTTAAGAATTAAGTATATATTGAACCCTGTATGTAAGGGTGTCGCCAAAATAATAGCTAACTACACTTCATTCTTCATAGCATGGCGCGAGTGACACAGGAACTTTTACTGACGCGGCCACTCCACAGCACGATGAAGCGTGTGAACGTTTTGCACTTACAAATGGCGCCAAATGGCGCTTTTTAATCGGCTAGGTAGCCGCTGTGAGGATGTTTTAAACAAAATAAAAAACAACTTCAACAAAATACTAAACCCGCAATATACTTATCATTGTTTTTTTTTTTTAATGTTACTCGCTGACGATACGAGCAAGTTAATTTAAAATTAATTAATTCAATTTTAATTTTATTAATTAAATATTAATTTAACGAATTTAATTTTAACGAAAAAAATATCTGCTGTTCCATAAACTTTATTGCAAGATCCACGAATATTTTGTACAGACAACCGCTCCCTTACACATGGTGCTTTTTAATAGGTACATAGTGCTTTTATACTATAAAGAATTTCTTCATATTGGTACAAAATAGTTCTGTAATTTTTTATTAATTCTAAATAGTATTAATTTTTCTTCTGAAGATTCGAAAAGGTGTTTCAGAGTTTAAAACTTTATTTTGAACTAGCGTTACCAGATTACAAAAAAAAATTAGCCCATGTCTGTCTACTATTAAGCTACATCTATGCAAAAATTCAGCCCGATCAGTTCAGCCGTTTACGTGATAACTTGACAAGCATCCAGACAAGACAGAGTTACATTCGCATTTATAGGATTGAAACGATTCAGATGATTGTGATTGAGGTACATTACTCGAATAATTTAAAATAACAACCGGTATATTTGCAGCAAACAGCTCTTTGGTAACCGGAATATTTGTTTGCGTTTATTTCCCTCGACGCTCAGTTTACAGATTCATTCACAGTTTGTACCACATCCCGAAATACCCGTGTATCTGAGGTCGTTATACTCTTTATCACCGCGGACCATTTGTTACAACATAATGTATTTGATTATAATAATAATGTATGAAATTTATTGAGAAAAGCAAGCGATTGCAAAACAAATTTGAATACAGGGTTATAAGGAAAGGGCTTATGCTAAGCCGAAAAGGGCTTATAGTACTCATCATTATGATCAACTTTTACTATCGATATATTTTTTTTTATTTTTTTTCAATGTGTGAACGATAGCCTTACTAGAGCTGAGAACAGAGCAGTATATTCTATGCTTATATTATAATAATCGGACGTCTAAAGAGGGTTAAAAAGAAAGGGTATGCTACAACTTTTACCGTGGGACCGTAAAATCGAGATAAAAAAGTCAGCTTTTACCTAGAAAAATGTCAATGAAACTCGACAAAATGTATGGAACAGCTGTTTTTTTTGTTTCTCGATATCAGTGTTGGTCCCACAGTAAAAGTTGTACCATACCCTTTCCTTATAACCCTCTATAGACGTCCGATTATTATAATATTAGCATAGAATATAATGCTCCATGTTCTCAGCTCTAATAACAAGCGTTAGCACTTTAAAAAAAAATATATATATAAAAATTACCGAATGGAAAATTGAAATATAAAAATAATAAACAGTTAATTATCTTTAGAATAACAATGCCAATGGAGTTTTGGCGGGAACGTGAAGAATACATGTCGCGTCATTTTATTATTTTCTAAAACTTGTGTTATTTCGAGTGTTAATGTGTAAAAACGGTGAATTTTTACCCGTTATGTGTTCGTGAACATGCACGAGTGTCGGTGAATGGTATAATGTCGTGAAACGTGAATTTTCGTGTTGTCTCCAAAACTACATAGAAGGCTCTAGTCAAGTTTTCACCACTTTACTGGGGCATGACTTGGACTTGACCGTGACTTGTTTGATAATATCTAACAAAACTTGAGAATATATATGTATACTTGACACTGGCAAATGCACAAGATGTGCGACGCATAAATCCTCTTAGGAGGAAAGAGGAAAAAAAAAGCCAATGTTTTAAAGCTGGCACATGCGTCAACTCGTGAACGGGTGCTGCTTGCGGGAGCTGGACTGCTCGGAGTATATACGCAAATCTATAATAGTAAAAAGCATTTAGCTCTATATAAGGATAGTATCTGTATAGTACAAGGATTCGTTGGTATATTCCTTTTGTAAAGTCTTTAGTTTTTATATTCTGTTTTAGTTGATAAAAATAATTGTCAAATTTGATAAATGGCACGGACCCCGGAGTCCGCGGAACAATATTGTACAAAAAAAAAATGAGGAAGAAGAAGGAAAAATAAACAAAATTTTCGGGATGTTTTCCCTTCTCCTTCGCCAAAATAAAAAATAATAACATAAAATTGCTATACAGGGTTATGAGGAAAGGGTATGCTAAGCCGAAAGGGGCTCATAGTACTCATGATTGTGAACAACTTTTACTATGGAACCGACCCCGAAATCGAGAAAAAAAAAGTCAGCTGTTCCGTACATTTTGTCGAGTGTCATTGACATTTTTATACGAAACAGCTGGTATTTTTTCTCGATTTCAGGGTACCAACCCTGAAATCGAGAAATTGTGAAAGTTGTTCATAAAGATGAGTACTAACAGTCATTTTCGGCTTAGTATACCCTTTCCTTATAACCCTGTATACCATTGGCACTGGTATTCTAATGATACGTTACTGTTTTTTTTTAAATTCACACCTAGAGATTTTTTACTAAAGTGTTGAAAAAGTGCGAGCGAGTCCAATTAGGGGAGCGAGCTCATAATAGCGCTATTCCGTTTAACAGTCTATTTGAAATATTTCAAACATGAAGTATTCTGTACCATTGTTAGGTAAGTACATAATATGTAAATAACTTTATAATTAGAAACAGCAACCAACAGTACTTCAATATACTGTCCGTTGCATTCGCGACTAATTGCGTAGCAAATAAGCAACTTATCGTATTTGCCATACACCAATATAAACAAGTTGTTTATATTGGTCTGCGGTATTTGCCGCTAATCTTGTACACGTGTACATTATAATATACGAGAACATTATAGTGTTTGTAACTTACTGGATATATCTGATTCTGTAAAAGATACACTGACAAGACGGGCATATTATAAAGTAGGTGATTATCTGAAGGACACTAATGTCTGGAACCTGCCCATACAAACAGGTGCATGTAAAAATGTAAATGTTGATATATTATAACTAATATTAAGGTGACGTGTCCAAGCGAATTCCTAAATTCCTATGGAATAAAGATTTTTGACTTTGACTTTGACTTTCCCGGGACTTCGTTTTTCTACACAGTTAGTTGTCCACTCAATGTGTTTTTTTATATTGGTGGACAAATTAAAAATATTGGTGGACGTTTTTCACAGAGCGCCATCTAGCCCCAAACTAAGCAAGCTTGTACTATGGGAACCAGATAACTGATAGAATACATTTTTTTTTTTTTGTAAATACATACATAGATACAAAGAAACACCCAGACAGAACAAGCATCCATGTTCATCTAAAATAACTAAGCAAGCTTGTACTATGGGAACCAGATAAACTGAACTGATAGAAACAAACATCCATGTTCATCGCACAAATGTTTGTCCTCGGTGGGAATCGAACCCACAATCTACAGCTCAGAAATCGGAAATCCTCCCACTGAGCCAAAAGGCTAGTCAAAAAAAAATGTTGGAAAATGCGCACGAAATAGTCTTATTAGGGGAGCGAGATCTTTTTTCTCGTAACTATTACTATAGCTTTGATCACCAAATCTAAATAACACTAACTCACGGAAAAAAAAGCGACTGTCTTGGAATGTGTCATTGAAACTTTAGGTGCAACGTTTCGCTCAGCGGCTGAAATTCAAATTTTCATGCGTGTTTTGTCAATGACAGCTTTATTACTCATCGTAGGTTCATGAAAACTAATTTTGCGATAATAAATAGACCGTTTCAAGAAATTACACTAATCAAAAATTCAAGTTGAAAATCAGCTTATTGAGATTTGTAGCTTAACCAATGTTATCTATGATAATTTTACGCGTAATTTCATAAAACTTATTTATTGGCGCAAAATTGGTTTCAATAACTCCACGATGAGTAATTAAGCTGTAATTGACAAAAAACACTAGAAGATTTGAATTTCGCGCGACGAGCGAAACTTTGCACCTTAACGAAATGTATGAACAACTGTTTTTTTGTTGTTTTTTTTTCATTCGACTTAGTACCAGACTAACGAAAAAACAAAAACAAATATTTTTTTTCCGTGTTGTAGCTCTGTATAAACCTTAACGCTTGTTAAGTTTATGAACTATGAATTTATTAATAAGCAATAGACCCTAATTCGATTCGATGGAAAAGCAAAAATGTCTGCTCAAATTATCGGAAATTCTATAATGGGTTTAATAGAATGCGTGAAGTGAGGCATCGAGGCCGTCTTGATATTATGATAATTTGATAACGGAGACTAGTCAGTGGTTCGGTACACGAGTCTCGTGGGAGGGCCTTGGATGCATCCATTGATATTCAAATTGTAAGTGGGAAGCGAAGCGAGCGGAATATAGCAGACTTGGTAGATCATTTACATATTCGATGGTGACAGAATAGGAAAACTAGACGTGTTTTTTATTAAGAAATCTTTGTAGCTGAAAGCCGGCAATGTTTCCACCGAAATTACTGGGCACAAAGAGATCTAATATCTCAGAGTGACTAGCGCAGTGCATTGCCGCGCTGGTTTTCAACTGTTGCAGTTCAAAATTCTGGTTGGCTTTTCGGTGTAGGAAATCATCGTGAGGAAACCTGCATATTTCCGGAGAAGAAATTCGATGGAGTATGTAAATCCGCCAACCCGCAATCGCCCTTCGAGGGTAGGCTGATATCCCAGCAGTAGGATGTTTAAAGGCTGATACAGATTAGTCCTATCCTATTATAGTCTCTGAAGAATCGTGACATACAGATGGACAAAAAGACAGCGTGAGGGGCTTGGTGAAACTAAGGGTTTCTTTGTGAGGACCACAGATGTGAGGACGCACCAATTGACTTCATATTTTGAAGAAGTCGCCGTGGCCGAAAACGAGCTGAAGTGCGTCTTCATCAAAAGGGATCCTATAGTTTGCTACGGAACCCTAAAAATGTTTAGTGCAATGAACTCGCGCGCGTAATCTGGTAACGCGCTATTGGCAAAAGTGACTATTGATATTTTTTTTACTATTGGCAACTTATCTATGTACATTAATCATACATTGTTATCGCACAAATCGCGGTCATTAGCTGCACTAGTCACGGTAAAAAAGAGAAAAAAAAACAAGTCAATTAAAAACAAAGGAATGTGTTTATGAACGGTAGTTACCTACAGCGCTATGAACTAAACAGAATCGAAGCAGATAATGAAATTGGTCGTAAATAAGTTGAAGCGGTTGTTACTATTTTGTATTTAACGTATTGCGAAACAACAAAGCAATTAACAATGATAGAACTGAACTCAATTACGTTTTGATGCCGGCTAAATGCGTAAACAGCGGGAAGCCAAAAAACATAACAAAACACGGTAACTTCAAACATTTTATTAATTACTATAGTAATAAAGAATTTAAAAATCATGGAGTTTTGGCGGGTACGTGAAGAAATCACATCGCTTAATTAGATTATTTCTCAAAAATTGTGACACTCCAAACCTAAAGAGGAATCCAACGACATCTCGCTCGTCAAAATCAGTCAAGCCGTTTAGGCTACAGGACGTCTTATACACACGAACACAAACATACATACACCCCAATCCCAAAACATTACCCTCCTTCTTGGGCTGTCGGGTAAGAAGACACCACCGGCGCCGTGTTTTTTTTAACACGTCGTCGCTTCGCCTTTCCGTCATCTGCGATATTTTCGTAAATGCGTGATGCAAGTTCCAATAAAGTTTAGTTATAAGCGGCGCTAACCGGTTTGTTATCTCGCAGCTTACAACCTAGTTGATTGCGGATAATGGATATTGTATCTCGTTTGGTACTTCAGTTACAGCTATAAAGGGTTATAAGGAAAGGATATGCTGAGCCGAAAGGGGCTCATAGTACTCATGATTGTGAACAGCTTTTACTATGGGGCCAACCCTGAAATCGAGAAAAAAGCAGCTGTTCCATTCGTTATGCAGTTGAGCAGTGGGGAAGAAGCGGTAGAGTCATCGGCATTATTGGAATCTATCTTTTAAACTTTCGCTATGAGAGCGAGCGGGATAGCAAACGAAGACCATCGCCACATGATAAGGTCCCTGGTTTTGAAGATATAGGGGTCGCGCGCGAGGTCTTCTTAGTTCGGCGCGGGCATTCGAGATCGATACGAGAACATTCCAATAATAATATAATGCTTGTTTACAGGACTGACCCCCGAATACTGAAACGTTTGTTAACTTTGACAACAGATTAATTCTAATACTGCCTTTGTCTGGCACACAGATGAACCAGATACCTCGTCACTCGGGTTTTGGTCCGATCAAAAGTCACCACAATTTGAGGAAAGCACGGGGTGCGCGGAGCGTGACAAATTATTCCCATTGGCTATCATCAAGGTTACGCCCACCACTGTACCGAGTTAGTACGTTCCGTAGTGATGGCGTAAGCAGTAGGCTATGGCAGTAGGGCAACATTCTTAATCGGTACTTACCTACATAGCGAACTACCGCTCTGCCATAGTAATCGCACTCACTCGAATCTCAACTCACTAACATAACATTACTACACAACACCATTAAAGTACTAATTCTTCCTCAGTGTCGTGCACTCGCGGATTTTTCGAGATCGAGCTGTAAAGTCGAATGTTTTTTTTCGAGGTCCCTGCTTTCTTTGCGCGTTTCAATAGAATGTGTTATTCTAAAATGTGACATTTTCTCGAGATCACGCGTTTTGTTAGGTCCGAAAAATAATGTTAGTTTACCCAGAATCAACTCAGTTACTTCAATTCATCATCTAAAAATCTATTTAGCCGGGAATCGAAATTAACAACTGAATCATACACCTAATAACCTTGAAATACTTACGACGTATACTATAGTCTACTGACAAAAACGCCATTATTGTTTACCAGAAAAACGCGGGCGAAGCCGCGGGCAGAAGCTAGTAACGGATAAAAACTTTAAACATCCTACGCACCTACTGAACCCTACTAAGCATGGCCCGACATGCTCTTAACAAGTTATTTTCTCTAGTCTCACCACAGTCTCAGGCACATGCTAGATGCTGCCGGTCGATTCTATCGTGATTTCGTTGCTTGTCGAGTTTAGTCCAAGCAGAAGGTCCCGAGTGTACAGTTTAGTTAGTTAGTTAGAATTCATCAGTGTTCGAATCCCTTTACGGTATGGTGAACATCGAAAATGCAAGTCTGCGTTTTGTTTAATGAGTCACAACACTACTTTATACGTGCGTTCGCCAGAAAGGGACAAATACATGGGATATCCGCAATGAGGAAAAGGGATAAGTGACGAAGTGTCCATTATACGCTGAGCTCAGCTATGTCTTGTAAAACTGAATTATTTTACTTACCGATGAAAAGTTATTCCGTATTTTTTGTAGTTTGAGTGCGCGGATGACTTTCCACACAATTTCACTGCACAGATAGTCATTTTTGTTTACTGTTGGTTGTCAGGAAAATAAAACAACCGTTTTATTTTGTAAGCCGCACGCACGCACGCACAGCTCTGGCACTTGGTCGGAACTGAGGTTCAATATTTGGGGCGGCGTCTTATATAAGTCTTATAAAACTTATGTGTTGCGCGCTAGGCTCGTCCTAGACTAGGTATCTAGTTCTATTCATCTGTGGTCTGGCACTAAGCAAATGACAAAGGCAGCAATATACTTAATCTGTAGTCAAAGTCATCAAACGTTTCAGTATTCGGGGGAGAAAAACGCCAAATACTATATTTTTTATTTACCTCAACGTTACGGCTAAGTTTCCATAGCCGTGGTCACGAGCTGACTGACCTGACCAAAGCTGACTGATTTGATTTTGAAAGTTCTTTATTATGATAAATGGGTACATTTTTTTTTTTTTTTTTGTAAAAACTCAGCGTTAACAACTAAGCCACAAGATCTTAAATCTAAATTGTTTTATAGGCTAGGATCGCCTTTTAAAACTTTTACCTAACAACAAGTTAGTACATTAAAGCGCATTAAGTCGAGGACATTGGGGGTAGTTTGGAAAAAAGTGATCGGTTACATACTACTTTGCTATTTCGTAAGTTTATATCTTAGCAATATAAGAAAACAAGAATACTAATGACATGACGCATTTCACTAGGAAAATTACATTATATTATAGTGTATTGTAGTAACAATATTATTACGAAAACAATTATAAATTAATTAAAATTATGGGTATAAATAATCAATTTTTGTAACTAATACTATAGAAATAAGATATCATATATCAACCTACCGAGTTATTTTTTGTTATTATTTTTTAAACTTATTATTAGCTTTTTAGCGAAATCCTCCATAATTATGCATTTAGACGTATTTCATGTAAACAAATAGGAATACAAAATTTAATGACCAAGTTTAATTTAGAATTAAAGATTATTTATTGTGTTATATTGTGTTTATAAATTCAGGTATGTTAGTAAGATAGATAAGGCATGTTGCACCAACACAGAACTAATCGTTCGAATTAACCACCACGGCTTTTGAAACAGCCGAGACGTCGAGGTTAATAAATAATATAGTTTTTAGCGAGGTTAAGTCCTGTAAGCAAACATTTAAATTCAACGTCGCCCATCGGCAAGTGACCGACGCAATGGTCCTAAAATATAAACCGCATCAAAATCCGTTGCGCGGTTTAGGAGTTAGCGGATATACCAACATACAGAATTTGGAAAGCGAATTTCTTTTATAAAATGTAAAGATACTTATTATAATATTTTATTTGAAGACTGACCTGGTTGGTGGTGAGGTCCCATTGATCAGCTACGAAGGAGTTCCTGCTGTATAGCAGCACCGGTACTTGGTGTTCTTTGACGGGCGCCGGGTCGCTGTTCACCCTCACCACCGTCAGATGGGTTGTCGTTGTACCCACTGGGGACAAGCATTAATGATTACAACAAATAACTAGTCGTTCGCGCCGAACTGAGACCTCGCGATCCCTATATCTTCACAACCCCTGGACCGATTCAGCTCATATTCGAATTTAAAAATTGTATTGAAATGAACTACTTGCCTACAAAATTTCATGAAGATCGGATCAACGGTTCGCAAGTTATCATCGGACAAATATACACACAAACATACATACAAATGCCGAATTGTCCCAGTAAACTCTGAGACCTTTGCTTCGCTCGGTCAACTAAAAAGCTCTATAATTAGTAATTTGGTACGGTATTTTTTTAAGAAGTCGGTTAAAAAACAATATTATTACATCCAACTTAACCATCTAGAGAAGTTTGATGGAACCGACCCTGAAAACCGTTCTAATATCAATAAAATTATCGACACATGAAAGAAGAACAGCTGTAAACGGTAAGGCCGCCAATTAGAAAGCTTAGGCCATAATAACTTACTATATCTGTGTATCTTTGTGTTGTTTTAATAAAGAGTTATACCTATATCTATCTATGTGTGAAGTGAAACGCGTTTTCGCACTTTCCAAGGGAACCTATTGAATGAAACAGCGCGCTCTAAGTGTATCCTTAGCAACAAGTGGCAACGACTCATGTGGAGAAACCGGTGTTACTTACTCACTCATTTGTGAAAACTATTACTTACTGGGAACGTACTCAAGACTGTCGAAAGGGGAAACAAATTATACTTGTGTTGTGTGTGGCCTCTCAAAAGCCATTTGGCTCGACTGCCGATCTCATACAGGAATTGAAAACATTACCCTCCAGCGGCCTGCTTGAAATGTTATTGTCAAAATAGGATAAGATTCTTCCTTAATAATCGAGTTATTTTATTTTATTAAGATGATTGGCGCGTATCGATTTAATTCAAATAATCTGGAACTCTACCTACTTTTTCATTTACTTTGTCAACTTGAAACTCGTGAAACCGGACTCTCGTCTTCTCGCACGTGTTTTACGCCTGTATGTATTTATCGCAGGTAGACAGTTCGCTGCCCGTGCTAAAATTTACTTTATTGTTACGTAGCTAGATGAAGTATTCCGATTTTGATGTTGCATAATTACCTAACTGTCTACTCCTACCTATTGAACTTTTATGGGCAAACGTGACACTTGCTCGTCTCGTGAATCAGTTTCGTAAATAAATAAATATAATATTTTAAAATATTCATGAGAAAGTTTTTCAAATATTACGAATCATTTTTTTGAATACTTTCTCCTTGGCTGCTAGAGGCCGAGCGGGGGCAAATACCCCAGGATTACTCAGTTCGTTTCTATGTATATCTCTGTGCACTCTCTGTGTTACCCAGTTGCACAAAAACCGATGAGAATTTGCAGTCTTGATGGGTTTTATCGGCTCGTTGGCGCGTAATAGCATTATTGCATGTTATTTAATATGATTACTGAGGCTGCTGACCAATTAAAGTTTATAATTATAAAAGACTATCATTATATTATTAATAAAGCCACAGAATATATTGTTCTAGTAATATATTGTTTATTCTTTGTTCTAGTGCATTCAAATAACATGAGATATAATGTACTTACATAACTTTAACTACAATGTTACGTATTTTTCACGACATAAAATATTTTATATTCCTTGTGTTATTTTCGCAACAAGTAAAAGAAAATCTAATAACCAATTGCATAATGCAAATGACTAAATGATAGGAATGTTTTTTAGTATTATACTGTGGGTCTAGTCGAGCTAGTCGCAAGTAGTTGGTACCTACTCCATATTATTAAAAAGGAAAACAATAAGTACTAAAATCATGAAAAAAACAAAAATGAATTTCTAATTACATATTTGGTTCTGGGTCAACATTCTACACAAAAAACCCAGATTTCAGGTCTGTAACTCATTCAGTTTTACGAAAAACCGAAAAAGACGGTCAGCTAACCGCCACCCGCACTAGGCCAGCGTGGTGGATATGGCCTAAAAACCCTTCGAGGGTAGGCCGATATCCCAGCAGTGCGATGCGTAAAAGCTGATGCAGAGAAAGACGGACAAACCGCCGCCCCTACAGCATTACGGATTCCTTTTGGTACAGAGCCCAAAAATATGTAAAAATGCTAAAAGATAGACTTCAGTCCTTAATTCGAGAAGATTAATTCCTTATCAGCCGGAAGACGTCCACTGCTGAACCAAGGAGTCCCCCTTAGAAAAGGGGTGCATGGGTTGCCATAATCACCACGCTTGTCAGGCAGCATGGGGATCGCAGAGCCCCCAACGTTTACTAAGAGGACGCTGCTGCCCTTCCGCCGGTGGTACTGGTCGTCTTTAAGACATACCAGAGGAGATAAATAATATGTATAAGCATTAGGTTTAATAATCATTTATTCTCAATAAAGATAATAACTATCACTTACATGAGAATCAATTAGAAACATAGGAAAACTTATATGTATTGTAGGTCGTTCTAGTTAGGGTAGGTACTCAACTCTTTCTTAGATAAATAGATAGATATATAGTTACATTAATTAGTAAACATTTCTTATATGTTGAGCAAGTTTCTTTTTAAATGCGTTAAGTGAGTATATGTTTTATTAAATTGGAGGGTAGTGTATTAACCTAATCTGTCCGCCTAACTAACATTACGTAACGTTCCCGCTACAAAAGCTAAGCTTCGTCATAAATATTAATTAGCGCATGTCAAACAAAATAATCTGCGTGCACGAGAGAGCCGATAAGCTATCGAGAGCACTTCGGAATGATGATAATTATGCGGGAGCCAGAATAATAATTTCATAGTGTTGCGCGCGCGCTCAAGTTAAAACTCTACAACATTGTCAGAGGCCGCCGGGTGGCCTTAGTACTCTTACTTATGATATCAGGGCTGGCCACTCAGCCTATACCACAGATCACACTTATTTATTATTATTTTAAAAGTTCTTTATTTAACATAATAATAAAATACGTACAAACTAGACACAGTCTAGAATATTGTATATGCCAATATTGTGTGAATAACTTTTTCAGGCTAGCAACGCCTCTGTAAGTCTTTTAAAAACATAGTTTGATTTTAATTATATTTAAATCCATGAACTATACTAAAATATTAGTGAAAACAAACTATTAATAGACTTAAATTTACGGTAAAAAGCCTATTGTACCAGGCTCATTTTTTAATCTAAAACAGATCACAGATCACACTGGATACCGCATTACGAGATTCGTTGTTCCTACAAAAAGTCACCAAAGTTTCAGGAAGGCGCGGGTCGCGGAGAGTGCGACCAAACGTTCTCATTGGCTATCTCAAGGTTAAGCGTACTCGCGCCTAACAATCAAATACTCACAGTAATTTCTTATAAGTGTATTTAGACTGTGACGTGGTGCGCGTCGAGCTTCCTGAATGCAGAGTCTAGGGTGATGTCTGACGTACACGAACTTACTTACTTTTTATCCGACAGACCAAGACGATCGGTTAAGTTTTTGTGATTTATGTACGTATGTAAGTATGTTTGTATGTTCCAAAGACATATGATTGGGAGAATTCTGTGGTATGTTCCTATATTACCTTCTGTAGCCTAAACGCCTTAACCGACTTTGACGAGTGAGGTGTCGTTCGATACCTCTTTATCTTTTAAGGTTGCCTGGAAGAGATCGCTTTAAGCGATAAGGCCGCCAATTGTTACACTAGTTTTAAGTAGATATTTGTATTATGCATGTAATTTTTGGTGTGAACAATAAAGAGTTATCTATCTATCTATCTATCTATCTCCGGAGTGATATAGGATACATTTTGCAGCCGCGTATTTTATTTTTCATTTAATAATATCATTTATTATGTTTGGTATATTGCTCACGGCAGTATTTAAAAGACATAAATTAATATCGTTAACAATTATAAATAAAATTATGAAGTATAATTAATGATTCCACGAACGTAAGCTCAATCATTATTGTTCATGAGTTTCATGATTATTTATGAGCAGTTTAATATTCCCTTAAATGGCAGCATTGGCAGCCCGGACACCTCGT
Source organism: Apocheima hispidaria (assembly GCA_947579745.1). Taxonomy (NCBI): domain Eukaryota; kingdom Metazoa; phylum Arthropoda; class Insecta; order Lepidoptera; family Geometridae; genus Apocheima; species Apocheima hispidaria. The sequence continues at coordinate 2,093,289 of OX388159.1, forward strand.
GGTGCGCGTAGTTTTTGGATAAGGGCGCCTATACATGGCCTGACCTGACACCGCGCGAAAGGGACAGCTAGACTTAAATTTCACGATAGTAAAAGAAACAAACTATTAAGGTTATAGCTTCTCCCTTTCGCTCCCTCGGAAACTTATATATAGCCATCTCTTTCGCACGATGTCAGGTCAGGCCATGTAGCGGAGGCCTTAAGTAGCGGGCAGCCATTAGGCCGACACCGATCCGACAGCTCCCGCAAACAGGAAGTATTCAATATTTGGTATAGGCGCCGGTTACCAAAAGCACACAATCATACACTGACCTCGCCGGCGTGGTCGAAGAATCCCAGGATCTGTCCGAAGATCGATTAGTTTCTCTCCAAATAATCAAACATCGAAGTTTCGACGAAAATGTCTTGCCACTTGGCAAAAAACAGGAAAACGGCGACCGCCACTCTAAGAGATAAAAGGCTATTTATGTCGATCAATACCAATAATATCAACTGTGAAAAACAAGTTACTGAGCGGCAAAGCAACGGGGTGTCGAGATTAAAAGACTCTGCGGGCGATCATCGACAAGTATATGATTAAAAGAAAACCAAAATACCCGACTGCAAATTGTAGCCTTTGTCACTCCAGATCTAAAGACGAATCAAATGAAGCCTCACTCATCAAAATCGATCAAGCCGTTTAGGTTATAGGAACACACTTAAATACAAACAAAAAAAAAACTTCTTGGGCAGTCTGGCAATAACATATAAAAAATATCGATATAATGTCGAAATCGAAATTAAAAATTTGAAATCTGTCGTCTTTGTATTTTCTTGGTGCAAATGTCGGCTCCTAAGCTTCACCCGGGCGGCCATCCGCGTTCCTTCTCATTTGAAACCGCACTTTTTTATTTTGGGAGAAAAAAATAATAATTATTAAGAGTCATGGAACAGGGCGTATTCGGAGATATGACAAATGTCAATTTCGAGTTTTTTCGAGACGAGATTGAATCTCAGCGTTTGAGAACAAAAGTTCCTGAAGTTGTTAGGTATGATGTAGGGAAGCTGTGTACGAGAGGCTGTTTGTTTACCAATAACCCTGAATGGATATCGCATTACGAGATCGTTGTTCCGTCAAAACTCACCAAACTCTGTGGAAAGCGCGGGTAGCGGGGGCTGCGACCACGTGTGCACATTGGCTATCTCAAGGTTACGCCTACTCGCGCCTACCAATGAACCACAGATCACAGTGAACCACAGAGGTATCTGTGCAATAAACGAATGAGAATAGATTTTTTTAAGAGTATTTTAAACGAATAAGTGCAGAATCTAGGAGAGATCTGTGGTCGGGAGCCAAAGGTTTCTCCTATTTAATATTTCTTCCCATTTCCTATCAGCTCTTAGACGTCCACTACTTGACAAAGCCTCCTCCAAATCGGAGGGGTAGTTGATATTATCCCCACGCTTGGCAGGCGGCATTGGGATCGTAGAATGTTCACCGTTTACTAAGAGGACGCTGCTGCCCATCTTCTGGTGGTTATGAACGCAGTGTTACATACCCGGGTTCTTTTATTTATAATTGGTTTTAGAGTATGCCAAAAAAAAAAACCTCATCACTAGCTTCTATATGACCACTAACAGACAAGTGATATCGTATCCACTGTTATCATGTGTATTCAGCACACATACCTCAACATGTGTCTAATTTTATTAACTGTGATATTGTGGTATTATTAATTTAATCTTCACTATAACTTAACTTAATTGTATTACTATTTTACCGGAAAGTTTATAAGTTCCAAAGTAACTCTGTCTCTCTGTCCTGGACCCCTATTCCTGTGCGCTCGAGATTACCTCGGTCACTGTCTCTCTAATTTAGAATTTAATGGGAGTGAGAGTGACCGAGATAAAATGTCATTTCTTCGAATAGGGGCCCTGGGTGTTTAATAATAATAAATAATAAAAAATTGAAAAAATTGAAATTTTTAATAATTATTTGATTTTTGACATGAACTTGGTAATTTTAGCAAAAATTGGTACTTAGTAACCAAATTATACCATTACATTTAGTAAAAGGATGCAAACCTATTTTTTAAAATTAGTGTGCAGAATTTTAGACTATTTTCATGCATGTGTGAAAAGAATGTGAGGTTTTTTTTTTTATGTTACTAGCAAGTCGCTCACCTGATGTTAAGCGTCACGCTTGCCCATACGTGTGGTAATTCTCCAAGCGGACTCTGCAAGAGAGCCCTACCACTACAAAAGTTTAAGTAATAATAATAATAATAAATATCTGGGACATTTTCGCACACACGGTCATCTGACCCCAAACTAAGCAAAGCTTGTAATATGGCTGCCAGAGACTGATATACGTACATAGATATTTTTAAATACATACTTATATAGATATTAACACCCAGACATAGAACACACACAAATATTCAACACATACAAAACGTTTGTCCTAGGTGGGAATCGAACCCACGCCCCCAAACACAGAAGGTAGGTTCATTACCAACTGAGCCACCGGGGCAGTCAAGTGTGAGTGTATTACTTTCATCTCTGCAATACTCAAGTCCTCGTAAGAATCAGGGTTTTATTTTCCGTGCGTAGCGAAGGTCTACTAGTCTACTCGAACCTTTGATCTGATCCTCAAATACAAAAAAAAAACCAACTGCTGAATGCTACATGCGTAGAGAGGTATTCAACGACACCTCACTTGTCAAAATCGGTCAAGCCATTTAGGCTACACAGGAGGTGGTGCAATTATAAACACACAAACATACATAATATACATTGACTAGCCTTGTGGCTCAGTGGGTGGATTTCCGCCTTCTGAGCTGTGGGCTGTGGGTTCGATTCCCACCCAGGACAAACATTTTTGTGTGATGAACATGGATGTTTGTTCTTTGTCTGGGTGTTTCTATGTATTCTATGTATGTATTTACAAATATCAGTTATCTGGTTCCCATAGTACAAGCTTGCTTAGTTTGGGGCTAGATGGCGCTGTGTGTAAATACCGTCCACCAATATTTATTTTATTTATTATACACCCCAAAAACATGACCCTCCTTCTTTGGGAGTCGGGTAATAACATTTAAATTGCTTAAATATTTTATCACAGAGAATCCTAGTAGAGAGCCAGTCAGTATAATGATTGCATATTTTTTTTATCATCCCCTAAACAATCATAAATTATGAGTGTGATTGCGTTTTTATTTTCTGTTGCTCTATTTTCAATGAAAAAGAGAGGGAGCGGTGAGCGGGAAGAATAATACGCCGCTAGCTGCCGCATTCCCAGCTCAAACGAAAAGGTTTAGTTAGATTCTAGGACAGAGACAGAGTGTAGATTTTGAATCGAACCCCTCATAAAATACGAGGACTGTCCTCGTATTTTAGTAGTCCTCTAAGACCTTTAGATTAAAAACTTACGGAAAATATTAAACACGAACGTATTATACCAAAAGCACGATGCAATGTAAATGTTGCAAATTGTTTCAAGGCCGGTTAGTGAGCCCGGTTTACTACTTCTATGTTAATTCTGGTAATTAGATACATATTTATTATCGGACGTGTGCGAATCGTCAGTACTGGCAAGAAACTTTTAACAATATTATTTTCGGAGATATGACAAATTGATGTCCATTTCGAGATTCTAATCTCGACTGTTTCTCGTTTCGATTGGGATTGGACCCGACCACTCGATGTATCTCGCACGCTAGCTATCCTGAATACCTCGAAAGATAGCGTTGAGAATAAGAAATCTCGAAGTTTTTCGAGAAGAGGTCGAATCTCAGCTTTTCAAAGTGGATCCTGTTTTTTTTTTTTTATTATCTTAAATTATCTCTGTAATCTTCGTTGCTACGGGCACCTAAGGTGACGAATGTTTTGGGTTGAAATTATGACAAAATAGTTACAAAATTTTTTTTAGAAAAAAACAACACCTATCGTCGTAGATTATTTTTAACCGACTTCCAAAAAAGGAGGTAAATCATTCTCAATTCAATTTATGTTTGTGTCCTCAGAACTTCATCATTTATAAATCGATTTGAAAAATTATTTTTATATTTGAGGGGGGATTCCTTCAGATTAGTCCTATTTTTATCAAAATGCAGGTCAGATAATTGGATCCATTAGGAATTAAGGGAGCTCCTCAAATATTACAGGCATACATATAGCAATTTTGGTGTTTTCATCGAAACTCGACAAGTCAAAAAATTCAAAAAAGGATCATTTGGTAAAGTGGAACTGATGAAGAAGACCTCAAATGGCCACCGGAACTTCTCAATGATAAGTATTTCTAATTTGATGGGTATTTTTTTTTAATTGTAGCTCTGGCTGGGAAAATAAATATTTAAAAAAAAAAGGTAAAATTTAACGTGAAATAAATGATTTTGAATTTGAATAAGCAATCTTGCCAGTCGCTGTAGTCGGCGAAGTATTTTTTTTATATTTTCGGAAAATTTTATCACGTATCTCGTGACAAGCCCTCGACTACGCTTCGGGGCTACAGGTTTCTACTGATTTTTAGGTCCTTACAGAGCTGCGGATTTAGTTCTCGCGGACCGCCGTCCAACCTATCGCACTTTTTTGTAGTGGTAGGGCTCTCTTGCAGAGTCCTCCTGGGGAAGTACCACACCTTTGCCAGTTATTCAACCGCCAAGCAGTACTGTGCAAGCATTACTGTGTTTCAGATTGAAGGGCAATGTTTCCAGCGTACATACATACACATACTACACACGCATACTACACATACATACACATACTGGACATACAGAGATTTTACATCTAACATCTCAGGGTGACGAGCGCAGTGCATTGCCGCGCATGGTTTTGAACTGTTGAAGTTCAAAATTCTGGGTGGCACTGAGCTGTTATGGGCAAGCGTGACGCTTAAGAACTTGCTCGTCTCGTCACAGAGTAACATAACAAAAATAAAAACGTTGTTGGTAGGTACGTCTATATACTTTTAATGTAATACGTATAGCATAAAGCAGTGTGTATAAAACAGTGTGTATGTAATACACAAGTTCAAGGACGCTAGTTGTTTACATTGCTTATTCTATTTTTATACGTTATCAGCTAGTTTTTCGCTACCCGAGTGTTGATGGAAGTACTTCCTATATTACTGACATTTACATAATACGCGACGCCAGGTGCTGCGTTACTCAGCTAGCAATTTCTTTTTTTTTTCTGTATCCTTCATATTAAAAGATTAAGCTTAAGTTACTATAAAACTTTTATCGTTGTAGACAACAAATACTTTTCCAAATTCACTTTTAGTGAGTTTATATAGTTAGGACTAGCGACCCGCCCTCCGCTTCGCACGTTTGTTATTTAGAAAAAAAAAAACGTAATACCTTCAGTGATAATTATCTTATAGTGCAAACTGCATCAATATCCGTTGCGTGGTTTAGGGGGAGTTAGCGGATATATAGACAGCACACATTCATCTGTGACAGACAGACAGATGCGAAAAGCGACTTTATTTTATACTACGAATATGTAAAGATAAATGTCGTGAAAATTAACTGTTGGGGTGTACGTAAGTATATTTGTAAGTTGAAGTAAGTTCCTCCTGTAGCCTAAGCGGCTTGACCGATTTTGATGAGTGACGTGTCGTTGGATTCCTTTTTGAGTGACACCTTTCCGGAGTGACATAGGCTACATTTTGAATTCAGGTATTTTTTTCTTGTTTTAATAATACCTATTATTTACTTGCAGACTAAATACAGTGTTTCAGCAAAAATAATATTAATAATTTTATTTACCTTTACTCTAGCAAATAAATTTTAAATTATTTGATGATGGTAACACCTAGCCTGGAATATGAACTGGCTCTCAAGTGAGGCTGTCAAAACACACCGTTAAGTGCTTGGGGACAGATTTTCAATGTCGTGTGGTAGAGTCACGGTAGAGTAGAAAAATCCATAGCTAGGTAAAAGCTGTTGGGATAAGAACCCACTCCGTGCGTCGCCGCGTCGTCCGAACCGAACGCGCTAACCAATGAGCTGTCGTCGTTCCATAATACTTCTTTAGCATAATCAATAAAAAAACACAGTTTATCTTGTAAAAAATTGTTGCCATTTCATAATAATTGTTAAAATATAATATAATATATAAACCATTTTATGTGAAAATTTTAATACCCTCTTGCGTATGTTTACCTATTTCGCTAAATTAATAGTATCATATTAGGCACATACTACTTTTTGAAAGTAGCCTAGTACGTAACCAAATATGTGCTATCTCTTTAACCATATCTTTATTACTATCTGTTGTTTGTGCTATGAAATAAATAAATAAATAATCGTTTAAAATACTATATATAAAATAACGCTTTAAACTCGTAGCTCCCCACTAGGTTTCCCTGTGTCAGGGTTGCCATGACACACACAAAGACATGGACAACTAACACCCAGACCGGACAGATATAAAAAAATAATCAGTCAAAAATCCACCCGGCCGGGAATCGAACCCGGGACACAAAGCAGACGCGCTATCAACTGAGCCGTCGGGCTCGTCAAAATGGGTATGCCGAGTGCAAACACCGTGAAAATATAATACCACCACAGTAAATCGTCTATCAGAAATTTGACAAGCTTCTGCAAACTATACACCGTACGCAATAAAAATTATACTGCCCTCTACAATCTTATACGAGGTTAAAAATAACATCGCCATGCACAATAAATCTACGGCCGTATTGTTTAGAACACTAAAGTTATTCAATCACCTCTATTTTTGAAGCCATAGAGTCGGTTATTAAAAGATTCGAGTTGAGCACTGTATAGTCTGCATAGTAACCGCCGAGATACGACTATCTCATTATAATACATTATTTATACAAATGTATTATGGAAACAATGGAAACTACCTACTCAGATATTTCGATAGACAAAGAATAAAAGATTTGGTTTAACTTTCTTTTAGAACCTTTACCCCCGAATACTGAAACGTTTGTTAACTTTGACAACAGATTAATTCTAATACTGCCTTTGTCTGGCACTAAGCAAATGACAAAGGCAGCAATAGACGTAATCTGTCGTCAAAGTTAAGAAACGTTTCAGTATTCGGGGGTTAGTGTGCTCACCGGTTACACACGTAACTGTGGCGCCGATGCCGACCGCTCCGTGGCTCCGGGGCACGCGGAATGATTAAAGAGTGAGAGAAATCTATTATAGGCAAGTACTCACAGAAAAGAGAAAGAAAATAAAATTTAAAAAAACTATCCAGAATTAAAAAAAATCCTCTTCTCTTAGAATAATACCTTTGTTAGAATTCTCAGGCCTATTCTATTATTTCTCTTATTTTCTCTCATTGGTCTGCGCTGCGGCCTGTCGTTGTATTTTTTTCCCACAGATCACACCCTAGATTCTGCATTCAGGACCCTCAAAGCGCACCACGCATCAGTCTAAATACACTAATAAGAAATTACTCTGGTTGGTTGATTGTTAGGTGCGAGTAGGCGTAACCTTGAGATAGCCAATGGGAACGCTTGGGCGCACTCCCCGCGACCCGCGCCTTCCTCAAACTTTGGTGACTTTTTGTAGTAACAACGAATCTCGTAATGCGGTATCTAGTGTGATCTGTGTTTTAACCCGACTGGCCAAGAAGGAAGATAATGTTCTTGGGGTGTGTGTAAGTATGTTCCTATCATAATGTTAGCTCTCGTAGCTTAGGATTTCATAGATTTTGTCGAGTGAGGAGTCTCGATTCGTCTTTACGTCCGGAGTGACACAAGCTACATGTTGGATAGTCAGAAAAAGCCTGAGACATTCGTTATTATTTTACCTGAAATAATTCCATTCGTTCTGCGACTAGTCGATTGTTTCTCTAGGTTTTTTCACTAAGTAAAGAAAAGGAAGCCGTAATTACGAAGAAAAACATTGTATTTTCAATAAAGTAGGTAGGTATTTTTATCTAAGGTAAGGGCAGGTTTTTTTTTTATATTACTCGGTGACGTGACGAGCAAAGTCGCTCACTTGATGTTAAGCGTCACGCTTGCCCATAACAGTTGAGTACCACCCAGAATTATGAACTTCAACTGAGATGTTAGATGTTAAATCTCTGTATGCCCAGTAATTACGCTGGAAACATTGCCCTTCAATCCGGAACACAGTAATGCTTGCACACTACTGCTTGGCGGTTGAATTACTGGAAAAGGTGTGGTACTTCCCCAGGCGGACTCTGCAAGAGAGCCCTACCACTACAAAAGTAGGTAAAAGTAGGTAGGTAGGTTTATGTCAGGTAGGTAATTTATTTTTTATTATTTAAAAAAAACCGTTGAATTGAGGACCCCCTCCTTTTTTTTAGAAGTCGGTTAATAAGAATTGCCTTCGAAGTAAAACATTTTAATATTATACAGGGTTACTGGTATGCGTTAATCCAGGATATAAGCTAAGAGCATACCAAATTTCATCCAATTCCCTTCAACCGTTACGAAGTTGACTGGGGACAACATACTTTTACAACACACAAACTTTCACATTTATAATATTAGTGTGATTTGCATTGCAATATGAATAAGAAAATACTCGACACAAACAAAACGTTGAAAGATTTTGAATCATTCAGATGTTTAATGGTTTCCAAATCTTTTGTGATGCGAAAAAAAAACGGCTTCGAAATAATATTTACCGGAGGTCCTGTTCAATCATCTCCAAGTGAAGCCCCAAGTAAGCTACACTAACCGTAAATAGGTTGGACTTTTATTTAATACTAGCTGCGCCCCCCGGTTTCACCCGCTATTCTATAGGAACGTCTTAATTTTTTGGGATAAAAGTAGCTTACACCCTGGAATAACACAGACTACTTATTATCCCGATTTTTTTTTACAGAACTTGTCACCCGCTTCAAGATACTCGTTATCGTTGCCAAAATTCGTAAAGGCCGGTCCAGTCGCTTTGTCTTGAAAAAATAACAAACAGAAAGATAGTTACTTTCAAAATTTATACGATACTAGTTGCGCCTCGTGCTTTCACCCGCGGTGTAAAAGAAGCCTATTTGTTAATCCAGGGAATAAGCTACCTCCGTACCAAATTTCATCCAAATCCGTTCGGCTGTTACAGAGTTAAACGGGTACAAACACACTTAAATACTTACACCTTACACACAAACTTTTGCATTTATAATATTAGTGTAATTGTTTAATTGAATATACTTAGTAACCCTTGTACCTACGTTGCACTACTGTTTTAAGCCTTACGTGACTTCACTGAACGGCTTCAACGGAAGATCAGCGCTGTTTGCTAAACAGCATTATGCTGAGTTGAAGTCATTTTTGTGACACATGACATTGATGAGCTATAGATATATGATATTGCTCACTTGCTCCTTTCAATATAATTAATTTTACTGGTGTTGCAAAATAAAATTATTTTCTTTCTTTCTACTTGCTGGTCAAGGCTGGACCATTTTAGAGGTAGGTATACGCTGCCAGTTCGAGAAGATCGCGCCATTCATAAGCAGAGCCGGGGCCTTATCCCGTAACTCTGGTGGTAATGGTCATCGCGTGCCGTCCCACTCGCGCCACGCAGGACAATACCACGCAGTGTATATCTTTTTTATTTTTTTATGCCATAGATGGCTAACAAGCAGACGGGCCTGATGGTAGATCCATACGACTGCCCCGGTGGCTCAGTTGGTAGTGAACCTACCTTCTGTATTTGGGGGCGTGGGTTCGATTCCCATCTATGTCAAACATTCATGTGATGAACATTTGTGTTTGTTATATGTCTGGGTGTTAATGTCTATATAAGTATGTATTTAAATATATATATATGTACGTATATCAGTCTCTGGCAGCCATACTACAAGCTTTGCTTAGTTTGGGGTTAGATGACCGTGTGTGCAAAAATGTCCCAGATATTTATTTATTTATTTTATAAAAAAATGTGTATACTGACCAGTCAGCGTGCACATTCGCCTGCAGTTGATATCCTGCATCACCTGTCGCATCAGTCCGCTGAGCGCCTTCGCGTCGCCAGACATCGACTGCTTCGACAGCCACTCCGTTTCCAGCTCCATTGATAACTGCGGGCGTTGTGGAAAAGAGATCCAATGAATACCAAGATTTTGGTATTTTCATCAACAAGTCGAGCATTTGCATTCAGAAAGTATCATTTGGTGAAGTGGAACTGATGAAGAAGACCACAGATAGCCACCGGTCTTGGCACCACCAAGAGATCCAATTTGGTACATAGCTGTTTATGCGTGTTAAAAGGACGGAGAAAACGAAAGAGTTATTAATTTACCTTTTTTAACCGACTTCGAAAAAAATGAGGTTTTCAAGTCGACTGTTTTTTTTTAGTCTTTGTTATCTCAGAACTCCGTTAGTTATGAAGCGATTTGGAAAATTATTTTTTAATTTAAAAAGAGATACTCTTCAGATTGGTCCTATTTTTATCAAAATCCAGTTCTGATAATGGAATCCAAAAGAAATTGAGGGAACTCCTCAAATATTATGGGCATACATATATATAGCGATTTTGGTATTTTCATCAACAAGTCGAGCATTTGCATTCAGAAAGTATCATTTGGTGAAGTGAAACTGATGAAGAGGACCACAGATAGCCACCGGAAATCCACAATTATAAGTACTTCACTGTGTCTTGGCACCACCAGTGAAATTCATGACAATAATGTTAGTCCTGTGTGGGAATCGACCCCACAACCTAACAGCTCAGAAGGTGGAAATCCTCCCACTGAGTCACAAGGCTAACACTGAGCCAATCGATAGCACATTAGTTAGCGCGTCAATTTTGTAATCTTTGTAATTTTTAAATTAAAAAAATGGTGAAAAAGTGCGGCCGAGATAGATAAATCAGGGGAGCCACGCCTTAAGTAAAAACATCCGCCGACAGGCATGCTACGGTGTTCCATGAACTTTACCTTTACTTGAGAGCTAGTTCCCATTCCAGGCTAAGTGTATTTACCCTCCTCGATCAGATGAGTTCGTGTCGTGGTCAAATGCTTATATAGGGCATTATAGGGTAATGAGGAAAGGGTAAACGAAGCGAAAAGGGATTATGAACAACTTGTAGTTTGGGACAAACCCTGAAATCGAGTTTTTTTTTGCTGGTCCATAGAAAAGTACCAATGACACTCATGTTCTTGATATATTTTTTCGCTATTTCAGTCTTGGTCCCATAGTAAAGTTGTTATTATGAGTACTTTCGTTATAGTTGTTATTATGAGTACTTTCGCAAAAGTTATTATTATGAGTACTTTCGTTAAAGTTGTTATTATGAGTACTTTCGTTAAAGTTGTTATTATGAGTACTTTCGTTAAAGTTGTTATTATACGTTCTTTCGTTAAAGTTGTTAATATGAGTACTTTTGTTTTTGTTTCCTTTCGGTTTAGCATACCCTTTCCTTGTAACCCTGTATAACCAATCAGGCACCAAAACAGACTTACCAAGTATTCAGTGAGTTTTTTGACGAGCGGCTCCAGGTGGACGGTCCGCGCCCAGGCATCGCACACGAAGCACAGGTTGAAATAGTACGCGTTCCGAGCATATTTCTTGTTGTCTATTCGCACCGGGAAGCCCAGGATCTTGGACCCGAGTAGAGTGCTGTTCAAAGTACTGAGTTTTAAATTAATAAGTTTAGCCAGTGGTCATTTGGAGCACAGAAAATCTACACGAGAAGAATAATCGTCTCATACAAAAAAGTGTACCCAGAAAAATCTACTTATAACTAGATGGCGCTTACGTATTTAGTCAGCTAATGTCCAAAGCACTATAATAGCCGATGCAAATATGGTTAATATACGGGGTTATAAGGAAAGGGTCTAAACTAAGCCGCAAAGGGCTCATAGTACTCATATTTATGAACAACTTTTAGTTTTTCTATGGAACTCAATTGTTCCATAGAAAAATGTCAATGACACTCGACAAAATGTACGGAACAGCTGATTTTTTTCTCGATTTAAGAATTGGTCCTGTAGTAAATGTTGTTCACAACCATGAGTACTATGAGCCCCTTTCGGCTTAGCATACCCTTTTCTTATAACCCTGTAGAAATATCGTGTTAGTATATGTCTGCTATTAAGGTTGAGTTTAAATTAGATTTCAATATACGACGTAAAAAATATGTTTCCAAAAATACTAAATGTTTTCAATGCCATCAGATAAAATATAAAATTAATAATTTTACTGATATTACCAATGCAAAAATATTCATAACAGGTCGCGTTTTTTCTCTGTGCCATTACGAATGAGTTAGCTTGTGTTTCTATTTCAAGTCAAGCAGAAATTGTGACAATCATGCCGCTGATTAAAGTACTAGCAACATCTTACGTCCTTATCAGTACTATAATCGAGTTATGCATCTTTCTAAGGACATTGGCACTCTAAGTATAGTTTCTCTATGCTTGGGGCAAATGCACATGATAAACAACCCTGACTTTCACTACCATTTCACCAAATTTAAAGAAAGTTTCTCTTACATTCTATAAAAAGTAGTATAAACTCGCGTGAAAAATTACTTAATCATTAATCTTAATCATCACCTATTTTTTTCAATTTATTCAGGTTTTTTCATTGTAGCCGTACTGTATTTTGCAGTAAACTACTACTTCAGGTATTTTTAAAATGCAACATTATGCGAATGTAATAAAAATAATTCATGCCTCAAAATTACCTGCTGATCAATCCCTACTAACTGTGTTTCTCTGTCTGAGTGATTGTCGCGTTATCACGGCTAAGCGGCTGAACAGGTTGAGCTGAATTTTCCCATAGATACAGCTTAAGGATCGGAGACGGACATAGGCTACTCTTTTTTGTAGGTTTATGCAAACAAAGTCGCAGTTAACAGCTACCTTCAAGGTAAGCATGCTCTATCCTAGACCACTTCATTAGGTACCATCAGGCAGATCATATTCAAATGCAAAACTATTCAAAAATATTCATTGTATTTTTTTATTGAATATTTCTAAAAATAATTAACTAGAATAATATCAACTATCAGCTACAATCCTAAGGCTAAATTTATGTAAAGACAGTTTTCATTCAAAGTATTTACAATACTATTGCTTCTATCAAAAAAAAAAAATTGTGCGGCTCGGGTGTAGTAATGTAAAACTTATTTACTTTAATATTTCCCTATTTTAGTAGTTATCAAATAAATAATATATTAAAAATTAAAATAAATGTAATATCAGAAGTCATCACTCTAAATCCATTAATGTATAACTGTTTTAATAAAAGCAAAGTTTGGTGCAAGTTACAAAATAATGTAAACAAAAGAAAAGCGGGTAGTTTTACTCACACAGTCAGAGTGCATCGCTGAAGTTGGACCTTAGGTATTATGTAGTGGCTCACAGTATCAAAGATATCTTTCGAAATATAGTTCTCTGGCACTTGGCATGTTATTTTAGGCCCGGCAGTTGGGTGAAACTCGCACAGAAATATACAACGAATCGGGCCCTCTTGCCCGCAACCTTCATAGAACTTCTCATCCATTTTGAACGTTACACATAACACTGGCACATTTTAAAAGTTAAATATACTAATAGCAGAACCGGCGCAGAGAAGTTTAACTAATCTGACACACTAACACGATTTCTTTTCGTAAATAAAAACGTTTTCCGGACAAACAACACTACCGACCACAACTCAGTTTTTAATCGACTGCGGATTAGTGCTGCCAGAAGTGTTCCCAAAATTTTATCGTAAAACAGCAAGATTCTACTTATTTTATTTACTTTCTTCGCCGCCGTAATTTTCGCAGTTCTTTTAATGAAAAAACATTTTTATAAAGAGTGTAAGGTTAGTAACTTGAAGTTAAAACAAATGACTCCTATTTTGTTCTAGCTTCACGTTAAAACGTGTCTAAAGAAATAAGATCATTCACTTTTCATCAAATTTTGTGTAGCGCGCACAGCTCAAATGTTCTGCCTGTGTAGACGTACGTAACCAGCCAGCCAGTATAAATATATAAATGAATAAAAATCTAACTAATGCATTACAGGACTGCATGAGCGAACGTTTAGGCCGTTCTCAGGATGCGTTCTGCAAGCTACACGAGTTGAATACGTGTCGCGTCAAAATAGCGAGCGAACAAGAAATATAAAATAATTGTGTTTTTGAATTATGCTGGACATTCAACTCTCGCCCCGAATATTCAGGCAACGAGGCGATAAACGCGTATCAGGGCGGTATTGTATTCGGCATGCGACAAGAACAATTGCGTTTCGTGGCAAATATTTGGCACGATTACTAATCTGGTGATTTATAACCGCATCTAAGGAGCTCATTTCTGTCGAATTTATTAGTGACCAAGATGTTGGAGGATTTTATTCGCGATTGATTTGTGAACATATTTTATCGCGATAAGTACTCAATTGTTCAGCACGCATGTCTGGGATCAGCTTTAGAAAAATATGCTTGTTTGTATCATCATACGTTGACAAAAAACTCCAGAAAATATATTACAGATAAAGCGTGGGTGGAATAGATTCCTGGCAGCGACGAATGCTCTGCATGTAATATTTCTTTCGACTTAGAGGAGAAACTCAAAACGTCCTTTTTCGTCTATTTATATTTCCTAAGCCTGAAATAAATATAAATTAGAACTAGTAGTCTTCAAAGAGAAGTAGTGGTAAATTAGTCTCATCAAAATGATAGAATATAGTTGCATTTGGGCAAAAATTAGATCGAGTAACATAATGCGTAAGCGACCAATGGTCTGCATCTTTAAGCGCCGTCGCGTTTAGCGTTTCCTTAACCTAATTAGCTAAAAAATCTCTCGTCTGGCAGCACTGCTCAGAATGCCCAAAACGGGCGAATAAACAAAAAAACAAAAAAAGTTGTCAATTGTTGACGGAGTGACATTTGACTTTGACATATAGTGATTTTGATATTTAAAATAGTCAGCTGTTTTTGTTTGTCAATAATTAATCAGATTAACCTTGTTTTGTTGTTTCAAATTAAAAAAATAATGGAAAAACGCACATATAAAATACTCGTTGCTGCAACCGGAAGTGTCGCTGCACTGAAAATACCAACATTAGTCAAGGCTTTGTTGCAGTCATCGTCATCTTCAAAAGATTTTGAGGTTAGTTGATTCTTATTGTTATCTGTTTGTTGTTATCTTTATCAACTTATACGTTGTGGCTCTACGAGTGATTAAAATAGTATTCCTGGTCTAAGATTCTAAACCTGTTACCTGAGCTAACAGAATAACTAAAATGAGAATAGATATTTGTATTACTTGGTTTATACTTTCATTCGATAGATTACCTATGCTTGGAGAATTCTGTGGTTTTATATTATTTAGATGCAGTTATTTTCCAGGTCCGTGTGATAGTCACAGAACATGCAAGACACTTCTTCGACTCCAAGGACGTCCCAGCTTCAGCTACCATATACGACGACAGCTCAGAGTGGAATGCTTGGGGCAAGATAGGGGACCCTGTGCTGCACATTGAACTGGGCAAATGGGCCGACTTGATGGTCATTGCTCCGCTGGACGCTAATACGCTGGCTAAAATGGCACAGGTACTAAAAAAACTTCTCCAGCAGCTGTACAGCTTGAACGCGGCACGAGCATTATGTAGTACAAGGATTTGTATGGACTACACTAGAAATATGAGCAAGGGCCTACAAACGCCTGTCCTGTTCTTAACATTCCTTATAAACGCGCGGCCTGCGTTTTAGCTTTATAATAAAAACATTTATTTCAGGCACATAACTCATAATTGAAAAATAATTCTAAATAAAATAAAATTAAACATCACTACTACTACTTTCAATTTGTACTCTGGTGGACAGATATCCAAAATCTATATATCGGACAACACAAGTTATTGGACAGGCCCTGCAGTATGCTGTTGTTCGATCTTCGTATTTTGTCCCAAAAAGGCGCAATACAAAGCGCACCACGCATCAGTCTACATACACTTATAAAAAATTACTCTGATTGGTCGATTGTTAGGCGCGAGTAGGCGTAGCCTTGAGATAGCCAATGATAACGCTCAAACTTTGGTGACTTTTTGTAGGAATAACGAACCTCATAATGCGATAGCTAATGTGATCTGTGATATGCAATAAACCCCATGCGGGACGTCAGTACAGGACTTATCGCCCCCATCTCGAATAAGAAAATGAGTATTTTTGTACAAGTAAATGTAGTCCAAAACAACTAGGCCTAGGCACAACTATTGATAAGAGACATGACCAAAAAGACACGGTCTCCTGGCCAGCTGAAACTAATTAGCAACGCCATCTAGTAAAGTTTGATGGAAATAACCCTAAAATTGTCTTTCACAAAATATACTTTTATCGGTATTTTTAGTCTAGTTTAGTTCTCTTTCAGATGTGCCGCTAAGTACAATACACTGTATTTCCAGGGCTTCTGTGACAACCTGGTGACCTGCACGACCCGAGCGTGGGATATGACCAAACCTCTTCTCTTCTGTCCCGCAATGAACACTCGCATGTGGGAGCACCCTATCACAGCATTACAGGTGACCTAATGATTCCTACGTATTCTGAAGATTTTTAACTAGCCTTGTGGCTCAGTGAGAAGATTTCCGCCTGGTTCGATTCCCACCCAGGATAAACATTTGTGTGATGAACATGGATGTTCATCATACAAATGTTCTTTGTCTGGGTGTTTCTATGTATTCTAGATTTTCAACTAGGGGGTGATAACGTCGCCAGCCGAGTATCAGAAAGTACCACCACCATGATATGTTTTCCTTCACGCGTAGCTTAAGCTAATAGTTGGAATTTGAACACAACCCTGCGGCGTGCGATTCGTGCCAACCACTGAGCTATAATCACTACAAACAATCAAAATCGTGTAATAATACAACGGAGGACAATTTCTGTAAATATTGCAGGTCGAGTTATTACGAAGCTGGGGGCACGAAGAGGTGCCTCCGATCAGCAAGCTCCTCGCTTGCGGCGACGTCGGAGTCGGCGCTATGGCAGAAGTGAACGCCATCGTGCAGAGAATCCATCGGGCGCTGAAACTATAGACCTAGCATGTGAGGTGGTCAGATATGTCACTCTGGAGTATCCTTGCTGGTAATCTCGTACATCGCATAGGGAAGTCTGTGACGTGTTATGAATTTTGTTTTTATAATGTTAAATTTGTGTTAGTCGTGGTAGCTCAGTGGGAGAACGCTCGCCTCACATTCGTGAGATAGTGGGTTCGAACCCGAGCTGGGGCCGCCGTACCAATGAGTCCTTTGGAACTTACGTACGGATATTCGGCTTTACGGTCAAGGAAAACATCGTGAGGAAACCTGCATATTTCCGGAGAAGAAATTCGATGGAGTATGTGAATCCGCCAACCCGCACTGGGCCAGCGTGGTGGGTATGGCCTAATCACCCTTCGAGGGTAGGCTGATATCCCAACAGTGGCATGTTTAAAGGCTCATACAAGAAGAATGTTAAATTTGTCCACTAAGTGGACAGACGATATTGTGAAAGTCACGGGCAACCGGTGGATGCAAGTGGCACGTTGTCGGTCGGTGTGGCGCTCTAAGGGGGGGGCCTATATTCAGCAGTGGATGTCTTCTGCCTGATGATGATGATGAATGTTGAATTTAAAATTTATTAAGCTGAAATAAATGAATTTGAATGTTTCGAGAAAGAAAAGAAGTTTCACCAATGAATCAATGTTTTTTTTTATATTGACATTGTAAAGATATTTGCACTCTGTGCAAATATGCTTAACTCTTCGAACGCCAAAGGACGTGTATCGGAAGTGCACTCTCTACTCCAAGTCGTTTCTGATGACAAGACATGTAAAAATTCCTTGATGCCATTAATCGACATATATCAAGGATGGTTTAGTCGAAACTTCCTTAATTTAAGTGTCTGCTACATTAGACAATAATTTCTGTGAATAATGATGGTTTTCTATAAATCAAAAATAAAGAGGCGTCGCGTAAACCACAGAATAATAATCCTAAACCGCTCGTTGGCGTTCTGCGCTTTTTTTTTCGCTTGCAAGATATGTTGGCGCTAATTGGGCTAAAACTCGTCGATGGCGTTCTGGGTACAATTTTTGAAGACTATAGCGTTGAAAGGGTTCCAAAAGTAATATTTAATATTTGTCTGTCTGTGATATTTAAAATGTATCTTGTATAAGTTATCGAATACCGTGTATATACGTAAAATAAAACAGTACATCAAGTAAATGTTGTTTATTGCATCACTGAATATTTTTAACTCTAGCGTTACATGCAAATTTCAAATGTTGAATAATAGTTAGATGACGTACATAACTACAGGCAAAACATTTTATAAACTTCTACAAAGTAACGGAGTCGCAGCTACAGTCAATATTAGGCCTGATCTGTTTTATCGAAAAAGGATATCTAGATTTAAATTTTAAGGGAGGAAAAGAAACAACCCTTATCCATACTATTTGTTTAATTTACTCGAATTACATTCATGTCTAGATTTCCACTAAGAAAAGAAAAACTGATTTAGACCGCGTATAGAAGCCTTCATAAAAAAATCGTGGATGTAAAGTACGTCCCGTTTTTAAAAATTTGATTTACTTTTTGGAGCTGCGCCATGCGATTATGGCAGCCCCATTTAACAAGATATCGTTTTACGGTTTTTAGGTTGAAAGTTAAGAGTTATGACACTACAGAAACTATGTATTTTTTTAAATAAAATCTATGTCTACCACTGCCATGCTCCTATGATTATATTTTTATTAAAAAAAAAGGAAGTACGTACGTTTGTTTGTTTTTATTTTACCTCCTGTAGCGTAAACAGCTTGACCGATTTTTACGAGAGAGGTGTCGTTGGATTCCTCTTTATCCCTGGAGTGTCATAAGCTACATTTTGCAGTCGGTTTTTGTTTTTCTTTGTTACTTGAAAGCCAAGTGCTTGGTGGGGTGTTTGGTGGGTTAATTACTACTAATTATATAGAACACTGACTATAGCTGAGAGCGCGTTATGAAATAAACCGCGTAACTTTAAAATTATCAATCAGTAATTACAAAATTACACCAAATCACGTCTTGTGCAATTACGAAAAACCCTGTAATCTTAAAAAAACAATATCATATTTAAGTCCACTTCTGTCATGACTTAGATTAAGTTTAAATTAACAAGCTGTGCGATAAGCACCCTTATTTACGTGAATAGTGAGCCCGAATACATTGTTGTTTGAAACAAACATTTGAAATCTATGTCCATCACATAAATACCTACTTACAATACATATATTATAGTCCGACCCGTAGACGGAAAACAAAAGAAGGCTGGATACATGTCTCTTTCCCACAGAAAAAAAGGTCAGATATTTAAGTATTACTCATGAAGAAAAAGGACAGTTATAATATTTCTGTCCTATAGCGTATTTTTAGGTTTTTTCCAAGGGTCTGAAATTCCACTGCATCGTCATTGGTCGAGAATTGGTAATAGTAATCATGACTGGTAGATGACGTTTTCCCCCGAATACTGAAACGTTTGTTAACTTTGACGACAGATTAAGTCTGTTGCTGCCTTGTCATTTTCTTAGTGCCAGACAAAGGCAGCATTAAAATTAATCTGTTGTCAAAGTTAACAAGCGTTTCAGTATTCGGTGGTTTGTCTCATGTTTTTTTTAAAAAATATTTGGCTATACACATAGTGTATTTAGCCAGTATCAAGTTAGCCAACCAGGCTTATATGGATCTGCTTTATAAGCAAGTTCTCGGGCTCGATTCCCGGCCAGGCAGATGTATGAATGATGAATTTAATATCTGCTCTGGGTCTGGGTGTTAGTTGTCCGTGTCTTTCAGTGTGTTTCTTGGCATACAAGACACAGGAATACCTTATTGAGCGAGGAGTGTGAAGCTTTTTTTGCTTGATTTCCATGGCACAACTATTTGATTTCAAACAACACGTAAATTCCTTAAACAAAGTGCGTATACTAAAAATATATTAAATAACTCCTCCCTTATTAAATTATATCAAAATTAATATCCCAAAAATAATGATAACTTCAACTTAATTTTTGTATAAGTACCTATTTCAGAGGTAAAATAAATACATAAATTATCTTACTAAATACAATATATTGCGAGCCAACATCTCAAAATTGAGAATCCGTCATGATAATATAAAAATTACAATATTTACATTCAATTTCAATTTATACTCCGATATAGGTACTTTTACAATAATAGCCCTAACAGACACGCAACCATGGTAACAAACGGGAGAGAGAGAGACATATATATTTTCTCTCTCAATTTTTATAGTTGTTCCGCTGTACCATGTTCGCAGGTCTGTTAAGAGAGGACCAATTTGCGGTGTACAGTTCCGATTCATCATCATTTTTAAATCGGCAGTGTAAGCCACAAACGGTCCGCTCTTAACACAATAAGCCAAATTTATTTACAATAACTCATCAAACCTATAAACAAGATTAACTGAGGTTCCGTTCAGATCAATATAACCAAATAAATGGCTTACTCCAGAAATCCCCTTAGCATCCGAGCTTGAGAGGCGAAGGGGATTATTGGACAAAAAATCCAGAAATCCCCTGAGCCATTTATTATATTTTGGCGGATGGGGATTATTGGATAGCACAATTTCCAAAAATCCCCTTCACAGCAGATTGTCTAAAAGGGATTTCTGGAGTAAGCCCAAATAAACCAATAAAAATCACTTAACAATCAAAATAATTTTATCGAAAGAATAATTTTATTGGAACAAAAGTATAAATTAACTGATACACCCCCGAATACTGAAACGTTTGTTAACTTTGACGACAGATTAAGTCTATTGCTGTCTTTGTTATTTTCTTAGTGCCAGACTAAGGCAGTATTAGAATTAATCTGCTGTCAAAGTTAACAAACGTTTCAGTATTCGGGGGACATTCGTCGAATGAAGAGGTACACGCTATACAGCATGATTTTTTTAACTGGGACAGTGTGGTCATCTCCGAATTTTTATGCGATACGCGAAAACTGTCTTAGGAACCATTTACTCATTTTATATGAAAACGATTTCGGCGTAGTTATTTTTCTGGTCCAGCGCGAGTTCTCCATAAAAATACGTTGTATTGATCTTTTTTTTTTAGTGCGGATCGACTGTTTTAGGTAAGGCTCGTTTCATTGCATTGGAAAAAAAACGGAGCAGTTTGCGGAAGTTTATTTTCAAACTGTGTCTAAAATAACCAATCTGTAGTGTCTTTTCTCTTTTTTTTTGTCTGGAAAGACACTACAGAATGCAGTAGTACACAGTTTGCAGTACAAGTTAGTCAAATTTAATTAACTACTAACTAATGTCAGTTAAACTATAACTAACTATAACTACTTCTACTGATGCGATATTTCTATTCTGATACAATGAAATTATCCTAACATGAAACTGAGTCAAACCGCATTAAAAATATACATCAAAGTAACTCATTTATATGGGGAACTCACGCTTGACCAAAAAAAGTATTATGTCCAAATGGTTTTTTATAAAAAAAAGACCTAATTGTTCCAAAGACAGTTTCCCTGTATCTCCTTTGATTTCGGATTTCTTCATACTGTCCCAGTTAAAAAAAAACAGCCTATACACGCGTTTTACGTAAATAATTTACTGGCACATTTGACGCGTCTCCATTGCCTGTTTGGAAGCATTTTGCAGTTTGGATGATTACGCGGTTTCTCGCTCGCACAATTAAATTTAAAATTACCTTTTTAATCGTCTAGAGAGCTGTTGTGTAGTTATAGACAAGATAACTAACAACTTTCGTCGTAACACTTTAGAAATTCACGGATAAAAATAGGTTGTTCCATACATTTTATTGCAAAATCACGAACATTATGGAACAGCTGTTTCTGAACAGCTTTTTCCAGTGAATTTTCAAAAGCCGTAGAATTTTTATAGAACATTGGCAATGATATTCAAGTATTCATAAGTCAATGACAAGACATTTCTTTTTTTTATATACTTGTCTGTTATACATATATATATATATATATGTTTATTTTTTGATAAAGTGCGAACGAGACAGCGACAACCAGTATACGCCCCCATAAAACGGACAAATCTAAAGAAACGCGTCAATGTATATTTTACAACTAATTTGTAGGATCCCCAAAGCTGAGCTGCACCCTTATTATGAACGTTCGTGGTTCTGAGTGCGAGGGCACGCCATCCCGCTCGTACTAATTTAGTCGCACTATGCGCGGTCCCGCTCGCGCACGCTCACTATCACGATCAGGAACATCCATAATAAGGGGGCTGGATACAACAAAATCTAAATGCAAATTATGTTGAACTAGTGATTATTGTGTATACGTAAAAATGCTACTTAATACTTTAAATGCGTACATTTCCACTAAATACATTCTATTGGTACACAATAAATGTATAAATCAGTTAGATATCATATAAGGACACTGTTACATTTATTTATAACTAAATTATTGTATTTTTTTCCAAAAATTCAATACAAAAGCTTGTAAAGTCTGTGCGTAAAGGCCTTTCAATCTAGCGGGACTAAAACCCAAAGGTTGGTTTTTCGATTTTTATCTCTATCTAACGCTATAGATTAGAAAGAGACGTGTGCAGTAGAATCGATTCGCCTTAGGGAATATGAACTAAACTACGAAAAGCTTAGCTTTTGTGTAGAAAATAATAACGTGTAAATTGTTCGTAGCAAAATACTGTCGCTGTGTGCGTGTCATGGAATGAACTTTTAGCATAGATTATCAAACGTTTCTACTTTCTGCGTATAAAATATTTTTACTACTGGCGATATCTTTACACGTAGCAACATTAACTACCGTTTTTTTGGAATGGCAACATCAAATGTAGTATACGCAAAAAGGTCACATAAAAAAAATTAGGCACATCCTTCACACGACGGTTTCGTTTTGTTTCTCGAACATCGCTCGCGTATATTTCGTTATCACCTCATAAGTGGACTTGATCAACTCGCATCGTTCCTCCACATCGCAATCGGACGGGGCGACCTTATACATAGACGCTTTAGGTCTACATTTGCGTAAATCACTCACGGATACGTCATCGTCTTCAATATTATACACGGATATAGGTTTCCTAGGCACCATCTCGAGATCTTTCCGTCGTTTCGGCGCGCATCGTGCGTTGATCGCGTTGACGGCGTTCTGTACGGGGGATTCCAGTCGTTCACTGGAGTCGAGTTGATATCATACGTCCAAGTCCTCGAGTCCTTTGGAAAGTCGGTGCGAATTGATGCGTCGCCTGTGGGATCTCCGGACCGCGTCCGCTCGCCTGTACGGCTCGCTACGGAGACCGTGCAGGATGTCTTCTAAAGCGCCATTGTAAACCTCGTCTTGGTGGAGGAGCTTCTTTTCCCCGACGGCTTGGGACTTCGTTTTTAGCTCGTTGATCACAGCTTCCTGTTGGGCGGAATATGATGTCAGTTTGCAATCTTTGAGCAATACATACACGGGACTGGGGGGAGGTCTACGTTCAGCAGTGGACGTCTTACGGCTGATGATGATGAGAAGTAAATACGGAGATATTGGACGCAATAAATACGTTTGTGGTATTGGAAGATAGTGAGCTGTTCTATATTGATTGACACAGATATAGTTTCGAGGGCAGGAGTGAGATGAAGGATACTTTTTATACCTGAGAAATCTTACGGTTCCCGAGGGATTACACTATCCATCGATTTCTAGCCTCGCGGGCGATGTTTGAATGACGAATTTAAATATCCGATCTGGATGTTAGTTATACGTGTTTTTGTGTGTTTCATGGCATCCTCGACACAGGGGAACCTACTATAAGTGTGAAGCTTTCATTTAGCGCCTCAATTCATCCATTCATCGCGTCGTCACCCGTGTAACAGGCAACAAAGCCGTGTAACAGGCAACAAAGCCGTGAGCGAATCACAATAAAACACTAGTATTGTAAGACAATACTAATGTTTTATTGTGTGAATAACCTGAAGTGAACATTATAATAATGTAAAATAATTTCCGACATATTTAAGGAAATACAAATATTTTCAACATGCCTACAGTTTACAACCAACATTTTTAAAGCTAAACAATACGCTTCTAAATCTGCTATGAGTAAAATTAAGCCTACGATAATCAAAAGTAAACTAGGAGAGAAGCCGTTTCTTTTGAAATATTTAAAAAAAAAAAACGAAATAAATAACTACACTTATGAATTTTTAGCTGCCCCCTTATCATGGATGTACCTGATCGTGATAGTGATAGCGCGCGAGCAGGACCGCGCATAGTGCGAGTATGTTGGTACGAGCGGGATGGCATGCTATCTCAATCAGAATCACGAACGTTCATAATAAGGGAACAGATCTAGCGTTTTAAAAGCAGGAGTATATCTACTAACAAATAAATCACACTAATATTATAAATGCGAAAGTTTGTGTGTATACTGTATAAGTGTGTAAGTATGTAAGTGACTTGAATGAAATTTAGTATGGACGTAGCTTACACCCTGGATTAACACATAGGCTACTTTTTATCCCGGAAAAATATTCGTTGTCTGTAGAATAGCGGGTGAAACCGCGGGGCGCAGCTAGTAAAACATAAGTAAATTGCGGATAAATGTACTATTATTACAAGCCATTAGGGTGCGATTAAAAAGCCCAGCGTATGCGCATAAACTCGAAATGATAGTAAGTAAATAAACATTCCCTGTTATCCATGCAAGTGCAGCGTTGAAACAAATATAAAATACATATTTATATACAACATTTTATATAGAAGGTCGTAAAGGCCAAGTGGCTAGCCCTAATGTCAGCGTTTGCCGTCAGAAGGCGTCAGACATGGCTTTGCGGTCGTGTTTTCTTAACAGACAAACGGGATCTACAATGTGACGTGCCTGCCGATCCACCCATCCGAAGACTGACCGTGCCGTCCTTGGAACACCAGGCTGGAGCTACGCTTTATACCAAAGATATTGCAGAGCGTAGGTTTTTTTAAAATTCCATTTCATTATTTAGGACTTTTATAGTGGTTATATTACAGTCCCGTTATATATAATAAATAACACTGTGGAAATTCAGAAATTTAGGTACTAAAAACAAAATCTGTGGTCACTTAAAGTAACTCACATAGTTGATGACACTCTGCGGCAGATCTGGGTTCTGCTAGTAAGCTATTAAATTGTCTGACATCCAGCCTGTTCAACAGGTAAATCACTTCGAGCGCTCGTCTCTCACGCTGAAGGCGGGTACACTCTACCAGCAGGTAGTACACATCTTCCACCACTCCACATGGGTCAAATTCGGTGTATCCGCTAATATTAGGTATGCAATTTCTTTGAAGGCCAGTCCTTAACCTGTGCGCTATGACAATAAGTCTACAAATGTTGCCAAGTTAATACAGGCACTTACCCGTTTAAAAATAAGTCAGAACTGTATTAAAGTCTACAAAGTACAGATATAAGTTGACTAGTTTACAATACACATTTCATTGAAGTAGACTCGTACTAGTATTAGTAAATTATTTTCTATACAAATAAGATTCCTGAAATTATACAAACAAGATTGCAGCGTTGACTAACCCTATATCTAAAGACAACAACATACTCGGTGTGGCCGTAATGGACGGCAAGGTTTACATTACAATGTTCTAAGTTCGTGGTTCATGTTCTAAGAAAGTGGGTCGTGTACCGCATGCTTTCTGCGTGAGGGGTTACTTCAGCGAATCCAAACCCCCAAAACTGGTGAACAATCTTTGAATAAAGAGTGGTTTCAAAGCCAAATTGCGGCTATAATTCATATTATATTGTGATAACATGAACGAAAAAAGGCTAGTCCAGAAGACGAATATAAATTTCCAAGGCTGTTTTTCAAAACCTCAACAGAAAATCACGAGTAATCTATTGAAGTAGCAACGAAAGGACCTTCGCCTACTGGTAGGTCTCACAGCCGATCATTGCAACTTGAATAGTCACTTGTATAAACTGGGAGCGACAGATAGTCCGCTATGTCGTGGTTGCATGCAGGGAAACGAAACTGTGGAGCATATGCTGTAGCACTGTGAACAAAGCAGAGAAGCTAGAATCGCCATTGGCTTGCACGAGGCAGCTTGAGCATCATCCATGTCACCCTGATAGCTCCTAAGCTGGTTCTCGTCTTCATCAACACCATTGGAACAACTATGTCAGCGGCCTAGAACCTCGCTCCGGTATTTCAAGAAGCTGGGTTGGCTCGGGTAGATGATTGGGCAGGGCGAAACGCACGATAAACCTCGTGCAGGACTTATCGCCCCCATCTCGAATAAGGCGACTGTAAGCACGAGCGCAGTCGAGGGTTTACTACCGTCAACGAGTTTAAAATGTCCTTTTTCCTGTATATTACACGACGTTTTAATAATTTCAGAAGTGTACGTTTGTAGCGGCCTGGGAATTTAAGCGCGCACCGCTACAAACATTTTCCACTTGCTTCGAAGTAGTGCCCGACAATAAGGACCGTCGCAAATTTAGTTGTAATTTTATTGTCAGGTAAGCGATATCCACTCTCCATTCAAAGATTGTAAAATTAATTTGTAGAGTGGACCCCAATGGCATGCATCCCTCTCCGAATTAGTCATTACACACTGTGGACTAGTTGAATCACACACGACTAAGGATCCGTGTCAGATTAAGAACTAGAGGATAAGTCGATTAGTTGGTGTGGAAATCGTTGAACTATAGTGTACTACGTACGTAGTAGATACATTATGTACTCAGCTACCTACATAGTATATAATAGCTCAATGGTGGAAAAACATAATTATTATTACTACTAAAGGCTAGGCAGAAAATTTGCATAACAATTCATCAGGATCTAGATCTCATCACTATAATAATTACTCTTATATTACTTTCAGTCTCATTGCAGGTCTCCCTTCCCTCCTTCCATTCCTCTCTATTTTGCGTTTAGTTCATATTATTTTTTATGGTACTACTTAGGTGACGAGACGAGCAAGTCGCTCAACTGATGTTAAGCGCTTGCCTATAACTATTCAGTGCCACCCAGAATTTCGAACTTCAACAGTTCATAGCCCTGCTCGGCAATGCACTGCGCTCGTCACCTTGAGATATTAGATGTTAAATCTCTACATGTACAGTAATTACGTTGGAACATTGCTCTTTAATCCGGCACACAGAAATTTTTGCCCACTACTGCTTGGCGGCTGAATAGCTGGCGAAGGTGCGGTACTTCCCCAGGCGGACTCTGCAAGAGAGGTCTGCTAGAAAACTAACAAAACAAATAATTTGGGTACGCTCCTTCAAGTAGGGAGTCCAGTTCATCCCTCGTCCCTGTGTCGTGATATTAGCCAAACAATTCTCCGAAGGACACCTGTCATTGCCGGCCAAAGTAGGACATTAGGCAAAATGCTTTCTTTAGTGTCAGCAATATGAGCCCTGGAGCGCACTATTGTGTGTGGCGTACTCGCCATGTAAGTAATTAGTTTTATTCGTATAATTTTTATATTTATTGTAAATATTATATTCATGTACGTTATAAACTCTTTATCACATGTATGTAGGTTTTATGTATATTGTTAGTTTCTACCGCCAAAAAAAAAGAGGGTTTTGGACAATTGACATAAAACGCAATATATTAATAATTCGACCAACAATAAAAAAATATAAAATATATATATATATATTTGTACATAAAACTTCAGTGTTTAATATTCCGCATCTACAGGCAGTTATAATCAAACAAATAAAATTATAGGCCACATTCAGCCTATATGTGT
Source organism: Apocheima hispidaria (assembly GCA_947579745.1). NCBI lineage: Eukaryota > Metazoa > Arthropoda > Insecta > Lepidoptera > Geometridae > Apocheima > Apocheima hispidaria. The sequence continues at coordinate 2,120,945 of OX388159.1, forward strand.
TTCTTTTTAATAAGTTTTACTCCTAAGATACTGCGCTCCATGACTCGTTGGAACACCCCTAGAGCGAACTACTTCTATGATAACTAATAATAATTATGTAATATTCACTATAAACCCAAGTTCTTTTATACATTTCCACACACCAACTAACCAACAAAGGTGGTACACAAACCGTGTTAGTAGACACACGCACACTGATACGCCCCGCTTGCAACAATATGTCGACTTACTCCTAGCGCCTTTAGGCGAGTAGCTAGGCCACCTAGGAGGCCTAGGCCGGGTCTAGGCCGTGTTTCAACTGAGTCAAATGCTGCTGCAATAGCCCAGCGCTCACGGCGGCGTAGTTAAACCTCTGCGAGATAATTTGAGGTGTTACCATCACCTACTGTGGTGTTGGGGTTTTTGAGTGAGGCAACACTGGGTTGCCCCGGTGCTTAGATAGATGTGGCAACAGCAACTTTCAATGTAATGCTACAATAACTTTAGAGATGCAAGATCTTTTTAAATTCTATGTATTAAAAGAACCGCCTTTCGAAAAATAAGGAGGTTTTCAATACGACTGAAAATTCAATGTTTTTAAATTAAAAGTCTACCTATTACATATCTACGACATATTTTTTTCTAGAAAGAAGTTATTGCCATATTTATCTTTAAAAAAAGTTACCAGCACCACGAACCAATCTCTTGGTGTAATAAATATGGCGTCTACCCAGCACCATTGACTGCATATCTATATATATTATATTAAGATAAGCTAAAAATATTTCACTCATACACACAATTTAAAATGCAAGAAGTCGCAGCGCAAAAGTTGTAAAGAAAACAGTTATGAGTGCAATATTATAAATGCTTCACCACTTTGAAGTTATAGTTAAGACGCAAAAAGATACGTCATTAATCATGGCTATAGGTTTTAGAAAAGAAAATGATAAACAGTTTTTTTATGACACTCATTGACCAGACGAGCAAGTCGCTCGCCAGATGGTAAGCATCACGCTTGTCCATAACAGTACAATGCCACCCAAAATTTTGAACTATAGAAATTCAAAATATGGCCTGGCATTGTCCTGAGCTCGTCACTCTGAGGTATTAGAAGTTGAATCTCTTTATGCTCAGTAATTACGCTGGAAACATTGTTTGCCCTTCAATCCGGAACACAGTGTTTGCACACTACTGCTTAGCGGTTGAATTACTGGCAAAAGCGTGGTACTTCCCAAGAAGTCCATGCAAAAGAGTCTTACCACAAAGGGAGATGACTTTTTTTACAAATCTGACACATACAACTTCAAGTTGGCGAAACACGAGAAAAAACATCAAAAAAACGATTTAGTCGAAGTATCAAAATCAAGAACAATCACGGCTAATGCAGCATGGTTCTACGAAATACAACGGCATTCACCAATGAGGCTATGTACAGAGTTATTAAGCTACGAATAAAGCTAGAAACAAACTATCGGACGCGATCGTAATTCACGACTGATGCACGTGTAAACTAAGCAGTAAGACGCGGACGTGTCCTCGGACGCTCTGACGTCCGACGTTTTTGTACGGAACCCTAATTGAGAACCATTTATCTTGAAGGAACATTTTTTCTTGGCAGATTACCATTGTGATTGACAGTTTTCTGCAAAGAAAATAAAAACATTCGAGATGGCCAGCTATGCCGAAAGATTTTTTTCTCGACAGATAACCATTTAAAAAAACATTTACCGGAGAGGAAATTAAATTCTTCGAGATAACTAGTTATCGCCGAAGAGAAAAGGAAACAAAAGCGGTCGGATTTTTCTATAAGGAGTTACTGACCGTATAAGGCGTCCGTCATGGTCCGACTGAATTTCGACTTGAAATCGCGTCTGATAATTCGTTTCTAGCTAAAGTGATGCGGCCGTGGACAAAGGAAAGTCGCAAAGAAGTATATATCTTTATGATACAATCGTGCCTCAGCTGTCTCTCTCAGTCGCACTTTTGCAAGTTCTTGTAGATAGAGTATGCTTTTTTTAAAATTTCTGTTGTAACTATCAACATCATACTAACGAAAAAATGTTCTAAAGACATTTTAATTTCGATATCTTTTCATTTTATGGACGATCGAACATTTCATTGTTTTTTCTTTTCGATACCCAAAAAGAAAAAAATGTAATCAAAAGATTTAACAACGAAAGTTTTTTAGAACAATTGTTATCTTATCATAAACAGATACCACGTCATAAAATCATCGAATAATGTTTTTTTTAGATTGTCATTAGCTTTTTATCCGTTAGTTAAAACTAAATGTATAAGCAACAGTATTCCTGTGACCACCACCGCATAAGTATATCCGTAGCTTCACACGATACATTTTAATTTGTTTAGTAAGAAAATTAAACTGCAACTTTGAATTTAAATTTATTAAGTGCTTATTTCTGCGCACTATTGACTCCTCACTTTATAAAAACTGGTCTGTGAACGTACAAATATTTGTGTACTTATTTAAGAATCGACTTACATTTAGATTTGAATTTTTTGTGGAATTTATTTAAAGTAAATTTTCTCATATGGGAATTAGAAAATTAGGGCCCATACCAAGTACGCACCTAACCAAGTAGTAAGTACCTTATTGCGATGGTTGATAGGTTCAGCCGACGCCGACCGCGAATCGTATTGCCGCGGGACAAGGTTCACGGTCGCGCAGCGTCGGCGGATATTTACTAACGCGAATATAATTCTGAGTACACCGTCACTCCATTATACCCAAAAAGTTGAATGTCATATCTCCCCAAAGTTACCATATCTATCTGTTCTTTTCCTACATTCTTGTTAGCTTTATATATAAAGTCGAATTTTTTACTAAAAAGTGCAAACTGACAGTTCGTAATGAGACTTTTCAATATAATGTTGCCAGCTTTTGATGATAGTGTTTTTATTAGCGATTATATCTAGTTCAGCTTTATTTTTCATAAGAACTGAATGAATTAACGAACCATGAAATAAACAAATATAGAAAAAAAATATGAGTTGAACTTAAGTTTACGGACTAAATATTTTTACCACAGCACTAATTTTACCCGACTGGAGAACAAGTTTTTCGAGTGCGTAAGTATGTATGTTTGTGTGTGTAATTATGTATATGACCTGCCGCCTAAGCAGCTTGACCTTGGTGGAGCGAAGGAGTAATTTAGTACCACCGACCCTCCACCACCCCAACGTTTCTCAAGCCAAACCCAATCGAAAAAAAAAACTTCTTGGCCGATTTTGATTTGCGAGGTTTGTATAGGGTGAACAATTTGCAGTCGGGTTATTTGTTTTTCTGTAATAACTTTTTAATGAAAAAGTGGCAAATTCAAATATAAATGTAGATGTAGTAATGTAGATATTCAAATTACCAATGAAACTGTACTAAAATTGTTACAACTCTTTTCTCTTCTTTGGGTGAAATGCAACGTCATTTTGCTCAGTTTAATTACAAATTCGACTTTACATCTACCCGTTCACCCTGTGACCCGTATTCCTCGACCTATAAGGCATACAATCGCACGTACCTGTTGTTTCTTCTGCATGAGCTTAGCTTTGTTCGGGTCGACGTGGTCGGCTTGCTGCGCCGCTTGCTCGAGCCGACGTCTCTGCTCGTTTTCAGAGTCCGCTTGCTATAATCATCGAGCATCACACTAATATTATAAATGCGAAAGTTTGTGTGTAAGTTTGTAAGTATGTAAGTGTGTTTGTTCCCGTTCAACTCTGTAACTCTCTGAACGGATTTAGATGAAATTTGGTATGGAGTTAGTTTACGGCCTCTTCACACTAATATTATAAATGCGAATGTTTGTGTGTAGGTATGTTAGTAGGTAAGTATGTAAGTGTGTTTGTTCCCTTTCAACTCTGTAATGGCTGAACGGATTTGGATGAAATTTGGTATGGAGGTAGCTTATTCCCTGGAATAACACATACTTTTATCCTGAAAATTTTAACCGTTTCTGTAGAATAGTGGGTGTAACCGCGGGGCGCAGCTAATAAGAAAATAAATCTTTTTGAAAATTGATTGCTGAAACCATTAACCGCTTAGAGTCACCTCAACATCATCATCCACAGCCGTCCTTATCCCACAGCTGGGTGTGGGCCTCTCTCTTGCTGTGCCACATAGTACTAGTCTAGTTCAGGGGCCGTATCCCGTAACTCTGGTGGCGATGGTCTTCGTTTTCTGCCGTATCCGTTCGTATCCTGCTCGCTCGCACGGTGCGAGTAAGTTGGCGCGAGTGGGACGACACGCGATGACCATTGCCACCAGAGTTACGGGATAAGGCCCCAGGTTCGACCCGCGACGGTGACGATATCGTCGACCCATCTCGCAGCTGGACGACCAACGCTCCGCCTATCTTGCCTCGGGCAATGGTTTTTCTTGTAATTTTTTTTTTATGGCTTTTATATGTCGGTCATTCTATGATGTAATTTGGAATTTAGAACGACAGTTTACTGTTAAAACAGAAGTAGTGTCAATGTCATTTTGTTGAGCGTAGCCAACGAAAGTCTCTGCATCAACTGGCATAATTTGCTTTCATCTGTCCGTATGTTGGTACTCGCGTACAGGTCGTATTTTCAACCAATCTTGATATTATAGATTTCTTTTTGTCGCCGGCTATTTTTGACTGGAATTCTAAAAGGGTTAAGAAAACCGGTTAAAAAAGCGCTATTTACCGGCCGAATTTGATAATATTTTAAATAAACATTCGGTACTCAAATCTAAACAAGAATTTCGAATATGAGCAAAATAGATAAAGAGGTTGTCAAGATATATGGTCGTGAAGACTCAGTTAAATTTTCCGAACTGAGACCTCACGAAGATATAAGGACGTGAGTCACGACCTTATATGTTCTTTAGCAAAATTCAAGTTTGCTTTGAGTTGGAAGCTGGACCCTTTTGGGGGAAATACTCCTCAAACCAAAAATCGCCGACGACAAAAAAAAATTAAATGTAATATTGAGGTTTTACTATGAAAACTGACGTGGTATTGATACATTTTGTTTTAATAACCGACTCAATTTAACGTGAGTCTTCCCGTTTTATTAAAACAAAAAATATTGAGGTTGTTCGCAGAACTAGTAGTTTCTAAATAGTATGTATTAGGGTACCTTGAACGCCCTCGTGAAGCGCACGAGTAGCGAGAAGAACGCGTTGGCGTCGCAGCCGCGCGGCGCCTCGCCGAAGTACTCCACGCACGTCGCGAACGAGTCCTGCGACAACACACACTCAATGTCAAACCCAGTGGTGCAGCTTGCCTTAGAAGGGCCCCGTATCAAAACTTGTTGGGGGGCCCAAATGAAGGGTCACTATTTAAAACTATTTAAAAAAACAACGTTCGGGGCCCCTGTAGCTCGGGGGCCCCGAACGTTGTTTTTTTAAAAATAGTTAAGTTAGTTAAGTTAAATAGTAGAACGTTGTTTTTTTAAAAGAGTTCCCCTGTAGCCCGGGGGCCCCGTATCATTGATACGGCTGATACGGCGGTAGCTAGGCCCCTGGTCGAACCCATCTATAACCAATCTGTAGTCTTTCAGCTGCATTATCGCGTCTTGTCACACTAATATTATAAATGCGAAAGTTTGCGTGTAAGTAGGTAAGTATGTAAGTGTGTTTGTTCCCGTTCAACTCTGTAACGGCTGAACGGATTCGAATTAAATTTGGTATGGAGATAGCTTACAACCTGGATGAACACATAGGCTTTATTATTATTATAAGTAATTTAGAAGTCATGCGAGATCAAACGAACATACATACATACATAACGATCAAAATCATAACCCTCCGTTTTGCTTCGCGTAGTCGGGTAAACAAGTTTAAAAATAAAAACGAACGTTAAAGTTAAAGAGTTTCTCTCCTATTCATATTGTACTAGCTGGGCCCCGCGGTTTCACCCGCTATTCTACAGAAACAAATATTTTCCCGGGATACAAGTAGTAAAGCATTAGTATGAAATTAGGGATAAAAGTAGTAAATAAGTAAACTATGTGTTAATCCAGGGCGTAAGCTACCTCCATACCGAATTTCATTCATATCCGTTCAGCCATTACAGAGTTGAACGGGAACTTACACGCAAACTTTCGCATTTATAATATTAGTGTGATCAATTCATCTGAAATATAAATGAAGATAAATGTCATTCACCCCCTAGAAAACGTATATAGAACAGCTGTTTTGATATAACCTCGAGAGTTTTGGCGGGAACGTGAAGAAATCATGTCGCGTCATTATATTATTTTCCATTACTTGTGTAATTTCAAGTGTTAATGTGTAAAAACTGTGAATTTTTACCCGTTATGTGTTCGTGAACATGCACGAGTGTTGGTGAATGGTATAATGTCGTGAAACGTGAATTTTCGTGTTGTTTCCAAAACTCCATAGAAGGCTCTAGTAAAGTTTTCACCACTTTACTGGGGCATGACTAGGACTTGACCGTGACTTGCTTTGCTCAACTTTGACAGTGACTATGACTTGTTTGATTATATCTAACTAAACTTGAGAATAAATATGTATACTTGACACTGGCAAATGCATAAGACGTGCGACGCCAAAATCCTCTTAGGAGGAAAAAGGAAAAAAAAAAAAAAACAACTTTTTTTTTTTTGCTATTTGAGTGTCGGTCCCAGCAGCAGCAGGCGGGTGGCGAGGCGCGTGGCGCGTGGCGCGGTGCCGTACCTGCGCGTGCTTGGTCTCGTGCCGCAGCCGGCGCAGCTTGTCGTGCGCGTTGTGCAGGAAGTCGCGCAGCACGTGGTGGGTGGCGGCGCCGCGCGCCTCGCACTCGCGCCGCACCGCCTCCATGCCTCGCTCCAACTCGCACACGTCGCTCACCACGTTCTCTAGCGACACTGGAAATTATACAATCATATTTTTATGATAAGATTACGTTTATTGCTTAGAACTGTGTACATTATACTGCATACACTATACTGTTACATTATATTGCATAGGTGTTACAATTTTTTTTTATTTTTTTTATTTAAAATATTGCTCCACGGACTCCGGGGTCCGTGCCATTTATCAAGTTTTACAAATATTTTATTTTAATTATTAATTTAGACACAACAGTTTATCCTATTGTTTTTAGTATTTTTATTATATTTTATTTGACCGAGCGAAGCGAAAGTCTCAGAGTTCACTGGGACATTTGTATGTATGTTTGTCCGATGATAACTTGCGAAATGTTGATCAGAACTTCATGAAATTTTGTAGGCAAGTAGTTCATTTCAATACAATTTTTAAGTTCGAATTGAATTATGTTATAGGGAAAATTAATTATGCAATGAATTTAATTATGTAATGACTTTATACGTAATTGACCCATATAAGATTTATATTTTTTAATGTTGTTGACTTACACTATTGAATTAGGAATTCCCTGTAAGGATAGTTGTAATTTGCATGAATAAATAAATAAATCTCTTTCGAAAAGGGTGCCAGTGAGCAAAACTCTATTTGACTCGAAAGCGAGTAAAAGTGTTTTGAATTTAGAACGAGTAGTTTGAGCGAAGTAAGTCAAGGTCAAGTCCAAGTCAATACCCCCAGAGAAGTGTTGGGAGATTATACTAGAGGTTTCTAAAGTTAAGCACGCAAAAAGTCACGCAGAATTTTCTCGCTAGAAGACTGACTGACAGTTATTAAGTTTCAACACTGTGTGATATAGGCACATCAGCCGACGCTGCTCGCCTATAAATAAATAAATAATTAAATAATGATGTAAAAACTTGTATCGGGAGTAAGTTTTTTTTTCTTGCGTAAATGTTTAAGTAATTAATTTATAATTTTTCTATATTTTTCTTCTAATTATATTGTACTTTTGGCTATCACATCTGTATATCTAAATTCAAAATATTGATTGGGCATAATTTTAACAACGTTGTGTAATTTTACAGGAGAGGCCATCGGCTCCTGAGACACAGTTTTTAACTAGTTTGGGAGACTTTGGATTCATCATAATTTGTGCCAACAATAAATGGTTAAATTTAATATATTTTTTCAAGACTTAACCACGCTAAAACAATTTCATTTAAATACCTCATTCTTTTATATCACTACTAGCTGCGCCCCGCGGTTTCACGCGCTATTCTACAGAAACCGAATATTTTTGCGGGATAAAAATGTTTTGTGTTGTGTAAAGAAAGCTACCTCCATACCAAATTTCATTCAAACCCGTTCAGCCGTTACAGAATTGAACGGGAACACACTTACATACTTACCTACTAACATACTTGCAATCTTTCGCATTTACAATATTAGCGTGTTTTTTTTTTATAAATGATTTGATTCGATTTTGGACATACCCTGCGCAGCTTTGTCAATGTACAGCAGTTCCGTGTCGAAGTTCATCAACTCCGGGAAGTTCTGTCTGACAGTAGCGACGATGTAATGTAGCAAAGACATCCTCTTGTCCGTGGACTTCGTGTCCATCAACGTGTCCAGAGACTGCAACTTGAAACCGTACGCGGGACCTCGCTTGCTGCTGTTCAGGTAATTCCCAAACGCCAATATAATTTCTAGGACGTTTCGTAGTTTTTGCGACGACTTCACCGATGACGATCCGGATATTATCGCGTGTATCTGAGGAGTTATCAGGTGGATGTTGTCGAAGAAGTTCCCCATGTAGCTCATTATCGACAGTTTCGCGGATATCCGTTCGACCTTCGTCAGTTGCATGAGGAACTTGTCTTCCTCCGTGAGAAGGTTGATGTTTTTCTTTTCCGCTACGTATTCCTTGTAGGCCTTCTGTTCGGCCTCGGTCGGGACCATCCGCTGGAGGATCTCTACGCTCTCTAAGGGTAGCTGTTTGAGGTCCAGGCTGTTGATGGCGGCGATCACTTTCTCGACGGGCGTGTCCAGTTTTCTTCGCGATATCGCTGTAATAGAAAAAGGGTTGATTGAAAATCGGTCGAATAAACTTTTTTTTTTAATACTTGGTTACAAGTAAACGGAAGACGCAGCGTAGGTAGGCCTCCCACAGTATCTGTTCGGAACAATTTAAATAGGTAAGTGTTTGTTTCTCTTTCACACAGAAACAGAGCGGATCCACGTGTTTCTTTTACATACACACAGTTTAAAACCTGGCGAGTGACATACTAGATTTTACCCAACTGACCAAGAAGGACGGTAATTTTTTTGGGGTGTAAGTAAGTATGTTTGCGTGTTCGTTACGTATTACCTCCTGTAGCCTAAGCGGCTTGACCGATTTTGATAAGTGAGATGTTTTTTATTTATTTATTTTTATTATGCTATGTTTGCCCCACGGTCTCCGGGGTCCGTGCCTTTTATCAATATTTCTTTTTATATTTATCAATTAAAACTGAATATAAAAACTAAAGATTTTTTTAAAGTGAGATGTTGTTGAATTCCTCTTTACGTCCGGAGTGACATATGCTACAATTTGCAGTCGGGTATTTTGTTTTTCTTTTAACAATTTTTTTATTTTATTATTTATTTATTTCTAGGCAAACTTAGAAACCAGACTCCAATTTGATTGTCGAGTCGGGCAGCGCCGCGCGCCGCAGGCAGTAAGCTCACCGATGTTCCTGAGGCGCGTGTGCTCGAGCAGCGACACGGTGTCGGGCTTCCGGAACCGCTTGCTGGGGAAGGAGGCCAGCGTGTCGGTGTCGCAGGAGTCGTCGCTGCCGGCGGCGCTGACGCCGCCGATGCGGAACTTCTCCTCGAACTCCGTGAAGTTTATCCTCCGCCGCGGCCGCTCCTCGTCCAGCTCGTTGAAGATCGTGCCTCGAACCTGGGGGATTCAAATGAAGATAAGCAAGGGAGAAGTGGTGTAACAACCGTTTTAGTAGTGGTAGGGCTCTCTTGCAGAGTCCGCCTGGGGAAGTACCACACCTTTGCCAGCTATTCAACCGCCAAGCAGTAGTGTGCAAGCATTACTGTGTTCCGAATTGAAGGGCAATGTTTCCAGCGTTATTACTGGGCATACAGAGATTTAACATCTAATATATCAGGGTGACGAGCGCAGTGCGTTGCCGCATGGTTATGAACTGTTTAAGTTCAAATTCTGGGTGGCACTGAATTGTTATGAGCAAGCGTGACGGTTAACATCAGGTGAGCGACTTGCTCGTCTCGTCACGGTGTACCAAAAAAAAGGTATATATAAGCAAAGTGACACTATTATTTTTATGAGAGAGTGTATGTTATTATTGTCCAAAAAATATGCGGGCGGAAAAAAAGTAAGAAAATCCATTGCTGACGTGTTTTATTTATTTCAATTACTGGCGACTGTAGTAATACAAAAAAAAAACCAAGGCTGCAAAATTTTACTATCCAATTGCTTTTACTAAACATTAATTTAAGAAAGAAATCATGTGCGCGCTAATTTCTTGCCTTTGTTTGGTTTATCTGAATTTTTATTTTGTTTTGTCTTATTAATTTTCATAACTACACTTATAAAGCACTGTCATCATCAGCCATAAGACGTCCACTGTTGAACATAGGTCTCCCCCTTAGAGCGCCATTTATAAAAGACTATGTACAGTGTACACTTCGAAAGAACGTGCGATTCCCAGCTCCGGGTACAAAATCTGAAAATGTTTTACCCCAACATTACTCATTACTTTAGTAAAGAGATTATAGTTTTTCTATGGTAAAGAGTAATGATTTGGAAACGTTAATTAATGTAAATCCGAGTATTGTACGTTTTGAAATCTTCTACACAAGTAATGATCTGAATCCTTTTTTTTTTCCAGACAAAAATGTACGCAAAATTACCCGGTATTCACTGTTAAAAATAACACTCAAGTCATAAATTACCTATACTGGCAACCGTTGATAAAGTTATGAAGTTACCAGTTATGAAGTCATACTCACTTGATTGGGCTTCAACGCGATCCAGTTCAACGTGGGCAGCTTGTATTTAGTGTCGACCTTCCTCTTTATGGTCATGGCGTCCGTGTGGTGAGGAGGCATCATGAGGCCGGGGGCGGGCGGCGCCGGCGGCGGGGGCGCCTGGGACAGCAGCGGCGGCGGGGGCGGGGGCGGCGGGCACGGAGCCGCGGGGGGCGCGGGGGGAGGCACCGGCGCGGGCGGGGGAGGAGGGGGGACGGGCTTGTGGGAGGGAGTGTCGCCGTTCGGCATGGGAGGAGAGGGGGATGACACGTGCCCGTTGGTCGTGACTCCGTTACCGTTGCATAGCGCGTGAGACGATATGGCACCCACTGGAAGAGTAATTTAAATTTTACAACACTAACAGCATAGGTATTTGCAACTGTCAAAGTGGCGCTAGCCTAGCTTGTTCCCAAGGAAGAAAGTGCACGGCTTAACAAATTTCAGTCCGATAGTTGGGGACTAATTGGGAGGATTTCTAATTTTCTAATTCCGTGCACCAACAATTTCCGATATTTCTATATTCTACTTTGATCCTTTACTATTTACAGTTGTGACCTTTCTGTAAACCCTATTGGTAAAAGATCCATGCTTATACGATCCTATGGGAATTTGACACAACGACACAAAAAAACACCAATCATTTTTCTAAATTACGTTTAAAACATTGGAAAAATCTTTAAAAAAAGTGCTATCTGTTAAAAGTTTCTACTGACCATCGGAATTCAACACCAGAACACAGTGGTTACAGTTAAAGGCAACATTTTATATCTGCAATACGCGGATGAAAGGACTTCAAATTATTTGGTCTAAACATCAATTAATGTCCCATAATCCTCACGCTTCGCAGGCAGCACGGGAATTGCAGAACACTCTCAGTTTACTAAAAGGACGCTGCTGCCCGCCCTTCGGTGGTTCTGGTCGCAGTTTTAGAACATATACCCGGGTCCATTAAGAATAGGGTATACCGCCGTCTCGTCCTTACAAAAAACGTATTCTGATACCCACCCCTAAACGTTATCCGATTTCGATGATTTATTTATATATTATCTACACCGTGAAACTATGGTTGTATGTTTGTTTTTTTTAAATATCGCAATGTCTTCGTTGTTATAGACAATTAAAGTCACTATTTTTTTGCGTCGAAAATACGACAAAGAAAACTAGCTGTTATTAGAATACCATATATTTTTTTAAAAAGCAAAACATTGCGGCATAGATAAGTAATATAGTTTATCCAAGCCATTGACACAAATAATAAAAGATTTTGTTAAGATTTATGGGATGATAACAGACTACCCCCGAAACGCTAATTTCATCAAAAAGTTAGGAAAAACTTTCTATTTACCACGCACGAGAAACAGAGCGACAGCTATACAATTTCAAATATCGAATGCGCTAAAACCTCGCGGAATAACTATCCTTTTAATGAGTAACAGAGTATACTTACTGGAAGCACCCCTGGGCAGTGACTTAGTGAGGGACTCCAGCTCCTGCACCTTGGACTCCAACATCGACTGCCTGTTCCGAGAGTCCTGCTGCGCCCGCCTCAGTGTCGACACCTGGCAACGATATCAGCATTTAGCTAAACAGTTGTAAAGTATATTTATGACTACCAGTTTCGCATTTATATTTTACGCATTAAAATTATTATTTAATGAGAATTAAAATTTATATTACAATACTTTACATGCAAAACAAATGTCAAATGTACTTAAATAGACAGAAACTTTTTATTGCGTACCCCAGAAAACCAACACATACAGAAAAAACTTTTTAAATAGTGCCACAAGAAGCGGCATTATCGCCGAAAGCGATCTCTCCCAGGCAACCGTCGGATGGAAAGAAATTACCATATTAACATAGGCGGCGGTATTAAAAACACTTTAATGATAATATTTACTTACTTTTATGACACGTAATATTATTAAAAGAATGCCAAAAAACCCAACTGCGAAATGTAGCATATAACACTCCGGACATAAGGAGGAATCCAGCGACACCTCACTCGTCAAAATCGGTCAAGCCGATGTATTTATTGCATACCTCTTCAACGACTTGTCTCCTCGCCTCAGCGAGCTGGTCCCTCTCTTGCCTGACTTGCGCAAGCTCCGACTCTAAGGTCGCAAGTTTCGCGATGGCTTCCCTTTCAAAAGAGGCCAAACGTTCGTGCGCCTGAAACAACAGTCGCAAACTTAGAAAATAAAGATGATTGTACAAGCAATATGATCAATGGAAAAACAAAATACCCGACTGTAAATGTAATGTAAAGTCACTCCGGACCACAGATCAGACAAGATACCGCATTACGAGATTCGTTGTTCCTACAAAAAGTCACCAAAGTTTGAGGCGCGGCGCGGGTTGCGGGAAGTGCGACCGAGGGTTCTCATTAGCTATCTTAAGGTTACGCCTACTCGCGCGTAACAATAGACCTTACCCTTGGGAAGTAGGGAAAAAAGGAAAAATCTTTCAATAGGTTGGTATAAATAGTTCAATGTACTAAGTCCAAAGGCACGCTCTCTATCTTCCAATCGGTTAGTGTCCAAAATGCGCCATCAAGCTCAAGCAAAAACAACAGCGCTAATAAAAACCAACACGGCACGAAGTAACTATATATTTGTGCCGTGTTGGTTCTCATTATCGATGGCGTTGACCACGCCCAGTACAGTAGGATTCAAACTTTATGGCGGCTGTGAAATAAGAGCGAGACACTCCACAATAGCAAAAAAGTAGTTGTGCGCAGGCGTTGGAGAAGCCGATAGAGGGCTGAGCCTCGATCGTAGCTATCTTCACAGCCGCTATAAAGACTGAGTCATTCTGTATCATATTTTTAGGTAGTGTCAGGTCAGGCCCATCGAGATGTACACTAACTAGTAGTTCGCGCCGAACTGAGACCTCGCGACCCCTAAATCTTCACAACTCCTGGACCGATTCAGCTCATATTCGAACATAAAAAATTGTATTGAAATGACTTGTCTACAAATTTTCATGAAGATCGGATCAATGGTTCGCATGTTATCATCGGAAAAATATACACACAAACATACAAACACACTTACAAATGCCGATTTGTCCCAGTAAAGTCTGAGACCTTCGCTTCGCTCGGTCAATTATCGAAGCGGGCACTAAATTGGTTGATCATGGAGAACATTATACAACTTTACTGCAAGCAAGTGGTAGAAAGATAAGACAACTCAATGTCAAAGCAAATTCCTATCCCGAAGGTCTGAACACTAATTACATCACTAAACATAGACTCAAAAGATCGGGAGAAAACGTTTATCACGTTTTTTTTTTTTGTGTTTTTTTCTGAATATTTATGTATTTTTAAATACGGTCTACTCACATGTCCTAACTCGTCTTCCAATTCGTTAACCTTCTCCAGAGCGGCGGTCTTCGTCTCGCTGTCCTCCATGAGAGCAGCCACGTCGAACACGTTGTCTAAATACGCTGATATTTGGACCTGGAACATCAAACACGTCTAAATACGCAGATATTTGAACCTATAAGACCGAACATGTAGTCTTAGTACGCTGATATTTGAACCTAGAAGACCGAACACGTTGTCTAAGTACGCTGATATTTGAACCTAGAAGACCGAACACGTTGTCTAAGTACGCTGATATTTGAACCTAGAAGGCCGAACAAGTTGATGATACTAAATACGCTGATGATGTCTTTTTCTGTGTAATTTGTCTAAATTAAGGACTTCAGAATTGGCTCTGAAATGCAATAATACATAATATCATCACATTTTGTTGTGCGTTGAAATTGAAATATTTCTGTATGACGTGTTAATCACAGACAATACAATTTATACAACAGATCCGTTTTGGTTGAATCGTCTTTCAAATGCATGAACATGAAAATAATAAAAAATTACCTTGAGGGTAGACACGAAAATATGATGTTGCGTTCTTATATAAAGTTTTCCACCACTCAGATCCGAATCTCTAATTTTTTTTATAGGTATATATATATATATAGATACCGCATTACCGAGATCGATGTTCCGACAAAAACTCACCAAAGTTGGAGGAAAGCGCAGGTTGCGGGGACTGTGACCAAGCATTCTCAAAGGTTACACCTACTCGCGCCTAGCAATTAACCAATGAGAGTAAATTTTTAGGTGAAATTTGATCGCTGCGTGTTGCTCTTCGAGCTCTTGCATAAGATGCATCCTTTTTGCACGCTGTAACTGGATGTATGCTGGTTTACCTGCAGGTCGTCGCTCTCGCAAAGTCTCAGCCGTTCCAGGTACTCGTCCAGTTTGAGCGCCGTGAACTCGTACTGGAGATGTACCCGGAAGTTCATGTCTTCCACAGAGTGCACGATTATGTTCACAAACTGCATGCACGCCACCTGGAATCACATTTACGGATTAAAAATCAGATATAAAAACCGTATTATGTGAAAGAGCCTATGCGTAAGAAGAAAGTAAATGTCAAGATGACGGCTGACAGAGTGTAGTGGAGAAAGAAAACGTGCTGTGCCGAGCCCACCTAGTGTGGGATAAAGGTAGGAAGATGAATGCCAGATAGAAAAACTGAACTGTGTGAAAGAGGATATAGATATAGACTAAGGAGGAGATAGAAAAGAAACGTGCTGCGCCGAACTCGCCTAGTGGGATAATATTAGAGCAGGAAGATGAAAGTCAGATAGAAAAACTCCATACTTGCCTATTATCTTTCTTACGTCTACATTGATGTCTGTTCTTCTGTGGTGCCATATTCTAAACTAAAACGAACAGCTCTAAAATTGTTGTCATACCTTTCTCACTTATTGAAATAAAGTACTGTGAGATAGGTTCAGTTTCGTGAGTGGTACAACAGACTGGACGCCATTACATAATTCCGAAAATGTCTTTGAAAACACAATCGTTAGAAAAATTTGACACTGGCTAAGTACAGTGTGTAGCCAAAATAAAAGAGAAAAAAAAAATCGTCAAACAGCCTAAAACATGTCACTGGGGCACAGAATAAAAATTATAGTACAAGAACAGTAACATCACTCAGAATTAAATAGAGACTCTCGAAAGGTCGCAATAAAGTTTAGTTTAACTCGCACAGCGAAGCGACTACCTACATAATATCTTTGTTAAAATCTAAACCGTACACAGACTGATCAGAGTGAATTTAAAAAGCGAATAGAAGTAAAATAAGCTTACCATAAACTCTATATGGAAGTTGTCGTAGTTCATAAAGTAGTCCATGAGCGTGTGAAACCTCCTCGGCTCTTGCACAACCTCCTTGAAGTTGTCGAACGCTGACAGGATGATCTGATGGCCGCCCTTTACCAGGCAGATGGCCGCAAGCAGTTCGAGTACTAACGCCTTGGTGCGAAGCGAGTGATGGACGAGCGAGAGAGCGATACTGTTGATGGCTTCTCGGTGCTGGATTACCATATTGAAGCCATACTGAAAAAAGAGACAAAAATCAAGCATCTGTTTACTGTTAAATAATTTTCTTTTCAAATCCATCTCCTATCAGCGATTGACTGTCACGAATGAACTGAAGTTGGACACTTGCGCAGAACAGGACAGTCACAGTGTTCAGGGTGAACTTTGCTTGAAGAACTCGGGAAATTCCCATGCAAATCAAACTATTTACCATGTTGTCAAGAGATAATCAATGTACTTTTGATGATGCTGTTCATTGTGCATCTATTATAATGGCAAATATTCAAAAGACGTATCGGAACTTGTCTTCTTCAATATCCACGATGGCAAAGAGACGGCGTGTCTTTGTACGCTCATTAACTGAAGTGATTCGACTTTGACGGACGGACGGATTGTGAGAGTGAAATCCTTCGTACATTGATGCAAGCTTGAATGCACAGCTGACTTCCTACCATTGCACATCATTACGACTTCCTAATCCGCTTCAACGAGCTTGTATCCTATAGGCAGTGATTATTAGACGCGTAAGTTACCAGTCAACTGCAAGATTTCTTCAAAAAAAGTATGGCATTTTTTTTCTACTATAGTCATTTTTAACTTACTGAGGTTTACCCAATTTTAGGACAAAAAGGCCCTTCTAGCTTAGTTAGGTTACCTCCTAGCCAAGTTCGATTCCCGGTCGGACAGCCTTTACCATCGACATCTTTGTTCCGACAAAAACGTGCCAAAGTTGAAGAAAGCGCGGATTTTTACTATAGGTGTATTTTGCCTATGATTTTGCCCAATGCGTGGAGCGCTTCGATCGTCCTGAATGCGAAATCTATATAAGTAAGTAATATGTTTTTGAAAGTTCACCTACTTTGTTGTTCATAATGGCGCGCATACACATGATGCAGACGTGTATATCGTCGGTAGAGGCTCCCATGTTAAGCTTGGCAGCGTGTCGTGTTCTCCTTCGGGCCACGGCTGGGCTGGCGGCGCATTCCGCTTCGGAGTCCGCGGAGCGCGCGCGGCGCCGCCACGTCGCGGTTAGCGTGCTCCGATCGTCTGCGGGTCCGCTGCATTCCGAGGTCGTTGTGTTCACTGTAGAACATAGATCCAGGTTTTTTTTAAATTCCTCTTTGTTTTGCGTTTTACCATATCTTGCCTGATGGTCAGCTATGAATTGGTAGGATAGATCACGCTTAACTAGAAGGTAGCTGGTTACTCCATATTTGAAGAATATTATACATTGTAGTTTTTGGAGAAACATAGACTCTGGTAGTGAGTTTCATATCCTCTCTATGAGTTTAAAGAATGGTCTTATAAAGTGATCCCAAAAAGTACTATAAAATGTCACAATTTTAGTTCGGGGCCAAAGTACTTGAGAATAAAGGTGAGATAATACAAAATGCTTCTTTTGGCGTCCTGTTTGCCTTGTCAGGACCCAGCATATTGAAGAGTAGACGATGGGTTTATCGAGCCCACGAGTCACCGTTCGGTTAGATCGCAACCGTTATCTTGAATGTTTCATCGGCGACCATCCTGGCTTAATTGGTAGCGCATCTGTCTAGCTGGAGGACCCAGGTTCACCTCCCGGCCGGAATGCTTGAATGATGAGTTTTGTCCATGTTTGTGTGTGTATTCCATGGCATTCCCAAAACAAAGAAACCTAGTGGGAGCTATGAATGTGCTCTTGTTATTTATGTATCTCGGAGCCCTAACTTGTCACCCCAGCTAAGAGACTATACCTTGGTTGATCCCGTCACTGGAGTGGCTCTTCGCGAGCGCGATTCGCTGCTCGTGCCGCATCATGCTGAGCCTGAAGCTCAAGTAATCTATCAACACGTCCAGACCCTGGTTCTGTTCGTTCAGGAACTCTCGCACCCATCTGGAAACGAACATGTTTGTAAAAATTTGCTAAATTTTATAAATGTAATATGTAAGTTTTATAATGTGTGATAATGTTGTATACAAATTGAGAAATCAAGTCGCAAATCTTTAATCTCGTATCAATATTGGGACATATTGATTTATCTTATGTATTGCGATTCATTTTAGACCGGTATTTTTGGCTTATTTCGTCTTGATCCCATGACGTCATTTTCTTGAATCAACCCACTTTATATTTATTTATTTATTGAGATACGCCAACAGTGAACATATTTTACATTCTTATAACATATTTCTACGTAAGTACATGAAACTGATGTGATCACCCTTTATAGGCATATACAACATTCGCCATAAATAGTGATTTTATAGGACTCGTCCCTTTTCTCGATCAAACTCTCTCTCGTTTTTATTAAAGCAACTTTTTTAACTTACTCTATGTGATTGGTTCGTAATGATATTTCCAGATCCCTGAGCACTTGTGTGGATGTGGAGTCGCCGACCATTTTCCTTTTCTGAAATTAAAGATAAAACATTTAAATTACCAAGATGACATAAAATTACAGAGTTCCGTCGTACAAGAATTTCCGTGCATTATTTTTAATCAGTATAATTTTGCGTTTGACCACATAATGATGTATGCGTTCTAGGATGGACGTTTAGTCTTAAATAAAAATCAAAAGTATGATGATGAACATTTCTCAAATTCCACATTTATTGAAAAGTAAGCTTAACATTGTAGGTCTGGGAGATCCAGCGAAAACACTGACTTGTTTCTGAATTCAACCTAAAAATAATCAGCGAAATTCAACCTTTGCAAACGTGCAAGATCATTCTGCATTCCCAAAGATGATCACGGAGCGATATGGAGAGAAAGTTCGGAGATAGCGAAGCTCAGAAATTCTAGATAATATTAGCGTGTGTCCTTATACGTTAGACAAACACACGTCTAGCGGCGGTAGAGAACGCCCACCACGAATGACTGGCGCAAGTTAAAAAGAGGCAAGGGTTTTTTGTTCTTTAATTTCTCATTAAAATGCGTCTCTGGGCTTCACATCATCTCAGACTCCTCTAAGTCAAATTCTTGGCTATGGGTGCCTCTTTAAAAATTACCTGTATGTATTAGTGTCCGTAGGTATTGGTTTTTAGATAAAATAAATAGATAAAAATATATAAGATAATTACTATAAAGTATGGGATTGAAGATAAATTCGTACTCTCTGCATCGGCATTTTAACATCCCACTGCTGGGACATCGGCCTACACTCGAAGGGAATATTAGACCATATCCACCGCATTGGCTCGGTGATGGTTAGCGGATTCACATACGCCATCGAATTTCTTCTTTTTAAATTCGTACTGCTTATAAACAATTAAAAATAAAATAAGTAACGTAAATAAAATATAACATGACTATTCCCGTTTTATAAAATAACATTTTTAAATAAGTTTATGTGTATTTTTCCTCAACCATTTCACCACTAATGGGCACATGAAATAACTATATGTCAAGGCATTAACGGGGGCTTACTAACATAAATAATATTCCCGAAATTAATGACTGCCATAATGAACTGCGACATTTTACCAACCAACAAGGAAGGTAATTAAATGCCACATACTCAAACGTTATACATATTTTGGTATTTTTAAGTCAAAAGTGAAGCACTTATATTATCTACTCTCCGGAATCTGAAAACAGAGAGGCATGGAGCATGGAGAGGAGATCTCTCCATGCTGTTTTCACGGAGAGGAAATAAGAGGACAACTTTTCCGTCTAATAATATTTTTGAGAATTACGCTTTTGTAGAATTTGAGACTCGCCATTTTGAGAATTGTTCCCTTTGACACTCGGTTGTCATTTTGAGAAATGGGCATTGAAAGAGATTGAAAGAACTTCTCATGCCTTGTACCAGGATAAAAATTAACCACGACATGAGCGGTCGTATGAGTCATAAATTATCATTGTGCCCGCAATGAGAGCAAGGCGCGACCTTTCGGAGCCGACCCTGGCGTGCTTAGCCTGGATTGGTTAGTGAGATACCTGCTACGTAGGGAATTGGAGAGTGCCTCTCTAGACAACTCTGTATTTTGAGGCGGAGAACTCTTTCTATACCTCAAAATACGACATGCTTGATATTTATCCGACTGCCCAAGAAGAAAGGTTTTTGGGGTGTATTCATGTGTGTATGTTCCTATTATTACCTCCTGCAGTTTAAACGGCTTTACCGATTTTGACGAGTGAGGTGTCGTTGGATTCCTCTTCATGTCCAGAGTGTGAAAGGCTTTTGTAATTTAATGTCACATAGTTTTTTTTTATTTTTATAAAATGGAAGTAGCATACGTGCATGCGGGCCACGATGGTAAGTGGTCACCGCAGCCTGCAACACGATAGTACAGTGAGGCACTGCCGTTGCGTTGCTAACTCTTCAGGGCTAAAGATTCTCTTTACATTGCTTTTGAGGCAACTCAAACTTTCGCCCCGCGGCAAGGCGACGAACCCCCGAATACTTAAACGTTTGTTAACTTTGACAACAGATTAATTCTAATCCTGCCTGTGTCTGACACTAAGCAAATGACAAATAATATAATGGCAACAATAGACTTAATCTGTCATCAAAGTTAACTAACGTTTCAGTATTCGGGGGGAAGTGTTGCGCTATTTCGAATTAGTTTGAGAAGTACGATACTAAAATTAATAAATGATGTAGACGTTTTGCAGTTGGGTATTTTGTTTTTATTTTATTAATATTACCTTGCCACTTAATTAAAAAAAAAAAGATTGAACTCTTGAATCTTGCTTGAGCCGAGCGGGTAAGCGCAGTTTATTTTGTCAAAGGTCGTTTGAAAGCCACAGTTTTTTGTTTAATGGCTTTAAAATGATATATTAGAATTTCGATGAGTTTAAATTCTAATATATCATTTTGTCAGAAAGTTTCTCAAGATCTCTCCATCGCCATCCGCTATTAATCGAAAACCAATCACAGGCAAGTGCACTGTGTAATTATGCACATATAATCTCCAGGGGTCTACAACCTCGGGGTCAGATCTTGAAAGACCCATAGTTTTATTCTAATCGAGAGACCCTTGGGCTATTCCGTATAAAGCATCTACAATACGACTAATCTACACGTAGAGTTGTGCGGGGAGCCACTATTGTATTTCCTGAATAAAAGTGACAACCGCCCGTAGATAATTTTTGTTTTCACATTTGGCCACCTTTAGAGAATTTAATTGGTCGGTAATCGAAAATGTCCCGTTAACAGTCAACTAATTTGTATTTATTTGCTAACGAATCGAAACTGCGGTTGAATTTTAGAGAAAAAGTACTTCGAAAATGTTATTTCAAGCATCGAAAAACTACATTTGTGTCAGTGAAGATAAACAAGATGCCTATCAGCGAAGCCCATTCACAAATCACTCCACACTCACACAAGAAGCTTTAAAAATTGTATTTTAATTCCAATTTTATTTTAAATAATTTTAATTCATTGTCACATTTATTTCTGGTCATCATAACAGGGGGAGTACGAATCTCTGAAATACAAGCTTTAGCTTAGTTCAGAGATCCGAAGCCCACATATCTTCAAGGTCAATGTTGGGAATAAGGAAATTTTGTATTTGTATTTATAAAAAAGAAGCTAATTTTGCCAGTTAGAGCAGAGAATTTGTTCGCTTCGCTTACTTTGTCAATAAATAAATTTAAAAAAGCGTAAGCAACATCACTTAGCTTGCAGAATACACAAACAGCAGTCCGATATGATTCATAAACTCAAATATGTAGTTATGATGAAATTGGTCTAGGTCATACACTCATGCATGACCAGAATCACAGAACTGTAATGACGTTTTGGGAATAATAATGACTGTGAGGATACGGAACAATCCAAAAATATAACAATATTTTCATACGTCATTCTGATACTTTATTGTTCGCTATCTTTCCTCATATGACTGTGGAAAGTGTGATGTAACTTCGACCACAACCGTTGCACTGGATCACAAATTACTTCATGTAGATACCGCATTGCGAGGTCTTGCGGGAATGGAAACAAAACCCATTGGTTATCTCAACGTTACTACCTGCTTCCCTACGTGCCTACTTGCACCTAGCAATGCACCAATGAGGGAGAATTTTACAGATGTATTTTCTCGTACATACTCTTGCTCGCGTGAATGGGGAGTCTATAGGGGATAATCTTTGCACAGGAGTCATATTCCCTGGCGTATATTGGTGTCGTGAATTCCCGTTTTCCCGCAAATTACTTTGTTGCCACTGATTCATGTCTCGATTCAGTGGGTTTCGGATTGTTTAGACGTCTTAGGGTCGTAGGATTGATTTACAATAAAATTATGTCATACAAAGGGAGTGTGGACCCGGGCTCGTTCTATAACTACAACCAGAACTCTTCTTAGAAAACGGCGAGCGTTCTGCGATCCTCAAGCCGCCTGACAAGCGAGGGGATTATGGCAACCCACCCGTTTTCTACAGGGCCTTTGTGAAGCAGTAAACGTCTTCTGGGTGATGATGATGAGGGAGTGTTAGTTCTTCTGCTAAGACTTCACACAGAATACATCCACTATAGGTAAAACGAAATCATCACCATGTCTTAGAAATAAATCAAAATGTAATTTTGCGCTGTAATTATTGGGAAAGCAAGACTCGATGTGAAAGGGACTTGATATAGTAGTATACCCAGGGCGCGCGGACGGGGCGCTGTGACACAAAAATGTATGGCGCTCTATGAAACGAAATACAACAAGCGCCCGCCGCTGTTCTTTACAGCGCCATACATTTTTGTTCGCGCCGCTGTTCCCTTACACAAGTATTATTATTAAATAATAAAAACAAAAAGCCCGACTGCAAAATATGGTCAGCGTATGTATGACCACGGACATAAAGAGGAATCTAGCGATATCCTCACTCGTAAGCTGGGTTGCACAATAATCCCAGTTAAAGTTACTGTTGTAGTTAGATTAACTATAACTTTAACCTTAAACATGAAGTTTAGCCGGCATGTGTTATCCGTCATTTTGACCATATTTAAATTGTTGCAACACATTTTTCTGCTTAACGGGAGTTTTAACTGCAGTTGTGACTGTAGTTTAAAATTATCTTAGATGGTGCAACCCGGCCTTAGAAATTACTGAAAAATTTAAGCTAAAAGGTACCAGTTGCGTCAAATGATGTGCGGAGGTCTTTTTTTGCGTCAAGCTATGCTCTAGAACTTTTTTTTTTCTCTTATGTTTTGGCTCCACACGTTGTGTATTTAGCCAGTGTCAAGTATTGTAATATTTCAAGTGATGTCAAAAAATTCATGACTAAAATAAGTCTCAGTCATAGTCTAAGTCAAGCAAAGTAAGTCACTGTCAAGTCCACGTCATGCCCAGTTTCATAACATTATACTATAGACCAACACTCGTGCACGTTCACGAACACTTAATGGATAAAATTGACTGCCCCGGTGGCTCAGTTGGTAGTGAACCTACCTTCTGTGTTTGGGGGCGTGGGTTCGATCCCATCTAGGACAAACATTAATGTGATGAACATTTGTGTTTGTTCTATTTCTGGGTGTTAATATCTATATAAGTATGTATTTAAAAATATATATGTACGTATATCAGTCTCTGGCAGCCATATTACAAGCTTTGCTTAGGTTGGGGCCCGACGACCGTGAAAAAAAAATTTAAAAAAAAAAACACCTTTTTTATACATTAACACTCGATATAACACAAGTTTTGGAAAATAATAGAATGACGCGACATGAATTCTTCACGTTCCCGCCAAAACTCCGCTCTAGAACTTCTTTAGTTCGATTCGTCAGCGAGACTCGCAATCCCGACGGATCCCATAAAAACCTACGACACGAGTGTAAAAAAACGTTCGGATTGTGGTACCGAGACTGATCAATAATTACAATAGCAGTTTACTTTTTGTCGGATAGCAAGTTGTAGATAAGTGGTATAAGTCGATCAGTCGTAATCACTTCGTATTGTTGGGACAGCTGCGGGGCGCGGGCCGTGTTACTTGCGTATTGTTACTGCGATGAACTAGATCTATAATCAAGAAAACTGATAGCTTTTTATTGCTTTTAAAACCTAACCATATAAATAGAGCTCAACGATGAAAAAATAAAGTCCGTTCGTAAATAAAGAAGCTCCTGTTAGATAGAGAGCGTACTATATTGAACGATGGTTTTCTCGTGACCTAATCAACCTTTTAAAAGAAAAGCTTAAATATAGAAATAAACTTAAAAAATTCAACAATAATCCCCTAGATAAGTTATCGTATGAGTTAGCTAAGAAACGTTCGGAATGGCTCATGACTTCTTGCTACAATACCTACATAGCTCGTCTTGAATGCAATATGCGTTCTAACCCTAAACTATTTTGGTCCTTTATTAAAAATAAAAAAAAAAACCACAGCCATTACCCAGCACTAATGACTTTGGGCGACAGGAGTGCCTCTAACGGGGAAGATATCTGCAATCTGTTCGCCCAGAACTTTTCTTCTGTATACAACCGTTCCGCTAGTGGCCCGCCGCCTGATAACAGCATTCCTGTTCCCAAGACGACAAATAGCTATCTCACAACTGTCCAATTTAAAGATGATCAAGTATTAAAGGTGTTGAAGAGACTTGACATGTACAAGGGAGCTGGATCTGATGGAATCCCGGCAGTCTTTGTAGCTAATTGTGCCTCAGCGCTGGCGCACCCCCTGCGCTTAATCTTCAATAAATCGCTGAATACTGGTATTTTTCCTTCTGATTGGAAAGTGGCGTTGGTTGTACCGTTGCACAAAGATGGCCCTAAGGAACTCGTTAAGAACTATAGGCCTATTTCCATACTGCCTGTTTTTGCTAAGATATTTGAGCAAATGGTATATCCCATTTTGTCATGGCATTTTAAACGCATAATCGGTCCGCGGCAGCACGGTTTTGTAAAAGATCGGTCGACTGCGACTAATTTAGTCTCTTTCATTAACGCCATTTCCCTGGAGGTGGACGGACGCTCGACTGTTGACGCAATATACACCGACTTCAGCAAGGCCTTCGATCGTGTGCACCATCAAATTTTACTCCAGAAACTTTCTGCTGATGGTATTGCAGAGCCCTTCCTGAGTTGGTGTGCTTCTTACCTGACTTCTAGGGAGTCAATGGTTGTGGCTAGCGGCTTCTCGTCTGACAAGTTTCTTGTGCTTTCAGGGGTTCCGCAAGGTTCTCACCTGGGCCCGCTGTTTTTCAACATATTTATTAATGATATTGGAGACTGCTTTCAACACTGTAATTACTACTTGTTTGCAGATGACTTAAAATTATTTAGAGTCGCTAACAGTTCTACTGATTCGAAACTCCTACAATCCGATCTCGACCGTCTCGGGTCGTGGTGTCGATCCAACGGAATGGATCTCAATGCAGCTAAATGTTATTCGATTCATTTCTCTAGGAAAACAAAATGTAGTCATAACAAGTACAAAATTAACAACGTCTTGCTTAGTGAACCAGACAGTATTAGAGACTTGGGAATAATCCTGGATAGTAAATTGAGACTTAATTTACACATTGACAACATATGTTCGAGGGCATCTAAGTCTCTTGGATTTGTACTACGTAACTGCAAAGACTTTAAAAGCCCTAAGACTAAGATTATAATATACAATTCTTTGGTTCGTGGTTGCCTGGAATACTGCAGTGTAGCCTGGAACCCATTTTACGATATTTATGCAAGAAGGCTAGAAAGTATACAAAAACGTTTCCTATGGCACTTAGCTTTCTCATGTAATATAGCAAAATCTATAAGAAGATACTCCGACAGGTTGAAGTATTTCCGTATGGACTCTCTCTCAAATCGAAGACGCATGCTTGACCTCCAGTTTTTATTTAAACTTGCTAATGGGTTGCTTGATACCCCGGAATTGTTATCTCTTTTGAACTTCTCTGCGCCATCGAGATCAATCAGGGCCTCTCGTCTTAAACTTCTGAATTCTTCCAAATGGAAAACTAATCTCGGTAAAAATGCTCCTATTAACAGACTTGTCAACGAGTTTAATGTTTTCTCCCATGATAAAGACATTGACCTGTTTTCTGGCGGCGCAGGTAAGTTTAAGTTATCGATTCGCAGTAAATTGTCTTGTATTGGTAAAGAGTGATTATTGTTATTTATTGCTTTTTCTGTAAATTCTAGCTTATTCACACTCTACTACGTATACTTTTATAAATTTATTTTTAAGTCGTAGACTGTTAAACTCGCTTCTTAATATCATGTAGTCTGCACCTATAATTGTGGTGACGTTTAGCCTGTTTCCACTGCTTGCTTCCTTCTTTGTTACAACGACGTACATCATGTTGGTGTCTATTAATAAATAAATAAATAAATAGATGCAGGAAAGTTACGGAGCATTGCCAAAAACTTTAAACTCCTGTAATTGTAACTCAGAGCCCGTACCGTGACGTGCGTGTTGTACGCGGTACGTTGAACGTAAACCAAAAAAAAGGGTATCGCAGATAATTCATGTCCTGTATAGCCCTGTACAAGCACTTAGTCCTTCAATAGCTCACGAAGAAATCAATTTGACATTCAAGTTTATGAATATTGGCATTTGCAAGTCTTACATTCCTAACTAATATAATAATTCAGAGGAATATAGCCGCAGTCGTATCAGGACCAATAAAGCTGCGAGGTATACAAATGAATACGTGCGTCTCAAGGAAATAACTTCGCTTGCGCGATTCTGAACTCCCTGCATTACAAATGTCAGTCCATACAAACCGTCAAAAAAATCACAAAAATGGATCAACGCCATCTAGCGACCTTCCTATAGGAAGCAACTTTGTCTCTTTGTCTGGATGTTTGTCGCATTATCACGGCTAAACAGCTGAACGGATCTTGATAAAATTTGATAAGGAGTTACAGTATATCACTTTTTTATGTCCACGCGAACAAAGTCGCGGGTAACTGCCAATATAAAATAAACACAAGTCCGCACCGATGTTAACTCCTTATTTCGTAAAGACCTGCGAATGACACCGTCCCACGCAGCCCGTGGCTGCATTTGGATCTGATGTCATCGTATTATTACGGTTATCATATCACACTCATGTTTGCGAAGTGGAACAGTTAAAGTTTCTTATGGTTTGAACTGATTTTGCTCTAGAAATCCGGAAAAACGGAATCAGAAACGACCAGGGGGCTTATCCTCTAACTTTGAAACGTTCGTGATTCTGATTGCGAGCATGCCATCTCGCTCGTACCAAGTTATTCACACTATGCGCGGTCCCGCTCGCGCAACTCTCGCTATCGCTTTCAGACCCACAGCACGGTTATTGACCGGTTAAACCTGGCTCTAGAGACGTGACATATTATAGAACCGAACTGTACAAAACGGTGGGGTCACATTCCAAAATTTGTTGTCTCGGTCGGTCAAGTCCTCTATTCTGATCTCAGTTGGACAGGATTCGATTCGAGATCTATGCTCGTCGTCTCCGGCCATCCTAAGAAGAAGAAAGACGGAGAAGAATAGTGCTGATCACGGATAGAATTCTTTCAAACTGGGATTGGAATACAGGACCTGATCGAGCAAGATAACAAATTTTAGAAGGTGACCAAACCGCTTGTAGTTAGGTTCTATAAAATGTCACGTTTTCAGAGTCAGGTCAGGCAGTTTAGTTATTACTCTGCCAGTCACTCTCCAATTCAAGTTTACTTGCCTACCGTCATCCAGTCGAAAATGTATAGCGGCACAAGTAACGGTAGCCATATTTAAGAACCAATTTCCGTTCCAGGCTAAGCGAGTACCATTTTCGACCACACCGTCATCTAACAGCGAGCTGTGGTCAAAGGCTGTTAAACATAAAAGACTATTCCGTTCCAAGACTAGCGAGCAAGCTTTCAATGTAACGTTTGCGATTTCATCCTCATCCTCTTAAAGTCGTGCTCCATCGTTATTGCGTTCTGTTTACAAATTGTAGATTGTATCGGAGTCCGTGATGTATGAAGCATTGTCTCCGGTCCCTAACGGTACGATGGTGCCCCCAGGGCTCAGGTCGCCATGTGATCTTTGTCCGCAGTTTCCGTTCGTTTGTGTCCTGTCATGTTTCTTGAGGGCCTTTACAATAGAAAGTAACCAAACGAAAAGGTTGAAAAAAATAAGGTTTTTGCGTGACGAGCATAATTGAGTTTCATTTTTGTTGAAATAAAAATGTTTGGGCCAGATATGGGATATTCAAAATTTCTAATACCTACAAGACGTATTACAACTGGACTGGGTTATTCCGACTATAGATTCAATAACGATCTTTAAAATGTGTCAATGTGTTTTCATTTCAGATTCATTTGAACAACTGACTTCATTGCACTGCACAAGTATTTAGCATGCATTATGTTTGGTAACTTCATTTTAAGTAATCTTACTAAAATCACCTACCCTATGGCTCCTGGAGGCTTTAGGGTCCAGATATGTCCTGAGCTTGTTGAGGTAATGTGCCGGAGAGTCTTTCGCCTGCACCATGTCCTGGTCGCAGATGATCTCCCATTTCTTCTCGAGGTCGTAGTTTCGGAGCAGCTTTGCTTTGTCCGGGGGAAGGTCCATGGATGCCTGGGGACAACATAAAATGGCAATAAGAAACGGATAAGATGCAACAGACAATATAATATTAAAATCAGCTTAAACAATATTTAGGTACTGAGAGAGTTTGAAACTCAAACAAATTAGATCGCTGAATAAACTAAATTAATTTCAGAAACCTTTTATATATGCTTAAGGATCCGTTTTATAACCAACGAAGTTAAGGATCGGATCGATTCTTGTATCGCCTGTCACATTTCTGATCTCTATTTTTTAAGCTTATCGGTCGTGGTAGCTCAGTGGGAGAACGCTCGCCTCACATTCGTGAGGTAGCGGGTTTGATCCCGGGCGGGCCCGTACCAATGAGTTCTTTGGAACTAACGTACGGATATACCACTGGCTTTACGGTGAAGGAAAACATTGTGAGGAAACCTGCATATTTCCGGAGAAGAAATTCGATGGCGTATGTGAATCCGCCAACCCGCACTGGGCCAGCATGGTGGATATTTCCTAATCACTCTTCGAGGGTAGGCTGATATCCCAGCAGTGGGATGTTTAAAGGCTGATATAGATCTTTTAAGCCTGAAAATTACATGACAGAACATAAAAATCTTAAGATTTAAAAAAAACAGTAGTCGTAAATATAAACCATGATCTTATTATATGGGTTTCCTTAATGAAAGGGGAAGGGAAATGAATGCGTAAATCCGCAGTTATACGCTGCGCTGTCACGTTTTCAGAACTTGTTAAACCTACAAAGCAACTACCGTCGTGATCCCCTCGAAAGTAGTTGAGAATGCACAACAAAGCTCCAATTCAGCCTGGCCGTTGTCAATTAGTCCTATTTGGTGTGCTCGAGTAGTTTGTCCTTAAAGTCCTCATTGAGCGTGTGCGTACTTGTGTTGAGACAGACGAGTTTAGTATTGGCAGGGCTAGCAACAAATGTCTGCAAGCTTATTATTGCTACTGTTTCGAACTGATGGCTTTTATATGTTGTATTTGTTTATCTCAAATATAGGAAATTATTGGATCTCAAATATAGATTCATCTTTCTATCACTTTTCTATATTTGAGCTCAAATTCCGACATTTTTTGATTGTATTGAAGTCCTCTATCGATTTATCAAGGTTTAACAGCAGTCTTGTATGTGCAAAGAAAAATGAAGAAGAAAAATGAAGTGAAGAAAAAACCTCTTATATTAGTTATGAACGGTACACCTTCATAAGCACAAATGTTTTTCTACTTTGGTGAGGCCTTTGCAAGTCAAAAGGTTGATGTATAAATTACAGACAATGTACAAATGTGTCCTGTACGCGTCAACCCTGTAGACCGCGTTAGTATTACCGTTACGTAGGCTCGTGTAAAATAAACCAATATCTGGAAACTGGTTCAATGCTAGGCAGATACTCGTTTAGATACGCCTACCTCGACTCGAACACAATGCCTGAGATAAATCGCTTTATTTATTCACTGTCCCTTTATTTCCGAGTAGAAGCGGGGCTAGAGCTCACCCTCGAGGGATCCAATATCTGAATTTTAATTATGCACAAGTAATTTTGTAATTTTTAAAGATGAGCTTAGTATCATCCCCTAATCAATTCTTTTAGAGATGAGCTTATTAATTGGATTTTCGTCATTTTTACTCTGTACTTACGAGGCCGAAGGCTGATCCTCGTTCCCGAGGCGACTAAGTTGCCGACATCAGCTGGTGTAACTATATTAGTATATCAGTATAATATAACTATATTATTTATATAATATCAGTACGTGTACCAAACTCTCAATACAAATGTTTTTTTAAAGTACCATTTTCTAATTGGATTTTGCCTAAAAACAAATTATTGTCTATTTGCTTCTCAAAGTCGCCTCAATTGCTTACTTCATTACAGTTACACGCTTATCGGACCGAAGGCACAAGAGTCATCTCATGATTCACAACATGACTCCGCGACTTACAACTCTTCCAAGGCAACACACGAAAAGCTGTACGAACTCTATTCTGTTACCAATAGAGAAGGTTTTCAAATAGTATGTTAGTTCTAGTGTTGGTTTGTAAGGTAATATTGGTGCACCCGCATTACCATAGATCTGCGTAGATGGCGACTTCAATTATAACGCTGCGAGCCGCGATTCCAAGCGGCTGCTCTTTTGCGTGTGGTCCAATTATATAGATGATTTATTAAATGGCCGGAATCGTTTGATCAACAGGTAATCGAAACAGTTCTTGTGGATATAGCTTTACCAGTAGCATCCCATAAAAAAGGCACCCAATTACAGTATTATCAAACCAATTATCATGGATACCATGACAGAGTTTCGTCAATGTATAAAACATACACTGATAGAACTATTAACCTTTATAAATCTAAAATACCTATAGTATTTAATGGTTTCTTTTTTCCAATTTTATTTATAACTCGGTACCTTTCATATCAACGAATTTCTTTGCATTCTTTTAGGCATCTACTCTTTTGCATTCTTATTACAATACTCACGGAAATATGGACAAAGGTTTTTAAAAACTTACTGTAGTGAGCTCTAAACGTCCCAAACTGAATTTCAAAAATCAAATTTTAATGTAATCAATATAGCTCTTAACCTTGACGAAACCGCTAATAGGAAATCCATTACACCACCTACTATTAACAAGCAAAAAATGCTTCACATCATTGAGGTCACTGACCACTGTGTGTCTAACTGCAAATATTGAACGGTGATTGAATAGTTACGCCCAATTTGTTAAACTCTTGAGATGGTGGGAGAGGAAAGTTAGTGGTTAAATGTGGTCAAGGCTTACATTTGAATTTACAAACATTGACGCAGTTAAAATATATATGGGCAGATACATTAATGCCAGATGTATACTGCAACACTCGATTTGTAGAACAAATCCTATAAAGTACGAAAAGGGAACAAAGGTTGACCTTTGTTAAATAGAAGCGAGAAAAGTTTTGACAGCAGGCTGAAATGGGCATCTGGGATAAACGCCTAGAGGGATTTACGGAGTTTGAGCGATTTATCAAAAGGTTTGAGGCCTATACTTAGCGGGCTGTGTATTTAATAAACCTTGAACCATAACCTGCAATGTGGAAAACCTAAATACAAGTAATATGAAGACCCGGTTAGAAATAAAGCTTATTACTTTTCGCATGTATGCAATATGCATAAAGTCTATTTTAAGATGAAATCATAAGATTCTCTACTGCGTCATTAACGTAACACCAACTTTATTACCGGTTAGTGTCATCGACCATTAGTCCATGCGAGTTAATAAAGCCGTTACGGATCGCCAGGGGACCGTATATAATTAGATTTTCTACTTTCTAATTAGATATTTATCGACAGGCGTTTACACTTCCCGTCCGGATACCACATCAGGCGGCGAGTCAAAGAAATGAGCAACGAGTGAAAAATCGTAATGGTAGACATATACATTTCCTACTACGTGATAACTATGAAATAATGGCGACATTTTAACTTATCTACTAAACCAAGAAGTTTAGTGATATGATTCAGAGACCAATGATACAATTTAAGTACTTATTCTGTTGACCAGCAAAAGCGGCAGTTTTATTGTCTTATCTCGTTCGAATACGTCTGTCATTACTTACATCGACGACTTTCTTGTGGGTTCTGTAACTTAACTTGCAATACAAGGTCTACCATTTTGTTTACCCTTTTTGATTTGAGTTCAGAACTAAAATTACCCTAAACATTATTTAATTCTAATAAAAATCTAATCTAATAAAAAAAATCTATATATACCTATAAAAGAACAAGCCCTTTTCTAGGAATCAATGCACAGACCAAACCGCTCATTTTTAAGACGTGAAATTTGAACCCAATACTCCTTAAATGGTCTAGATGAACAATAAGAACGGATTTTGCCTCTAAATTCCACCTCTAAGTGGTAAAATGGACTTCCAAAGTTAGCAAGGAAAAAAAAATGCTTAGCCAATGAAAGTCGGTTTGTGTACTAAGCACAAAAAATAAAGAAAGGCATGTCTCAGGACTTTTCGAAAATCATCCTCTAAAAGGGTGAAATGGGGTATTTAATTTACTGTATCATATGCGAGCGAAGCCGTACGGGCAAGCTGGTACGTAATATTTTGTTTTAAGTTTTGTATTAATTTTGCATCGACAGATTTTTATCTAGGTACTTCATTTCACCTAATTTCAGCACTCATATAAAGGTATATGTAAAGTAGTAAAGTTATATGGAAAGCAAGAATCCATTGCCGATGACATCAATGGAAGATTGAAATCGACTCTAACTATCCTTCTCCAATCTACGCTCTACATATTTTTTCAAAGGAACATGTTCTTGTCTGCAATAAGAACGCCTGTGCATTCACGTTCCTGTAGGCATTCTCTACAGACCACCAGCTCAGTCGGCATCAGATTCAGGCTCACGCGAGCTCGTAAACTTTACAGCGATCTTTACGACGAGGGCGGTCGTAATGCGTGATTGGAAGACACTCCGACGGCATAAAACTGTACACTAAGTGCAACTGCAATTGGAACCTGCTGATGCATTGCCTTGATTTTCAATTCATTGCTTTAACAAAAGCCGATTTTTGTCATCTAAGACTTATGTTACAATTATGTCACTATCAGCATCATCATACCTCTGTATATCACCGCTGGCTGGCCATCTGCATAGTACGAGAAAGTCTCGGCCCTGGGCTTATCGTATCCAGATTTGACCTGCGATGTTATCACCATTCACAAAATCGTTTTCTCATTTTGCTGTACATCTGTTCTGTTTTAATTTTTTGTACTTGGTACGTATGAAATTAACATTGGTGTGACTAATTCTTCTCGTCTTGTTGTTTAGAGTTCAAAGTATAAGACAGCAGTGACAGGTCTCAAAACAAGTTTACAATAGGACGGCATAGTACAAAAGCCATTTGAGTTACGTCACCTTGTTCACATCGCGATTAAATTGCATTGACCGTGGTCAGGAGAAAGATAACCGTAATTTGGCCGTGATGACTGCAGTTCAACTAATGATTAAAGATTTACACAAATCTTTAGTCAGCCTTTAAATTTACCATTCATGTCGCCCAGAATCTCAAACAAAGATTGGTTACTACGTCCAAAGCTAGCTACAAAGCCAAGAATTCAAAACATTATACAAGTAGTTTGGTAGTTAATAGCTCGGCTATGTTAGCTGATTCGTAGGTAGGTATTATACCAGAAGCAAATGAAGTCGATACGGTTAAAATGTTAGAGGTCAATCAAAACATTACAAAGCACATACATGCTGATCCAATTAGACAAATGACTAAGTACAATGGTGAAAAGATACTTTAAAAACAAGATAAACACAGACCAACTTTTTAAACATAAAAGAGCAATATTGATTATTGAACCATAGAATAAATAATAGTACAAGTAGAGAAGACTCACTCTGACCGAGATGACTGTAATAAATAAAAACTCGCTACGTCGTAATAAAGTTAATCTTAGCATGCACAGCGAAGCGTAACTACTCGTAAATAACTTCTGTGGATGTTACAAATATTCTTTGATATAATTATGTACCTATATTTTATAGAGAATATGACTGACCTGACAACTCATGTCGTATCACCGATTGAAAGCGAGACTAAAGTAACGCTAAACAAAACCGAAATTAACCAAATATCACTGTTTTCCCAAACAACCAACTGAAAAGCCGCTTGCTTTACGGAGTACTTATATCTTTCAGCGCTGTAATCCCCTATGCGTGTATCTGATATGATATAACAAAATCAGAGCATCCTGTACATACTTCAAACTCGTCAAAACAACGATTCTAAATAATACCTTCTATTTCGAGTTGAGTCACGAATCTCGATATTTTTCTTTATTTTTGGTGCGGATGTGAATGAATAGCTTTGTAAACTAAATATGCTATATTTAGTGTGCTAGTGAGGGGGCGATATTAAGATTCTACACTACTTATTATCGATAAGATCGACTGGAAGCAAATGTGTCCTTACAAGGTACTACGAATATAGCCGTTCCAGTTTTTATCCTAGATGGGGGCGATAAGTCCTGCACTGACGTGACTGATGTCTCGCTTGTTTTTTTTTTTATGATTGACTGGCTAGGCATTTGAACACAGCTTAACTGACGTTAAGAGTGAACCGAATTGGGGTCTATACTGCCGATTTAAGAAGGCACTGGCACATATGGCGCGACCATCGTCAATCGGCAGTGTAGGCCGCAAAATACAAAACAAATACAAAATTAAGCAACTCACTCGAGAGACATTTCCTATGTCCTGGCTAGGTCACTTTTTCAACTTCGACCACATCGTGACTTGAGCTGACAACAAATAGCTAACCTGTCAATTATCATCATCATCATCGGCCATAAGACGTCCACTGCTGAACATAGGCCTCATCCTATTATAAATAAATGTCTATGTCAATAATAAATAAATAGTAATAAAAAATACCATATCGCAAATTGTTTCGTTTATTAGATTACTTTTTAACCTCCGACACAATGGCATTTTAGCTCGCATATGCATTAACCGATTTTGATTTAGTTTTTTTTTGTTTGTAAGGTGACTTAATCGAGAGAGTCTTAGCTCAAATCAAATCATTTTATTCTTCATTAATTAAGGTTAAATATTTTACAAAAACATTGTAGCTTAAGCACGCATTTTAGTGTCGTGTAGCACCTACACTAAGAATTGCTTCTTGTGTCGTAGGTGTCTCCAAACCTTCTTGATTATACATTTTACAAGAGGCGTAATCGTAATTGAACGTTAAAACAAAGAATTACATTGGTTAGCTATGATTCAATAAAATCTGTTTGTTTGAAGATCATCATCTCCACCCTAATTATGTCGTTTTTTTTTCAAATTTTAATTTAATTTCTTTTTTGTCATGACGTCTTTAGTAAACAACGCGAAGTCGAGAAAAACAATCGCTTCGACGATAAGTGAGTAGGTATTAGTTCCCTTCTACTATTGTCACAAAAAGTGAATCATCGTGAAAAAACAATGAGGAAACACGCCGTGATTGGAATGTTAAATTACTTTGTCAGTAGGGAATGGATACACAAGCACGAAAAATATTTACGATATGATAGCCCTGACAAAGTATTAAGATAG
Organism: Apocheima hispidaria; assembly: GCA_947579745.1. Lineage (NCBI taxonomy): Eukaryota > Metazoa > Arthropoda > Insecta > Lepidoptera > Geometridae > Apocheima > Apocheima hispidaria. The sequence continues at coordinate 2,156,721 of OX388159.1, forward strand.
TATTGAAAGTAACTGTAAGATATCTCATTCAGCGATAAAGCCATCAGAAAAATGCGGTTTTCTGTTCAGATATAGGAAAGTACTTTAAAAAATCATAAGAAAAACTTTAAAGATCGAAATTAGACCTTGCGCAACCGCATAATTATATTCGTTGTATGCGGCCGCATATTATAAGACTAATGATCGACTGGATTTAAAAAAAAATATAGGAATACTTTACCTAGAAGTTTTCTCCAGTATACAACCTTACAAACGAAATGCACGACAATGTTGATCTATAGCCGTGTCTTACAAAAACAAAGAAACAAATAGGCTTGGCCATACACATTTTTGTGTATGCAAACCCAATGTTTTTGTTTTCCGAGGTGCATGGAAAACATACCCCGCGCGAGTGAAGATATGCAGAGTTTGCTTCATTTTCAATTGTCGCGCACACCATAGATAAAAAATTATACTAGCTCACACATTTTGTCATCTGTCCCTTCTGTCAGACAGACAGACATCCACACAAAATCTGTTTTTAACATGGATTATGTTTCGTCCAAGGTTTTTAATCTAAAAATATTTCAAAAAGCAGGAGACAGCTAGTGTAGAAACAAATGTTTATGTGTAAGGTTTTTTGTGTAATGTGTAGTATTATGATATGTTCTGTGGTAATGTTTCGAGAAAACACGCGCAGGAGACACGTGCAAACAGTGTAATGTTATCATGAGTGCGAGAAAATTCGTATGCCGTGGAAGTCAGGGTCGGTAACAATGACCATTCAAGTCGAGTTGTGCGTGGCCCATTGAGGACGAACGCTGCCTGGTTGAAGATCAATGCGTCGATCGTTGCGTAATGGATGAGTCATCAATAGTGGAGTGGAGTACATTATATTATCAGCCAGAAGACGTCCACTGCTGAACAAAGACCGCCACACTGATCGACAACTTGCAACTTGCATCCACCGGTTGCCCGCGACATTCAAAATGTAGCAAATAAAAAAGTGTGATCAACTAAAATTTGAACTACAATATTGAAACTGAAATTACAGCATTTACCACCGGAAGTCATGTACAGTCTGACAAAACTTATATTCTATATTATTATATATATTATTATTTATTTATTTAAGACCAACAGCACAATAATACAAATTAATGAAATATATATTATATTATTTATATAATATTTAATTCTATATCTATATTTCTATTTCTATTTTATGCTGGTGGAACTAGATTGATTATTTTTACATACGTGACTAATATTGACAATAATAATTGAGTGATATTGTGTTAACTAATGTTTAAAATGTGATAATTGTGTAATGTTGTAAAAAGACTTGCCTAATGTGACAATTCAGTTATAAGGCCAATAAATAAATAATTCTATTTCTATTCTAAATCAACAAATAAAAGTCGCATATTCATGATGTGAGGAATAAAAATTAGTAATTTGTGAAGGAAGTATTATATATGTAGTTAGACAAACAATTGTATGCTGCTGTATAATACTGTAGTGATGATTCCACAAAACTTTGGAATGTAAATCAAATATACGGCTGTGGGAAACTCGACCAGCTGTAATAACGGATACTACTGTAGAATTTGTAGACAGAATTGACATTATACCTATATACGTTTATGGAGCGGTCAACGTCCAAATATCAATTGATAAATCATTGAAGAACCCATAATATAAGCGAGCGAAGCAAAAAGAACAAATCGGCAATTTGTCCGAAGTTAACTCACAAACAGTTGACTGTAGGCAAGTAGTTCATGCATTTCTATATAATTTTTGAGTTCGAATATGAGTAAAATCGTTCAAGGGATTGTGAAGTTATGATATCGTCCTAGTTCAATTAATTTGTTAATGTTGCCCAAATTCCAAATAAATCCAAAAAAGTAATTCGTAAACAAATACCAAATTCAACGAAAATAAAGAAGTTAAAAAACTCATCGACTATTATTGTCGATAACAAAAATAAAATGAAGCAGCACTACGAATATACACGGAATGATTCAGTCTCATAAAAAGTAAACAAGCATCGTACCGTACCCGAATATAGTCCGCGACCTTCCACTGATTCAACGTATTACTATTTACTAGAAAAAGTTGCAAAAGCTTTAAAAACGTAAAATAAATAATAGATAACGATTAAAATTCACAGACCCCTACTAAGTTTGCCTGTGTCGGTGATACACACATAAGGACGAAGACATCTAACTCCCAAACCCAGACCATAATATATTTAATTTCATTATTGTTGTTTAGGTAATGAATCCAAATATCTGCTATGGTGTTCTCCTTCTTTCAAAGCAGACGCTTTGCCTACTCCAGCAGGCCTAGCACGGGCGCCGGGATAAAATTTTATCTACCTTATTTGTCCCGTGAGAACGAGACGGATGTATCCATATTCTAGCTTTGTCACGTTGACGCGAAGACAAAACGGGTGGACATAACTTTATCCCGGCGCCCGTGCTAGGCCTGCTGCAGACTTAGCACGCGCGCCGCGATAAATTTTTGTCCACATTTTTTTTTATCCCGTGAGTACGATCTTAGACCGAGAGCATAATACATATAATTTCATTATTGGTGTTTGGATAATGAATTCAAATATCTGCGCTGGTGTTCTCCTTCTTTTAAGGCAGACGCGTTACTTACTCCAGCAGGCTTTGCACGCACGCCGCGATAAATTTTTGTCCACATTTTTTTATCCCGTGAGTACGAGATAGACGTATCCAAATTCTAGATTTGTCACTTTGGTGTGAAGGTAATTTGAATGGACAAAAATGTATCGCGGCGCGCGGTTCTAAGCCTTCGAAGACATACTTGCTTTAGTTTGTGTGTATACAGTGTTGTTTATTTGTAATCACAAATAATTTATCTGTAGTGTGCAACTAGTCATTTCGTCGACAAACTCTATTGAAATAGTTTACAACACAGTCCACCCGTTGCTTGTATTATCCAAATTACGTGTCAATATTATTGTGATAGTCGTTGAGTAATTTTAAACAATTATACTCTGTATACAGTATACAAACATGTTATTTTCAGGTACTTAGTTAGTGGTACGCACAGATCACACTCTAGATTCTGCATTCAGGACGCTCGAAGCGCACCACGCATCAGTCTAAATACACTTATACGAAATTATTCCTATTGGTTGATTGTTAGGCGCGAGTAGGCGTAATCTTCAGATGTCCAATGAGGACACTTGGTCGCACTCCCCGCGACCCGCGCCATCCTCAAACTTTGGTGACTTTTTGTAGGAACAACGAATCTCGTAATGCGGTTTCTAATGTGATCTGTGGTGGTAGGACTCATTTATAGTCCTTCTGGGGAAGAACCGCACGTTTGCTAAAGTCAAATAGTTATTCCATAAGAATTAATATTCACTTCGACACGTCAACTAAATATTACGTTCAAAATAGTTTGTTACATTTCGTTGAACCAATGTTGTACCTGTCTGTACGGACAGGTTCTAGACCTCAATGTCTTTCAGTTAATCACCTACTCCATGATACGCCTGGAGCCATGGGGCTTATCAGTCTAACTTTGAAACGTTCGTGATTCTGATTGCGAGAGCATGCCATCTCGCTCGTACCAACTTAGTCGCACTATGCGCGGTCCCGCTCGCGCAACTCTCGCTATCGCTTTCAGAGTTACGGGATAAGGATGCATTTCAGTGTGTATCTTTTACAACTTTCTTTAAAAAAAAAACATTCATATTTTGTATTAAGTAATTCATCTGTAAGTGTGCAAGCATTACTATGTTCCAGATTGAAGGGAAATTTGTTATTTAGTAAAATCACTGGGCGACTAATATATGAGTGCCGAGTCCCGCGTGGTTTTGAACGGTTAAAATTCTGGGTGGCAACGAAGTGTTATGAGCAAGCGTGACGCTTAATTACCATTACAGAGTAATTCACTAGTGTCGTCACTAAATTGCTTAAAAATAATATCGTCATCATTACAATATACACAGTAAATATTATACACAGTTGAAATCTATACACAGAATGATTTCATTACGTTACAATCAATGATCCATTTTTCTGTATTTTTGTATGAACTGACAGTTGAAATGTAGGGAGTTCTGAATCGCGCAAGCGAAGTTTTTTCCTCGAGACGAACGAATTCATTTTCATACCTCGAAGCTTCATTGGCCCTGATACGACTGCGGCTATATATATCTGAATTTATAACATTAGTTAGGACTGTTATCGCTGTATTATTTTATTCTTCCTTCATAATCCGTTCTTCAGAATATATAAAAGAAGTTTATTTAAAACAAGAATCTTCAAATGGGAGTGTTAGGAAAATCTCATCAGGTGTTTCAGATCAAAGCTTTCATCTTTGCTCGTTTGCATAATTTTATCGTGTATTCACAAATACAAAAGAATTTATCTCCGAAGTTCAGGCATTCTTCGTCGGTTATTAAGAAATCGCTCCAATACCTTTTAAAATTCCCAGAGTTCCGAAATTCTTACAAGGGCACAATCATTACTACTTAAATCGGTCGAACAAACGCGTCGTCGATTTAATTTAAAAATAAGCATTGGAAGGGCCGATCGTTTAATGGGGAGGTTATTTTGGGAACCGGTTTATGAGTCACAGCTTTGTTGTTGATCTGTGCTTCTGTAGTGGATGTCTCACTCCTGTTAGAATAAGCCCCAACAAGAATAGTTAGGGGTTATTAATATCTTGTCGGGAAATAGTAGCGACTTGGGATAGATGACGTGTTACGGAAGTTTCTTAGTCATTATCTATTGAAGTAAGTAGTTGGTTTAATTACGCAATATCATGTGATTTTCCCTTGTACAAATTATTGTAAGTATGACGAGTTGGTTCATGATTGATTAATCAAGTGTCAAGCAAGGGAATAGGATGGTCATAGCTAAATACGTCTTTTTCAATTGTATGGAAGCTTTTTATCGCGTCTCAAACTTTAAAACAGTAATACTTAATTACTTACTACGAATATATTTTAAACACATATCTATAAGTCTGTGATAATCTCTACTAATGACTATGAAGTGGACGGGAAGTATATATCAAATTATAAGTTATTAGACGAAAGCGTTTAAGTATAGCTTGTTTCAAATTTCAGACTAAATAATCCTTGTGCTCTAGCGACTTGTCTTGCCTCACCAGCATTAATACATAGGTGCGGGAAGTGGTTTAGCGTGTGTATCAGAAATTCTAACATTAGTAACTAATTTAGACGCCACAGCCAGCAGTGTCATGGTCGCCGGCATGCAGGCATGCGAGACGTTTGCAATGCAAATACGCAGTTATTGATGATCGATGGCTCTCAATACGAACAGGAAATTATTGCTCGCGGACATTTTATGGACGCCATTACGAGCAGTAAATCTGAGATGAAGTGGCAACTTTATTGGTGGTAAGAGATGGTTCATGGGAAGTTGGGAATATAGAGATGCGTTGAAGCTGATTTTATTTATTTAATTTACATATAAGCAAGCTTTATGTCATCATAATTAAATGGTATTAAAATCTTCTAGAGCTTGGGGACTAAGCCAAAGTGTTGTGGAAAAGTCCAAAACTCCTTAAATTATATGAGTCCAAATAATTCAAGTAAGATCTTTTGATCTAAGTGGATCTTTTGAAATTTAACACGTTTCACCAACTTTTAAACAGGCCGCAAAGTCGTGTTATGAAGACAAGTGTTAAGATAATAACATAATCGTGACCAAGACTGCCCCGTCGTACCAGGTGACATTCTGATACGTGTTCATAAAGCTCGAGACTCGGCTTCTCACTCACACACTCAACTCACCTAATCGGTTATGATAATCTGGCCGCGACAGTCAAAGTTATTCTTTTGACAGGTGCATGTATTCCAAACTGAGATTTTTGAGATAAAGCTCACATGGATAGTCACTGAAGTTTTGATAAATTGATTCACTCAAACAGAATGAAAATTTTGGAATTATTGAAAATTTTGAAATAAAATCTACAAGTACTTACCACATTGCAAAGTAACACACATATTTCTTGAAAGGATACGTACATGAAAAGGTGTCTTGTACATGAAAACTGTCTAGTGAAAAAGATAGCTATGCTTTGAGTTCTTGATGAACCCAGACAACAAAAGATGTTTTCAACAAGAGACGCCCACCCTCAACGCCATATAGCAGTATGGGGGATTGAGAAACTATTTTCGTTAAATTTATAAACGTTTTTGTTTTCCGTTTTACGATAACATCCCAATGGATGACATAGCAAGATGGTATTTTGGAGTACTAGAAGGAAACACAGTCAAGTGACAACGTAAAGCAAATTCCCGCTGATTCGCCATGCGAGCCTGAAGGTCATCAATCATGCCAGGGCAGACAACAATAGGCATTTCGGACGTCCGCCCTCATGACGTCACACTGCGGCGTTTGGGGCTCGCGTGTATGCAAACCTGTGAGCTTTAATAAACATACAAAGAGTAAAGAATCATGTCAATTTTATGTGGAATTGGATTTGACAAGTGGGCCAAGGTTCACCCAAGACCTGTTCAGAACTTACGAGTCAGCCAACAGTCATATTATGTTGAAGACACCGTGACTGAAAAATAATCTTGTCACCATTTTCTATTCTAATCTAAGATATCGGTACCCAAGTGCGTTGCTCCCAACGTCGAGATCTTGTCCAAATCCTGGAGTTGAGCTATTTATGAAAATTTCGCTAGAAAATTAAGGACACGATGACAATAACATCCTGCATGCGTTGCATGTATTATAGCTGCATTCATGGCAGTTTCCCCTCATTTCTCTTATCTATTCGGTACCCGATTGTTTCGACATTTTCGCCTCATTTCCTCTAATGGTCTGTTTAGTATTGAGGTCGTTGCATAAACAGTATCCTTAGGACGTCCTGTTGGCAATTCACCCAAGTGCTCGATAAACGGGTAAACTTAGCGGGAATACATTTTAATTTATAAATGGAATAAGTTTTAGTCCTGGACAATATAATCCAATTTTGTAAATGGTTTCTTACATCTGCTACTAAATTTTAGTATTATTTGGCGACTATATGAACTGATTGTTTGTTTTGATTAAGGCTGCGCCATTTTGCGGCCTGCGCTCCCTGTACAAGGAGGTTGTGCCATTCGTATGCAAAACTTGTTCTAAATCATAATATTAGTAATATTTTTATTTTATTTTAATATAAACTAAGTATTTGTTTTTTTGGTTATTTTGATACGCGCGCTACTTGAATCGACGGTGCAGGTGCAAAATAGTGCAGCCTTAAGACTACGTGATTATTTTAGCGAATTGGTTAGTAATTTGGTAGCTATCTATTTCCGGCCAATATAATGTACTCAATCAAGTATGTTTATTTTTATATCCTACTGAGCGACGAGACGAGGAGGTCGCTTGCTCGATGGTAAGCGTCACGCATGTCTATAACAGTTTAGTGCCACTCAGAATTTTTATTTTTAACAGTTTAACCCATACCATCGCTCTTCACCTTGAGATATAAGATATATCTCTTTATGCTCATAGTAATTTTGCTGGATACACTGCCCTTCAAACCGGAATACAGTAAAGTTTGCACACTATTGCTTGTCGGTAGAATAACTGATACAGGCGAGGTTACTCAGGCGCACTCAGCAAAAGAATTCTACAACTTAGAAAAAATGCTGACAGTGTCATAGGCTTTATTACGTACATAAACTTATTGTAAATAGCTAGTACTGTCAATTTCATAAGTGGGACACCACATTTGTTTAAAGCTCCGGTCGGATGGTCTCGCACCGGAATCGTGGCTACATGATTTTTTAGGCCTTCGCGAGTACAGCTAATGGAGGCCGGTCTGGCTAAAAGTGGTAATTTGTGCAAAGTAGGCGTAATTGGTTACACCTGGAGTTCTCGAACTGGTTCCATTTGTGGAACCGATATGTAAACTTCGAGGTACGCGGAAATATAATGTTACCCAGGATTACCCGTGAGGTCCTTAATGCGATGTTTGTTCGGTTCAGCCGCCGACGCTGCGCGACCGTGAACCTTGTTACGATTCGCGTTCGCGCAGCGACAGCGACTGAACCTAACAATCAATCATCGCAACAACTAGAGCCTTGGCCGTGCTCAATCATTTTACGCACAAGTTCAAGCATACTAACATATGTAGTGATAACATCCCTATTATTATTAGACAAGGTATTTTGTATGTTTAAGATAGTACAAAACAAACAAACAAAAACAAAAAATCCTTTATTGAACATAGATAATTATACAAAAAAATGTTATGAACCCATTGGCTCCGAACTAGTAAGAACTAGTAAGCGTTTTGGTATAACTTACTGTTAGCTTACTATTTGTTTTTTGGAAATAAATAAATAATCGCAATATGCACGTCACGGTACGGGCCCAGGAAGATATTTTAACCAAGGATTGTTCAATTCTCAAAGATCAGCTTTGTTTTTGAAAAATCTAGAAGAGCTTCAAGGAAGGCGCGAGATGATTACAATTCGCCATGATAGCTTTTTTATGGGTGACGAAACGATCAAATCACACGGCCGATAGTAAGCGTCACGCATGCCCATACCAGTTCCATTCCACTAAGAATTTAAAACTTCGACACTTGAAAACCTATTGCAGTAACAACTTAGGTACTTTTCTTCATCATATTTTCGACGCAAAAATATTTCACTTTAAGTGCCTATAGCAACGTAGATATTGCGAAATTAAAAAAGAAAACAAACATACAGGCATATTTTTCCACGGTGTAGATAACATTCAAAAAATCATCGAAATAGGACAACATTTAGGGGTGGGTATCGGATTTCGCTTCTTGTATGGCTGCTGTAATCGGTATACTTTATTCTTAAGGATTGTCCACGCAGATAAAACCGCGAAGCTTAGCTAGTCCACATAATGTAGTAGTATACTATCAACAAACAAATGCACTTATTCAAAGTCAGCAAGCCGCCGGAAGCTATAGAGACACGGCCCATATGCCGCACATGCCCGGGTCGCAGGTTCGATGTCCGGACGCTTCGGTCACAAACTAAATAGTACAATTGTTCTGCGCAACGCGACGCGACGCTACACAGATGTTCAGCCGATGACAATGCTAGCTAAGAAGGCATCCGTTTGCTTGATGACTATGACTAAATGGTAACATAATGGTTGAAAAAGTTGACCAGCAGGGCTAGCATGCGCACCGCGACAAAACTCTACTCTTCATGTCGTGAAAAATGAGACAAACATATACATAATCGTAGCCGTGTCCTGTTCTTGGATAACAAAAAGATTTTGTCGCGGTGCGCATGCTAGCCCTGCTGGTTACGGTAGAATCCATTTAGTCAGAAACTAGTAATAGTAGTTCGCGCCGAACTGACCTCGCGACCTCTATAACTTCAACTCCTAGACCGATTTTGCTCATCCTCAAACTTAAAAATTGTGTTGAAATGAACTACTAGCCTACAAAACGTCATACAGATCGGATCAACGGTGCTCGAGTTAAAGTCGGACAAATATACATACAAACGCCGATTTGATACCGAACTTACGAGACTTTCGCTTCGCTCGGTCAATTACTTAACGTGAGTGCATAAGCTGTATTGAATTGCATTTTAGTATTTTAAGTGGGCTTTTTCCCTGTTGCTACCATTGGTACTATTTCCGACAGATGACAAGTGGGCAAAATCACTGTGCAGAAGGCGTCTAGGCAAAGTTACTGTGTGTTTGTATTTTGAAGTGAAATCGAATTTTCAAGTAAAGTTTTGTTAGTAAGACTCTTTTGCAGAATCCGCCTAGGAAAGTACCACATCTTTACCGTCCGACAAGATCCGCGAAGAATAACGATTCAACATCTAGTATCCAATGCTGGTCCCAGACGTGCGTCCATCGCCCCGAATGTTCGCGCAACGAGGCGGTATACCAATCAGAAACGCGCTTTTTGGCTCGTTGCGTGAACATTCGGAGCGATAGACGCATGTCTGGGATCATCATTGGATACAAGATGTTGAATCGTTATTCTTCGCAGGTCTTGTCGGACGGCAAAGACGCAAGGACGCTTGTCTGGGTATGGCATATGGGTGACGAGCGCAGAGAAATGTCGCGAGGTTTTGTTTTGTTGAAGTTCAAACTTTATGGCCCTTGACGCTTCATGCTTCATGCAACAGGCGAGCTTCTACCTCGTCTCATCACAAAGCAGCATAAAAAGGATAATAAAATTTGTAAGGGTTTTGTTTAGTCTTCAGCCAATTTTGACTACTCGATATTTTGCAGTTTCTAGTAATGGTAGTCACAATCACATAGCGTAATCGTTTCATTGGGTTGTTCCGTCTTCGTCCCACCGGTGTCATCCCATTTATTGACTCATCCCAAACACGTATTACCAGCTCAACCCACACATATATATTTTTTTTCTTACATCGCCCCAAGTGCTATTCTTGGCTCATCCCGCGGCAAAAGTGACTAAAAAAGTATGGATAGCATAAAAATGCAAGATTATATAGATTCAATTATATCAAAATATAACCCATTTGCTTATTCGATTTCGCTGCAGAGTATAACCAACAACTGACAGTTTTCACTAAGAACAAATTCTATTCTAAATAAATTAAATTCTAAAATTCGATGCAATCTCATCATCGGCGTTTTATTTCGCAGACTATCATCATAAATGATGATAGTCCAGAATTACTTTTCAAATAATCATTAAAAAAATTACTAAAACAGTGATTCCGAAAACTGCCAATCTAATATTGACGAAAATTACTCGATTACGTTCAACCAACGGTTTTAGGTCGTCGTGGCAAGTGGCCATAGCCATAAACCAGCCTAACGATGCCAATAATCTTTAGATGTGAATTATGAAAAGTGCTATATGATGTGAAACATCGGACGATCATTAGGTAAACTGAGGTCGAGACAGAGATAACCCTATTGAAACCCCTATTTCGATATTTCTGTTTAGACAAAAACGCAAAGCTCGTCATAGGACTGAGACAAAGCGTTGCCATTGGTCTCAAAGTTACGGCAATTAGCCAAAGGTAGAGAATGCGTGTACCATCATAGACATTGCTTACCAGTAGGCTTGAAGTGGTCAAAAACGCAAAACTATTCAGAATAAAAATTATAATTATTAAAAGATAATTCTTTTTATGCAAACATTCGCAACCGACTTCAACCGCCCTAATTTCCGAGGGTTAAAAAATATGTGTATTTTAGAGTGCTTCGACCGTCATGACTGCGGAATCTTTAGGAGGTAATCTGTGGGTCGAGGGGACAATTTTTTTTTTTTTATAAACAACCAAGCATGCTTCCATTAAAAAAAAAACTCTAGTTATTATGACCAAATGATAAAAAATGTCGATTAAGACGAAAATTCAGTCAAATTGTAGTTTTTAGGCAACGAGCGCGTCATGGCCCATTTACTTTTAACGTAAATATAAAGAGAACAACCTAAACCTTTTATAAACATGTAAAAGGATATTGAACATCGCGATTGCTAGGAATGCTACAGGATAGCTGAGGCTTCTAGATTAATTATGAACCAGTCTTCAAGCTCAAAAGATAGAAAGAGAACGTCCATTGCACAAAAGCTTCCTCGAAGTACGTGGGTGCCAGTTCGTCGGCCTGCCGTGCCACAGTCGCTTATGGATATAATAGTGCGATTGTCGCCCGTTACTCGCCCACCTACCGACTAGATAGCACGATGCCTGATGGCTGCTTTCATTATGAATGGACTCGTACTGCACAATAGATGTGGCGCGCGCGTAACGTGGCTCGACTAAGCGTTCATAAGGAGATCCCAGAAGCTAAACAACGGACAAACCAGTCAATCTCCAGATGGGTGGCCGTGAATCGCGTTTACTTGCGATCCCGTGATCAATTCTTTAGATGCTGGTAGCTCATTCCAGTCCACTTGATGACATCCAGCCATTTCCGTCTCGAAGATCCTGGGCCCGTAACGTGTGACGTTCTTATTGCGATGGTTGTTGTTAGGTTCAGCTGGTCACGCTTTGCGACCGCGAATCGTAAAGCCGCGCGGCAAGGTTCACGGCTGCCGACGCTATGCAGCTGAGCGCTAAAAGACATTGCGATAATAATAATGTAACATAATAACATCGTCATCCCGCATGACGAAATGAACCTCGTAAAGGCCGAGAAGGACAATCTCGGAAAGTGCCTTGACTTGGCTCACGACTCACGAGGCCCTGCTTCACTTCCGGCGGCACTCTCGGTTTAAATAACAATGTCTTCCATGACGGTTTCGGTACACAACGACTACTTCTGCATCCCATTCAGTGGATCTTAGTTGACGTGCTCTCATTGCGATAAAGACTTCACGATACGGGCCCTGGTACCCTCTTCGCCTGAACACTGTCCTTGAGGATCAACCGTGGGAATTCATAAAGAGATCCTTTAAGAACCTCTTACGGTGATCGATTTCCAGATGTAAAATTCAATATGACTATTAATGAAGCTAAACCTAGAAAACATAGGTCGTCGAAATATCAATCCACCTAACCAGGTTACATGGCTGGATCGTAATGACGCGTTGCGGACCATTGTTTGTCTTTTTTTATGCGGTAGACGTTAACCAATGCGTCGACGGAGCGTGACAGCGAGGGTGCCTGGTCAGGCTTTACATTGGTACAAAAAACGGTCAGACGAACTACTTTCTTCTCTCTTTTGTTCCCGGGAGGTCTTCTAGTTAGATCATACTAAGGGCGTTGAGTGCCAAGAATGAATGTGATTTCAAGTGTGTTTTAGAAATAGAATCATTTATTGGCCTGATTGCCTATAACTGATTTGTCACATTAGGCAAGTCATTTTACAACGTTGTACAATTATTACATTTTAAACATTAGTTAACACAATATTACTCAATTATTATTGTTCATATTAATCACATGTAATAAAAATCAATCTAGTTCCACCATCATAAAATATAAATAAATATTGTCATTTTTAAAATTCTAATAATAATTAATGTCACAAAAATAATAGCTATAATTATTATAACAATGTCAACTATAGTATTCTAATCAAATTAAAACGAAGATTCATTCAGACGCAATTTCATAAATTCATTTGGTGTGTAAAGAGGGTTCACCTCAAATAAATGTTTAATTTTTCTTTTGAAATCATTGGCATGTAGTTTGGTTATACCTTGCGGCAATTTGTTAAACATACAGATTTTATTATATATCCCTTGCTTTTGTACTGTCGTTAATCAGTTAAAAGGTTTACACAGTTCATAATAATTTCGACACTTACGCATGTACTTGTTATTGGGTTGTTGATTTATTGGTCAGTCTCTTTATTACTTTCTGCAGCATGAGCGGATTGACAAATTTTGGAGTGGGGGTGTCGTTAGATTCGTTTTCATCTTCGGAATATCACAGGCTTCATTTTATTGTAGGTCCTGCGGGCTTATCCTCTAAGTTTGAAACGTTAGTGATTCTGATTGCGAACCAACTTAGTCGCACTATGCGCGGTCCCGCTCGCGCAACTCTCGCTATCGCTTTCAGAGTTACGGGATAAGCCCACTGGTTGTTTGTCCAATTAAAACAACCGCTAAGCCTCTAAATACTCTGACACCAGGGCTACCCACTTGGTGTATCTTACTTAAAGTTGTAGCCTTAAGTAAGCCTTGCAGTCCAGTTTTTTTGTTATACTTTTAATGCTATATTTGTTGATTCATATTGTAATTTGAATGTACCTTATTTACTTGTTTGTTTTCACTAGCTTTTCTTTATGATGAGGAATCGAATGTCAGATTCTCTTACCTGAAACAAAAATAAACACACTTTAGCTGCCTATTATGGAAAAATCACTGTATTTAAAAAAAAAACTTACAACTTCATTACAGCAGGACTATCACGGGCGCCGGGACAAATTTGTCCACCGTAATTAATCTCGCGAGAATGAGACGGATGTATCCATATCCTAGCTTTGTCACATTGACGCGAAGACAAAACGGGTGGACATAATTTTATCCCGGCGCCCGTGCTAGCCCTGCAGGTACCATTACCTAATGCGACAGCGAAGCCGAATTTTAGTTCGTTGATCCTTCTACTAACTACTAAGTATACCATAAAACCCTTAATCTTCGTAAATTCACTCAGAGCACAACTCAACTTCAACCGCAATAACGTTGAGAGTACAAACTGTTAACTGTAGGCGCCAGCATACTAACTATAAACGTAACTAAGACAGCTCAAACCGCAAAATTTTGGTTTTAATTGATCTCATGTGTTCCATTAATATGTCAATTAGTAGAGTAGGTCATTAAACAATTAGCTCTCTGTGAAATGTAGAGTATGATCTAATCAACGATATGAGCGAGGAACTCTAGTTAACAAAACTAGACTCGAAAATTTCTTCTGCGTCGGTTTTATAATCATCCAAATTCAAAGGAATATAGCCGCAGTCGTATCAGGACCAAAAAAGCTTCGAGGTATAAAAATGAATATATGTCTCGAGAAAAAAACTTTACTTGCGCTCGTCATCCTGAGATATAAATATTAAATCTATTATTTTTCAACTTGAATTAGGAATAGTTTATTTGTAATTATTACGAAAGATGAATGCATGATGAGGTCACACGTATTCCATTCCATTCGCTTGCACATTCAAATTCGACATATTAGCCAGACAAAATGTCTAGGATTATTGCAACATGTTTCGTCCAATAAATGCTAATGTGATGCCTATCTTATTGGAATAGCGACGTTTATTGACTTTATGTTTATTAAGTTTTAAACGAATCGCAGAAAACTCACATCCTAAGTAAGTAATGTAAGTAAGTCTAGAAGCAACAGTTTTTGCACAGGAATTTATGTTTTACCGACTTCTCAATTAGATTGTTTTTATTATGTTCGTTACCTCAGAACTCCTTCATTTATAAACCGATTTGGATTATTCTATCTTTCTATCTTAAACATGTACTTCCAGATTGCCCCATTTTTATCAAAATCCAATTCTGATAATGGGTTCTATGAGAAATTGAAGGAACTATTAAAATGAGGCTTATACAGCGATTTTTGTACTGTCATCAACAAGTCAAGCATTTGAATTCAAAAAGTATCATATTATGGTGAAGTTGACCTGACGAAGTAGACCACCGATGGCCACCGGAACATCTCAAATTTCTCAATGATAAGTATTTCGCCATCTCAAATGAGATGCTAAGGGGATTAATAGACAAAAAATCCAGAAATCCCCTTCGCAGGGTATTGCCTAAGGGGATTTCTAGATTAAGCCTATTTCACGAGTGGCGCTAAGCACATCTCGATAGTGCATTTTTTCGGAGTATTTTCTTGAAGACAGTATTTGTTGAAGACGGTTTTTTTGTCACAAGATTCGACATGACACCTTTACGTGCTAGATACTAGTACTATTATTATTGATATATCATTTATAATAGTCTAATATTTCGTTCATCAAATAATATATATTTTAGATTAAGGTATTTATCATATGGGCCAAGTGTTATGTTTAAGTTGCCTGGAATAAACTATTGATTGATTGATTGATTTACTAACAATAACAGCAATTCCTAAATTTATTTCTATTATAAAAAGTTAGTACATCTGATAAGAATCGCGTCAGTACACCTGAACGATTCTATAAAACGTGTCCAATCAGCGTCGTCTATTTCTATTAAGCATCCTTACGTGACGTATCGGATATTGCGCGAAGCGATAGTCTACTCAATGGTGTTATGATTGCGGCCGTAGATTTCCATCAGAATGGCATCCTGAGCATGCATTGTTCCTCTACGGTATACAAAAAATATTATAGATAATTAGAAAACTTTATAGACCTAAGCAAAACTAGTAGTGCGCGCCACGCAATCCCATTACTTCACATCGCTAGTAGGAATTTTGCCTGTTTTTTTTTTTGAAATGAACTAAGTACTTGCGTACAAAATTTTATTAAGCTTGGATCAACGGTTTGCAAGTTTTCGTCGGACAAAAATAGACGCAAACACAAATATACAATAAATATCAACAAACGCTGACTTCTCCGTCGATTCTAGTAGATTGTGGATCAGGAGCTTTACGGAACAGCAGCGGGCGCTTGGTGTATTTCGTTTGTCTCCAGCATGCTGCTGGGTACGCTGCCAGGACACCTCGTAGCTATCCCGGGAGGAGATGAAGCGTGGTGCTGAAAAGGCTCAGGTGCGTTCCCTTGAAGATACCAGAGCAATCGGGTATCTTACGAAGATTTGGAAAACGTCAAATAAATGGTACGCTGCAAGTTTGCAACCAGTAGTACCTAGTGGTTTCGCATTTTAGTTAGCTTGAGACATTTAATGGTCTCTGTGTGACCTGTGAACTGTTCGTTTTGTGTAGTAAGCTAGTGCCCGTTTTCACCCACGAATCCCTCAATTCAAGGAATCATCTAAGAAACTTTAAGAGTTAATTTACATTTGCCCTTTTTTATGGAATCCCTTGAGACTTTAGGTGTCCCCCTAAGTGATTGTGAGAACGAAACTAACCCTTAAAGTATCTTAGGTGATCCCTTATTATGCTTCAGTGGTGAAAACGGGCATAAGTATTTTAGTTTCATCTTTCTAATTGATACCAAGTACCTACATAAATAGGTATAACTGTACCGCTGCGTAACGATATGACCAAATGTTTGGTCTCATAAAGGTATATTTCAACGACGACTGTTCACACGGAAGCGTTGTATAAATAAATATACTTAACCGTAGTGTGCACTTAGAGCGCCATTTTTCCCATGAACCGTTTCGATTAGAGACCACCCACGCAAATACCAGTTCAGTACAAAGTTACAGGCCAAGTCTGAAACAATTGATTCGTCAAGTCCACGTCTGACTGTTGAGAAACAGCGCCTAAGCTGGAAGCGATCGCGGGAGACTGGAAGATTTATTTGACAAAATAACATTCTTTTTTCACATATAAAAAAAAAGAGACGAAAAGAAAACAAAAGGAAAGGAAAGAGATGCACATAATTTGAATCCTGTCTACAACAGAAACGATGACATCACAAAACAATTGTTTTTTATTTATTTTATTTTTACACTCCCCACTCGCAGCACCAGCAATCCATGTGTTGGGGATGCCATGGAACAAACACAAAGACAGACAACTAACACTAGTGCAGTGCATATTGGCTGAATTGTGACACAAGCACAGAACATATAATAATAGATACAGACACAAGTCACATAAGTTACAGAACTTAAAGTCATCTTGGTAGTGTCATTCTGGATCGACCAAAAACTTGTTTAAGGTAGTACAAACATCTAAAAGGAGCTTTGTTAATTTCTAAAGCTTTAGCAATAATAATGTATTAAAATAACCGTATAATGACGTTACAGGATAAGTACAGGACTATAGGTTGTATGAATTCTTCGGAGTCTTCATTAAGTGTCACTGTATCCCTGGTTTGTTTTAGCTTAGAAGACTAAAGAAGAGACGCCTCCTTATTATGAATGTTCCTAGTTGTGATAGTGATCGTGCACGAGCAGGAGCGCGAATGATGCGAGTAAGTTAGTACGAGCGAGATGGCATGCTATCACAATCAGAATTACGATCGTACTTAATAAAGGTGCAGCTCACCCGCGCGTTTCTCCTAGCTTAGATCGTCTCCAACCCTTTGGAGGTCGTCGCCCGTTGAAGTGGGCTCGGCTTAAAACCGTGCTTTCAGCGTGATATAAGCCCGTTAGAAGCTTGGATACTCCTTCGAGGTTAGACGAGTCTGTTCTGTTATAAAACTGGCCGCCACCGAGCTGCTGTACGTTCCACGATCGATGGTAACGATATTCATTTACGACAACTCAAGGTTTAGTTGCGAAAGCCCACAGGATTTCGGGGGCGGCCAGTGGGCGGTGTGATTCAAGTTACAAAATATCATCTACAAAATGACAGTTGTTCGCGTGGAACTGGGGCCCCTGTAACTTCACAACCCTTTGAGCGATTTTGCTCATATTCGATTGTCTACTGCTTTTTTTTTATTACGAAATTCCCCATGACATAGTAAATTACTCAACATAAGAACTTAAAAGCACGTTTAATAGTCTAGTCTAAATAAAGCAAGCGTTTTATTACCCATCGCATAAGTAAAGGACGAGACACGAACCCCTGCAGAGGGTGTGGCAAACAGGTCCGCCACTTAATGTATGTGCATACTTTATCTAGTCCCACGCAGACCACAAAACCGCCATTCCCGTAATCAAAAGCATATTTGATTAGATTACTAATTTATTTGAATATTTTATATTAACCATGCAAGTCGCGGGGCAACCGGTGGCGTTGGATGCAAATGGCAGATTGTCGTCAGTTTGGCGATGTAAAGATGAGGAGGCCTTGTTCAGCAGTGGACAGCTTTTGGCTGATGATGATGATGATACTTACCACATTTTTAAAACGGAATGCATTATCATCCAGTTTTGGGCTACGTTTAAAGTTTCAAGTCTCTTAGCTCATCGGGAAGTGAGTTTAAAACTGATTGTTTCGAACAGTAATACTTAAACAGACAGACAAGAAAGCGAGTTATTAAAAACATGTTAAAAATATTCGTCGACTTAGACGTTAGTTGTTCGTTAGTTAATTATAAATTAATAAAAAAATTACAACTTTCCGGTGACAACAAAATATTGATCTTCTACAGTATTAATATTAAGTATAGTTAAGTTTCTTTGCGAATTAGTACAGCTGTGATCAATCAGAACAAATATTCAACAGAAGCTTGCCCACACGGCTTCGCTCGTATTGGCTAGAAAAATGTCAACACCCTATTTCACCGCTTTAGAGGTTGTTTTTCGAAAAATCCTGAGACGTGCCTTCATTTATTTTTTATGTTTAGCACACAAACCGAGTTTCATTGGCGTATCGTGAAAAAAGTTTTTAATTCCATTCATACTTTGGGGGTCCAATTTAACTCCTATAGAGGTGGATTTTCGCAAAATCCGTTCTAATTGTTGCTCTTGTCCCTAGACTATGTTCAATTAATTTACCACAGTATTTGTCTGTGGTAAAATTATGAATATTCAAAAATTTGGTACGCTACTAGAAGCATATCAACAAAATATTGCATCATCTATTAGACAACAAGTAGGTATAGGGCAACACACAATTCAAAACATAATAAACAGGATGACTCATATTATTTTATCTTGAAGGAAAAAAACAGAATCTCTAGAGAATATTTATCTAGGCTTATGTCAAATTGGATTGACGAGGGATCTGGGATGGTCGCAGTAGAAATCTATCATCAGTCATATTGTACTTACAAGGTCTGCTGATCCTTCTTCCATGAACTCATTGAAGAGGGATCAGAATCGGATATTATAAAAGTCATTGTTATGAGACATATAAGCCTAGAAATCCTAATATAAACGAATTCTTATTCTTTTGGGTTCAGATTACAGGGCCATCGGCGCAAGCGTACGTGACATAAGTCTTTTTAAAGCCTGTCGGCCTAGTTTAGTTTTATCTCCTCCAACTATATGTATTTCCCACAAATCTTGTAGTTTAATTTTATAATCAGCCTTCGAGAAGTTAGCCAAATTAATTTATCACTCAGATAAATTAATCATCTAATTAACAAATCATCCTCAAGCTTGATATTTAGGTACAACTTTGAGAATGAGTTCACGATTCTGACTTGATCCGATAGCTTTTCTTCAAAGATCAAAGATCTCTTGATTCTTGAAACAAATTCTTTATATCTGTATATCACAGACCTCAGCGAAAACAATTAATTTAAAAGCTTATCTAAACGAATAATGGCATCAGACAGAATAGCGAAAACAGGGTAAATAATTGCATCGGACACAATTGGAAGGAAGGAAGCGGTGAAACAAAGGAACTGTACAACTTGATGAATAGTACGTATTATTTCCGCGCTTTTTACTGATAAAATATTTTTTAAAAACTTGTATAAAACAAAATAATTAAAATGTGGCGTGCAGATTAGTAAGTTTAATCTATTGACTGCCCCGGTGGCTCAGTTGGTAGTGAACCTACCTTCTGTGGTTGGGGGCGTGGGTTCGATTCCCATCTAGGACAAACATTCATGTGATGAATATTTGTGTTTGTTATATGTCTGGGTGTTAATATCTATATAAGTACGTATTTAAAAATATCTATGTACGTATATCAGTCTCTGGCAGCCATATTACAAGCTTTGCTTAGTTTGGGGTCAGATGACCATGTGTGCAAAAATGTCCCACATAAGTTTTTTTTTTTTTTTTTTTAATATTATTCAAAATTAATTTGACATTGCTTTCAACTATGATGACCTTACCTGGAAATATTATAGTTATAATAATTACTCATCGGATTATCGGAATAAATAGGACGGATCTGGATAAAAGGCAGCGCAATGAAGATAAGTCGGGTGCCAAATTCAAACAGGTGCGTGCCTGCAAAATTGACAAGGGTTGTCCATAAACCTAGACGGCTGCAGATTGACAGCAAATAATAATTAGTCAGCAAACAATCTATAGGTACCTATAGGTATCTATAGGTATCTGGGCACAATTTGAAAGAAAGAAAATAACAGGCACAATAGCGTATTATTTGTCCAAAAACAAACGCATAGTCACAAAGTAAACGATATGGTGAACACAACTATGAAATGCGATAAAAATGCGTGCATTGTGGACGGAACTGGGTCACTGGTTGCCGGCAAATTGCAAGGCGAGCTTATCGAGACGAGACCATCGAATAAAACAGATAAATGTATGAGCAGTTCCATAAAAGGCAGTTTTTTTTTAAAAGGATAATTAAACCTTTTACGACAACAGACATGGCTGTCCGTGAGAAAACAGAGATTTTATAAGATTTGGTCAAATTGAAATCAGTGAAATCTTAATGATATAAGTAATAATTTGAAGACTTTATGCCTCTTACATTTTATATTTTTATATTTTTTATATTTTACCTTTTATTTTATGATAATGACGCAAATTAAGTATGTAGATTTTAAATCTCAAAACATTTTGAATTTTAACTTTCATTCAAAAATAAATTATCTTAAAAAGCTTTTATTATTTGCTTCTGTCCCTTAACCTTCGACGTTTTGATATTATCTAAATCAAACAAATCATTTACATATTATGTGTGAATATTAATTAATCCCTTCTACGTTCTTCGTCAGAGCCTGAGAGAACCCTCACTGAGTCAGGTTAAGCCCTTACGCTGAAACAAGAGGTGAGACGTGTTTAAGGACCTTCCTAAGATGGTGTGTTACATAATTTTTAAATGTAAAAATATGCACTAACATCTTACGGTCATTTATCTATTGAAACTGTCAAATGTGGCAAGCCAAATTTTCGGTTTCTGTTTCGAAGTCGCGATCTTCATTATGTGTAATAATACAAGCCGTCATATATATATTATATACGTCTATAAAGAATTTGTATAATAGCGCTTTCTCGTCAATGTCACACGCTTAATAAGTAGCAATGTGCATTGCGCAGTCCTCGCACGCATTTCAATTCCTTCCGGTCTCCTGGGAATCGAGACACTGCAGCAGCCAGCTTGGGCCAGCGTGGTTTGGTATGGGGAAATTATTGGAGATTTCACAAGATACCCTTGGGAACACTGCAAGCGACAGATATAATTATCTACCTAGCTATAGGTATCTGTTGCAGTTGGAACTTGGATGTGAAATTAGTTTGGGCCAAGAAGAGATCCCTGTGGGACTCCAATTTTGCATGGACTTGTTTAAATTTAAAATTACGACTAACTCTTTCCAATCATAAAAACGATTAGAAGTAGTTACGAAAAGTTAGAATTTATTCTTGAGTACTCTTACTTTAATTAAAACCCCAAATTGAGCATTACACCTGATATGTATTGACTTAAATAAATAAAAACCGAATCAAAAGCATACGAGTAATTAATGCGTGATGTTTTGAACTATACATTGAGTTTGAGCTTTGATTGAGTATTGCAGGTTACTGCGAAACAAGCAATCAAAGTAGATAGTTTACTTTAGCTCTCTACGTTGCAAGTCCGAAGCCGAACGATTCAGATATGAAAACTAAACATTGCCAACAGCATGTAGCAATAGCAACATTGAGTGCCGATAAATTGTATCGAGCACATTTCGAACGAGAACCGATATCAATTAGCAAACAATAATGAACAGCCGTGAACGCATGTTGTACTATTGTAGAGATAGAACTCTACTTAGAGACTAGACGCTAAATATAGGTAGAGTAGCGGCAGTGGTAAATGTCGCCTAGTAGAATATACCCAGGTATATTAGGCAAAGCGCACATTCAAGCTTATTACAATAGTAGACGTAAAATATAATATACAGCAATATCTCAGTAGATATAATGTCTTTAAGATACTCCACAATGGTAAAATAAATCCTGGTTTAACATTTTTGCTGGAAAAAAAAGCGAGATGACATAACAACGACTCAAACCTACCTATCACAAGACACATCTGCACTGCACTACAATAGATATATAGGAGCCTGCTCCTCCCGTATTTGATTATTTTTTTATTATATTTTTGTACACATAATCTGTAATTCTTTTACTTTTATAATAAGGGTAATAATTATATTCCAAAATAAAAAGATAAATCTTGATATCCAAACCAAGAGTGAAGATGTTCATTCTGAAGATACGCACGATATAGAAATTGCCAGGAACAGTTTACTCTGTTGCAGTAGTAGTTACGGTTATTATACCACACTGCAGTGTAATGTCGGCGACACAGACAGACAATAACTCGTAAACAGTTTCGCAACTACCCGCTGACTCAATGCTATTTGTGCATAAAGGCTGCTTGCGAAGCGCACGTCGTCTGTAAGGGCATTAACATTGGAGTTGTGAAATTCTTTAGATATTCGAATCGTAAAAATATTTTTCTAGTTTTTATCAGGAAAATTATCAGTTTTTATCATGAGCAATCGCTTCAAGTACTTTCTTAGGTACGTAGATAAAATATTATTAAGAATTGAATTTAAATTACTGGGCGGATACGATACGACATAATGATTCATATGAAAGATAGAATTTTTTTTTTTTTCGCTTCCAACTTCTTCGTCCGAGCTTCGAAGAAAATAATCGACAAATCTCAAGTATCAATCAATAGACCAATAAAACCGTACCGTGACCATTTCATTTATCTCATCCTCATTGATTCCCCCTCGAGGTCGACTCACGATTCTAATCAAATCAATTGCGTATTCGGTAAGTCACTGATTGGACTAGTTTCTTTGAATGTTATGATCGAATAGAGGCGATGAATCGATATGATTGAAGTGTATGAATCGGAGTGCCGTGGTAGTCATAAACGTTTTCTTTCTAGGAAGCAATGTGGAACTGACTCAGGTCATTAGGTACGACTTGATAGTCTCTGAGGAAGTTACAATCATCAGTGCCATCAGATGTTTGGAAATAGATTCATTTATGTACTCATACATACTCAAACTTTCGCGATTTGAACACATAATTTAATTTATCAGGACTTAAACAAGCTAAAACTAGGACTTAACCACGCTAAAACTAGTTTAGGACTTAACCACGCTAAAACTAGTTTTAGCGTGGTTAAGTCCTGATACATTAAATTATATGCTCATATTCATTTATTAATAACCAATAGTTACACGTCAGTTCATATTTGTTAAAGAGTAAACATCAAACAAAAAATAGTTATAAAACAAACAAACAGTAAAAAATTAAAATGGAATGGAATCTATACATTGGTTAATTAATGTCTACTCAAATAATAATAATAATAGAATTTACATAAATCAATAATAATCAGTCAATAAAAATAAAAGCATATGTCAATAATAATCAATTAATAAAACTAAAAAATAAAAAACATATGTCATAAAACTTATCTTAAACAATTTTTGGTAGAAACTCTTCTATCTTGTAGAATGTTTCCTCAACAAGCCACTTTTTATTTCGTATTTTAAACGTTACGTTTTCGTTTGTAGGTTAAGTTCTTAGAACTATTAGCACTCACGGGATATTTACCACGATTTTTATTTTTGTTGAATTCCCGATATTAGTTTTCCGGTATTAGTAACTCGACAAAAATAATAATCGTGATAAATATCCCGTGAGTACTAATAGTAATGTAACCACCATGAAAGTCTAAAACAGTGTTTAAGTTCTTAGAAGTTGTAAGTCATAGACATACATGCGTAATGAGAATTTAGATACAATTGGAGATCAAAGGATATGAGTAAATCTCGTAATGAATGTGATTTTAGGAGGAGCTTATGTAACGAAATAGACAGATACTAGAACAGGATCGACAAGCATGGCACGGTTACAAGAAGAACTAAGAGATAAAACCTTTATGTTTTTATCTTTATCTAGCCATTGAGCACAGAAGGAACTTAAAACACTCTTTTCTGATACAAAGTCCTCTAGTAGAAGCGACACTAGAACACAAAGGAACTTTGTAAGATAGTAGAACCATTTACAGTAGAACGCACATCCTGCTTAGTTTCAATCAGCAGTGATAGCGGAGCGGAAAACATTTCCAAGCAGTTTTCAACTGTGGGTTGCATTAAGGGCCGCCAGACGAAGGATATTTTGTCCGCAGACTTTTTCTCTCTGTATCTCGCTTTAACCCACACACAACTTTTCTCCTGTTCAGTCTCGCAGTTTTTATGCTCCCGCCGAAGTACGTCTGAGGCATCCCATACAATGACATTTACGAGCACAAAATATATTACGATGTGGTTATCCACTGAAGATTATATTGATTACTAGTTGTTACCCGCGACTTGGTTCGCGTGGACTGAAAAAAAGTATCCTATGTCCGTCTTTATGATATACAATAACTCCTTATTAAATTTTATCAAGATCCTTTTAGCCGTAATAACGCGACAAAGATCCAGAGAGAGAGAGACTTCCTATAGTTCGCTAGATGTCGTTGAACCATTCTTGTGCATTTTTTAACGCTTTGTATGGACTGACAGTTGTAATGTAGGGAGTTCTGAATCGCGCAACCGAAGTTTTTTCCTCGAGACAAACGTATTTATCTTCATACTTCGAAGCTTTATTGGTCCTGATACGACGGCGGCTATATTCCTCTGAATTATTATATTAGTTAGGATAAGTGTTGAAGATTTAGAGCATTTTCTGTCTATATACATATGTTATGGCTAAAACCCTAGAACAGCCACTAGGGTTTGGTTGGACCTAGTTCTAGCCGGAATGATACCGGCTAGACCTATTTTCACTCGAAAACAGTAAGCTAATACTAGATTTAAACAAGAGTAAGTGTTACTTGAATCTTATCTGGCAAATGCATAAGACGTGCGACGCCAAAAACCTCTTAGGAGGAGAAACAAAAAAAGAGTAAGTGGCTACACCTAGTTCTAAACGGCTAAAACTAGGTTAGCCGCATTTCGGTTACTAGCCGTAACATACTACGCATACGCTTTACTACGTTCTCGCTCAATACACAAAAAAAAGACATTGTGGATTACTTTATTACCACTCAAAATGAAAACTAAATATGTACTACAAAATTGATCGAACTGATCAACAAAGGTAGGATTTCCACCCATGAAACTCACCCAATAATTTTGCAACTTTCGCTCTACATAACAACCACAATAACGAACCCGGTAGCGTGACAAATTATATTATTCTATACATTGTATAGTACACAGGTACGTATACGTAAATATGGCGTATTGCGTGCATACCAACATTACCAACATGTCATCAGCATCGCAGCCGTCGCAATGCGATCTGTCACGCCAGACCATTGTAGTTATGTTTTGAAAGCCGTAATTATATTATGCAATTGCTCCAAAAGGAAGGGAGTAGTTCCCTTGTGTTAGGGTGTCTACACAAGGCCCGACCTGACATCGTGTAAAAGGGACAGCTAGATTTGAATTTCACTGGAGCAAAAGAAACAAACTATTAAGGTTATAGCTTCTCCCTTTCGCTTCCCCAGAAACTTATATATAGCCATCTCTTTCAAGCGATGTCGGGACCGACCAAATCGTTTCGTGTGTAGACACTCTTATGCTGAGGTGGCCAGTACCAGTAAACTACCTAAAAGACAGAAAGTGTTTTACCAAAGTGATGGTAAAAAACGCATCAACGTTCGTTGCGTGGTTTAGAAGAAGTTAGCGGATATACAGACAGACGCGGAAAGCGACTTTATTTTATACTACGTAGCGATTACTAGCCTGAACTAGAAGATTGACTTTAAGTTAGTATGGGTTCTTTAAACTCCTCAAGCTATTGTATACTCGGAAACCGAAGGCTAGACGAAATGATGACAGGGGTCCGACGATATTGTTAACATCGTGGGTCAAACCTGGACCCGGACCCTTATTGCGTAACTTTTCTGGTCCTTCAATTGAATTGTATTTATTGGTTTCAAGAAACCCGGACTGGACTTCGATGAAACCTAGACTGGATACGAAAGTGAATAGGGAAATTGTGAAAGCTATTACAAGATTATTTTCTTTTGTATAGTAATTTCGCTATATTGGATTGAGTATAATTCCGTATAGCCTATGACACGCGGAGTGTGAAGACGCATCGATAGACACCTATCTTGTCAAAATCTGATTAGCGGTTTAGGAGATTGGAGGGAACATATGAACATACTTACATACTTAATTATATACATACATAGACTGTCAAACTCATAACACTCCTTTTTCATAGTCGGGTAAAAAGATAAGCAACAAGAGTGCAGTTTAACGAGTGACCCAGGCATCTGCCAACTCAGCAAAAAAGAGGCCTTTCCCCAGCATTCAGATAAAAGAAGGATATGGATGATGATGAGTGAGTGAAGGTTTCCTAAATCTTGTTCTTAGCATGCGCTGCGAGTACACAAAATATAATACTATTTCTTATCGTACATGTATGAGATAAACGTACATAATTATCAGCTACTAGCTGTTACCCGCGACTTCGTTCGTGTGGACCTACAAAAAAAAAGTAGCCTATGTCCGTCTCCGACCTTTACGCAATATCTATGCAAAAACTTAGGTCGATCCGTTTAGGCGTTTAGCCGTGATAACGCGACAAACACCCAGACAGACAGAGTTACTTTCGCATTTATAATATTAGTTAGCATTCCAATGCAACAAACAGGAAGCATGATAAGAAAAATGTTACAAAGTAATAACATGTTATACGCTAAGAAACTAACTTCCAGAGACCTTTTGATGCAAAGCAAAAAAAAAACAATAGAACAACCCATAACTACGATGTTACGAAAATATCGAAATGAGGCTATGTCAAAAGCCAAGACTCAATCAGACCGATAACCCTTGACATTCGACGGTTAGAGACCTGGAAAAAATAACAAGCCTATTCCATCAGATAGAGATCGACTTTCGATGAGAGGGACTGAACTAAGGCTTAGATATAAAATTGAGTCTCTATTTCATTTTATACGATACATTGTGCTGTTGGAAAAGGTCCAAAAAAGGAATAGAGCATGTGGAGAAGGGGTGGCCATACATTTTTATACCAGCGGATAAAAAAAATATTTTTTCTCAATTTCAGGGTTGGACCCATAGTAAAAGTTGTTCACAATGATGAGTACTATGAGCCCCTTTCGGCTTAGCATACCCTTTCCTTATAGCCTCGTATCTTTAAAATATCTCACTGCGCCGGGGGCCAATTTGATGAAATTGGCGAGTTTATACTGTTTCGCGCGTCATATATTCGTGAGGAGGGAATAGGCCAACAGCTGCTGTCTCCCAACCGGTTATAGTTTTGATGTGGGCAGTGGTTACTAAACGACTTCTTATATTTCAAAACTTCTAATGTAAGTCCGACAAACTGCTTGAAAATGGTGACCCTAACGAAAAAGAGCAAAAGTGTAGTACAATTTGTTGGGCCCGGTCGTCGCCGACAGACGGACGACTTCAATCTGTTGAGTGAGACACGTTCGTACTTACAGGCAAAAGATAACTGAGATATAAATGTCTAACATTAAAGCTGTAGTAGACTTTATATTATTGACCGAGCCAAGCGCAGGCCTCAGAGTCTACGGAAACAAGTCATTTGTATGATTGCATTTTTGTGTCTTTGTGTGTATATTTATCCAACGATAGCTTGCAAACCATTGATCCGATCTTGATGAAATTTCGTAGGCAAGTAGTTCATTTTAATGAATAAATTTCGAATATGAGTAGAATCGTACCAGGAGTTTGAAGTTTTAGAAGTCGCGATGTCACAATGCGGCGCATTACCCGAAAAGCATTACTATTCTTCTAGGCAGTCGGGTAAAAATGCAATGTAAGCCGACGCATGTTCATATCGCGCGATCTGCCTTGAACAGTATCGGTGGTGCAGCCAGCTGACCGAAGGCGTGTGACGTCACTGCACATGTGGCTGACATATCTGCAGAGCCCGCCTTTGTGTATCCTGCTAGTTTTGTTGAGAACATAATCGGTAATAATGTAGGACACCAAGAAAAAGACCGTCATGTCATGTCATTTCTTTACAGAATGCATTTCATTGCGGTTTCGGCCATACAAGTCACAAATTGGTTGGCGTCGACCGCCGTCCAACAAACGAGAGAGAAAGAGATATTAATATAATTATTTTCCTCTTATATTTTCTCGTTGGCCCGCTCTCCTTGGTTAGTTGTCCGGTCAGGTGTGTTAGGGGTCTTTGCAAACATGTTACAGCGGACTAAAAGGAATAAGAGGATAATAAATGTCACTCTCTTTCTGTCTCGTTTGTGAGACGGCTGTCCGGCCGTACCATATCCTCAGGTCTCTTTTATACCGACAACGATCGAATGTTCTCTACAATATCTGCATAATACAGATAATATAGGAACACTAAAACACACATACTTACATACAATCCAAACACTCCTACTTTTTGAACAGTCAGGTAAAACAAGAAAAAGCTTGAAAGTTCATATTCTTAGAGCAAAAGTAACGTTAGTATTATAATATCAATAGTTAGCCAAAGTACAGGGTTATAAGGAAATGCCAAGCCGAAAAGGACTCATAGAACTGATCATTATGAACAACTTTTACTGGGACCAATCCTGAAATCGTAAAAAAAAAATGTCATCTGTTCAAGAGATAAATGTCAATGACACTCGACAAAATATTTGGGACAGCTGATATTTTTTCTCGACTTCAGGGTTGGACCCATAGTAAAAGTTGTTCACAATAATGAGTACTATGAGCCCATTTCAGTTTAGCCCTTTCCATATAACCCTGTATATTTTCAGCATCCAATACATGGACAATTCAACCAAAGTGTAAAAAAACAGCTATTCCACAGAAAAATGTCAATGCCACTCGACAAAATTCATGAAACAGCTGATTTTTTTCTCGGTGTCAGGGTTGGTCCCATAGGCACTAAGTATAAGTTGTTCATAATGATGAGGACTATGAGCTCTTTTCGGATTAGCATATACACTTTTCTATAAACCTGTATAAAATAAGGCCTTGAGCTCTCTCTCTCTTCCCGACTATGTGTGGAGTGGGTCGCTGGTGAGGTCAGCCTTCCTTAATTTACTTCTCCACTTCGCTCTATCCTCGACATCGTCCTCGAAAACCTTACATGCCCCTAATATCCCGTAGCACAATGTCCTTCCCCACTGTCTTGGATCTGCCTCTAGACCTTAGGATGGAACTGAATGTTGCATTGCGGAATACAGAAGAGACTATAAACCATGAAATCCGAGAAATAGCAGTGTAAAATGACGTTGAAAACGTTTCTATAATTTTAATAGTCACGTAACGAAGGTATATTTAAATCAGCCATCATAAAAGTCCACCATCCATGTTTAATGCCCTCTAGGGGTGGTTATCAGTTGACATTTCGCAAGGACTGGCACAGATGTTCACAAGCCATAAAAAGTCGCGGTGGAATCACGGTGCCAACAAACTGGGTCGTGTGCAAGAGCCATTTATAGGTAACACTAACATCTAAAGCAAGGGAAACATTATTATACAATGTTGCCCATCGGCAAGTGACCGCCCGAAAAGGGCTTATAGTACTCATCATTATGAACAGCTTTTACTATAGGACCAACCCTGAAATCGAGAGAAAAAAACTTCTGTTCCATAGAAAAATGTCATTGACAAAATGTTTGGAAAGCCCTTTTCGGGCGGTCACTTGCCGATGGGCGACATAGTAGATACCGCAAGAAATCGTTGTCCCGAGATTTGGAGGAAATTTAGATTTAATTTTGGAAATTTGTTACGGGGACTTGTTATTAGAATATGTACCTTAAAGATTTTTTGAAAAAACAAAACATGTTGTACGGAGATTGTAGTTTACCCAAGCCATTGATACCAAAAAACAAAAGATTTTGTTAAGATTTATGAGGTGATAACAGACTAACCCCGAAATGCTAACTTCATCAAAAAATTAGGAAAATTCACTAACGCTCTCTATCGCACGTACGAGAGAGAGCGACAGCAATACAATTTCAAATATCGAATGAGCCAAAACCTCGCGGCAGGACTATCATCTGGATAGATTCAATACCATTGAAATGCACACTTAACTTTCGTAACATAATAGCTTCCTAACTTTGTTCCATACTCCACATCAAAGCAACGCTTGAATAATCTGTTGATACGAGACGATCGAGGGCATTGACCTCATAAAATAGCTTAAAGAGTATGCCCACTATCTATGGGTATCGTAAATAAGTTAACTGTATAAGTAAGTATCTAGTTATAAGTTGCGAGAGCTTGTGGAGACTGTTTTAGATAATATTTATGGGAGATTCTTAGTTGAGCTTTACAAAACGATGGGCTGAAGTGTAGGGATTATTTTTTTATGGAAGGTGAGGTAGATTATTTAAAAAGTTTTTTTTTTATTATGATCCTAAGTGACGAGACGAGCAAGACGACCTGATGATAAGCGTTACTTGTTCGTAGCATTTCAGTGCCACCCAGAATTTTCAACTTCAACAGTTCAAAAGCATGCGCGGCAATGCATGCGCTCGTCACCCGCAGATATTAGACATTAAATCTCCCTGTGGTCCTGTGGTCCTGTGGTCTCTTGTGGCTGATGATGATATGATGATGATGTTTAGAATTGTACCAAATGTTTCTGCCACATAATGATATATGATCCAAATCGGACGGTAAATGGCGCCGCAGCAAACTATAAGTTGCAAAATTTCAACTCAATTGAACAAGGGGAATAGTTGCAATATTTGACGCGAACATACACACATACAATACAAACATTGCAAGTTAAATGGGCCCCTACCGTGAGGTGCTTATTGCGAAGATTGTTAGGCTCAGCCGACGACGCTGCGCGACCACGAACCGTATCCCAGCGCGATAAGCTGTACGGTCGCGCAGCATTGTCGTCTGAACCTAACAATCATCGCAATAAGCACCTCACGGTACGGGCCCTGTACGCGACTACCAACATTCGGACAGATTGAAGATTTTTCTAGCCTGTTTTTGCAGACTGCGTTCGATTCGCTCACTCGGCCAATAAGCCAATAAGTAGCGGTCTGATTAATTTGTTTATCAATCAGTGATCTGGATTTACGAAGAAACAGCTAAGTGTAACTAGAATTACCAGATGACATGAGTTTTCCAGACATGGCCCTCTGTCACGAAAATTTTGAATACTAAATTAAACATCGAGCAGCACCGGCCAGTGCTGCTATATTCAATTTAGAATAATAATTTCAAGTTTATAATACATTTCATTAAAACTAGTAGTTCGCCGCGAACTCAGACCTCGCGATCCCTATATCTTCACAAAGCCTGGACCGATTCAGCTCATATTCGAACTTAAAAATTGTATTGAAATGAACTACTTGCCTACAAAATTTCATTAAGATCGGATCTACGGTTCACAAGTTATCATCGGACAAATATACACGCAAACATACAAACATACATACGAATGCCGATTTGTCCCAGTAAACTCTGAGACCTTCGCTTCGCTCGGTCAAAAAAAAAAACAATTTATATAGAAAATTTATTTAGACTACGACACAGGTCACCCTAGTGTGGAATCCAGTGCACACTGTTTATCTTTAGATCCTAGTTTTTTTTGTTCAAATAAACATTATTATTATTATAGAAAGAAAGAAAGATAAAATAATGTTATTTTGCAACAACAGTAATATAATAATATTGAAGGGCAGGGTAGGTAGGTAGGTTGATGGTTAGGTATACGGTATATCAACTTCATCAAAAGATCTCTTGTTCTTAATGTACTGGACGCGGCATTGCAGCGGAAAGACACTACCAATGGTTGTTATAGACACAGTTTGAAAATTAACTTCCGCAAAGTAATGCCCGAATCAATCAACTACCTCTCTAAGGACTTTTTGTAAGAGATTGATATCGACATTGCTGTAGCATGTCGTCGCAACTGACAAGTAAGCGCGTTCAAACATTATCATAATAAATATCAGGAATTAATTGGGGATTTGGTCAGGAATACTTAGTTTAGGATCTAGTTACCTTCGGTACCTTAGTACTTAATACCTAGTAACCTTCATCTAGTATTTTCAGATGAACTGTGGACTTATCCCGTAACTCTGAAAGCGATAGCGAGAGTTGCGCGAGCGGAACCGCACATAGTGCGACTAAGTTGGTACGAACGAGATGGCATGCTCTCGCAATCAGAATCACGAACGTTTCAAAGTTAGAGGATAAGCCCCCTGGTTTATACAAGGAAGGAAATTTACAATTTATTTACTGGATCCATAACTAGTAAGTAGTTCGCGGCGAACTGAGACGCGACCCATATATCTTTACAAGCCCTGGACCGATTCAGCTCATATTCGAACTTAAAAATTGCATTGAAATGAACTACTTGCCTACAAAATTTCATGAAGATCGGATCAACGGTTCGCAAGTTATCATCGGACAAATATACCGCCAGTTGTTACACTAGTTTTACGTTGTTTTGTTTTGGTCATTTGTATGTTATTTCTGGTGTGAACAATAGAGTTATCTATCTATCTATCTATCATACAAACATACATACAAATGCCGATTTGTCCCAGTAAACTCCGAGACCTTCGCTTCGCTCGGTCAACAAGGAAGGAAATTTACTATTTATTAGGTTACTGGATCCATAATTACCTACAGTTGTTAAATTCTGTTTCATTTAATGATGTTTTATTATTGTTATTATCTAAGTTCCTATTCCAAGCCGCGTGCGGGATTTCCATACAGAAAAAATTGCCTGCAGAATTGAATAATAAGGAGCGTAATAGAACTTCTGGCACGGTCTAATATTACACTTCTTTATTCCTTATTCCTACAACGTTATTCCTACAGCTAGGTTGGTGTTTATCTGTATTTCTAATTAGTTTGCATCTACGACACAGAACATAAGGATATGTTATGTATAAGGATATCATGCCATTTATCACAACATAAGGAAGTGCTCATTAAAAAAAAAAACTACTTTTAGTCATCAATCAGAGATCGCGTACTCAATATTTTGAAGAGATAGTTCTCACCTATCTCATCAGTTTTTCTATCGAGTAAATGTACCGTACTTCTGTGTCAAAAGTCAAAAAATAGACAAAAATGGATCAACGCCATAGATATCTAGCGAATCATAGGATGTAACTTTGCCTTTCTGCCTGGATGTTTGTCGCGTTATTACGGCTGAACGGATCTTGATAAAATTTGATAATGAGTAACTGTATATCACAAAGACGGAAATAGGATATTACTATTAGTACTCACGGGATATTTACCACGGTTATTGTTTTTGTTGAGTTCCCGATAACATGGCGCATGCAACTGTGCCGAAATATCGGGAACTCAACAAAAACAATAACCGTGGTAAATATCCCGTGAGTACTAATAGTAATGTTGTAAACCACCGCGAAAGTCTAAAACAGTGGAAATAGGATACTTTTTAGCGATTGTAAAGTCGCAGGTACTACTAGTACTATATATTTTTTGATAGTTTCCCATCTAGTCCATTCTTCCAAGTTATATATCTATAACTAATATAACTGCTGCAGACATGGACCAGACTTATTATTATGTGTGATTCAGTTTCCATGCTTTGTTATTGTTTAGTTCGTTTCCCACTAACCCAATCTGAGACAGCTATGCACTTGGCAGAACGCACGCGCCGTGACGGCCTAGGCCACTTCTGAATCGCGCAAGCAATTTTTTTTCCTCAAACGAACGTATTAATTTTTATACCTCGAAGCTTTATTGGTCCTGATACGACTGCGGCTAAATTCTTTTGAATTATAATATTAGTTAGTATAACAAGGGCAATTCCATTCGATAAAGTAAAGAAAATACTCCGAGTAATGTATAATGTTGAATTGTCTGGCATTCAGATGCGATATTACTTACTCAATAATCGTACATGAGAGAAAACGATACGGCAAAAGAAAAGTACTTAGCAGAAATGGCAACCCAAATAAAAATAGCTTTAATGTCTAACTGTTAATTCAGCAATGGCGAGTTAGTAAGTAAAAATGACAAACCAAATAGAAATAGTACGAAAAAGTAGTAGTATGAAAAAGGTAACAAGCATGTAGATATAATAAACTAAATAAAATGGACTGAATTCCTAAATGCACATTAGCCGAAATCGAATGTCAAAGTTTCAGTCGCAACAAAAAATGTAACCCTTTACAAGTTGGTACTTTTTATAGTAGCCGGTGAGTCAATGATAATATTGCTGATGACCTTGTGCCTCGACACGGTCCGTTCAGTCATTAATGAGCAGTTTTTGCCATTAAACCTGTACTTGTTCGGTTGCAAGTGTTGCAACCTTGTCCTATTATTATTTTTCTATGTTTTGCGCAACTGATTGAATTTAGGGTTCAAACAACTAAAATAATAACGTGAAATTCATCGAAATCACAGAAGTAGAAGAAAAAAGCAGATAAGACAGATCAAAAGAAGCATACGAGCCATAAAAACAAAGTAAACGAAAAGCGAATATCAAAAAGCAAACAAAATATAATTATGAAGAAAATTAGAACACTAAAATATGAAGAAAGAAATGAAGATCCAGAATAAAGAAATAAAGATCCACATTTGACCAAGACCATCGAATTAAGAGCTCTGAGCAAATAACCCCATTGCATCTTTATTGCATCCATAAAAACACGGTACCTAATTCAGAAATATCCTGACACCTTTTTACATCTCGTTTCTTGAACACCTTGGCCAACTAGCCTTTTAATTACTCAATTCTCAGTATTTATATCAATTACCTTGTAATTAAGTGTCAGAATCACCCTTTACTATCCACCTGCGTAAATCCGGTAGTAGTCATGCGATGCTGATTGGTGACACAGTTGGAGGCACGCCATTATTGTGTGACCAGCTTGCAGGACTAGCATGAGCACCGCGTAAAAATATTCTCTACTCTTTTTGTCGCGCAAAAACAGTTACGAACAGCTACGTGTGTCTCATTTTTGCACAACCTATTATGAATAGAGTATAGAATATTTCGTCGCGGCTTATTGATAAGCCGAAATAGGCTATAGAGAAGTACTTAAATATATATGGCGTTATCATAACTCTATAGTAGCTTCATGGGACTTTGATTTGCGACCAATGACGTCCCACTTTAAGTGTAATCTAAATTCCCTCACCCAGCGTCTACCAAAGCTAGCCCAACTCCTTTAATCATAAGAGCCCGTACCGTGAGGTGGTTACAGCGATGATTGTTAGGTTCAGCCGAAGACGCTACGCGACCATACACCTTATCCCGTGGCGATACGGTTCTTGGTTGCGCAGCCTCGTCAGCTGAACCTAACAATCGGAATTTGGACCGTTGAGACTGGTGTTCAGTGACGTAACATTGGCGAAGATACTAATTATAGCTCCATGGTTATCAAAAAGAGTTACTTAATTTCTCCTCAAATGGAAGACGATCATCAGCATTTTTATTCGGAGCAGCAAGCGTTATTTCTTCAGCACATAAAAGCTTTAACATATTTGCTCTACATGGTCCTAAGCCTGGATTGCGAAGTTTATGGCTATCTGCATGTGGGCGGCTGCGAAGTGGTAACCCTGGTAGCGTTAGGTGACCGCATTGGTAGCTGAAATAGGAGAACCTATTTTATTTCCGTGTTCTATATACTTAAATAAGACTAATCGATTTTAGTCAGACTGTTGGTATATATATTTTGCGCCTTAGTTTAATTCTTGTTTCCCCTTTGCGTTGTGTATATATTATCTATACATATATTATGTATAAAATAATAAGCCC
Source organism: Apocheima hispidaria (assembly GCA_947579745.1). Taxonomy (NCBI): domain Eukaryota; kingdom Metazoa; phylum Arthropoda; class Insecta; order Lepidoptera; family Geometridae; genus Apocheima; species Apocheima hispidaria. The sequence goes on from OX388159.1 coordinate 2,192,850, forward strand.
TTTTCTAGGAATCAACGCACAGACCAAATCGCTTATGATAGGGATGTGAAATTTGGACCTAATACTCTTCAAATGATCTAGGTGAACAGTAAGGACGGATTTTGCGAAGTTCCACCTCTAAAGGGGTAAAACGGACCCCTAAAGTTTGTATGGAAATACAATATTTTTTCATGCTATGCCAATGAAACTCAGTTGGTGTAATAAGTATAAAAAATAAAGAAAGGCATAAGTATGTCAAGTTTTTTCGAAAATCAACACCCAAACAGGTGAGACAGGGTTCTTAATTCCTATGCGACCAAAGCAATGCTGGCAAGCTACCAAGCTAGTAATACTAGTTAGTAAATACCAAAAGATCTGAGGTCTGAGTCTTATTTTCATAGTAAGTATTCCAATAGGTACCTTAATTGAACTGAAACCAGTTTCGAAGACGCTATGTAAACGAAATAACCATTTAATTATTTTTAACCGATTTAATCTCATCAAAATCCCATTTTCCAGTTCCATTCCAATGCTTCCAGATATTTTGTTCGAACACTATATTTTTTTATCTCGGACACGGATCATGCCGAACAACGTATCGAATAACCGGGCCAGCGCGATATTACACCGTGCACCTGACAAAATGCAATAAAAAAAGTCAGAAACAGGCAAAAAAACAGCGATGGCAATGCTACCGGCATTCCGCAACTTGCGCCGTGGAGAATCAATCATGCATAATGCAAGGCGAGCTGCGATCGCGACACTGTCTAATGGCGTCTGAAGTGCACTACATGATGGTCGATTGTACTAACAAAACACCTTTATGCTTATAAGTATTAGGCGTAATAATGGCATAGCATACCTAATAGCAAATGGTAGGAATACTTTGTAGAGGGCATCTAAAACTTTCGATTCTTATGCACTTCGGAACTTTTATGTTAAACTCTGGAAACTGCTAAGGAACCGATAAAGACTTGAATATCTTTCAAGGCTTAAAAAGAGCGCACTTTCCTGGTAACAATAAACTAAGTACAGCGTAAAAATTATGTTGAACGCATTTCTAATTGTGGATTTTAATTTACTCAACTCTGAAATGGATCCACGGACATTTGATTTGGGGCCAAGGACTTCACACCCTTGGGATAGTTACTTCTACCGGGGCCTACTAAAGCCAGCCCAGCTTCAGTTTGGCTCTGGACCGATGATGGAGATAATTATAATAGTAGTGGGTTACAAAATCATTTTTGTCATTTTTCCTCAACTGAAAAGCGACCATCATCATCTTTTTTCTTTGGCAGAGCAAGCTTAATTTTATCGGCACGTAAAAGCTTTTACATAGAACTTGCTCGACAGGATCTCTTCTTAAGTTTTTGATTCAAGAGAACAATTTGCCTGGTTCCACTACAGGATTCTGATTCCCAGACGTAATTAATGTATGTAATTAGATTCATAAATGCGCCACAAACAATCGTAATGAATCACTTAGCACTCGCTATTTGCATCGCTGACGTAACCCTATTCTTACTAACAATAAGATTCTTAATGGTCGACCGTTCCACAGTTTTGCCCTTGCATTTTTTACTCGTAATTATTGACTGACTGCAATAATATTTTCACTTTCATTGCCATTAGCCTACCTACACCACCGTTCTACTTGCACCCCGAGCGTGACGCCTTTGGCTCCAAATTAAAGCTCCATGGATCTATTTCAGAGTTAAACTGAAATAGATCCATGGAGCTTTAATTTGGATTTATTATATATATATATTTTGAATTAATGACTTAATTCTATTTATAATTATGGTACCTCGCTCTTTATTATTGCATGCTGTAAGTATTGTGCCATTTAGTTCTATTTTATTTGTGTACATTTTTAACATTGTGTTGATGTGCACAGTGTAGGTGAAACTAAATAAATAAAATAAATAAACAATAGTACGGTGGTATTGAACGTTGTACCAACACCATCGTACTACGTTCAAGTAAGCTAAATTTCCCCCTCAGCAGTTGTGAAATGCTTGTCCCAGAAACGAAAAGAGGTTTATCATTTTTCTTCATTCTTCGATGTTAGTTAACTGTCTACAATTTTAAAGATACCAGCTACGACTGGGATGTCAAAAAGTCCAGTTGTCTCTACCATCCCGTCTTTGGGACCATGGGCCTTATCCCGTAACTCTGATGGCAATGGTCATCGTGTGCCGTCCCACTCGCGCCAACTTACTCGCACCATGCGAGCGAGCAGGATAGCAAACGAGGACCATCGCCACCAGAGTTACGGGATAAGGCCCCATGTGCTGGAAAACAGATCCACATTCTAATAAATTCAAATTCAAAGAACGGTGGTCTCAATTAAGTAACTACTAGTAGTTCGCGGCGAACTGAGACCTCGCGACCTCTATATCTTCACAACCGCTCGACCGATTCAGCTCATATTCGAACTTAAAAATTATATTGAAATGAACTAAGCTTACTAAGCTACTTACTTGCCTACAAAATTTCATGAAGATCGGATCAACGGTTCGCAAGTTATCAACGGACAAATATACACACAAACATACATACAAATTACTATTAGTACTCACGGGATATTTACCACGGTTATTGTTTTTGTTGAGTTCCCGATATTTCGGCACAGTTGCATGCGCCATGTTCACGGGTAGACTGAAGATGCGGGTGGATGATAAAAAAGTTACGAAATTTAGGAGCAGACAAACCGATCTACCCCCTTTCTCTTTCATGTCTCCGCAAAATAAGTATTTTGAATTTGAATTTGTTTTTGATGATCCAAAGATGTTGTACGTGTTTTTTGTTGTAGGTACCAATCTTCTCGCAAACACCGATGTCACGGCCATCGGCGAGTTATCCGAAACCAATCTGTCGTCGGATCAATTCAAATGCGCCATAAATCTACCATTAAGAGAGTCATAAATTGTAATGGCTGGATCACTGGCGATTTGCCGCGGGTCGATCGTTTTTGCAAGCAATGTGGTTTCGGAAATTTGATAAGGTGCAACGTTTCGCTCAGCGCGCTAAATTCAAATTTTCTTGCGTTTTTTATCAATTACAGCTTAATTACTCACCGTAGGTTCATGAAAGCTAATTTTGCGATAATAAATACATTGTTTCAAGAAATTACACCAACAAAAAATTCAAGTTTAGAGCTAGTATAAGTACATTTCTCACTAAACCAAAAACCAATGATGAAAACCCGCTTATTGAGATTTGTAGCTAAACCAATGTTATCTAGGTGATCATATTACCCGTAGTTTCTTAAAACAACTTATTTATTATTGCGAAATTGGTTTCAATAACTACACGATGAGTAATTAAGCTGTAATTGACAAAAAACGCAAGAAAATTTGAATTTCGCGCGATGAGCGAAACGTTGCACCTTAAGATGTCTAGGGCGCAGTACGCAAAATCTATACCGGATTTTAACGCGGGGTCATTACATTGTATAGTAAGATAAAGGTGCCCATAGATGAATGTGTATAAAATAAAATTACTTATATATATTATATTATATTATTATTTCGGTATTATGAAAATGTAGTCTTTAGGTGCGCTCGATCAGACAATTAAGTACATACAGGTAGTAGTACTTTTAAAATATAGCACCGACTCATTGTTGAGATTTTACAGGAATGTTTCAGGATTTCTAAAATTTGTAGGAATTAGTATTATTGGTCAAAAATCCAGAAATCCCTTTAATCACTTAAGTATTTTATTTTAATAAAATCAAACAACAACTAAGTAATTTAATCCCAAAGCTTTTATATTTTTAGATGCCTCATAACTATATTTTCATAAGCTGCCAATGGAATTCGTCGCAGTCTCTGCAAACCGCACTTTCCTCAAACATTGCGTTTTTATTGAAACAAAGATTTCGTAATGCGCTATCATTAGGGGTAATCAGTGTGTTCGTGCAAGAAATCACGATGGATTTGCAAGATAACGTGATGTGCTCGCATGTCGTGATGCGCGAGTGACAGATGCATACCGCACGTGGTCCAGTTTTTGCTATGCGCTTCATCATCAGCCCGAAGACGTCCACTGACCCTTTGAGCCCCGCACTGAACGATAATCAGCCACTTGTGCCACCGGTTGTCTGCGACTTCAAAGTCGTCGATCCACCTACTGGGAGGCCTACCTATATTGCGTCACCCAATTTGTGGTTGCCACTCAATAGCCTAAGGCGTGGTAGCTCAGTGGGAGCATGTTTGCCTCACATTCGTGGGATCGTGGGTTCGAACCCGGGCGGGACCAATGAGTTCTATGGAACTCACGTACGGCTTTATATCATCACTGGGTTTTCGGTGAAGGAACCTGCATATTTCCGGAGAAGAAATTCGATGGCGTATGTGAATCCGCCAACCCGCACTGGGCCAGCTTGGTGGATATGGCCCAATCACCCTTGAGGGTAGGCCGATATCTCAGCAGTTTAAAGACTGAATGCAGACTCAATAACCTTCCTATGTTCCGTAACTATCACTGGGCTTAAATAATGATGATACCTACTAACAACCAACATGCTTACTCCTTTTCATTGACGACCTGCAGGCTTATCCCCTCTAACTTTGAAAAGTTCATGATTCTGATTGCGAGAGTATGCCATCTCGCTCGTACCAACATAGTCGCACTATGCGCGGTCCCGCTCGCGCAACCCTCGCTATCGCTTTCAGAGTTATGGGATAAGCCCACTGTTTGTACTCTCGCCCTGACATGTATTATTCACGTTCAGCCACCATCTGTCACGGTCATCTTTACTGTATATCTAGAGATGAAGCCTGCTCCCATGGTCGATGGCGCAATTAGTGTGAATTCCGAGCGAGCGTGTTCCGGCGCCCCATGGTTAGGAATGCCGCGCGACCACTGCCAAGTACCTGTATGGAGCGACTGGAGCGAGTTACTAACTCGCTACTTGGATGTTAGAACTTGCGGAGCGTAGGTGATCTGTAGTTCATTGATGCCTGCCTGATCTCTCCTGGCTTAGTTGGTCGGGAGTCTGCCTTATAAGACTAACTATCTAATTAGAAATATAGCTAAGGTTTATTTTCTTATAATATCACACTACATTTTGTTCTAATAAAACGGGAATACTCAAGTTAAATTGAGTCGGTTATTCCGACTGTAGTTTCGATCACATTCGGTGACCTTTATCAAGGAATGCTAAGCGAGATACGCGCGCGACCTCGCTTGCCTTGCCAGATAGAGGTCACCGAATGTGATCGAAACTATAGTCGGAATAACCGACTCAATTTAACATGAGTATTCCCGTTTTATTAAAACAAAATGTATAAAAACCACGTCAGTTTTCATAGTAAAAGTATCACACTAATATTATAAATGCGAAAGTTTGAGTGTAAGTAGGTAAGTGTGTTTGTTCCCATTCAATTATAGCTGAACCGATTTTGATGACATTTGGTATGGAGGGTAGCTTATTCCCTGGAATAACACATCTATAGGCTACTTTTTATGCCGAAAACATATTCCGTTTCAGTAAATAGCGGGCAAAACCGCGGGGCGCAGCTTGTCAATTATATATATTTAGCGTACTTTAAGGAATAGCCAGATTATTACTCCGCCAGAGATCCCGGGTTCGATACCCGGCCGGAAATGATTAATTTAAATGTCTGCTCTGGGTCTGGGTGCTAGTTGTCCGTCTTTATATGTTCCATGGCATCCCCGACACAGGGAAACACAGTGGGGAGCTACAAGTGTGAAGCTTTATTTATTTTAAAGATCTCAATAGAAAGGATCCGGTCATCCGAATGCAGTTTTTTTTTTCTTTGACTGGAACTTGTTATTGATTCTATGTCAGCAAATTATACTCAAACAATCTATAGATGCAGGATGGGATTTAGAAAGAATCAACCGGAATCTCTATATCTATCTTTTAATCTTTCGCACCCGGATGAAAAGTACTGGAGATAGCAAATTTTACTCAAAGGAAACATTCCTTTATTTTTTTAAAGAAACAAATCTTTATTCTTTTGACTCGATCCAAACACAACTATGTAGTACATATCGCGGAGGGCTCTGGCGCCAGTAGCACAGTTTCATTACTAGTACGGATGCCAGCTAGTTCTTAGGCAAAAAAAAAATTGTTGTTTAACGTCTACTAATAAATTATATGTCTATCTTATACTGTGCAAACAAAATTGTATAGCCTTTAAGCCTTGGTCAATAAACGATTATTATTTATTAATCAATGATTTTCGAAAACCAAATCAAATTATTTTTTTGTTGCTTTTGGATCAAACCATTAAATATTATTTAATTGTTTGATCCAAACCAATATCCATTTATGGACGCCCCCTAAGTAGGTACTCACGATATATTTATATATCACGATTTTTATAATAATTCAGTGGCCTACATTAATATCCCGCGAGTACTAATTTAAATGTAGTAAACAGCCGCGAAAGTCAAACGATGTTTAGTTTTTAAACCAGTTCTAATCGTGAGTCAAGGATTGACCCTTACTGAGAGGTACAAAATAGCCTGTGAGTCATGGATGTCAAATCGTGTCCTCTCTACATACGAGTCATTTAACGATTAAACAGTTGACGAGTGACCTTGGGCCTCTGTTTCCTGTTTATGCGCGTGCGTTTTGCGAACGACAGTCCATGAGCTCCATTTTTGAATCGCTCGTATGACATTTCGCACGAAAACATCATGCGAAATGTCAGACTTTTGGAAAAAACTCAAACAAGAATTGCATTTTCGAAATAATCATATCACTCGATAACGCAACGAGTGGTTTGAACCGTTCGAGTTTGCTTTTGTCAATAGAAAATTATTCATTCCGCCCGTACCGTGGCATTGCTGCGTAAGATTCACGGTCGAGCAGCGTCGGAGGCTGAACCTAACAGTCGAAACCAACAAAATGTGTTTTCCTTGATTCGCGAGAGCCTGACTTGAGCCTTGACCGATTTTTAACTGACCGAGCGAAGCGAAGATCTCAGTCTACGGGAGCAAACCGGCAGTGGTATGAATGTTTGTATGTTTAGATGTTTGTATGTTTATATGTATTTGTGCGACGATAACATAAGAACCGTTAATGCGATCTTCATGAATTTTTTTAGGCAAGTGGTACATTTCAATAATCAATACAAAGCTGAATCGTTCGATTTGGTGTGAAGTTATAGGAGTCTCGGGTCTCAGTTCGGCGCGAACTACTCGTTACACCACTACAATCACACCAAGTTTTACCGTTTTTACTATCTAGAAAAAGATGGAGGTAAAATATGGACAGCTACTCTCTGTGCGGTGTAGCAATGTACTACAGTTCTAACTGACTCCGTATTTTACGACTGTGATATTTAGGGTTCAACTGAATTATTAAGTCTAAATATCACAGTCAAATCAAATTTATTTTTGTTTCCTTTGTTGTAAGTTTTGTGTGTATACCCCAGAGCAATCACGCTCACTAAAAAGCTTCTTCTTGCGGCGGCGTCGTGTGGCGGGTCGCCCTCTTCCCTTCAATATGGTTGAGGAGAGCGATGGCTGGCACATGCGTCAACTCGTGAACGGGTGCTGCTTGCGGGAGCTGGACTGCTCGGAGTATATACTTAGCTTAGCTCTTTATTAGCATATTCGTTGGTATATTCCTTTTGTAAAGTCTTTAGTATTTATATTCCGTTTTAGTTGATAAAATATTTGTAAAACTTGATAAATGGCACGGACCCCGGAGTCCGTGGAGCAATATTGTAAATAAAAAAAAAAAAAAAAAAAATATCACAGTCGTAAAATACGGAATCAATTATGACTGTAGTAAATTACAATAATAACAGCTGTTTTACGCACCATGCCACACCGCACAAACTGTAATGAAAACTTCAAAAAAACAAAAGTGCGGGTATTTCCTTTTTGCAGTAAGTTTCCTTTTTTAATGTTAAAATCTATATAATACATAAAATAACAAACCTTTTCTAGGAATCAAACACAGCCCAAGCCGTCTAAGAACGGGACCGTTATAGAGACGGGAAATTTAGACCCAATATTTTTCAAATGGCGAACATTAAGAACAGAGTTTGCGAAGAAGCCTCTGCCCCTAAGGGGGTGAAATGGTCCCCAAAGTTTGTATTGAAATAAAATATTTTTTTATACTAAGCCAATGAAAATCGGTTTCTGTGCTAAACATAAAAAAATAAGACATGTCCAGGATATTTATTTAGCAAATCAACCCCTCAACCCCAAGATTAAATGGGGTTTTGAAATTACTGTAGCTTCTATGCAAACGAAGCCGTGCGTGCAAGCTAGTTAACAATAACAGCGTAGCACAGCGGATATTATTACTCCTGTCACTGGTACAGCTGATAAACGAAAATAGCTCCCCCATCAATGGAGCTCTGTGCGATAACCGGCGCCGGCGCAGCCGCGCGTACTTAAATCAAAGTATAGCGAGGTTCGGTTGGGAACCCTGTCGTAGTGAAGACAGTTTAGAACAAAGCAGAAACACAAGTTATGTTATTAAAAGAAAAAAATACCCAACTGCAAAATGTAGAACTTTTTTTTGCGAGGTGGAAATCTTCACAAGATACCCGACTGCTTTGGGGTGCAGCCGGGTTATGTGGGATTATACCCACTAAAACGCCCCCGGTGGCCTGCGTTGGTGCTTGACTGAGGGTTCCGGGATCAAGGGAACACACCGGAGCCTTCAGCACCACGCTTCAGCTTCAGCTCCTCCCGGGATAGCTAGCAGCTGTCGTGAGACGCCTAAGGCTACAACAGCGTCCGCCACTCGACGCTGTCGCTTCGGTAGATGGTTAGAGCCCCGCATCTAACTACCACCGAGACCAGAGGTCACAATTTAGTAGCCTCTTACTACAGGTAGGGGATACTGATGCTGTATTTCTGTGCTCCGGCGTCAGGGCAAATGCAAAATGTAGCCTACCACTCCGGACGTAAAGACGAATCCAAAAAAAAACGAGAACAAAACTGTCTTCCCCTTATTAGAGACAATAAGAAAAGTGTTAGTGGACACATTCTCAGATTTTACTCTATTGACCCCGGAATACTGAAACGTTTGTTAACTTTGACGACAGATTAAGTCTATTGCTGTTGTTGTCATTTGCTTAGTGCCAGACAAAGGCAGTATTAGAATGAATCTGTTGTCAAAGTTAACAAGCGTTTCAGTATTCGGGGGGTCAGCAGTTTAAGTTAAAAATTAAATTAGGCATTAGTAGGCACCATGTATGTTTTTTTCTTTTGGTGCTTCATCAATATTACAATCTAGCCTTGAGACTAATTAAGTAAGTAATTTAACTTTTAACTTAAACTGCTGAGTAGAGTAAAATCTAAGAATGTGTCCACTACACAGATCACATTAGATACCGCATTACGAGATTCGTTGTTCCTACAAAAAGTCACCAAAGTTTGAGGCGCGGCGCGGGTCGCGGGGACTGCGACCCAGCGTTTTCTTTGGCTATCTTAAGGTTACGCATATTCGCGCGTAACAATCAACCAATCAGAGTTATTTCTTATAAGGGTATTTAGACTGATGCGTAGTGCGCTTCGAGCGTCCTGAATGCAGAATCTAGGGTGTGATCTGTGGTCCACTAACACATTTCTTATTGTCTAATAAGAGGATAGACAAGACTTTCTTCTTGTGTTTTGACGAGTGAAGTGTCGTTGGATTCGCCTTTACGTCCGGAGTGATAGGCTACATTTTGCAATCGGGTATTTCGTTTTTTCATACTCAAAATGTTAAAATGGAACATACTTACTTAAAAAAAAAAAAAAACGGTAAATGCGTTTAGGTCAGGCCAAACTATTATCAGGTCTATTGCCAGGTAGTATGGAGTTAGTATTAATGGCCAAAAAAGTAAGTCTACAGTTAATTTGAGAAGGTACAATGTAATAAGGACTTTTACAAGGGCGAGTACTTTGCCTAACTCTGTACGTAATATGCAGTGAGTCAGTGAAAACATCTGGTAGTCAGTGCAGTATGATCTTGTCTTGTACATTTATAGCTTTATTTATGCATATTTGTAATTATTATTTTTGCTGCATTGTGACAAGACGAGCAAGTCACTAACCGTATAATTATAATTACAATACAATAACACATCAGAGTTAGGCACAAGGCCGTTTAATCACTAAGAGGGATGTTTTTCATATAACCATTTATTTATATTTATTTACATTCATCAGCACCAAACACGAATTATGCTAATGAGAATTAAAATTTACATTATGTTTAGTACTTTAACATTATAAAAAAATTTGAAATGTACTTAAATTACTTAAATTAAATTAAAAAGAATACACTGATTAAATTACAAATAAATGTCAAAATAATAAGAAATATACGATTAAAATAATATAACATAATAATTATTTGTCATTAAGTAGTTGAGACTGCTGACTGTCTATGTAACATATTTTCACAATATGTTAAGCATTCTGTCATTATATTTCTCCACTCATCCGCAAATACATCACATCATTAGATAAGTAAGCAGATATTCCGGACTAGAAACACTGGCGTAGTAAATAAATAGTTTCAATATTATTTTTTTCTGTCTTTATAAGACTTTTATCATGTATACAGTTTAGGAAGTATCAAATTAAACATGATAAAATAACAAAAAAATCCACCCACACTGTTTCCTGTTAAATTTACCAATTTAAACCAAACAAGTCATTGTTTCCTATTTTTACTGTAACATGCACAATGGTATCAGAGGCAATGAATAAATATTGTTACTATCAGTGTGGATAGTGCATTTGTGGCTATGTTTTATCTACGGCAGGAAGTGACTGGTGTGTGCGTTGTCTGTTATCATTATAGTGCACATGTGTTAATGAGAAATAGGAGACGGAACTATTGATAATTACTGACGATTTCGAAATAGGAGATAGATAAATCAATGCATCAAATAGGGCAACAAAAGCAGTGATTACATAGGTGGAATGCACGCCACTACTCATTGTCTTAAATTGTACATTAGAAATTTAAAAAAGAATGCAGTGAATGCTTTACATTTTTGAAAGAAAGTCTAGTCCCATTTGTTGTATAGGTCTAAGTTTTTTTTTTGCTTAAAAAAGTTATTAATTATAAAATTGGGATAAATTTTCAGGTTTGGTATCTGAAGAAAGGATTTGATAAGTGCATTTTAAATATTTATCTTAATTTGTTCAGAATTATACATAAAAAAGCAAATTAAACAAATGCTTGTGCAACAAACTGAATAATATAGATATCTTTGTACCTATTTAGCATTAAAAATATGTAAATAAAATATAAGTTCAAAAACTAAATCTTGCCTAGATATAAAAGTATGAAACAAGAAAATATTATTCGAAATTCAAAATGGCATGGTCCCATATAATGTACATAATATTTTTCCCTTTAAGTCTTTTCCTTTTCCTAGTCTATTTAGTCTGATGCCAATATTGGTATTTGACGAGGCATTAGACTACATATAGAGACTTTAAAACTCATATAAAATATTATGTACATTTTAGGGGCCATGCCATTTTTAATTTGGAATAATATTTCTTGTTTCATACTTTTACCTAAGGGGGTTTCATTCTTTGAACTTATATTCTATGACAAGCTACAAACGCCACCTGAAGCTAACCAAACATGGCTCTGGTCTCTGCTGTCAATGAAGTGTTTTGGCTCTCAAAGGACTGTCAGAATGCGGTGCTTGGCGACAGATTATCAATTTGAGAATTAGCTTGTAGCTCACCAGCTTTATGTAATACAATCCTTTCTACCATTCAGACTTTGTGTACGATTTACACCAAGCACCAAGGATAATATTTATGACAAATTTCAGTCAGAAAGACAGAAGAAACGAAGTATAGTGTACGATAAAAAAAACCAACAACGTTTGATAAATAGACAAAATTACATGCCATAAAAGATTATTAATAAATTACGATTATGCGATAGTTTGTTTACTTAAACCGGTAAGTAAAATATTCTACACCGTGGTTCGCGTAATAAGAGTCGAGTCGAACTCACGAAAACAATGTCGTGTTTGTAAACATTTACCGGCAAATTTTAACGGACACTCACCAGAACTTTGACGAACCGGTTCTCCAGCTCGTCCCTGTCTGGCATCGGCGGCTTTGTCCGGCTCCTGGTGGAAGCCTGCCGGACATGGTGACTCTTCCCCGACGTGACCGGACCGTCCAACATTGTCGGCTCCCGAGACGTGATCAAACCCATTGTACACTAAACACGAACACTCATCACATTTTTAACTTCAGGACGTTTTATCACAGATATCAGGCACAATAATCAACAGGTCACATAGCACGGCGGCCGCGGAGCGTTACACGAGTCGATAGGAGGCAACGGCGATTAATAAACAAAGCAAAGCGAGCAAAGTAAACGAAGGGACGAAGGCCGAGCGATTAACTGAACTGAAGCTGTCAAGCATCAAACAAACTGTCAATGTCAACGGGTTAGTGCTTCCAAGTTAAATTTTAGTTTTTCCTTAGTTTCTTCATGAATTATCCCTAAAATTCCGTAAAACATTTTCAAAATTCTTTGATACAGGGAGCATAATTTATAATAAAGAAGAAAATGTATCATTTTACTTATATAATAATACCTATAAAACATTATTTTCACACAATCAGAAGCCGAAGCATTACTTTCTAACTTCAATGGCAATGTTGGCTTCTTAAATTGAGCAAATTGTTTCATAACATTCTCATTATGCATTGCATTTTTTATTTTTTGTGGCTCTTATTCTTATGTTTATTTCTTTTTAGCCGACTATGAAAAAGAGGGTTATGAGTTTGACAGTCTAGGTATGTATGTAATATCATTAAAATGTATCTCAAAAGAGTAACTAACAACGTAACAAAGTAACGAACACTGGGAATAATGCGAATTAGTTCGGATGTCGTCTTTAACAACAGTTCTAACTTGCAATAGCACAATTAATATTGTATACCAAAATTAGATTATTAACATTTTCATTACGAGTTTGAGGGAATTTCCTATAAGAAATAGGTGGCCAATTGAAGTTGCCTATTATAAAAAATAGAGTTAACCTACTCGGATCGGACTCAAGGTTACCGAGTCCGATACTACCCCTAAAATCCCTAAATCCCTGTTCAAATAAAATATCCTTAATCATATATCTTACATAATATTATTCATTTGTCCCTAAAAAATAGGAAAATCTTTAAAAGTGAAAACACTGCAATGTGACATGACGTGAAGCTAGAAGCAAGTTTGATAAGAATAGACCAATCACACACGCGCTGCAGAAGTTTGACTAATCGTATTTGTGCCTATATTGGCCAATCAGAATAAAAGCGTTCTGAAACCATAATAAATAATCATATTCTTTCTAAAAGAAATAAAAATATAAGTAAGCTCTTGATTTACTTGAATACAAATTTTCTATAATTTTTGAGCCAGCTATTTCTATTTATATATTATATTGAAATATATACAAATAAATTTCCACCTGTATGGCGGAACATCACTCGAGAAAGGCTGGACCGACCTAGATATTTTGTTTTTTGTTGCGTTCAAATGTCAGAACAAGACTTATTGTGGAGTTTTGGCGGGAACGTGAAAATTCATGTCGCGTCATTTTATTATTTTCCAAAACTTGTGTTATTTCGAGTGTTAATGTGTAAAAACGGTGAATTTCTACCCGTTAAGTGTTCGTGTACATGCACGAGTGTTGGTGAATGGTATAATGTCGTAAAACGTGAATTTTCGTGTTGTTTCCAAAACTCCATAGAAGGCTCTAGTAAAGTTTTCACCACTTTACTGGGGCATGACTTGGACTTGACCGTGACTTGCTTTGCTTGACTTTGACCGTGACTATGACTTATTTGATAATATCTAACAAAACTTGAGAATATATATGTATACTTGACACTGGCAAATCCATAAGACGTGCGACGCCAAAATCCTCTTAGGAGGAAAAAAAAAAAAAAAAAAAAAGACTTATTGTGGTTTGAGTCGCGAGCCAAAGACATAAAGGGGTAGACACCTAATCAGCAAATCAAACTATCTTGAAATAAAGTACACCAGATTGACGTACCTGTCAAATCAAATTAAGAGCTCCATACAGTTGTCATTCTCATCTCATACTGATAAAATCTCATAATAATGAAACAAAAAATGGTAAACTATACAAAAATATCATGCCAAAATTACAAGGATTCATAGGAATCAAAGAACACCACTGCCACATCCATCTTTAAGTCCTGAAATATACTTTAATAGGATATAAAATTATTGAATAATGTAAACAGAATAGTCGCTATGACAACGTTTAGGGATGTCAATCGAATTTCGGTTAGCCCAAAAATCGATTATTAAATGAAAAATATTTTTTTGATATATCATGATTGAGGATTGTTTCTTGTACTGTAAAGTAGACCGGCGACGGTCATTGACGCAGCCCTTTGATAATTTTATTCGTCGATTAGCAATTGACAATCACTTCAATCGGATTAAAACACGATTAATTGGCTGCATCATCATTATCAGCCAAATAAGACATCCACTGCTGGACAAAGGCATCCCCTTAGAAAGGTACGATCAAACACGTAAATATTGAGAATGCTCCATCGCCTCTAGTTTTTTTTAAGAGTCTGAACGATAAGGGATTCACGTGGAATTTATTTGACTATATACTTGATCCAAAAATAATCAACGGTTTAATCGAAGTTCGTTTTTTTTGTCCGATTGAAGAATCTAATACGAGATCGGTTCGAATCGGTTCGTATACGATTTTTTTCTGCAAGAATTGACATCCCTAAGACAAAATGAACTGTAGTATTGCGAGATATTTTTGTAATTTCCCAACTTTGTTTAGGTTTCCTAGAGACTCAGATATATGTAGCTGATCTTTTGATAAAAATAGTTCGGCAAAGTAGAGATGAATATTGGCGGGAACCTATTAAGGTTTCCACTAATATTAATTTGCTTATAATACATAATTTTCATAATTTTGCCTAAAAAACGTGTCGGCGCATAATTATCAACAACAAATAGAAATGTTTCACCAATCCCTATCCAACAACTTAACTTAAAACCCTACGGAAGCCTAGAATGAGCGTGTCACGATATGACACAATTGTATTGCAATTTTATTAGAAATAAAATTTTGTACCTTCCTAAGAATGTAAGAATGTAAATTTGTCTAGTGTGGTTGTGGGTTTTTGGGTCTGCAAGTAATATGCACATTCTCTTAGGTTTTCACCGTCACATGCGTGTTACTTGAGGTTGCAGAATAGTCAGGCAGTTTCAAAAAAGATAAATCCGCTAATAAGCGAAAGTTGCGTATGCGTTTATTTGCAAATTTAGAGGATTCCATTTCCATCGTAATAAATTGAAAATAAAAACTTAACATTATTTAACTTAACAATAATGTGGATGATAAAAAAAAAGTATAAGAGCCTATTTAAGAACCACTGTGATACAACCTAAATCACTCCAATCAAAATTTATTTACCCGACCAAATAGGGTAATCACTTTTTAATGGAAAGCCTCAAATGTCATGACAAAAAAGACTGTCAAAAATTATAAGCCATTTCAAAATCGTGTTTGTATGGAGACTATCCTTCTGGACCTTATTTATAAGGAGAATTCTGTGTCGCGAGCATAAGCTAGTTAGGTACTGTTACAAAAGAAAGTATTAACAAGCAAGTATAAACAACAACAGCGCTGTGTTTAGCAATGTACTAAAATGATTTAAAATGCTATTATAGTTGATACATGCTAAAAATCAATCTCGCACTCTCGCAGTCAAAAGTTGCGGTAAGGGTCGCGCGAATCAAATCCGCATGTCTGTGAAGGCTTCATTAATAATAATAAAACTTTATTTCGGATTACAAAGATCCATAGCCACAATACAATTATACACCCTATACTACTCGCCTACTACAAGTATTAGGTACGTTTTGTACAAAATTAAAATTTGTTACAAAATAGGCTAAAACAAAACAAAACTAACATAATCTCTATCTTAAATATAACGTGCTATTACTATTTGGTATTATTGTTTTAATCCAATGTTTTAAAATGGGACAGTCATATTTTGTCGTTGATGACCTTCAGAATTAAACTAAACTAAAAAAAAAACAACTATTTATAAAAGATTAAACTATCGGAATAACATAGATTGGCGAAAGAGGAAAGAGGATAGATTGTAAATCTAATGAATCTAAACTCAGAAGAGTCTGTAAAAGTCTGCAAAGCTTAAAATTAGCTGTTGGCTACCGATAATGATTGTGATGATTTGTAAGATCGTTTTTCATTTTTCAGAACGAAGCATTAAAACAACTTGAATACCTATTCTGGCGCGCTCGCGAATATTTATTTATTTTTATTTATTTATTTATTCATGCAAATTACAACTATCATTACAGGAAATTCCTAATTCAATAGTGTAAGGTTCAAAGATCTTTATTAATATCACAAAGAAACATTTCGTCTCACTTACGCGATATCTTAATATTAACTAAAGCTAACAGTTGTGGCCAGTGGGCCTTTTATAGTTAAAATCATTTTAAGTGGGTAGATAAATTATATTCTAGGGTGCTTATTTTACTAAAGATAGGTTTTTATCTTCAAAATGGCGTTCTGAATTCGGCTCCGCTACAGTATATTTACAGCCGACAAAGAGGGCGAAAAAAGATGCGAACAGTTAGAGAGTAAAAAAGATAGCTAATCTAATCTAATGAAATCTGTCTGAAAGGACAGATTCGCGAGGTGATGTTAAGTGCGCTAAAATCGTATCTCTAGTTAAAAAAAAAAAAAAAAACATTGGGGTAGATAGATAATATTATAATAAGAAAGACAATATTAGTATGTGAAATATAAATTAATAAACATATGAGATGCTATGAATACTTGTCAAAAACATATGCTTTTAGCATTTTCTTGAATATTTGTGCAGATTTTGCTTCCTTAATATCTTTTGGGAGTTTGTTATAATATTGTACTCCGTTAAATAGAATGATTTTTTGGCCATAACCAGTCCTAGATTTTGGCAAGATTAGATTGTTGGCAGTTCTAAGCTTCATTTTTTGGTAAGAGTGTTCGCCTTTTTTTTTAAAGGTTAGCTGCGTGTGTATTTGTTTGTTATGCATTTTTCTTATCAGAGTACAAGTATTATATATATACTGTTGTTTTATATTCATAATTTTGAGTTCTTTGTATAGCAGTTTCGTAGGTGTTAAATAATCATATGAAAATAGTACCTTTAAGAGTTTGTTTTGTTTAATTTGCAAGTCGTTTAGGTTTGTCGGAGCAGCATTGCCCCATACTTCAATTAAATAATCTATGTGTGGTTTGACTAAAGAGTTGTAAATAGTGTACCTTATTTTACGTGGTAGACAGCTTACACAGTTTCTTATGGCACCAGTAAGAGACCGTATTTTACCCATGATGTGAGCAATGTGTGTCTTCCATGTAAGTCCACTGTCCAGATATAAGCCAAGATACTTTTCGTTAGATTTTTTATGTATAATCACATTGTTGATCGTTAAATTTGTGTTGGTCGATATGTTCTTATTTTTGGCAGCGAATACCATGTAGCATGTTTTAGAAGTATTTATTGTAAGTAGGTTCTCTTGAAACCACTTTGAAAGAATGTTGAGATCTCTCTGAGCCTGACTCATAACATATTCAATGGAGGTGCCATAATAGAAAAGACATGTATCATCCGCATACAAGGTCAAATTCCCAAGTAACCCAAGATCGTTTATACGGTTTATATAAAATATAAACAGCAATGGACCAACGATTGAGCCTTGGGGAACCCCGAATGTAACAACTTGAGGATTACTTTGAGTTGTACCTATCTTTACTATTTGAGTTCTATTTGTCAAGTAAGATTGAAATATTTTGTGTGCTGTTTCTGTTAGACCGTTATCATTTAATTTTTGCAATAATAAGGAGTGGCTAACTGTATCAAAAGCCTTTTTTAGATCAATGAATATTCCAAGAACTACCTTTTTTTATCAATGTTAGTCATTATATTAGTTACTATGTCAATGGTTGCTGTCAATGTGTTTGATTTAGGTCGAAATCCATATTGTTTGTCCGAAAGAAAATTAATTTTGTCTAGATGGGAGGTAAGTCGTTTATGTAATAGTTTCTCAAATATTTTGGATACAACAGGAAGAACAGAAATCGGTCGGTAGTTTCCAGGTTCGGTTTTAGTGCCTGATTTATAAATAGGGGTAACTTTAGCAATTTTCAGGGAATCTGGAAAAATTCCTTGTCTAAAACAGCTATTTATACAGTCAGTCAAATCCTTCACAATGTAATGTTTAATTCTCTTAATAGTTTTTGTATTGATTCCATCGATTCCAGCACTGGTGTTAGAATCCAAATTAGAAATAATTTTAAGTACTTCCTCAGGAGTAGTCGGATCAAGGTCAGATAGCTTATTATCTGGGAGTATTTCAGTGGGGAACCTGGTAATATCATCAGAAGTACGTCGAACAATGTCACTTGCCAAAACGGACCCGATAGTGGCAAAGAAGTCATTGAAGCTTTGACATATTTCATGCATATCAGTAATTGTACGAGATTCTATGGAAAGTTTTAAAGGAGCACAACTTGTACTAACTTTATTCCTAGAAAGCTTATTTATTAAATTCCACATTTTCTTCGGTTTGTCCGCACATTTTTCAAAAGCACTTTTGTAATATGCATTCTTAGCATGTCTTATCTTTACTGATACTTTATTTCTTTCTTTTATAAACTCTTGCTTCAATATCTTACTATCCGGTTCTTGTTTGAGCTTATTCCATATGATGTTTCTTCTGTCGATTGCCACAAGAATGTCCTTTGATATCCAATCTTCTTTCGGTAGATTTAGTATTTTGGTTTTGTATATTTTACTCTTGTTTGTGTTATCTTGTATATATTTTTCTAGTTTTTCGTATTCGCACGTAGTATTTACAAAATTATTATTCTTCATATGTCCATCTAGTGCATCATAGTTTATAGCTTCGTATTGTATCTTGTTTTTAAAAGTAGGATTTATCTTTTTGAGTTCAAGGTATATTTGTTTGTGATCAGAAATAGATGAGTCAACAATTGCAAAATGAAAACTATACTTCTTTTCTATGTTTGTAAGGGCATGATCTAAGATTGTTCTTGTTTTCGTAGTTTGTCTAGTGCAGTATTTTGTGTCGATATTGTTAAGTATGGTATAATCTGATTCTTCTATTAAAGTTTTGTAAGCATGTACTAAATCATCCGTTGTATCCAATAAGTTTAGGTTGAAGTCGCCGAAGATAATGCATCTTTTGTGTCCTTCGAGCTGTTGTTCAAATATTTTAAGGAAATCTTTAACATCTGTTCTCCCAGGCTTATATATCACTCCTATGTCTATTGATTGCTTTTCCAGGTGGATCCAGAGGTAATTATTATCACCAATGTACTTTTGATCGATTTCTGATTTTAGTGTAAGTCAACAACATTAAAAAATATAAATCTTATCTAGGTCAATTACGTATAAAGTCATTACATAATTAAATTAAATTAAATAATTAAATTCATTACATAATTAAGTTTGTTTTTGTTTTTATATGTTTTTAATATGTTTCTCACTCTCACTATTATGACATACCTGACGAGAAAGCCAGGGCCCCTATTCGGAGAAATGACATTTTATCTCGGTCACTGTCTCTCTAATTTAGAATTTAATGGGAGTGAGAGTGACCGAGATAAAATGACATATCTCCGAATAGGGTCCCAGAGGCTGCTAATATCTCGAGCGCTGCTGCTCTATTGCCGCTGATTGTGTTGGTGTGCGAAGGCGTGGCCAAGGCTGATGCCGCTATGTCACCTACACTTGTGCATGCGTGTATAGGCGTGTGCAAAAGGTCTCCATCTTTTACTAGGGTATGACTTGGACTTGACCGTGACTTACTTTAATAGGGTTAGACTATGACTAAGGCTTGTTTTGTTGTGAAATATTATGCTTCACATGATAATATTACAAAGCTAGACACTGGCTAAGTTAGCTAAGTACAATAAGTGTAGAAAAAAACTATGGCGCCAATGCATTGAGCAACTCGTTACCGGCACTACCGGCCCGAACGGCCCAGACGTCTGGGGGCCTGGCTCTAAGGGCCAATGCGTAAAAACCATTTCGCCACATTGTCGTCGATTCTTTTGCACCACTCACTTATCTGACAGGAGTAAAATTATCTGCGTCTGTTTTCTTTTCTTTAATATCCATTAGTACTCAAGAAATTACCCCAACAAAAAAATCAAGTTGAAAGCTTTGTCAAAGTTAGTTTAGGTCTTTGATTATGACTGGTATATAATCAAAGGTTTGTCTTCTCAAGAGCATGCCAAGAGTTGTCAAGAGCACGTCGGGCAATGCTTAGTAGGGTTCCGTAGATTCGCAGGACGTTTTTTCCTCTTATCTCAAAAAGCTATTGACACATGTTGCCTGAAAAATTAAAAATAAAGTTTTACGTTTTAAGTTCTTTTCTAAGATCTATCCTTTATGGAAGGAGAAAACAAGATGAAAGATTATTTTGCTTCTGATTATTAAGAAAAATAAATAAATATATCATTCTGTTAAACAGTAGCTTATTTTCTCACATGTACTTGGACTATCTGCGTATTTGACGAAATGCGTGTTGACAAACTGCGAGTTGGACGAAACGCGTATAGGCCAAGTGCTATTATCATCCTTCGTTCGCGTGGAGCTACTACCTAATAACGCGACAAACACACAGACAGAGAGACATATAGACAGCTACTTTCGCATTTATAATATTAGTTTGAGATTCCCTCAATTTGAGATCCCGAATCACGGTACGATTTTGTAATCATGAATAAATAACTCTGTATCAATCGCTATTGTGTGACAATTCCCTTAGCCTTTAGATCTTGTATAAACACAGATGAATAGAACTGTGTGTATAAACTACTAGAAATGACGATTTGAGCATTTTTACCACTTGTACATAAGATGGCGATGCTTTCGAAAATATACCTACCTTAGACTAAAGAGGTTATATTAAGATGATCTAATTGAACTCAAATTAAAAACAACTTTATTATTTATTTATAATAACTTTATTGGTTATAGAAAATTACATATTTGTTTATTGGTAAAAAATATAGATGCGGTAACAAGAACAACGATATTGCCCGTATTCTAATTAATGAAGTTATTATTATTCAATACACCAATACTTTTGTTAGCACCATTTTTTTGTTAAATTTTATATTTTTTTAACAAACGTACCATTACCTTAACTGCTACGAATGCATAAGAAAAGTTCAGGTCTTTTAACTTTAAAAATACAAATACCACTAACATGGGTAGTATGAAATGTTAACTTCATTTGATTAGGATCTCGTCAACTATAACTAAGATTTATAATATCCATAAAATATTGTACATCTCAACTCAGCTCCACTCAATAAATGGGCGCTAATGTAGAGCTTTAAATATTTCACTGATAATTTGGTCCAGCTTCAACAACACAATTTTGTTAATCATGAAATCTCCACCTCAGTACAGTCTTTGGTTAGGACAGAAAAGATACGAGATTATAAAACTTAAATTTATAATAATATCACAAGCATAAACAATGACATAATTATTCCATTTACTTGATAACTCAGTCATACCTTTTCATTTAAATTTTCTGCATAAACTTGTAACAAGCGTTTATTCGAAATTATTTATAATGAGGCGTTTTCCAAAAAAAAAAAAACCTGGTAATAAAAGTACCCAATAGATGGCGTTAGATGTGCCTTGAGGTTTTTCTGTCACTGTCAAAACATGAAAGACAAAAAAAATTACGTGTGCCTTTTTTTCTCTCGTGTTTTTTGGCTCCACATGTGTATTTAGACAATTTCAAGTAATGCAACTATGTGTTTGCCTTCATTTGAAATATTACAATAGTTGACACTGGCTAAATACACAACGAGTGGAGCCAAAATTTAAGATTTAAAAAAGAAACAAAATATTTCGACAGAAATGAAAATGACAGGTAAAACGATAGGACTATTACGCCATCTAGTAAGTAATTTAGAACTTTTTTTTTTTTTTGAAAACTCCTCATTGCCCGTGTTAAAAAATATTAAACTAAATACCGAAGTGCATTACCTAAAATTTGTAGTGAGAAGGAACAAAATAAAGCAAAAACAGCTCTAACAAGGCAAACGATACACTAAGCAAACCGACCTACTTCTAACAAGATGGCAAACATCTAACAAACACTAAAATCGACAAAGGATACAATGCACGAAGTACTATGCGAAAAACGTACAGTAATGTACACCTTTACTTGTCCATCTACTTATATTACACGTACTCTTTTAATACTTTCAAGGCATAAATATCAATATCTACTTAATAATCCACCTTAAGCTATAATTTTAAACCCTTATATAATTTACCTCCTTACACAATCAAGTCACTTTTTATTACACTTTTTTCTTTTTTTTCGACATGAAAATGTTTAGTTACCTACTAAAATATTTAAAGGCACAATAAAATGAGCTTATGGCAGCATTATGCCTAAGTAAAATACACCTATGGGACAGTTAATTTACGACTTCATATATCAAAGTACGATAGTCGGATAGTATAAACCTAAAGTCGGGCTTACAGACTTGCTAGAACCAAAGAAACTGACAAAGGGGGACAGAAAAACGGGGGTTTCTCGTTTTCCCGTCAACGCGCCTTAGGGTGTCTACACGTGGCCTGACTTGACGTGTGAAAGGGACAGCTAGATTTGAATTTTACGAGAGCAAAAGAAACAAACTATTAAGGTTATAGCTTCTCCCTTTCGCTCCCCCAGAAACTTATATATAGCCATCTCTTTCAAACGATGTTAGGTCAGGCCATGTAGCGAGGCCTTTAGCTTTTATCGAAATTCTCGCAAATCTGTAAACCTATAAACTATCAAAAATGCTTGTAGCCTTTGCATGTTAGCTAAAACCATTACTCTACATTTAATACTTTAAAAACTACCCCATTTGAATGACCTTCTGCCGAACACGAATAAACTTAATACCTCTCATATAGACTCGGTAAGAGGCTATTGGCAAATGCCACTACTTGAATTATACAAGTGTTTTGTTATAAAAACCTTACAGGTTTTAAAAATAGCCCGCATCTACTTCTTTGGGGCTGAATTGGAACGCCAACTTTGACTCACGAATCAAAGAGACTCAAAATTTGAGAACAGCAGATTCTCACACATGTGGATGATATTACATGCTCGTATAATTTAATTTTGAACAAATCAAACTTAAAATCCAATTTATTCTTAATTAATTACATTTAAATTGCTCGTGCCGTAAATAATTCGAAGATAACTGAGCATTTGCTTCGTCACAATGTGACCCAGGGGTTTCGATGTCACATTGTTGATTAGCAGATAAAGGCCTCGCTACATGGCCTGACCTGACATCGCTTGAAAGAGATGGCTATATATAAGTTTCTTGGGGAGCGAAAGAGAGAAGCCTTAATAGTTTGTTTCAATTGCTCCCGTGAAATTCAAATCTAGCTGTCCCTTTCACCCGATGTCATGTCAGGCCATGTGTAGACACCCTTAATAGTCAGAAATCTTCAAAAATAATTTACAGCGTAGACTTGATATACGACTTGTGTATGCACGAATACAGTCAGTAACGTGGACACAACACGCATTAACGAAGTACGAGCCTCACCCTCGAATACTGAAACGGTTGTTAACTTTGGTCTGTAGCTGCCTTTGTCATTTTCTTAGTGCCAGACAAGGCAGCATTAGAATTAATCTGTTGTCAAAGTTAACAAGCGTTTCAGTATTCGGAGGTAAGTCACTGCGTGTATAATATTTTGAAGATTGGAGATAGGTAAGTATTGCCTCAGCGTTTCCAATTGTCTCTCCAATTGTCCAATTGTCTCCTTACCTAAGGCGATTTAAGCCAATATACAGACACAAAGACAATAGACAAAAATCAAAGTACGGTGCCGAGAAGGCAAATTCAGGATACCTATTTCTTTTTCCATGTATTTTGATATTATGGTACTTACTTCGAAGAGGGGTAGTAGTAAAGTACGGCACAGCCGGGTAGTTGCCAGCGTGAAGCGTGGAGCTCTATCAGCTGCAGTAGTGTGCGGCGGATGGAAGGGGCGGCCGCTGTGTTGAGGAAGGCATCGCGGACGGCCGTCAGCAGGCGCTCCAAGTCGCCGGGCAGCTGGGACTCCAAGTCGCGTCCGATGTAAGTGAGAACGAAGAAGAGGTTCTCCGTCTGGAATAATAAGATAATAATAATAATTAATTTCAATAATAATAATGGAACCAATTAAATCGTTACAGTTTTTGTTAAGTGTAATTTTAAATAAATTTTATATAAATAAAACGCAAACAGCGTGTTAACACCCGGACAAAAAATTCTGAATCCCGGATGCCAACGTCTTCCTACAGGCTTAAGAAAAAATAAAAAAATAAAAAATATTAAGTAAGCACTACAACTAAAGGTAACTGCACTCGAGACAGCCGACTTCGCAACGAGATAGGGTGCAGAAAGAAAGAGAATAATTATTTATCTACTAAGCGTCGCGTCGGCAGATGTGACAGAGGTATGCAGCGCTTGGAAAACATTTTAACCTATTGCGGTGCCATATAAACGATTCAGTTTAGATTATATAACACAATAAATAAACAATCTAAAACAATGTAAACCAGTTTTGATTATTCTAAATTTTGGTGTGTAATAAAAGTAGTGTATAATTATAAGTATATTAGTATATTATAAGTATTGTATAAAATTTCATGAGCTTTCGCAAAGCTGGAAACAGTCATCTAAAAACTTCTGTTTTTTAATAAGGCGAATAGCGATGGCCAAAAAACTGTTGGAAAGCCGCGCAAAACAAAAGCGGAAACATATCGTCTTCCAAGAACAATGCAATAACTTAGAATCTTAATCGGTTGATTTAAAAAAACAAGAGTGTAATATATTATTATAATATTACATTACATATTATTTAGTATTTTTTTTATAGTACCTATATATACACATAACATTAATACGATTTGATTCTACCTACTTAAGTAATATGCTAATACCTTTAATTGGCTATACTATATGTTTGTTTAAGATAATTTTTATATTATGATTTTGTGCTGTTGGTCAATTAATAAAAAATAAAAAAAATATATAAATAGTGTTTCTCACGTCGCTGGCGGAGGGCACGGGCTGGCGGATGCAGTCCTCGCAGCACTTGCAGATGAGCGTGAGCAGCACCTGGCCGGGCTGCGCGGAGGCCCCGCGCCGCTGGATGGCGCGCCGCCGCAGCTGGCAGTACATCTCCAGCAGGAACGACAGGAACGCCATCAGCCGCGGCCGGCCGCCGCCCACCACCGTGCCCAGCAACTGGAAACGCATGCATACATAATAACTTCAGCGGGCAGTAAGTACCGAGCTAGTTATCGAGTAAATAATACACAATAGACAATGGTTTATTTGCCACAAAAACAAAACAAAATACAAACAAAACTTAAAAGATAAATAAAAATTACAATTAAAAAACAACAAACACCTATTTCAGTAAGTCAGTCTGTAAGTAAGAGTAAGTAATAAGTCAGTTTCAGTATTTCATTTAAGTTCAGAAGGCTAGTTCTCGACATTGTCTCTGTCCCCGCAAGTAGCTAGCTAGTTATCGAGTAATGCCGCCAGCATGCTGGGTACGCTGCCAACTGGTAGTGGGCTTGAACATTTGGATTAACTATTTATAGACCTTTAATGGTCTCTGGATAATCCAACTGTTATTTTTATGTAGTAGTCTAAGTAGTTTAGGTAGTTGCAGTTTGTATGTATTTTGCTTAGATAATAAAGACACCAGCCCGTAAAAAAAATTATTGGCTTTTTGATTTATAAATCAGTAATGACGCTTGTCTCCTATTTTGTACCGTGTTTGATTTGCTTATGAATCACAGCGTGGCCAATCAAGTGGTTTACCGCACTCGGTAACATGTCCCCTCCCTACAAATGTGTCTACTTGCTTCACTGGATCCATCAAGTGGTTCACTACTGGGACAGTCGTACTACCTTGTAGTGGTAGGGCTCTCTTGCATAGTCCGCCTGGGGAAGTACCACACCTTTGCCAGTTATTCAACCGCCAAGCAGTAGTGTGCAAGCGTTACTGTGTTCCGGATTGAAGGGCAATGTTTCCAGCGTAATTACTGGGCATACAGAGATTTAACATCTAACATCTCAGGGTGACGAGCGCAGTGCATTGCCGTGCATAGTTTTGAACTGTTGACGTTCAACATTCTGGGTTGCACTGAACTGTTATGGGCAAGCGTGACGCTTAACATCAGGTGAGTGACTGGCACGTCTCGTCACCAAGTAAAAAAAAAAGAAAGTCGGTGTACTCACCTTCTCCCTGTCGTGGTACCACTGCTGCGCAGTGTTGAGCAGTGACTCGAGGAAGGTCTCCGTCTGCTCGCGCTCCACGACGGCGATACAGCGGCGCGCGGCGGGCAGCGCGTACCTCGGCGACTCCACCGCGCGGCCCACCAGGTGGTTCACGGCGTCCATTAGAGTGCGGGCGCACACGGCGTTAGGATCTGGAAAGTAACAATGATTATTTATCAACTACATATATTAGTTCCGCAGGCCTAGCACGGGCGCCGGGATAAAGTTATGTCCACCCGTTTTGTCTTCGCGTGACAACATGACAAAGCTAGAATATGGATACATCCGTCTCGTTCTCGCGGGATAACTATGGTGGACAACATTTTATCCCGGCGCCCGTGCTAGGCTTGCAGTGAACAGTTGACCTCACTAGCACAAAACTTTTCACTTGTACAATCTCTCAATTCTACAATTTCATAGCTTTTTTTGTCGTCGGCGATTTTTGATTGGAGGGGCATTTCTCCCAAAAGGGGGGAAAGAGTGCTGCGGCACCATTTACCGGCAGATTATGATAATATTTGGCATTTGATTATATTAGTAGGCAGTGTAGGTGAACCTAAATAAATAATTAATTATTTTTATATAATTAATTATAAATTATATAAATATATATAAATATTAATTATTCTTATAAATAATTATTAATAATTCGTTTCGCTCCCTCGGTCAGTTATTATAGTCTCGGTGGGTCACTTTCGCATATTTTTCAGTAGCTTAGTCTAAGCACAGATTACAATGCAATAATTTTTGGCATTTTGGCGAATTTAGATAGACAGAATATTCGGGTTTTTTTAAAATGAATACTGTCTGCACAAAAGAAAAAAAGGCGACTGTAACGAAAACAATAGGGCCAAGAATTGATCCTTGGGACACGCCAAATAGAATAGGTGACGAGGCCGATACAAATCCATTTGAGACCACGCAGTTTAACTCTAATTATTATGAACTTAATATCTTCTTTTCCCAGGACTAGGTGATTTTGAGATTTGTTAAAATTGAGATCACTACAATATAAAAATCGATCCTAACAGACCGCAAGAGATCACATCACTATGCGTATGGATGGTCCAAGTGGTATAAATTTACCTTCAAGTGCTTTATCGATGCACTCCTGGATCTCAGGCGGGAAGTTGCCCAAATCACCAGCATCAGCCGCAAGCCCCAACGCCGCCATTCCGCTCGCCAGAGCATCGGCAGAGGTCAGCGACTTGGAGCGCTTCAGTCCAGGAGTGAAAGACTGCGGACGAATGCTCTTGCCATTGCCGTTGACGAGGGATGATGGAGGAGACTTTTTCTTTTCTGGGATGATCACCTGCTGCGGTTGAAGCTTGAAGTGCACGCGAGGTGTAGCCTGGAATGCGTTATGAAAGATTTTTTTATATATGAGATGGTATGGCATATCTTATACTGAGATCAGCATCAAGATAGTAGAATATTTTAAGCCCAAACAAATTTTGGTGAAGTTTATACCTGCGCGTGCGGTACGTTTCCGCTGGAGGCGCTGTTGAGCAGCGCATGCGGCGGCATCACGGGCCGGTAGTGCGGTGGCACCTGTGCGTGCAGCACCGCCGACCGCGAGTGCTGCAGACCCACGCTCGTGTATCCGATGCCCATTGCCGGCCTGCAACATTACGTTACATAGGATTAATTCCTCCTCAAAGTGTGCATGATTTGACACTGGTTGGTTTTTAGACTTTATTTGCGTGTGGTGGCTTGCATTGACCATTATCTTTACTTGGCAATGTTTTCATGATAGATACTAAATAATGGTATAAATGGGCCTTTACCTATATCCGTCTATATTGAGTAACTATTGTTCTCATTTCAAAATGAAGTGCTCAGTAAGACACAACAGACACATTCGTGTTTATAACTTCATCTACAAGTTCAGGAGTTTTACCAAAAACTTCCGCTATATTTTGGCAGATCCGCAGATCTGTAACCCTCATTGTTAGACTCGAAAAGTTACACTTACAGTTAGTGTGCAGATATCTCGAAATACTCAAAAACTTAGTTTTTTATAGGATAAATATACTCTTCAAATGGTCCGGTGAACAATAACAACGGAATTTGTGAAATTCCACATTTACTATTATGAATGATTACTCCGTATTACCCGCTTAAATTAAGAATGCTTCGTCTACATACATAAAACTTGCAGAGGGGTACAAACTTAATCGGGATACCGTACAACACGAGTGCTTTAATGTAAAATAAAAAAACACGAGTGTTTAATATCTTGCATTATTAGCATAAAATATGTAATAACATCCACAGAAAAATATTTTTTCTCACTCACACAAAACAACGCCCTGATTGGCTTAGCTTTAATTATCGCATGTTTTTGTTTATGATCAACTCGAAGCTTTACTTTCCATTTCGCTGCTTGAAAAGTCTGGACGACATTATTCGGCACGGACCGTAAATGTCGTGTAAACACCCTTAACGACGCACTGTGCACTATACTACCTATACCTACACCTACTCATGTTTTTTTTTTATGTTACCAGGTTACGGTACGAGCAAGTCGTTCACCTGATGTTAAGCGTCACGCTTGCCCAGTTCAGTGCCACCCAGAATTTTAAACTTCAACAGTTCAAAACTATGCGCGGCACTGCACTGTGCTCGTCACCCTGAGATGTTAGATGTAAAATCTCTGTATGCCCAGTAATTACGCTGGAAACATTGCCCTTCAATCCGGAACACAGTAATGCTTGCACATTACTGTTTGGCGGTTGAATAACTGGCAATGGTGTGGTACTTCCCCAGGCGGACTCTGCAAGAGAGCCCTACCACTACAAAAACACTCTAAGGTCCATAATTCTATACACACCTAACTAGAGCGTAGCGTAGCGTAGCGTAGACCTTAGATACTTTGTCACAACAATAAAAGGATCTGATAAATTAGGACTAGCCTAGTTACTTGGTTTCACGCTACGTTAGCCATACCACCCTAAGAAACACCTACCTATTATACCTAAGATACATAAGTCCTTATTCATGTCCATATTTCGCATAAACGACTCGACTAAATGGAGGAGTCAAGGCACATTTATCTGTGAGTCAAGGCAAGAGTGTTCAAACAAGCGGTGTAGGCGTTTCCGAGGTCTGCTTTGAATATAGGCAGCAAAATACCATTTTGTATTATTTTATTGATAGATTTATTAATCGAATTATGATCTCATGATATCTAATTTTTTTAAGACAATCTAAAAATACGACTCCTAAAACTTAACTTATAACGGGAAAACATTATTACATGACATTTTCTCGATAAAAAGAAAATCGTTGAAAAGACCTCGATTTACGCACATTTTCCGCTGGCGCTCGGAACCCCTAGTGTATACTAAGTGATTATTACACTAATAGTGGTAATAATAATATCTAGGTTTGCATGGCACAGAATTTTGATTGATATCCTGGTTTAGAGGTAATTACACAGATGAACTGTGAGGTAATTAGCAATTATCTGATTTTTAGACTAGCGCGCGCTATAACCAGCTAATTCGTTTGTGCGCGAAAGTGAATCGCGCTATCTTCCTCTTATGAAAAACAATTTGAATTAATTAATACAACTTGTTTACTTTTGCTCCGTAAACGGCGGAATATCTTATCTTACTGACATAGTTTTGAAAAGTATGAAAAATATGAAACCCAAGTGAATGTCTAGAAAGTGAATGACCTAAGATCTGAGACGGCTCCAGATGAATCACGCGATGAGACCGAACACTTCGTTAGAGCTGTCACGCCGAGACAACGAGTTTCTCGTCGACCATGCGATGATATTAATTATTTGACAAGGTGCACGATATCAGACTATGTATAACCATTGAACGTTATCTAGGTAGTTAATTAACGCAATCGCCATGCAAATAGAGATAGGCAGGTACATAGGAAGTCAGTGAATATTTTTAAGCAGATTGTAGGCTAAGCAGACAATTCATCCAATCACCATAAAATAATTGGAAGGCGCATTGAATTCACCGTAACGACGATAATCAATATTATAGGTATTACTTATACCTAGGTTAGATAGCAGATGAAGTAAGTAACGCTTTGTTCTAGAATGTAAAGTTGCTTATTTGTTGAAATAAAGAATTGGATTTAGTAATTAACCCAAGAGTTATAAACGGAAATCACAACCAACAATATATAAGTAAAAAAATATATATAAAATTAAACAATTTAGTAAAGAAACCATAATTACAGAGCGGACCGGAGCGATTTGCGACTCGAAGCACGTATTGTTCAACGTTGGCAACTTCAAACGACGCGCACTTCGAGGCATGGATATGAATGTCGCAACTTTTTCAAATCAGCAGCGTATGCCGTCAAGCGGTGTCCCTTAACGGCCACTTTGATAAAGGTGTGATTATGACTAGCGCTTAAGCCATCCCTTTTCAAAGGGCGCGAAAGGCAAATGCGCTATCTTTCTCTCGATATACCCTCTACGAGAATAGGACCAAGTCAGTTCCCATTCCGAAAACAAAGACAGATATATATATACAAAGACAGATATAAATAGATGTTGTATGTCGTAAATGTAATAAATAGAACAATATAAGGGATGCAAATATTAATATTAATATTTGCAGTCCTTCAGATCCTTATGGCTGGAATACTGCCTTAAATGAATGCAAGCATGTTACACCAACATGTCTGCTTCATTTTGGAAGTACTCGAAGAATAAATTGAAATTGTGTGTAGAAGAATGGTGAATGAAACGATGAACGTGTTGTACTGTACAAAAAAGAAGTATATTTACCAATATATATATATATATATATATATATATATATATATATATTATATATACGGAAGAAGAAAAGAAAGAAAAGAAAAGAAGAAAAAAAAAACAAAGACAAGATGCTTCTTGTAATATAATGAGAGATCTATAATGAGATCAAAGGCTACTTCATATTATACACAGAATGAATCGTTAGTACTAACTGTTCCAGAATGCTGATTATAATTAAATTATTCCGATTGCTATTTCATGTACCGGCCTGCGATCACAATGGCGCTGCCAGCGCGTGTCATCGAGAGCTCATAAATAAATATGCGGAAATAAATTAACTGTGACTCATTGTCTGAATATATCAATGTCTCTAGGAGTATATTGAAATGTTTGTCCGTAACTGAAAAGAACCCGAAAGGGACCGGGGTAGTTTAGGTATATCCTAAACAAGCGACCAGAAGTACTGGAGAACGGACGGCCAGCAGCGTCATCTTAGTAAAGTGTGAGCGTTCTGGTTTGTATGTGTGTTTATTTTTAATTTCAGTATATCTTCGTTGCTTTGACAATATTTTTGCGTCGAAAACACGACGAAGAAAAGGACCTGTTCTTAGAATATTATAAACATTTTTTGAAAAAACAAAATATAGATTAGGGTTTATCCAAGCCATTGGATCAAACACCAAAAACAAAAGATTTTGTTAAGATTTAGGGGATGATAACAGGCTACCCCTGAAACGCTAATTTCATCAAAAAGGGAAATTCACGAACTCTTTCTATCGCACGTACGAGAAACAGAGCGACATCTATACAATTTCAAATATCGAATGCGCCAAAACCTTGCGGAAGGACTATCCTCTTAAGGACAAGGCTTTTGTTCAGCAGTGGACGTTCAGGATGATGGTAAAACTGAAAAGAACCATTCATTACTTTACAGTCTATTTTACTTTATTGGGCTTGAAGGCGAGAGTTAGAACGCTACTAATATCAAAATTATCAAGATACTTGATAGCTCGATTGCTCGGCATAAAGGAATGGATAACAGAACTAACCTATATACTTTTAAAGTGAATGGCTCTCTTCCAGATCAACATGTCCAATCCTCAGAAACAAAATCGCTTACCATCAAGCGAGTTGGTAGCCAAACGTAAATAAATTTAATTCTTCCTTAATAAAACATTAGCCGCCTTCTTGGGCAGTCGGGTAAAACTAGTATTACGTTCGAAATCAAATCAAAATACGATATGCGTGACTTCAACAACGAGGTTTCTGACTTACAAAACTAACATTGAATAGATTTAATAGTTATATTGATAGATCAATAAGCAACAAGCCTATAAGTGGGTATAATAAATCATCACCAATGCACCTCGCATCGCGCTGGATCCGTTATGGAATCCACTGCTGCGCAACTATTACCGAACGGTCATGGAGTGGCAAACGCAAACTGTCACGCCTCAATTATACTAAATGTAAGTGTAATAATCATCTTAGCTACATACATAGTAGCTGTTACCCGAGACTTCGTTCGCGCGGACCTACGAAAAATGTCCGTCTCCTACCCATAAGCTACATCTATGCAAATAATCAGCTCGATCTGAGGAGGTCCGGAACAAAAGCCGATAAATCCACTTGGCGTAATTTTACAGAAAACGCAAAAAAACGATTAAACGACAGAAAAAAAATAAAGTCGAAAAGTGGATTTATCGGCTTTTGTTCCGGACCTCCTCATCTGTTCAGCCGTTTAGCCGCGATAACGCAACACCCAGACAAAAAGACAGAAAGAGAGAGAGACAGAGTTACTTTCGATTTTATAACATTACTTAGGATGTAAGAAGTGTAATAATGATCGCTATATACATATATGATCGCTTTCTGCAGTTTGTTAATCTGGGTATACATAATCAGGTCGTTTGCAGAAACAAAATATCCCTAAAACCTAGTCAGACCAAAAAATTCCCTGAGGTATTGGTATTGGTCTCGGTAAGGTCCTTATTTTCTCCAAACGGTAGAATCAGAATCTATAATGAATATAACGCTTACTTGGATGATCTTGATGTCTTTAATGATTCTGTAACTGTTTTCAAAAACAAACTAGTAAAGTCTCTTACCAGAGACAAATAATGTTTTGATGATGATGTTTTATTTTGTTTTATCATAGAAAATGTAATTTCGTTTATATTATAGTTAACATTATTTTAGTTCCCAGTGTCTAATCACTATTTATGGCGAATGTTGTATATGCATATAAAGGGTGATAATATCAGATCCATGTACCCGCTCACGTAGAAATCACACTAATATTATAAATGCGAAAGTTTGTGCATAAGTGTATAAGTATGTAACCCCCGAATACTGAAACGTTTGTTAACTTTGACTACAGATTAAGTCTATTGCTGTCTTTGTCATTTGCTTAGTGCCAGACAAAGGCAGTATTAGAATTAATCTGTCGTCAATGTTAACAAACGTTTCAATATTCGGAGGTAAGTGTGTTTGATCCGAAATTAGGTGGAGGAAATCAGTCAGGGAGTCGGTATGTAAAACGAATACCAACTCAGTGGTGGAGGTAAGAGATTAGAAACAACTCTATTCTCACTGACAAGCAACGTGAGCAAATTGGATTAGGTACTTCGACGCGAAGACAGATAATGAGGCTGAACGAAGCGTTGCCCTTAACATACTTTCACCGTAACAACAGGTTATACAGGGTTATAAGGAAAGGGTATATGCTAAGCCAAAAAGGGCTTATAGTACTCATCGTTATGATAACTTTTACTATGGGACCAACCCTAAAATCGAGAAAAAATATCAGCTGTTCCATAGAAAAATGTCAATGACATTCGACAAAATGTATGAAACAGCTGATTATTTTTTCTGGATTTCTGGTTTGGTCCCATAGTAAAAGTTGTTCACAATGATGAGTACTATAAGCCCTTTTCGGCTTAGCATACCCTTTCCTTATAGCCCTGTATATAGATGCAAACGTTATACATATTCAAAGATAAATAGGATTTCGTGGTTGTTGTGGTCATCCGAAAAGATCAAGATTAAAAATGCGACTTTTGTTTGGGATTTCTTTCGAATGTCAGTCATTTCGCATGACGTTTACGTTCGAAATATCATACGAGCGATTCATAAATTCACTGGTCTAAGGGTGTCTATACATGGCCTGACTTATAAGTTTCTGGGGGAGCGAAAGGGAGAAGCTATAACCTTAATAGTTTGTTTCTTTTGCTCCCGTGAAATTCAAGTCTAGCTGTCCCTTTCACACGGTGTCAGGTCAGACCATGTAGCGAGGCCTAAAAACAGAAAGAAAGAAAGAAAATAATTTTATTTTTCAACAACAGTAACATAAACATTGAAGGGAGCAGGTGAGCAATATCATACAAATATAGCTAATCAATGTCATGTATCACAAAAATGGCTTCAACTCAGCATAATGCTGTTTAGCAAACAGCGCTGGTCTTCCGTTGAAGCCGTTCAGTGAAGTCACGAAAGGCTTAAAACAGTAGTGCAACGTAGGAACAAGAGTCACATTAACTTAAAAACTAGTAGTTCGCGCCGAACTGAGACCTC
The DNA here is from genome assembly GCA_947579745.1 of Apocheima hispidaria. Lineage (NCBI taxonomy): Eukaryota > Metazoa > Arthropoda > Insecta > Lepidoptera > Geometridae > Apocheima > Apocheima hispidaria. The sequence continues at coordinate 2,227,539 of OX388159.1, forward strand.
GCGAGCCCTATATCTTCACAACCCCAGGACCGATTCAGCTCATATTCGAACTTAAAAATTGTATTGAAATGAACTACTTGCCTACAAAATTTCATGAAGTTCGGATCAACGGTTCGCAATTTATCATCGGACAAGTATACACACAAACATACAAACATACATACAAATGCCGATTCGTCCCAGTAAACTCTGAGACCTTCGCTTCGCTCGGTCAATTAAAAAATTTTAATATCACAAAAAATTACATGTCTCTACAAGTCTTAGACATGTGAATCACCGTAGCATGACCGAATCCGCTGAGCCTTGATATTGTCCCGGCTCCTTTTGTGACTGAATTAGCCGAGAACGCGACTTTTAAAACCGCAAGCCGTAATTTAGTCAGATCGGTTTTAAACGGGTGAAGCACATTCTTACTTTACAAATTAACAGTTCCACACCTACGCTTAGATACTCTTTTTTGTATTGTAATGACCGAAGACAAAACCGTCGATAGAGGTAGATAATGACGGTGATTCCTGCTAAACCAGTAGTGCTATTGCTGTCTTTTACTAATAGAAACACAAGAAAAAGATAGCATGCATTTAGGTATGTCAAACGAGTTTACCGATTAAAGCCGCAAAAAAACGACCACTAGCGACACTTAAGGTGCAACGTTTCGCTAAGCGCGCGAAATACAAATTTTCTTGCGTTTTTTGTCAGTTACAGCGTAATTACTCGTCGTAGGTTCATGAAAACTAATTTTGCGACAATAAATAAGTCGTATCAAAAAATTACACCAACCAAAAATTCAAGTTCAAAGCTAGTATAAGTACATTTCTCACTAAACCAAAAACCAAGATGAAAATCAGCTTATTGAGATTTGTAGCTAAACCAATGTTATCTAGGTGATCATTTTACCTGTAATTTCTTAAAACGACTTATTTATTGGCGCAAAATTGGTTTCAATAAATCCACGATGAGTAATTAAGCTGTAATTGACAAAAAACGCAACAAAATTTGAATTTCGCGCGATGAGTGAAACGTTGCACCTTAAAACTTGTTTTATATCGGCACTCGCTACGGTCTCGTCTAAGTTTGGAGAACTAAGATCTGACTAATTTGACAGCACTATTCATGCTGTCTCTTATCTTGTGTTTCTATTTAGTAAAAGACAGCGATAGCTTTAATTGCGTATAGTGAGTGAATGGTGAAATTGTGGCCAATATAGCACAATACATATTATGATATTATACTAGTAGTTCTGCGAACAGTAGATAATATCATAGAATTTTATAGTCGTCGGCGATTTTTGATTGGTTTTGATTATTTCCGACCAAAAATGGGGAAGTTTGCTGCGGTACCATTTACCGTCCGATTTTGATAATATTTGCCATAAAGTTTCCGTACTCAATTCTTAACAAGAATATCGAATATGAGCAAAATCGGTCAAGATTTTGTCAAGATATAAGGTCGTGAGTTCTCAGTTCGATGTACAGAACTAAAACCTCACGACCTTAACTTGACAACCTCTTCAAACTCTTAAAACTAAAACTATTCGTTCGCTTCGCTCACTCGGTCAATAATACATTACCTGTATTTTGAGGAGTCATCGTCATCATCAGCCGGAAGCGCCACACTGAACGACATTTTTTTGGGTTATATCTAGTCGACGCGAAATATCAGAACACCTTAACACGAAATAGTTTACTTCTCAAAGTGAAATAACAACAAAACAACAAGATTCAGAACTCCCTACTTTGCGACACATTCAGTTCATATAAAACGTCAAAAAAAGCACAAAACGGGATCAACGCCATCTAGCGAACTATAGGAAGTAACTTTGTCTCTCTGTCTGGATTTTTGTCGCGTTGTTACGGCTAAATGGCTTAACGGATCTTAATAAAATTTTATAAGGAATTACTGTGTATTACAAAAACGGACATAGGATACTTTTTATGTCCACGCGAACGAAGTCGCGAGTAGGTACCAACTAGTTATATAGTAAGCCTTTCCAATATTCAGTATAATAGTTTGATCAAAATGTCCAGGCTCTGGCATGGCATGGCTGCAAGCTACGGTAGACAGGACACGCCACTTGGCCTAATTTCACTCGCAATCGTGCCGGTCGCATCTCGTTACAAATTCGGGATCACTACCGAGCTACCAGCTCGTGGTCTGCGACAGTCTGCGTGATGAGTCGGAGGAGAACTCGTTCGTGTAAGAAACAAAGACTGTAATGCAAATTCAGGAGTTTTTTTTTTGCCGTAGGTGGCAAACAAGCAGACGGGCCGCCTAATGGTAAGCGATCACCGTCATCTATGGATACCTGTAACACCAGGGGCATCACAGATACGTTGCCGACCTTTAAAGACTCGATTAACAGCCCTTTTGAAGAACCCCTTGTTGTAGTTACTCGGAAATACCGCAGGTGGAAGTTGTTTTGAGTTCTGCAACTCTCTCAATCACACGCACACAGCTGGAGCAGCCGATAGCCGAGCCAATAGCAAGAAACAGCATCTATACTTTAGCTAAAACAAAAAGGATTGCGGTCACTTGTGGTCGCGGTCGCCATACAGACGCTGGTTAATGCCACAGATTACCCTACAGATACCACATTAAGAGATCTGCGTTTCGACAACAGCACTGGAAAGCGTGCGGGTTGCTGAAACAAAGCGATCTCATTGGCTATATCAAGGTTACTCCTAGCCGCGCTTAGCAATGAACCAAAGAAAAATTAAGAATAGAGATGGAAAATAATTTTAAATGTACTAAAGCTCTAAAAGATCATAAAGTCGACGAATTCCTTACAGATAAATCAATGTATTAGATCGATCGCTCGCACGGCTTCGCCGTACCCAATCAGGGTCGTTACGTATTACCTCTGTATGATCTGCATGTAAATTTCATACCCCCGAATACTGAAACGTTTATTAACTTTGACGACAGATTAAGTCTGTTGCTGCCTTTGTCATTTGCTTAGTGCCAGATAAAGGCAGCATTAGAATTAATCTGTTGTCAAAGTTAACAAGCGTTTCAGTATTCGGGGGATAATGTCTCAAATAAATGTTTGAGTATATTACCTATACATAATTATATGCACTAACAAGCACAGGTGTTTTGTTCGATACTCAATACTCAATTCATTTATTGCAAACATTATGTGGATTACATGCAGATCTTAACTAGCATATTTTAAATAGGTAAATCGTAATGACCCTGATTGGGTATGGCAATATCGTGCGGAGCGAGTCAATCTATTCCATAATTGTCTTATCTCTTAAAAATTCGTCTAGGGTATAGCAGGATTTCGCGAGTAATACACTTTTAGGGCTTTAGCAAATTTGAACTCTTCTTCTATCTCTTTTATCTGTACTGGTAGTTTGTTGTATATTTTAGCAGCCATTGGGTTTGGTCCGGAGCTATGCATTTCTAGTTTAGACGGTGGTACTATTAATGTAGTGGTGGTACTATTAATTAACGATGTGTAGTGCTTCGATCGTCTTGAGTGTGGAATCTATTAGGAGTAATCTGGGTACATAAAGACGTAACATCCAACGAGACATAATATAATACTCGGGGATCTAGTTACTGTAGCTAGCATTCCGTGACTCACACGGCTCGCAATGCTAGACCACAATTCTGCTCATTTTACACGACAAATGTTACAGTGACTTGATCGTTTAATTTTACGTCGCCTGTTCAACTTATCAAGACGCGCGAAAGTATTGGAAACAATATTGTCATAAATCGGTATAGAATTGAGGTTAACCTCGAGATTCTGATAGTTTGTTAGCTTTGACAACAGATTAATTCTAATGCTGCCTTTGTCTGGCACTAAGCAAATGACAAAGACAGCAATACTCTTAATTTGTTTTTAAAGTTAACAGACGTTTCAGAATCCCGAGGTTACACTAGTAATGATGGTTAAATAATATTGGTGGACGTTATAATATTGGTGGACGTTTTTCACACACAGCGCCATCTAGCCCTAAACTAAGCAAGCTTGTACTGTGGGAACCAGATAACTGATAGAATACATATTTTTTTTCTTCTGTAAATACATACAGAGAATACATAGAAACACCCAAACAAAGAACAAACATCCATGTTCATCACGTTCATGTTTGTCCTCGGTGGGAATCGAACCCATAAGAGTTCAGAAGGTATCCATCCACTGAGCCACAAGGCTAGTCAAAATGTCTTAATATGCGACTGCAGCATCTAGTCTAGGGAGACAAAAAATTAACACACTATTGAACATCAAAATAATGGAACCGCGACAGATACTGTTCGGTATTCAGTTTTGCTTCAGTTCAGTTCAGGACCGAAGCTTGGCCTTCGGTCTCGCTAATAAATAATAAAAATAAAGAACTGTCGTACAAACTTTCATAGCCCCATAAAAGATGAATTTTCATAAATCGTTTCTTAGTGCTAGCCACATCTCCAGCGTTAAATGTATTAGGGACTTCTGTATTATATTGTATATGTATATTATATATTATATTGTATTATATATGAATTCTGTATTAGGGAAATCTAACTCAATCTCATAATCTCCACTTTTCAAAACATCTACTGCCGTATCACCCGTTTGGGCTATGCGTTCTGCGTTGTCTTTTGTAGGCTGGACTTTGTCCGTCAATCGGTTCTTAGAATTTTATACGGATCAAAAAACAGGCATTGGATCCCAAGTAGAGCTCTAAAACTGGGAGAAAATGGTTTAAAATGTCTCCGGATAACTTTTATAAAGCACACAATCGCATAGAAAACTACAATTTTAACACTGAAAATAATACTGAAGTCCCACATAAGATATCAGTGGCCAACCGAGCGAGGAACAAGAGCTCATTTGCATTAAATTTCGCTGTTGTTAAATTCAGACAGCAAATTACTCAAGTCAGCTCCGAATATGGTAAGATATAAGGATTACCACCTGCGTCAACAATATGCCTCCGGCAGCACCAGGGCTCTCACGTGGAAGGCTGCACGTTCGCGCAGAACATTACATTACAATATGCTTGCAAATAGTAATTTTGAAAATGTAGCTGGAAATAATTCCAACATTTTGGAGAGAGACCGCGACGTAACTGGTTTTGGAAACGAAGTAGATTAAGCCAATTTTAGTTGAAATACTTATTAGGCTCATATACTTGTTTTTTTTTTTAATAGGGTTTTATGGATTATAATTTCCATATATGCTACAATAGTCAAAGAACCCTCTTTGACTATTAAAGCTATCATCACACTTTACAGTAATATTATAAATGCGAAAGTTCGTGCGTTTGGGTGTAAGTATATAAATATGTGTGTTTGTTCCCGTTCAACTCTGTAACGGAACGGATTTGGATGAAATTTTGTTGTATTACGACCTGATTATTCTAATCAAAAAGTATCAGACAATTATTAAGATATTCTGTATTTGACTGATGTCTCATCTATTAGTTCGTATTTTCACAAAAAATATATTTGTTTTCGTTTATAAGAATAAATTTGGTTTCTCCACCAGCAAGCTTTTATATTTATTCCAGCAAATTTGGCATGGAGGTCGCTTATACCCTGGATTACCACATAGGCTAGGTACTTTTTATTCCGAAAAATGTAACGCTTCCTTTAGGATAGCGGCTGAAACCGCGGAGCGCAGCGAGTATAGAAATAATTCTTGGAATTAACCTAGTAGTTTGAATTATTAGAAATTAAATTAGAAGGTGAGCAGACTACCCAAGCGTGAACCAAACCTCATTACAAGATGCAAACCAAATGAAGCATTAATTTTATTGTATGCTGTTCGTATCCATAACAACAGCTAGAACAAGTCGGCAGGCGGCGACAACAGAGGAATGCCATCAATTAACGAAAATGGTCAACGCGGTGAAGTCATATTTATATATGGACCACAAAATTATGGTCTACAATGACCTTGAGCAGTAATAACAATACGACAATACAGCGCAATGATCTCTAATTTTGATGAGCATGACGCACGGAGGCAGACTCAGTGGCTATTGAATGGATAAGTAGAGTCGTTTTTAGATCTTGATAAGCCCTAGAATAGTATATGCACTGCTAAGAACGACCTAGTAGTATCTATAAGAATAAAGCATATTTAAAATCAGTGAAGAATCACAAATGTGAAAGATGTATTCATGAGACAAAGAAATGTGCTCAACGTGTGATCAAAGCAACTTGAAAGTGAATATTTTGGTCACAACGTTTTTAATTGGTTGCTGCTTTTTTGTTTAAATTAATTGAAAGTACAATAAAAAAAACAAAAATGTTTTCAACGGCCTGCCAATTAACTCTCTCAGATTGTAAAAATGTGCATGAAGAATATCTTTCAGAGTTAATTTCTGTTATTAGAGACTCCCAAGTATCTGCAGCGCTTATGACACGGTATATAGACACGATGTTATCACTGCAGTCGAAAACTATTCGTAGATATCAAAGCAAAGTGAAATCGAGTGCGCTGATAGCGTGAGGCGCAGCGAAAATTATTAGCGAGTCGTTGGCAACAAGTAGGAAAACATTAACTGAATCTGCGAGAAGTGTTTACAAGAATATTGGCAAACAGAATGAACTAGATCATAGCTTTACAATATAGATATTTAGATATGAATGAATATACTAAAATAGCTATTGCGTCGACTGTTTCGCAGCCGTTAAAGTTTATTAGCCTTTTCTATTCGTGGCGGTACTTCCGTTTCGTTTATCCTGCCGGAAATGCTGTTATTAAACGTACAAAGACCCAAACAGTAAGCTACTCACACATCAGAAGTCGAATATCTTCCACGCATTCCACGAACCATTTTCACGAGTATTGTTCACTACAATCTAGAAATCACTCGGCACCAGCTCTATATCACACCCGTCATCTCACTGTACAAATAAATTCCAATGTTTACGTGAGCCACAATAAATTTTATCACTACGCTCGAGCTCGGCACGAATCTCAGCGCAAACCTGGCAATGTGGACTTTGTTGAATTACGTCTCGATTCCCATACACAGCGGAGCTTTATTAATAGAAGTTCGTATCCGGCGCACATCGAATGCGAGCTTTATCCAGAAAGCTGATCGTAAAATCGGAGGGCGTTCCGTCGGCTGTAGCGAGTCACTCAAACGGCACTATTGAGAATTGCACTCAAAAATACGGAGTGTACGATTGAGGTTCGTTCGGAGTCGCGTTCGCGTTATTTCGGCGTTGTTTGTTCGGTATCGCGGTGCGGCGGGACTCGGTGCGTCTCCCGGCGCGTGCGCATGCTACTGCGAGTCGACTCCGCCCCGCGTGCTCGCTTTGCCGCACGCCAGAACAAAGTGATAACGAAACTCCACAATTGATACTACGCCGTCGCACCTACGCGGCCCAGACACCACAGCTTCGCGCGTTATCGCGCCAATTTTTGTTTTGTGTCAATTGGACCCGTGCCAATGGCGGCCATGTCTACCGGTAACGCTACTACCGGTGATGAGAAACAAAATAACATCACAAGGTCGAAAACGGTCACCGCAAATGTAAGTAGGACGTTCAGTAAAAAAGAAAAACGACGGGCATGCAGTCGAAATTGCGTCAAGGAAAAATTTGAGGTTCACCATCATGACAAAGTCAAGGTCTACAGCGGAAAGGTACCTGCCAATAATGACGCATTATGACATAATCGGTCTGCGTAGGCGCACGCAAGTTGCAACACTGAGAAAAACCTAGACTACCTATACCTACGACCAGCGTCTACTAGTAATGATTAACGCCAAAATAACATTGGTAATGTAAATGGTATAGTTGAAACTGTAGTGTGATAAAATTATGCAAATGTATGTTCAAGTAAAGACATCGCATAAGTCAAAACAAGGACATCGATGTCCAATGAAGTCATCAACAAAACGAAAACCTTAATCATGATTAGGTAGATTTGGCAGTCTCATAAAATATGCAAGTATTATTTTTCTCTGCAAGTTTTCTTGAAATTTAAATTATGATTTGAAAACAAAAATATCGCCTGACATATATATTCTCACTATTTCCAGCTTACATTACCTACAGCGTTGAGTTCGCTTTTAAAAGAATATTTATTTAACTGTTTCACTATACTCACATTTCACTCACAGCTGTTTTAGCTGCGACAAGGTTCAATTGCTCTGCATATGCAAACTTTTTTGTTTTTGTTAATCTTTAATTATTTTCAGCATGCACGCAATATTTTAAAAAAAACTGAGTGTCTGTCCAGACTAGCAATTCGCCGTCCGCAACTCAGAATTTCGAACTTCAGTTCAAAACCGCGCAACTTACTGCGCTAATATATTAGGTAGATGTTATATTACTTTATGCCGTTGAAAAAAAAAATATTATATTTCTATGCTTTATGCCCAGTACTGTCGCTGGTAGCATTGCAGTTACTGTGTTTTCCGGATAATAAAGATTATCCGGAAAACACAGTAACTGTCTGGCGGTTGAATGACTGGCAAAAGTGACGTACCAGACGGACTCTGAAAAAGAGTCTTACCACTAAGCAAAACAAAACCAACAACTACGACAAATTAGTCCTGTTACTACTTCTGCCTTCTGCCTTCCTATAGCTGATTTAAAAGACAAAGCAACCTCTAAGCTTAGGTTTGAGGTTTTTTCTTTTAATAAAGTCAAGTTTATTTTATTTTTTTCATTCTCTGTGACGAGACGAGGAAGTCGGTCACCTGATGTTATGCGTAACGCTTGGATATTACAGTTCAAAGCCACCCAAAATTTTGATCTTCAACAGTTCAAAATCATGCACGGCAGTGCACTATGCTGGTCACTCTGTGATACTAATCTCTGTATCATCATCAGCCGGTAGACGTCGACTGTAACACTGTAAACATTGCTCTAAAAGCCGGGTCACAGTAATGTTTACACACTACTGCTTGGCGGTTGAATAGCTGACAAATGTGTGGTACTTTCCCAAGCGGACTCTGCAAGAGAGCCCTACAACTACAAAAAAGGTAAGAATTATAACTAGGCGCAGAGTCAACAAATATCGAATATCCCTTACTAAATGTCATCATTAGCTTATATTTTGTTCCCAGCTGGACATAGGCTTTCTGTCCTGATTCAACCTGGGCTCTCTTTACATACATTCTTAGTCATTATTCATACTAATTACTAAGCGTAAGATAATTTTATTAAATGAGACTCACCTATTATGATGGTCGGCTGGGTTCGCCATGGTGAACTCTTTAGCGTGCACGTTCAGCTTGTTGGTCGGTCCTGCGGCTGCACCCGCCGCCGGCCCCGCCACGCCGTCTGTGCGGACACCTGGAGGTCAGGGGCGCTCGTCAAGAGAAGAGGGTGATAGTGATAGGAAAGAGTGAAATGCGAAAGATTTGACACTCCTCGAGTGATAGAAAAGAGAGAAAACGGAACTGAGTGTCGATTGATAAATAGTATTGAATTGGACAGCCGATGATGCCACAATTAAGACTGATTCAAAAGACTGAATCAAATTTACTAACATTCACAACCTTAGTAAATGCGATAAACAACTTTTCAATGATAGAAGAGATAAATTATATTATCAGTTTTACTTAGTATTCGAGGAATCTTCAAAAATGACGGCTAAGAAAACGGGAAACGAAGGCAGATTTGATATGATGTGAAAATTTTCATATAAAGCACCGGTCTAGTAAAATGATGGTCTTGGTTCGAAAGAAATAGACGAAAACAATATGTGCAACTAGACGCACCAATAGCAATTTAAGTAAAGGACACAGTTAGTGACGAAAAGTATCGGTAAAAAAGTGAAATATGTGAATATTAATGAAATGTACTTGATTATTCTCGGAAATGCACAGCCGAGAATATTATACCATTTTAGAGATGACGCGAAATGTTTACGAATTTTAATTGAAAAAAAAAACAGTTTATGCATGAATGCTAACAGTAAATACATTCTGAATGCGAGAAAATTCTAGCAATCACGTCTCTTTTGACGATGCTTTTATTAGTTTTTTGCATGTCGTAAAAAATATAACTACATTTATATTTATCGCTAAATTTATAAATTGTCTATTACATTGTATCAAGCAAAATGGTTCCGATGTTTCGGAAGGCGCAACGCCGGAAGCAAGCGAATACCGCTGAATGAATAACGATGGAACCTGGCCAAGCTTTGAGCTCATGACGCGGGGAGAATATATACATTTGAATATTCTGAATCCGATGAAGACGATATACGCCTGAGCTTATACCGTATAAACATACTCAGATAGGAAAATATGTTTCAACGATGTTAGACAAAAGATCTCCAAGGTCACCTGTTTAAAAAATAATTATTTGTGCGTGCAAAACTGAAGCAATTATAGTCTTAGTAAACAGTACATAGAATCTGGAACGAGGATTTTCGCCCGAAATACCAAATTAACCGATAACCATAGCTTTCGGTGCACGCAAGCTGAAGTGGCCAAAGGCAGGCCACATTGCTCGAAGAACCGATAGCCGATGGGGAAGAAAGGTTTTCGAGTGGCAACAGGAAGACGCAGACAGAGGGAGAGAGTAGATTTCGTATCGAATCCTTTCGAACTGGCTTTAGAATACGAGGGCTGAGATCGAGATGAAGGGATTGCCTTGGGAAATGCATATCTCCAGCATTAAACTAAACTGATAGCGATGAAACTAAAGCGAATAAATGAATGCCTCAATCCGTGCTGCAGTAATCAGGTAACCGAGAACATCACGCGTGCGTGACATGTTACGCTCCACCGGCGCAGGCGCAGCCGATCGCGGTATCGAGATATCTATGGTACTTGCTTGATGATTGATCGGAATATTTGTAAAGCTCGGCTGAAATAAAAGTAGATTTAATGCAAATTTTTCTGAGATGAATGGGATTTGAGATTTAAAAATAATAATTAGAAGCAGTAAGTACCTAAACTGACGCTGTCAAGGCGCAGAATGAAAATGCACAGACCAAACAATCAAGTTGTATAGAACTATTAATTATTACTCACTACACTTAAAAATTTGGAGTTATATGTTTCTATCTTCATTTCAATATGTGAGAAAAACCCAAGCTGACAACAATTTTAGAGCAGTCAAATATGACATGTATTTGTTTAGAAAATTGCCCAGTACAACAGAGTCGACGTTTCACTTAGATAGATAGATAGATAGATTAACTCTTTATTGTTCACACAAATTTTACATAATTTATAAACAGACTTTAAAAAGTAGTGTAACAACTGGCGGCCTTATCGCTGAAAGCGATCTCTTCCAGGCAACCATAACACTTACCACTTTCTAAACTAAATTAACCCTCAACACTAAACCTAACCTATCTAACCTACGTCTTTTTTGTTATACGAGAAGAGCACGAGCAAAGGATGAAGACTGTTTTAAATCTGTCATATATGTATGAAAGTAAGTATCACCTACAGAAAATGGTGGCAACAACAGACGCCAAGATCTTCAAGCCCCGGCACCTCTGAAATACTAAAGAGCATTTCTGTGCTTTTTCGCTTCTACTACGCTTAAGATCCCAAGTTATATAGACCTGCGCTTGTTGTGGCATCAGAGACTGGAGCCGGTGGAGCGGCCGCAGAGGCCGGCGTTACGGCCACCGTCACAGAAGCTACGGCCGGCGCGACGGCCACTGGCGATACTGGGGCCGGTGCCACAGCCACCGGCTGAGACAACGACTGCTTCACGATACACCGCGACATTTTCACCCAAAATCACAAGCACCACCATTCGCGATACAAACAAACATAGCGCGCCGCGACAAACATCAGACTGTCGTCCCGTTCCAAATATGAAGTTTTGTTTATTTTTAAAATTTGGCGCCAATTGAGCGTAGTGACGTTACCCAGCCATGAAGTCCCGTATTGATAATCGTGAATCGTTTAAATTAAATGAATCGATTAATAAATAGAGCAAGTTATTTTGAGATATGAAATGAAACAGAAACAAAACTGATAATGTCGAAGAGTCTGGCATACAAGAAATGAGATAGGAATTGGATATGGAATACATGCTAAAATAGGCTTTGAAGATAGACGTGCGAGTGCAGCAAATTGATTGAGAATTATATTAAACTGTATTATATGTATGTGAAAGAAAAATGAATTTCTAACTTTAGAAAAAATACCTACTAACCTGGTGGTCTGTATATCTCAAGAGTTGGTTTTCCTTTAGCGTTGGTGAGAATCATACTCCGCCGTTTCCCATTGTTCGGAAACTGTAAAACAAAACCAATAATAAAAACTAACTTAACATTTTCATTAATTTACAGCGTCCGTGTTGAAATGATGAACTGTCTCGTTTTATTTTAAGACGGCATAAAAGCTGGCGGGATGAGACGAGCTTGCAACATCATCGACTAATTCAAAACAGACCCTATGAGTAATGCATTTAAGAATTTAGTTACGAAATAGTTACGCTTAAAACTCAATATAAAGAACGAATAGTAAGTACAGTTTATACCTGCATACGAAAAATCGGTATATTAAAATCGAAGCAAGGACTGATTCATATCTTCCATTTCTCTATTTAGTAGAAAAAGGTCATAATAATTTATTATTATCAAAAAGTAAAACAATAAAATACTCTATGGTAGTTTTTAAGTCCAGTGACAGCTCTATGAAGCTGAACAAGGAAGTTGGGCTCCTTGTTCCCCCTCAGAAGAGAGGTAAAACCAAGGATCTTGTATCACATGATGATGTATGATGCTTCGTCTAAGGGTAAAACAAAATCATTTTTTTTTTTTTTCTTTTCTCTTTCCTCCTAAGAGGATTTTGGCGTCGCACGTCTTATGCATTTGCCAGTGCCAAGTATAGTTATATATATTATATATGTATAGTTATATTTTGTTACATATTATCATACAAGTCATAGTCACAGTCAAAAGCGAGCAAATCAAGTCACGGTCAAGTCCAAGTCATGCCCCAGTAAAGTGGTGAAAACTTTACTAGAGCGTTCTATGGAGTTTTGGAAACAACACGAAAATTCACGTTTCACGACATTATACCATTCACCAACACGCGTCCATGTTCACGAACACTTAACGGGTAAAAATCCACCATTTTTATACATTAATACTCGATATAACACACGTTTCGGAAAATAATAGAATGATGGGACATGACATCTTCACGTTCTCGCCAAAACCCCTATATTATAATACTCTTTGAGCTTGTGAATCCCAATCCCAAAGGCCTACAAACGAAGGTGTTACGTTCCTTGTATTTGTCCACTGGCCTGTTTACCATGCACTATGCTATACTGGTCGCACAAGTTTTGCACGAGTAACTTTGGCCACGTAGAGATATATCACGTACTTCCTCACTGGTCGACATAAGTAGGCGTAAAGCAGCGTGCTTATCCTCTAACTTTGAAACGTTCGTTCTTTTGCTAGAGCATGCCATCTCGCTCGTACCAACGTAGTCGCACTATGCGCGGTCCCGCTCGCGCAACTCTCGCTATCGCTTTTAGAGTTACGGGATAAGCCCACAGGATTGTGATTTGTTCCACTTCGCCTACAGACTGCCGATGAAATGCAATCGCATCTAGATTTGGCTATCATAACATTACGTAGTTACTGATAGATTTATAAAGCCCTATACTTGACCAGCAAATAAATAATGAATTGGTAGAAACCAAGGTACGCTGTGCATGTGCAAAGTCTCTGTTCATTTCAGAGGACAAAACGTACAAAAAAAAAACCTTTAGTGATGTTTACATTGATGCAACGAAGTAATTGGTGATTTTTGTGGCTCAATCAATAAAAGAAAAAAAACTTTGGATATTTTATACGTATACATTTTTAGATTTAGTTCCGTACAATAGTTTTTAAAGCAATCTTTTAACATACCTCGTAACAATCAAACAACAAAAGCAAAGACGTGACATTCACTTAGGTTTCGCTTTTTTGTATTCCGAAGTTCTAAGTTCTTTTACCAAATCTTCGAAATAGCAATCCACTGATCAATCCGAAGCAATCCTATAGTAAATTACTGATTAAAAAGAGATATAAAGTGATAGAGATTAAAATTAGATTATCTGTTATCACTGTGTGATGGCACGGTCTCTAACAATTATAATACATCAACCATAGGAAGTAATAAAAAAAAAAATTAACCCTTTAAAATATTTCCGTCCCTCTTCTGGGTCCACTGTCTGTTCTTATATGACATACAACCACCTAAACACCTTGACTAATTCTAAAATGCGATGTGCCGTTAGATTCGATCTTATATTCGTTGTGTCATAATCTTAATTTTGTAGTTAGGTTTTTATTTTTCGTCTAATAATAAAACTCGTTGACTCTGATTTTATTAGGTATTTTAGGAGGTTAGTTTGGAAGCAAATCTCACCTGGTTATGATGCATATTGTGATGCGACTGCGGGCGTATGAAGCTGCGCTCCCTCATGATGACTCCTGGAGACGCGAAGTCCTGCATCCTGTAGCTGCGCTGCAGCTCGTTGCCGCCCACTCCGATTTGAGCTTGCATCTTGATTATCTTCTTAGTGATCGTTCACCAACGAAATAGCTTTTATATTTATGTTTGCTTTTAAAACTTTGTTGTGTTTAGTATAGTAGAGCCTTTTTAAAATATTATCTTTTCTCTTTGGCAGTGCACTCGGACGTTCAGTGAAATATTTTATTTTTATTTTCGGCCAATTTTTATTAAGTGGATTAAATTATCAATATTAACAAGATTCAATTCCAAAATAAATACACTAGATAATTGACTAGTATTATAGTTACTTTACGCAATGTCACACAAATTGTAGAATATTTAACACTTTTATACTTATTTACAAAATTTTACAAAAAATCTTATAACGGGCAATATATTCTAAAATGCGATTAATATAACAGCGAAGCAGTTATAGTAATTATTATATTGATCACAATTTTATTTAATTGTGACGTCACGTTAGAGATCACTTTTAATCCGATTTATATATGCATATATAAATGTTATTTATATTAGAACCCTTCTGTCGTGGCCACTGATAGAGGGTGATATTCGAGTTTTTTTTTTTCGTTTTTTTTAATACGACTATATTAGAACAGTGCAGTTTTATAAAGTGCCTGACAGTCACCGAGCGATTTTTTTTACAAATTTTCGAGGGGCTAAGAATAGACTTCTACAGAGCCTGTCTCGAATCGTTTTTCGTAGAGGTTCACAGAACCCCAAATCTGAAACAAACAAAAATGCTCATGAACACAGTGTGGCAAATCGTATAAAGTGGTGTGTGTTTTCGTGTTGTTCCCAAATCTCCGTAGAAGCTTCCAGTAAAGTTTTCACCGCTTTACTGAATGAAATGAAATGAATGGAGTGTGAATGAAATTGATGAGTTTGACTGAGACTTGTTTTTGTTCTATAATTATACTTCACTTGAAAGTTTGGAGGACTTGATAATTGTGTGGAGACAATTTAATATTCAAAATTAAAAGACTCTCTCTTAGTACGAAACACAACTAGTCTTTGTTACCTAAAATCAAGTACAAACGGCTGAATGGATTTGAATAGCAAATAATGTGGACTAAAACGAATAACTATTTTATGGCTAACGAATGAACAATGAATAAAATAGAGAAGAGTAGAGTAGAAAAAGAGGTAAAACTTGGAAACTGCGAATGAAACTGCATCGTATTAAAGCAAACTAATGGTTGCGGCCCTAAAACGCTACCTTGTAAAACTCCATCCACACCTTACAAGACATAACCAATCGCAAAAACATTTTAGGTACACCAACTTATCTGTAAGATTGGCCAAATGATGGAACTAAGCATATTCAACAATTGTCTGTTTTGTTTTGTTGCATGGGAAAATTCTGTGGTGGCTTAATTCGATTCTGCAGACTCGGTCGCACTTTTTAGGAGTAGTGTTAGTATACATGGTTCCAAAGCTATAGAACTTTAACCTCGAACCGGTTTCACGAAACACTGAGCTCGGTAAAAAAGGAAACTACCAATTACGTCGGTGTTAGGCCAAGACTTCACTGAAGCGAAGATGTGCGGAGACGAGACGCGATGCTTAACAGCTAGGGTGTCTCCACCGAAGCTGAGACTACCAGCGTACTGTCTAGACCGGAGCGGAGATGTTTAATGGCTAGAGCGGAGTTGAGCTACGCGCGGCGCTGTTCTAGTGCAAGTTGAGTGGCGCGAGCACGGCGGGTGGGTTGTGCGACGCGACATCTCTGGTCTCCGCTAGCTTGCGAGGGCACAGCTCGCGTCTCTGTTTTTTGCGCGCTAGACAAATATAGACATCTTGTCTGCTCTCTGCTCTACTCAACCGTCTCCACCGAACCTAGCGGAGCCGAGATGCGTAAATAACGCAATCATATTGGTTGTTTCTGGCACATCTCTCTTCTCGTCTCTGCTTTGGTGGAGTCTTGCCCTTACGCTTACAAAACTAGCCGGTACCTATTAGATCACGTTGCCTATTAGATATTTTGTTTAGTCATCTCTGTACCGTAAGCTCTATAGGAAAAATAAAATTGACAAAACTTTATATTGTTCGTTAGGTTTGGTCCGCCGTCATAATTAGGTGGGATCGAATCTATATCTGCTGTATATAAATTTACTTACAACTGGCTGCCCGTAACATCATAAGCGGTGCTGCTCGAGCCTTCGGCTTCGCAAGCAATTACACAATAAAGATTACGAACCGCCATACAAACTTTTAATCCCTCCTATTTAATCTTAAAGGATGAATTGTTAAAACTTCTTTCTTGCTCATCTACGGTATAAAAATTCAAGTTCCTGTATACCTTGTACAAAAATCCATGCTGTATACAATTTCTTGCTTCTTTAGACTTACTGGTTTAGGCTGTGTCTGTCAGTCAGTTTTTAGTTTTATTAAGTTTAGAATATTTTGTGTATTTAGAAAGATTCTGATTAAACATAAACTTTTTACTTTATTTAGATATACAATGGAGTAGAGCAAAGATTCAATGATTAGGCTCGCAGTCTTATTCAGCTTAAAAGATCTTTAATATAGCATATTCTGAAAGCCTTCTGAAAATAAGCGCTGAGTGTCCGACACCCTCAGCATTTATGCTGAGAAGGGTCCTTTTCGACATTATTATTGTTATAATTATCTTCATTTTACCTTCTATTTGTTATCTCTTGATGTTTTTACGCCTAACTAATGTAATTGAAATATAATATATGTTACTTTACTTTATGTATGTAGTTATTATGTCGATAAATTTTATTCTATTCTATTCTATTCATTATCCAGGGCCCCTATTCGGAGAAATGACATTTTTATCTCTCTCTCACTCACTCCCATTAAATTTTAAATTAGAGAGACAGTCACCGAGATAATCTCGAGCGCACAGGAATAGGGTCCCTGGTCATCAGATGTTTCCTATAAACAACTTAGAACGTATTTGCAAGAGTTACTGTAGCATTCAAACGAAACATGTAACTAGTAACTAGGTATAAAACAATGCGCACCTATTCGTGAAATTATTACATACTACATTTCCGCACAGGCTAACAAGATCATAATGAGCACACTGTAATCTACTGAAAAAATATACCTTATAGAATGCTAGCAGGTAACTGATGACGTCAGAAACGTTAATAGCAATTTTCACCATATAGAACGTTCTGATATTAAGTAAGATTGATAAGAAATTTAAGAAATATAAACAACAAAGTAAAAAGAGGAAGTATTTAAAAAATAACTATATCAACTAGTATGGAATCAACAAACCACCTGCACCTGCAGGGCTAGCATGCGCGACAAAATCTTCTCTACTCTTCATGTCGTGAAAAATGAGACAAGCGCATAGATAATCGTAGCCGTGTCCTGTTCTTGCATAACAAAAAGATTTTGCCCTTATACGGCACTAGAATACGGCATCGGTATCCCCTGCCTGTAGTAAGAGCCTACTAAAAGGGGACCTCTGGGCTCGGGGGTAGTTAGAGGTGGGGCTCTAACCACCATCTACCAAAGCGAGCCCGGGGAGGATAACAGCGTCGAGTGGCGGACGCTGTTGTAGGCTTAAACGTCTCACGACAGGTACTAGCTGTCCCGGGAGGAGCTGAAGCGTGGTGCTGAGGGCTCCGGTGCGTTCCTTTGGAGATCCCGGAGCCCTCGGTCAAGCACCAAGGCAGGCCACCGGGGCGTTTTAGTGGGTATAATCCCACATAACCCGGCTGCACCCCAAAGCAGTCGGGTATCTTGAGAAGATTTCCCCCTAGCAAAAAAAAAAAGATATCCCTGCTGAAAATGAATTAAAAAAATCTTACGCTTATGGAAAGCAGCTAGACTAGAACCGTGTCGCATGCAAAACTGTTTAAAGAATATTATATATCCGGACTACATTGCTCACCGTAATCTGAGCATGGTCATCGATTTTATAGCAGCGCGATGATGTGTACAATCACAAAATGTTGAGCAACTTTATTTAACTTTTTGTTTAAGAGCTTGAACAATGTCTCCGGACCTTGTCGGAGGAGTAACAGCCAAACTTACAAATTAATTAAAGATCACTGTAGAGTAGTAAATTACTTTTAAAAAAACATGTAAAAGAAACAAAATGAGAAGGTTGATAGAATTATGATGACGTCACAAATTAAAAATTATGGACCTCCCTAACCAACAACTCGGTTAACATTTTAAATGTTAAAACCAATAATAACCCTGTTTATGGAGTTTTGGCGGGAACGTGAAGAAATCATGTCGCGTCATTATATTATTTTCCATTACTTGTGTTATTTCGAGTGTTAATATGTAAAAACTGTGAATTTTTACCCGTTAAGTGTTCGTGAACATGCACGAGTGTTGGTGAATGGTATAATGTCGTGAAACGTGAATTTTCGTGTTGTTTCCAAAACTCCATAGAAGGCTCTAGTAAAGTTTTCACCACTTTACTGGGGCATGACTAGGACTTGACCATGACTTGCTTTGCTCTACTTTGACAGTGACTATGACTTGTTTGATTATATCTAACTAAACTTGAGAATAAATATGTATACTTGACACTGGCAAATGCATAAGACGTGCGACGCCAAAACCCTCTTAGGAGGAAAAAGAAAAAAAAAAAAAAAAAAAAAAACCCTGTTTATATTTCAGAACCCCTGGAGAGATATTCCTCATATTCAAACTTAAAAATGTTGCCTACAAATTATATTCAAATTGAACTAAAGCTTCTCAAGTTATTGTCGAATTAATTTACATACAAAAATACACACAACTGCGATTTGCTCCCTTAGAATCTGAGTCCTTCGCTTCCTTCGGTCAATAATATAACTACATAGAATTTTAGCTCTAGATTCCTCTACAATAATCATCTGTCCGTACCTAAATATCTCTCATCGAGCATCATTACGGCTGATTTATCCTACGAAGTCACGCATCATTAACTTCATACCTAACCGCGTGAGGCGATAACGCTAAACTAAAGCATCTACAGGTAAAAATAAACTGAAATTTACAAGAGCATTGACCCGCCGAAACGGAGCGTTTGCAGCGCATTCGAAAGCAATTTTATCACAACTGAAATTACACAAATGTTTTGTAATACCTACTGACTGATTTTCTTCTGAAGATAGTAGATTCTACGAACATGCGTTTCTCTTACAGACATTATATTGACTGTTCACATTTAAGGTCCTTCGTTTGAGTCCGCTAGGTAGGTAGGCGCCAAGAGATGGCGCTGTCGTTGAAAACTCAATTGAGGTAATCTGCCCCAGTTTTAATTCACTTTGCGACCTCTTACTATTGTTATAAACACATCTCAAAAATAATAGAGCCCATTAATAGCTGCACTCGACTGAAAATTCAAATAATGTTCAACGCCTGTATGCACGCATGAACATTACGCACACATGCGAATTCAAAACGGTTACAAGCAAATACGAAATTTCGTTGCTCTGTATATCGTCTCGGTGGCCGAAGTCATCAGTTTGATTAGGTCGCGCTCGTGAGGTTCTGGGTTCGAACCCCTAAAATTAGGTAGTATTATTTTTTATAATTTAATTTCGAGAATACTATTTATTTTAATTTTTGCTGTGGGTTTCTTGACAAACTTATTCAAAATTAGTAACGAAACTTATAAAAGTATATATCTACATAAACCTAATATTGTCGCATAAATATTTAAAATGCGAAAGTTCGTGTGTAAGTGTGTAAGCATGTAAGTTTTTTTTTTTGTTATTTGGTGGCGAGACGAGCAAGTTACTCAGCTGATGTTAAGCTTCACGCTTGCTCATAACAGTTCAGTGCCACCCAGAATTTTGAACCTCAACAGTTCAAAACCATGCGCGGCAATGCACTGCGCTCATTACTCTGAGATATTAGATGTTAAATCTCTGTGCCCAATAATTACGCTGGAAACATTGCCCTTCAATCCGGAACACAGTGATGTTTTGCACACTACTGCTTGACGATTGAATAACTGGGTCCCTGGAATAACCCCATATCGGGGGTTCTAAAGGCACCGAGTCTGGTACCTTCCGAACAAATTTTCCACTTTTTTTCGTTTTTTTTCAAATTAATTTCGAATTTTACATACCTAATACCTAATGAAATGAACCTAATGAAATATGCAATACCCAAAAATGTTGTGTTTTCCGCGTCGATAGACATTATTCTGCGACTAAAAATATGGATTTTAGACCCGGGTTAGATTAATTTAGTCCATAGTAGGTACTGTTGTTTGTTATTTGTTATTTACAACACACAAAACTAACTTATAGGTAGGTATGTAGTTCATCTGTGGTATGTAGGTAGGTAGGTTGGTTGCTTGGTTGGTGGCTAGGTAGGTATTATTAGTATAATGTGCATATTTTGATCGCGCAGCACGAAATATTCAAGATTTTCATATACCTCTATTTACCACCTTACCACCTACCTATATAGGTACCATACCTATAGGCACCTTTTACAAAAAATCTATTATTTCACTAAGAAGGAAGTTTTTCAGAATTTTTTCAATATTTTTCCCGGGATCAGTGAGCGTGCGCGCAACGAGATCATACATAAAAATGCAAAAACCACATTCATCATCATTATTGAGGTGAATTTTTTTCCAGAAATTTTGCATTATTTTTCCTGGCAGCACTGATGGAGCGCGCACCGAGCCCCATACTCAGAAATGCCGAATTCCAACAAATTTTAGATATGGGGTTATTACTTAGTCACACCAAAATGCGAAAGTTTGTGTGTATGTAAGTAGGTATGTTAGTATGTAAGTGTGTTTGTTCCCGTTCAAATCTGTAACAGCTGCATGGATTTTAATGTAATTTGGTATGGAGGTAGCCAAATTTAGGTATGGTAGCCTCCATTCCAAATTTCATCCAAATCCGTTCAGCCGTTACAGAGTTTATACCGCGGGTGAAACCGCGGGGCGCATCTAGTATCCTATAAATTTTGAAAGTAGCTCTGTCTTTCTGTTTGTTATCTGTTCACGATAAAACGGCTGGACCGACCTTTACGAATTTTGGCAAAGGTATTCTAGTAAAATAAAATATTTTTTAATATAATCATTTTATGTATTTTTTAAGAAATCTCGTTACGTTAGGGAGAAGGCTGATGATGATGATGGAAAATTTTAAATCGATGACCGCAAATGTAAAACGCAGTCGGACGGGTAGAAATCCCCCCATTGCTATGAAAATGGGTAAGAAATCTCGGTACGATAGGGAACAGGCGGATGATGATGATAATGATCCTTAAAATCTATGACCGATAAACGACGAAGGTCTGTGACGAAGGTCACAGTTGGACGGGTACCAATCCCCCCATCGCCATGAAAATGGGTAAGAAATCTCGGTACGATAGGGAACAGGCTAATGATGATGATGATGATATTTAAATCTGTGACCACAAATGAAATTCGCAGTTGGACGGGTAGAAATCCCCCCCATCGCCATGAAAATGGGCAAGAAATCTCTGTACGCTATCAACAGGCTGATGATGATGATGAATTTTAAATCTATGACCGAAAATTAAAATCGCAGTTGGACGGGTAGAAATCCCCCATCGCCATGAAAATGGGCAAGAAATCTCTGTACGCTATCAACAGGCTGATGATGATGATGAATTTTAAATCTATGACCGCAAATGAAATTCGCAGCTGGACGGGTAGAAATCTCCCCATTGCTATGAAAAATGGGTAAGAAATCTCGGTACGATATGGAACAGGCTGATGATGATGATGATGAATTTTAAATCTATGACCGAATCACATGCGAATTCAAAACGGTTACAAGCAAATACGAAATTGAGTACCCGATTTTCGGCGTTCCACCTATCAGTTCGACTGGCCGAGCGGTCGAGTGGACGGATTTTCATTATGCTTCGTTTTGTAGTGTGTCAATGAGACGAAGGATCAATCCTCATTTGAAAATTACTGTTTTTGTAGATTTTTGTTCTTTTTGTGCTATTTTTTTACAAAATAAGTTATCAAACAACACAACAAACACCACACACAAAACTAACTAACTAATAGGTAGGTAGGTAGGTAGGTAGGTAGGTTGGTTGGTTTGTTGGTAGGTAGGTAAGTATTATTAGTATTATGCACATATTTCAATCGCGCAGCACGAAATATCCAATATTTTCATATACCTCTATCTACCACCTTACCACCTACCTATATAGGTACCTATACCTATATAGGCACCCTTTACAAAAAAACTATTATTTCACTAAGAAGGAAGTTTTTCAGAATTTTTTCAATATTTTTCCCGGGATCAGTGAGCGTGCGCGCAACGAGATCATACATAAAAATGCAAAAACCACATTCATCATCATTATTGAGGTGAATTTTTTTTCCCGTAATTTTGCATTATTTTTCCTGGCACTGATGGAGCGCGCACCGAGCCCCATACTCAGAAATGCCGAATTCCAACAAATTTTAGATATGGGGTTATTACTTAGTCACACCAAAATGCGAAAGTTTGTGTGTATGTAAGTAGGTATGTTAGTATGTAAGTGTGTTTGTTCCCGTTCAAATCTGTAACAGCTGCATGGATTTTAATGTAATTTGGTATGGAGGTAGCCAAATTTAGGTATGGTAGCCTCCATACCAAATTTCATCCAAATCCGTTCAGCCATTACAGAGTTTATACCGCGGGTGAAACCGCGGGGCGCATCTAGTATCCTATAAATTTTGAAAGTAGCTCTGTCTTTCTGTTTGTTATCTGTTCACGATAAAACGGCTGGACCGACCTTTACGAATTTTGGCAAAGGTATTCTAGTAAAATAAAATATTTTTTAATTTAATCATTTTATGTATTTTTTAAGAAATCTCGTTACGTTAGGGAGAAGGCTGATGATGATGATGGAAAATTTTAAATCTATGACCGCAAATGTAAAACGCAGTCGGACGGGTAGAAATCCCCCCATTGCTATGAAAATGGGTAAGAAATCTCGGTACGATAGGGAACAGGCGGATGATGATGATAATGATCCTTAAAATCTATGACCGATAAACGACGAAGGTCTGTGACGAAGGTCACAGTTGGACGGGTACCAATCCCCCATCGCCATGAAAATGGGTAAGAAATCTCGGTACGATAGGGAACAGGCTAATGATGATGATGATGATATTTAAATCTGTGACCACAAATGAAAATCGCAGTTGGACGGGTAGAAATCCCCCCCATCGCCATGAAAATGGGCAAGAAATCTCTGTACGCTATCAACAGGCTGATGATGATGATGAATTTTAAATCTATGCCCGAAAATTAAAATCGCAGTTGGACGGGTAGAAATCCCCCATCGCCATGAAAATGGGCAAGAAATCTCTGTACGTTATCAACAGCCTGATGATGATGATGATGAATTTTAAATCTATGACCGCAAATGAAATTCGCAGCTGGACGGGTAGAAATCTCCCCATTGCTATGAAAAATGGGTAAGAAATCTCGGTACGATATGGAACAGGCTGATGATGATGATGATGAATTTTAAATCTATGACCGAATCACATGCGAATTCAAAACGGTTACAAGCAAATACGAAATTGAGTACCCGATTTTCGGCGTTCCACCTATCAGTTCGACTGGCCGAGCGGTCGAGTGGACGGATTTTCATTATGCTTCGTTTTGTAGTGTGTCAATGAGACGAAGGATCAATCCTCATTTGAAAATTACTGTTTTTGTAGATTTTTGTTCTTTTTGTGCTATTTTTTTACAAAATAAGTTATCAAACAACACAACAAACACCACACACAAAACTAACTAACTAATAGGTAGGTAGGTAGGTAGGTAGGTTGGTTGGTTGGTTTGTTGGTAGGTAGGTAGGTATTATTAGTATTATGCACATATTTCAATCGCGCAGCACGAAATATCCAATATTTTCATATACCTCTATCTACCACCTTACCACCTACCTATATAGGCACCTTTTACAAAAAATCTATTATTTCACTAAGAAGGAAGTTTTTCAGAATTTTTTCAATATTTTTCCCGGGATCAGTGAGCGTGCGCGCAACGAGATCATACATAAAAATGCAAAAACCACATTCATCATCATTATTGAGGTGAATTTTTTTCCCCGTAATTTTGAATTATTTTTCCTGGCACTGATGGAGCGCGCACCGAGCCCCATACTCAGAAATGCCGAATTCCAACAAATTTTAGATATGGGGTTATTAGTTAGTCACACCAAAAATAAATATTATAAAGAGGAAAGATTTGATTGTTTGTTTGTTTGCATTGAATAGGCTCCGAAACTACTGAACCGATTTGAAAAATTCTTTCGCTGTTGGGAAGCTTTTTAGCTTTCTTTATATATATATTTTTTTTGTAACTTGACGCAAATAGAAGGGTTTTGTGTGTGTATTATAATTTTTATTTTTTTGTTATATACACGTGCGAAGCCGGTGCGGGCTGTAAAGGATTCAAACAGACAGACGGACAGACAGACAGACAGTCGGACATGACAAACTTATAAGGGTTCCTTGTAGTACTACGGAACCCTAAAAATTTATAAATGGTTACCTATGTCAAAGTCCTCAAAATACAAGAATAGGGGTTCATTTTTATACATATAAACTAGTATTTCGCGAGGCTGCACGGGCCGCGTGCGGGCCCGCGGGGCGGTCCTGCAATTGGGTATGGCTGGATCGTTTAGGTCGACTTGTAAAGTTAAAAAAAAAGGAGGAGCATGATGAAAACGGGTAAGCTACCCAACAGCGAAATAATTTTTCAAATCCGTTCAGTAGTTTCGGAGCCTATTCAATGCAAATAAACAAACAAACAAAGAATCAAATCTTTCCTCTTTATAATATTGGTATAGATAGATTATTCTATCATCATCAATAGTTGTCGCAACGCACGCGATGTAAAGGATATTTTAGGTATTTTTTTTTACATCTTGGGTTACATTATTCGAGTTTTAGTAAGGATCCCAAATTTTTTAAAAATATAATATAATATAGTATAGGGATAGTGTAGCTTCCCAACAGTGAAAGAATTTTTCAAATCGGTTCAGTAGTTTCGGAGCCTATTCAATGCAAACAAACAAACAATCAAATTTTTCCTCTTTATTATATTGGTATAGACTATTCTTTCATCATCAATAGTTTCCGCAGTGCACGCGAAATACATCATCTTGGTTTACATTATTGGAGTTTTAGTAAGGATCCCTAATTTTTTTGAAAATATAATATAACCTATGTCACCCGGGGATAGTGAAGCTTCCCAACAGCGAAAGAATTTTTCAAATCGGTTCAGTAGTTTCGGAGCCTATTCAATGCAAACAAACAATGAAATAAATAAACAATCAAATCTTTCCTCTTTATAATATTGGTATAGATAGATTAGGTAACCAAATCAAACACTGCACTGCACACCGATACCGAATCTCGCAACGTCGCAATTATCGAAGGCCGCCCGCGGACTAAGCCGCGATGCAAGGATACCTAGTCTCGCTCACACACGCTCCGACAAGCTGGCAACGTCGCGTAAACCGCGTGACGCGCGCGCGGCACAACCAGTGTACACGATTTTTGCAAGATGCACCCACACATCAATATTTCACGCACACCATGATCGCATGATTCGCATGTAAAGAACACACCACTACATTCGTAAAATTTGTCGTAATTATTGGGTTGAAAAATGGTATTTCCTAGCCATGAACATTTTAAATTATCGACTTTGCGATACTTAGAGGCCAAATTAGACCTATGTTAAGTCATGCCCAGTTCAAAATCGTAGTAGGACGCCTAAAAAGGCGTCGATAGTTTTGTATGAAAGTCGAAGGACCTTAAGTAAAACTCGCTTCTTAGTTTCATGTAGTCTGCACCTATAATTGTCGTGACGTTTAGCCTGTTTCCATTGCTTGCCTCCTTCTATGTTACAATGACGTACATCATGTTGGTGTCTATTAAATAAATAAATAAAATGAATAAATAGACATCAGTTGACCTTACGAATAATATTCCTATGTAAAAAGCACAGAATTCTCCTTATAATTGGTAAAAAGGTACCGTTTTTAAATTATTGAGATCAAGAATGGTCATGCTTCTGCTTCTACCCAGATTTTTTTTAATCGGAACCATTCATTTCTCATATTACAGGAGAGCAGGGTTTCAAATAGAGGCTCGACTAGGTAACATCAATTTTCGAAATTTAATTTCCAATAATTTTTGAAATCTAATTTCAATTTTTTTTTTAATACAAGACATCCATGGAGCATGTTGGCAGGGTAGGGTACTTTCTAGAGCTCGGGTTTTTTTTTTTTATTCGGTGTCTATACGAGCAAGTCGCTCACCTGATGTTAAGCGCCACGCTTGCCCATAACATTTCAGTTCCACCCAGAATTTTGAACTTCAACAGTTCAAAACTATGCGCGGCAATGCATTGCGCTCGAAACCCTGAGATGTTAGATGTTAAATCTCTGTATGCCCAGTAATTACGCTGGAAACATTGCCCTTCAATCCGGAACACAGTAATGCTTGCACACTACTGCTTGGCGGTTGAATAACTGGCAAAGATGTGGTACTTCTCCAGGCGGAATCTGCAAGAGAGCCCTAGCACTACAAGCTCATTATCTTGCAAAAAATCTGTCGCCAAGCACCTATTGGTGTATTTCGGCAATCTCACTTGATACTACAAATACATTAATTTTTCTCGAGTGATAAAACGTGTGTCCACTCACCGCTCTCTCGTTGTGCGCCGTCCGTCGTTTGTTCGTCTGCACTCGAGACTCGTTCACTTTACTCGTATTTCACTGCAACAAGCAAAAATCGTCACTATCACAAGTCGTTACGATGAAATCAACGTCGTAACTTGAAAACATTGCAAAGAAATAAAAGAACTACCATCACTGGAGTACCTAGGTACGGCTTACTCCAGAAATCCCCTTAGACAATCCCCGGTAACATTAGAAAGCCAGCAGGCTCAGCAGGCGCACCGCGAGAAAATCTTCTCTACTCATTTCGATCACATATTAAGCATCATTGCTTCGGTACATTAGAAATTCGAGTACCATCTTATTGTATTTACAATAGACAATAGACAATAGTTTATTTGTAGCAAAAAACATGGAAAAATTAATTATAAAGTGAAAAATAAACAAAAAATACGTAGAGTTTTTTGCCACAAACCAGGCCCAACTCAGCAAGATATTTATATTTGATAGTTAGTTAGTTGGATCGGTGGGAGGACTGATTGTATCAAATAGCAATCGTCCTCCCACGGATCCGTGAACCAGTGTATATTGAAACTTCCGTTTTAATTTTTTGAATCTTGCCGTGTATTCAAAAAAATATGCGAATAAAAAAAAAACATAAAAAAAAACCTCAATTCGATCCCAGAATCTCTTAAAAAAATATTACAATATTATGCATTGATTAGAATTAAAAATAATTTCTTTACGAGAACAATCTTACAGGTACTTAATGTTACCGAAATTAAAATGTATTTTGGTGTGCTGCGTATTGGACATACACAGTAGATACAAATAGCATCGAAATTCTAGTTTTCTAGATTTTTTTATTTGGCAAATTTGGCTTACGGTATAAGTCACAATCCAATGCAGATAATAAAAATTTTAGGAAAAAAATGCGAAAGACTTACATACCTACGAGGCGCAATTACATACATGACATCATCGTGTTTACTTCTACGATGATGGCTCACATCTGACACCCAAACGAAATACGCTGCATTTAATCACTGCCCGATTACAACCTAATCTCCGATAACTAAGGTGGGATTTCCCTTAGCACGTTAGAGGAGTTGTGGTTAAATCTAACAAACGGTTAAAGTTGTAAGACGTCTGAGTATGTAAGTAGCACGCCTGCATTGGTTCTAGTTCAGCGGGAGCCGAATCGATAATATCAAATGAAGAATTCAATCGCTCGAATACAATGGAAGGCGATATAACGTCGAAGATATTAATGCTCGATTTGGTCTCCACAAAGTGGGCGAGCCTAGATATATTATGAGCTACTTTGTTTTAATATCAGGGTATCAGTTTTTCAAATAGAGGTTCAACTAGGTAACATCAATTTTCGAAATCTAATCTCTAATCATTTTCGAAATCTAATTTCTTATCATTTTCGAAATCTAAGTTCTAATCATTTTCGAAATCTAATTTCTTATCATTTTCGAAATCTATTTTCTAATCATTTTCGAAATCTAATCTCTAATCATTTTCGAAATCTAATCTCTAATCAACAATACAATCACAATTTTTTTTTTAATACAATACATCCATGAAAACAGCATGTTGGTGTTGATTTTATTTGTGTATATTTGCAAAAAAGAATCGTTTCTAAACGAGTTTATTTATGAACGGAATAGAACCGCCATCTTAGTTTTGTCTACTTGACTTCTAACCGTCACCTCTGTGAAAATCAGTTTTTGCATCACTTCCAAAATATAAAATAAATAAGGATAATATATTGCAAACTAATTGTTAATCCTTAAATACGTGTTTCATTCTGCCCACAAATAATAAATAAACTTTAGGTTATGGGCCCAGGTTTTCGCGAATAAAAAAAAATTACGTACTTTTGGATATTGAAAATTCTGTGGTCGGACATTTTTATTCACAATGGAAAATTCAAAAATAAAACGGAATATCAAGCCCTTTAACGGGGGAAAATACAGTATCTGGAAGTTCCGCATACGTGCATTGAGTGAATTGGACGTTATAAAAGTTATTGACGAAGATCCGTTATTTGGCAACGATCTGTGGGAGAAAAACATTCGGATGGCGAAAAATATAATTATCGAGTATCTATCTGATTCCTACCTTGGTTTCGCAAAAGAAGACAGTTCGGCGAAGGATATTTTAAAACGTTTAGATGCGTTGTACGAACGTAAGAGTATGGCAACACAGTTGGCATTACGAAAAAAGTTATTGGCGCTAAAACTACAAGGTGATGTACCACTAATAAAACATTTTGCTACATTCGATGACCTCATTACCGAGTTGCTTGCTGCTGGAGCAAAATTAGAGGAAACTGACAAAGTTGCACATTTGCTACTAACACTACCCTCAACTTACGATGGAGTCATAACTGCGATCGAGACGTTGTCGGAAGAAGCATTTGTTAAAACGCGACTCTTAGACCATGAAGTGAAATTAAAACATGAATCTGGTGATATGAGCGCGAAAGTATTGCAAGTAGAAATGAAAAATGACACATGGAAGAACAGAAAGTTTGATAATAATTCTCAACAGTCAAATAAGTACAATAAACAGAAGAAGAAGAATTTAGACTTTATAAAATGTCACCACTGTGGGCGTAAGGGACATAAAAAGAATGACTGCTACTATTTCAAAAGAATGCATTCACAGAAGGAAATCTATAGAAATAAAGACAGAACAAGGACTGTTCAAGCAATTGAGATAGGTCAAAATCAACCATCAACATCGAATGATTTTTCAGGCTTTGCTTTTATGACCGGAGATTACCAAGATGATGACCAAGAAAAAAAAAATAACATTCTTATTGGACTCTGGCGCATCGGATCATATTATAAACAGAGAAGACTTGTTTATTCATTAAACCGATTTATCAACACCGCTAAAAATTTCAGTTGCTAAAAATTGTGAATATGTTTCAGCTACAAAAAGGGGTACAGTACAGGTTACCAGCAACATGGGTGTCCAAGGTACTCTGGAGGGCGTGCTGTACTGTCGCGAAGTTCCCTACAACCTTTTGTCGGTATCGAAGATGCAGCGAGCAGGGTATACAATTATTTTCGACCAGGAAGGTGCTCATATATCCAAAAATGGTAAAACCATTATGCGAGGTAGGTCGCTAAACAACCTAATTGCTGTAGATTTTGTGGCGTCTGTAAACGCGAGTCACCCTGTTTTCCAAGCATGCACTAGGGATGAGAAAAGCTATAAATTGTGGCATGAACGCTTAGGACACATGAGTAAAAATAAATTTTTCGAAGTAAAACATAATAAATTGTTTGAAGACATGAATCAAATTGATTCAGTAGTACCGAATGATGATATATGCGAAGCGTGCATAAATGGGAAACAGAGTCGACTGCCGTTTAATAAAGCCAAAGACAAAAGTCATATGAACCGACCATTGTTTGCTGTCAGTTCTGACGTCTGCGGACCGATCATTCCCGACAACTTTTGACAATAAGAATTATTTTGTAATATTTATTGATCAGTATACTCATTACTGTGTTACGTATCTATTGACGTACAAATCAGACGTATTCGCAGCATTCAAAGATTTTGTTGCAAAAAGTGTGCTAAGTTCAATTTTAAAGTAGTTCATTTATATTGCGATACGAATATGGTGAGAACTGTTAGAACTATAGGGCTCTAAAAATCTCACAAACACCATTCCAAATGTGGCACAATAAAAACCTAAAGTAAAGTATTTAAAGGTTTTCGGTTCAACGGTGTACGCACATGATAAAACTACTAGAGCGAAGTTTGATGATAAATCGTGGAAAGGTATACTCATGGGTTACGAACCAAACGGCTATAAAGTTTGGAATCCTGAAAGCGACAAGCTTGTAGTGGTCAGAGATGTTATAGTGGACGAGACAAATTTTCTGAAATCCAGGCCTACTAAGCCTGAAGGGAATACTGAAAATTCTCATGATAAAACTGATAGTGACAGTAGGTCAAAATCTGTGTCGGCAAAGTCTCGCGACTCTGACTGTACTAAATCAGATAGCTCTAAATCTGGTGGATATGAGTTACCTACTAAAATGAGAAAAGTTAACCACGATGTAGAATCGGAGCATGCAGGCGATATACGATCTGATGATATCTTACGGGACAGTACACAAAACATAGATATAAATACCGAACTTAGACGGAGTGATAGGATCAAAGTTCGTCCCCCTGTGTCTTATAATGAAATTGACAATGATGATTATTTGATGTGTGCTCAGTCTATTTTATGCACATTGCCAAAATCATTTGATGAAATTAAACATCGAGATGATAGAAGTCAATGGGAAAGCGCGATTAGGGATGAACTAAATGCTTTACATAAAAACAAAACATGGACTTTGGTACCACGACCTGAAAACAAAAAAACATTGTTGATTGTAAATGGATTTTTACAATTAAAAATGATGAATGTATTAGATAGACGTATTTACATACTAGATAATGGGGATGTGCGTAAAAATATATACGTGGTACTATATGTCGATGATTTAGTAGTAGTGTGCAATGAAATCGAGACGATGAATAATTTCAAAAGATTTTTAATGAGTAAATTTGAAATGACCGATTTAAATGAAATAAAATTGTATCTGGGTATTAAAGTTACTGAAGAAGGTGATCAAATGATTTTAGATCAAAGTGCATACATAAAAACAGTCTTGACTAAATTTAATATGCATGACTGCAAACCTGTATCAACCCCCTTAGAAAATAAACTAAATTATGACGCATTGAACTCTGAGGAGAAATATAACGCTCCATGCCGAAACGTTATAGGGTGTCTGATGTATATCATGTTATGCACTCGGCCCGATCTAAGCGTCAGTGTAAATATACTGAGTAGATACACCAACAAAAATAATAAAGAATTGTGGCAATGTCTTAAACGAGTACTCAGGTACTTAAAAGGCACGATTGATTTGAAGTTGTGTTATAAAAGGTGTAAATACAATAATATTTTATGCGGGTACGTAGACTCAGATTGGGGTGGTAATGATACACATGATAGAAAGAGTACAACTGGGTTTTTATTTAAACTCTTTGACCAATGCACAATAACCTGGAATACAAGAAAACAAGCTTCAGTAGCAGCTTCATCCACTGAAGCTGAGTATATGGCATTATATGAAGCAGTTAGGGAAGCATTGTGGCTTAAATCTTTAGCTACTAGTATAAAGATACAAATTGATAAACCTATTATCATTTATGAAGACAACAATGGTTGTATAAGTATAGCTAACAACCCGACGAGTCACAAACGGTCAAAACATATTGATATCAAGTATCACTTCTCTCGAGAGCAGATTGAGAAAAATGTAATTCAATTAAATTACATTCCTACAGGTAAGCAGCTGGCCGACGCCTTGACGAAACCGCTGCCTGGTGTAAGCTTTCAAACACTGAGAAGCAAAATGGGTGTGCTTTAACAGTGTGGATATAAATGTATTAGAGTGTAATTTTTTTTTGTGATATTCATTTATTATTGAAATGAAATGGTCTGGTTAGGGTTTTCTGGGTTTTCCCTAATCCTTGCAACAAATGTTGGACCATATTGTATTTTCCCAGTAAATACTTGGAAGTGTATGCATTCTGTTTAGTTAACTTCAATTGATTTTAATTTTGTATAATTATTAGTGATTCATTTTTGAGGGGGCGTGTTGATTTTATTTGTGTATATTTGCAAAAAAGAATCGTTTCTAAACGAGTTTATTTATGAACGGAATAGAACCGCCATCTTAGTTTTGTCTACTTGACTTCTAACCGTCACCTCTGTGAAAATCAGTTTTTGCATCACTTCCAAAATATAAAATAAATAAGGATAATATATTGCAAACTAATTGTTAATCCTTAAATACGTGTTTCATTCTGCCCACAAATAATAAATAAACTTTAGTTGGTAGGGTTGATATTAATAGTACCCTGAATCCTGATATTATGAACTAGTTGTTACCCGCCACTTCGTTCGCGTGGACATAAAAAATTGTGATATACAGCAACTCCTTAACAAATTTTATCAAGATCCGTTCAGCCATGTAGCCGTGGTAACGCGACAAACACCACACGGCTAAACGGCTGAACGGATCGACCTGCATTTTTGCATAGATAAAGCTTAAGAGGAAAGTCCTTCCGCAATGTTTTGGCGCATTCGATATTTGAAATTGTATAGTTCCTCTGTTTATAGTGCGTGCGTACAGTTAATTAATTTTCCTAACTTTTTGATGAAATTAGCGTTTCGAGGGTATTCTGTTATCGCCCCCTAAATCTTAACAAAATCTTTTGTTTTTAGTGTCAATGGGTGGGATAAACTATAACCTATGACGCTATGATTTGTAAATAAAATGTTTATGGTATTCTAACAACTTTTATTCGTCGTATTTTCGACGCAAAAAAATGTCAATTTATGTGCCTATAACAACGAAGATATTGCGAAATTGAAAAAAAAAACATACAAGCATAGTTTTTCACGGTGTAGATAACATTTATTTATATACAACATTTAAATCGGATAACGTTTAGACCCCTAAATACCTGATACCCGGGTATCAGACTACGCTTATATAATAATCGGCGGTATAATCCAAGGACGTAGGCTACTTTTTTCTCAGGAAAATAAAGGTTTTTTTTAGCTTGTTTCATAGGTAATACAATACTAAATATATAAATACAAATATATAGATACAAATGCAATAAATATATAGATACAAAATGATTTCTAAATTATGTGGATATAGTTAAATGCATTATTATACTAAATATGTATTTATTTATTTAATATATTATTTCATTACATTACTATTTTTACAGGATAGCGCCTAATACAATAGGGATACACTAATCAACATTTTAAATATATAAGAAATTAGTCCAGAATATTAAATACATGCAATGTCAGGTCAGAGGGCTTCCTCTTCGGCCACATCGTCGCTTACCAATTTTTTTATTTTTTTATTATTACAATTTACTTAATAAGCGTTAAAAAAAAGTCAACAAAATTATACAATTATTATTATTGTATTAAATTATTATACAATCAATATTACTAATTAAGTAATATTATTTTAAAACATCAAAACCATTCCGCTTTTTAAAATTCTGAAACAGGACAGGTAAATAGATCAATTTCCTCTGCAACTCGATTCATTGCTTGCAATATCCGCGTCAATGGGGTTAAGACCCCATTGAAGTAAGTTAGCCCTAGCGCGAGGCATCGAGCTCAACCCTGATAAGCAATTAGCAACATCGTCGGAGACATGAATGGGATATTAGAACAAAGATACATTCATAACAAGGAAGAAAATAATTACTCTTGTGGACATTCCAGCATTCTGGACGTATAATAAAACTGTACCCAACGCCTCCACGTACTCCAATAATCTACATTTAACAAAGCTAGATCAAGAAAGACACAAAAAAGTTTTTTCTGAAATGTTACTTCAGTTTTAATTCCCTACATTCCTCTGAGCCTCTGACCTATATTCAACTACTCACTGATTCCTGATTGAATAATAAAACAACGTATTGCTACTGTTTCTATTAATAGTAATGTAGGTATTCTGCGTAATAGCGGCCATTGCTAGACTCGGTTTGAAGGTCCGATGACTCATATTTTGGTTAACAAACAAGAATCTCCGTACTAATCCGTAATCTGTAACGCCTGATACAATAATTTTTTTTAAAAAAAAATGCCTCATAAATGTCTCGAAAAATATATTGCTGAGGTGGTATATGAATAGTTTACAGGGCCCGTACCGTGAGGTGGTTATTGCGATGATGTTTAGGCTCAGCCGAGGACGCTGTGCGACCATACACCTTATCGCGCGGCGATAGGGTTCGTGGTCGCGCAGCGTCGTCGGCTGGACCTAACAATTATCGCAATAAGCACCTCACGGTACGGGCCCTGATCATCTTTCTGCCCCTAGACTACTGGATGTGGGATAAGAGCGTTCATCATTGGCAGATCATTCAGTCCACTGTCGTATTGTCTCTCTTTTGCCAATCTTCCGTGTTTAGGTGTTTTGTCTATAATAATAATAATAATAAATGTTTATTTATTCAGGCAAAAACCCATAATTAAAGACACAACAACAACAGAAAATTCGAAATACAAATAAAATTTTAAATATTTAAAATTAAGGGAGCAGTACCTACTATAACTATCTATATTTCTCATATTATAGAAATAAATCGAAAAAACTAAATTCTTGACTAACGAACTCATTGCCTTTTTTTTTCAATGGATCATTAGAATTCCAAACGCCCAAATAATGCTTAATGTTCAAAATATGTCGTTAAATACAGCTGTAATGAAAATTACGGAAAGGTGTTCCTCAAGGCTCCGTAATTGGGCCACTTTTATTTATTATTAGGTAACATTCATGCCTTGTTGTGTCAACGTTTATTCTTATTAAATTGCTTTAATTTGAATATTATATTTTACTACTCATGGTGCCAAATAGTCTGGCAAGACAATATGAAGAGTTTGAGTTTTATTAACGTTTAAGAACCATTTTTAATTCGAAATGAGCTAAATTATATTATAGACTTTTTGGTTCCTTAAGCTGCTCTAGAGAACCCTCATATGAAGAAATATTAACTCAACATTTGCACAGCTAAAAGTAGTCAAATAGAAACCGTGCTAGAGTTGCAACACGAGGCCTTGAATGCACTACACCTACTGTCCTGCATGTTTGCTTGTTATGCAAATGTTGGGAGAAATAGGTGCTATACGGACACTGCATTGACAAACAATTAGGGTTACCACAATATAGCGTAAAGTTCGATTTCTCTTCAAAAACCTGGCTATTTACAGTTATTTAAAACAAAAGGGACCCAATTACAGAGCCACATAAAACACTTTCCATAATATTAGTTACAGTCATGAGGTATGTTAGTTAGGCACAATATATGAAATTTGTTATCATTATCGGAATTCGTGGACAACTAACTCAAAAAAAAAAAAACATTTAGAATGATAATACGAACAAAAAAAATGTTTCAATCTCTGATGCAATCAATAATTATTACTGGTAGGTAAAGGAGTGGCAATTTGACGATATCGGTAACCCTATCAAAAGAAGCCAACATGGCGGACGAGAAATTCGCGCCTTTTTTGTAACCCACGCTACGCCTGCGCAAATCGTTATTAGGTCGTAACATTTACTATTTTTATTTAATTAACACCTCTAAACTCTATTCTATTTGGTGAAATTAGATGTGCAATGATATAATTATGTATTTTTTTTTTTATCGGGACTTGGCCTGGCGATTGGTGGAGGCGTCGGGTGTCCAGAATGCTGGCTTTTGCACAGAAATTGAGCGTTGCCATTCAACGTGGCAATGCCGCCAGCATTCTGGGGACCTTTCCATCCACTAATGGTCTTTTAATTTAATTTTTATACACTTATTTTAGGTTTTAATTAGTATTTTTAAGTTTTCTTTAATTGTCTGTTTATTAAGTTGTGCATGATAAATGAATTATTATGTATCTCGACGATGTTTCTCAATTTCTAGAAGTGAGATTGATCTCTCGGCTGCCTCACTTGAGAACCATTTAGTTTCCAAAGCAGAACAGGCATATTATCTTAAAACATTCGTAAATTACGCCGGTTTTCAAATGCGTAGACAGGCGTAGACGAATAAAAATAATTAAAGTCCTTCACATCAATGGTCGAATGAATACCATTCCCTAGTCTATTACCAAAATAAAATACGTTATACCAAAATATCGGCACTAGGCACCATTACAAGATTGCCGATTTTATTACCCATAAATACAACAGTTTCGTCTAGTCTGTAAAGTGCCTTGCATTTCCCAGACGCCTAATTATCACGTTTTATTCGCAAATTTTCGGTTGCGGTCACGCTTTGTTGGCTATTAGGTATTTTCGGCGGCCATCTTGCATTTCAGTTTGTGCATGTTAATTATTCGTAAGAATGTTCGTTTTAAATCATTTGCAACCTTCGACCAAAATAAAATGAATGGACGGGCCGATGTAAGCGAATTTTGATGACTTTAAAGTGAGCGCCGGCGCTCACCTTGCTTCAGTCGCTCTCAGTCTGTGAAAAGTGCGAGACGTTCAATCGTCAGTACATACGATCCAAATATGATATATGCCTTGATAATATATTATGATATTATACTCGCTACCTTTTTTGTGATAAACTTAATATACAATTATCATCATCATCATCAGCCAGAAGACGTTCACTAATGCTGCTGGTGAACATAGGCCTCCCCCTTAAAGCGCCACACCGACCGACAACGTGCCACTTGCATCCACCGATTGTCTGCGACTTTCACAATGTCGTCAGTCCACCCAGTGGGAGGCTTGCCTACGCTGCGTCTTCCGGTTCGTGGTCGCCACTCAAGAACCCTTCTTCCCCCACCGGTTATCGGTTCCTCGAGTGATGTGGCCTGCCCATTGCCACTTCAGCTTGCAAACTCTGAAAGCTATATGGATGACTTTGATTCTTCGGCGAATATCCTCATTCCGGATTTTATCGCGCAAAGAAACTCCGAGCATCAACGTTTCAGTTCCTTATGTCATCACTGGCAACACACATTGGTTGAAGACCCTAGTCTTCAGGAACTGCGAGATTTTGGACGAGAAGATATCACGCAATTTCCCGAACAATTATACATACTTTTAATTACTTATTGAAGCCTAAGTTCGATATTATTATTATTTCATTACCACTTTTTTTAAATAATATATATATATATTTTTTCGCCTTAAAAGTTAGATTGTTTTGACTTGTTATTTTTAAAGGAAGTTAGGACTCGTCCATTTCTTTTTACTTTAGTCAAAGTTTGCAACGTGTTTTAAATAGTTTTTATTTTTACAGCTTCGCTTGATTAATCTTTGAAATAAATGTTTATCTAACAGGACAGGACAAAACGATCACACACAAACTACCTATTTATTTATATTAAAAGAGATTAATTTGGGACCTCATTGTCCTTTACATGTCAATGTTCTTACCATCTGTGACATGGGGACATGCGACTTTGAATTGTGAGAAACTATATCAACGCAGCCACCATATAAAGTGTACTAAATGGCCACAGACTTTATAACCGCAGTAACTTCTCCATTACTTTATATTTCGCCAGTCATTCCATATTAGTGAGTGCACTACATTGTCACATTGTAACTACAAACAGAAGTTTGTACATACCTTCTACCTAGCCTAACACAACTCCAATATGTTGGGTTCTTCAGGCTGTCCATACAGTAACCTTTCGTTACTACCAAACACAGATGAATAGCTACCAAACTACTCATTTGTTGTTTTTCTTTGACCTGACTCTGTCCCTCATGTCTTGCCGCAAGATTTTGGCGTAATAGGTAGGTGAAAAATGTATTACTGTCGCTCTGTTTCAAGTGCGTACGATAAAGAGAGTTAGTGAATTTACCTATTTTTTTTTATGAAATTTGATTTCGGGAGAAAACTGTTAGAGCTCTGTTATCACTCTCTAAATCTTATAAAAATCTATTTTTTATTAAATGGTGTCAATGTGTTGCTTAAATAATAATCTACGCCGATAGGTTTTGTTTATTTAGTAATAAATTAAAATAAATTATTAGTAATAAAAACTACTTTTCTTTTCAACAAAAAACTCTATTGTTTTAACGGGTGTATGTACTAGTGGGAATAAGCGATAATTATAATTTCAACGTAAAAATCGTCACTTTATTATTATATTTATTATTGCGATAATTAAAAATATATATTAAAATATATATGTAGGTGTGTCGTAAGTCGTAATGAATGGATCGGACTGTGTCGTAATTAATGGATCTGATAATGTCGTAATCAATGGATTGTATAATGAATGTGGGTGTGATCTATGAAAAACCGGAAAAACAAAACAAAAAAAAATCTAAAAAGTTTCAATATTTTCGAGTTTTCGGTAAACTTAGGTACAAATTTCATTGAAAAAAATTTAGAAAATGTTCAATAAATCGAAATTGAGACTTTTACTGAATACAAATTTTAAATATCTGAACAGTTATGATGTCGTCCACCCGCAGGTAATTTAAGAGTTATCCATTCATTACGACACATCCTATATAAGCATAGTTTTTCACGGTGTATATAATATTATATAAAAAAATAATCGAAATCGAAAAACATTTAGGGGTGGGAAACAGTTGGCGCTTTTTGTATGGACAAGTAGATAGTGATATAGGCGGTAGATATTGTATACCTATTCTTAATTTTGTTTTAATTTTATATTTATAGTGTTTCAACTTACGGGAAAGGCCTGCCTACGGCCGGGCGACCTGAACGTATCCCATATGTATGCCAAAGACCAGGAAAGCTCGTGCTTCATGCAAGAGCTTCTTTTGTTGAAACATGGGCTTCGAATCTTAAAACCAAAGTGTATTAGCGACGGGGCTCTACCAATCATCACCGTAATCTGTGTCGGCCTGTAGATTAACTAATAGTTGCAACAGACTCTCCGTCAGATTTTCGCAGTAACTGTTGTTTGTTCTGTAGCCTGCGTTTCAGGGGTGAACGACCACATTCAATGGCCTGCGCCGCCATTCGGCAAATATCTTTTTGTTACCTAACTTCAGCGTTAGCTGCTGTTATATTGGCGAGTTTGATCCGACAATATTGTGTGGAAGATATTGTTTACATCGGCTACATAATAACTCGAATAATATTTGCTTGCGAATTATCATAAGCATCTGCTCTTAAAACGACCTATATTTAAAATTATCACAGATAAACAGAGAAACTGAAAAAAATTGGTTATTATGTTCCGAGAACCTCGTTAGTTATTTTAATTAGAGATCTTGTTTTGAGATATAATTGTATAATTTTTCGTTCTATCGCCGAAAAATCGCCATCGTAACTTTCATGTATTTTATGTTTTCGAACGTGTCGTACGTACAATAATTTCACTTCTTTAGGGGTCGATCTTCGAAAAGACATGCCTTTCTTGATTTTTGTGCTCAGTACACGAACCGAGTCTCATTGTCGTAAGGATGTTTTTAGGATGTTTTTTTAATTTCCATACAAACTTTAGGGGTCGGTTTCGCCCTTTTAGAGATGAAATTTCGCAAAATCCGTTCTTATTGTCCACCTAGACCATTTGAAGAGTATTGAGTCCAAATTCACGACTCTATTATCGTGAGCGGTTTGGTTTGTGCGTTGATTCCTTTATAAAGGCTTGTACTTTTATATATCCTGACTTACTAACTAATATTATAATTCAGAGGAATATAGCCGCAGTCCTATCAGGACCAATAAAGATTTTTCGCTGTATAAAAATGAATACGTTCGTCTCGAGGAAAAAAATTCGTTTGTGCTATTCAATTAACATTACAACTGCCAGTCCATACAAAACGTCTAAAAATGCACAAAAACGAATCAACGCCATCTAGCGAACTTTGGGAAGTAGCTTTGTTCTGTCTGGACGTTTGTCGCGTTATCACGGCTAAACGACTGAACGGATCATGATATTTGTTAACGAGTTGCGGACAAAGAAACACATAGGATATTTTTTTTATGTCCACGAAGTCGCGGGTAACAACTGGTATAGATATAATTTCCTAGGTAAAACATATTCACACACTTCATTGTGCTGCCGGTGGCCGCAATTCACTAAAAATAAAAACCCATGTCATCCGCACTATGCTATGTGGAATGGAGTATATAGGTAAAGCAGGGCTACCATGCGCACCGCGACAAAATCTTTTTGTGATGCAAGAACAGGACATGGCTACGATTATGTATACATTTGTCTTTTTTTTCAAGACATGAAGAGTAGAGAAGATATTGTCGCGGGGTGTGCTAGCCCTGCTGCTGCCCTAGCACGCGCCCCGGGATAAGGCTTTGTGTGTGGGTTTTGTCCACCTGTTTTGTCTTCGCGTCAACGTGCCAAAACTAGAATATACTAATATAAAACGTCCGTCTCGTTCTCGCGGGATAAAAAACTGGACAAAATTTTATCCCGGCGCGTGTGCTAGCCTGCTGGATAGCCACTCTTGGAATTTTAGTTCTTCATTTGGCCACCTCATTAGATAAGTTTGTGAAGCACTTGCATATTTGTTTACATGCACTATTGACAATGCCAAGTTATTAGAATAGACTATTAACTCTGCAACAGGTTAGCTAATACAAGACACACACACCAAAGATAGTAAACTGGTAAACTACACACACACACACACACACACACCTAGTGCTCAAACAATTAGGTTAGAAATTGATTGGCTATTCTCCGGAAGTGATGAAAATATTTTAACGAATTAATCAGTTTCAACGAATATTCACGGTTGGATGATCCAATCAAATTGCATGATAGTGCCGATCATCTTTATAATTACCTTGCAACAGTAATTCAGTGAATAAACTCCATTGGTCCTAGCAGAAATTATATAGAAGTTAGCTAGTGTTTAAAACAGGCGGACTTACCGGTAAAAGCAATATTTTCCAGGCATCTTTAAAAATGAATAGATAAAATATGGAAGAAGCAAGGGTAAAGTACAGCTTTCCGTCAATGGAGATTGAGACTATCGAATATTTTTAATTCATTTTAATTACTTGTCTAAATCACACATCTTCGCCACAAACTACTTTTTATTACTAATGTAGTTTTTGGCGAAGTTGAGAGAAAAAAACTCGATAAAATGTTTTTTTCTGCTTCGCTAAAATAAAAAATAATAACAACATACTTAATAACATAATAACATTGCTATAAAACGTTGACAATGCTGTGGGCTTATCCCGTAACGCCGAAAGCGATAGCGAGAGTTCCGCGAGCGGGACCGCGCATAGTGCCACTAAGTTGGTACGAGCGAGATGGCATGCTCTCGCAATCAGAATCACGAACGTTTCAAAGTTAGAGGATAAATCCCCGGGTCTGACTTATAAGTTTTTTTTAATTTCGCTCTGTAACTTTTATTTTAAAAAATGTATGAAAAAGTGCGAGCGAGGTAGTGAGAGTGAGGGAAGCCGGACCTTAATAGAGAGACAATCTATGGAGGGTTTGACGGAAAATTTACGAAAAAAGCCAAGTGTTTTAAGAGGACAGAAGTGATCTAATCACCCTACGTTAAAAGATGTTTTTTGTAGTTGAAGGACTCTTTAGTTTTGCAGAGGCCCCGGGCCTTTATCTACCAAATATTCCACCAGTACTGTCCAAACATTACTGTCTTCCGGACTGAAGGAGAATGTTTCCAGTTACTGATCAATTATTTAATATTTCAGTGTGACGAGCGCCTTGCATTACCGCCCGCGTTTTGTACTGCTCAAAATTCTAGATGGCTCTGAACTATTATCAAGCTTGACGCTTACCATCAGGCGAGTGACTCGTTACGTCACTCAACAGCATAAAAAAATCCAGTAAACTAGTTTTTTTTTATTCTAAACATATTTGGGAGTTTGGTCAACATTGCATAATTCCCATTTCGTAACCCGAGCACACAACATTTTCTCTAATATTTTAAGTGCAAAAATAAGACATGACTATGACTACGATTATGTATACGTTTGTCTTCCGTTTTCCGCACGTCATCAAGGAGTTCAACAGATATTATTTCCGCGGTACGCATGCTATGCCTCCTGGAGGAGTACGTTTAGTCATCAGGCTGATGAATAAGTTAGAGGTGTCACTCGTAAGCCCGTAACGCAATTTTCATTAAGGATAGAGTATACCGCCGCCTTGTCCATACAAAAAGCGTAGTCTGATACCCATCCCTAAATGTTATCTGATCTCGATGATTTTTTTATGTTATCTACACTATGGAAAACATTACTTAATTTTTTTTTTAATTTCGCAATATCTTCGTTGTTATAGGCACCTAGTGACAAATTAACATACCTAATTTTTTTTTGAAAAAACCTCACAGTTGCCTGGGTTGTCGTTTAACCAAGCCATTGACACCAAAAACAAAAGATTCTGTTGAGATTTAGGGGGTGATAACAGACTACCCCGAAACGCTAATTTCATCAAAAAATTAGGAAAATAAATTGACTCTCTCTATAGCACGTACGAGAAACAGAGCGACAGGTAAACAATTTTAAATATCGAGTGCGCCAAAACCTCGCGGAAGGATTATGCGAGTGTTACCTCAATTAACCTTCCTCCGTCATCAGAATCAGACCGGCGTGTGCCGTACGCGCGGTATTTAGGCCACCAGAGCGCCTTCGCCACAGCTCTTCAAGAAAATCTATTTTTTAACGAGCTCACTAATTACGAGAAATCTCGTCTCGTAGACTGCACGCTGCACGCTGCACTTTCATTTTACTTATTCGGTTATTTTAGTCTGCGCTTATCGTTTTTCGGATGACGCACTATGATGCATCGGGACAGTGAAAAGTGTGGAAACGGTCTCGTAGCGTCCGAAAATATAGGCAACTATATATAGCGGGAGGGAAATGAAAACTGAGAGTAAACCAGTTTCTTCTTCAAGCTAGAGTTGAGGTGGACTTACCAGAATCTGGCGCTCGCGTGACAGCGTGTGGCGGCGCGGCGACTGCTTGTTCACAGTATTATTGTTCGATTCGATCGCCGCTAGTCGCGTGCGCAGATTCCGGTCGTGTGGCGCCCGCCCGGGCGGTAAGCCGACTGGCGGACGCGCCCCTCGCTGACTCCTACGGCGCGCGCGTAGCGGCATTTCATTGCCACTCTCGATCTGATTTGTATTTTAACTAAACGTTTAAGTTTGATTTAAATAACTTAAGTTGTAATTGTGTTACCCAGTTTCATGTGGTATACCTAGTTACACTTGAAGATCAGTTCAGTAATTACTTCTGTGTCATGGAATTACAGTGTAGTAACAGTGCGCCTACTCTTTATGTGCAAATGCCCTACTGCATTTTCAGAGATTTTGAGCAGCGAATTCGCACGCTCTTT
Organism: Apocheima hispidaria; assembly: GCA_947579745.1. NCBI lineage: Eukaryota > Metazoa > Arthropoda > Insecta > Lepidoptera > Geometridae > Apocheima > Apocheima hispidaria. Next base: position 2,271,495 of record OX388159.1, read on the forward strand.
ATTTCGATTTTTATTAAAAGTTTATATAATATTTTATTTTATGGACAGGCTAATCACAACCCTGAATTTTATCTATGATCACAACCAAAGAATATCATCCTCTATTTGAGCAATGATCACAATTTAAAAGCCTTTTTTTTTCTACTAGTTTTAGTGCGGTGTATGCTCATAAGTGAGATGTTAAAGACGCTTGGCCTGGAAAGGGAACTGAAGGATTATTTCCGAAAGGTTGTATTTTGTATTTTTCTGAAATGTTTTACATTCGGATTTCTCTAAACAGTTAGTTTTTTTAGTTTCAGTGTTGTGGTTTTTGGAAAACCGAGGCGCATTTACGCTTGTATAGGCGCTCGCACTACACTGACCTTATTATTTTTGAAGGGCAATATGCTGTTTTTTTCAAGGTTTATTACTGGCACCGATTCACTGCTCTAAAATTTGGGTTAACCGTAGCTATATGGTTGAGACAGGATAAGGCCGATAAGGCTCAGTAGTAGCGCGTTTGCATTATGAGCAGGCGTTTACAGGTACGATTCCGGGCGGGCAGATATTTGAACGATAATTATAAAAATCTGCTCTGGATCTGGGTGTTAGTTGGACGTGTCTTTTTGTGTGATCCATAGCATCCCCGACACAGCGAATCATAGTGGAGAGTTGTGAGTGTAATCTTATTTATTATTATCAATCAAAATAGTATAATAATATAATATAATATCTTATATACATTTATTCTTTTTTGCAAGCGATGTATTATCATTTATGTAGCCTGTGATATTTCGGAAATAATAATTGTAAGGAATCTAACTGAACCACACATTTCAAAATTGATCAAGCCATTTAGACCTATGTTTCATGGGAACCATAAAAAAAATCTCTATGATAGGAACATTATGTATATCCTATCTCCTCTAATATTAGAAATGCCAAAGTAAATCTCTCTCTGTCTGTTTGTTGCGTTATCAGTTAAACGGCTGAACGGATCGAGCTGATTTTTTGCATAAATATAGCTTAAAGGTCGGAGATGGACATTGGCTACTTTTTTTTAGGTCCACGCAAAATGAATTGCGGGTAACAGTACTTACATATACCTTAAAAACATTTGCTCTCCATTTCTGGGCAGTCGGGTAAAACCATGAAGTGACCTATTATGATTAATATTATTATGAATATCTACTATAGCGGAGGCTGCCAACCTTGTACCTGCTCTGCCTATCTATTCTGTGCCCACGCGCATATCACAATGCAGATTCCGCCTTGTCTCTTACAGTGCGACCGCCAACCAACTTAGCCTACAACTGAGCAAAACGAGGAACTAACAATTTTCCACGGGACACTGTCTGTTTTGTTCGGGGAATACGATGATAGCTCCCCGCTAAACTTCTCAAATAACTTGGTCGCTCTGTCGGTGAAAGGCCTGCTTGCACACTATCAAGTAAATAGCTCGCTTATACAAATAATATCAATATATTGGGACTACATTCAGACTACGTTCAGTTTATTATTTGTACGATACGGTTTTTTATACATATTGCTGGAGTAAAGATAATACTGGATCGCTTGGTAGATCAACGTTTTTTTAGCCGTGGTACAACTGGTAGTACTGGCAACAAAAGAATAAAACCGAAAGATCGCATAAATAAAAAAAACTTTAAAATACAACACACATTCGCGGGGGCGGCGGCGCGGGCGCGGGAGACGCCAAAGACGAAGAAACGACGAAGAGCAGACGAATACGAAATCTAGAGACGAAATATAAAATTGTAGTAAGTATTTAGTTAGCTAAATACTCAAGTCTTTTAAAACGGTTGCGGCATCAAAGCCATGGCCATGGGTGACGAAAACTTTTTTTTTGTGTAGATTTTGCAATAAGTATATAATGGGTGTAAGCCGTACTTATTATTGAATAATTTTATTTATTCTATCTGAGATTTTTGTATCATTTTTTTTTCAATAAATAAATAAACTATAAAATAAAACGCCAGAATGTCGCTCAACGTATCATTTCATTTAACAAAATAAACCTATGGGACATTTCGTACAAACCGACCCTTTACATTCAAAAAAGCTGTCGCTCGATACACTGGACATTATTATTCATTAAAAATCGCATTAAAATCAGGCCACTGAATGAGTTACGTCGGCACGGAAATACGCCAGCACACTTGGGTCTATGTACAGTTAAACACAACAAACAATTCCTCCCGATATAACTGCGCAGTAGACCAATTTTAAAGGGAAACTTCGATCTACCAATAACAAAGTAGAGTACTACGCGCGCTAAAATCTTGCGCTGTTATTGGTCGATAGATTTCGCGGCAAAAGCGACAAAGCTAAGAATAAATAGCAAGCAATACTCTGTAAATATAAAGTTCAATATGTGTAATAAATCATGTATACGTTAGGCTACTGTGGAATATCGGTCTGCATTTTTCTGCGCAAACGAAAACTACCGATCGGAATTATTCGGTGAGTAAAATTGTACATATCACGCCATCTTGTCTGCCAATATTATAATAGGGCCAACAAGTGTTCATTATTCATGATTCTGAGGTGACACTGCGGCGTCCTTCATAAAATAAGGGTTCATAATTAATATTATTATTATTAGGACTACCCTAGGAAACTGAAGTTAATGGCGAAAATTCCCAATATTCTTTGGACGTTTTAAAAAAGCATCGATTGTGTACTGGATATTTAGAAGGAAAATTGGGAAACTGCAAATCAATTTCTGTTTGTTTAGATTTAACTTACGCATTTCGGAATAAAATCCAATTTATTGAGCGACTAACCACCTACACACTATTTTTACATATTACACATAAAATACACAATCAAATGACAGCCATTGTACAGAAATTATAGTTAACTCTCAACGCAAACAACCAGTTCAATATTCACGAGGACGCGCCTCTTCCCTTTATTTTAATCACTTACTGTAGCGTTAAGCCGCGTCAATGGAGGTCACGAAGGCCCACAGGTCACACCAAGATCCACACTAAAGACGATCGAAGCGTATCACACATCGGTCGAAACACACTAATAAAATTGTATTCTTATTGGTTCATTGCTGATAGCCAATGAGAATTCTTGGTCTCAGTCCCCGCAACCCGCGCTTTCCTCCAACTTTTGTGAGTTTTTGTCGGAAAAACGGTCTTGTAATGCGGTATCTAGTGTGATCTGACCGTTGGTCAGATGTTTGGAGCCACATTAACGCCTAGATGCAGCAAGTATTAGGAGAAAAAGTCGTATGCAATTCTCGCACTCGTGCATTTTTTTTAATTTAATTGATATAATGTCAAAGATAAAAATAAATGTTCGACGTTTGTTACCATTTCACTAGATCAAATTAAAATTTCGTTATATAATGCTGCAAAGTCGTTTTTTGGCGCAAGTACTCGTATTGATAAAAGGTCAAATAAACAGATAAAAGGTACGAGACGCAGAATAACTTTGCTGCCGAGCGATACAAAACTTTTCACCTCACTACAGCTAGGAAAATGCTACATGCATTCGTCGTGCTGGCCAGTGCGATTATTCTAAAAATGAGGTTGACGCACTGACATGAAATAAGTAATAATGCATATAAAAAAATATTGAATAGAAAGATTCCAATTTAAAAAAACTCTTTCCACGCTAGCGGATGAAAAGCACTTTTGCACTCCGATTTCAATTTAGATTGTGGCAGCTAAAATATGTATTATCGTTTTTAAGAAAATTCACACTGTGATTTTATCTCTTCAATATTGTAAAAATGCGCGAGCGAGAGAACGGCCGTCGGGACACGCCCCATGAACGATTGACCTGTTCATTAGAGTTGAATCATGCTTATTATAAACTTACAATGGTCTATAATACAAAGATACGCTAAAGGATTTGGTCACATATTGATTAAAGAAACAAAATATCAAATTGCAATATAATTTTCGAGATTTCCTAGCCCAATTTTCATGTGTTACGAAATTTTAAATTCTCTAGCTATTAGGCGCACCACACACCACATTTATTCGATATTCGAAAACTGTGCCTCGTAACACAAATTTCTTACTGTGTCGTTGGAGTGTGGCGCTTAGCTGCAGCCTGATTACGAAAGCTATCGCGCCATTCTGCTCACACCGTGTTACTCGTGCAAGCGGAATGGCGCTGTTGACAGCATTAATAAGGCTGCGGATTTACAGTCTTTACATATTGATTTACAACTAACAACAAAATATCTTTATCATGCAATTATAAAAAAAACTCGACAAGAACTCATGAACGGTCAATGATATGAGATTTCTATATGTGTATTAAACTCGAACAACTGATTCAAAGTAACGAAATGCAACTTAAGTCGGCCTTTTCACTCTAATATTATAGATGCGAAAGTTTGTGTGTAAGTATGTTAGTATGTAAGTGTATTTGTTCCCGTTCAACTCTGTAACGGCTGAACGGATTTGGATGAAATTTGGTATTGAGGTAGCTTATTCCTTGGAATAACACATATGCTACTTTTTATCCAGAAAAAAAAAACCGTTCCTGTAGAATAACGGGTGAAACCGCGGGGCGCAGCTAGTCACATATTAATACACTAAAATTGGTCTAAGGAATGTGTCTAACTAAACAAAATTAATACTAAAATAGTCACAATACTCACAAATAAATAACTAAGTTAAATGTATCTCGCCAAAAAAACTATTGTTTTTTTTTTTAATTTGATTTATTATTCGCAATGTCGAATCAGATTATGATGCGTAGAAAAAATCTTTTTAATCACAAATGAACTAAAAAATTTGTGTTTTCTAGTACTTCGACCAAAGTTAAATGAGTAGACGGGCCGAGACCAAGTAAGAGAATCTTGAAGACTTTAAAGTGAGCGCCGGCGCTCACCTCGCTTCAGTCGCTCTCAGTCTGTGAAAAGTGCGAGACGTACATTCTACAATACATGCGATCCATATATCCGCAAAAATATGCCTTCATATTATATTCGTCTATATCTTTTTTGTAATAAATGTACTAAATATAATTTTAATTACGTATTAAACCCTAAGTTCGATTGTTTCGACTTGTTACTTTTACCTCGGGATTTTGAAACTTTTGTTAACTTTGACAACAGATTAATTCTAATGCTGCTTTTGTCTGGCACTAAGCAAATGACAAAGTCATGTGGTTAGGGGCCGTCTATTCACTTTACTTTGGTCGAAGGTTTAGTACAATATAATAGTTTCATTAGATCATCTTTTTATGTAAACGAACAAGCCTCATTTCATAGAAGATTATAATGTGACATAATTTTGAGCCTACATCTACTGCCAAAAGCATTCTGTTACAAATGGTTGCGGCCTTAAATTAAATCTCTAACCTATAGGTTGCTGGCCGATTATCCTTTACTACAATGTACAGTCGTTACGATTGATTGAAAAACCCCCCACTCGGATATCCACCTTTACTATATGAGAAAAAAATATAAAAACGCGAGTCGCGAGCACGGAGACGCAAAATAGCACGATCACGCCTACACTCTCGCTCTATTTTATTATCTACAGCAGGTGGATATCCGAGTGTACAGATTTTCAATCAATCGCATTGCGATTCAACTTCGAGGTAAAGTATAATCAGTCTGCTGGTCATCTTAAAAAACACAAGTGATAATAATTATGTATGTAAATTAAGCAATTTAATACGAATTATTATTTATTTAATTATGATACCTATGTGCTTATTAAATGCTGTACAAAGTTCTACTATATCCTAAGCTATATTTTTCGGGGCACACAAAATTTATGTTACATGAGAATAAATGCTTATTTTATTCTGTAGTATACATTTACTTCGCTTCTGTGGTACCATTCTCTAAACTCAATCTGACACGACTTAAATTATCTGTATCTTTTTTCATTCCAATGTTTAAAAGGACGGCACCAAATGGGACGTCATTGCCATATTTTTTAGTTGAAAAAATGGTGCCGATTCTTTTGTTCATGCTGTGAAATATAAATGTTTTATGTGTTATCTCTTAGACTGATTTGAAATTTAATGCTGCTGCCACACTATCGCGATTCGACGAATGGCCGCAAGTCTCGCCGAGTAGTCTGTCAAATCGATGTATTTGGGAGAACAAGGATGCGTATCGCGGCGCCAGAGGTTAATTGCAGCGATTCAAATAGTTTTAAAATTGGAATCAGTTTTACGTAAGACTAAATTATTATTATTTTAACTCACACAGCGCCACCTAGCCCCAAACTAAGCAAGCTTGCACTATTCTACCAGATAACTGATAGAATACCTGAATACTTTTTTTCCCTGTTTATACATGCATAGAATACATAGAAACACCCAGACAAAGAACAAACACAAATGTTTGTCCTGGATGGGAATCGAACCCACACACAAGGCTAGTCATTCACTGGGCCACAAGGCTAATCATTCACATTCTATTACAAGCAAATTTGCGCCAAGATTTTGCTGGTGGCCGAAAATTCAGTTTTTTTCTTGTCATCCCGACACGAACGTTCACGCGATAGTGTAGCCCCAGCATTAGGCTATCAAAGTCAGTCCAAATAGTTCAGAAAAGAATACAACAGAACGAAAATTGTCATTTGATTTACTTTGTGACTGGCATAAACGATATTGAATGAGGACTAGTATTAAAACTGGCCTGCTTTTATAGATGGCCCTGATTGTAATAGTAATCGTGCGCGGGCGGGAGAGCGCATGGTGCGAGAAAGATGGTACAAGCGAGATGACATGCGATCACTATCGCCACCAGACTCACGTAATCAGACCCCTGAATAGAGCGGCGCTAAATAGACCAATAGAATTGTACGAAATCGATTTGACGTCATAGATATCTATGTGTGCTTTTCTATTGGTTCAGAGCAAAAAAACTACTTTTCGTTCTTGCTCGCTCGCAAATTCAACACTTTTGTCATATACATTTTCTGAGGGTGATATTGTAACATTTGAGGAGGTCCGGAACAAAAGCCGATAAATCCACTTGGCGTAATTTTACAGAAAACGCAAAAAACTATTGTCAACCCCTGCTTTTGTTCCGGCTGCTCATATTGTTAAAGATAAATTTAGTAAATAATTGTAAATTTTTAAAATGAATTATCTACCATGACCATAAATAAATTTGTACACCTTTCAAGGTAGAGTCATTTGATACTCATAATTATTATGTTACATCTATATTTTAAGACAATGTTCTCACAAATAAACATTTTGATTTTGATTGTTGATTTTGTTTAGTGCATTTTTAACGTGATTTGCGGCGTCCAGACTGGTGTAGGGTATGTATGAGTAAGTAAAGTGACAGAAAAAAATGAAGTGGATTTATCGGCTTTTGTTCCGGACCTCCTCATTTGTCACATTGATCCCATTAAGTTTTCAGAGAGAAAAAAATCTTTCAAACTTCGCCTCTCGCAGCTGCGGCGGTTACCGGCCCTAACAGCAGCACCCTAAACGATCCATCACGCCAATTGGTCTAGTATGCGACCAATCAACCAAATAAATGGGAAAAAAAAAATGTGTGAATTTGACCATTTGACCAAAATCTTCTCTATTCTTTGTCGTGTCAAAATGAGACAAACATAATATGCCAAATTATAGCCTTGCTTTTGCACGACAATAATAATAAAGTTTTTTTGTCTTGCGGTGCGCTTGCTATGCCTGAAAGTCAAGTTAGCCGACTCAAATAATTGCAAACTAATTATTTAGATGAAACACTGTTTTGGACAAGGCATTGCATAAATTCTTCTAGAGCAAACAAAACAGGCTTTTGACAAAGTGTTAAGGAATATTCTAAATAAGGTGATATTCGCTGCTGCTGTATCGCGGCATTTGTATGAGAACTTTCGTGGTACAAGAAGCAAAAGCAATACCGTTATATACTCAGATTTCACCATTCATAGCAATAAATACCGCGCTAGTCTGAATAATTAATAACATTAATATGTCTATTCTACATAGAGCCATCATTAAATGGCCACTGAGGAATACACTTTGTCTTCCTCATGAACCCACTGATAAAATTACTTGCCAAAACAGGATAAAAAAAAAACATTGTTAACTAACTACCGTGTCTTATATTTACTAAATAAAATATAAAAAATCCTAATCGCATTTTTATTTATCCCGTTTTGGTAAGTAATTTACAGAATACAGAATTTTTAATTCATGACAAACACATAAGTACATAAAAGAAAAAAAAGAAAAGGAACTAACAATTACAAAATTAATACCTATTCTAATTCTATCTGGGGCGATAAGACCTGCACTGACGTCCCGCTAAGGGTGTTTTGTGTATTTACCCCGCTGCCAGCCTACCCAAACCAGCCCAGATCCTTAAAGTAACGGAGCACGGCCTTGGGTTTAATACCTATGGTTTGTCACGAAACCGATCCCAACTCAGTGTAATGCTGGTTGTAGACAACCAGCGCTGATTTTCAGTTGGAACCGGCAGGTGACGTCACGCTCGTCAGTGGGTCCACAAACCTTTACTTATTGCCTCCTTTTTATCTTTTACTTTGTCCCACCAGTGGGGCAAAGTAGTTGGACCATGAGGAACGACTCCAATAAATAATCTTTACAGCAGTTTATCGCACATTAAGCTAGTTTAATACAAGTCGTTTTTTAAACTTAATTTATTTCGGCATCACGTAAATTACATTTTGAGTGATGTACCATGAATAAGGAATATGTACAAGATTAGATGTATTGGTGGTACTACGCCGAAAGGAGCTCATGGCACTCATCATTGTGAAAAACTTTTACTATGGGACCAACACAGAAATGGACAAAAAAAAACAATGTCCGATGAGCAGTAGAGCCTTTATGATTTCTCTCGGTTATCTGGTATGATTCAAAGTCAAATTTAAGAAGTCGTGCCCATCACTAAAGTAATACCATAATTTTTTTTAACCCAATAAACACATAATTCAATTAAATATTGTAATAAAGAAAATGTTACAAAATCAATTTTGAGTATCACCCTCAGTAATTAAATATAGACATTTTAAAAATGTTGATTGTGCGAGCGAGACAGCGCGTATTGTGTATAAGCAGCGTAACCGTAACATGATCAGACGTTCCTAAATAAGTTCATGTGTTTATACCCAAAAACATAAATAAAATCACTGTTGCAAGCTGAACATCACTCATGTGTCATCATTATCACTCGTGGAATCACTATCACTCATTATCACTGTATCACTAGACGACGCCGCCGCCGCCGCCTGCAATCATGTGCTGGCAGTGAGCCCGAGCGCGGCCGACAACAGCCGAACCACGTTCTTCTGCTCGTTAGGATCTTTTTCTGAAAGGGAAACAAAAAATATTATAGTTAGAACTTTGATTTGTGAAATCATCGACAGCCTACTTTAGAGCATAAGCCTGCTCCCTCTTTCGTCAACCTCCCCTGTTTTGTACCCACAGATCACACCCCAGATTCTGCATTCAGGACGCTCGAAGCGCACCACGCAACATTCTAAATACACTTATAAGAAATTACTCTGATTGGTTGATTGTTAGGCGCGAGTAGGCGTAACCTTGAGATAGCCAATGAGAACGCTCGGTCGCACTCCCCGCGACCCGCGCCGCGCCTCAAACTTTGGTGGCTTTTTGTAGGAACAACGAACCTCGTGATGCGGTGTCTAGTGTGATCTGTGTTTGTAACGGACGTCGAGGCTCTGCCCGAAGCCCTGCGAGGCCGAAGACCGAGCATCACCTAGTTGTAATATAAAAGATAACTTACCATCGGTGCCGGTGACGTGTTTTTCTAGATTGAGTTTCTCCTGCGCTACTTGGTAGATGCCCTCCTCGATGGTGCCGGCGCTCAGTAACCGGTAGATGGTGACCGGCCGAGTCTGTCCCATCCGGTGACATCTGGAATGACAGTTACATTTTTGAGGAATAAATCAGTATAACAGGTTTTTTTAAATTTATGAAGCTGTTGATGCTGCTGTTTGAATAATTCAAATATTAGCTAATTCTAACTGGGGGTGATAAGACTTGCACTGACGTCCCGGTAGGGGTGTTTTGTGAGTTTACCCGCTGCCAGCCTACCCATACCAGCCGAGCTCCTTAGATGGCTGTCCATATACAGGCTCTCCCGGTGTTGCTGGCTGGACGTTCACTTCTAGTCTGCATCAGCCTTTAAACATCCCACTGCTGGGATATCGGCCTACCCTCGAGGGATGATTGGGTCATATCCACCATGCTGGCCCAGTGCGGGTTGGCGGATTCACATACGCCATCGAAATATTTTCTCGCGATATATTCCTTACGAAGCCAGTGGTAGCTCCATAGTAAGTTCCAAAGAACTCATTGGTATGGCCATTCCCGGTTTTTCTTTTTTTTTTTACAATATTGCTCCAAGGACTCCGCAGTCCGTGCCATTTATCAAGTTTTACAAATATTTTATCAACTAAAACGGAATATAGCAAATTAAAGACTTTACAAAAGGAATATACCAACGAATATGCTAATAAAGAGCTAAGTGCTATTATAGCCCTTCCCGGTTCGAACCTGTGACCCTACACATATGAGGCGAGCGTCACGACTTATGACTTCTAGTACACTCCATATACTAATACACTGACGGAACACTGACCTGTCCTCGGCTTGCTTGTCGTTGTATGGGTTGAAGTCGATGTCGTGTATGATGACCGTGTCGGCCGCGGTCAGGTTGATGCCGAGGCCGCCTGCCTTCGTCGAGAGCAGGAACACGAATATGTCCTCCTGGTTGTACAGGTTAATCAGATCTTGTCTGCAAACAAAAAAAAATATTGGCATATCGGTCTGCGATATTAGGTGATAAAAATGTAATACATAGGTATTCTACGTTGTAGGACGGATGCTGCATAGTGTTAAAGTGACGTTGTTGTAATGAATTTTGTTTGTTCGTAAATATATTGTAATAGATGTTAGGAGGGTATTTCGAGAGAAAGATAGCGATATACACTTTCGTGCGCAGATGAAAAAAGATGGCAATAGCGCGCGCTAGTGAAAAAATACAGATAATTGATAATTACAGCTAAACCTGGAAATCAATCGAAATTCTGAGCGATGCAAAACTAGATATTATTATTACCTCACTATTAGTGTAATAATCACTTGAATGTACACTAGGGGTTCCGAGCGCACAGGACTATCCTCTTAGCTGGTACACGTCTTAGTTGCTACTCACCAGAGGACGGGCAGCAGCGTCCTCTTAGGAAATGGTGAACATTCTATGATCTCCAAGTCACCTGACAAGTGTGGGGATTAGTGCAAACACCTCTTACCCCTAGAACCTCCCCTATGGGAGGCTTCGTCAAGCAGCGAACGTCTAAAAGCTGATAGTAGTCCTGCTTTCACCAAGCTGGCTGCAAGCGTTGGGATTATGCCATATTGGGTACTTCTGGTAACACCTGCGGGCTTATCCTCTAACTTTGAAACGTTCGTGATTCTGATTGCGAGAGCATGCCATCTCGCTCGTACCAACTTAGTTGCATTATGCGCGGTCCCGCTCGCGCAACTCTCGCTATCGCTTCCATACCTGTCCGTGACAGCGGTGGAGCCGTCGAGCCGCAAGTAGCGATGGCGGCGCTGCTTTAGGTAGGGCTCCAGGATGTCCAGCATCATGGTGAACTGGCTGAAGAGAAGCACCCGGTGCCCGTCCGCCTTCAGCCGCGGCAGCATCTCGTCCAGCTTCGCAAACTTGCCAGAGTCCAGGATCAAGGCGTCCGGCACTTTGTGCGAGGCTATGCACTGTAAACGAACACACACACACACACACAATATTATTATAATATAACTAGTAGTTCGCGCCGAACTGAGACCTCGAGACATCTTCACAACCCCCCGGACCAATAAAGCTTCGAGGTATGAAAATGAATACATTCGTTTGGAGAAAAAAACTTCTCTTGCGCGATTTAGAACTTCCTACATTACTACTGTCAGTCCATACAAAACGTCAAAAAACGCACAAAGATGGATCATCAACGCCATCTAGCGAACTATAGGAAGTAGCTTTGTTTCTCTGTCTGGATGTCTGTTGCGTTATCGCGCCTAAACGTCTGAACAGATCTTGATAAATTTTGTTAAGGAGTTACTGTATATCACAAAGACGGACATAGAAAACTTTTTTTTATGTCCACGCGAACGAAGTCGCGGGTAACAACTAGTTACCTATAAGACTCTCGGTCTACTAGTGACTAGTGAGCAGTGGGATGTTTGAAGGCTGATGCAGACTCACCGGATGCTCCAGAGTGAGCTGATGTATCTGAAAGTCTGACATGCAGAGCAGGTCTTGGAATGCATAGTGTTCATTCTTCTCCTTATAGTTTGGGTCCTTAGCTAGTCTGGCGGCGATTTTCTGCAGCTGCTGAGGTTGGTAGTGGTACCGGAGCAGGAGGGGATGGTTGGCCAGTTTACGCATGTCCATCATCATCGACATGCCGCTGTTCTCTGTTGTTGCGTAGATCTGAAATTACCAATATTAAATCACTGAAACCTTAAGGCTCGACTTCCATGATTCCCGCTATCCACGTATTATTTAGTTTCTTTCGGAGTAATGGTCACCAGCAGACTAAAGTTGTCATTCCTGGGGAAGGTCTAAGAAGACCAAGGCTTCTAAAGACTTACCAGTCCATCGTTAACCTCGCAAATATCGATCAGATCCTCATCTTGTTCAGTTTCTTTCGGAACAATGGTCACCAGCTGAATAAGCTTGGTTTTTCTTAGGAAGGTCTAAGAAGACCAAGGCTTCTAAAGACTTACCAGTCCATTGTTAGCCTAGCAACTATCGATCAGATACTCATAATATGTTTCCTGGGGAAGGTCTAAAAAGTCCAAGGCTTCTAAAGACTTACCAGTCCATCGTTAACCTCGCAAATATCGATCAGATCCTCATCTTGTTCAGTTTCTTTCGGAACAATGGTCACCAGCTGAATAAGCTTGGTTTTTCTTAGGAAGGTCTAAGAAGACCAAGGCTTCTAAAGACTTACCAGTCCATCGTTAGCTTTGCAACTATCGATCGGATCCTCATATTTTTTAGTTTGTTTCGGAACAATGGTCACCAGCGGAGCAAACTTGGTTTTTCTGAGGAAGGTCTAAGAAGACCAAGGCTTCTAAAGACTTACCAGTCCATTGTTAGCCTAGCAACTATCAATCAGATACTCATAATGTTGAGCTACTTTCGGAGCAATGGTCACCAGCAGAGTAAAGTTATGTTTCCTGGGGAAGGTCTAAAAAGACCAAGGCTTCTAAAGACTTACCAGTCCATCGTTAGCCTTGAATCCAGCGATCAGCTCCTCATATTGTCCTTTCTGTTTGGGCGACATGGGGACTAGCTCGGTAAAGTTGGTCTTCTTTGGAAGGTCTTGGAGGACGTCCCTCTTCAGCCGGCGGAGTACGAACGGCTTCATGATGCGCTTAGCTTGAGTTATCTGGCTCTGTTCGAAGGCTGGCTCCTCCTCCTTTTTGTCATCTTCGTCTTTGTTCGCGGCTGATTTAGTGGTTTTCGCTTTCTGGGAATGAGAGATTGCTCGATTAATTAACTGTACTATGGGAACCAGATAACTGATGGGATACATAAATACTTTTTTTTGTAATACATACATAGAATACATAGAAACTCCCAGACAAAGAACAAACATCCATGTTCATCACACAAATGTTTGTCCTGGGTGGGAATCGAACCTACAACATATAGATCAGAAGGCGGAAATCTACCCACTGTGCCACAAGGCTATATGAATTGTTTGGACACGTAGCCGGCGACGTCGCCATGGCATGGCATGGGTAGGGCTCTTACTCAAAGTGTGGTATCACGGGAACTCACCGTGTTCTTCTGGAACAGGTTCTTGAGATCGTCCGTCTTCCCGGAGAACATATGCGGCATCACGAAGCAGAGCAGCGACATCAGCTCTAATAGGTTGTTCTGTAGCGGCGTGCCCGTCAGGAGCAGGCGGTGTTTCGACTGGAAACAGTTTAAACACTGTTTTAGACTTTCGCGGTGGTTTACTACATTACTACTAGGGTTCGCCGATATAATATACCAGCGGGATATATATAAATTGATTTTTGTGTTGATATATATTAATTGATTTTTTTCCTGTCTTCTGAACTAAAATTTCGGAGATTAATGTTTACCCTGGCAATTTGTAGCGAAAAACTACAATTCAGAATAATTTAGATTTGTTCCCAAAATGGCAACCTTATTTAACGTTGGGGAAATCCTCTTTACTTTCACTTACCAGTACGGCTAGCTTTTTATTGAAATTCAAAACTTAACTTCATATCTTACAAGGTTTATTTTACGAGGTAATCAAAAAATGGGGATTCCCTGGTGCTCCTAGCGTTAATAATTTTCACTCTCTTGGTAAAATTTGATATATCGGATATATATAAAAAAAATCGGATTTTTTATATTTATTATAAAAATCGGGATATTTAAGAACCGTGGTAAAGAACCCGTGAGTACTAGTCGTAATGGAAATACTTTGTACTCGGCATCACATTGCCGCACAACGCCTCGTGGTTTTTGCTACACTAATTCGACTAATATTAGTACTATATATATTATTATTATACTAATTCTTTTTTGACATTCAATAATATATCTTGAGATTGTTTTATATTGTATTTTTACCCGAGATGATAATTTTTAATTTACTATTACTTTGAACTGTTTATATTTTTAATTTTTAATCTCTAATGTCTGTGTATTTGACCGAGCGAAGCGAAGGTCTCAGAGTTTACTGGGACAAATCGGCTTTTGTATGTATGTTTGTATGTTTGTGTGTATATTTGTCCGATGATAACTTGCGAACCGTTGATCCGATCTTCATGACATTTTGTAGGCAAGTTGTTCATTTTAAAACAATTTTTAAGTTCGAATATGAGCTGAATCGGCCCAGGGGTTGTGAAGATATAGGAATCGCGAGGTCTAAGTTCGCCGCGAACTACTAGTTTTAATTCTATTTTTGTTTTGAGTAGCTATTGTAATTGGTTTTACCGTGTTACTTATATATATAAATAATTAAATAAAAAAAAGTAACTAAAACTTTTGTGATTTCTACCCCTGTATGCATCCCGAAAACCCGCAATCTCTTGAAGCGTGCCATATGACCGGGTAGCTTGGATAAGCTGGTTAGTAAACTAGCACACGAGTAGTTTGACAAAACAAATTATTCCTCCAAATTTACCTGCGCCTTACTAATTTCGCTCAAACTCAAATTCAAATTTTCTTGTTTTTTTTTCAATTACAGCTTAATTAATCATCGTGCATTTATAGAAACCTATTTTACGGTGGGGACGGTTTGTGACAAAAATTGTGGGTTTATTATGTTTTATTTTTTAAGTATTTACTTTTAAATTGTATTTTTGTTTTTGTTTTTGTGACTAATAAATAACTGTCTATTGTCTATTGTCAAAATGTAGATAGTTTAAAAAGACCTACCTTTATTTTGAGCAGGTTATCATACCGCTGCGTGGACATATTCTTCAGCATATGCGCTTCGTCGTAAATAACGTAGTGCATCGGGGTCACGCGGAACATCTTACGTTCCTCGGGACAACTGCTCACCATCGTGTACCTAAAATATATAAACACTTATACTGACAACTGCTCAGCATCGTGTACCTAAAATATATAAACACTTATACTGACAACTGCTCAGCATCGTGTACCTAAAATATATAAACACTTATACTGACAACTGCTCAGCATCGTGTACCTAAAATATATAAACACTTATACTGACAACTGCTCAGCATCGTGTACCTAAAATATATAAACACTTATACTGACAACTGCTCAGCATCGTGTACCTAAAATATATAAACACTTATACTGACAACTGCTCAGCATCGTGTACCTAAAATATATAAACACTTATACTGACAACTGCTCAGCATCGTGTACCTAAAATATATAAACACTTATACTGACAACTGCTCACCATCGTGTACCTAAAATATATAAACACTTATACTGACAACTGCTCACCATCGTGTACCTAAAATATATAAACACTTATACTGACAACTGCTCACCATCGTGTACATAAAATATATAAACACTTATACTGACAACTGCTCACCATCGTGTACATAAAATATATAAACACTTATACTGACAACTGCTCACCATCGTGTACATAAAATATATAAACACTTATATTGACAACTGCTCACCATCGTGTACCTAAAATATATAAACACTTATACTGACAACTGCTCACCATCGTGTACCTAAAATATATAAACACTTATACTGACAACTGGGTTTTCCGTTTTAACGACGGATAATGTTTTATGATATTGTTATCGTATGAATAACTTTTGCTTTGGGACCAACCCTGAAATTACGACCAAAAAAAAACAGATGAATTTGATAAGGTAAGTCACTGTATATCACAAATCATAGGATACTTTTTTTATGTCCACGCGAAGTCGCGGGTAACAACTAGTACAGAATAATTCTCACGTAGTAAGCACGACGTCGTATTGGTCAAGTCCCCGTGAATATTCTATGCGCAGCTGGCGTCGCTCGTCGGGGTTCCCGTAGTACTTGCTCACGCGCAAACTAGGGCTCCAGCGGGACAACTCGGAACTCCAGTTGTCTGCAAAACAAGTGCAATATGAGAGATATGTGAGATTGTGGATATGAGAGACGTTGTTAGAGAGAGAGAAGAAAAGATACAATAGTATCGAGAGGAAAGAGAGCTCAAACAAAGAATTTAGAAGCCCAAAGTGGCAATAAAAAAAGTTTCACTGCTGGGCAAAGGTCTCCCTCAATTCCTTTTATTTCTAACGCTCCATCGCTAGCTGGGACCAGTCATTAGCCTGTGTGACTAGCCTTGTGGCTCAGTGGGGGGATTTCCGTCTTCTGAGCTGTAGCTTGTGGGTTCGATTCCCACCCAGGGCAACATCTGTGTGATGAGCATGGATGTTTCTGTGTATTATATGTATGTATTTACAAAAAAATAGTATTATAGTAGTATTTTTGTATTCTATCAGTTTTCTGGTTACCATAGTACAAGCTTGCTTAGTTTTGGGCTAGATGGCGCTCTGTGTGAAAAACGTCCTCCAATATTTATTTTATTTACGATTAAATGCATTTAAGTCGTCCCGCCAACGCTTTCGGGGCCTTCCTATGCCTATGCCCATCTCCTACCATTACAACACATTACCCTCCTAGCGCAATCGGGCAAAAAGACACTCACCGAGAGTAGACGCAGGTACGACAATCAAATGCGTGCCCTTGGCTTGGTTGGTTTCCTTGAGGTGCGCGAGGAAGGCTATGACCTGCACGGTCTTCCCGAGGCCCATCTCGTCCGCCAGGATGCCCGACACGCCCTGCTTGTGTAACACGGCGAGCCAGTTCAGCCCCACCAGCTGATACGGAGGTAGTTTTAAACTGGAACAATTATTGAATGACCTCCATTGGGGTATTTACGAGTAACTACAACATGAGGTTCTTCAAAAGGGCTGTTAATGGCCTTAAAAGGTCGGCAATGTAAAGCTTCTGATGTTACTAGTATCCATGGGCGACGGTGATCGGTTACCTTCAGGCGGCCCGTCAGCTTGTTTGCATACTATCGAAAGCTTAAACAGTTGTTTGTATTTCAAACTATCAATAGTCCTGGACTATCTATAATGGTGATTTTTAAACGATAGATTTTTTGAAAAGTCACTTAAAAAATCAGCTACATTTTTTTCGTGTTTTTTTTTTTAATTCTTGTTAGGCTTGCGTTTGACTACCATCACGTCTGATGTTAAACTAGGATGCAGCCTACGATGGAGCACGCTTGCCTAGAAGAAACCGATTCACTCGCGACTTGAAGACACCCAGATTATAATTATCAGGAAAGACCCACTCGGGCAGCGCATTCCACTGCTCAGCAGTTCGAATAAAGAAAAAGAAATCAAACCGTTTCGTACGAGTTTTTGGTATATCAACCATGAAACGGTGTCGCTTTTTCGAGGTCCTGGCTGTCCGATAGAAGAATGGGAAGGTGTGAATTACATCATGCAAATCCGAAGCACACTCCCCGAAATGTATCCAATAAAATACCGAGAGGCTAGCTACCTTTCGTCGATGACCAAGACTTTGTAGACTTTGTTGACTTTTTTCAGTTATGTTGTGTATAACATCTTCACAACCGCTCCGTAGCGGATTAAAAAAGCACCATGTCTTTGTAGATAGATACCTGGGGTGGAGGGACGCGGGCTGCGAGAGGCGGCCCGCGCCGGCGGCCACGGCCGCCTCGAGCTGCTGCGCCAGCCCCACGCACTTCTTCATCAACCGCTGGATGTTGTTCCGCGTCGTCAGCAGCGTTTGGGTCGCGTTCAACAGCTCCGTGCTCAGACCTTTGTTGCTGTTGAACTTTTCTACCTGCGAGTGTAATGGTTTCTCTATTAGATAAAAAATATGAATGATCAAACAAAGAATGACATTGTAGGCGTTTTGGACGTGAAGAAGTCATGTCGCGTCATTTTATTATTTTCCAAAAAATTTGTTATTTTGAGTGTTCATGTAAAAAATGGTGAGTTTTTACCTGTTATAATTATGTTCGTAAACGTGCAAGAATGTTGGTGAATGGTATAATGTCATGAAACGTGACTTTTCGTGTTGTTTCCAAAAATTCTCAGAAGGCTCTATTAAAGTTTTCATCACTTTACTGGGGCATGACTTGGACCTGTGGGCTTATCCCGTAACCAGTGGGCTTACCCCGTAACTCTGAAAGCGATAGCGAGAGTTGCGCGAGCGGGACCGCGCATAGCGCGATAAAGTTGGTACGAGCGAGATGGCATGCTCTCGCAATCAGAATCACGAACGTTTCAAAGTTAGAGGATAAGCCCGCTGACCGTGTCTTACTTTGTTTGCCTTTGACTGTGTCTATGACTCGTTTGACAATATTTAGCAAAACTTGAAAACATTAAAAATACTTGACACGGGCAAAAAATAAGACGTGCGATGCCAAAATCCTCATAGAAGGAAAGAAAGAAGAAAACGCTGAGTGTGAGTGGCAAAGTGACTACAATTAAATGGGACATCACAATGTGCTGCAGTGTCGTCTCTAGTACGTAGTACGTAATAGCTCTTGGTACAGGAATTTTCCGCAGAATCCTTCTGGTGAATTACAACACCATCGAAAAGTTTCAACTGCCAAACAGTAGTGTGCAAGCATTACGGTGTTCCGGATTTCCGGATTAAAGGGTAATGTTTCCACCGAAACTACTGAGCATAAAGAGATTTCACATCTAATTTCTCATGAGTTATGAGCGCATTGCATCTCTCTGAATTGTTTAGTTCAAAATTGTCAGTGGCACTGAACTGTTATTGGAAAGATCGGGTGAGCAGCTTGCTCGTTCAGTCCCTAGGTTGCTATAAAGAAACGTTTGATAGTTCAGTAATGATTTTACGCTGAGCAAATTATATATATATATATATTTTTTCATTATATCTATATTTAATAATAATAATATAACAGTAAATACCAGTGTAAGTTAAATCCTAGTAATACAACAACTTAAGGATTTAATTATTAAGCACAACGCTTACACAAAACTTAAATAAGATGAACATAATGTTTTAAGAAAAATTTAACATAACAAGTAGAAGTAGAAGCATTTTTTTTTTTTTTTATTTATTTATTTCTAGGAAAAACTTATTACATTACATTACAAGAATTACAAGCTGAGCAAATTGAAATAATAAAAAAACCTTACCATATCCAGCCATCCTTTGAACGGCCTCAATGCCATGATTGCCTCGGCCTTTTTCTGTGAGCATCCACTCAGCAGTGATAGCTCAGCCATGTTGCTGGTGTTGAGGAATTCAAATACTTTCTTCTTGTCGCCTAGGAGGTCATTTGTAATTTCGTTGTCTGAATCATCACTAAAATGTAGCGTTATGTTAGTATAGCTGTATTTTCACATGATTATACAGGGTAGCCTGAAAAGGGCTTATAGTAATCATCATTATGAACAACTTTTAATATGGGACCAACTCTGAAATCGAGAAAAAACATCTGCTGTTTCATAAATTCATACATTTTGTCGACATTTTGTGACATTATTATGGAATGTGCACGGACCGAACATATCAGAAGAACTATTTTTGGTAGTAGACTTTTGGACCACCGATTGGGACACTGTAACAGTATTCTGGCCGAGCCTTTTTCAGACTCAGCTAGAATGCTATACAGACTAGCTCATAGAGTTTAACTTAATAACTTATTAATTTTAATCAGTGTGTCATATTCGCTTCTGTGAAAAAGCTCTTTAAATGAGAATTTAAAAAAAAAAAGAGTTGGTCCCATAGTAAAAGTTGTTTACAATGATGAGTACTATAAGCCCTTTTCGGGCGTTCACTTGCCGATGGGCGACATTGTACAATGAAGATGTATGATGGGGAAGCAAGCTCTTTTAAGGAGAATAAAAAAAAAAAAAAATGATGGGGCAGAAAGGTTCTTGGCGTGGCGACCACGATCCGGAAGACGCAGCGTAGGCAGGCCTCCCACTAGGTGGACCGACGACATTGTGAAAGTCGCGGGCCAACTGGTGGATGCAAGTGGCACGTTGTCGGACGGTGTGGCGCTCTAACGAGCCTATGTTCAGCAGTGGACGTGTTCTGATTGATGATGATACAAAGAAATAGCAACCCAGGTATGTCCCAAAGCTGCGACCATAACCACCAGAGGACTTGCAGCAGCGTCCTCTTAGTAAATGACAAGAGTTTTTTACGCTTGTGTGGTCAAGTGATTTTAAAATTATATTATGGGCCATTTCAATATTAAAACATAACTTACCTATCATACACCCTATCATCCTTGCCCTTCCTGACTCCATAATCATCATCTTCACTGCCGCTGCTTCCCCTCCTGACCCTCCCCCCTTTATTTACAACCACTGGCACCCGCCTCATCATCACTATCTTCTGATTACCGACAGAACCAGAAGCCACCCGCACCACTTGGTTATTGGCGTTTGTAGATCGCTGAGGTTGAGGTTGAGCCTGGGTGCCAGAGAATCCAGGACTGGGTCTGTAGTTGGACGAGTTTCCACGCTCGTTGGACTCTGGGTCATGTTTGAGGAGCTCGTCTCGGGAGCGTTCTTCACTCCAACCGTGTTTTACTAATGTGTTTTTTACAAACTGTAAGAGAAAATTTCATTAGGAAATCTTAGGCTTTTAATATGAATGAGACAAAAACTCTATGTGGAGTTCTATAGGATTGGCTTTATGAAACTCATAGTCACATAAAATGTTGGTGTATGCTATGAACACAGATTACACCCTAGATTCTGCATTCAGGGTGGTCGAAGCACACCACTCATCAGTCTAAATACACTTATAAGAAATTACTCTGATTGGTTGATTGTTAGGCGCAAGTAGGCGTAACCTGATATAGCCAATGAGAGCGCTTGGTCGCACTCCCCGCGCCTTCCTCATACTTTGGTGACTTTTTGTAGGAACAACGAATCTCGTAATGTGTGATCTGTGGCTATGAATAAGGTATTTAGCTCTACAGTACAAAATATGTGCTCACATTTCAATGTTACGTTGGGACCAGTAAGTGACGCCTTTATTGTATAAGCACTGTAACCTGATTTGACAGTACTTACAATAGGAGACAGATCCGGGAACATTTCCACCATGTTTCTGAATCTTCGTTCCTTCACAGCGGTAGTGATTTCGCTGGGTGGGGTGGTGGGTATGGGCGGCGGTGCTGGCTTCTTCGTTGGAGTGGGTTCGTCCGAGTCGGAGCTCTGGATTCGTATCCGCTTGTAGACCACTGGCCCATTACGTACAACCACTTGGTTCGGTGCCAACATTCTTATTTGTGATTCTGTGAATAATAAAACAGAATAAATAACAGTGAAAAAGATATACTTGGTTTTCTATTAGACAACAGAAATGTACGAGGATTTGATTGTACTCATCATTATATACAACCTTTATTATGGAACCAACTCAGGAATTTGTGGATTTATGTATCATATTACAGCACACCAACGGGCTTATCTCGTAACTCTGAAAGATATAGTGATAGTACACCAGCGGAACTGCGCATAGTGCGACTAACTTGGTATGAGCGGGATGGCATGCTCTCGCAATCAGAATCACGAACATTTCAAAGTTAGAGGATAAGCTCACTGAGCTTCTTTGCTCTGAGTGTTACAGAATCAATGTCACTTTTACATGCATTAATTAATTAGTTCAATATAAAATTAAGCATTATATAGCCTTGGTAGCTCAGTGGGAACATGTGCTCCTCATATTTGGGGGGTCGCGGTTTCGTTCCTGGGGAGACCCATACCAATGAGTTCTTTGGAACCTACGTATGGATATACCATTGGCTCTTCGGTGAAGGAAAACATCAGGAGGAAGCCTGCATATTTCCAGAGAAGAAATTCGATGGCGCCAACCAGCACTGGGCCAGTGTAGCAGATATGGCCTAATCACCCTTTGAGGGCAGGCCGATATCTATTTATCTCTTTTAGTGCCTCAAAACACTTATCCTGCATGAACTTACACACTTTTAGCAACCATATTCTCTCAAACAATAGAGCACAACCTGGGCCCTTTCATAGCAATTTCACTGAATTTATACTAATTTATTACAGGATTATGTTTTTGTGGACTAGTTGTGCAGTATTTTATATAGTGAAATCATGAAATTTGGGTGTGCTCTTAGGTCTATCCAACATTGAAGTAACTATGTTATTACTAATTTTTTATTAGTGTAAGTGAACTTATCAAACAATTTGTTTCTGTTTAAGTAATTAGTCCTGAAACAAAATAGGACTGGAATAAAAAAGATATGACATTGAGTCTCTTTCATCATTCCACCTTCAACGGGATAAGTTTATATTTTTAATTAAATTGTAGTGCTTTTTGTGAAGTGTTTTGCTTCAATCCATCAAAATTACATGGCGTTAAAAAAGTAAACCATGAAAAAAACCTCAGTGAACCACACGGTTACCATTCGTCATGGTGGAAGGAACACGTGTAAGGTCTGTGTTATGTATTTGCTATTTAACCATTTTTAGGCTACTTACGGGAGTTTGAAGGAGAAGAGGTGACGGACACAGCCACCGGGCCATTATCACCTTGAGGACCACCAGGTTTCTTCTGAAACCTATACTGCCTCAAGTAACTCAACACACTCGGACTCCTATCAGACATTTTCACTAAAAATGTTCTACACTTTAAAAAATTATTGACAAAATCACGCAAAAGTTCACCGATAACAATTAAAACTTTTATAAAAAATGTCACACCGTATGCACACCACGAAACATCACTACGGCCATTTTTATCGTTTTATCCGCGAGATTGATGGAATGTAAAATTTACCAATGGTAACGATTGTCAGATCAGAGGAAAAAAAAATTACCAATCAAGCGCATACCTCACAAATTAGACCAATAAACTACTTGTAAATGGATTGTCATTATTATCCAATGAAAGCTAACGAAGTTTGTGCTGCAAGTTCAAAAAAATAAAAACATTTCAAAGAAGTCTCAGTTTAAATGAGGCGTTTTCCAAAAAAATAAATATAGTTCTAAAATACTTACTAGATGGCGTAATAGTCCTATCGTTTTACCTGTCATTGTCGTTTCGGTCGAAATATTTTATGTTTATTTTTTAAATCGTAAATTTGGGCTCCACACGTTGTGTATTTAGCCAGTGTCAACTATTGTAATATTTCAAATGAAGTCAAATACATAGTTACATTACTTGAAATTGTCTAAATACACATGTGGAGCCAAAAAAACATGAGAAAAAAAAAGACACACATACATTTTTTTGTCTTTCATGTCTTGACAGTGACAGAAAAACCTCAAGGTACATCTAACGCCATCTGTTGGGTACTTTTATTACCAGGTTTTTTTTTTGAATACACCTCATTATATGGTTTATAAATGTATATGGTTTAAATGTACTCACAAAACAAAATAACATGTGCCTGTCCTACATTCATAATAAGGTAGCGGATACCTAGCAGCATTGTACGATAATAATTTGCGACAGTATCTATTTGTAATTTTATAATCGATTTTCTCCTTGAAGCGAGTTTACGCTTATCGGTAAACTGATTACATCTATTATTTAATCAGTACAACTCTAAAATTTCAATGCTGCCATATTAACGGCTTACACTGTTCATTCGTTCAATCTTTTTCGTTCATTTCAGTACTGTCAAATTTTTAGGTGCGGCCATGTTGATCCGTAGTGAATAAAATTGAGATAATTTGCTTTTAGGGAAATAAAATTGACACAATATGCCCAAATGCGACCTCAAGACGAGATACATCCCGGCGACATTCGCATGGACATTACTTTTGGGCACGACGTCCCTATTTTTTTATTTTCCGTAAGTACACAATGTCGTCGATCAAGGTATAAATTCACAATCTTGTTCTCAATTTTGGTTTGACAACTTTCACACGAGACTGTTGATTTGTTTCTATTAATATCTTGGGGCTGTACCCTTGCGCTGTACCAGCTTGCATCTTTCATGCGAGACTTGCATTTTCATATGCATTCATGACCTTCCTTACCTTATGTACTGGGACCTCGTTATTATCATGTAGGATTTCTTCTGGTTTACAGAATCGTCCAGATTTGCATAGATTGTCATTATCACTACAATTGTGGTTGAGCATACCAAGTGACTAATGCCTCTACCCAGATATTTTAATAGACTTATAAACAAAAGAATGAAGAACAATAAATTTAACGATTCAATATTATTTTAGTGTTGTAGCTCTCATTTAGATGCTCTAATAGAAATTTACAAGTGCTTAAGTTCATGTTAGTGCTTCCTATGTTTTAGTACTTAGAGAAACATTTGCGAGTACTCTGTAGTTATGCCCTTTTTGAATCTACTTAGCATTTAGTGGTACACAATGCTTTCATAATAATTAACTCCTTAAATACTGCAACAAAATGTTCTGAGCAAAGTGTTTCATTATCGACTATGAGGATTTTAATTTTCCTTGTATCATGCTCACTTTTATTTTACAAGGAAAATCAGCGAGTGCCTCAAATGATTAAATTTTCAACTTTCTGCAGTATAGAGTAGAGATAGACAGAAATTGTCACACAGAACTTTTGCCCCTTCAAGGATTATCCTGAAACAGTGATGAATAGTATCACAATTTTTCTCAATAATTTTTTTGAAAAAAGGTAAATGTTCAATCTCCAGTTAGTAGAAAATATTGTTTGGTGGATCCGTGAGACAATCCGATCCTTGTTGGATTAAAATTCTGATGTGGGATTGGATTCCATAATCTCCTAATACTAGGTATAAAAAAAAACTGTATTTTTAAATTTAATTTTGTATGATTCAGACTATACTCGTTTCAAATGTACGACTGAGTATTGTCATGATTCCCGCCTCGCTAACAAAATGCGGTCTAAACACTGCATTATTGTCGATGTTGAATCTATAGTTTTAAAGATCTTTCCAAATTGTTAAATTCTGATCAATCTAGTTTTTACCTGACTTCCCAAGAAGGAGGGTAATGCTTTATGTGTTCCTATATTACCTCCTGTAGCCTAAACGACTTGACCGATTTTGACGGCAGAGGTGTCATTGGATACCTCTATATGTCTTTAATAACATAGGCTACATTTTGCAGTTGAGTATTTTGTTTATCTTTTAATTAATATTATTTGTCTAATATGTTTTATCTAATATTATATAAGATTTTATGGCTGTTAGCTGATATAGTGAAAACCGCCGGTTTCTATCAGAATTATACAAATTTACTTGAGCTGTCACAAGCAGTTAGTTTGGATTGAGTAGACCTGTATGTTGGTATAAAGTTTCAAAGGTATAATCAACGCACAAAATAACACGAAGTAACATAAACTTAATGACATTTTTATTGGTTTGTTATTGCACCTTCCTTAATGAGATTAGTTACCGATTTCTTGATTCCTTGCCTTAAGTACTAATGAATAATTAAACTATTATCCATTTACCTAGTTTCCATCTATTTGTTTACGTCCTTGTGTTCAATGTCAGCTAACGATTTGCTTTCTCTTTTGCTCTCGCTGATTCATGAATTAATATCAGTGGGATATTATAATACAAAGTAAGACAATTTCTTTCTCTTTCAAACCGAGTTTCGTTCTCTCTTGCTTGCACATTCAATTTCTTGAATGAATAAAAAAACAAGCCTCTTTCTAGGAATCAATGCGCAGACCATACTGCCATTATGACAGAGAATCGAAATTTCAACCCAATAATACTGAAATGGTCTAGGTGAAGAATAGAACCGAGTTTCCAAAATTCCACCTGTAAAGGGGTAAAGTAGAACCCCAAAATATTAGTATGAAAAAAAAATTTTTTTTTCTTTTTTAAGTCAATGAAACTCGGTTTGTGTACTGTGTACACAATAAAAAATAAAGAAGGAAGAAGAAGGTGTGTCTCAGGATTTTTCAATAATCAACCCCTTTTTTTTTTTTTTTATTCATTATTCATTACACAGCTACATTTTATTTTTAAGAAATGGAGTATCGCAAAACTACAGTAAGTTTGTCGCGGTATCCACATTCGCAACGTGAAATGGTGTGTTGAATTTACTGTAGACTATGCGAGCGAAACCATGCATGAACCTTTGGTAGTTGGTTGTTAGTCCGGTTCGGTTGTTAGTCCGGTGAACCGAACTAGTGCAACTCTTCAATAATGATGATGGATGAAAAACCAATGTAGATGTCCGCTCAGAAGGACACAAGCCTATTTATTGTCTTATAATCTTAGCCTATGTTACATTTCGATGGTGACGAGTCGGCGCAGATCTCAAGTGGTGCCCAATAATGAGTGTGCAGAAAATAAGACATGTTAGGAGCCGTTTCTTAAATCATTATAAATATAAATGGCAATGCAAGAGCCAAATAGTTAGTGCAGATTAAAAACAATATTGGTCGACGTTTTTCACACAGCGCCATAGCCCTAAACTAAGCAAGCTTATACTATGGGAACCAGATAACTGATAGAATACATAAATACGTTCTTTTTTGTAAATAGATACATAGATATACCCAGACAAAGAACAAACATCCACATTTATCAAAATGTTTAGCCATGAATGTTTGTCCTGGGTGGGAATCGAATCCACAACCTACAGCTCAGAAGGTGCCACAAGGAGAGCCAGTGAACCATAAGGCTAGTCAGATTATGTCGTATAGTTACTATAACTAATAAGCAATAAGGTTTCTCTGTCTATCCACATTGACACCTTTTCCGAGCCGCGCTATGAAACTTTCTTATTGCTACAATAACAATAAAAAGTGATGTCAGTTTGCGTGCTAGTAAATATGGTTTATTTAAAAAAAAAGTTCCTTTAGGTTTTAATCTAAACGCTGATTATATATATGATAACTCAGTGTTTAGCGCGCTCGGATCTCACGTCGTAGGGCGTGGATTCAAATCCCAACACCGAGCTTGAGCTATAGGTAAAATGAAATGTGAAGAAATCATGAGCAAATGGGGCTTAGCTAATCCTCCAAATGAGTCCTGCGAATGCGGCGCCATCTCTCAAACAATGGATCACTTGCTGCCCAACAATGCACGCACAATGCGATCTCAACGAGGCAAACGGTGCAGTAGTCTGTGGCCATCCTCAACATCTGCACGCTCAGCGATCTCAACTAGGCAAACGGTGCAGTAGTCTGTGGCCACTCCCCAACATCTGCACGCTCAGCGATCTCAACGAAGCAAATGGTGCGGTAGTCTGTGGCCACTCTCCAACATCTGCACGCTGAGCGATCTCAACGAGGCAAACGGTGCAGTAGTCAGTGGCCAATCCCCAACATCTGCACGCTCAGCGATCTCAACTAGGCAAACGGTGCAGTAGTCTGTGGCCACTCCCCAACATCTGCACGCTGAGCGATCTCAACGAGGCAAACGGTGCAGTAGTCTGTGACCACTTACTGGGCTAAATATTTGAATTAGAAGACGAGCTGACACGAAAATAAGAAAAAAGTTATTGACATATTCAATTAATTGTTTCAGGTGTCAATATTATCTCCACAGGCATCCATGGGTGCCTGCATACCAAGGTGTCATAACATTTTTTGTTTTGGCAAATTTTACACTGGCCACTTTCATGGACCCGGGCGTCATACCAAAAGGTACATCATCCTAATCCTAACTAAAATTATAAATTCGAATGTAACTGTCTCTCTGTCTGTGTGTTTATCGCGTTATCACGGCTAAACAGCTGAACGGATCAAGCTGAATTTTTGCTTAGACATAGTCGGGTCGAAGACGGACATGGCTACTTATTTCTTTGTAGGTCCACGCGAACGAAGCTGCGGGTAACAGCTAGTATTATAATAAATGAGTTTGTAAAATCTGACTGCCTTAACATGTCTTCCGACTAGTTCCGACCCACGGTAGAGGTCAGTTGTAATTGTAAGCCACTCATCTTTCCAAGCGACCGCGGTATGACCTAAAACTGCGACCAGAACCACCGGAGGACGAGCAGCAGCGTCCTCTTAGTGAACGGTGTGCGTTCTGCGATCCCCAAGCCGCCTGCCAAGTGCGAGGATTATTTATTTATTTATAGGCGAGAAGCATAGGCTGCGTGTTGAAACTTAATAACTGTCAATCAAGATTATCTTCTCCTTAATTATCCAACTGCATAGCTTGTACTTAAATGTATAATTTATAGATTTTGCTGAGACCACCTCCTCAGGCAACCTGTTACAATTCTGAACAACTCTGTTGCTGAGGATATGGTGTGCAGTGTTGGTTTGAGATGGTGAAGGCTGTAGTAGGGTCTTGTGGCGTCTGCTGTCTCTTGTTCTTTAGCGTATACATATGCTGTGTATGTCAGGAATATTGAAGAATCCGTTTTAAACTTTGAAACACAAAACCCTCCTACCAAACTATGACAATGTCGTTCAGTGTGGCTCTAAGGGGGAGGCCGTTTTTCAGCAGTGGAAGTCTTTTGGCTGATGATTTTGGTGGTAGTGTTCTATTAAAAATCGAAATGATGTAGTCTTGGTCGGTCCCGACGTGCTAAATAAAAAGTCGCACACTGTATTAATTCTTCTACCTTACAATTACCAGTATTAAATATCTGAAACCTTGGACCTTCATTAGTACGTTAACAAGTAAAATAAGAGCTTTATTTGTTCGTGCTTTTAGCAACACATAACAAAATTAAAGGTTGCTTAAAAATAATTATTGTGTAATCAATTATCAGGGCGTTTACAGTTGCTAATGCATTACATTACTAATGCAGCTGCCATATCTAAAACCTGTTAAAAATCAATTTCTTATCGCGGTGCTAAAGAAATAATCTCTATATTAGCGTCTTCGAATGGACCGTGTGTGGCGTTTACAACTGAGTGCTGCAATGGGTCGGATAGCATGTTAAATTGTAGATATATAGATAACTCTTTATTGTTCACACCAGAAATTACATACATAATACAAAAATATACTTAAAACTAGTGTAACAATTGGCGGCCTTATCGCTTAAAGCGATCTCTTCCAGGAAATCTTAACATGGAGAGGATTTATTAGGAAGAGGTAAGGGACGGGGTGTGCCCATATAAAGGAATATGTAACACAAACAGAATAAATAGACATACATATTTACATAATAAGACTACATACTAGGTAGGTTGTACCTACAACAAAACTTGTAAGCCATGTGAAAGGCCTTCAAGCTATAAAAGTTCGACAAACGTGCTCAAAGTTCTGGGACTAAATGCAGATAGCACTGAACAAATAAAATGATAGGAAGAGTTTTATCCTTTTTCCTTTATCCTAACTGTTGATGATGTCTGTGGTTTAAGCTGTAGGTATATGTTGTCAATCAGTTACTAGTTTTATTTAATAGATAGTTTTACTATTAAAATTATTATTAACTTAGCCCTAAGAAACACGCTTTTCGCTTAGTTTAGGGTTTACTACTCGTTTGTTTTTTAATACGTCCGTTATTCTCTTAAACGTTCAAGTTAATTAGAATTCTTAGTTTACGGTTTATTACTGCATGTTTTTTGGTATAAATAGTAATTATCGTTTATAATTTCAGCCCCGCCTGACGAGGACCGAGAGGACGACTTCCGCGCTCCTCTGTACAAGAGTGTGGAAGTGAACGGCATCACTGTGCGCATGAAATGGTGCGTCACGTGCAAGTTCTACCGCCCGCCGCGGTGCTCACACTGCTCTGTATGCAACCACTGCATAGAGGTCAGTATCGTATATTGTATAGACCATTGGTTCTATCAGACGTCTCTTAGCGACTCCAGTATCAAGCACATGAAATAGCCCGCCACGTGCAAGTTCTGCCGCCCGCCGCGATGATTGCACTGCTCTGGAGACAATATAGCATGACACAGTGATGAGAAATACGAGAAATAAAATAAAGAAAGATGTGATTATCAATAGTAAAATATTAAGTTGTATATTTTGAAGAACGTTGGACCTAATAAACCACCCTTAGCAACGCCAGTTTGACTTTGCGTCACAATAAAACGTTTTTTCCTTCTCGATTTTCTCAAATATTTTTTAATACTTCCCTAGTTTTCTAAATAATGTTTTTATATTAATTTTTAATAGAGAGGTTCCATGGATCTATAGTTTTCTAGCTATTAGACTGTATCTAACGCTCTCGAGCGGTCGAACACCTTATAATATAGTCTAGAATTCTTGCAGGCCTTTGTGCAATTTCGCTCGCTTAACATAATTATCT
Source organism: Apocheima hispidaria (assembly GCA_947579745.1). Taxonomy (NCBI): domain Eukaryota; kingdom Metazoa; phylum Arthropoda; class Insecta; order Lepidoptera; family Geometridae; genus Apocheima; species Apocheima hispidaria. Next base: position 2,302,188 of record OX388159.1, read on the forward strand.
TGAGGATATCAGTTATTAACCGACTTCCAAAAAAACAGACGGAGGTTCTCAAGTCAACTGATATTTAAGTATCGCCAACTTAATATTACCTCATAATACAACATAACTACATAATACTTGCAAACTTTTTATAAATCTTGTTCTCTTTGTTTGTAGACGTTCGACCACCACTGTCCGTGGGTGAATAACTGCATCGGGCGGCGGAACTACCGTTTCTTCTTCTTCTTCCTCATATCTCTGTCCATTCATATGCTCAGCATCTTCGGCCTGAGTCTCTACTACATCATGAACAATAACAAGACACTCACGCAAGTCGAGCCTATTGTGTCGTATCCTTTACAAAATAATTATAATTGCTAATATTTTTAACCGACTTATGTGCAAGCGTGACGCTTACGATCGGGCGAGCGACTTGTTCATACCGACAATCAGGCTCGTAAAAAAAATATATCGCCTATGATTATCAGGGTTGCGATCGGGCCAGTCCTAGGCGAAAATTGCATGAATGAATTTTGACACGCCCAATCGCAAACGATTAATAACTTGAGCTTGTATTTTTCTAACCGAATTCGAAAGGAGGAAATTTTGCAATTCTACCCGCATTTTTTAAAAGATTTTTTTATGTAACCGTTTCAATGTGATTTTATTATCTTTAAAATGAAAGATTATCTTTAACGAACTCCTCAGAATGGTAATAATGGGCATAATCGCACTACTAGCGATCCCCATATTCGGTCTTACGGGGTTCCACATGGTGTTGGTGTCCCGGGGACGGACGACAAACGAACAAGTGACGGGCAAGTTCACTGGGGGCTTCAACCCCTTCTCTAGGGGCTGCTGGAACAATTGCTGTTACACGCAATTTGGGCCACAGTACCCCAGGTAAGATTTGATAAGTATATCCAATACACTAAGTACGCGTTGATAAATACCTATACCGAAATTTAGAACACAGTTTTTAAAAACACCTGCTCGACTTGAAATTGTAACCCAAGCTAACTTATTTTTATACGGTACGAAGAAGAGGACGCTACTTTTGCATTAGTCATATCAGTAAAAATATAATAATTTTATATTTTATTTACATAACACGCCAGATTCTCAAGAGATAGCGTTGAATACATGTTTTTTAAGTCGTATATTGCAATCTGATTCTAACTAAACCTTTAATTGCGATCATATACCAATACTATGCGTCTATATAAACGATATTTCATAGGCTTTTATAGCGCATTGAACAATTAGCTGACTAAGTACGTAAGCGCCATCTAGTTTTATGCTGTTTTTTCCGGGGGGTATAGTTTTTTTTTTTTGTATGAGATTGTCATTCTTCTCATATAGTTTTCCTAGGCTGAAATTAAGAGTGAAAAAAAAATTGTCGGTGTCGCAATATCTTCCTAAAAACAAAGGTAATTTTGATAAAACATTCCACGAACCTAACATTACACATCTAGCCATTCAATGCCATTTATCAAGAAAATTAAATGATACGAAGTTTATTTTTCTTCTCAGTTATCCTATGACCGAAACTTGATTTATCTAACTTGACAATTAACTGGAAGAGTGACACTCGCAAAAGCCATAAAACAAGAATTGAATTGAATTGAATTTGAACAGTGAAGCGATGATAAGTGGCATTGAAGGTTAGCCGTTTCACTTAGTAAAAAAAAAGTGCCTGTTTAATTATATTTTTTTAGAGAGAGGTACAGAAGGAAAGTCGAATTTTCAATCAGACGGAGTGAAATGACATTACGGGTGCTGTCCCTTTTTCGTGCAATAAAAATAGCGATGTGGTAAAAATATTTATTTCATTCAATCATATCAGTTCAGTGACCTATTTCATTCATTAATATTCTAAAGTCTTCCTTAAAGTCGTAATTTAAATAATAATAAATAAATGATGGCAGTGAATGCTTATTCGTTATTAATTAGTTTTAATAAGTAGTTCACTGGTGGCGCCAAGAACATCTCGACAGTGCATTTTTTTAGAATTTTATGGTGAAGTTGTTTTTTTTTTAAAGATAAAGGCTATGCGCGCCATCTGTGAAAATTGTCTACCGGCCGATTCTGGCACTTTCGCACCAGTTGCAAAAATCTCTTATCCGTCTATTCCAGCCTGGTTCGCCCATCGAAATACATGTACAAAGGCGGCAAGAAGCGCCGCGAAGCGGGCGGCCATTCTGCCTCCGCCATATCGACTATCGCGACCGACACGCAGCACCAGGTAAAGACGTACACAGCGGATAATGGAAACGCTCACCGGCCCGTCGGACCGCACGCACACTACAACAAGGTGAGAGCCAGACCAGCTTGGCTAACGCAGCTAGCTTTTTGGACGCTTGGCGCGGCGATACTGTGTTGTTTGTAACTTTTTTCGATAATCGATAAATCTGTTGACAACTAACTATTCTTTGTCGATGACTAAGTATTCTTCTTGATGAACGACTCATGATAATGATTGTTGATGATAATCTAGTTGATGTATTTGACTTACTATTTTTATGTTGCACAAAATAATCAATATTTGTTACATACCAAAAAAGCCGGTAGTATAATGGGCCTTATCTTCTAAAACGGTTTCTTGAAGACTAATGTCTACTATTTTTTTATGATACTTACTACTCTATCATCTAGGCATGTCGACATTGACTATTCTGTGTTGACATTGACTATTCTGTGTTGACATTGACTATTCTGTGTTGATATTGACTATTCTGTGTTGACATTGACTATTCTTTGTTGATATTGACTATTCTGTGTTGACATTGACTATTCTGTGTTGATATTGACTATTCTGTGTTGACATTGACTATTCTGTGTTGATATTGACTATTCTGTGTTGACATTGACTATTCTGTGTTGATATTGACTATTCTGTGTTGATATTGACTATTCTGTGTTGACATTGACTATTCTTTGTTGATATTGACTATTCTGTGTTGACATTGACTATTCTGTGTTGATATTGACTATTCTGTGTTGACATTGACTATTCTGTGTTGATATTGACTATTCTGTGTTGATATTGACTATTCTGTGTTGACATTGACTATTCTTTGTTGATATTGACTATTCTGTGTTGACATTGACTATTCTGTGTTGACATTGACTATTCTGTGTTGATGACTGACTATTATACTAGTCTATTCTATTTTGATGTCAAACTGTTGTTTGATAATTAAACTATCAGTTCGTGTTATCTTTATCCTAAACATGTATCGCCTTGCTAAACTCCTTTCACTAAAATAATCTGGTCAAATAGATACGGAGACAGCTATATTTATATTAAGCGATCACACTAATATTATAAATGCGAAATTTTGTGTTTAAGTATGTAAGTTTGTTTCTTCCCGTTTAACTCTGTAACGGCTGTACGGATTTGGATGAAATTTTGTATGGAGGTAGGTTATTTCCTAGATTAAACACATACACTTTTTATCCCGCAAAAAAATAACCGTTCCTTTAGAATGGCGCGTGAAACCGCGGGACGCATCTAGTATTGTAATATTTTCAAAACGAAAAAAAAACTGCCTTCTACCCTTGATGACCAAGTTATTTTGCTAATTTTGTGTCACTAACTCTGAAATAACTCTTATTTATTATTTATTTATTTATTCTATAAATAAAGAAAAAAAGGGTTCCTTTGATAAATTAAATGACGCAGGAATAAATAATTATCAGCATAAAATAACGATAATACTGTCTTTTACGTAAATATTAAATTTTGAATATTTTACTAATAAAAATGTTTCACTTTCGTTTTTAATTATGTTCTTTCATAATCACGCTTCAGTAGATGAAAATAGCTTGAAGTTAAAACCATTTTAGTGAAAAGCAATCGAGTACAGAAACCGTACGGTAGCTCATGTTAGTTTTTTATTAAAACATTATGATATCATTTAGTTATCATGCTTTTTAGAGCGAATTACGTACCTTCAATTCACAACTTTAGTAGCTAGCGTCAACCGAAGCGAAGGAATTATTATCTCCCAACTTTCAACATTAAAAATATTATTGGATCGTGTATCAACCTCTAATTTAAGGCGCAGTCCGCATTATTAAAATTCGACAGTGCTACCGAGCGGTCCGATTTACGGTCCTCGATGCTCTAGCCCATAACCATCGTACATTTGCTAGGTTTAGATAGTGTGTGAATTTTGAAAAATGGTGTGTTTTATGTTAGAATAATTTAACAAAAACTAATCGGTCTCACTTTGACGTGTAAGTAGTTTGTGAGTCTTTCTCTATCGTACGTATTATTTACAATGATTGTTTAAATCAGTAATCTTCAAAAATTTTGAAAATGTGTGACATATTGCACACCCGATATGGGTCCACTGTTGGAAAATTAATCTCTTTTTTAAGAACATCTTTGTACACAGTATAGCAATAAAATAATTCTTATTCTTATTCTGCTCTAGCCGGCCAAGAAGCTAAACTGGAAAAAAAAAAGAAGTTTTTTCTGTTTAAAGCACCTCATTCGTTATTTAGATTAGAGAACTTGTGATGAGATATGTTTTTTTGGTTCTATCATCTAGTATAGCAAAGAGGGAAAACACGATTACTTAATATAAACAAGAAAAAAAAAACATATTTTTTTTGGAAGAAAAAAAAAACGCCGATTTTTCGCTGGATTTCCGAGCTCCTATTATAATTATATTCAAGTGATAAGTATTTATATAGCTCTATTTTTTCCAAATTAGTTTTCAAAGAGACATATTTTTTTTAAATTTAATCTGCATCTTCACGGACACCGGGGTTCTTGACCTTTGTTATGCTTAACTACAGTTTTGTTAACAAAACGAATTTGCTTTAGCTATAGATAGGTACGGAATACATGGAGGGGAAAGTGAGTCAAATCTTAATCTAAAGTTATAATGATGTAGTCATATTATAACTAGTTTGTATGTATACCGTTTTTACATACTGTCATAATCGTAGCAGTAGATGACAGCGTCCTTCGCTTCGGTTGATGATCATTTTCTGCACTTGCACTGATACGGTGTGAATTGAAGACCTATAATTAATTGTCTGGCTCTCTACTAACATTTTCTAATTCGATTTAGGTAAATTGTGTACCTTCTAGCTATGATGACAAGTGTTCACATTTTGGACTTTATTTCTTTGAAAATATAGTCCAAAAACAATGAAAATCTTTTTAAAATATGTATACCTACTTCAAAATTGTTATGTACATAAACAGCTATAACTTTTCGCTTACTGTGACTAACGCAATATGCACTATACTAAATGTATATTAACTTTTTTTTAACTATGTCTCAGTTGGGTTTTTTAAGCAGCACACGTTTGTTTTTCTATTAGCCTTTAAAAAGTTATAATTAGCAGGAACTGTGATTAGCTTACAGCGCCATCTACCGGGTTCCCTCAAACTCCACAATACGGCGTTGCTAATTCAGATACCACAATATTGATTTTATTTAACTGGTCTGAAGGCCACGTCTTTCAATAATTAGCCGTGGCTGAGCCTTGTTTTCAATATGCACTTAACGGCAGACCTTTTAGACGACACACTCGATAACAGCACTTAGTAAATAGCGCCATCTATCAAGGACTTACTAGATTTGTATAAAAAATGTCTGCATGAAAAGCCCTTATTATGTAGACAGAAATATGATTATTTCTTTGAAATTTTGTTGATAATAGTGTCGTACAAAACCGACACCAATCAAGCGCCTGTCGTTTACTTCCGAAGAGCAAACTAAACATCCGTTAACTGTACTTAGCCTAAAGCGCCATCTATCAAGTCCGACGGAACTAGATTTTTTTAATCGTCTCTGTGATCGTAATTCTGATGTTATTATCCCAAGAATTAGCCCACAGATACTTCTAGCCAAGAGTTAGTCCACGAATGGTTTTTAGTACAGCTTATCGGCTATTAGTAGAAGTAGCGTAGATGACTACCTTCCACTCCCCAGCTGTCCCCGGGGCGGGAAGAGCACGAAACTGAAATGGAGGGGCCGGGAGCGTCGCAAAGCGCGGACTGCGAGCCCACGCCCCCGCCACTGCAGCGGCGGGGCTCGGGGGCTAACTTGTTCCCGCCGCAGCGACATATACACTATCCGAGGCTCAGTCCGCTCTCTAGAAATACCACGTAAGTACTCTACCTATGAAGGAGGGTAACGTTTTGTTTTAATAAAACGGGAATACTCATGTTAAATTGAGTCGGTTATTCCGACTATAGTTTCGGTCACATTCGGTGATCTTTATCAAGGAATGCTAAGCGAGCCACGCGCGCGACCTCGTCTTGCCTTGCACTGTGGGCTGCGGCGCGTCGCGCGCGTGACGTCAACTGCTACTCTGCAGGTGCGGGGGCGGGGGCGGGTAGAATATTATGCTGCGTCGGCGCACACTGGAGCTCCTCACTGCAGTCCCTAGGCGTAATGTCCGGAACACTCCAGCACAAAGAGCTCATTAGTCACTAAGGGTAATGTTATTGGGGTGTATGTATGTTTGTGTGTTCCGATATTACCTCCTGTAGCCTAAACGGCTCTACCTATTTTGACGAGTGCGCCATGTTCACGGGTAGACTGTAGAATGCGGGCGGATGACAAAAAAATAAACAGAAGTTAAGAGCAGAAAAACCGATCTCCCTTTCTCAGGTAGTTTGTTACGTAACCACTGGTACTAGAACTCGATTGGAAGTCCCGACAATACACACTTACAGTATCACTACGCATGGTATTTTGGTTACATATTGGACGCATCAGGCGACCTAGTACTGGATTCCGCGCACTGGCATGTTGAAAACCTTCACCTCGATTGAAATTTCGGTGTTTTGGTATTTCGATCACATTTTGAACGCGTACTTTTAACAGTGTCAAAACTTTTTGTACGTATCCAAGTGAAAACAGCCCTAAATCTCCGTATTATCGTATTTCCAGGCACCCATCGACAACGACAGGGTATCGGGTGGTAATGGAGCCGCTGCGGTGTGAGGCGGGCGCGAACGGCGCGCGGCCGTCTCCTACCATGCAGCAACGAATCAAGGCGCTCGGTGTGCCCACGCCCTTAGCTGTCAGCAGCCCCGTTAGGAGGTATGTATGGTGCAGAGCAGAGGGAGCGTGACGGAGTGAAAGTGGGTTTTTTTTGCGATTTCAGCGTTTGTCCCATAGTAAAAATTGTTCATAATGACTAGTCATGCTATTCATCAATATGTCCGTGATCTAACCGAACACCGCGTTGATTAATAAATTCAAGAGGTATTCGAAGGAAGGGTAATATATCCGACTGTTGGAAAATCCCATAAAATTACAGCATTAGTGAACTTATTGTTTGAAAATTACCAATTATATAACACTAGTTGTTACCCGCGACTTCGTTCGCATGGACATATAAAAAAAGTATCATATGTTCGTCTTTGTGATATACAGTAACTCCATACCAAATTTTATCAAGATCCGTTTAGCCGATATAACGCGACAAACATACAGACAGATAGACAACGTTACTTCCTAGTTATCTAGATGTTCATAAAAGAAAAATACTAGTATAATTATAGTGAGGAGAAAAGATAAATAGCAATTGTATAATCTAATTTTTGTTATCCAATCTCATGATTCAAACAATAACAGCGTTATATGTTTGTTTTTTTAACCTATTAGACGCACCACACACCAATATTACAAATGTTGTACACAACACAAAGCGTTTATTGTAGACCTACATTTAAATACGAGTGCAATAATAGACAACACAGCGCATTCTTTCACAAAATGTGTGCCACGTTACACAAATGCACACAAATGTGTCTTTGGCGTGTGGTGTGCCTTAGATCCCACTGCCGGGCAAAGGTCTCCCCCAATTGTTAACTTTCTAAAATGAACAAAAATACCCACTTTCACTCCCGTACAAAAGAGACATTTCACATTAAAACATAAAATATGTCGTGTTCACGAATAAAAAGTCGTGTCGTGATTAAAAAACCTAAAACTACTTAATTTGTGATTAAAATTATGTTATTAGCACAAAATTTCAAATTATTGAGGACGAATTGGCGATATTTTCAAAGAAGAAAAAATATATCGTAAATTTAAATAGGTATTTATAATTATTTCCCATTGTTTCATGGCCTGTTCCTTTCATTTGTTAAAAATATTGTTTCACACTGGTGCGTTTTTTTCGGGCAATTAAAGTATGTCAAAAAAATTAGAACAATAGTGATATATTCAAAACACCCTGAATGCATATGTTAGTATATTGCAGCTTATTTTCTACAATAAAGGTAAAAAATATTAACAAGAAATTGAATAATTTACATTTTTCAAAATTTTGTGAATACATTTATCCTAGTGTTTTTTTTTTTATCTACGCAATTTAGTCGCCTGATATAAACGCCTCATTGTGGAAGCCCAACTAAACAAAAAGAATCCTCTGTAACCCCCAATGCATTGCTTAAAATTTTAGTTTGTTTATGTGTTACTTTGCATGTACAATGGTTTGCATTATCACATTTTTAGTGGTGGATAATATATGGGGACACTTAATGTTATATTGTCAATTCTGTTCACGATTTTCTAATTTTTGATTAAATTTCACAGCCCCAACAATTATCCGTCTTTTTCTAACATATTTAATTAGAAAGAGACGCAGATTATTTTAGTGCTGCAGAATTAGTTTAACTTTTAGGGATGGTGCACAGAATCGACGCCACAATGTATATTGGTGTAAATTCCGCTTTATTTGTCGTGTGGTTTGCCTTCTTACTTGTGTGAGGATATATTTTGTGAACCGGTGTTTGAGCATGAAAATGGCATGTAAAAAGACTGATATATTTCTTGTATTTATAATAAAACTTTATACAGTCATCAAGTTGGTTCAGAAATAGAAGAAAAAAATACGTAAGACTTTCGTTCAAAGTAATATTAAAAAATAACAAAACTCGAAAAAAAGGACGAATATAAAAAATATATATATTTATATAATATATAAATAAAATAAATATTTTTAGATATCTGTATGTTTTTGAAAAGATTCATATTTAAAATGATATGTCAGATTTACGGCTTATAAAACAGAGATATCATCATCAGCCATAAGACGACCCCTGCTGAACAGAGGCCTCCCCCTTAGAGCGCCACACCGACCGACAACGTGCCACTTGCATCCACCGGTTGCCCGCGACTTTCAGAAAAACAGAACAGAGATATACATAGCTAAAAAGCAAAGCTAAGAAACCAAACCCACGACTTTATAGATCGCATAAAATAAGTAACAGTATCTATCTAAATACCTAGAATATATATAAAAATTTTGGGATATACATTGAACATAAAAAGTAATATGAATACTGATAAGCAACAACATGTCAACAAACAAAAAATTTTTTTTTAATGATACAGAACGCTTCTGTGTCAGCCATAGAAGCGTTCTGTATCATTAACAAATTTTTTTTTTTTGGTTTGACATGTTATTGCTTATCAGTATCCATATGTAGTATGTCATTTTTATGTAGAGCTTTGCTCTCCAATAGAGCAAAAATCATAACGTTTTAATTCGTTTTTTTAATATTATGAGGTCTAAAATAGTTCAGTCCATTAATTTTAGTTGATAAAAAAATTTGGACTACTAGTCTAAAATTTTGTTCACCGACAAAAAACTACTGTTGGGTTGATTTAAATAAAGGGGAGACATTTGTGGAAAAAAAATTTTTTTTTTGTTTTCTATATTATAAATCATTCATAAAAACTTTGTAAAAATAAGTCATAGACTAATATACAATCAGAACTGGACATATAAATATAAAGGTCATATAAATATAAATGTCATATAAATATAAAGGTCATATAAATATAAAGGTCATATAAATATAAAGGTCATATAAATATAAAGGTCATATAAATATAAAAGATATATGACACAATGTTACCGTTTGTCTGCACACTACCGCAGGTGGACATGACGCGTACAGGCTACGATGGTAACTCGCATTGTGTTTGTGTGTGTTTATTGTTCATGCACTGAGTCTGAATTCATGGACTGAAACGAAATTCAAAAGGTTACTTCAATTTAGACTATGTGAGTGAAAATAAAGGTCAGTTACCAATACATAAATTATTTTCTTTCCCAAAAGGGGGGTGCAATTGCACTCCCTTGCACCCCGATGAAGGCGCCCATGGCCAGTCACAGCAAGACAAATCATCCGCCAATATGTGAAACTCCGCTCACTTACTCTGCCACCATTTTGGTGCTCCAGTTTGTATCAAAGCTACGTCGCATCTTTTTTTCTTTGGTCAAAAATTTTTTTGATTGGTCTACAAGCTAGTAAAAAAGTCCATAAATTCAGAATCATTTTGTGTAAATATAGTCTGCATTTTTTATTCGCTAAAATGACACTTTAATACACTTTTTGGTTTACAGTTCTTCCCACAAAATAATATGTAATTGAATTTATTTATTTTAGTTTTAGAAAGTAGGCGATTGACGTATAAATATTCTTTAATGGTTCTCATTATTCAGTTAATTTTCAATATATATTATTGTATAACATTATGTACATATATGTTTTTTTTTTTCAAATAATTGTAGCATGTTTTAAATTGTAAAAAAGTTTTTGGATGCAATGATCTTTTTAGTTGCATTTGTTAAACATCCTGATGGTTTGATTATTGCATATTTATTAGATAGACTAAAAATAATTTGAAAGTGAACTCTGTCTCCTGTCAATAAAAAAATTTAAACGAGTATATGACCAATACCAATAAATAGACATAACATTCAGTAAATGTCAAGTGTATGTCAATTAATAATTATTACTACAAATTACGTAAAAATTTAAGTACGTAATTATTTTATGAAAAAAACATTATATAAATAGGGGTCGATTTTTAGACCTCGTGGACCCCCAAAATCAGTTTTCGTTTATGTCGACCCCTGGGAAACCGATATCGACCCCAAAGTGGTTAATAGTTTGGAAAATCCCTGACCTAGAAAATTGAACCATTTGAAAAGTATTGGTTGAGCCCCTAATTTTACGTGTCAAGTGGCTTGGTCTATACGTTGATGCTTGTTCTTATAGACAGATATACAGAAGACAGATTTTACTCGCAAACATGACTAAAACTGGATATATTTTTATTTGCAAGCTGTTATAGCAGACAGGACCGCAGGCGTAGCGCGAGGCACTACACAATGGCTAGTAGCTACCAACTATTGTCTATGGTCGATCTGTGAACCATAGGCTATAAACTAGACCATGGTAAAAGGACATGACAATTATGCATTTTACTGGCCAGTATTATCCCCTATCCTGTTTTTGTCTATGGCTGTGCTCATTTTGTGCATTTAGCCAGTGCTACCTTTTCCTGTTTATTTTTTACTAGCAGCGTCCCGCAGTTACCCGCTATCCTGCAGGAACAGTATTATTTTCGGGATAAAAAGTAGTCTATCTTAATCCGGAGTGTAAGTCATATCTAACGAAATTTCATCCAAATCAGTTCAGCCGTAACTGAGATGATTAGACAAACATAGTGACACACAAACTTTTGCATTTAATAGATCAGTTTAATGTTCAAAAAAAACAATGTTGTTTTATCTATGGCTTAAGAGTAAATGGAGAGAAAGGAGGAGGCCTTTCTTAGCAGTTGGTTATTTATGAGCAGGAAAGCAATGTTGCAATCTTTCTCTCTCGCACATTAATTCGATTATATAAAAGTAATATAGAAAACTGTTTTTGTAAGTAAAGCATTTAAGATGTCTTAACTAATTCTCGTGATGCATGAAATTGTATCGAAAGAAATAATTTAAATGTAATGAGTTGAAATTAAAGTGCAATATTAAATAAAACATTTTAAATGTCACAATAAATCAAAATGTGTAATAACATTTTCCTGTTTTACCCTCAGTGATTTTGTACATACAGGGTTATAAGGAAAGCGTAAGCTAAGCCGAAAGGGACTAGTACTCATGATTGTCAACAACTTTTACCTATTCATTTCTGGGTTGGTCCCATACCAAGCCATAAATCGAGAAAAAAAAATAGCTGTTCCATACTTTTTTTCGAGACTCAATGATATTTTTCTATGGAACAGCTGATTATTTATTCTCGATAAGGGGTTAGTACCTTAATAAAAGTATGTAGTATATAATGATGAGTACTATGTGCCCTTTCCTTATAACCATGTATAATCAAGATTGTTGATTGTGCCAGAGATCTCTCGTCAAACATCGTCATTGTCAACGCGGCCATGTTGAATATTTGTTGTCTGTGGTAGATTTTTTACGTCCTTGTAAACATATTTGTATACACATGAAACATTGAAGTGTCATTCCTAGCCATTGTGAGCGTCGCGCTATCTCTTGCTAACGTTGTAATTTCGTTTTTTTCCGAACAAATTAAAAGTTTTATAATACAAAGTTTCCTTTTTGAGGTTACTATAAAATATAATTAATAAATATTTGTGGACGTTTTTCACACACAGCGCCATCTAGCCCCAAACTAAGCAAAGCTTGTACTATGGGAACCAAATAACTGGTAGAATACATAAATACTTTTTTTTTTGTAAAAACATACATAGAGTACATAGAAACACACAGACAAAGAACAAACATCCATGTTTAACATACAAATGTTTGTCCTCGGTGGGAATCGAACCCACAACCTACAGTTCAGAAGGTGGAAATCCTCCCACTGAGTCACAAGGCTAGTCAACTGTACTTGTCAACGTGTAACTGTACTTTCAATGATTAGTACAAATAAATCGTCGAAACGCGAGTGAAACTCGCTCGAAGTTTCCGTACTGGCACATTATCTTGTTTTTAAATTGTCCAAAAAAATATTATTGTCCCCTATTTTCAGAGAAAGCCAAATAAATAAAGAATACAACATATTTTGTTGATCTGTGCCATAATGAATTTTAGGTCAACAGCATTTATACTTTCTGATAAAATCTGATATGACCTACAGATCGACATGTCTGATAAAAGGCTTCCTTTTTACCATTTTGTTACGGAACCCTTACGAACTCTACGTGGTACATGTTTTAAAAGTTTCTGACCAACGTCCAAACTTTAAATTCGATCGATTTGGCAATACATTCCAAACAAGGCTTCTATAACAGTCTTTAAATTTCCCACTGCTGGGATATCGGCCTACCCTCGAAGGGCCATGTCCACCAAGCTGGCCCATTGCGGGTTGGCGGATAAGAGGTCCAAAAAAGGTACTACATTTCTTTTAATTGGCAATGAAAATCTTTATCTGCAAGTTGTCAGAAAAGGCTATAAATGTTTTTTTGACTTTACGATTTCTTTTAATTTGTTCGGGAGCAGCATGTGTGAGTTGCTTGTAGTGGTAGTGTGTATAACGTAGAGCCGCGGTATGCGGCGTTGGCATGCTCCCGCCTCGACCGCGCCGCGCGGAGACCCGCCGGTCCACTGGAGCCCTAGTGTACACTAGAAGTAGAGGTGATGGTAGTGGGCAAGTTATGGTGAAATCGGACAGTTCAGTAGCAATACAAAAAAAAATTGGTTGCGAGCGAATGATTTTCATGTCATTTTAGTTTTGTTAAGCATAGGTCTATTTTGTTTTGAAACAATAACCTAAAAGTGTTTTTGTCTCGGTTGTGCACTACTTCTAAATTAATAATGGTAGTAACTTAGTGAAGTCCACACACATTAGCCGCGCACTTTTCGCGCACGAGGCTAACAAACTTTTCGGCTCTCGCGAGTGTGGGTATTTATCTCGGGGTGTCTCAGCTAGTCAAAAATACCTATGTTTTATTTTCTGTTTGGAGTAAAAATCCCACTATAACGTATAAACATTGTGATATGACCCATCCGATTCCACCTTAAAGTGTCAGGGGACCGGCGTCGCCCGCGCGGCGCGGCGCAGCGACCGCACGCGCGAACGCTTCGCCCCGCAGCTCCCCTTTCCTTCTGTCCGTAGGGAGTACGATAACGTTAGCACGGGCTCGGACGAGCTCGCGCGATTAAACCCCTGACGGGCACAGGTCCAACCCGGGGACGCCGACGCAGCCGCGCCGGCCGGACTTCATCGCCGTAGGCGCGGGCGGGGGAGACGGCAGGGCTTCGCCCCAGCGGCGGTTCCTCTCCGAAGGCGAGTTGGTGCGCGCCGAGCCGGCCGGGGCGCCGCACAGGCCTACGGCGGACGACATTCGAGAGCTGGCCGCTTCGCCCCAGCGAGGGAATTACTTATGGGCGGAGCGGCATGGAGCTCACCATCACGTCCCGCGCGGAGGCGTGCCAGTTTTCCCCCCGCAGCCGAGTCCGCTCCCGCGCCGGCGGCCTCCGCCTGCCCCCGCGCCCTTAGCCCCGCGGCCGCCGCGCCCGCTCTCCTTCGTCCGCGCACTGGAAGTTCAGGACGCGTTGGAAGCGCGCGCTCCGCCTCCCGACCCGCCCGACCGCGCTTCAGTATACGACTGCAATTACGAGATCTCCGTCTGAGTGCGGAACGAACGATTCGTGTAACGCACAATTGACAGTCGCGTCGAGTTTCGACCGTCGCATCGAGTTTCGACCGTCGCGTCAAGTTTCGACCGTCGCGTGGACAGACGCCCAGCACTTTATAAACTCACCCCATGATATGCCCGTGGATGCGAGATTAACTCTAAAGTTTTATATGTATGTATATTTGCAAACCGTTCGAGTGACGTTCGTCGATTGTACATATAGTTCCCAGTGTTGTGATTCCGGTATGACGTAGGTCCGGTCCGTTCCGGTATGTTATAGGTGTATGAAGATTTGTATTATATCGGCACCAGAGTGTTTCTTACGTAAATATTTGGTTGTTGCGTTTGGGATATTGTTTTACCTTTAGGTTTAAGAGTGTTGAACGATGTTACGGAATTGACTGATTTCTTAAATCTGCCTCAATTTTTTTTTAGTTGAATCTGAACTATGCGAAGTATATTGTCTAGCGTTTATTCTGTTGTTTGTATGATAGGCATAGCACAATCAACTAAAGGTCGCATTGAAAAATGACTTTTTTATCGCGTTTTTCTCAGCAGAATATCTAATAACAAATTGCAAATTATTGACCTAAGCGACATTGCGTCGTGTATTCTTAGTTTGTTATTTCAAATTCTGCTGTAAGTTTCACGATATAGAGTGTACAGTTAGTTTACATTTTGAATGGTTTTCCTTGTAGTCGGTCAGGAATGGTCGATGCGGTTTGCTACGCCCTTACCCCCGAATACTGAAACGTTTGTTAACTTTGCCGACAGATTAAGTCTATTGCTGCCTATGTCATTTGCTAGCGCCAGACAAAGGCAGCATTAGAATTAATCTGTTGTCAAAGTTAACTAGCGTTTCAGTATTCGGGGGTTAATGTATCTGTGAGCGCCTTGAGTGGTGAATGTGCCAAATATTGTATAGTCACTTACAAAGCTCTCGCATATCTTACGATAGCTTTTTTCGACGTATCATGTAAATTATTCCTAAAGTATTATTATTTTTTGATTAAAAACCTTTTTTTTTTTTTATTCCTCTTTTATATTTCACAGTTACTTTGAGGCTGAAATTGAGTTGTTTATATAAATACACTGCGGTTTTACAATCGTCTGTTTTCATGGATTTGTTTGGGATGATTGTGTTTTGGGGCCTTCGTAACTATCCATATAAAAAGTCACGCGGATCAATGACTGTCTTAAGAACACGCTTCTCTTATAGGCTATTTCGTTCGCGCATTTTCAACATATTTAGAGATAAAAATTAACAATGACGAATTTAAATATTTAAAACAAATACCGTTTTGGTTATCTTTAGCATACCTTTCCGATGTTTTATAACAATTTAATTGTTATTATTTTTTATTTTTAAGAAAATAAAAATAAATAATTCATGTTTTTCACCTTCTACTTTGCCGAAATAAAGATGATAAGAAAATGCTATAAAACATCGGCTATTCTCAAGAAAATGTTTTTTTTTTTCATTTGAATTTTTATCTTCAAGAACGTTGAAATTTGTGAACGTGATCGCTGGAGATGGGAGCGCGACCTTGAACGGAAAGGAAAAATCGAGACATTGACATCGCGTGTATAATATATGAGGATTAAGTAATTGACAAAGTACTTTGAATTCAAGTGTTTCAAGCTTATAGATAAGTATAGACAGTACTCAGCAGTAAATATTACACATCGAGCTTAATGCCCCGTTTTCACTAGGGGACATTTATCGTGCGACCTTGTCGTCCGACATGATTTGTACGTGTAGACTACGGTGTCTTCTGCGACGTCGCCCGACACGTAGAAATCGTGTCGGGCGATTAGGTCACGTTGCAAATGCCTAGTGAAAACGGGGCATTAGAAAGAGTAATCGGAATAATCGGCTAGCTTCGGATTCGTAGAGCGTCGTCTCTGTCTATTAAGAAAGAAAAACATTAATGCATTGATCAGCGATAATGCTGCGGATTTCTCCGCAGCGCTGAAATCAGTAAGCGTCTGAGACGCACGAGACTTTTAACAAAATTCACGAGGCAAAAACATTATATACTATATAATAAAATAAGTTATAAATAATAAATAAACATTCAAAACGTAAGGGTAAGTATACAATATTCATATATACCGAACTGTTTTTGTTTCGTGCGACAGACATTACGCTTTATGAAGCTAACGCTAGCCGATTATGTTATTCTATAGCTTGATATTTAATACTACCCACTGCTTAGTACTTTTCATGAAGACGTGGTCCTTTTCTCCTAAATGTTTACCTAGTACTTACCAAAGAGTAAAACACCGCTGGCGATTAGCCGAGCTGTCTTAATGTGCGTGTGTCACAGATTATTCCCTATAGACTCACTGAGGACGATCGAAGCAAGCATCGGTCAAAACGAGCAAATCCCTCGCCTGATCATTACACAGACTTGACTATAACAGCTTAGTACCACGAAGGATTTTGAAGTTCGAAACCATGCGCTGCAGCGCACTGCGCTCGTCATCCTGAGATGATAATCTCTTTAAAGAGATTTGACAATGTCTTCAGCGAAATTACTGGGTATAAATAATATTTCGCTGGAGAGATTGTCCTTCAATCTGAAACACAGTGTTTGCACACTACTGCTTGGCAATTTAATGACTAGCAAAGGTGCGGTACTTCCTCTGGTGGAATCTGCAAGAGTCCCTTTTTTACCCGACTGCCCAAGAAAGAGGATTTGGATTGGTTTTGGGGTGTATGTAAGTATGTTTGTGTGTTCCTATATTACCTTCTGTATCGTGAACGGATTTTGCAGTCGGGTAGTTTGTTTGTCCTTTAGTAGTGTTACTTGTTGTCAATACAAAAAAAAACTTGACTGTTCTTAGTGAATTGAACCCATTTTATTCGACTACGGAAAAGGGAAGGTTTTTATTTATGTTACAGAGATTTTTAGCAACACAATCCGTGGTGCGTTATTGGTGATGGACAGCTAGACCAAACTATAAATAGGCTTCTCCGGAACCAGGTTTACCCTAAATATCGTACAATTACTTACATTACTATCTTTAAGATAAATTGTGGGAAATTCCTGAACATTTCAAAAACATCAGAACAAAAACACAACACTTAAAAAACACTTACTTTAGGAGAAGAGGAGACATGACAGTCTTCGTGGAAAAAAATCGTTCGTGTAAAATGAATTACCTTCTGTCTTGAGTTTTGAAATCGAAGTATTGAATCATGTCGAGATTGATTATGCGACTCGGCAATTCGTTTGCAATGTCCGAATAGATCTCTTCGCCGAATTTTCTTATTCCATTTGCTGTATGTACTTAGAATTTTGTATATTACGTTATGTGTATATTTAACTTGTAAACAGCGTGCACAGTGCAGAAATATATAACTTATCGGAAGAGATTTTGTACAGAAATTATATTGAAAAAGCAAAAACAATGCATAAAGGAAAATATCAAGTGATGAATTAAAAAAAAAGATCAAAATTTCGTTGAAAATCTTAACAGGAATGACCATAGCTCATAGCTATATAATCATTGTAATATTCGCCTCGACTTTGGACATTAAGAGCCGGCTAGCCTGATACGGCTATATCGTTCTCACTTTTGAACCATTTCTTAATTATTGCAGAGAAGACAAAAAAAGATCACGGAATATCTTAAGAATACCATTGCCAATATTTTAGAGCAATTTCCATGTTATTATTTCTTATTTTGGCGCAGGAGAAGGAAAAACAACACGAAAAAGGTGTTTTATTCTTTCTTCGTATTTCTTAATTTTTTTGAGTAGGAAATAATAACGCGAAAATTGCTTTAAAATATTGGGAGTAGGTGTTCTTAAGATATTCTGTGATATTTTTGCCGTATGCTTTTTACTTCTTCTCTATAATTTTATATTTAAAAAAAAACGTGCGAACGAGTAGGGGAATCAGGCGAGCCGGCTCTTACATGACGCGGTAGAGATGTCCAACCATTCACATCATGTCAATGTATCGAGATCTACAATATTGTGAAAAATACTGCATGTTGTGGATTTCTACTCAATTGCCACCTTACAGCGCAATGAAGTGTGTGAATATTTGTTACCTATATAAATAAATTATTTAAATAGGTACAACATATTCACACACTTCATTGTGTTGTAAGGTGGCCGCAATTCAGTATAAATCCATGTGTCACCATGCTATGTGTGATGGAGTATTGTGAGGGGATTGTAAGGACTTTTTTTGTAGCAAAAAATTACACTTGGTCACAATATTGTAAATTAAATTTAGTAACATTGACATCTATTTATTCTATTTATAATCTATGTAAAAATGAATCCCTATTTCCCTCGGTCATGCTTTATCTTGAGAACGGACCTATTTTGATCATTTCTTGTTGCGTTCATAATAGTCAGGACAAGGTTTGTTTAAATAGTTTAGCTAGGCCGTAGGCCGAACTTCATCGCGTTCGAAGTCGCGGGCGCGACCGAGGGCATTTGAAATTATTTTAAATTTCTAATCATATAAAATTCATCGCTTGATTATATTTGTAAAATTTGTAAAAAGTGAACACATGGTCTTATATTTATTAAGTTTTAAGTATTGTAAATAAATAATGTAAAAGAGTATCTAAGTATAATTTTGTATAGTATTCGTCTAATATTTGTTGTTGATGTTACGACATTAATGTGTTATAATATAATATACAGGTTGTCGGTTTAATGGCTTTCTATTGACATTTGTACATAAATATGAGAAATGATTCAAAAATATAGCGTTGTCGGCTATGTGCCCTACGTTTTTAAATTAAATCATCATCATCATAACCTATTAGAATTTTATTTAAAATCATAGACATAATTGACTCCAGGATACGCGTAACTTCGACAGCCTAGATATTTTAGTCATATGAATGGGTATTGTATGACGTCATTGGACGGAAAATAAATATCAATCAATAATAATATAATATTGTGCCAATTTGAATGCCGTTCTGTCTACACCCTGTATAAAACAGATATAACATCAGTCAAGTCTTAATGTCACATCATGACCTACTGTTGTTATACTGTGACATTAGTTTAATTTCTATAGTACGACCGTTTTAATTTTATAAAACTATGGTAGTACAAGATGATGCGTCCATGCATGTATCATTTATAGCGTATCACACCAAGGTATGTACTGATCTGACAGATGTTAAGAAACGTTGTCATTTTTAAAAGGTCAGATCAGCGGAAATTTTTCGATTGAAAAATATCATTTCTACGGATGGGACGATATGACACGACGATGAAATGATTTTCGACAGCAGTTACGTTTCTTATGCGTTTTTTTAATTAAAAAAAGTAATTTTGTTTGACAAAGCTTTGTGATTCGCGTTTATTTTTAACTGTACAATATGAATATACCCCTCGTATAAATAATTCTATGACAAAGCTAAAATTCAGTCACTTTTCGCGTTGCTATAACACAGCTGATATTTAATTTTAGCAATCATGTTGCATTTAAGTTAAATTTACAATGTGCTAATTAGCAAATAAACAATTGTTATATCCAGACTATTCTGCTAAATAAATTATTTTTGACGAAACTTATAATTACAAGTTAACTTAAACAAAATTGGAATATACGGCCTACACAAATGAATAATAAAATAGCGAAGACAAATGACATACGAATAGATAACCCAATAAAATAAAAAATATGACACAGTGATGTCAACTAAAATAAATAATTTCTCAAATATTGAAATTGATAGAGACTCAGGTAGTTTAAGCGCTGTCCGTTACGGATATGACGACCGAATCGAGAACTACAATTTTATTAAAACATTTGTTAAAAAGTACTATTGTTCTGTCGATAGTGTATATTTCCCATCTCTTCTCACATTCCTTTATCCAATATTTTTAAAAGAAATATTTAGAATGCTAAATAACTTATAATTTTGTCACGTTAGTGTTGTTTCATGGCTTTTGCGAGAGTGTTTCACGATTTCGCCAAAGTCATCTGATGAGATGGTTGCGTACTTAATAGGGTGTTTACTGTTTTCAAATTATGACATAATTATGTCAATAAAAACCTGTCAGAATGTCATTGTACTTTTATTTAAAATTTATTAAAACGTCAACAGTTTTTATACAGATATAAATTACAACAGTTTCTACAATTATGATTACGGATAGATTTATTAACATAGTAATAATAATTGATTGAACTTTACAATTCTTTTAACAAAATGAAGACAAGGATTTGAATACGACTAATCTGAAATCAATGATAAAACTCTGTTTAATATCGTTACCAATAAATAATAATTACTAACAAGCATCGATTTTACGTAATTTGATTTAAAATTAGGTATAAGTATCTTGTCTGGTTTTGTCATCTTGCCAATTCTTCAGATCTATCAGTTATCTTTGCCTCAAATTTATACATGGTTATAAGGAATATGCTATGCCGAAGGGGGCTCATAGTATTCATGATTGTGAACAACATTTACTATGGGGCCAGCCCTGAAACCGAGAAAAAAATCTGCTGTTCCATACATTTTGTCGAGTGCCATTGTCATTTTTCTATGGAACGGCTTTTTTTCTCTCGATTTCAGGGTTGGTCCCATAGTAAAAGTTGTTCATAATGATGAGTACTATGAGCCCTTTTCGGCTTACCATACCTTTTCCTTATAATTTCTTCATATTTATAAACGCTCGCTTTTCTATACTATAAAATGATGTGCTACTTTCCCGCTAACGAGAATGTCACGTGAGACGGTCGTTTTTTTTTTTAAATGGGACCCTAGTTTTTTGCTTTTATGCAGAAGAGTGAGGGTAGGCCTGCAATTCAACAATATTATTACAACTCGATTATTATAATTATTCTCCCGACGTCCGCGTGTAAAGCGCCATGTGACAAGATCTTGACAGCCCCAATTGAATATATAAATTGAGCTTATAGGAAATAGAAATCCGACAGGTTTTTGTTACACCTGTATAATCTGGACTCGTATGTGTAGATATATATATGTATACCTAGTACAACACCGAGTAAATATCGTCGGCTAGTCTAGTAACGCCGCTCAAGTCGAAATTTACCGAATTTAACATCTGTCAAATTGAATGAACATTTTGCGCCAATTTAAGGTGTCTACACATGGCCTGACCTGACGTCGTGTGAAAGGGACAGCTAGATTTGAATTTCACCGGAGCAAAAGAAGCAAACTATTAAGGCTATAGCTTCTCCCTTTCGCTCCCCCAGAATTTTATATATAGCCATATCTTTCACACGATGTCAGGTCAGGCCATGTAGCGAGGCGAATTTCTTTATACTTTATGTATAGATAGATAAAAAAATATACACACACTCCATTGTGCTGTGGTGTGGTCGCAATTCAGTGATAACCAGCAGCAGTGTCTTGCGTCATGGGTCATTGATAAATTAATGAAAGGCGCCGTATACAATAAGATCGATATTTAAGATTGTATTATTAATATTTATTTTTTTATTGTCGTGCGACAGCTGTCTCTCTGGCATATTCGCAAGTTTTTATAGATAGCGTGATTATCCAAAAACTGCATGTTGTATCAGTCTATAACATCAAAAGTTACTCCAGAGAAATTTTCGTTTTGTTTCTTTATCACTTAACGAAAAAACGTTTTTTTTTTTTTCGATCTCCGTCAAATTAAAAGGTATGAAAATGAAAGATTTTTTTTATACATTTGTTATCTTGTAGTACAGAAACACAACATATACTTTTTTAAATATACACTTGGCGATTTTATCTTCTATCATGTCAAAATGCGCGAGCGAAAACTCTGTGGACGCGACTAGGGACTCTAAAACTTGTTGTAAACAAAAACAGTATATTCGGAACATTTATTATTATTATTTCTATACAAGCTTTCACAAGCGGCTTTAAGTGAAAAATAATAGCTTTTCATATTAAAAAAAGTATCTCCGTCCATATTATTTTCAGACTATACCTTTTAAATTTTAATTAAAATCACCGCCTTTGTCTTGAAAACGTAACAAACGGTAAGCAGAGAGAAAGCTACTTGCTATAGTTCGGTAGATGGCGTTGATCCTATTATGTGCATATGTTGACGTTTTGTATGGACTATGGACTGACAGTGGTCTAATTTAGTGACTTCTGAATAGCGCAAGCGAAGTTTTTTTTGCTCGAGATTAATGTAATAGTTTTTAAAAAGTGAACCTTTGATCGGTCCTGTTACGACTGCGGCTATATTCCTCTAAATTATAATATTGGTATGGATTATTACATTATGTACAATGATACACTTTAACAACCATTGAAATGTTCGAAACATTGCTGTTGAAAGAAACACTGCTAGTGCAACATTGCTGTTATTGTATACTGCGCCTACATCTGCAATCCTGACTCTTCCTTGGCACATAAATAAATAGTAAATATGGATGTACAAATCTAAATAGATAATTTTAAAATACCGAAAATAAGTGAACCAAAGTGTAATAAATCGTATTAAATTAAACTAAGTAATTTATATACTGTAAGTCGACGACGATTTTTATTTTAATGAATTTGTATATTATAACAATTACACTGTATCGCAATGTTACTATAGAAATCATTACGATATACCAGAAAAAAATATATGTCTTGTTACAGTGCGACCAAGTCGAGCTACTTGTAGAAGTTGTTGTTTAGAAGGATTTTTGGCGACCATTTTTCCCTAATATGTTCAAGGATTTTTGGAGAAGAAGTTTTTTTTCCTATAATTATGTTAACGATTCCTTTAAGGACAGAAGTACATTTGGATAGTCTTCAATTGTTTAAATTCATCAAGTTGCTACTCATTTTCTATTTCAAAGCAGATTTCTTAGAAAAGTGTTCCGTAATTGGAACGTTCTTGGAACGATTCTTCTTTTGTTGTATGTAAAGGGATATCAGCGCGAAGTTTGTACGATTTACGTGTATAATTTACATTACAAAAGTAAATAACGACTTTAGCGCCATCACTGGCGCTAAAGTCGTTATTTTTAGAAATATATATTTTTAGGATATAAAAATATATATTACGCTGGTATCCTTTTTTTACATAAAAATTGGTACAAATTTTGAATTTCAAAATATCGATACGAATCTGTCCTTTCAGGTATCTAACCTTACAAAAACAAATGAAATGGCTGACAGTTTTACTTAAAAAATAAAACTCTCCCTACTCGTCTTTATAATTATGGTAGTCGCACTGTACAGGATTGAACCGAATTTCACGGTGCCGTTTTTTTTTTTTGTGGCTGCTATCGTTAATGAGTGATCTCAACCTCACAGAGAATTATAGTCGAACCTCATTTAGTCACGCGGACTACAAACTAGCCATTAGGACGCGTTTACGGAATAAACACTGTCTCGCGAGTTTTTTGCGTAAACGCGTCGATAGCACAGTGTAACCCAAACTTTAAAACTGTCGAATTTTGTTTTGTCACCTATTCAGTAACAAATATATCTTTTTTTTCCATTCACGTCCGATAAGGGTCGCTCATACATTTTCATAAATCGAGCGTTGTGCGGTCGAGCGGTCGAGCGGTCTAACATTTAAACATAAAAAAGTTTTTAAAAAAAAGCAATGAACCAGTTTAGAAATTCAAAATATGTGTATCCCGAGATATGTTATTACATGAAGATTACATAATAGTATGTATGTGACAGTGTTTTATTTTTGTATTTTGATAAAATTTGTGTAAATAATTTTCTTATTTTATTGATATTAAACTCGATTAATCAAGCTGTTTATTTTATTTATTCATAAAAAGTTTAAGACACTATTTCGAGAAAAACATGGCGCTCTATACTTTCGCGCACAGGTGAAGAGAGATGACTGTAGTGCGCTGTAGTCAAAAAATCAGATGTAATTATACACTAGGGGTTTGGAGATGTGGCTAAAAATTAAGAAAAACGAGGTATTTTAAATACTATTTTTCTTATCGAGAAAATGTGTTTTCCCTCCAACGATATAATCAAACAACATATATGTCAAAATGAGGTTTCATTTAATATAACATATAATTATATGTATCGTATATGTATCGTCACCCAATAAGGTGTTTTCAAAAAAAAGAAAAAAAATAGTTCTAAAATACTTCCTAGATGGCGTAATAGTCCTATCGTTTTACCTGTCATTGTCATTTCTGTCGAAATATTTTATGTTTATTTTTTAAATCATAAATTTTGGCTCCACACGCTGTGTGGCGCCAAGCCAGCCAGCCAGTGTCAACCAGTGTCAACTATTGTAATATTTCATATGAAGTCAAATACATAGTTACATTACTTGAAATTGTCTAAATACAAATGTGGAGCCAAAATACACG
The DNA here is from genome assembly GCA_947579745.1 of Apocheima hispidaria. NCBI lineage: Eukaryota > Metazoa > Arthropoda > Insecta > Lepidoptera > Geometridae > Apocheima > Apocheima hispidaria. The sequence goes on from OX388159.1 coordinate 2,326,918, forward strand.
AGAAAAAATAAATATTTTTGTACACGTAAATATTTTTGTCTTTAATGTCTTGACAGTGACAGAAAAATCTCAAGGTACATCTAACGCCATCTATTGGATACTTTTATTACCCGTTTTTTTTTTTTGAAAACGCCTTATTTTCTACATGTACTTTTCTATCTTCGGCGATGTGGCGGTAGTTACAAAATTTACATTTACAATACATTGCAAATACAAATTCTTTACCTTAAAAATTATTTTCCCTTGTGCCAAGTGCCACGCAGCGTTGCAGTTCAGTATTTATTAAAATGTAAGCATTGACATTAAAGAGTGTACAAACTAGGCCCTGGCTAAATAGATACTACACGTAGAGTCAATGTTTAAAAAAGTACGTATTCCTCCGGCTCCCAACGAAAGAGATGGCTATATATAAGTTTCTAGGGGAGCGAAAGGAAGAAGCTATAACCTTAAAGGCTTCGCTACATGGCCTGACGTGACATCGTGCGAAAGGGATAGCTAGACTTGAATTTCACGGGAGTAAAAGAAACAAACTATTAAGGTTATAGGTTCTCCCTTTCGCTCCCCCAGAAACTTATATAAAGCCATCTCTATCACACGATGTCAGGTCAGGCCATGTATAGACACCCTAATAGTTTGTGTCTTTTGCCCCCGTCCCGGTCAGCCGGTCCCATCAAGGCCTCGCTACATGGCCTAACCTGATATCGTTTGAAAGAGATGGCTATATATAAGTTTCTGGGGGAGCGAAAGGGAGAAGCTATAACATTAATAGTTTGTTTCTTTTGCTCCCGTGAATTCAAATCTAGCTGTCCCTTTCACACGATGTCTGGTCAGGCCATGTGTAGACACCCTCAGAAGTGCATATGTATAGCTCACTGAAGGCCTTCGGAGCCATATAAATTGAGTTGTACTAAAAGTAAGGGGCGCTCGATACATTTTGCATTTTGAGCTTGAGGGAAAAACGATAAATCTCCGATTTTAAGTCTTATTTTATGTAGCCATCACAGACGAGTTATTGAATGAACACTATTATTCTATTGTCAAAGTCAAATAAAACTTGTTATCACTGTCATTATTAAAATATTTTTTTTCATCTGGCAACCTAGTTCTTTTTCTTGTCGACAGGCAAAGCGAATGTGAGTTTCGAAATTTATTGAGAAAATATCCACAAAAATCTATGAAATTGGTGATTTTCTGACGGAAAACGGAATCTCCAAAACAAACCCGTGATACAACCGACATCGTAGTGTAAATATTTTCTGTTCCCGCTGTGAATATATCTTCTAAAACTAACCTACAGTTCTTGTTGTTTTTAAGGTTGCAGTGGTTATTTTGTAAAACATGACGATATTTCTATTATTTCTCGTCAATACATCCATCAATTAGTGCTAAAGTAATGCTGTCGAAGTGCTGATAACGTTTTGAGTTATCAAAGTTGGAAGAGTTGTGATATTGAAGGTTAGTTTTGTGCTCCTCAGATCCATCCAAGATGGGTAAGATTATGAAACCTGGGAAGGTGGTGCTGGTCCTCAGCGGCCGGTACGCTGGTCGCAAGGCCATTGTCGTTAAAAACTACGACGAAGGCACCTCAGACAAGCCGTACGGACACGCTTTCGTCGCCGGCATCGACAGGTATCCCCGCAAAGTACACAAGAGGATGGGCAAGAACAAAATTCACAAGCGCTCCAAAGTCAAGCCCTTTGTTAAGGTTGGTGATTAAACATTTCAAAAATCTAACCTCTTGGTTTGTTTTGTAAATAGTGCAGTGAACATGCGAACTGTGAATCAATACTTGCTTGTACCTGGGAGAAGCTGCTTGTATGAATGTTTGAACATTAGTATTTACACTAAAATTAAAACATCAATATCTTACTGAAAACTAAGTGTTTCGATCACTGAGAATTAATGAACTGGAAGCCGAGGAATATATTAGTATTATCAATATTCTCCAAGGGTTTCATCAAAAAATGACATCAGGCTAATGCTATACCCGAGCCTAATATGGAATTTATTCAAATTATTTATTTGCACCCACAATGTGTGACTTAGATGCTACAACTTATGCTAGGAACATTTGGCCGTCGGGCACTGCTAAATACCTAGTAGGCGTGAAGGAGAGGACAGTCAGTTTATCTTATAAACAAAGTTTAAACTTCAAGATATAATTATTTGTCGTTTATATATTCATCTATAGAAGTTATAAAGTTTTTTGTAATTTTTTTATTGTGACTGGAAGTTCGGTAGTTTTTTTTAAATAAAAGGTGGTATTAGGGGTAAACTCCCAGTTCGGTTTTAGTGCCAGCAATGTTAACTTCATAACCATTTTTGAAGAGGTAGGGCTTTTGTGCCGAAGCCTGGGGTGACACCTTTGCCAGCTATTCAACTGCCAAGCAATAGTGTGCAAACATGACTGTTTTGGATTGAGTGATCATAAAGCTATTTAATATCTCGTATCTCAGGGTGACAAGTGCATTGCCTCACAGATTTTGATCTGTTGAATTTCTATTGCAATTTCTTACAACTGAAGTTGAAAAATAACAGCACAAAATCAAATTTACCAACACAAATGTTTCTTAAGCGTTCAACTTACAAAATCCAAATGGAAAGTTGAAAAAGAAAAGAGCAAGCATGTGTAATATTTTTTTTTCTGTTGTAAAAAGTTACAAAGAATAATCTGGGCTTATGATAACTTACTGATTTTATTTTTACACTTTAAAATACCCTTGTCAGTTACGTAAGCTACTTATATGAGCAAAAATTAACATCACATCTCTGTTGGAAAAGCAGCCTTGGGCTCTAGCCAATGCCTCAATGATATGTCGGATGTGCTAAAGTCAGCCTCCAGTGATTTAGATGGTGTTGACAATGATGATGAGACCCGGTGCCCTTTGTGAAGGCGACCACTAATGCCAGATAACCTTCCTGCAGCGTCCTTGGTGAACCAAGTAAATACAAACCTAACAGGTCATCTATTTCTTTCCAGGTAGTGAATTACAACCACCTCATGCCAACCCGTTATTCAGTAGACCTCAGCTTTGAAAAGTTCAGTGCTAAGGACCTGAAAGACCCGGCCAAGCGCAAGAAGCTCCGTTTCAACACGAGGGTGCGATTCGAGGAGAGATACAAGAGTGGGAAGAACAAGTGGTTCTTCCAGAAGCTTAGGTTCTAAGATGTAATTTTAAAAAATAAACATTACGAGAGTAATGCATGTGTTTGTTTTATTTAAACTTCCATTTCTTGCAGGCTTCAGTTTTATTGATGGTATTTTTTATATATTTTACCACAATAATTTAATTTTTATTAATTCGTGTGGTAATCCTAACTAGCTCGAGTGAGGCTGCCAAAACGAAGATGGTAGCTAGACAATCAAATATTGTACTAAACTATTTTAGCGCACTTTTTATGCCGATGCCGATGCAGATTTCATTATAGCTATCTCTTTTACTCGCAAACTTTTCGCATCTCCTTTCGCACTTTTTGGCGGCTGTAAACTGCAGAGCCGAATTCAGAGCGCCATTTTGAAAGTAAAAAAATAAATATAAAAAAGTTTAGTAGAATATTAGTCAAATACTAGAGAAAAAATGTCCATCACGGCAGAACTTTCAAGTTCAAAATAACATGAAAACAACCTTATACAATTTCCAAAAATTGGTAATGAATTTGTCTCATCCTAGTTCCGGAATTATAGCTAAACCAAATATTTTTCCGGGATAAAATGTGGCCCATGTGTTATGGGTATAAGCTGCCTCCACACCAAATTAAAATCCGAGAAAAAAAAATGATTTGATTTTGATATTTTGCCTATATTGGTTAATCAAGAATCATACGATTCTGGCGTGAAGGACATTGCACCTTAGGGCTAGGGGTTTTTCTATGAATAAAGGGGATAATGTTATAAATAAAACTAATGTTTTGCTACAATAATCAATTTATATTTTAATAAATTATTTCTTAAGCAGTCTATACATTCATAAAGATATATTTGTAGTTAAGAACGATTAATAGTAACAATGTTTAAAATAAAAATAATGAGTAATGCCACAGTACATATAAAAATATGAATACTGCTTACTGCCAACTAAAATTATATTGTGGCACCTTTACATTGTGGGTTGTTGCCAGGCTGTGGTTAACTAAGCTTAGAATGCATGAACAAAAAAATTCATTAAAAATATTGTATTTTGTTAGTTTTAAAAGAGTTTGCAGAATATCAAAATAATATATATTTTTTTCGCAATAATTGATATCCAAAACGAGAAAAATCTTCATCTCTCTTTCCTTAAATCCCAAAAGTATCTAATGATAAACATAAGATACTTTTTGAATATTATTATTTTTAAGCTTGATATGAAAACTGAAAAGGGTTCAATTTCTTTATTGTACAATTGTGTCTAACTTATGTGATGTTCCATAATTTTTGAACCGCTCGTATGATATTTCGAAAATATCATGCGAAATGAAAGACAAGCAAATTCGGATGGTTCAAACCACTCGTTAATTTAGCGAGTGATATGATTAAAAAATGCGACTTTTGTACGGGATTTCTTTGGAAAGTCTGCAATTTTGGCCATTTCGAATGAAATTTTCGTGCGATATCTCATACGAGAGATTTAAACATGGAGCTCCTGCACTTTTCACGTTTGATTTTCACGTGGCGGATTTATACATTTTTTTCAGTGAACGCAAAGAATTCTTTCTGAGATTTTTAATATAGCTAACGCAAAACTCCAAATCTGTAGCAGTACGCTACAGCCACAACTTCTAGTAAATCCACCGCAGTAAAATATATCTTTTAACCACAGATCACACTAGGTACCGCAATTACGACAATCGAACCGCACTAAACATCGGTCTAAATAAATACGCCTGTAAAAATAACTCTCATTGGTTAATTGCTTGGCGCGAGTAGGCTAATGAGAACACCTGCCCGCAGTCCCTGCAATCCACGTATTATTTTTTTTACGCTTTTAAGTCTGCGTTTGACCACCAACTCGCCTGTTGGTAAGCGACGATGTGGCCGAAGATGAAGCACGCAGACTTAGAAGACACCTATTCACACCTTGAAAAGCTCTAGATTGTAACTCTCAGGGAACAAGGAAGCCTGCAGTTTATTCCACTCCTTGGCCGTACGGATTAACAACGTTGTTTCAAACCGTTTTGTACTTATCCAAGGGGAATCAACAAAAGCTTTCCTCAAACTTTGGTGAATAAATAAATAAATATTGGTGGACATTTTTCACACACAGCGCCATCTAGCCCCAAACTAAGCAAGCTTGTACTATGGGAACCAGATAAGGGTGTCTACACATGGCCTGACCTGACATCGTGTGAAAGGGACAGCTAGATTTGAATTTCACGGGAGCAAAAGAAACAAACTATTAAGGTTTTAGCTTCTCCCTTTCGCTCCCCAGAAACTTATATATAGCCATCTCTTTCAAATGCTGTCAGGTCAGGCCATGTAGCGAGGCCTTAACTATTAGTTGAATACATAAATACTTTATTATTTTTATCTTTGTCTGGGTGTTTCTATGTATGTATACATAGAAACACCCAGACAAAGAAAAAGCATCTATATTCATCACACAAAATGTTTGTCCTGGGTGGGAATCGAATCCATAACCCAATGAGCCACAAGGCTAGTCAAACAATAAATCGAATATATCGGAAGAACGACCTCGTATTGCGATATCCAGGGTCATCTATGCCTTTATCCATTAAAAATATAACTCCAATCACAAACTCAAAAGTAACATGCAAACATGAATCCATATCACAAGATAGCAGAAAAAAACATTACCTACGGATATCACGCGGTTAATTTTCCGATCCGTTCGTCTAATTTCTTCATTTCCTTTTGTATGCCGTCCACGTTCAGCGCGAACACCTCCTGGACTCCCTGGAGCAGTTCCTTGTTGTTCTGAACTCCGCTGGCGATGGTGCTTTGCAGCGTTTCTAGCTCCGTCAGAGATTTGCCGAAGTTGCTCGCTGGAAATTTAAAAAAAATTAAGCGTTTCTTTTTCGTTTACTAACCCACATAAAGGGCCAAATTTTTAGGCGCAGCTATCGCGCTTACGCTTTTTTTTTTGTTTATACAATTATATTTCAAATGTACATATATTTGAAAATGTATAAGTTAATGTAAAGTAATTGTTTTAAGTTTTTTTTTTTAATAATGACTATAAATTTAGAAACGAAAATTTCTCCTGTATATTTAAGATTAACCTCTCAAATTGCCGAAGCAAAATTTTCAAATGTAGACAATAATTTGATAACTCAAAAATATATCAAATGCGCAAGTAAGATAACTGCTCCCTTTATTCTCGGTCTCATTTTTATCTATTTTCTAATTTGACGAAGGTGAAGGAAAAAGCAATTTCTTCGAGTATTTTTTTTTTCATCTCCTTCGCCAAATTTTATCATGACAATTGCGTTACAACATCGGCAATAGTATTCTATAAATAGTATATTATCAAAAAATAAAAAAATTGTCTCTGTAATCCTAACTAATATTATAAATGTGAAAGTAACTGTCTCTCTGTCTGGAGGTTTGTCGTGTCATCACGGCCAAGCTGCTGAACGGATCAACCTGAATTTTTGCACATAGTCTAAGGATCGGGGACGCATAGAGCCAACTTTTTTTGCAGGGTCCCGCGAACGATGTCGCGGGTAACAGCTAGTTTTTCTATAAAAAATGTAAAAATAATGCGAACGAGATAGCGAGAATCAGAGGAGCCGGGTCTTAGAAGCTCATGTTTTCAACGAAATAGCTGGACATATAGATAATAAACATTTAATCACACTAATATTATAAATGCGAAAGTTTGTGTGTGTGTTTGTTTCCGTTCAACTCTGTAACGGCTGAACGGATTTGAATGAAATCTGGTATGGAGATAGCTTACAATCTTGATTAACACATAGGCTACTTTTTATCCCGGAAAAATATCCGGTTTCTGTAGAATAGCCGGGTGAAACCGCGGGGCGCGGCTAGTTATTTATATATCATGAGGTAGTAGGGTCTAATATATTTCGACAATGAACAGCAATTACCTTGATTATGGAGTGCTTCGAGCGCTTCCATACGCTCGAGGATCTCCGAATGTGATATGCCGTCTATTTGCTTCAGCATCTTGTACAACTCGTTCACCTTTAATTAACGAGCATATTCCTGAGTAAGTCCTAATATTGCGCCCAGAACCGCCGGAGGACGGCGACAGCGTCCTCTTAGTAAAAGGAGCGTGTCCGACAAGCGTGGGGATTATGACAGCGCACCCGTAATGGGAAGGCCTTTGTTCAGCAGTGGACTCCTGGCTGACGATGATGATTATTATTAAAAGAAAAACAAAAGACCGACTGCAAAATGCAACCACTCTCCTGGGCAGTCAGGTAAAAAAATATATTTTTTTTTGCCTTTTATTTTATTTGTGCCCGATAGTGTCATTTATTTTACAATAACATATTCAGATTAGACTTGACTGTGACACTAGGGATAATACAAGGATTCTAAGCACAGTGCGCCTAGACCGATTTTGATGCGAGTGGTTCAGCAGATATGGTGGAATTAGGAAACCACACATACATGAACCCTAAAAACATAACAGACTTTTTTTGGGCATTTGAGTAAGAACCACAGAATTTTAGCAGCTCAATACAACTTTTTAGAAATAATGATAGGTTAAAACCTTAAGGGTTTGGAGGAAAATAAATGTCTTTAATATATTTAAACAAGTAAACATTGCTCCCTAAGTTTGAATGAGTACACGGTATTTAGATCGAGTTCCGCAGTTAGTTGGGTTCCGCAGGAACCTTTAGCGCAGTAGTGATTTAAACTTAACGTTATCATCAGTCGTATTACCTTGACGTCACTATTAGTCGTGTTACCTTAGCGTCATCATCAATCATGATACCTTAGCGTCATCATCAGTCATGTTACCTTATCGTCATTATTAGTCCTGTTACCATAGCGTCATTATTAGTCGTGTCACCTAAGCGTCATCATCTGTCATGTTACCTTAGCGTCATAATTAGTCGTGTCACCTAAGCGTCATCATCTGTCATGTTACCTTAGCGTAATAATTAGTCGTGTTACCTTAGCGTCAAGCTCGGGGTCCGCCGGCTTGGCGGCTTGCTTCAGCGCCTCCACGTTGGAGAGGAGCGAGGTGACGCGCGCCTCCGCGGCCGCCAGCTCGCCGCTCCGCAGTAAGGAGGCCTGCGCCGCCAACGTGGCCGCCGCGCCGCATAGCGTCGCCTGTAGGCACATACAAAAACATATTATAGTAAAAGTTCTGGATAAATGTTATCGAGGAACAGAGAGAAAATTGACGCGCCAAATAGAGGCTTACTAGCTGATGTCCGCGACTTTCTAGACGGTGCTGCTCGCCCCTCGGCGTCGTCGTTTAAGGGCTCGGGCTCTAGAGCTTCGGTCCATACAAACTTTTATCCCTCAATTATCTCCCTTAGGGACTAAATTTTCAAAAATCCCTTCTACATATATACCTAAGCAAACAGGGTTGTAAGGAAAGTTGTCTTTCTACGTCTGTGTTGTATTTCTATGGACAGCTCTTTTTTGGTAGATTTCAGGGTTTGTTCCATACTAAAAATGTTCAAAATGATTAGTACTATGAGCCCTTTTCGGCTTAGTCTCTTTCCTTATAATGAGTAAGGAACCCCTGTGCAAAATTTCATGCTTTTAGATTAGATTTTATTAAGTAGATATTTACCTGTCCCGTAGCTGATTGCAATCTACGGAATGATTCTTCATCTCTCACACCGGCTGCCTGTTCTAATTTATGTAACCTACAAAAAAAAAACCGTTTATGTGACAGATAAATGACATAGATGTAACTTTTAAACTTCCCGATTTGATCACATAATTTAATGCTTGTTAACGGCCTAATTTGATAATAATGTGATTTTTTCAATTTAGTGCCCCTCATTAGTTATAGATTCAAATCTTATTTTCGGATATATGTTTTTATGGTTCTGTCATCTAGTATTGCACGGCGGGAAAGCATGGTTACATGACATTTTCTATTTAAAAAAAACAATGAAAAGTACCTCGTGAGTAAAAAGTAAGTACGCTTGGAACCCCTAGTGTATATTCAAGTGATTATTACACTAATAGTGAGGTAATAAAAATATCTAAGTTTGCATCGCACAGAATTTCGATTGATTTCCTGGTTTCGATGTAATTGGCAATTATCTGGTTTTTTGACTAACGCGCGCTAAAGCCATCTCTTTTCATGCGTTCTTATTGTTAACCTAGAGTCCTACACCATTTGAGGAGTGTTGGGTCAAATTTCACATGTCTATCATAAGCGGTTTGGTCTGTGCGTTGATTCCTAGAAAAGGGCTTGTTATTTTATATATATATATATACCTATGTTCGAGCTGCGCTATCCTGGTGGTCTGCGCGAGGTGCACCTCGGGCTTCAGCTTGAGGTGCGTCGTCACTATCGCGCCTTGTTTCAGTTTGCTGTTTGCTGACAAATGCTCCCTGCAAGCAGTGGAATAACCCTCAAGTTTATAATAAATAAATAAATGATTATAAGAAAAACTAAATACCTGATTGCAAAATGTAGCCTATGTCACTATGAACATAAAAAGCTTTGAGTTTTTAAACGATGAGGTAAGTTCAAAGATTGCGGTAGAAGTTTTGCCGCCCCTGAAATTTTGCCGCCCTACGACCGGGCCGACTTGTCCTATTGGGGAATCCTGCTAAATAGCAAGAAACAATATACATACTTCAGTTTCTCTGCCTTAGGATCGATAATTTCTCCCTCTTCCAACTTCAGCTCTTCCAGGAGTTTCTTTGTGGAGTTGATCTGAGCTGCCAGTTTCGAATATTCTTCCTGTAAAGTATTACGAAATATTTTAATTTACTTTGCAGCTTTTCTTTCAAAACATCTTATGTCATGTTTATGAAATATGTGAAGACTGCTTTTACACAATTTTGGCTTTGATGTACTATTGACTTAGTTTTGTATTATTTTATTCTGTGAATTTACTGCTGTCAATGTCTAAGATATATCTATAGTATATCTGACTAGCGACCCACTCGGGTTCGCACTGCTGTGATTTAGAAAACATATATTTAATGATAATGATGATATATATAAAACTTCTGGGAATAATTATCTAACTGATGGAGAATACCGCATCAAAATCCATTCTGTGGTTTAGGAGGAGTTAGCAGAAAACGACTTTATGTTATACTATGTAAAGATAGAGATAAGAAGAAGAAAATCCTTCCATACCTTTTCACTTTCTGTTGCTGTGTTCTGCTGCTCGGCAACTTGCTCCAGCAGTTCTGAGAACTCACAGCGTAGGCGGTTGTAGCGCTCCATCACCGACTCCGGTTCACCGTTTGCTGCCAGCTCCCATTCTCCAGCCCTAGGAATTAATTTTTGTTTTGATAAAACTATCACAGTTTCATATTGACAGCCATTCTGTTATGTCACTTTCTAATAAAAAAAGATATAAATTTGCTGTCTCTTTCTTCAATATGTAAGAAAAGGATGACTACAAAATTTAGTTATGTTTAAAAAATGGTGCATCAGAATAACACCCCTCCGAATTTGATAGTTTGTGTATTTACATGGCCGTTTAAGTATTCAACAGGCATTTTTAGGATTTTTTTGTCATTTATAAGATGAAGAACACCATTTTCTGACAAGCAATTGTTTTTGCTCTAAGTATGTTTAGGCCGGGTTGCACCACAATCCCAGTTTAAGTTACTGTTATAGTTAAATTAACTATAAAATTCAACCTTAACCAAGTTTAGCCGGAATTTTGACCATAGTTAAAATAGTGCAACACATTTTTCTGCTTAACGGGAGTTTTAACTGCAGGTTATGACTGTAGTCTAAAGTTAATCTATGGATTAAAACACACCTGTATCCAATTCTAGTCTTACGACTCAACCTATCAGAGAAGTCAACTGTCCCAGTCAAGAACTTCCCTTTGAACTTGTTAAATGAGTCTTTAACGGACAAGTGGAGATTCTCCACACACTCATTCTCCTCCTCTTCAAATGGCTCCTGCTGATCTTCCTCCGGCAGGTCACCAGTCTCATATACATCTGGTTGGTCGTATGCCTTGAAAATGAAACAGTTTCATAAGTTTTTTTAAGCTTTTTTGGCTATTTCCACATGGCAATTATATTTGCCCCTGCATACTAAATTTTTTTATAGATGAAGGATTGATATACTTTATTGTAATAACTAGGTACAAATACACAAAACAGCCCAAGCATGACATCATTGCACCATCAATAGGAATTAGGTATAAAAATGTCCTGCTTACTGATCCCTTCCTAACAAGGGCCTTATTTTCTTAAGTCTGGTGTCTTAAGTCTTAATTTGGCCTGTTTACGAGTTAAATTGAAACTTATATTTCTGGGCTCCAATGGAACAGTGATAAAAGCAAGAGACTCGTACGAGCTTATTTGGAGCATAGTTTGGTCTGATATTTAGCCAGTTTTGGAGCAAAAACGTCAATAAACAGATGAGAATGAAGGCAAAAATCAATAATGAAACTGTGAATATTAGCAGTAATAGCGATTCATACTTACAATCCCGGGTAGATTTTCATATTTAGGGTCGGCCATCGTAACTGCTTTTCAATAACTTCTTAAACTTGTTGATTTTTTATTAATTTTCCAAGTTTTTCGTATTTGGTTAAAATGACGTCACGTCATTCAAAAACGGGATGTTTAGCTGTACTGTCATTTTGACATAAGGATTAGTGTTTTTGTCAAGGATCTTATGATGCTTCGTCTAAGGTTTTTGTTATTATAATCTTATTTATGTTTTGGCTCCACACATATTGTATTTAGCCAGTGACAAGCGTAGTTATAGTATTTCTCCTAACTCAACATTTTGAGTCACTGTCTAGTCCGAGTCATCAAAGTAGTGAAAATTTTACTGAAAACTTCTACGGGGTTTTGGAAACATAATGAAAAGTCACGCTTCACGACATTACACTATTCACCAACACTCATGCACGACCATAAGCACTTAATGCATTTGAATCCGCCGTTTTCACACAATAACACTCGAGATCACACTATATACCGCTTTATGAGATTCGTTGTTCCTGCAAAAAGTCACCAAAGTTTGAGGAACTCGCTGGTCGCGGAGAGTATCACCAGGCGTTCTCATTGGCTATCTCAAGGTTACGTCTAACAATCAGAGTAATTTCTTATAAGTGTATTTAGACTGATGTGTGGTGCGCTTCGAGCGTCCTGAATGCAGAATCTAGGGTGTGATCTGTGCCAACTTTCTCGGAAAGCATCAAGATCGTGAATTAGAAAACTATAATTTTGCCAAATCGAAGAGTCATCCTCATTAGCAGCGCTAATGAGAACTCACACACCAAAGCTCGCCCGCGCCGCCGCGCGCCCTCGTCGTCTTGTGGTTTCGGACCGCGTCCAAACTGAACTTGTACACGTCATGTTTATATGTCAAAGTCAAATCACAACACAAACGCTAACGTCATTTCAATATCACCTTTGCCTTTCCTCTTTTGTATTTTTGAGTCATCGTCACCGATATTTTCGACTTGCCTGTGTTTTCATCATAAATTCATCAGATTTCGTAAAGTTAGCAGAGCTGGCACACGTTAAATACGATTTAAAACCAAACAAAGTGAAAAACACGCCACAATGAGTCTCCAGTGGACCATCATCGCTTCGTTTCTGTACGCCGAAATAGCGGTCGTACTGCTACTCACCTTGCCGATCGCGAGCCCGAGTAAATGGCAGAAATTCTTCAAGTCGAAGTTCCTCGCTTACGTAAGCGGACAAGCTTCAATATACTTCTTGGTGCTGATCGGTGTGCTAATACTATGTCTCCTCGACGCGATAAGGGAAATGCAAAAATACTCGAGTTTGGAATCTGTCGACCACCAGCACTTGGATGCCGAGATGCAGGGTAACATGAGGCTGTTTCGCGCGCAGAGAAACTTTTACATATCCGGCTTTGCGCTCTTTTTGCTGATTGTCATCCGGCGACTAGTGCAGATGATTTCCGAGTTGGCGACGCTATTGGCTCAGTGTGAGGCAAACTTCCGTCAAGCACAGAGCGCTACCACTACGGCGAGAACCCTCCTCGACCAGCAAGGAGCTGGCGACGAGAAAACTAAGAAAGAGGTTGTTGAACTGCAGTCTAAAATTGATCTTCTCGAAAAGGAATTGAATCGGGAGAAGAAAGACAAAGAGGCTGTCAAATCTCAGGCAGAGAGCCTTAACAAGGAGTATGACAGACTTGCAGAAGAGCACAGCAAGCTGCAGAAGAAGATAACTATTGCAAGTGGAGGTGATGGCAAGAAAGATGAGTAATTAAACTTCATATTTAGAATCCCTACATCAAGATAAGAGTTAATATCTCTGTAATATTCACATGCTTGATATTGTAACAACTTGCATTGTGTAACATCATTAATATTAAGTCTGAGCAAATAATATTTATGAGCAAACAATGTTTTGCATAGTTTTTTAATAATCATATAATTATTTGTAATAGAGCTTTTGTTGATAAACCTACAAAACATTTTGATACATACACCTTAATAATCTCAGCAAACAAATTCTCTTGAAATAAATTTGTCTAATATTGCTTATAACTAAAAAATAAAATTTTGTAAAAAAATCTATTATACCACTTTATATAAACTTGAACAACTGGACAAATTTGCTTATTCTAAATTAAATAGTGATAAAACAGATAACATTAAGCCAGAATGTTATATTTAAACTTGCATTCTTAGGTGTTATCACTTCTTTGTATTGTGTATTCACTTCATAATCAGAAAGTGATTATGATTAAATGGTGTTATTACCAGCCAGAGATCATTCTAAAACATTGCCTTTTAGAAATATCACTGTTTAAAAATAATTGTAAGCTGATTATGACTAAATACTGTTGCTACTAAAATGAGGTAAAACTTGCATTTTAGTGATAACACCTTTTTATTATAATCGCAAAGTGATGTTACTAAAAAGAGCCACAAGATCATACTAATACTTGTAAGTTTTAGTAATAATGATATAATTTATTATTATTAAAAAATGATTCATTGAAATATGCCAGATGATTAATATTGCATTTTGAATAATGTCACTATTTAATCACAATCACTTTGCTATTTTAATAATACTGTTTTCTCTTTGACAAAAGTCTGAATTGTTTATTTATTTTTTGGGATGCTTTTATAGATGTTAGTATGGTTTGTGTACTTTAAGTTTTTTGCATTTTGTGGAATGAACATGGGTAAGTAGTTATATTTTTTGAGTAGAGTAAAACTTATGTTGTTGATTGCATGGAATCTTATTCTAAAAATCTAGATATCAATATGAATCCTTCAATTGATGCCTTGTTCACTTTTAAAGGATTACATTATAAAATAATTGACAAAACTACTCTGTCCTCTGGAAAAAAAAGGTTTTTTTAATTTCAGTCCAAAAGAACCTTCAAAATGACGACACTGTGTCCTTCGAATTTTACTTAGGTACTTTTCGAACTAATAAATACTGAGTCAAAACATGTGCCAGTTAGAAATACTCTCTTAAACATATGCACTCGATTAGCTAGTCTATGTATAACCAGGGGCGTAGCTACCGCCGTATCTGCCGTATTAATGATACGGGGCCCCCGCGCTACAGGGCCCCAAACGTTGTGTCTTTGAAAACAGTGACCCTTCATTTGGGCCCCAAAACTTTTTGATATGGGCTTTCTATGGCAAGCTACGCCACTGGCTATAACATAGTCTGTTTTCTTTTGAAGTCTGCATGTGGAAGCGACACAAAAGACGGAACAGATTTTAGCTTCTGTGTCTTATTGTTAGCGTTCGTACATAGGAGAGATATTATACTTACTTATTGTACATCGTCATGTATGTATAACAATTTTTTTATCGAAGTACAGTTTTTACTTCTACCTTCATCTGTGACTAGAAATAAGACTTTAGCGCACTTAAAATGGTCCCCATTATCATTATAGCTATCTTTTTTACTATCCAACTTTTCGCATCTTTCGCACTCCTTGGCGGCTGTAAACAGACTGCAGCGGAGCCGAATTCAGAACGCCATTTTGAAGGTAACCTATCTTTAGTAAAATAAAAAAAAGTTAGTAAAATATCATTGCTTATACCTTGATTTGTAACAAAAAGTTTTATATTATTTTAGTAAACAATACGGAGGGTATTTGTAAAATGTTTGCGGTTTTGTTATTGTTTGGACTTTGCGGCTAAGTATTTAGAGGGATTGTTAACGTTTTCCTTTCGTCCTAACTAAATGTAAACACCGTATTTTTTATGTAATAAATGTGTATTTTTATTAAAACTTCTTTTCTAATTCCTAATTACGAAAGACGATTTTGGTTTAAACAAATTTAATTTTCCTGTAATTTAACAACGTAATATTTGTTTTCACTCTCGCTCGGAAATAGTTAAGGCTTATGGTCCTCGACCAAAGTAATATTAATGGACGGTCCTAACCACACAACTTCCTTAAAAATAACAATTTAAACAATCAAAACTAGGCTTCAATACGTAATTAAAAGTATGTAGTATGTGAAAATAATTTATTGCATATTTTACGAATTACGTTTCGCACTTTTTACGGACTGAGAGCGACTGAATTAAGGTGAGCGTCGCCGCTCACTTTAAATCTTCAAAATTCGTTTACTTGGGCCCGTCCATTCATTTTACTTTGGTCGAAGCTTCTGGTGTTGAAAGCCAGGGAGCAAAACTATTTTGCTCTGATAAAGAGCGCTGCGATTTTAAGGCATTTCCACATGAAACTCTGTCTATGCACTCTATAGCCATCTCCTTTTTTTTTTTGTTTTGTGCTAGTGTAGACTAGCACACAACAAAAAAAAATAGTAATGCAAGTAGTTGCACACTTGCATTATTTTCTCGCCATTAGTGTGAAAAGTTGTACGTGTCACGTGTCACGAGAGAATACACATTTTTGTGTCTTGTACAACACGACACTCATGATTCTGACTTAGATTCAACTAGCTGCGCTCCGCGGTTTCACCCGCTATTCTACAAAAACCGAATATTTTTCCAGGATAAAAAGTAGCCTGTGTTAATCCAGGAGATAAGCTACCTCGATACATTCAAATCCGTTCAGACGTTAAAGAGTTGAACGGGAACAAACAAACTTACATTATCTACATAAACACTTACACACAAACTTTCGCTTTCGCATATTAGTGTGATTTCTTGAAAAATAATGACGAAACCAAGATACCTTAGTTAGTTTTGGTATTATTTTATTGTTATAAGTAAATCAACATTTTCCAAAAGGGGTACGAGTACAATCCATATTATGATAAAAATGTATTGAAAAAAAAAGGGAATAGTAACGTTTTTTTTCAGTGTTGTTATGTTAGTGTGTTACACACATTTATAATATTAGTGTGATTATAGAATCCTTCGTTTGCTCGGGATTCAAACTCCAACACTTCATAATGGACTTTAAAAAAAACGATCTTTACTCTCTTGTGAACAAATAACGTAACTGTCCCCTCTTGTAGTCATATTACCGCATAAAAGTCTTACCTAACTATGAAGTTATTCAAAGACAAAACAAATATTTGTTTACCATAAATGTGACCCTGTTGTTTACCGAGCAGGAAACCGAGGTCACGCGTGTTGTCTCGTTATTGGTTATTAAAAAGACGGGTAGGCATATTTGCGATCGTAAAAGTTAATCAACCTATAAATTACACGTTCTACCTCGGTAACTATACCAGAGATTTTTATTTGAACTGACCGATTACCGCGACTTAGTTCGGCCTTCGATCTCGCTAAAAACCTTGTCCTGACACTTACGGACACAAGAAAAAAAAAAAAAACAAATCGGTGCAGCCGTTTTCAAGTGATGCTCCGTCATACAAGATAAGTTGTAGTTGGTTGTAGTGAGGCATGACGTCTAAAAGCTATACATAAATCACTAGCTTCGCCCCGCGGTTTCACCCGCTATTCTAAAGAAACGGAATATTTTACCGGGATAAAAAGTAGCCTGTGTGTTAATCCTTCCCTAATGTTTAGCGATTTGTTTTCACCAACTCTGCTTAGAAATACTGGTAGTGAACCGAAAGTGTTTCTCGCAAATATCCCAAAAACGGCTGGACACACAAGTTTGAAATTACCATACACATTTACACGACGTCATACACTAAAAATCTACTCCACTCAAACCTTGAAATACGTCAATTTTTCGCTAGGAGTACTGCACACGTCAACGCTGAACAAGTGAAATATTGAATTCCGCTTGTTATCGTACGTACCTGTACTGGTGGAACTCAGCAGGCCTAGTACGGGCGCCGGGATAAAGTTATGTCCATCCGTTTTGTCTTCGCGTCAACGTGACAAAGCTAGAATATGGACATCCGTCTTGTTCTCGCGGACAAAATTTTATCCCGGCGGCCGTGCAAGGCCTGCTGGGGTACCTATCTATCTCTAATTATGACGCGTGGCCGTGTACTTTGACCAGAAGCTCGGTGATTGCATCATTACCGTCTGATATTGAATAGCAAGCAGGCAGTCGACTGTGGCGTCTACAGATTGTCCCACGTATGATGATGAGTCATTCTCGAAGAACATTCGACTGGTGGTTATTTATAGCCACAGATGAATAGAGTGTTTATAGCGCTCCACTCATGTGCTCATTGTTTACTTTGACTTATTATAATTACTAGCTGAGCTCCGCGGTTTCACCCGCTATTCTACAGAAACTGAATATTTTTCCGGGATGAGATGTAGCATATGTGTTATATAAGCTACCTATATACCAAATTTCATTAAAATCTGTTCAGCTGTTACAGAGTTGTACGGGAACAAACACACTTACATACTTACCTATTTACACACAAACTTTGGAATTTATAATATTGGTGTGATTTCTTGGAAAATAATGACGAAACAAAGATACCTTAGTTAGTTTTGGTATTATTTTATTGTTATAAGTAAATCAACATTCTTCATAGGGGTACGAGTACAACCCATATTATGTTAAAAATTTATTGAAAAAAGAAGGAGAATTCTGTGGAAAAAAGGGAATCGTAACGTAACAAACATTAAAAATACATTTATAAATATAAAAATTATACTCAATTAATCTTATTTATGACAACTTATGAACAAACGCCTCAAATTAGGTAACTAAGTACTTTTTTTTTAATGGTTTCCACCTAAAACTACATTAAGTTTGTAGCGGTACCCATACTGAGCAACTAGAGTGGCTATTAATGGATAAACGTTTAAAATGTGGTCCGAGGCGAAGCAGGGGCACACATAGCGTGAGTCCATCAATGGCTTAGCCAGCAACACTTGTCTCAGGACACAAAGATATTTTCCGAAATAGTTACTTGGGCAGTTAAGTAATGAGCCAATATTAATGTGGAAACACAGATTACACCTTATAGACTCCGCAAAATAAACAGTCGAAATAAAAAATCAGTCTAATTAGTTCATTGCTGCGTGCGAGTACGCGGAACCTTGAGATATCCAATGGGCATGCTTTACCTCGGTCATCGTAATTCGCGCTTTCCTCCAATTTTCGTGCGTTGTTTTCGTAACGGCATTGTTTTCGAAACAAAGATTTCGGAATGCGCCTTATAGGAGTTTATCTGTAGATTGATTTAAAGGCTGTGCTTGCACTGCCGTAGCCGGCAATAATGAAATCATGGAACGGTTGCCGGAGGTACGGCCACTGTGATTAGACTCAAACTGTTACTGGAAGGGTTTTTGGGCTGTTATAAAAATATAAAAAAACAAGACGTACTGGTATCCGACTCGGTTCTGTCATCGTAAAGGCTTATTACATTTTTATTTTAAAAAAACAACCTAATGTTATCCGACTCTGTTCTGTCATCGAAAAGGATTCACACATGTATGATATAACCAAGGATTCTCTACTATATAACCGAGTAGGATAACAGTAGGTCTCGTTTTTTTTTCTTAATTATATCAAAGTTATCCGACACGGGAATTAATTTTTGTCGTTTCGCCCGTATGTCTCCGGCAACCGTTCTAGTTGCCGGATCCGGCTGCGGAGCAACTTTCTTGATTTAAAGTTCGTCCTTGATGAAGGCGTGGTAGCGCTCGTTCTCAAAGAAACCGAGCCCGTCCCAGAAGTGTCGTTGGCCGAAGTCTGCCGTCGACTTCATTTCGGACTTGGTCGGGGATGAGATCTCGAGGTAGTGGAGTTCAGACGAGGCGGCCTTCACTGGGGCCCACTCCGGGCCACCGTTGTTTATGTTCGGCACTCTGGTTTTAAAATAGATACATTTTAATAACAAGTGGTATGATTAAAAAAAACAATATAACACGTCTGTAAGTTATAGCCTATTTCGTTCCGGACATATGAGGAATCTAACGACACCTCTTCCGCCAAAATTGGTCAAGCTGTTTAAGCTACAGGAGGTAATATAGAAACACACAGCCATACATACATACACCCCGAAAACATAACCCCCCTTTTTACCCTTCTTGGGCAGTCGGGTAAAAATATATACACACCAACAAAAGAAAAATAATTAAAAATAGAAATGGCATAAAATATTGCCCAGGAGCGCTAGTCTCGACTTTTCGCTACAGCACTTTGCGACCGAATTCGGTCGCTATGACGCAAAAATTCGACAACGAACACGAATTGTTAACGAAAAAACGCAAACAAATCGTTGAATTTTGCGTCATAGCGACCGAATTCAGTCGCAAAGTGCATAGCGAAAAGTCGAGACTAGCGGCCCAGCAGTGGGATCAAACAGGTAAAAAAAATGTACCCAGTAGTGGCGAAGGAGTAAATCATGTCGATGAGTCGTTCGGTGATGGCATTATCCTCTGGAGTGTCCACCTCCAGCCCGGGGAACTTGAACACCCTCATGACGTCATCTGCGTGGCTGACACCTGGACAAAATAATAGTTAAATATGCAGTGGATTCATAGCTCTCCAATCGGATATGGTATGGACACAGATCACACCCTAGATTCTGCATTCATAACGCTTGAAGGGCACCACACACCAGTCTAAATACACTGATAAAAAATTACCCTGGTTGGTTGATTGTTACGCACGAGTAGGCGTAACCTTGAGATAGCCAATGAGAACGCTTGGTCGCACTCCCCGCGACCCGCGCCTTCCTCAAGCTTTGGTGACTTTTTGTAGGAACAACGAATCTCGTAATGCGGTATCTAGTGTGATCTGTGGGTATGGAACACACACAAACTCAACCGATCATGGTTTCATGCAGAGGAAGACAATAGCGACTCCTCTGTTCTGAAACAGACTGTGACTCAGCAGACTAGACTCTGGCAGAGGTGACAAAACGAGCACGCATACTAGCCCAGTCAAGTTACGGAACTTAGTATGGAAGACCCGGACATAATTCATAACATAAATATAAAATTGTGTTAGATATCATTTGCTAATATAGAATCAATATTAAACAAAATTAAAAAGTCTGGAGGTAAAGAACATAGATAAAAGCTTTTTTTATGATTGAGCTTTAATACATTATTGTCGCCGACGACTCAGTGCCGTGCTTACGATCGTCACCTAGACTCTAACGAAGCGCTAGTAGAGACGATATTGCAAAATGTAAAATTTTAGTCTGTTCCGGATACGTATTATGTTTAATTATTGTATATTAATATCTGAGATTGGTTCTACAATTATTTGTAGAAAAAAACAACTGTTATTAATTACTTCCGGGTCATGCGCTAAATTGACTGGGCTATACTCCAATATGGCCAACAGAACTCGCGAAGGATATTCTGCGCGATCTCCAATCCGCCTGTCAAGCGTGAGGATTATGGCAGCACCATATGCTTCCCAATATGGCTTCGTCCTGCAGTGGACGTCTAAAAGCAGCGGGCTTATCCCGTAACTCTGAAAGCGATAGTGATAGTGCGACTAAGTTGGTACGAGCGGGATGGCATGCTCTCGCAATCAGAATCACGAACGTTTCAAAGTTAGAGGCTAAGCCCGCTGGTAGGAAGATTATTTATAACCAAATAGGTAGGTACTTAACTTAATTATTGTTGCAAATTTTAATCTGAATCCGTGGTTTTGATGACTTGTTTCGATAAGAAGCCGGCCTTCTGTAATTATCTATTTTGTGCCGTGATACTAATAATTGACCAATGGGACAGAGGCAATAAAGCCGATAATGATTTTGACATTTAATGATTGTATAAACTTAGTTTTAAAACCTGACTTTTTTTATTTTTTTTTTCTTTTGCTATTTTAATTTTATTTTTTATTATGAATTTATCATTATTATTTTGCTTTTCATTGTGAGATAAATGTAATTGATTATGTCGTTTTTGTCTCAATAAATAAATTTAATTTAATTTAAATTAATAAATTCATCTGTTATCCTTCCTAAATAATTGATTAGTTACTTACAATTCATCCCTATCTTAATTCTGTGATAAGTCGAGATGAAGTCGGGATTACGAATGAAGCCTACCTAGAGCCTACCCTAATTAAGTTGCTGAATGGATCGGAAGTTACCGCTCAAGATTTAAGCCCGATAATGAGGAAATCTTACTTAAGTTAATACTTAGATGAAAGCTGCTTTCGTCAAATCGTATCTTTAGGCCCGATTTGGGTTTGGCAAGTTTAAATCGCAAATGGCTATAGGACAATACGCCAGTTCATTTTGATTATGGAATCTCACAAAATTTGCCTACTTACTTCAATACATAGAGAAAACTATTTTACCTTTAAAAAATCATTATTTCTGGAGTTTATAAAAAGGATAATTATCTCCTTATAAAAACACCAGTAATAGGTTATACATTTTTAGAAGAAAAAAAATACGACTTGAAGACTATACTTACATAATTATATACTGTATATATTACAGACAAAATAAAAAGTAGAAAAACAAAAAAAAACAAAACCGTAATTTGTGTATACATTTTTTGTTTTTGTTGTTTTTTAAAAAGAGCTGACCTCTATCACGTACCAAAAAAAAAAACATCAAAATCAATACGTAATTGGCGGAGTAATCGCGTGAAAAACATACTAAGAAACATATAATCGAATTGAGAACCTCCACCTTTTTTGAAGTCGGTTAAAAATACAGCCTAAGGTTATTTTTAATTAACCGAAAACCTCCGCTCAATTATAAGTTGCACGATTAATTCACGTCTCGCGCCCGGCGCGGTGAGTTGTATTAAAGAGATATTTATATGCATAAACAACGGGTTTCCTTCTTTATCATCATCGTCCACTGCCGAACGAAGGCCTTCCCCTTGAAGCGGTGTGCCGTAATCTCCACGCCTGCAGCAGGCCTAGCAGGCCTAGCAACTAGGCAGTTGCGCCAGACTGCTCCAAGCCTCCAGCAGGCCTAGCACGGGCGCCGGGATAAAAATATGTCCACCCGTTTTGTCTTCGCGTCAACGTGACAAAGCTAGAATAAGGATGCATCCGTCTCGTTCTCGCGGGATAAATATGGAGGACAAAATTTTATCCCAGCACGGGCCTGCTGGAGGCTTCGAGCAGTCTGGCGCAACTGCCTAGTAAAAAAAAGAGACTTGAACATGTATGAAACGTGTACGAAAAAAAAATGGCAGCTATCACTGTCTTGCTCTGTCGATGGCTTGACTCTATCGCACTATCTATATCGGTAGGTATTCAGGTCTAGTACATGTTGCAATCCCCTTTTACATTTTTCTATAATAAATAATAATAAATATCTGGGACATTTTTGCACACACGGTCATCTGACCCCAAACTAAGCAAAGCTTGTAATATGGCTGCCAGATACTGATATACATACATATATATTTTTTAAAATACTTATATAGATATAAGGAACTCCCGTCTCTTAAATATAGTAAACGTAGTGATGATATTCTCTTTGGCTTGGTCGGAGATCGCAGAACGGTCACTGTTTGCTAAGTCTCACCGGTGGTTCTGGTCGCAGTTTTAATTTTCTTTGAATCGATCTGTCTTGTTATAATCTCTTCCTTACAACATTTTTTGTAGTACTTATATACTACTTAGTATGACTCTTTTACAGATTCCATCTGGGGAAGTACCACATTCTTGCCAGATATACAACCGCCAAGCAGTAGTGCGCAAACATTACTGTGTTCCGGATTGAACAGCAATATTTCCAGTGAAATTACTGGGCAAAAGTGACGAGCGCACTGCATGGCCGCGCTTGGATTTGTTGAAGTAAAAAAAACAGATTGCCATTGAACTGATATAGGCAAGCGTGGCGTTTACCATCAGGCGACCGACACGCTCTTTCACTCAATAGCATTAAAAAACCTTACTTGAAATGTAACAAAACTTGAATCTTGAATCTTGAACACATGAAGCCAAATTTGAGGAGTAAATAATCCTGACAACAGTTTGACTACCCCGACGCGGCGGCGAGGTTATTAAACTAAAATCATACTTATTTGTTATCAGATTAACCAATCCCTTTCAGCTGCCTTTCCGTCGCGCGATGTCAGCGCTGCATCTCAGGGACTTTTTTCATGAAAAGCACTCAGGACTTCATGAGTGCGCGGGGCCCGCAGCAAATGCTACTCTTGCTACGTGGTTATTCCGGCACTGTGAAGTCCCACGGCAAACAGCGGAACCAATCCAATCCCTTTCACGCGATACGTGGCTCGTTGTAAATAAATAGTTAGCTATTTATGGTACCTACAGTCACCCAAACCAGTTTAGTGGGGATGTTGTGAATTTAAATTCCCAATGCCCCACTGATGGGGACGTTGGGAATATACCCTTTCCGTCTCGCGATGACAGCTCCGCGTCTGGGGGACTTCATTCATGAAAAGCACTCTACTTATTTATTTGTTAAGAAACTAACCATAGTTCTTATCGTTATTTGCCATGAGGTTGGACAGGCTCTTGCTGCCGCGGAACGAGTAGCGGTAAAGGAAGGTCGGCATGTTGGTCTTCGTGGCGTGGATCTGCGCCATCCGACCCACTTCTACTCCGAACAGTCGGTCCCCTAGAGCCTGGAATCACACAGTTCACATAGTTCTCTTAGACCCAGGCCAAACTCATGAGTTGGGGACGTGGACGAAACCGTTCTTCTTCAATGCAATTTCAACCTTAATTATCTCTTTAAAACGATACAAAGAATAAAAGGTTTCGGCCGCGTTACGTCTTAGAGTGGCTATACATGGCCTGACCTGTCATTGTTTGAAAGATATGGCTATATATAAGTTTCTGGGGGAGCGAAAGGGAGAAGCTATAACCGTAATAGTTTGTTTCTTTTGCTCCCGTGAAATTCAAGTCTAGCTGTCCCTTTCACACGATGTCAGGTCAGGCCATGTATAAACACTCTTGTGATGGCACGCGATACTACTCGATTTTTGTATCATAATTGTTCTAATATCACTAAGGTTGAAATTGCTTTGATGGATAACGGTTGCGTCCGGGCCCCGTCTCATGAGTGTGGCGCCTTAAAGACCTGCGGTACAAAATAAACAATAGCACAATAATTGTACTATTGTTTGTTCCGTGCCGCAGGACTGCAGGTCCGTGTAAATATTACAGAAGAGACACTCCGAAATGACAAATTGTATAAATAGACTATCCGTACATCGCAATAAGGTTAATTTTAGCATGCACAGCGAAGCGTAACAAGTGCGCAACGCGTGGGCTCTGTCCTTTTCGCACTCGTTAGGTTTAGTAGGTTAGGCAAGCGCACCTGCCACAGAAAAATAGGGGCCGGCTTACCAAAGCCTACCACAGGCCGCGGCAGCGGTCTTGGTGGGTGGAATTTTACCAAATCCATTCTTACTGTCCACCCAGGTCCATACTCATCAGTATTCGGGTTCAAATTTCACGTCTCTATCATAAGCAGTTTAGTCTGTGCGTTTATTTTTAGAAAAAGGCTTGTTATCACACTAATATTATAAATGCGAAAGTTTGTGTGTAAGTATGAAAGTATGTAAGTGTGTTTGTTAAAGTTCAACTCTGTAACGGATTTTAATGAAATTTGGTATGTAGGTAAATTACACCCTGGATTAATTAACATTATCCCGGAAAAATATCCGGCTTCTGTAGAATAGCGGGTGAAATCGCATGGTGCAGCTAGTTTTGTATATAGATTAGGTAAGTATATATCTGCTTCAGCCTACCCTCGAAGGGTGATTGGGCCATATCCACCACGATGGCGCATTGCGGGTTGGCGGATTCACATACGCCATCGCATTTCTTCTCCGGAAATATGCAGGTTTCCTCACGAGGTTTCCTTCACCGAAAAGTCAGTGGTATATCCGTACGTAAGTCCCACTAAACTCATTGGTACGGGCCCGCCCGGGTTCGAACCCACGACTCCACGACTGAGAGGAGAGCGTGCTCCCACTGAGCTACCACGGCTATTAGTAGTATATATGTATCCGATAAAATATCCCCGATTTTGGTGGAATGACCTTATAGTACCTAGCCTACTTGAAAGAACTAGGTACACCTGGCAATCAAAGTTCACAACCCAATATCGATGAAGCCGTTTAGGCGGCAGGAGAAATAAGGAACACAAAAACAACATTATTTCAAATATACATCAGAAAATCTTACACCCAAGCTCCCAAAGGGAGTCATGTAGATGTAAGTAAGTACCTATGCATATAATTTAGTATAAATTAATGAACGCTCCGTTATGTATATACGTAATTGATGTCAAAAATACCGGGTGGTTCAATTACAACTGGCAATATTCCCGTCCTTGTGATTGTACCCTTTGATGTCCTAAAATTATGAATATTCTCGATTGGTCTTTGTTATAAGGTCTCATTTTCCAAGAAATATAAATTAACGAGGTTTGGCTGAGCTGATGGCATTATGTATCCATATTTCAGGGCCAACGTACCTGTCTGTAGGTAGTTACCAAACAGTACTAGGTAGGTACATAATATAGATTTGTGACCTTAGCTCGAACTATTGACCTCTAGCGACCTGCATTGAAATCGAATTATGAAGTAAACAATACTAAAAAATCGGGGTATCGCTAAACTACTGTGTTTTTTTAGAACCTCTCTCGTTGACCATGTGGTATAATTTAAGAGGATTTTTCTGCTTATAACCCTTTCAGAGCACCCCAATATCCACAAGACGACACACTTTCCGTTGCAGAGTTTTGACTAATTAAATGGTTGGTCGGTCAGAGTGAATTTCGAAGTTTATTCTCAACCCCCTCAGTTCTATAACGTAGGCTTACGATGGCGTAAGTGTACTAACAGGCAACGTACAGAAGTCGTTTTTCAGGATATATACAACACTTGGCGATACAACCCTTGAGTCAGGAGCGAGAGATAGAGAGATCCTCTCGCTCACCCGCTCCGGAGAGCGCGGACACGGAGGCGAGCCAGCAGGGCTCGTACTCCGTCTCCGCTTGGAGGGCCTGGGGCGACGAATACCGGGTTACCCGTCGCCTCCCTCATCTAGGGCCCTCCAGCAGGCCTAGCACGGGCGCCGGGATAAAATTTTGTCCACCATATTTATCCCGCGAGAACGAGACGGATGTATCCATATTCTAGCTTTGTCACTTAGACGCGAATACAAAACGGGTGGACATAACTTTATCCCGGCGCCCGTGCTAGGCCTGCAGGGATGAATGGGAGTTTCCCTCGAGCTGGACGGAGGGTCTTCGTTCCCCTCCTGAGATGGGTCCACCCCGGTGCAAAAAGGGGTGGACATCGGCAAAACAGGGCTGCGGAGAGTGCGCGAGAGATCCCGCGGCCCTGTTTGCGATTCCGATGCCGACGGAACATCGTGGGGTTTTTAGTCGGTAGGGGCGTCGCCTTTTCCGTGACGTCGATCCGACATAGTCCGTCCGTCCACCCAGCGGACGGGTATGCGTAAGTGCATTTTCCCCAGGTACAAAAAAAAAAAAAGTTCACGAGATATATTAAAATTTTGGAGGACAACAAAAGCGTTTCATCGTTAACTCTGGCAGGACCTTAGATTGGAAGCCTTTTTATAAACGTTTTCTTGTTAAAAAATTGGGTATCAATACTTTATCAATAGTAGTTAGATCGGTTATTGAAGGAAGGAAGCGAAATGCTGTCAGCAATTCCCGGGAGTGTGACAAAGTGCTAGAGGAAAATCGGTTCTAGGCTCGGGGGTGCTCTGAGAATTGCATGACAGTGAAACAATATTTTTAGAGCCAATTCATACCTTCAGTTAAGTTCTAAGTCAGTTTATTGGCGGTGCCAATAAACTGAATAAACTAAATTGTAGAACCGTGATGTTGAACGTTTTGTCTCATAGAAACCTTATTCGTATTAGGTGGCCGATATTTTGAAGAAAAATCTAGATGACGGACAGTAGGCTTAATACAAAAAAAATCGAGGCCCTTTCCAGGTTTTTTGTCATGAACCGAGAGCTATCAAACTGAACACGATTATTTGTTGATGTCATGTGACGTGTCCCCAAGTTGACTTGGAATAACTACTAGTATGTTGCTTATTACGTGTCAGCCATCTTTTCTTTATTTGTACTGCGTGGCTGATCTTCATACCTGTACCAACTGCGGGTATGTTTCCTGGTTGACGGGCTTATTTCCAAGGTAGTGCTGCTTGATCTTCGTAGCAACTGCAGGCCTCTCATCCATAGGCAGTGTGTCATTGTACTCGAAGATAATGTTGGCAAGAGTGTCCCAGTGAGCTTCCAGATCTGGTAGTAAGCCTGCCTCCGCTTGGTAGGCTGTAGAAGGAAAAATAAATAAATTAATAAGCTTTTTAATTTTAATAATCTTTAATTTATCTTCACGTATCCGCTTTTTTCAATTATGCAAACATGCGTGGTCAAACGGAAACCCGGAATACTCTATTTATACTATATACTAGCTGACCCGCACGGCTTCGCTCGCATAGGTAATTTAAACACCCAATTTCGCCTTTTTAGGGGTTGATTTTCGAATAATCCTGAGACATATGTTTCGTTATTTCTAGTAGTGTGTTAAAACCGAGTTTTATTGGCGTAGTATGATAAAATATTTTATTTTCATACAAACTTTGTGTACTCAAACTTACTAGAACAATACACTCTGATTACACTCCGATTCGTTGTACTTTTTTTTAAAACAGTACATAATAATTAAACAATGAACAATCTGTCCACTCGTCGGTAACAAGGTGATAGATGAAACTTAATTTCCATATGTCCCCATTTTTCGACTAAGCGGACAGCTCAGACGTACAGATGGGAATAATTCTTATAGTAGCAAAGCATCTTAATTAAATTAATTAAGCATTAGTTTCATACTTTTTCCCCATTTTTATGTTATTTCGGACATTTGTAATAATTTAATTTTTGTTTTATACTTTTAATATGTTTTTTAGTTTGACTGGTTAGTTTGTAAATAATGTATTGCTATTATTATTTGTTATATTTAATTATAATTGTGAGATTTTAATGTAAACGGCCAGACAGTTTTATGTCTCAATAAAAAAAAAAAAAAATTTAAACAAACGTATTACGTATGAGCCTAAATCCTAACTAATATTATAAATGCAAAACTAACTCTACTGTCTCTATCTCTCTGTCTGGATATTTGTCGCGTTATTAGTTAGCTAAACGGCTGAACGGATCGACCTGAATTTATGCATAGATATAGGACACTTAAGGGTAGGAGATGGACATACACTACTTTTTCCTTATAGGTTCATGCGAACGAAGTCGCGGACAACAACAAGTATTTTGTAAAACCTCGAGGGATATTTAGTTATACGACTTCTGTTATAAGTTTACTTAAGCATCTAAAACCAAACCATAATGTATGCAGATTGAAATACATCTAAAATTCCAATGTTTTTATAAGGATTCAGTCTGTGTGGGCAATCTAATTTCATGTAGCTCTAGACAGAGCGGGGAGTAAGAAATTTAATATTCTGGTAGCATTAAGTAACCCATCTGTAAGCAATCGAGAATAGACTTTTGCCTATTTGTCTACGAGTAACCTTCATTATACCTACGATGAATTCATAAATTGTAATCACCGAGCTATTATGTTATTAGATAGATAGATAGATAACTCTTTATTGTTCACACCAGAAATTACATGCATAATACAAAAATCTACTTAAAACTAGTGTAACAATTGGCGGCCTTATCGCTTAAAGCGATCTCTTCCAGGCAACCTTTGCATGGAGAGGATTTACAAGGAAGAGGTAAGGGACGGGGTGTGCCCTTAAAAAGGAATATGTAACGCACAAACAGAAAAAATAGACATACTTACATAATAATACTACATACTACTTAAACATAGCAAAATAATAAAAATATACTACTTACTAATACTACAAAAATATATACATATTATGCATGTACTACGCATGCATGTTATATATTATTATGTACTACGTACTGGAGGTGACATCGCAGTAGGTGCATCGCGATGTCCTATTTAACTGATCGCTATTTAATAGATCGCTCTAACACTCAAACATACATACTTACATACATACACTCACATCACCACACACATACTCAATCACTAATAGTTCTCATACTTGCCTGCAAATTACTCTACCTATTTATTGTATTGCACTTTTGTTATCCTATGATATTGTCTTCCTTCATTGTCTATTTGTTTATTATCTATAACAATCTTATAAATCTCTGTCGCGCGAAATCTGATTTGTAATCCGCTGAAACTGGGTCACCAAGATACAGGCTTTGCCTAGTTTGGGACCCATTAGTACCACCACAGACTATGTATATATATATTTATAATTAATGGTATCTTGGCATAATTGTTTATAGTGAATATCATAGTAAGTATTTATGAAATAAATAATAATTATAACTGTGGCACATTTGTAACACTTTACTCAGTAACTTGCTAAAAAACCTTATTCATATACGTATGCCCAGGGTATCTCCTAGTACACACCTAAGCATAGTTACTGTTATGCTATTACTTTTTGGTTTTATAATCAGTAAAGTGATTGTAAGTGAGCGTTTTGCGAGTGACTGAGTGAAGTTAAGGTGCAAAATTTCGTGCGTTTTTTGTCAATTACAGCTTATTTTGCGTCAATAAATAAGTTATTTTAAGAAATTACGGGTAAAATGATCACCATAACATTGGTTTAGCTACAAATCTCAATAAGCTGATTTTCATCTTGGTTTTTGGTGTAGTGACAAATGTACTTATACTAGCTTTTAACTTCAATTTTTGGTTGGTGTAATTTCTTGAAACAATCTATTTATTATCGCAAAATTAGTTTTCATGAACATACGATGAGTAATTAAGCCGTAATAAGAGGGTACTACGAGAGAAATATAGCGCTATACACTTTCGCGCGCAGATGAAAAGAGATGGCTTTAGCGAGCGGTAGTTAAAAAAACCAGATAATCGTTAATTGCATCCAGGAAATCAAACGAAATTCTGTTTCATGCAAACCTAGATATTATTACTACCTCACTATTAGTGTAATAATCACTTGAAGCGAAAAATGTGTGTAAATCGAGGTCTTTTCAATGATTTTTTTATCGAGATAAAGTCATGTAATCATGTTTTCCCGCCATGAAATACTCGATGACAGAACCAAATAACATATATCTCAGAATCTTCATAACTAATGAGGGGCACTAAATAGAAACATTTTTATCAAAGCAGGCCGTTAGGTAACGTAGCTCAACTGAAATGGAACATTGCAGTGAAATAAGGCGGCAACTCTAGTACATAGTTTATAGTAACTCAACGAATAATAAGATATTTTTAGGCTAGACAGAAAATTATAAAAGAGCATATACTATCTACAGGCAAGTCATCGGTATAATATAGCTTAGATTCTCTTTTTTGATCTTCAGGTTATGTTTAATGATATTTCTATGAAACTGAATAAGAAATGTAGATGCGTGCTTGGTACCTCGGTACATGACGCGATAGATAGATTTAGTTAGAAGTTATTAATAATGATTAAACATTGCTAGGTTCAGAGATGATAGATGGAGTAAGGCTGTAACAGAGTGGTGCCCGAGGCAAGATACGCGGAGCGTTGGTCGTCCAGCTGCGAGATGGGTCGACGATATCGTCATCATCGTGGGTCGAACCTGGACTAGATTAGCACAGGACCGAGGCAGATGGCATAGCAAGAGGGAGGCCTATACCCAGCAGTGGGAATAGGAAGGGTAGGGAGAGTTGCGCGAGCGAGACCGCGCATAATGCGACTAAGTTGGTACGAGCGAGATGGCATGCTCTCGCAATCAGAATCACGAACGTTTCAAGTTACAGGATAAGCCCCCAGCTTCACAACGCCTATTGCTTGATATGTATAAAATCTATCAAATTTTTATTATATGTTTTTTCTTATTCTCTCTCGTTGGTCTGCTGTCCGTGGTTTGCAGGTGTAATGGGAGCTGAGCACGATTTTCGCATTGATTATACAGTTTTATAAGGAAAGTGTATGCTAAGCCGAAAAAGGCGCATAGTACTCATCATTATGAACAACTTTTACTATGGGACCAACCCTGAAATCGAGAAAAAAATCTGCTGTTCCATAGAAACATATCAATGACACCCGACAAAATGTATGGAACAGCAGATATTTTTTTCTCGATTTCAAGGTTCGTCCCATAGTAAAAATTGTTCATAATGATGAGTACTATAAGTTTTTTTCGGGCGGTCACTTGCCGATGGCCTGTATATAGATAGTGTAATATGCTTAAATAAACGAAATGGTTAAAAATGTCAAAGAAAATGTAGCAAAATCTTTTTTAATATCAGTCTCCGTGATTTTTAAGTCATGGTAGCTCAGTGCGGGAGCACGTTCGCCTACTATACTGGGGTCGCGGGTTCAAAACCCGGGCGGGCCCGTACGAATAATTTCTTTGGAACTTTGTACGCACTTACCACTGACTATTCGGTGAAGGAAAACATCGTGAGGAAACCTGCATATTTAAGGAGAAAAAATTCGATGGCGTATGTGAATTCCATCAACCCGCCATGGCCAGCGTGTTGGATATGACCAAATCACAATTCGAGGGTAGGCTGATATCCCAGCAGTGGGATATTAAAAGGCTGAGTAATTAAAATATTGATTGTCCGATCGATACAACGTGTATTTTATAATGTTCAGCAATAAACTGGATATTATTTAAAGCATTTTTATTCGGCTTTCGTGAAAATATTGAGAAAATTAGAATAATGAGGCTATTAATTAATGTCTGTCAGTTCTATTGGGCTGAAAGCCGATTTACGTCACTCACTGGGATTTGCCCTTACACAATTACGCCCCGGGTTTTTGGCCGCAGCGTGAATAGGATACGTCGCGTCATTGTCTTATTTTCCAAAACTTGCGTCACTTCGAGTGTTCAACAATTATGTAATAACGGTAGATCTTTATCAAATAAGTGTTCATCAACGTGTAAGGGTGTTGGTTAATAGTGATGTCGTGAAACTTGAGTTTTCAGGTTTCCAAAACTGCATAGAAACCCCTAGTAAAGTCTCCACTACTTTATTGAGACATGATTTGGACTTGACCGTGACTTACTTTGCTTAAGTTAGACTATGATTGAGAATTTGAGACTTCTTTTTATTGTGACATATTTAACTTCATTTGAAATATTACAAATCTTGACACTGGTTACATACAATACCAAAATATTAGAGCCAAAACACAAAAGCCAAAATATTAGAGAAAAAATATGTTGCCCTGTTTTCGTGGCCAATGACTGCGACATGTGCCTAGTAAAAAAAGAGACTTGAACATGTATGAAACGTGTACTAGAAATAATGGCGGCTATCCGCTGTCTTGCTCTATCGATCTCTTGATTCTATTGCACTATCTCTATCGGTATTAAGTTCTAGTGCGTGTTTCACACAATCGCCTTTTTTCATTTTTCTCTATGGAACTCCCGTCTCTTAAACGTAGTGACTCAGGGTAGTGTATTCTCTTTGACTGTGACTGTGACACTTCTTACCAGCGGCAGGGTAGAGGCCTTCCTCAGAGGTGACGGAGGTGATGAGCGGGATGTTGGGCATAGCTCCCATCCTGGCTGCGTGGTACGGGTAATGGCTCAGGAACGGCTCTCGAACTCCTGGAGCCTCGGCGGTCGGGACGAACGGTGTGAACATGTGGACTTTCCATTCCTGGAAAAGGGATTGTAGATTTGTGTCCAAAAGGAATCCATGATCATTTATCAGCAGTGCAACAAGTATGGTATTTTAAAAATCGACTCTAATCGAATTTGACATATTCCATAGACAAAATCAGTTTTGTTGATTCTGAACGTCACATACGTCATTTTTTGTCACCAAACCCAATTTTGTCTATTCTAAACGTCGACGAACGATAACTCTGTAAGTGAGTATTGGCGGGAACGTGAAGAAGTCATGTCGCGTCATTCTATTATTTTACAAAACTTGTGTTATATCGAGTGTTAATGTACAAAAATGGTGGATCCATTAAGCAAGTCACGGTCAAGTCCAAGTCATGCCCCAGTAAAGTGGTGAAAACTTTACTAGAGCCTTCTATGGAGATTTGGAAACAACACGAAAATTCACGTTTCACGACATTATACCATACACCAACACTCGTGCATGTTCACGAACACTTAACGGGTAAAAATTCACCGTTTTTACACATTAACACTCGAAATAAAATAATAAAATGACGCGACACGATTTCTTCACATTTCCGCCAAAACTTACCCTGGTTATTATAGATACAATTTTCCGCAATTTTTTTATTAAAATTCCGCAAAGTAACGCCTGAGTCAATCAACTGAGTAAGTGTAATAATAATATAAGGTTAATATATTTTTTTTCTTTATTTAAATTACATTTCTCATATCTCGGTACTCCTGATTGGGACTCAGGTATACTTCATTCCACATAGCATGGTGCGGGTGTAACTAATATTATAATTTGTCGTGTTATCACAGCCATACGGCTGAACGGATCGAGCTGCATTTTTGCATAAATATAGCTTAAGGGTCGGCGACGGACATAGACTACTTTTATTTTGTATATCCACGCGAACGAAGTCGCGGGTAAGAAATAAAGAAGAATTTAAGAAAATTGAGAATAAATCATTTCTTAGAACGAGTCCTATGTGTTTTCTTGTTAATCCTTATCTTTTTGGTTCTCTTTTTTTTTTCTCTCGTAGATTTAGATTCAGATGTAAATAATTGTATATAGCTCCAAGGTAATTCTCGGAAATAACTGAATGTCTAACCACCGAATACTGAAACGTTTGTTAACTTTGAGACAGATTAAGTCTATTGCTGCCTTTGTCATTTGCTTAGTGCCAGACAAAGGCAGTATTAGAATTAATCTGTTGTCAAAGTTAACAAACGTTTCAGTATTCAGGGGTATATCTATTTAATTTTATTCCTAGTTCCTTCAAGAATTGGAAATTTCCAGATAATTAAGGAGACATAATCCTGTAAAATGAGTACGTAGGTGTTGTGGTCAGTACCTAAGTCAACAAACTCAATTATTGACTTTGAAGTTGAGATAGTTTGATCAACAACTACAAAGTACGTAACCATCAGATAGGCATACGAGTAGATTTAACATTGTTTGAATTAATGTTACGAGAGGGTCATGCTTGGATCATGTCAAATTAAATTATGTAAGTACACTTTTAAGGAAAGGAAATACTAAGCCGAAAGGGGCTCATAGTAAACATGATTGTTAACAACTTTTACTATGGGAGCAACCCTGAAATCGCGGTAAAAAAAATCAGCCGTTCCATATATTTGTCGAGTGTCATTGACATTTTTTTAAGGAACAGCAAATATTTTTTTTTCGTTGGTCCCATAGTAAAAGTTTTTCACAATGATGACTTCGAGCCTTTTTAGGCTTAGCACCCTTTCCTTATAACCCTGTATATGCAACACTTGACGATAGAGACCTGGAATCACGAGATATATTACAATTTTTGGGACAGCAAAAGCGATTCATCGGTAAAGCTAGCGTTATGGGAGCTTTTTTAAAACTTTTAAAGTTTTTTTCACGATATATATTTACGATATGTATTTTAGTGTAGCGATACTACCCACCCCGATTTTTTTATTGAAGTTGGTGACGAGACTCACTAGTTGCTCATCTGATGTTAAGCGCAACGCTTGCCCATAACAAATTCAGTGCCACCCAGAATTTTAAACTTCAACAGTATTGGAACAGTATTATTTGAATACCAAGTCGATAACCCCTACTATTTTCTCGAATGAGAGGAAGATTCTGACGTGACCTTCAACCCAGAATACTCACCAAACCCTAGCTATAACTTTTAGAAGAAAAAAATTTTTCAGACAGCGAAATATTTTTTCAGAAGTTTTCCGCAGTGATGATTCTGGCATGAAGGACATTTTCGCGTTATGATTTATTGTGACTATATAGAAAGGTTAAGGCCGCAAGATTGTTTTAAACTTTTTCATAAGTTTTGGTGAGTCTGCTTGCTTAAGAGATTTTTAATTGGTTCTGACAAGAAAGGTTTGCAGATGTGGCGATGACAGGTCGGCCGCCAACCGCGGCTAAAGAAAAAAAAAATTACTAAAGAAAAAGTTCAAGCTTTAGAAAAATATATTAGTGAAAACCAACGAATTGTTGAAGACAATTTTGATTTTCAGGTCTGTAAAACTTGTAAATTCGTAGTGACAAAAAATATTTGAAATAAATGCTTCATGTCACGTAGTATCACAACAATGAACTATAGTACAACAGGCTGTACCATGAGTAATAAAAGATAAAAACTACAACAAAGGCGTATACCCATGTTGATTTAAAATTTAAAACCCGTTAAAAAAAACTGACCAGGTAAAAATTACCTGTGGAGTATCGGTTGCACTACGAGTATAATAGATAGATAGATATATAGAAAAACTTTGTTACCATAAAAAAATACATACATTTGAAAAAGAGGTGTAACAACCAGTGTAACAACTGGTGGCCTTATCGCTGAAAGCGATCTCTTCCAGGCTATCTTAGGACGGAGAGCATTCATAGAAAAGGTAGAAGACGGAGGGTGCAATGATAGAGATTTATAACAACATTAAAAATTACATTAAATAAATAAGTAAATATAATATTGAATAAAGACTTCTCAATACCCGACTGATTGCCCCGGTGGCTCAGTTGGTTGGTAGTGAACCTACCTTCTGTCTTTGGGGGCGTGGGTTCGATTCCCATCTAGGACAAAAATTTATGTGATGAATATTTGTGTTTGTTCTATGTCTGGGTGTTAATATTTATATAAGTCTCTGGCAGCCATATTACAAGCTTTGCTTAGTTTGGGGTCAGATGACCGTGTGTGCAATAATGT
Source organism: Apocheima hispidaria (assembly GCA_947579745.1). Classification (NCBI taxonomy): domain Eukaryota; kingdom Metazoa; phylum Arthropoda; class Insecta; order Lepidoptera; family Geometridae; genus Apocheima; species Apocheima hispidaria. Next base: position 2,363,176 of record OX388159.1, read on the forward strand.
CCCAGATATTATTATTATTATTAATAGATTCAATATTATAATAAATATTTCTTCTTCTCTTCTATCGGTATAATATACCTACCTCATATTAAGTAACAAACGCATTAAGCAAGAGAAAATAATAGACGCGGTTGTTCCAATCTGTGTACCACAGGTAATAAGTTATATGAAACATATTATTAATAAAACTTGCAACTTGCCTTGGCAGTACACAATAATAAGTGAGAAATAATATTAATTTTCATAAAAAAAGTCGCCATGTCCGTCGTCAAGGTTTAGACAAAAGCTATTTAAATTTTCATCATAAGCGGTGAAACCGTTTCGTCATGAAAAAGTAAAAGACGATAGATACGAGTACGACGATATATAAACAGAGACAAAGTTACTTTCTACAGTTCGGTATCGATGGACGATTACGAGGACTTGAGTAACGCAACGATGATACCCACACACAAACACACGCACGCACGGATGTACGTTCACACACACCCACTCACACTCACTCGCAAACACATAGTCACGCGTCACTACTCTTTGCTAATACTAGTTTTTTATTTCTGCAAAACGATAATTTAAACTTGCCTGCGCCGCCAGAAAACAGGTCATTATCATGTCATTATCCTGGGAGAAAACATTAAACTCGCTGAAAAATTCGTTAATAGGAGAATTTTTACCAAGGTTAATTTTCCATACGGCTTTTAAATTGGTATGGTTCGATATGGAAGGATGGAGACGGATATTGGATATACAACAAAATAACAAGAAACATAAATTAATAAAAACGGAAAATAAAAGACATCTAAACTCAACAATACAAACAGCATTTAAAATAAAATCTCTTTTTGACTGCTGTAGATAATAAACGAAACTAAAATGTTATTGCGTTAAATGTACCGAACAAATGGAATGGAAACGTAGAGCGGAATTAGATTCAGATGCGTTCAGTTGCAGTGGACAAACAGAGCAAGGACGGGCCCAGGAGTTATTTAGGAGGGCCACAACGTCTGACTTTTGTCTTTGATTTTAGGGACATTTATTTAGTCGTGCCCCAGCTATCTCACTCGCAAATTTGGAAGTTTTTGTAGTGTATGTTGTATCTGATTATCATAAATCGTCTCAATCTTTATAAATTGCTAACTCACCTGAAAACCACGGTCAGCGGACTAACGAGACACAATAAGAAAATAATATTTATAATATAATAAAGATATTATTCTCTCTTTCTCTCTCGTTTGTTAGACGGAGTTCCGCACCGAGCTAATCATCAGGGGTGTAAATGCTAATGCATCACTTCGCAGAAACTGATTTGTTTATTTTTAAATTTTTCAATTTCTTCGTTGTTATAGGCACTTAAATTGACAATTTTTTTGCGTCGAAAATACGACGACGAAATGTAGTTGTTATTAGAATACCATAAACATTTTTTGAAAAAACAAACCAGCGGCATAGATAATGGTTTATCCATTAAGCCATTGATATAAAAAAAAAAAACTGTTAAGATTTAGGGGGTGATAACAGACTATCCCCGAAACTCTAATTTCATCAAAAAGTTAAGAAAATTCACTAACTCACGAGAAATAGAGCGACAGCTATACAATTTCAAATATCGAATGCACAAAACCTTGCGAAGGGACTATTCTCTTAAATTCACACCTATTTGCCCTATTCTATGCGACCTCCAGTTCGTCTCTGTTGCTTCTTGTTATGTTTCCAAGAGCCCTAGCTGTTCGATACTAGATTTTAATCTTCGTTATTTGTCCTATTCATGAAACCGTCAAGACAACTAAAATGAGATTAATACTACACTTTCTCGAAAAGTACCTTCTTACTTTAAAAATGAGGGGGAAAGTTCGTCATACTTTCGCACGGGCAGATTTTTTGAAAATGATTTTATCTAATTCTTATATCAGATTTTATGAAAATCCATTGTAAACTTGCTGTTTTTTTATTTGAGTAATATCTGTAGATCTGTAGTAACGCCAAAAACAAAATGTTTTTATCATCAAGTCCCCATTTACCGCAATAGATATCAGTTTCCCGAGATACAGCCTAGTGCGGAAATCACTGTGTTGTCACTTTCCAAGCCTTCATAGACTTATTCATAGCGTTCATTATTTTTTGTATTATATCCTAATTTAAGCATATGTTTATGCTAATACATATATTTAAATAATTATTTTATGCGATAAATACAAAAAACATTATTATATATTGGGCAGTCGGGTAAAATGGTTAAAAAAATATACGCGCTCGGTTATTTTGATTTATTTTGCTGAATTTTCAATTTGTTTTTTTTTCCCCTCGTATGTATTTATTACTCGGAAGAAAGTGCAATTCTCGGAAGTTTTGGCGGGAACGTGAAGAAGTCATGTCGCGTATTTGTATTATTTTCCAAAACTTGTGTTATTTCGAGTGTTATTATGTAAAATGATAGATTTGTATCCATTAAGTCTTCGTGAACGTACACGAGTGTTGGTAAATAGTATAATGTTGTGAAACGTGACACTTCGTGTTGTTTCCAAAACTCCATAGAAACCTCTAGTAAAGTCTCCACCAATTTACTGGGGCATGACGTGGACTTGACCGTGACTTACTTTGCTTGACATAGAGTATGACTGAGACTTTATTTCGAAGTATTTGACTTCACTTAATATATTATAACACTTGACACTGGCTAAATACACGTGTGAAGCCAAATCATAAGAGAGAAAAAAACACTTACAAACATCTCAATTTGCGCGTTCACGATGACTTCAGCAGGCCTGTACTTCAAGCAGTCCAGGATCTCGCGGCTGGTGGTGGTAGGACAGCCGACGATGGCGGCTAGGGCGCGGGCCTTTTGAGCTGGCTTCACCGCGTGGGTCCAAGCTGCGAACGCCGAGCCACTGTACGCAATGCCGCGGTGGAAGGTGCCTGAAAGAAAAGACGAAAACTAGAAATGACGCCGCTTTGTATTATATTTGAAAACTTGTTTTTTTTTTGTAATATAGTAAGTAGGTTGCAAATAAGCGACGGGCCTCCTGGTGATAAATGGTCACCGCCTATGGACACCTCCAATACCAGGCATGGTCAGTGCGTTGCCTACCTTTGAGGGCTCTATTCATATTCATTCATACGTTCGAGCTTGAATATAAAATATTATTTATTTATTTATTATTAAACAATACGCTACCATCACAGGTGGTTCCTCTAAAATAGAGTAGTTAAGTCATTATACATAACTAGTTGTTACCCGCGACTTCGTCCGTGTGGACATAAAAAAGAATCTTAGGTCCGTCTTTGTGATATACAGTAACTCCTTAACAAATTTTATCAAGATCCGTTCAGCAGTTTAGCCGTGATAACGCGACAAACATAGACTGAACGACAAAGTGAAACGTGTACATGAATCTTCAATACGGATTTATTTAGATAACGGGCGATACCGCGAGGCACAGATAATGTTAGGTAAAATTTTGTTCAAAACCCTGTTGTTTGCATAAAACTTCGTGGGATGTTATTGTAAAAGAACAAACGGATTTCGTGTAAAGGTTGTTGCCGAACTTCAGCCTAAGGGCATATGTAAATTTTAGCTTACAAACAAGAGGATTTCGAATCAAAAACAGATAACCGTACACGAGTTGCGTTCGGAACGGATATGAACATTTGAAATACAACGCCCCCAACGTATCTACTGTATCACATGCGTCAACTCGTGAACGGGTGCTGCTTGCGGGAGCTGGACTGCTCGGAGTATATATGCAAATCTATAATAGCACTTAGCTCTTTATTAGCATGTTCGTTGGTGTATTCCTTTTGTAAAGTCTTTAGTTTTTATATTCCGTTTTAGTTGATAAAATATTTGTAAAACTTGATAAATGGCACGGGCCCCGGAGTCCGTGGAGCAATATTGTAAATAAAAAAAATAAAAAAAAACGTATCTATACAGTGTACAGTTGGCCAAATGATGAAACTATAATTTTCCACGGTGGGTTTGCTTAGAAAATGCAATGATGGCTCTCCACATATGGTGACTGTTGGTAGTGGAAGTTAGAGGAACTAAACGAACTTTTAATAAACAAACTTAAAATTCGGATCCAAAATATACTTAATTTTTAGCAGATACTGTTAATTAGGTTATGGTGCTATAAGGCCTTAGTTAACACTTAATTAGCAGTGACGCATAGCGTGCCAACTATGTTTGTCGGAGTGCATCTTAATTCTAACTAATATTAGAAATATCGAAAGTAACTCTGTCTCTCTGTCTAGATGTTTGCCGCGTATCATGGCTAAACGGCTGAACGGATCGACCTGAAGTTTTGTGTATAGCGACAACCTACTTACTTTTTATTTTGGGAAGATGTATGGAATTTTCCAAGCGGGTGAAACTGCGGGGCGCAGTTAGTGTTATTATACGTCGGAGTCATGAAGTTTCAAAGTACATGACGTAACATCGGAGTTCTTACATTCATCCTTATACACTTGTCCTAATTTCTCAGGATGTTCAGAAGTTCAAAACTTTGGAGTTCTGAAACAGCCTTGTCTGTCTGTAATGTAGGTAAAGTATTCATCATCATCATCAGCCAGAAGACGTCCACTGCTGAACGAAGGCCTCTCCATTAGACCGCTACACTGAACGACAATCTGCCATTTGTATTCACCGGTTGCCAGTGACTTTCACAATGTCGTCGGTTTACCTAGTGGAGGCCTACCTACGATGCGTCTTCCTGTTCGTGGTAAGGTAAAGTATATTACAAGAGCATTACTAATAAAACCTATAACAACTTTGTCTATGATGAAAATTGAAATGAAACATTGCCCTTCAATCCGGAACACAGTAATTTTGCACACTACTACTTGGCGGTTGAATAACTGGCAAAGGTGTGGTACTACCCCAGGCGGCTCTGCAGAAGAGCCCTACCACTGCTGTAAAATACTACTACTATTATTGAGATGTATTGGGAAAAAAAATAATTAGTGGGACTAAGTGGACTTTATAAGCATCCCACTTTGACCTAGCAGTGGAAAACCTTGGTGGGGCAAGTGGAAATACTCAAATACCCACGATAAAGTGAATCGGTTGTTCCGATCGGAAAGGCAAGACGAGGTCGCGCACTTGCCACACGTGTAATGTAAACCTTGACATAGATTACCGGTTTTTTTTTTTGAGGGCGTTTGTTTTTAACCTCTAGGTTCTTTGACTTGCCACTTCTATTTAAAGGGAGAGGCTATTCAACGAAGAGCACTTGACCGAAATTAAACCTAACCAATTTATAGAAAACCAATAGTACTTCTTCTCTTATTTTTGGTCTTTATCTTATTATTTTCAGAACACGACCAACAGAATACCAGCGCTGATTGTTTACAGCCAGCATTATGCTGAGTTGGGATCGGGTTTGTGACAAAAATGGGGTAAATTCTTTTAACTGTTAAAAAAAAAAAGTATTTTTGTCATAAATAAAATTTTCTGTATTTCTTTCTTTTCTTATTTTTTTTAAATGTAATTTAAAGTGTTCTTTGGAACATTTTCTCTCATGGACCCTTTTCATAATTTCATTTTAAATACGACTTGTTTACATCTTTTCAGTGTGTGATTATAATGCAGTCGGGTTTCTTTTAAAATAAATTAGTTAGTTAAGAAACTTTGATGGTGGCTCCCTCTTTTAACTCTACAAATAAGTTGGCTGCGTACTTGCGTAGTACCGGCTTCACAAAGTTCCGAGTACATTTTCCAGGTACTAATTAACTGGTGCAATAGCTTTACTCGGTCACTGCGTTGCAAAGGCAGAAATTGGGTGTAATATCTTTATAATAAATTATTAGTGTGATCCTAACAGAGAGAATTCTGTGAGGTTTGTTTTAATAAAACGGGAATACTCACGTTAAATTGAGTCGGCTATTCCGACTATAGTTTCGATCACATTCGGTGACTTTTATCAAGGAATGCTAAGCGAGACACGCGCGCGACCTCGTCTTGTCTTCTGTGATTTTGATATTTCGTTTTAGTTTGATAAGTCAAGAAAAACTCAAAACAGTAGGTATGCAACGTAACAACAAGAGTCACTAAACATATTAACTTAAACAATTTCAAACAATAATAATTACAATATTAATTTTAAAAAAAATTCAACCTGTTTATGGTTAGTTATAACCATTTTTTTTGTTATAAAAGTTATAAATATGTGTTCAAAAATAAGATATCTAATAATAAAAATAAAACGTTAATCAAGGAAAAAGAATGAAGGTAGGCTATCTTATTGCATACATAAAAGAGGTACATAACAACTATTTAAATAGCAACGTAATATCTTTTATCAACAGTTGTGTCTGGGATTTAATTTTGAAATATTAGGTCAACTTGATGCTGGCTTACTACGCATAACATGTGGAGCCGAAGCCACAAAAGAAATAGGTGCCGAAACGTAAGCACTAAGCAAATTACGCCAGTTCGATGGATGGAACTAGAGATTTTATAAATCGCCTCCTCGTATTTGGGTAGTAAGTAAAGTAATGCATGTTTATTTCATTTTATTGCTTTTTTTTCTGCGCCGTTTGAATATCGCAATTTTCAATTTTAGCGCTGCTTTTTCAAACTGGACCAATCATGCGTCCTGTGGCTTTCCTCGGGGACACCGAGACAGAGTACCGCAAAACGGGACTGCCCGTCACGGTCAAAAAGGGAAGTCTGGTCACGTTAAGCATGAATCATCCTCGTAATAGGGACGAGCTAAGCATAATTCCCAAACATTATTAAACATGTTTATTAATGTATTGCGTATGTTTGGAGAAGATTACTATACAAATATTTATCTAGTAGATTGGCAAACATGAAAGGGAAGTGCCTCCGCTGCCGGAACCAGCAACTAGAAAGGTTGCCGGAGGTAGGCGGGCGAACGCTAAAACGTAATTACCGAGCGAGGCTATTATTCTGTTTTATGACAAACAGGTAACCGTTCCTGGTGTGATTATTACCGACTCAGATAACAGTAGATTATTTTATTTCTATTTTTTATAAAGACTCAAAAGACCTTTCAATGAAGGCAGAACTGAATCAGATAAGAGTGGCTATACATGACCTGACCTGACATCGTGTGAAAGGGACAGCTAGACTTGAATTTCACGGGAGTAAAATAAACAAACTATTAAGGTTATAGCTTCTCCCTTTTGCTCCCCCAGAAACTTATATATAGCTATCTCTTTCACACGATGTCAGGTCATGCCATGTGTAACCACTCTAACACTAGGTTCAGGTTTTTTTTATATTACACGATAACCCTTTTGATGACAGATTTGAGTCTGATGACGACGAACCGGTCGTACCTCCGGCAACCGTTTCATTAACTTATCATTTCATTTAATATAATATTAATAATTGTATACTTTAGTTGACATGTATTTAATATTCTGGACTAATAATTTCTTATATATTTAAAATGTTGACTTAGCCACACTGTTGTATTAGGTACTACACTACAAAAATAGTTGTAATGAAAAAAAAAAATTTTTTCCCACAAATACAGGGTTATAAGGAAAGGGTATGCTAAGCCGAAAAGCGTTCATAGTACTCATCATTACGAACACCTTTTACTATGGGACCAACCCTGAAATCGAGAAAAAAATATCAGCTGTTCCATACATTTTGGCGAGAGACATTGCCATTTTTCTATGGAACAGCTGTTTTTTTTCTTGATTTCAGGGTTGGTCCCATAGTAAAAGTTGTTCGTAATGATGAGTACTGTGAACCTCTTTCGGCTTAGCATACAATTTCCTTATATCCCTTTACCCTGTATTTGTTCTTTCCTCGTAGCCGGTTAGGGCAGCGGAAGCACATCCTTATGAAATCGCTTTGTACATTTTCCAGGTTCTAATACAATGCTCATTCCACAAGATAGACGATATTTTATGAGCAAACAGACAAACAATTTGTTTTACTGAATAAATATTCAAATAAGATCAATGGACTGCGTAAGACAAAGCCTTATAATGTAAGTGCTATATTTTTAGGCTCTAAGTTAGTGCGGTTGATAATCTACGGTACCTGTGTGATAGGTAGGTAAGTACGAAACTTAAATTTGACAAAGTGCACATTTTATTTTTTGCTAGGACGACTGTCTTGGGTGACTGACAATATTCCCGTATTGTTAAAAAACCGGAAGACGAAGAGTAGGCAGGCCTCCCACTAGGTGGGCCGACGACATTGTGAAAGTCGCGGGCAATCGGTGGATGCAAATGGCAATTGTCGTTCGGTGTGGCGGTCTAAGGGGGAGGCCTATGTTCAGCAGTGGACGTCTTCTGGCTGATAATGTAATGTATAATGTAATTCAAAAACAAGAAGTGTCCAACAGAGCAACGCGGGTACAGCGGCCCGAACGGTGTTATCGCGCCGGTGCTGGCTCTTATACCATAACTAGTTGTTACTCGCGACTTCGTTTGCGTGAACATAGACATCTATCCTATGTCCGTCTTTGTGATATACAGTAACTCCTTATCAAATTTTATCAAGATCCGACAAACACACAGACAGAGATAAAGGTTGCTAGATGGCGTTGATTCATTTATTTTTTTTGCATTTTTTGTCGTTTTGTATGGACTGACGGTTGTAATGTAGTGAGTTCTTTATCGCGCAAAAGAAGTTTTTTCTCGAGACGAACGTTCATTCATTTCTATACCAAGAAGCTGTTTTATACCTCGGTCCTGGTGCGACTCCGGTTATATTCCTCTGAATTATAATATTAATGAAGTTAGGATTAGGATAGTTACGATATTAGGATTAATCACCGGTACACAGCCGGTGTGTCTATATACTTGAACATACTATATTTGAAATAGGTAATACGAGAATCATATCAAACGCTACGATTACTTTACAATCTAAAAAAAATATTAAAAGCGTAAAATTTGCTGCATCTGTCAGCGAGAACGGACTTTAGTAGGATTTCAGTATACCTTTTTCTTTTTTATTCTTTTCATTTTTCTTAGCACGTAGTATACTTATTTAGCCATGTTTTATTTCAAGTGAAACACAACTTCAGTCACAGTCGAGTCCTAGTCATGCTTAGGTAAAGTGCTTACCTCTGGACAATGGTGACAGGTAGTGGTAGTGCACACTAGCACCGCCCGCGGAGCAGCCCGTCAACGTGATGCTGTCAGGGTTGCCACCAAACAGTATGATGTTGTTTCGAACCCAGTGCAGCGCTGCCGACTGATCTTTCAATCCATTGTTGCCAGGAATAACCTCGTCTCCAGTGCTAAGGAAACCTGAAAAGAAAGATGAATTTTTGTTCTTCTACGAATGACGTTAAAATATTCTTGTAGGAATTTCATGAATTTGAATGGAATATTCCATTATACAGAGATTAAACAATTTTCGTCGTAGGCCATTCATCATTAGATTAGCAGTTACCAAGGGGTCCCAGCCTATAGTTGACAGTGACGACCACCACATCCCGGTCCATGAGATTCGATGGGTCGTAGAGATCGGACTGTCCAAACATGAAGGCACCTCCGTGGATGAACACTACCACCGGCAGGGAGGCTCCAGGAACCACCTTCGGAGAATACACGTTCACGAATAGACAGTTCTCGCTGCCTGAAAAGAAAAATAAGTATTTAAGACACTAGGTCACTCCTATAGATTCCACATTCAGGACGATCAAAATACACCTATAAACGTTTACTCTTATTGGTTCATTGCTGGTGCGCGTATATAGGCGTATCCTTGAGATAGCCAATGAGAACGCTTGATCGCAGTCCCCACAACCCGTGCTCTCCTCCAAATTTGGTGAGGTTTTTATCGTTATTGTTTAAGTGCTTATAAAGGACGTTGATTAGATTATACACATGTATAATCTTACTAACATTGAATAGCGCGCACTTTGAGTGGTTTTGTAGCTTTGCTCCACAAACTCTGTGGTCCGTGCCTTTTGTCAAATTTTACAATTTTTGTCAACTATAACTTAATAAAACTAATGGCGTTACAAAAGGAATATACGGAACTTATAATGTTATTGCCAACTTAGGTATTATTTATCACTAGATTTACGTATATAATCCGAGCAGTCCAGTTCCTGCAAGCAGCCGTCCATTCACGAGTTGACGCATGTGCCAGCCATCGATATCCTCAACAATATTGGAGGGAAGAGAGTGACCCGCCAAACGTCGCAGCCGAAAGGAGTTTAAAAAAAAAAAAACATAATGCTGAGTACAATAATATCACTCATTCGCTCTTTCCTCGTACGCGCCCTCAGTTTGTTTGTCTTTGCTTGAGAGCGTGGAACCTAGTCGGCATTAGAAGCATGAGGCGGCATCCATAACTGCTTGGGAGGCATTTACGTGTGTGCGTTCATATAAAGACGTAAGCTTGCGTATGTTGGTGTTGTTGATAGCATCTATATTGTTAGGAGTTATCTATATTGTTAACTTACCTGTAATTTTGCTGACGAAGGGGTCGTACTGCAGACAGCCGGAGAGCGGCCTCGTGGCATCCCAGGTGCCCACCCATGGCTTTATCTGCTGCGGCTCCTGAAATATAACAATGGGAAATATTTAATGGCACATCAAAAATTCCTAACGTTCATCAAAACGCCATGATCAATTTAATTAAAATGGCATGAGGTTGAATCACGCTAATATTATAAAATAAGGCAAAAGTTTGTGTAAGTACTTTGTTATTTGTTCCCAATCAACTCTAAAACGGCTGAACAGATTAAGATGGAGGTATCAAATAATAAAAGTAGCCTTTGCATATCCCGGAAAATACACGGCTTCTGAAGCATAGCGAGTGAAACCGCAGGGCGCTGCTAGTCTAGTAGTACCCAATAAATCATTTAGTTGTGCTTGGTAAGACTCTTTCGCAGAGTCCGCCTGACGAAGTGCCACACTTTTGACAATAATGTGTTCATGCTGAATTCCTGGCAATATAGAGATTTAACATGTAATATGGTGATGTCTCATGTTGACGAGCGCAGTGCATTGCCGTACCGGCTTTAAACCGTTGTAGTTCAAAATTCTAAGTGGCACTGATATGCTAAGATGGCTATGGGTAACCGTGACGCTTACCATCACGCGAGCTTATCTCAATTACTTACATTTAAACAAAGCTCGTAGAATTTTTAAACATTCCACTAGAATGCACGCGGAATGCTGTTATTTTAAACAAGCAATTAAATTGAGTTTTCTCGTATTATGTTTAGGAAAAGCGCCAAATATTCATGGCCATTGTCATTGCATCAGAAGAATCTGGATTCATGGGATTGTTCTTTTTTATAACTATAGTCGGAATAACCGACTCAATTTAACGTTCGTCAGTTTTCACAGTAAAATATTTATGTATTGTATCAGTTATCTGGTTCCCATAGTACAAGCTTGCTCTAGTTTGGGGCTAGATGGCGCTGTGTGTGAAAAACGTCCACCAATACTTATTTATTACTAGCTGATGCCCGCGAAGTTCGACCTTCGGCCACGCTAAACTCTTCATAAAAACTTGTCCTCACAATTACGAACACAATAAAAAAGAAATCATTATAATCGGTCCAGCCTTACTCAAGTTATAGCGTGACCAGGAAAAAATAGGTGTTTTTTTATAGATTTATTTTATAAATATATTCTAAGTACAATAATTTAAAAAAAAAAACAGCATTTTTTACACGTTTTTTCTGTGACAGAACTAATAAATCTTCACGAAATTTAAATGCTAATACATAATCTAAGGATTTGTTGCCCAACCTGTACCTAAAGTACCCACATGGGTACAGATGAGAGCCACTAAGTATAGCACTATAATATTGATGAGGAACGGATCATTGGGCTACAGCTGCGGCAGATTGAGCCAATGACGTGAGCTGCATGACAATCAGCGTAAAAAGAATAACTAATAGTATCTATTGTAAGATTTAAGAAATATGTAATAATTTGTGTATACACTAAGTCAAATTATAAATTACAAAATAGTCAAACATTTACAAATACTCAGTTCTAACTGTACGTGCCCATTACGCTGGCCGCATTGTATTTTGACGCATTGACCAAAAAATAAAGACATGCATCAATGCAACCTACGAAACAAAGAAAAGCTGTACAAGCCACGGACTAGGTTAGTTAAAGTTGAGAAACAGGGCCGTCACGCCAAAATATTAATGAACAATAAATTACCTGATTCTATAACCGAACTAAATCAAATCAGATTTGAAAAGGCTCTTAAGCATTTTTTTGAAAGCAATCCGTTCTACAATGTTAGTGAATACATGTCAATGGACTTCTCAGAATCCTCATTTTTGTACGGACAACAAACGGAGTAAAGCATAATAAGTACCCACCTGTCATGATATATTATTAAATTATTCAAATAATTAATAACTTAGTTTGCCTAGTTAAATTTAATTCTAAACTTAAGTATTTTTTTTATAATAGTGACTTGCCTGTAATATTTAATGTTATTTATGGCCAATAAATATTTCTGATTTCTGATTTCTGATTGCCGCGTTGAATAGAAATGGCTAACCTTTGCACCAGGTATGAGCCGGAACGGGAGTCACCTGATTTCTCCCTATCTCTCAAATCGGACTCTTGGCCTCCGCGCCCCAACAGTGTATTTATTTATAGTTTCTTTTCCATTGGGTGGACATCACGGGTTACCACAATTCGCCCACCCATGGACCATATTCTAAGCTTAAAACAATAATAAAACAAACAAGGAATCATTTAAAGTTACGTTAAATTTGAGAAACAGGGCTGTTACGCCAAAATACTAAAGTACAATAAATTACCTGATTCTATAACCGAACTAAATCAAAGCAAATTTTAAAAGGCTATTTAGCATTTTTCTAAAGCAAACTGTTCTACAAATAAAGTGAATACGTGTCAAAGGACTTCTCAAAATCCTCACTTTTGTACGAAGAACAAACGGAGTTAAGCATAATAAGTACCTACCTGTCACGATTTACTATTGAATTATTCAAATAATTAATAACTTAGTTTGCCTAATTAAATTTAATTATAACAGTGACTTGCCTGTAATATTAAATTTAATGTTAATATTTCCAGGCCAGTAAATATTTCTGATTTCTGATTTCTAAAGTCACTGACATACGAGTGAAGTGGCAATGAGCGGGTACATCACTCGAAGAACCGATAACCTATGGGAAGAAAGGTTCTTGAGTAGCGACCACACACCGGGAGACACAGCGTAGGTCTCAGATGGATCGACATTGTGAAAGTTGCGGATCGGTGGATGCAAATATCAGGTTTTAGTTCTGTGAGGCGGCATAAGAGGCAGCCATTTGTTTTATAGTAGACGATAGCTGGATGGTGATAATTATGATAAAGTAGCTTATGCCCGCGAAGTTCAGCCTTCGGCCTCGCTAAGCTCTTCATAACAATCTTGTCCTCACAATTACGAACACAACAAAAAAGAATTCATCAAAACCGGTCCAGCCTATCTCAATTTATAGCATGACCAGGAGAAATAGGGGTTAATTTTTATATGTATAGGTTACGTAATCGTATATGTATAGGTTGTATCAGAGCATCAAAATGCCATACCTGTTACGGTATGGCTATGGAATAGTAATTTCAGCCCACAGATCACTTTCAGCCTTACTTACGTACGTCCTTACTTGTTGCCGACGCACACCGACGCGGACGGAACCAAGATTGTATGTAACTTTCAAACAATTGCGTATTGTTTAGAGATGGGTATCTATTCCGTGAGTAAGGTTGGGGGATACACTGGGTGGTTTAAAAAACCCCGTTGTATAACTCAGGGTTAATTATTATAAGAGTCCCTACCTCTTCCATCTTTTACGTGGTACCTATGTGAAAGTGCGCGTGTAAGAGATTGAGAGGATATATGTGCGTGGGCATCATCACTGCTATACTCACTGTCACAAAACGAAGGTCAGAAGTCACTGACATTTTAAAAGCTACTTATAGTTTTTTTCCACTTAAGTATCTGGTGTGAACAACAAAGAGCTTATCTACAAGTACACTACAATTTCTCGGAGAGTACCTCCTTATATTTTTTTAAATGAGGGAGAAAGTTTAGAGAAATAAGGTAAGCGGGCATAAAAAAAAACATCTCGCTGAGCGGGCAGAAAAACTATATAAAAATCTTTTTTTCTTTAATTTTTTGTAATATCTGTACAGTAGCTCTGTAATAATACCAAGATAAATTTTGGGTAATATCTGTACTTCAAGAAGTTAGCTAATCAAAGTATCTGTATGTCTAATAATGCCAAATGACAAAAAGTTTTTATCGCCAAGTCCGCAAAATTATTCTGGCCACTTGCTTTAAAATTCTCGGGTTCTTTGCTTTTCGTTTAATTTTTTATCTGACTTTTCAATTTGTTTCATGTCTATATCACTATGTATGGCTTACTCCAGAAATCCCCTTAGACAATCGCTCGCGAAGTCTGGTTTACGCGAAGTTTTGGTCTTTTATTCCAAAAAAACCCTTAGCATCACATTTGAGATGCAGAAGGATTATTGAACAAAAAATCCAGAAATCCCTTTAGCCATTTATTTTATTTTGGCGGAAGGGGATTATTAGACAAAAAGCTTAGAAATCTCTTTAACTATTTATTTTACTTCTGCGGAAGGTGATTACTGGAGAAAAATCAAGAAATTCTCCTTACTTAAAAAAAAAAAACAAAAACAACGTTATGTGATCACAAAGTTTTTTTTTGAGATGCCCTCATAATCCTCTCATTAATTATAGTTAAACCGAATGTCACAGAAATCAAAATATCATAGTAAATCACACTTTAGCAATTGTTGTAAGAAAGTGCGATTCCCAACTAATGTATATTAAGGCCCTTGGCTGCGCTTCGTGCCTCAAACTGCACCCTCGTTGGTAACCGGGCACTTTCTCCCCTCAGTGAACACTGCTCTATTAATTTGACGGAAGATAACGAACAAACAAACGTATTTTTTTGTTTTAACATAACATGTTATACCTACCACATTTCTTCCTATTTCTATAATGTTTTCGTCACGAATGAGAAATCCAAGTATGTGTTCTGCAAGGACGGAGATGCCACAACGATTTGTATTTTGTACAATAAGTGAGAGACGATGAGGAAGGTTGAAGGGCGGTGAATATTGATTTCCCTCCATTGATTGATCAGGAATTCTAAGTCGCATTTATTCTATTTGCATTGAGAATGAAGTAGTTTATAAGCACAGAGGAAAATATGCACTTATTACATATGCTCCGCACTCAGGACGATCGAAATGCACCACTGACTTTTTTTTTTGCGAGGTTGAAATCGTCTTAAGGTACCCGACTGGGCTGGGGTGCGGCTGGGTTGTGTGGGATTATACCCACTAAACCCCCCCGGTGGCCTGTCTTGGTGCTTGACCGAGGGCTCCGGGATCTCCAAGGGAACGCACCGGAGCCCTCAGCACCACCCTTCAGCTGCTCACGGAACAGCTAGCAGCTGTCGTGAGACGTCTAAGCCTACGACAGCGTCCGCCACTCGGCGCTGTCAACCTCTCCGGGCTCGCTTTGGTAGATGTTGATTAGAGCCCCACCTCCAACCACAACGGAGCCCAGAGGTCCCCTTTTAGTAGGCTCTTACTATAGGCAGGGAATACCGATGCCGTATTCTACGGTCACAATACACCTTATAAAATTTACTCTCATTGGTTCATTGCTAGGCGCGAGTAGCCTTGAGATAGCCAATGAGAACGCTTTGGGTATTGAAGCATCTCACACCACATGTAAATCGCCAAAATACTCTAAATCAGTGGGGCCTTCCGCACCGCTGTGTGCATAGCCTGCGGTTTTTTAAAATACTGGATCGATTCGAATCGTGGAGTGAATCGCTCAAGTATATATTTTTCGATGAGGTGTGTTACAAATACAAATAAAAAGTTGTAATTTGCATGAATAAATAAATAAAAAAATAAATAAAATATGGTATGTTTTTGTCGCAGTCCCCGCAACCCGCAATTTCCTCCAACTTAGGTGAATATAACTAATTATCTATGGAACTTACATAACAAGTACTAAACATGAGTGCAATGCCCATAGAAGATAATATAAATACTTAGGTGTGGGTGTGGGTCATATGTAATCTGTACCTATGTTTATTTCATGAAGATAAAATAACAGTCAACAAACGCATTCTCGATATCTACTTTATCAAAGAGGTCAAGGTAGGGCTAGGACACAAGTACTTAAATTAAGTATTAAAAGATCAACAAAATACCCGACTGCAAAGTGTAGTATGTCACTCAGGAGTCCTGAGTGACATACTGCAAAGTGTAGTATGTCACTCAGGAGTCCTGAGTGACAAAGCTCAGGACAATCGATCGAACGACACCTCGGTCGTCAAAATCGGTCAAGCCGTTTAGGCTACACGAGGTAATATAGGAACATACAGACAAACATACTTTATTGCAATAAAGTTTAAGGTTAAGAAACATAGAAACATATCCCTTTTTGATATCTATTAATTTGAAGGAAAAGACAGAAAAAATATATTTTTCGTCAACGACCCTCCATCCTCCATCGAATTAAAAAAATATTGCAATATACGTTTTTTTTAAACATTTTATCTTATCGAAACAGACACAAATTAAAAAAAAATGAAAAACTGTTTTAAAATCACATTTATTGATATCAATAATGTGAAAATGCGCGAGTAAGGCAGCTGTGGATGCGACTGGGCCGGTATCGATACATTCTAAACTTACCCTGAATCTGTATTTTCCAATGGGTGGTCTGGCATACGGCACACCTTGAAAGCTAGCATAGACGCGTCCCTTGGTTGAAGTTCTCCACGACCCTTGAAGGAAACCGTTAGGCAGCCTCACTGTAGGGTTCGGCCCTTGAGCGAGCACCACCACAGCTGTAACTAGGAGAATAAATAACGCCGACGCCATGTTTGATGCTAGCGCGTGCGCTTGCGCCGCTGATTGTCGCGTAACTGAACTGATTATAGAATAAGTAGATACATTATTCTTGTTTGGATTTGACTCCCGCCGGTGGCCGGTGGCGACACGATAACATTTAAAATAACCTGTTCTTTATCTAGGTGATTATTTAAAATCTTTGAATCGTAATTAGTAACTAGCTACATATTTGATATCAAATTCACGTTACCTATAGATATTTACTAGCTTGCCCGTACGGCTTCGCTCGCGATTACAAAACCCCATTTCACCTATTCAGGGGTTGATTTTCAAAAAAATCCTGAGATGAATCTGACATGCTTTTCTTATTTTTTTTTTAATTGTTACCCGCGACTTCGTTCGTGTGGATCTATAAAAAAAAGGTAGCATACATCCGACCCTTAAGCTATATCTATGCAAAAAACAGCTTGATCCGTTCATCCATTTTTCCGTGATAACGAGACAAACACCCAGACGGAGACACAGAAAGACAGAGAGACATTTACATTCGCATTTATAATATTAGTTACGATGCTTAGTGCACCAACCGAGTTTAATTGGCGTAGCACGAAAAAAAGTTTTCATTTCCATAAAACCTTTGGGGGTTCATTTCGCCCCTTGAGAGGTGACATTTCACAAAATCCGTTTTTATTGTACACCTAGACCATTTGAAAAGTGTTGGGTACAAATTTCATTTCTCTATCATGAGCGGTTTGATCTGTGCCTTGATTCTTAGAAAAAGGCTTGTTGGTGTGAAAAAAGGTGTGACAATATTGAAAGGTACGCATAATAATGAGTATGAACATTGCTATGGGACCAACCTATATATAGATTGTGGTGTATGGCACAGAAGATATATTGAAATACATCTAATAGACACCAACATGATGGACATCATTGTAACATAGAAGGAGGCAGGTAAAGGGAACAAGCTAAAGGTAAATTTTTTTTTTTTTTTTTAATGATTTTAATAAGTCTTTATTTATATTCAATATCAACAACTTTAATAACATTAAATAGTAAATAAATTAAAATAAACTCTAAGTAAAAATAATCATAAATATATATACAACTTAAAACTAATCTAAATAATAAATAATTATAGGCGCAGACTACATGAAAATAAGAAGCGAGCTATACTTAAATAATAAATAAATATCTGGGACATTATTGCACACACGGTCATCTGACCCCAAACTAAGCAAAGCTTGTAATATGGCTGCCAGAGACTGATATACGTACATAGATATTTTTTAAATACATACTTATATAGATATTAACACCCAGACATAGAGCAAACACAAATATTCATCACATAAATGTTTGTCCTAGATGGGAATCGAACCCACGCCCCCAAGCACAGAACGTAGGTTCACTACCAACTGAGCCACCGGGGCAGTCATAATAATAGTACTTAAAGATATTTTTTGTAATTAACTTAGTAAAGTGTGATTAAAGAAAGTCAGAGAAAACTACTGTTTGCTAATACTAGAACATTTCTGCAAAACTATAATTTAAACTTGCCTGCGCCGCATGAAACAGGTCAATGTCTTGATCATGGGAGAAAACATTAAACTCGTTGACGAGTCTGTTAATAGGAGCATTTTTACCGAGATCAGTTTTCTAATATTTATAAATAAAATAAATATCGTAGGACATTTTTCACACACAGCGCCATCTAGCCCCAACTACCAACTAAGCAAGCTTGTACTATGGAAACCAGATAACTGATAAAATACATAAATACATTTTTATTTCTGTAAATGCGTACATAGAAACACCCAGACAAAGAACAAAATATGCTTGTTAATCACACAATTTTTTTTTTTTTTTTATGTTACTCGGTGACGAGACTAGCAAGTCGCTCACCTGATGTTAACCGTCACGTTTGCCCATAACAGTTCAGTGCCACCCAGAATTTTGAACTACAACAGTTCACAACTATGCGCGGCAATGTACTGCGCTCGTCACCCTGAGATGTTACATGTTAAATCTCTGTATGCCCAGTAATTACTCTGGAAACATTGCCCTTCAATCTGGAACACAGTAATGCTTGCACACTACTGCTTGGTGGAATAACTGGCAAAGGTGTGGTACTTCCCCAGTCGGACTCTGCAAGAGAGCCCTACCACTACAACAGGTCTGGGCCTGTCCTGGGTGAGAATCGAACATTTACAGCTCAGAACTGAGCCACAAGGCTAGTCTAGGCTAGGATAGTAGATAGATGTGTTCAATGGTATTTGGTAACTTATATTGATGTTTTTGTTTATTTAAATCTTTTTATTATTGAAGCTGCTTATTGCGGGTTGAATAGTAATTTTGATTCAGTACAATGACGATGTGATAGTGTTGGTTTTTACCCGACTGCCCAAGGAGGGTAATATTTTAGGAGTATACCTATTTGTACCATAGTATGAATGTTCGCCGAAGAACCAAAGTCACCGACATGGCTCTTAGAGTTTGCAAGCTGAAGTGGCAATCGGCAGGCCACATCGCTCGAAGAACCGATAACTAATGGGGAAGAAAGATTCTTGAGTCGCAACCAAGAGCTGGAAGACGCAGCTTGGGTAGGCCTCCCACTGGGTAGACTGACGACATTTCGAAGGTCGCGGGTAACCGGTGGATGCAAGTTGCAAATTGTCGTTCAGTGTGGCGGTCTAAGGGGAGGCCTTTGTTCAGTTGTAGACATCTTCAGGCTGTTGATGATGATGATACGTTGGAAAGTAGTTCCCTCTTGCTCACTATATGTAGTGATATTTTTTTGAATATTCATAACTTATAACTAAGTAAATTAAGATACTGCACGCCTTTATCTATGTTTAAATAAATACGCTTATATATATTGCCAAATGGCGAACAACTAGGTACGCGCGTTACTACTATATACATCAAAATTTAGAATAATAATTAACCTTACTATAATAAAACAGACAACTTTTCGTACTAGTGTATTATTTAAACTGTACAGAAGTACCTAACTTAACTTAAGAAGACAATAGATAGGCACTTATTTGGCTTCTGTCTGGGCGGTATTTATCTAGATGACTTTAGAATAGTCTTAGGGCCACCACAGACGGCGGACTTTACCTCGGCTTTTCCGAGAAAAAACACATAAACACAATATGTACAAGAAATAATTTTAACAAAAAAAACCGACTTCAAAAACACTGAAAAAATGCACTATCGAGATGTTCTTGGCGCGACCCGTGAAAAACTTATCATTGAGGAGTTCCGGTGGCCATCTGTGGTCTCCTTCATCAGTTCTTTTTCATCAAATAATACTTTCTGAATGCAAATGTTTGACTTGTTGGTTAAGTACCAAAATCGCTATATGTAATATTTGAGGAGCTCCCTCAATTCCTCTTGGATCCCATTATCAGAATTGAATTTTGATAAAAATAGGACCAATCTGGAAGAAAGTTCTTTCAAATAAAATAAAGAATCCAAATCGGCTTATAAATGACGGAATTCTGAGGTGCCAAAACAAAATGAAAAACAACAGTCGACTTGAGGACCTCCTTTATTTCGAAATTAAATTTGGAAGTCGTTTTAAAATAGAATACAATACACGTTTATTTTTGCAACGGAGCGTCGAGATGAGCAAGACGCTCGCCTGACGATAAGTACCGAGCACAGATAAAAGGTACCGAGCTTGCCCCTAACAGTTCAGTGCCACTCAGAAAGTTAAACTTTAACTTTAAAATCCTGCGCGAGAATCAATGAGAGTAATATTACAGAAATATTTGTTCGCGTACAGGAAAAGCTGAGCTGAGCTTTTTAAATTCAATCTCATCTCGAATAAAGTGTCTCATTTCGAGATTTCTTATTCTCAACGCTATCTTTCGAGATATTCACGAAGGCTAGCGTTCGAGATACATCGAGTGGTCGGACCCAATCGAGACGAGAGACAGTCGAGATTGCAGTCTCGAAATCGACATCAATTTGTCATAATATCTCCGAATAGGGGTCCAGGGCCGGGTTCAGTAAGATTGTCTGACCACGCTCCATGACATTACAAGTATGCTGCAAATGTCAAGCGTCGTCGGACGACCTTACTGAGCACGGCCCAGAAGACTCGCTCCAAGCTCTAAATAATTTTCGCAACGTCGTCATTTCAATACGCACGAAGAAGTTCTCCATCTTTCCTTGTACAGAGCACTTCTAGTAAGTATTTCCTCGCGAGGTAAAAAGTTGAATGTGTAGAGAGATATTACGTATTACGCGAGAGCAGAGTTGTATTGTTTATTGTGCCTTTGATTCACTCGCAACGCTCAGGATTCTACCTTACAATTATATGATTCACCTTATCAATTATACCTTACATAATTACAATAGTATTTGGAGAGAAAGATAGCGCTTTACACTTTCGCGAGCAGATGACAAGAGATGGCTTTAGTGTGCGCTAGTCATAAAACCAGATAATTGATAATTACATCTAAACCAGGACCTATATATATTATAATTACCTCACTATGTAATAATTACTTGAATATACACGAGAGGTTCCGAGCGCCAGCGAAAAATTTGTATAAATCGAGTTTTTTTTACATGATATTTTTTCGAGAAAATGTCATCTTATCATGTTTTCCCGCCATACAACACCAAATCATCATCATCATCATCAGCCTATAATAGTCCACTGCTGGACATAAGCCCCTCCCAAGGCACGCCACTCAATCCGATCTTCGGCTTTTTTCTTTCAACCACCGCCAGCTGTACCAGATAACAGAACCAAAAAAACATTATCCCATAGTAAGATTTTTAATCTACATTACTAATGAACACTAAATAGAGTGGGGGTACTAAATAGAAAAATCACATTTTTATCAAACTAGGCCGCTATGTGTTAATCCACTTCAACTTGCCGCCTCTTCAATCTGCCGCCCTAGGCTCAAACCTACTCACTCAGCCTTCTGGTAAATATGCAAGCTCTACCTTGCTCAAAGAATAAGTACTCGTATAATTCAACGCGGTAATTTGGCCAGTATTTTGCCGAAGAGTTTTATTAGATTAGTGTTAGTTGTAATTTGTTTTCTGTTCCCTTGTACATTTTTAGTTCTTTATTTTGGGTTTGTGTTAGTTTCAATTTGTCCCAATACCTAGTATTTCTCTTAGAGTAAGTTATATTATAATCAAATATGTCGTTCAAATATGTTGTTGTGTCGGTTTTTTTTTATTCATACTTGTTCTGTTTTTTTTTTCTGTTTCTCTTTCCTCCTAAGAGGATTTTGGTGTCGCACGTCTTATGCATTTGCCAGTGTCAAGAATACATTCTAAAGTTTTGTTGTAACACGTAACGGGTAGAAATTCACCGATTTTACACATTAACACTCGAGATAATACAAGTTTTGGAAAATAATAAAATGACGTGACATGAATTCTTCACGTTCCCGCCAAAACTCCCTTGTTCTGGTTTATGTCAGTATTTGTTGCAAAACATAAAATCATTAACAGTGTTTTATTTTAATTTTTTTTCTTATGTTTTGGCTCCACACGTTGTGTATTTAGCCAGTGTCTAGTATTGTAATATTTCAAGTGATGTCAAATATTTCACAATTAAATTAAGTCTCAGTCATAGTTTAAGTCAATCAAATTAAGTCACGATCAAGTCCACGTCATGCCCCAGTAAAGTGGTGGAGACTTTACTAGAGGTTTATAGGCAGTTTTGAAAACAACACTCGTGCACGTTCACGAACACTTGATGGATAAAAATCCAATATTTTTATACATTAACATATAACACAAGTTTTGGAAAATAATAGGATGTCGCGACATGACTTCTTCACGTTCCAGCCAAAACTCCCAGTGAATTCTTAAAAACTTTAAAGCCATGTTTGACCTGTCAGAATTAGGGCCTCTTTCATCACTTCCACGTAAATTCCCAAGTTACACTAATCGCTGACTAAAGTGGCAACTATCTAGTGCTATTTGCAAAATGTCGAATAGCGTAAACTGGGCGTAAACAAAACTTACTAGGGACTTTAACTCGCCAATTAGCACTAATCGAAATGACCCTAACCAACACTTTACTTTAAGATGAAGTAAGATGAGTAGAGTGGAAGACACAGTATTCTATGGTTAATCCCGAGGTTAATGTTCACGACTGTACATTAACATGGAAATGAATTAACATTAAAACTGAACAACTAGGACGTGCCTATAAACGCTTCGGTTTATAATGTTCTAGATACTAAGAGTAGAAACATCTATACATATAATAAAATCTACAATATTTTTAATCCCATAACTAGAATAAGATTACAATATTCACGATAACTTTGTAAGTTATTTGTTCTTCGAGAGCCTTTAAAACCAGATAAAAATAAACTTACTTATAAAAATACGAAAACTCGCTTGTAGACAGTTCCGAAAATACAGATTGATTAAATCTATGACGTGACCAAAATGCTGCCTTGTATTTTTTAGCCTCGCTAATCGCTATCTATCTCAAGGTTACGCCTACTCGGGCCTAGCAATATACCAATGAGAGTAAATTGTATAGGTGTATTTTGACCGATGCGTCGTGCGCTTCTATCGAACGTAATATACATCATATCACATATCTTTTTGTTTTAATAAAACGGGAATACTCACGTTAAATTGAGTCGGTTATTCCGACTATAGTTTCGATCACATTCGGTGACCTTTATCAAGGAATGTGATCGAAACTATAGTCGGAATAACCGACTCAATTTAACGTGAGTATTCCCGTTTTATTAAAACAAAATGTATCAAAACCACGTCAGTTTTCATAGTAAAATATCACATATCCTAACTAATTGACCGAGCGAAGCGAAGGTCTCAGAGTTTACTGGGACAAATCGGCATTTGTATGTATGTTTGTATGTTTGTGTGTATATTTGTCCGATGATAACCTACGAATGTTGATCCGATCTTCATGAAATTTGGTAGGCAAGTAGTTCATTTCAATACAATTTTTTAGTTCGAATATGAGCTGAATCGATTCAGGGGTCGTGAAGATATAGGGATCGCGAGGTCTCAGTTCGGCGCGAACTACTAGTATTATAAATGCCAAAGTAACTCTGGCTCTCTGTCTGTCTGTCTCTCTGTCTGGGTGCTGGTCGCGTTTTCACGGCTAAGCGGCTGAACGGATCGACCTGAATTTTGCCTATAATTAAATAGCGAGATGTACATACTTTTTTTAAATGTAGGCCCACGTAAACGAAGTCGAGGGGTAACAGCTAGTCTTCTATATAGAGGTAATCTGTGGCCTTGTCTGATTCTCATGTGAGTGCTATCGTTAGAATCATTGAATTACCCCTTATGACATACACATGCTATTTTGCACTCGGTTTCTTTATTTCGGTTTTTCTTTTACTATAGTAAAAGAAAAACCTAAAAACCGAGTGAATTATAATTTTATCTATAATTATTTTGTGAAACCAAACCACACTAATCTACCTCTATCTATCTATCTATAGTCTATATGTTTGGAGTCTGCCATTATTTTTGTACATAATTATAAGTGACATAATATAAATTGTAACGTAATAAATAAAAAAACAGAAAATTTGTAGCAGAACAGTGGAGCGTACTTATTAATAATATTTACGCTTATTGTGTCCAATTTTCAGGGCTGGATGAAGCAACAGTTGGCCGTGAAGAGAAACCTCCGCTAATATTGGAAATTCCTTCCTTCTCATGAATAAGCAATTCCAATCGTTTTCGTCTATAGAACGCAGTATTGGATAATTTCGCTAATACTGTGGTAATGGTGGGAAACTCGGTAAGTAAGTAGCTATTTACTGAATAATTTATCACTTAAGGTATCCACCAACGCACCAACCAGACGCGTGTTGAACGTGGGCTCGCGTATACGGTCTGTCATGCGGCTGTACTGCGCAGATGGCGCGCAGGTGCAGCGCAGCTGCTGCGTGGGTCCACAGATGAATTGGTCCGCGCTCATATTTTGGTGTGTAATATTTTACACCACATTTGAGTCACTTCACTCACACTCCGGCCCACGGAACCCTTAGCAGTCGCACTACTGAAGTACTACTGAAGTAGCTAGATTTGTAGTGCTGACTTTTGCTAAATGCATTGACCGTGTAGAGCCATGATTAAAGAAAGCAATTGATCACAGTTGAAACTGTAAAATTTATTCAGCGAAGATATGCAACGTCATCTGTTAAAAACAAACTGTTGTTTTTGAAATACACACAATAAATTATTTCTCTATGACTTGAGACTTCTTGAATGGTGCCCAAACTTGGTTTACACATGCAGATTGGACAATTTTGGCTTACAAAAAGTTGACTCAGGTCACGGACCATACTGTCATACCTATTCCATTCTCAAGAAAATAATATACCCAAAGCGCCCAAGCTCGTCAATTGGATTAGCTGGTTCTAAGAGCCGGCTAATCATAGGCGCCGTTTGAATGAATGAATTAAGGACCTGCCAATAGTACGCGTGACTTTCTACCTCGTCCTGCGCCCGACGGGTGTTTTCTTAATTTTTTCTACTAAATGACGTGATGAGACTGGCGAGTAAGTCCCTCGTCTGCCATACCAGTTCAAAGTTATTAAAAACTTGGAACATCAACAGATAGCAACCCTGCACTGTCCCCGTAATCCTGAGACTATACATGTTAAATCTCCCAGAAATTTCGTTGAAAACATTGCCCTTCAATCCCGTAGGCACAGAGTAATGTTTGCACACTGCTTGGTGGTTGGATAAAGGAGGTGTACCTACCACGCCTTTGCCAGAAAGGCATGGTATAGATACTTTTCAAGAATAATTTTCAAACCAATAATGTTAAGTTTTAGGTATAGAGGCCGGAAGAGCCGTTGTATTTTTATAATGCACTAACTGTTACCCGTATTTTTATAATGCACTAACTGTTACCCGCGTTGCACTAACTGTTTTTGCACCTACAAAAAAAGATAGCCTATATTTGTCTCCGACCCTTAATTAAGCTATATCTATGCAAAAAATCAGCTTGATCCGTTAAGCCGTTTAGCCGTGATAACGCTACAAACACAGAAAGAGAGACAGATAGTTAGATTCGAATTTATAATATTATAGTTAAGAATATTCTTCATTATAATTTTCCACCTGTTGTTTTAAAATGTTATAATATACATTAGTTGAAGATTGACATTCTATATATAATATACTATATCTATAATATATTTGTCAATGCATTTTATGCATTGTAATGTAACGAAAGAGAGCCAAAAAATTCGAAAATAATATAAAATAAAATGTGTGATGTGTGTGTAAAATATGTATGTAAATAAATATAAAATATGTGTCAATGCATATTTTGGTTGATTTCGAATATTGAGTTTGGTTCTCCGTGATATTTAAATTTTCAGAATTGTATTTTATTACTTAGTTGTTGTACTTTATTATTTTACTGTTAACTAGAGGTATAAATCTAAAAAAACAAACCGTATCAGATCCCCGCGATACAGGCTTAGCATAGTGCGGGAATCGCCGTATTAACAATTTTTTTTTTGGATATTGCCGTACTTAAATATAAGCCTTCTTGTTATATGCACTAATTTTTAATATCTTGCTATTGATGTACCTTATGTTTATGTTAATAAACGCATTTTTAATTTTTTATTGTGTTATTGTCTTGACATTAATTATAATAATTATTATTTATGGTTGCACGTTAGTATGTCACACAGATTGTGAGACTACAATTATTTTTTTGTGAGTATCATTTTAGTGTAGCATGTTAGAATGAAAAAAAAACTATTTTGATCACAATTAACTTTCCTTCCTTCTTTCACAGGGTCTTGTAACACGTACTGCCCGCTTGGTAAGTTAATAATTGACCGAGTGAAGCGAAGGTCTCAGAGTTTACTGGGACAAATCGGCATTTGTATGTATGTTTGTATGTTTGTGTGTATATTTGTCCGATGATGACCTGCGAACCGTTGATCCGATCTTCATGAAATTTTGTAGGCAAGTAAGTAGTTCATTTCAATACAATTTTTAAGTTCGAATATGAGCTGAATCGGATCAGGGGTTGTGAAGATATAGGGGTCGCGAGGTCTCAGTTCGGCGCGAACTACTAGTATAATTCATGTTAATTGTATTGGCTGTTGTATGTTATAACGCCCACCTCTGGTTTTAGGTTCATAAGATAATTTTGTTGCACGCGCGACTGACTAGTTAAATTATCTTTGAGTGTGGTTGATGGCCGCGGCAACAGGCCAGAGCAGATCTATTTATAATACATGAATAAATAAAATATCCCTGAATGTTTTTACAAAAGATTTTCTTTGTACAACTTTTATACTGCCCACGGGTCTACAGCTTTTGTAAAAGGACTTATCGAGTTTTTTGAAGTGAATAAATATTTTCTGAAACGAGAAAATTCTATTTACTTATTAAGGTGTATATAGTCATGGCACAGCTATCTCACTCGTACATTTGCAAGTTTTAGAGTGTTTTATTTTATTTTATTTTGCATGGAAAACTAACAGAAACAACACAAATAAAGTAGAAATACACATAATATGGGTACACAAAAGCCTAAACATTTCTCGCTTATACATAATATTAAAAATACCCTATTAGAACACAAACATGGGCACGAATTATTTAATGTATGGGTATCTAGTATAGGTATATACAAATTATAAAAATAACATCTCAAAATAGAACCAGTTAAAAATTGTCAGAAGTACTTACAAGATTTTAAATACCCCTTGCTTAGTAAGCTCTAGGTTTAACCGATTTCCAAAAAAAGGGTTCTTAATTCGACTGTACCTTTTTGTATATTTATAGAAATAATATAATATAATTACATATAGTTTGGAAAGGATATACTTCCAGATTGGTCCCATTTTTATCAAAATCCATTTCTGATAATGGGATCCATGAGGAATTAAGGGAACTCCTTAAATATTATAGGTGTTTATAGCGATTTTGGTATTTTCATGAACAAATCGAGCATTTGAATTCAGAAAGTATCATTTGGTGAAGTGGAACCAATGAAGAAGACCGCCGATGGCCACCGGAACCTGTCAATGATAAGTATTTCAAGGATGGTGACAAGTACATCTCGATTATGATAGTTAAGCGACTATATATAATTATGACAAAGCAAATTTAAATAAATGGTTCTGATGAAGTCGTTTTTTTTGTTAATATTATGTTATATTCGAAAAATATTAATTTTCAAAAACTGGGTAGTTGCGTCTTTATTCTGTGGCGTCTCACCCTTAACCTTCTAAGATTAAGGGGGTGATAACAGCCCAGCCCCGAAACGCTAATTTCATGAAAAAGTTGAGAAAATTCACTAACTCTCTCTATCGCACGCACGAGAAACAGAGCGACAGCTTTACAATTTCAAATATTGAATGCGACAAAACCTCGCGGAAGGCTCAAGCTTTGTAGCAAATTAAGCATTGTTCGTGATCATCCATTGGATAGCTATGCGAACCGATCGTCCGGCTAGACAGAGGATATTGAATAAGCTTTGTTGTTAAATTACAAAGAAACGAAACAGCTCCAGAGCAAAATGCACATCGCAAGAAAAATAAAATATTATTAAAATTAACTAACGTCTTTAATTATGTTATTGTATTATTCATTTATTATGCACAACTTATAAAACAGATAGTTAAAGAAAACTTAAATACTAACTAAAAAACTAAAACCTAAAATAGCTGTATAAAAATTAAATTAAAAGACCATAATATATATTATTATATTATTATTTTGTTGTCGGCGATTTTTGATTGAAGGGGTATTTCCCCCAAAAAGGGGGAAAGTTTGTTGCGGCACCATTTACCGGCCGATTTTAATAATATTTGGCAGAAAATTTTCCATAACATAATATACAAAATATATTTTCATCATCATCAGCCTGAATATGTCCACTGCTGAACAAAGGCCTCCCCCATGGACCGCCACACAGAACGAAAACTTGCAACTTGCATTCAACAAATATATTTTATTACATTATAAAAAAATATATTATGTACTAAATGAGCTCTAAACAATGACCACATTTGGGAAAAACTGCAAAGGCAAGTGCAAATTCTCATTCATGCATTCTTCTTTGTGATCCGGTATTTATTATAGTGTGATTATTACTTAGTGTGACTAAACCAAAATTATACAATATAATGAATAGAAATACATTTTATAAAACAGCCAATTATATTTATTATATTTTATCTTCTATACCAATATTATAAAGAGGAAAGATTTGATTGTTTGTTTGCATTGAATAGGCTCCGAAACTACTGAACCGATTTGAAAAATTCTTTCGCTGTTGGGAAGCTACACTATCCCCGGGTGGCAGAGGCTATATTATATTTTCAAAAAAAATAGGGATCCCTACTAAAACTCCAATAATGTAACCCAAGGTTTTAAAAAAAAATACCTAAAATATACTACGACTTTGCAGAACATCTATACCATATACCATATTTTTAATTTTTGTTAAATACCCGTGCGAAGCTGGGGCGGGCTGCTAGTGTAATATAAACAATATCGTTTGTAAATCGCTATTATTTAAGTAAACACAGTTGACATACAAAGTGCTCCAATAAAATAAACATAACAGCAACAATTACTATTTTACATTCTGTGCAATTACGTTCCTTCTTCATAATCATGCATATTTAAACGGTTATCAAACTGAACCCAGCTTAGAATCTGAACAGATGACCTACACTGTCATTTCAGGTCACCATAAGTTAATATATCGCCGTACTCTTCGCACCTACGCGAGTACTATAGGTTTTGCGTCAGGAGAGCACACGAACGCAGTATCTTTCGCCTTGACCCTGGACCGAAAACTCCCTTTCACCCCGCCACAGAATAAATAACACTTGGTGCAAGCCTTGCGAAAAGACAACAGTTTCAGCAGTTGGGGAAATGATAGAACCTAAAAAATTCAACTGACGGTTTCCAGCTTTGTTAAGCTAATGTGATCGTGGCTCCCCTTTCAACTTTAGAGGTAAGTTAGTCGAAAGTTAAGACCGTTGAGTCGCGAATATTTATAATTCTTAAAATATTCCTAACGAGTACCGGCAGTTTGTTAATTAAAATCTTGAATGCAAAGCTTGTTTTCGTCACTGGTTGGCGATGGAATATATCTCGGAAGCCGTGAAGTTGGCGAGATATACTTATATCTCGTTCACTCTTCAGCAGAACCGTGTCGCTTTCAGTTTCTTTCATGCGGAAAACAAGGTTTTAGGGTTACAACATAATGTCCAAAAATATGAGCGTGTTTTTCTCCTCGCATCTTTGTAACGGCTAGAAGGAATTGGTTCAAGTTTAGTGCAGATTTGGTTACATTATAATATAATAGTACACATGGTCATATTTAATCAGATTAAATATATAGTCCTCATGAATAGGGAGCAAATTAAGACGCGCAACCTGTAATTTAATGCATAGTATTTGCTCCGCCGGGTATCGTATATTATACTATAATACTATGGTCACGGGGTGACACCAGCCTATGTCATCAGCATGTAACTATAAGCAAGAGCGGAATATGTCATTCAAACATGTTAGACAAAGATGACGATACACAACAAATCGATGGATAGTGACCTAAGCTGATGCAATGCTAGACCTTTGTTTATTTGGATCATGCTTTTTTTATTTTAATTTTACGTCGGAGTTTCTATCTCTCTCTGTTATAGAAGGTGCGAAAGAAAACTACGAATAAGGTATAATTTATAGTAAGACTGAAAAGTGACATTGTAGTAGACCCCCTGAAGCGAGCCCGGCGCGGAGGCTGTACTGTATCTAGCTGTGTATTCTCATAGCTTCATTCAGTATTGCCGTGGCTGTCTCGCCGGGCGCCTGTGTCCGCCAATTATTTAGCTACAACCCTTCGATTCTCTATTTAAAAACTTACGATATGGTGCCCACATGAAGATTCAAATTATTATTATGTGCCATTTCGAACGGTGACATTATCAAAGATTTTGCTTTTGAGGTGATCTGAAAATTAAGCTTGTGTACGATATTCGACATTATTGTCATCGCAAGCTAACAAGCATTTTAAATAGAAGTGTATTATCGAAAGCAGATAACGAGTATGTAAGTTATAATGATAAACTGTTAGACAAACGAATTTTAAAAATGTTAATACCAATGTATGTGTACATAACAGGTACTAGGACATAGTTGCAAGTAAAAAACGTTGATTTTGTAACTGACCTAAGTACTTTAAACTTACGTGGGTAGTTATTTACTAACTACGAGGCGCCAAAAACCGACTACAAAATGATGTGCTTACATATGCGAGAAGCACCACATTATTCACAAACGCACATTTGAACCTTTTTTTTTAAAAAAAACAGACTTCATCAGAACCATTTATTTAAATTTACTTTCTAATAGTCTAAATTAAGTACCATTATCGAGATTATCTTGGCGCCACCCGTGGAATAGCTACTTATCATTGAGGTATTCAGGTGGTCTTCTTCATCAGTTCCACTTCACAAAATGATACTTTCTGAATGCAATTGCTCGATTTGTTGATGAAAATACCAAAATCGTTATATATGTATGTATGCCTATATTTAAGGAGTTTCCTCAATTCCTCATGGATCCCACTATCAGAACTAGATTGTGATAAAAATTAGACCAATCTGGAAGTATATCCTTTCAAATAAAAAAGGATTTTCCAAATCGGTTCGTAAATGACGTAGTTCTGAGGTAACATAAAAAAAAACTGTCGTAGACCGTCGACTTGAGAACACTTTGAAAGTCGGTTAAAAAAATTGTCTTAAATGTAATGCGTGCGTGGCTGGTTCTTGTGAATAGTCGTTTATTTTGAAATCATTGCCACATTTTTAATACAGTGTTAATTGGTCATCTATATAGATATACAATTATACATATATAAAGAACTGAACAAGCCCTTTTCTATATATCTTTGTTATTGCACGCTGTCTTCACCTGTAAGTATTGTGACATTTAGTTCTATTTTATTTGTGTACATTTTTGACATTGTATTGGTGTGAACAGTGTAGGTGAACCTAAATAAATAAATAGGAATCAACGTAAAGACCAAACTGCTTGTGATAGAGACGTGAAAATTGAACCCAATACTCCTCAAATGGTCTAGATGAACAATAAGAACGGATTTTGTTAAATTTCAGCAATTAGCATAAAATATAAAAAAGGCATGTCACAGGATTTTTCGTTAATCAACTCCGAAAGAGGTGGAATGGGATGTTTAATTTATTGTAGCCTTTGCGGCCGAAACCGAGCGGCCAACCTAGTGTTTTATATCTATAGTTTGTTTCTGACTAGCCTTGTGGCTCAGTGGGAGGATTTCCGCCTTCTGAGCTGTAGGTTGTGGGTTTGATTCCCACCCAGGACAAACATTTGTCTGATGAACTTCTTTTTTTGTCTGGGTGTTTCTATGTATTCTATACAGTATCTGATGTTATTATCTGATGTATGATGTTACAGTGTAATTTTTGACATATTATTTTACAAGCTAATTTTAATTTTATTTCAATTTAATTATTTTTTTATATAACTGTTGCAAATAATAATTTATTGACATAATTATACATTCACTAACTGTAATAAGTTACAGTAAATTTTGTACGATATTGTATTATATTGTTATTACGATTTGTGTGTATGGTTGACTAATATAATTGGCGTATTGTGCAGTTTTAGTTAATAAATAAATAAATAAATCTGCTATCTGGTTCCTACAGCTTGCTTAGTGAGGGTAGACAGAGATGTATATAACAATATTTTTTTTAAAGATCTTTGAGTTTCATTCAGAATCATGTGTCATTTTTAGGATTTCCCGCGAAAGTCTATATAATTATAGTCCTCACACAGTCCAGTCCTCAAAACGTTTGATATCGTTAGAAGACAATATAAAAGAAAGCTTTTTTCTCGATGTCCTCCGTCAAAAACTAATTTTTATTCATAATATTTGTAGTTTTGTCATACACTTAGGTAAGTTTTACAAACACAACATATACTTTTTCGCTATTTATGTTTAGGGCCTTTTTCATCAACTCCAAGTAAAGTCCCAAGAAAGCTACTCGCCGATTAAAGTAGCAAGTAACTGAAGTACTAGTTTCAAGCCGGAATAGCCGTGAATCATGCTTATGATAGGGACTCAATATTCCTCAATTGGTCTAGTCTAGGTGAACAGCAAGAACTGATTTTGCGAAATTCCATCTCAAAAGCGGTAAAAATGGACCCCCAAATTAAATTCGGTTGGTGTACTAAACATAAAAGGTGTCCCAGAATTTTTCGAAAATCAACCCCTGAAGAGGTGAAATATGGTTTTGAGGTTAATGTAGTCTATGAGAGAGAAACCGTGCGGGCAAGATAGTCTTCAATAATGTAAAAATGCGCGAGGAGCGAACTATGGACGCGACTAGGGCATCGGTACTTCTAGAATCTAGATTTCAGTGTTCAAACAACAGACAGACGTCTGGTTTGAATTAATTTTACGATCAGACGATTCCCTGCTTGCGAAGCATGGACACCACGACAAAATAGAACTCTTGATATAGTTCACAGACATGGGATGCCTATTGACTTTTTGTCTTGAAAAGACCGAAGCAGTACTTACTAGAGAACACCGAGGAGTTACTAACCTTACTAGGGAATATTTCAGGTTTGACGCGAACAACTAGTTAATTAAAAACCCGGAACCTAAAATTACGTTTTGCGGTAAATACAAATTTAATATCATAGAGTTACTACGTACTAAAGCTGCTGCCATTCATGACTGAATGACTTTTCAGTTGAGCAACCTTACTTAACTTCATTCAGTCTCTTGCTAGACGACTCGTAGAGGTAAAATTATCTCTTGCCATCTTTGGCGTCCGTTATTTTGTCATTTCGCGCTCGTCGAGTAAAAATTTTACTCGGACTAGCCAATTATCAAATTCTTCGACGAAATATCCTAAATTGGAAATTGTCTTCCTTGAGCGACGACGCCATTGTTTCTTTGACAACGGGAATTACGCATTTACTTTCCTAACTATAACTTTAGACATTAAAGTATCCTAATCGAACGTCTGGGCGAAAATGAAGAACTACTTTGCTGTTAGAGGCTGTTTAGCTGTTTTTTTTTTTTTCTTTTTCCTCCTAAGAGGATTTTGGCGTCGCACGTCTTATGCATTTGCCAGTGTCAAGTATACATATTTATTCTCAAGTTTAGTTAGATATAATCAAACAAGTCATAGTCACTGTCAAAGTCGAGCAAAGCAAGTCACGGTCAAGTCCTAGTCATGCCCCAGTAAAGTGGTGAAAACTTTACTAGAGCCTTCTATGGAGTTTTGGAAACAACACGAAAATTCACGTTTCACGACATTATACCATTCACCAACACTCGTGCATGTACACGAACACTTAACGGGTAAAAATTCACAGTTTTTACACATTAACACTCGAAATAACACAAGTAATGGAAAATAATATAATGACGCGACATAATTTCTTCGCGTTCCCGCCAAAACTAGTTTAGCTGTTTTGTAATGAACTATCTAGCAACATATTTCTTTCTTGTATTTTGGCTCAACACATTGTGTATTTAGACACTGTCAAGTGTTTTAATATTTCAAGTTTTGTAAATTATTCTACTGTCACTCATAGTATAGTCAAGCAAAGTATTTCTCGGTCAAGTCCACGTCATGCCCCAGTAAAGTGGTAGAGACTATTAGAAATTTCTATGGAGTTTCGGAAACAACATAAAAATTCAGGTTTCAAGACATTATACTATACACCAACAATTTATACATCCAAACTCGAAATAACACAAGTTTTGGAAATACAAATATTCCCGCCAAAACTCTACATCATATTTTATTTTCCGGAAGATAAAGTTTTTTCTTTCTTATATTTTGGCTCCACACACTCTTATATTTTGCCAGTCTCAAGTTTTTAAATATTTCAAGTGAAATAAAATATTTTGAAATTAAAATAAGTCTCATAGCCTCACTCAGTAAAGATTTTATTTCACGCCCGCACTCAGAAACGTCTAATGATTACTAAGCCGTGGTAGCTCAGTGGGAGCATGATCGCCTCACATTCGTGGGTTCAACCCGGGCGGGCCCGTAACAATGAGTTCTTTGGAACTTACGTACGGCCATACCACTAGCTTTTCAGTCAAGGAAAACATCGTGAGGAAACCTGCATATTTGCGGAGAAGAAATTCGATGGCGTTTGTGAATTTGACAAATGCATTGGCACTGGGTAGGCCAATATCCCAGCAGTAGGATGTCTCAAGGCTGATGCAGATACTCGCGCCTAACAATCAACCAATCAGAGTAATTTCTTATAAGTGTATTTAGAATGATGTGTGGTGCGCTTCTAACGTCCTGAATGTAGAATCTAGGGTGTGATCTGTGGTATCAAATACAAAAACAAAATACAAATATTTTTATTGTCCAAAAACCCAACTTCAAAATACCCTTAACGCTGACATATTGCTAATACATTCAATTTAAGTTTTAAGGCGCAACGTTTCACTCAGCGCGGCAAATTCAAATTTTCCTGCGTTTATTGTCAATTACAACTTAATTACTCATCGTGGGTTCATGAAAATGAATTTTGCGCTAATAAATTGGTTGTATCAAGAAATTACACCAACCAAAAAAATCAAAGTGAAAGCTAGTATAAGTACACTTATCACTAAACCGAAAATCAAGATGAAAATCAGCTTATTGAGATTCGTAGCTAAACCAATAGCATCTAGGTGATCATTTTAGCCGTAATTTCTTGATACGACCTATTTATTGTCGCAAAACTTGTTTTTATAAACCTACGATGAGTAATTAGGCTGTAATTGGCAAAAAACGCAAGAAAATTTGAATTTGCCGCGCTGACCGAAACGTTGCACCTTAAAGGTTATAATTTGCTTATAGACCCTGCACTAGGAGAAAGCCTGTATCGCAGGGTCTACATACTTAATGATTGCCAAAAAGAAGGTGCGATCAGACTCATCAGATCAGACTACGCTTTTTGTTTGGACAAGACGGCGGCATATTCTACACTTAAATTGAGAACTCCCGGACCGATTTTGTTCATATTCGAACTTAAAAATTGCATAATTGCATAGTTGCTACCCGCGACACAGTTATTTAACTACTGCGGGTAGCATCGTTCTATTTGCATTATTCACTAAGTTTTTGTTCCAAAATAAAGAATTTTGTATTTGTATTTGTATTGTATAAACTACTTGTCTACAAATTTCATGAAGATCGTTTCAAAGCTAGTCAGGTTATAGCCGGGCTATATATACTTACACAATATATACAAACACCAGTTTGTGGCTGTATATGCCAGTTGTTACACTACTTTTTAAACCTCTTTTTAAATTTATGTAAAATTTTGTGTGATCAATAAAGGGTAAATCTATCTATCTATGTAGACTGAGTCCTTCGCTTTACTCGGTCAATAATGAACGCTCGAAAAACACACGTTTAGAAAACTAACTATATAGTTGCGTCCCACTCGTGTTATTGTTGTTGTTGCGACAGTTAGTATACTTAGTATGGTCTTACGGCAAAGTTTGTCTGTTTTTCCTTATCTTTTCGGATAAACATCGTAACTATAGTTACGATGTTTATCCGAAAAGTTTAGAACGAAATTTAGTGCATATATGCACTAAATTTCGTTCTAAACTTTTAGTGGTTTTCGTATGATTCACAAACAAATCAACAAGTATGAATAGTTTCAAATAATTGAAACAAATATTATTATTATTATGACATTTTATAAAAAATTCTTACGACTAGAAAGTTTCTACATGTTAAAATTTAGCAACGATAATTGATATATTTTATCAGTAGGTATTTAATATTAGCTATGAAAAAGAGAATAGAAAATCCTTTTCATAGTAAAGTTGTTAATTAACAATTGCTACGAAAATGGTTAAAATCTCACACCTTTTTTTTTTTTTTTTTTTTTTTTTCCTCTAAGAGGATTTTGGCGTCGCACGTCTTATGCATTTGCCAGTGTCAAGTGTACATATATATTCTCAATTTTTGCTAGATATTATCAAACAAGTCATAGTCACGATCAAAGTCAAGCAAAGCAAGTCACGGTCAAGTCCAAGTCATGCCCCAGTAAAGTGGTGAAAACTTTACTAGAGCCTTCTATGGAGTTTTGGAAACAACACGAAAATTCACGATTCACATCATACCATTCACCAACACTCGTGCATGTACACGAACACTTAACGGGTAAAAATTCACCGTTTTTACACATTAACACTCGAAATAACACAAGTTTTGGAAAATAATAAAATGACGCGACATGAATTCTTCACGTTCCCGCCAAAACTCCTTTCTCACACCTATTGAAAATATATTGCTTGAAACAATAAAAAAAAAACTTGATTTAAAAAAAAAAAAAAGAATAATAAATACTTTTTCGAAGCTGATGAACTTGTTGTGGTTGAAAATTATGGACGGCGAAACAAACGGACGAAATGTATGGTATTTTTTTTTTGTTTTCGATTTTAACACAGATATCAGAACCTCTTTTTCTGATATCTGTAAATTTCAAGGTGGTCTCATAGCAGGGGTGTAGTTACCGCTGTAGCAGCCGTATCAATGATCAAATAAAGAATTGAATTGAATTCTAGATTTCCTAGAATGATGTCTGTCGTTTAACCGAACATCCATACCATGTAGGTCGAATGTCGATGCAAGTGCTCCCGGTATTCGACGCTCAGTGCCCTTCAGCTCACGCACCACACGTCCCTTTGAATTCATTAGGCATTCACAGCAGAGCGCGTCGCTCATTATTTCTGTGGCTGCATGTGCCAATGACGAGTACCAGGGTTGACATACTTGTTTTCAGCGATAGAAAGCGCTTAGTTCGTTCAAAAGCGGGACATAATAGTTGGGTTTTAGGGTTCCGTACCTCAAACAGAAAAAATGAACCCTTATAGAATCACTTCGTTGTCCGTCTGTCCGTGGTTCTTTCAAAAGTGGGACGTAATAAATAGTGGATTTTTTGGGTTCCGTATCTCAAAAGGAAAGAACGAACCCTTATAGGTCAGGTAAGTAGATAGTAGGTAGCTTTTTACTTGTGAAAGGATTGCGTTGCGAGACTTAAATTTTTGTACATATTACATTTTATGTTACTTATAAACGTTGCTTTTTCATAAATCAATATTTAAAATCGTCCGTCTCGTTTTCGCGCCTGACATTTACATCAGCCACAAGTTGACAGAGCATTTTAAGCATTAATAACAAAGCGGCGTTTATAAATAAAGCCCTAAATTGTCATCTTGGAGTGAGTCTTCCTTGTATTTATTATTATTTACTAGCGACCCGCCCCGTCTTGACACGGGTACCAAACTTCACACGATCATCCGCTAGGCAAATTTTAAGGTATCCTGAAAATGTAATCAAACCATACAAACATTTACATCGCCTTTTTTATATTTAGATTTGTGGTGACTATATCATATGGAGACTATATAACAAAGTACCTAACTCGTAGATAAGAATATCTACGAAGGTTCAATTACTTACCTATGAACTACGAAAACCTTCGACCATATTATATTGTCCAGTAGGAAGATAACAGCCCAATTTCACAATATCCATTTAATATTGAGATAGGGTTGAAAGGAAAGAGGTCAAAGCCATAATGGACCGTTAGGCGTCGTTCTAATAGAACGCGATCATCGCTCGTTCGCGACTTGGAGATCGCAAAATGTTCGCCATTTCCTAAGAGCTGCCCGTCCTCTGTTCTCAACGAACCCAGACGGTCCCGAACCAATGAGATCTTTGGATTAGATAGATAATTCTTTATTTTACACACCAGAAATTACATGCATAATACAAAAATCTACTTAAAACTAGTGTAACAATTGGCGGCCTTATCGCTTAAAGCGATCTCTTCCAGGCAACCTTAGCATGGGAAGGATTTATAAGCAAGAGGTAAGGGACGGGGTTGTGCCCTTATAAAGGAATATGTAACGCACAAACAGAAAAAAATAGACATACATAATAAGATTACATATCGCTATTTTAAGATTTTCGCTGAAGGAAAACATCATGAGAAAACCTGCATATGTCCGGAGAAGAAATTCGATGTGAATCCACCAACCCGCACCGGGCCAGCGTGGTGGATATGGCTTATTTACCCTTCGAGGGTAGGCTGATATCCCAGCAGTGGGATGCTTAACGGCTGATACAGTTTATGATACTGATGACATGTTTGATCGTGGGATAATACAATCGAACTGGCGCAAACTAGAGATGACCTCGTAATAGTGTTTTTTTAGAACGATGCCTAAGACCTGGCTACCCATCTAATTTCACAGTTTCAATTTTTTCATATTCGCTACAGAACGTAACATAGGAACACAGATATACATACATACCAACACCCCAAAAACATTACTCTTCTTCTTCGGCAGTCGGGTAAATAGAAAGAACAAGAATAACACGCTGTATTACCAAAATTTCAGGGTCAACAACGGAAAATTCGTAACCCTTTACGTCTCGGAAAGGTTTAGAACACCCTTTTGTTTTTAAACAAAGGCACGTAATTACTAAAACATGACAATTTAATAACTCACCATATTTAAGAGATTATCCCTGCAGCCACATTATGCTGCTCGCGCTGCGTATATTCGCGGCAACACACGGCCCTACTCATGCCTCTACTTGCGAGTCTTCTTGCGTTATTCATTATCAGCCATAAGACGTCTACTGCTGAATATAGGCCTGCCCTTAGAGCGCCACACCGACCGACAGCGTACCACTTGCATCCACCAGCTGCCCGCGAATTTCACAATGTCGTCGGTCCACCTAGTGGGAGGGCCAGCCTATGCTACGCTGCGGCCTGCTTGCGCTATTCACCGTCTTTTTATCGCCCTATTTCTTTCTCTCTATCTATCTCGCCGGTCCTTTGACTCGCGCGTAAAAATCCGATAAAATCTGAAGCGGTGAGCAAGTCGAGGAGCATGTCAAGCAGCAGGACGAGTAACGTTGCAACACTATGTCTCTGCCTATTTCCCTGGCTTCTTTCCTCACCATACTCGTCGAGTATTCATAAAAGAAAGGACATGTAGCCCACCACCACCACTACCGCCCGTTCTTCGTGGATAATATTCCAAAAATTCTACGCAACGATTTCGGTTCACATTCATGTTGCAATGGAACTGCCTGTCGCTCCCTTGTTTCCTGAAAACTATATACAATCAAGAGATTTTCAAAGCTAGTGTAAAAATATTTATTCTCGATTGACATGGTCTATCCTCGGACGAACCGTCCCTTACCATCCGGCGAGATGGTGGCCAAACGTAGATAATTTTGTAGTAAAAAAATGTTGAATTTTTGTTATCGTCTTGTTTGTCGAATGGTTAGATCAGACACATCATACCAACACCCAAAAGAGCACGAAAAAATACACCCACAAGAGCCCAAAGCCGGCCAATCGTTGGCGTGCATAAATTAATTTTGAACCGCACAATTCTAAAAAGGATTTATTACCTCGTGCGGCACCCTACGCGATGGTCTATTAAAAAAAAAGCTGGATGCATCGATCTGCTGGTTATAATTATATTATCTTAGGTTTAGAGTGAATCTCAGGCTGCGGCCACACACTACGAGGAAATTACTGAAGAAAGCAGGCAGAGACGTAGTATGGCCGCGTTGTTCGTCCCGCCGCTCGTCATGTTCACCTTGGTTTTTCACGCGTGAGGACCAGCTAGCTGGATACAAAGAGTAAGAGAGATGGCAAGGTGATGAATAACGCTAGCAGAGCAAAGGCACGACTAGAGCAGAGTGTGGCCATCTCGAGTATATTTGCCGCAACGCGAGGATTCTAGGAGCATAGTTTTGTCGCCAGACCTATTTTTGATTTATCTTTGATCGCATTATCGCCAACCGAAGAGTGGGAGGTCAAACGGAGCTATATATCTTCTATACACAGTGGTTCAAACGATAACTTCAATTAAAAAAACTTGGGTTCCTTATACCAAGGGCTTCATGAAAGTACTCCATGTATGTTCTACGATTTTTGTAGCTTAAGATTTTCCATTTGTGCGGCTGAAATAAAACTTGCAAGTGCATGTGCGTGGGTGCATTTTTCGATGGTGTTTTTCGGATTCTCCTTCGTCCCTCGACCCAAAACAAGTTAGTTATTTTTAATCGTTCAAATTTAGAACCATAAAAGACAGTAAACTACTAAAAATCGTAGAAAATACAAGGGGTATTTTCGTGAAGCCCTGGTATGAGGAAACTATTTTTTTTTAATAGGCGTCACCGTTTGTTCCTCCCGTTATATAGTCTTGTAAAAACTCGTAAAT
Source organism: Apocheima hispidaria (assembly GCA_947579745.1). Lineage (NCBI taxonomy): Eukaryota > Metazoa > Arthropoda > Insecta > Lepidoptera > Geometridae > Apocheima > Apocheima hispidaria. Next base: position 2,404,328 of record OX388159.1, read on the forward strand.
AGCTCGACCGATTTGAATATTTTTTTTTGTTTTCTTCGATTCAATACTGGGATTGTTTTAAGACAAAATAAACCACGCGGGTCAAACCGCGGGGCGCAGCTAGTCTGCGATAAAAATTCCAACGTATCTATTACGTACGTATTGTCCTCGAATTAATGGAGCACACTAAAGGAGTGATGACATGCGGAAAGCAGTTAGCAATGGATGGATATAAAAATCTGAGAATAGGGATAAATGGAAAGCCTTTCTTCCCCAGCGGTTATTGGTTTATTTATTACGAAAATTTTAATAAATAAATATTTAATAGCTAGTTGATCATAGCGGATTGCCTTCTATAAATTCCGCACTCAGGATAGTCGAAACCATAGATGTCGATACGCACCATGTATCGGCCTATTTTCTGAACAAAATACAGATCAGCATTTTAATCACGAGCAGCGGGCTTATCCTCTAACTTTGAAACGTTCGTGATTCTGACTGCGAGAGCATGCCATCTCGCTCGTACCAACTTAGTCGCACTATGCGCGGTCCCGCTCGCGTAACTCTCGCTATCGCTTTCAGAGTATTTTTTTCTAGACAACTAGTTATCGATGTTTGATGTAGACATTTTTTGTCCCAGGATGACGTCACACACGCTGAAGGTGGAAAACACGTCCCATTGCACGACGCCTTCAGATCTTCATGACCCACACATGGTGGCGGTGAAGGTTGGCTGCTTCCATGTTAACCCCGGTACACCGTAAGTATACTGTGTATTCGGTTAGACGACCGACATATCCCAAGATATTATTGTAATCGTCATGAACAATGGAAACAAACATGAAATCGGGAAAACAAATCGGCTTTAAAAATATATGGACGAAAAAACTGAATTGATGTAGGCAGGTAGATAATCTAAAATAGATTACAAAAACTGGGAAACTGTAGGATTGGGATCTGTTGAAATTGGAGTCTGTAATGGAAATCTGTAGAATTGGGAACTATTCTTCACAAATACCCCAAAAACAATACCCTCCTTCTTGGTAAAAAAACCTCAATCATGCGTCAATACCACGTCGAGTTTCAATAGTAAGACAATATTATCATCATAGTAAGACTAACTTATCCACAGAAGAGAGAGGTTAAAATTTTTCCTCTTCTGTGAACTTATCATTATCATCGAATATGTCCGTCGTCTTTCCGAACGGCCTGTTTGGCGAGCCTGGCTTGGAGTAGTAATTTATCATCTGATCTTGAAACATCAGTTTATGGAACGGTTTGATTAATCTTTGTTGTGGCTTAAGATGGCCTAGTAATTTAGTTAGCATTTACTTATACCCACGCTAGATTCATAGATAGAAACAATACACGATCGAGTTTAAAACATAACAACGAACGTGACACGAGCTTATTTTTTTGATTCTACAAGCCGCCAGTTGGTAAGCTTCAGTCTGTGCTTCTAGAGGAAATATTGTAATTCAATCCGGAACACATAACTGTTTCCACACTACTGCTTGGCGGTTGTATAACTGGCAAAGATGTGGTACTTCCTCTTCCCTTTCAAATAGACTCTGCAAAAGAGACCTATAGCCAGACACTGCAGTACTAGTTACCTCGCTCAATCTATAGTGTTCTCAAAAGAAATTATTTCTTTTTGTTTCGCCTAGGCCCGGTCGTCGAAAGTTCTTGGTACAAATGCTGGTGCTCTGCTTCCTGCCGCACGCCGCCCTCATCATCCAAAACTCGACGACACTAGCACAGCTCTCGCAGACCTTGGATTCGGCGCTGTACTTGAATTCTGAGGTACAGAGCGACTACCTTATCTGTACAGTTGAGTGGGAGACCCACCAGCTTATTTTTTGAACAAATTAACGGCATTCGTACATTTGTAGTTCCTTCATTTTCAACTTTCCAGATAAGTTAGTTGCGCTATAATTGACATATTATATAGAAATTATTAAAGGAATATTGGTTTAAGCTTTGTACATTGTATTTACTTTGCGTGCTAATTACAAAGTTTGCTTATCTTTTGTCGATAAAAAATATGTTTAATGGCACATCAGAAATATTTAAAGGATGTCTATTCACGGTCTGGTCTGCTTTTTTCGAAAAGGATAAACATGAATTTAACGGGAGTAAAAGAAACAAGAGTCTATAACCGACGGGAAAAAAGGTCCTAAAGTGGCAACCACGAACCGCAAGATGTAGTGTAGGCCTTTGCCAGAAAAACTGCATAAGCAACATGTTCAGCTTGACAACGTCCCCGACTTGTGTTGGGGAAAGAACAGGAGGAACAAGCCAAATTGGTTGCACCCTAAGGCCCCATAATAGTATGTGTACACCTTGGCAAGAGACAACTATTTAAAAATTCATTCGCCAATTTCCGTAAGGTAGGATACGTGTACTGTGTACCCTGTTTTACTACAGCCTTGTAAGCGAGTAGTAAAAAGAATCCGGATAAAATAAGGTCAGAATTCCAGCCCTTCACGACGCAAAAGGGAGCATTTGAATTGAAGCCTCTTCTCGTATTCAACCACACTCACCAAATTAACTGAAATTCGCGTAGAAATTCCATCCGCTAAGCAGTCAAATTTTATTCGCATTGTTTATATTTTTACTGGTTTCAGCTTTTTGTTTTTTTACACTGTAAATACAAAAACAAGGATTGAGACTCAGATTTTGGCTTTCAACCTTTTTTTACTTAATGTTGATTGTCGAGACGAGCAATGGTAAGCGTCATGCTAAGTCAGAGTCGCTGGTAGATTTTCGATCCGCTGACTCCACCAACTCGTCATAATTTGGATTTAGAGTTGTGCACTGAATACCTACTTATATTATGTCCGTCGTATTCTGTGGTCCGTCGTAATTTATCGTTTATCGTCGTCAATTTATCCTTGGAAGTAGGAAAGATAAGTAATAAAAATTAAATTGAAAATAACTCTCCCATTGCGTTGCACCAGTAGAAGGTTTTTAATAAATATTGTCATATAGTATCTGTCGGTTTTTTATTTAGAGCAACGCAGGTCGCGCGGGAATTGCTCAATGGTTTTTTAGCCAGAAAACATTTTCCAAAGCGTTACGAAAATAATGATGATGACAATGATAGTTTATTTTCTCTTCTCCAAAGTGAAATTTGATTGCATATAAATTTACAAAAACTTTGATGGACCAACGTCAAAAACCATCAATCTATTAAATGGCACGGTTGTTTTCATTCCCGCCCGCATATCTGGCCGAGTCTCAAAAGCTCGTTGAAATGATGGATAGGTATTTTTTAAATACGTTAGGGACTTGTCCCACCACCGTCGATGGTTGAGAAGCGAGTAGAGCTAGAAACTAGAATCGAATCAGCGAGTGTAAAGTTCCGATAGTATTGTCGCTGGGCTTCTAGCGAATGAACGAGGAGCGATTAGTCGCACTGTAGTAGAGAATGACTGTTGGAAGTCTCTCGGCGAGTGTTCTGACCACCAAGCGAGCTTCGCTCGGCGAGAATTATGTTTGATAGCTTTTGTCGCTGCGACAAACTAGTGGAGAGAGAGTTCTCGCCGGGAGTGTGAACAGACAGCGATCAACTATCAATATGTCTCTTTTATTTACACGGGATTTACATAATTATATTATACGTTTCATGTGCGAGAAAATAGTCGATAGTTCGTCGCTTCCCTGTCGGCGGTAAGACAAGTGCCTTAAAAAGCTTTTAAGTTAGTAATATTATCATAACATACGAAAGTTTGTAAATACTATAGCAATGTTTGTTCACAGTTCTCGCTCGCTTGAAAGATTTTTTTTATGTTTGCCAAGCTAGGCGTTTGCCCACAACTCGCCAGTATTTAAGTGACGGTATGGTCGAAGATAGTAAGATGGTAAAAACACCTATCCTGCAATGGAAATTGGCTCTCAATTGAGGCTGCTGGGACACACGGTTATATAGGGGCTCGGTGATTTAAGTAGGATTATTTTTATATAGAAAAACAAAAAACCCGTCTGCAAAACTTGTAGATCATGTAACTCGTTGAAAGATCGTACATATTTACCTCTCACGAACATATTTGAAATTTCTACTTCATATCACGCATGGGTTTCGGCACCAAAAATATGCGGCTAATACCTCGTACCCTTTTCCCCATAGCGTGAAATCACCACCCCAATCTGATCGCTTATTGGATAGCTGGAAGAGACTGGGCCCAAGTTGCATTGAGGAATTTTAACCCGCCCAATTTTAAACGGGAATTACCTACCTCATCCCGCGATCGACGCGTTGACTCGTATTGTATGTATCTGCATGCCAATAATTTCTATTTTCAGCCGACTGCCCAAGAAGGAGGGTAATATTTTTGGGGTGTATGTAAGTATGTATGTTTGTGTGTTCCTATAGAATCTCCTGTACCCTTAGGGCTTACTTGATTTTGATGTCGTTGGATTCCTCCTTACGTTCGGGGTTACCATAGACTACAATTTGCAGAATTATGTTTTTCTTTTAATCATATTACTTGTTATAGGTTTAGTTTATTATTGTTTTGTTCTTTGTTAATATTTACTTTCTAAATTTTATGTTGTTTATTTTTATTGTTATTTTATTGTAAATATTTAGTAGGATAGATCGTAGATAAAGTATTTAAGTAACGTTTTGGTTTAGACTTTAAAGTTGCTTTTGTTTTAAAGTAAATAATTGAATTGAAAATAAAGAGAACGCAAGTGAAGCAAAAGGAAACGATTTGGAAACGTAAATGAGGAGAAAATTGCACAGAATAAATCTCCAAGCACCTTTGATATTAAAGGTCCCTATTCAAGGGACTGATCTGATTTTTGAGAAGAGGATAGCTAGACACATATTTTATTGCCGTAAATGAAACAAACTGCAAAGAAATTTACTTCCATAAATTCATGTCTAGCTCTCCTCTTCGAAAAAATAAGTTGTAGCCCGTGTGTAGACACCTTGAACTCTGGCTCGTCAGTCAATGCGTGTTTCCGCTGACATTTATCTTACGGGAAAGGAAGCTTTTACATGAAGCGTCAGACAATCAGACATATACATTATGTACATAAATAAGTGCCAGTATCGGGTCGACTGATTACGTCGGGATTTCTGCGAATATTTGTGTTCTTGACAGTGATACCTACAGGAATTCTGCAAATATTGTTATGTAAGGGCTGAACCGAGGAAAATGTTATGTTTCTGTTCCGTGCACCTCATTATTTATGTAAATTACAGATCTTATTTGAGATATATGTTTTTGGTTCTATCACCCAGTATAGAAAACTTTATGGTCGGAAATAAAATGGGTTTAAAATGGCCGCGCTTGGCTCCGCGTCCCGCCCCCCATCGCGTGGCGCGGAGCAGGGTGCCAAGTTCGAATTCTATTTTTGCTTCCTATATTCTGAGGAAGTCATATATGGTGTACATGAACTCCCAATACACTGAACTCGCATCTCCGCGCCGCGCGCTTGGCTCCGCGTCCCGCCCCCCATCGCGTTGCGCGGAGCAGGGAGCGAACTTCGAATTTTATTTTCGCTTCCTATACTCTGAAGAAGTCATACATGTCAAAGAATGGTGTAAATCAAAGACTAGGGAGAATTTTGTGGTGTAAATGAACTCTAACAAATAATGAAAATTCGTAAGTATAAAGGCAATGAAACGTCAAAATCGTTAATTTACGAAAGTGCTACTAGAGTGTAGACTTTAGATGACAGATCGATCTCGAGCATTTCTTTTGAGCTTTGAAAATATTTTCTCTTTCCGAACAATTCCCCCAGAGTATAACACCGTATTGCAGGATACATGTTACATATGCATGATAAGACTTGAGTACTGAGTACTGCTTGTTGATTAACTACCTTGGATAACATAAATAGAGGGCATACGTTCTTAGGCCTCCATCTGGTCTGGATTCTAAATCTGGACTGGAAGGTGCCGCGGTATCAGTACGCTCAAAACTAAACAGTTATCCGTAAATGGCGCGGCAGCAACCTTCCCCCTCTTTGGGAGAAAACCCCTCCAACCAAAAATCGCCGACGACAATAAGCTATTAAATTGTAGAAAGCAAAGCATAATATACAGTAAAAGAATTTACTGATGACAAATTATACGTGGGTAACTAGAGGTGTACCTAAAGAACCTAAAGAACAGCGTTCTCTTAGTAAATGGGGAGCGTTCTACGATCCCCAAGCAAGGGCATTGTGGAAACGATCCCGCAATATTGGGGAGGCTCCGTCCATCATTGAACGTCTATGAGCTGATAGGAAAAATAAAGCTTCGTTTTGTTTTTAATTATTTAAGTAACTAATATTAAAAATAACGGAAAATATGCAATCTAACATGCTTAGGACATAACATAATGTAAAAAAAGTTTAATACGGATCCATCAGACCCACCAGACACGCCGTGTGATTTTTATCCACCAGGCACCCCAAGGGTTAAGTGAAAAAGCCTTTGTGCAATTACCGTTTGAAATTTCCCTTTCTAAAACTTTTAACTTAGCTGAGGTTCTTTTATTCTTGCTTCTTGGCGCGTGGCTGAACTTGGATCTCTATACCCGTATTTTATCCCTGATGATTTTGGAGGTATTCAACCTTATTATCAGGTGATGAGGGTAGCTATCTGCGTTAAGACATCGTTGCCTATTAGTTTATTGTGATTTCGAGGTTTACGATTTCCTAGTCTCGGCCTGATTTCTTCACACATTATAAAATTTTCGAAGTTGTGAAATCATTGAACGAAAATGTAAAAGTAATATTCAGTTATCTTTAGAATAACTGCGACAAAGCTTTGCAGCAAAGCTTATGTTGATATTTTAAATTTTGACGAAGGAGAATGAAGATTTTTTGAGTTCTTCACTTTTGCCAAAATATAAAATCACACCACGAAAATTGTCGTTGCCATTGTTATTGTTGTTATTGTTAAAGATAACAGTTTTTTTTTTCAAATTTTGTTGTCATTGATTTTTTACACAGAAAAGTGTTGATAAAGTGCAATCGAGATAGTAGCCTGTTGACCCGTAATAAGGCTTAAAAAAAGAAGTCAAAATCATTGAAATAAATTAAGTTAATCTTAATTTACCCTTTAGAGGTGTAATTTCGAAAAATACGTTCTTATTCATTCATCTAGACTATTTCAGGACTATTGGGTTCAAATTTATTTACATATTTATTTATGCGAAACCACAAATACAATAATTAGGACCTAATTATAAAGTATGTGAGTAGGGCGTTGCATTATAACTGATTACAATGGCGTTTTCACGTCTTTATCATGAGTTTGGTCTGTGCGCTGATTCATAGACAAGGCTTGTTCTTTTATATATATAGATTGTATGTTAGGGACTAATGGTTACGAGCTGCTGTCTACCTGTTAGATTTACCTTCCCTCCATGCGGCTTCACTGGTGCAGGGTAGAAATGTAGCCGCAAACTAAAGCCCTAATAGACATCGAAGCTTCTTTTCTATAATCCTAAACAGACAAATCTCTAGAAAACTTTTACCTTTTTAATTTTTAATGGCACGACCAGAAAGCGAACACCGCGAGAACCGCAAAAGGAGAATAGGACGAATAAAAGGTCTTAGTACTCGTAGTTCGACTCGATAAAATATAATCAAAGTAGTTTGAAGTGGTTTGAAGTTGTTTGACTTTGGTGATTCTCGTTTTTAGGGTTCCGTACCGCTCCAACTGTACACTATTAATAATCCTTCGTCGTCTCTTTGTCCATGCGCCCGTCTCACCTTTAATACTCTATTTTAAGAACCACCTCCTCCACCACCTCTATTTTTCTTTTTTTTTATTGGTAGCCACTTAAAAAAATTCACAGATTATTGTGTTATTATGGCGGATTTCCTAACAAATAGAGAGTACAAAACTTGTTTTCCCCACACATATTGTTTTTATTCTATCGTAAAAACTGCAAATAGTAAAGTGCCAATCTTGGTGTGATTATACTGCTTTTATTAAGTAAACAAAATAGAGTAGAATTTAAAATATAACTGAGTCTAATATTATAATTCAGAGGAATATAGCCGCAGTGGTATCAGGACTAATAAAGCTTCGTGGTATGAAATTGAATACGTTCGTCTCGAGGAAAAAACTTCGCTTGCGCGATTCAGAACTCCCTACATTACAAATGTCAGTCCATACAAAACGTCAAAAAATGCACAAAAATGGATCCACGCCATCTAGCGAACTATAAGAATTTACTTAGTCTCTCTGTCTGGATGTTTGTCACGCTTAAACGGATTAACGGATCTTGATCAAATTTGATAGAGTTACTTTATATTACAAAGACGGATATAGGATAATTTTTTTATGTTCACGTAAAATATAAATCAACGGGCGATTGAAATAAAGGCAAACATAAAACAAACTCAATGCGCGGAACGCATCAACTTGCGTACAGTGGCGCTAGTCTCGACTTTTCGTTACAGCGCCTTGCGACCGTATTCGGTCGCTATGACGTACAAATTCTACAACGAACACGAATTGTTACCGAAAAAACGCAACATTACATTACATACATTATCAGCCAGAAGACGTCCACTGCTGAACATAGGCCTCCCACTTAGACCGCCACACCGACCGACAATGTGCCACTTGCATCCACCGGTTGCCCGCGACTTTCACAATGTCGTCGGTCCACCTAGTGGGAGGCCTGCCTACGCAAACATAGCGTTGAATTTTCGCAAAATGCAAAATTCAACGGTATGTTTGCGTTTTTTCTTTAACAATTCGTGTTCAAAGTCGTTTTTTTGCGACATAGCGACCGAATTCGGTTGCAAAGTACTGTAGCGAAAAGTCGAGACAAGCGCCCTAGGTCTGAAAGACGCGTTATCATTTGCAGAAAAGACAAACAGATAAAAGCTTTTTGTCTATTCTAATAGTATAAAGGCAAACGTATCATATTTCAAAGAACGGAACGTTCGATTGTGACAAAGTTTTTCATGCTCCTCTCTTTCAGTGAACGAAGAAAGATAAATCGAGAAAGTTCTAGAAGAAATACGAAAATGTTTTCTGTTTTCATTGAGCGATTAAGTACCATGTACTAGAGACACCGCAGTACGTTGCAATGTGTCATTTAATTGTGGTCACTTTGCCACACTTTAGTACTCGGTAGAAAAAAAACCGTACTCGGATTAATATTCCCGGGGTGTCTCATAGTACATACGAGTACCTACATATATTTAAGCAAATAATCAAACGCGTGATCGCAAAACGAGTACTGAGTAAAGTTTAGCAAGGTGACCACAATTAAATCGCCAGCCTCAACCGTCTGCTACGTATGGCCATCCTCTTTCTTGTGCCATTTCTCCCTGTCTCGGACTAATCTCGTTCACGTGAGATCAGCATAGGTCTGATGTCGTCATCCCGTCGCGCTGGTTGTCTGCTGACGGAACGCATATCCACTATTGGTAACCATTTTGTTAGGGTTCTTATTCAATTGTCGTCACCAGGTATCACTTTCTGTGCGCTGCCTGGCGCCACTCGAGTCGTATAATACGGTTTCCAGCATCCGTGACTGTTATCCATTGTCGGATTGCAATATTTCACACCCGGGGCCTTATCCCGTAACTCTGGTGGCGATGGTCTTCGTTTGCTATCCTGCTCGCTCGCATGGTGCGAGTAAGTTGGCGCGAGTGGGAAGGCATGCGTTGACCATTGCCACCAGAGTTACGGGATAAGGCCCCCGGTCTTCCAAGCTGAATATCTAACACGGCATTATGTTCCATTGCCCTTTGTTGGACTATTAATTTGTGCACAGTCTCTTTAGGTAGCGTCCATGTTTTCATTCCCATTAAATGTGACAGCAATATAATGCGGTGTCACATCTAGTATGTAGTACATAATATCTCAATGTTGTTTTTGTCGTATTTTTGTCGCCGACGCCGCGTTAAGGGGTGAAAGATTTTCTCGTAAAACTTGGGCACCTACTCCAATATTGATACAAATTATCAACCTGTATTGACCTACTTCTGGTTAGGTATGGGCCCTTTCTCCCTCGTGCCATTGATCTCTGTGTGGGACACAGAATACCTACTGTATTATTGTAAATACGAAAGTGTGTTTATTGGTTTGTCCCTCTCTCACGCAGCGACAGAATATCGGATCTGGATTTCTGCATTAGTCTGGCAAATGTGGGGATTATGGCAACACACCCCTTTTCAAAAGGGAGGCAATTGTTCAGCAGTAGATGTCTTATGGATTCTGATGATGATAGTTTAACAGTCCCGTCCATAGTTATCTCGCTCGCGCATTTTAGCATTGTACAATATATAAAAACACAAGAGTTCCCTATACAACATATCTGAGATCTAAAACAGGATATTTGAAAAATTTTCCACTAGAAAGAAGTGAAAAGCAGAGAGAGTGAAAGAAGTTTTAATTCTGAATGTGCGGAACCGAAGGTCGATCCCGCCCTAAATTTCCGAGGGCGGAGATCGAACAGCACCTCGTACAAAGTCGCGAGCATCAGATAGTGTAATAATACATTATTATTCTTTGGTATTTGCAATTCTTACCACGCATTCCTTAATTTTATCATTCTTTACTTTCTGCGACGCAACTAAATGCACTGACCGTGTAGAGCCATAATTTAAAAAAACTAATTTTTTTTCAAACAAGCCGACGGGCTGTCCCCTATGGATACCTGTAACACCAGGGGCATCACAGATACGTTGCCGACCTTTAAAGACTCTATTAACAGCCCTTTTGAAGAACCCCATGTTGTAGTTACTCGGAAAAACCGCATTGTCCCCGGATTATTCACGGTAGAAACCGTAAAACCCATTCAGCGAAGATACAACAACAACATCATATTATTAAAACAAATCGTTTTATACAAACACCTCTCATCACCATACGGCCCGCGACTTTTAAAAGGTCTATACACATACACACGCTATAACTTTCGCACGCAGATAAACAGAGATGGCTATAGCGCGCACTAGCCAAAAAACCAGGAAATCATTCTAAATTCTGAGCCAAGCAAACCTAGATAATATAATTACCTCACGAATAGTGTAATAATCACTTGAAATACACTAGGGGTTTCGAGCGCCAGCGAAAATGTGTGTAAATCGAGGACTTCTCAATGTTTTTTTTAACGAGAAAACGTCTTGTAGTCATGTTTTCCCGCCCGAACGGTGAATTTTTCCCCGATAAGTGTTTGTGAACATCGACGAGTGTTGGTGAATGGTATAATGTCGTGAAACGTGAATTTTCATGTTGTTTCCAAAACTCCATAGAAGGCTCTAGTAAAGTTTTCACCACTTTACTGGGGCATGACTTGGACTTGACCGTGACTTGCTTTGCTCGCCTTTGACTGTGACTTGTTTGATAATATATAACAAAACTTGAAAATAAATATGTATATTTGACACTGGCAAATGCATAAGACGTGCAACGCCAAAATCTTCTTAGGAGGAGAAAAAAAAATACTAATGAAAGGCACTAAATAGAAAAATCACCTTTCACACCTTAACAAAGTTGGCCGTACAGCGCATTTTGGATGGCGATATCTCTAAGAAATCTTAATTTCATTAAAACACGACATGTTCGCGAATTTTGTGAAAACAAAGAGATAAATGCGGCGATCCAGTGATATATTAACTTAATTAATTCTGCGGACCGGTTACAGCTCGCGTTTTGTCAGAATAAAACCTGTTATTGGATAGCTGTAAAAGTCATCTGTAGGGTAGCATTTGGAATTCTGGTAGACTTTTATGTTATTTGAATACCTGCGGCCCGCGGTTTTACTCGCTATAATAATGGAAATAATTATATAGGGTTGGGAAAAAGAGAACCGGGTATGTCCTAAAACAGAGACTAGAACCACCGGAGGGCAGGCATCAGCGTCAAGATCTCCAAGCCACCTGTCAAGCATGGTGATCATGGTAACCACCTCTTTTCTAACGGGGAGGCCTTTGTTCAGCAGTAGAGGTCTTCTGGATGATGATTATGATGATGACTATTAATCCTATATGACAAGTGTTATCTGTTTGCCGTTACAGCGTTATGAGGAAACAAAAAACAATACTATAAGAAGATACAATAATTTTAGAACTAGAATTTTCAAATATTTATGCATAAATAATAGCGGTTATGGTATTTGCATCAACAAGTCAAGCATTTGTGTTCAGAAATTATCATTTGGTGAAGTGGAACTGATGAAGATGCCCACAGGTGGCCGCCGGAATTCCTCAATGACAAGTTTTTCACGGGTGGCGTCAAGAATATCTCGATAGGGTATTTTTTTCAGAGTATTTTGTTGAAGTCGGGTGTTACAATTACATAATAAACATTTCTGATATTTTTGTTTTAATAAAACGGGAATACTCACGTTAAATTGCAAGGCAAGACGAGGTCGCGCGCGTGTCTCGCTGAGCATTCCTTGATAAAGGTCACCGAATGTGATCGAAACTATAGTCGGAATAACCGACTCAATTTAACGTGAGTATTCCCGTTTTATTAAAACAAAATGTATCAAAACCACGTCAGTTTTCATAGTAAAATTTCTGATATTATATGATAGATAATTAGAATATAGAACATACAGTTTTTGGAAATTGACACTTTCTACAAAACTTGCAAAAGCTGTGGTAGTCTGTGGACCATGGACGAAACATCTGAATCCATGCTGTGGACTATATACGACTTAGGTCAAGGATTTATTGAGATACGATTTTAGCGACCTTAAAATGACCCCTGAAAATCTGTCTTTTCAGTGTAGCGATCTCTTTTACTCTCTTACTTTTCGCACTCTTTGACGGAGCCGGATATAAAGCGCCATTTTAAAGGTAAGAACCTATGCTTATCTTAATGTAATTGCCATGAACTTACACATTATGACAGATTAATAAGTACAAAAACCGCTGCGTCCCGCGGTTGCACGATCTATCTTACAGGAATTGTATATTTTTACCCGACTACGAAAAAAGGAGGGTTATGAGTTTGGCAGTCTATGTATCTTTGTACTATGTATGTAAGTACGTACCCTATAATCTCCTAAGCCCAACGAATAAGCAATTCTTTGCCTAAACCGCTTATCAGATTTTGACAAGATAGGACAAGATATCTTCACAATCCGCATGTCATGGGCTATACGGAATTATAATTAATTAATTAATATATCGTTAATTCAATTTATATAACAATAATAATATATCATGATGGTGGCTCAGTTGGTAGTGAACCTACCTTCTGTGTTTGGGGGCGTGGGTTCGATTCCCATCTAGGACAAACATTCATGTGATGAACATTTGTGTTTGTTCTATGTCTGGGTGTTAATATCTATATAAGTATGTATTTAAAAATATATATGTACGTATCTATCAGTCTCTGGCAGCCATATTACAAGCTTTACTTAGTTTGGGGTCAGATGACCGTGTGTGCAAAAATGTCCCAGATATTTATTATTATTTATCATATTATAGTATAGTTCTATAACATATAATATTTGCACGTCTGCTTGCAGACTAGATACTAAAATGATTTATAACACCATTATTAACATGTATTATTGCAAATAAATTATTTGATTGATTGATTGATTGATATACTAAATATATACTAAATCCAATATCTCTCGTTGGTCTGCAGTTCGTGGCTGTCAGGTGTGTCATATAAAACAGGTTATCAAACAAAAAACTGCAAAAATAAATGTGATGGTGGCACGATTGTGGTAATTATTAACTTAGCTATGGAACCATCAAGAGTGTGCACGACTCTCACTTGGTAACTGACTGTTTGCTTTATCCATGATCAGGATTTTTAGGTGTTTTCGGCACCTTCTACTCACCTTGTGTTTTTATTTCACAAGGTAAAGGAAAAAAAGCCTTTGAAAAATTACGCCTTGGGAAAATTCTTGGAATAAATCCCTTTGAATCAGCTTTTAAGTTCAGTCGCCCGATTACGAAATAACTAGTTGCGTTCTACTACTTACATATTTTCCGATACCTAGAACAAAAATACCTCAGGACAAACTAACAAGGTCCAAAAAAACTTTCGAAAAACCCCTCAGGAAAACTAAGAAAGTTACCCCAAATTTAATCTGAGTTCGTTCAGCTTTTAGTTCTTTTTTCATTTAAATCCCTGTCGACCGTGTTTACCGAATAAAGACCTACTGTTCCTTCTGAAATACCCATTTATTAACTAAGGCACGCATGTTCACAAAATTGAAACAGAATTGTATAAGCGCGGTTCATTAATCATTTAGTTGAGAAATGTGTCTTATTCCTGTCCCACACTTGCAGGCTGAATACCGAATATTCGTGCAACGTAGCGAAATTCGCCAATCAGAGATATATGCGTCTCTGATTGGCGGATATCACCACGATAATTCGGCGCGATAGATACTAGTCTGGAAGAGGTATTATTGTGGTTTTATTGTTCGCAAATGTGCCCATTGTATCGATCGGTGATTCCGAGTAACACGATTGCAGGGCAAATTCGTGACGCGCTCCAACCCGATACAGACGCATATTAAGCCGAATGTCTTTTTGTTGCGATTCAAATGCGATACAGATGCCCGAGCCAAGCGTTTTTTTTTGTAGCGATGCATACGGGATACAGGCTTCCAAGCTAAACGTGTTTTTTTCGCGCCACAGCATCGATGTAAACGCGATACAATCGCAATGTAAAGGTATAACGCTCGCGATGCAAAATACATTTAGGGAGAAAATTTTTGATAATGCGTTACGTTCCAGCAACGATTCAACTTTAGTCGACGTATGAACTTTAGCGCAATACCGAATGGGCACTCAGTTGAATCGAAACTCGACTAAAACCACAACTAAAGTATAGACTTTGTCGACTGTACTTCGTCGAAAGAGACAGCAAGGCGCGTCTGCATCGATACAGACGCGCATTGAGATTCATGAAAACGTTTGTTTGTATAAACACAGACGCGCGTGTGCAACGATAGACACAATCAATTTTGTGTATTGAATTGCGATGCAAGCGCGTGTTGTTGTCCCAAGGGAAAAAAACAAGCGTAACCAAATAAAATACAAATATTTTTGGATACGTTTTTGACATTATCACAGAAAAGCAAGGTCAACAAACAGATTTTCCTCTTCAGATAATTAAGTACTTTCTGTTTCTGAGCAAATAGATGTTAGGTATATATTCCGTAGGTAGGTTGGCAACACGACCACTTTTTTAAAACAAAAAATTTAAAATAAATTGGAATAAAACGAAAAGTTATTGAGTGCGTTTTAAAATTAAAGATATCATCATCATCATGATAACCTTCGTAAGTTGCTTACCTTAGATTCGTTTAAAAGCAAAGTAAACATAATACAAAGGTTATAATTATATAGAGCCATCATAAGCCAAGTAGCACCGCTCACACTTGTGACGACTGGACGGTGTCGTCAGACTTAAAACAAAACATAGATGGGTACCATAAATTAATATAGCTGTAATGACAATCATACGACCCACTCAAAAACATTTTATATAAATAAATTTAGAAGTAAACGGCCTTTTAAACTGGCAATAACAAGATCGATATTGATAAATATTTCAGGCAATCTTCAGATTAGCCCAGCGGTTGAACCTGTGTAGTTTGTACCCTTGCGAAGCCGGGGCGGTTCGCTAGTATTCATATAATTGACGAAATTCGAGCATGGTAAACTTGACAAGAGGTCGTAAAGTTGGCACCTTTGACCGGAACTTTGTAGTTTGTATGTTTGGAAATAAAAATCAATCTAATGTAACAAGAAATCGAAGAGATAGCAATTTGAAGCCATTTCTGTCCGAG
Organism: Apocheima hispidaria; assembly: GCA_947579745.1. Lineage (NCBI taxonomy): Eukaryota > Metazoa > Arthropoda > Insecta > Lepidoptera > Geometridae > Apocheima > Apocheima hispidaria. The sequence continues at coordinate 2,420,050 of OX388159.1, forward strand.
TAAATTGGACCCATAGAAATAGTCGAGCAGTCGAGAAGTTACATACTTATGTAATTGCATTGAACCAGATGGATCGAATAGTACAAGCTTGTATCCACAAAATATTATGAATGCCCAAGATACCTATTCCTTCTTATTCTATTCCCTTTGACAAGACGATGTAACGTAAACCTACATTTTTCTGACCTAGATTCACCATTCAATTTTTTAAATTATGCTTGTCGACTTGACTTTTTTCTTTTTTAAAAAAGAATATTCTATTTAAGTAAATTAAAGCCTATTTGTGGTATCTTTTAATTAGCTTTAAGTTAAATATAACACCTGTTACTTAAGCGCTAGCTGTTATTTCCTAAAACATTGAAATAGAATAATATACTGTTTATTTTTTCTTCTCTTTCCTCCTAAAAGGATTTTGGCGTCGCACGTCTTATGCATTTGCCAGTGTCAAGTATACATTATATATTCTCAAGTTTTGTTAGATATTATCAAACAAGTCATAGTCACGGCAAAGTTCACGAACATTTAACGGGTAAAAATTCACCGTTTTTACACATTAACACTCGAAATAACACAAGTTTTGGGAAATAATAAAATGACGCGACATGAATTCTTCACGTTCCCGCCAAAACTCTAATACACTGTTTTTTTCTCTTTCCTCCTAAGAGGATTTTGGCGTCGCACGTCTTATGCATTTGCCAGTGTCAAGTATACATATATATTCTCAAGTTTTATTAGATATTGTCAAACAAGTCATAGTCACGGACAAAGTCGAGCAAAGCAAGTCACGGTCAAGTCCAAGTCATGCCCCAGTAAAGTGGTGAAAACTTTACTAGAGCCTTCTATGGAGTTTTGGAAACACGCATGTGACACGAACACTTAACGGGTAGAAATTCACCGTTTTTACACATTAACACTCGAAATAACACAAGTTTTGGAAAATAATAAAATGACGCGACATGAATTCTTCACGTTCCCGCCAAAAAAACATAATACACTGTTCTTGTAGTATAATAATATATCTGTCAGTCTCGCAAAATTGATATGTCTGTTTCTACGAAGGAGGTCTGTTGTATATTGTACTCTGGGTGTTCAGTTGGACGGACATAATTTTATTCTAGGTTATCATGTAAAGGTTGCCTGATTTCTATTTTCTAGATTATAGACGTCAGCCCCTATTTCCGTCCAAAGCTGTCTCACTCGCACCTATTTACATTGTTGAATATACAGGGTCATAAGGAAAGGATATGCTAAGCCGAAAGGGGTTCATGGTACTCATGATTGTGAACAACTTTTACTATGGGACCAATCCAGAAATCGAGAAAAAATACAGCTGGTCCATACATTTTTTCGATTGACATTTTCTATGGATCAGCTGTTTATTTTTTCTCGACTTCAGGTTTGGTCCCATAGTAAAAGTTGTTCATGATGATGAGTACTATGAGCCCTTTTCAGCTTAGCATATCCTTTCCTTATGACCCTGTATAAAATCACTGAGTGTGAATGTGCCAAAAAAGTGACAAAATTACATTATGGCTGTCTATACCCATACAAAATGTTGTGGCATCTGTGGGCGGACTTAAAGTTACATTAAAGTGGCTATACTGACCTGACCTGACATCTTGTGAAAATGATGGCTATATATTAGTTTCTGGGGAGCGAAAGGGGCCTTAGTAGTTTGTTTCTTTTTTCGTTTGTTCCCGTGAAATTCAAGTCTAGCTGTCCCTTTCGCACGATATCGGGACAGGTAATGTAGCGAGGCCTTTATTTTGCAACAAGAGGTCTTTCATTTTGAGGATCGAAAGTCGAAACCAAGTGTAACAAGTTTGTCTCTGACCAGGTAGAGACGATACTGTCTCTGGGCGAGCTGATTCTGGCGCTGCAGGACGAGCGGAGAGAGGTGGTCGAGTTCCTCTTCCAGGAGCCGGCACGCAGACGAACGCATATCAACAGGTAAGAATACTAAAACAGTAGTAGTTAAAATACGATACTTTTTTCAAAAGCAGTATATTTTTTTTTTTTTTTACATCGGACTAGGCATTCGTTTGACCACAGTCTCACCTGATGGAAAGCGATGATGTGGTCGAAGATGTAGCACGCTTGCCTAGGAAGTACCTATTCACTCTTTTTTTGAACAGTTCCGGATTGTATTATATGCCCCGGAGTATGCCTAGTTGTAGGCTTCATTGAGTAATCTTCATTTCTTAATATAGTGTTTGTATTATCATTGCGTTCTTGATTCGTTACGAACATAATAAGATTTTACTATGAAAACTGACGTGGTTTTGATACATTTTGTTTTAATAAAAAGGGAATTCTCACGTTAAATTGAGTCGGTTCTTCCGACTATTGTTTCGATCACATTCGGTGACCTTTATCAAGGAATGCTAAGCGAGACAAGCGCGCGACCTCGTCTTGCCTTGCAGATAAGATAAGATAAGATTTGTCTAAAATTTCGGATCTAAATCTAGATTCACTAGATCTCTTTAGATCTAGTGCTCAGATCCACATGGGATCTACAGAGATTTTTTTTTCTCTTTAAATCCCGTTTAGCAATCATGGTTCTATCGAGAACTTTTTTTCTCAATAGTACCATTGGTAGATCCTCGATGGATCTATTCAGAATTTTTCTTCTTTCTAAAAATTTTATTTCAAAAAGAAGTACATGAAAAATATATTTAATATAATTATACAGGGTTATACGGAAAGGGTATGCTACGCCCAAAAGGGCTCATAGTACTCATCATTATGAACAATTTTTACTATGGGACAAACCCTGAAATCGAGAATAAAGCAGCTGTTCCATAGAAAAATGTCAAGAACACTCGACAAAATGTATGGAACAGTAAATTCAATAAATTCATCATCATCAACAGCCTGAAGACGTCATTTGCAACGTCGTTGCAAGGCATTGCAACTTCATCCTTCGATTGAACAGTATTATACTCTTGCAGTTTTAACTACAATCTCTAGCGTCAAATTACCCATGTAATAGTCCTTTTATAGAAAATAGTTAATTCCAAGCGAAGGCCGTTTGTCACGCGCAGGCTGGTGCTGGTACAAACCCCCATTTGGATTTGTTTGTGTCGTATCGCGTCGCGAAGCGTGGCATCGCGTGGGAGCGTCACGGTCCTCATACCACTGAGTAGAAAAATGTACAGAGAACTATGTCTTGTTCTCTGTACATTTTTCTAAAAATGAAAAATGGAAAACCGACTACGTCCTTACGTCACGGCTATTTTTTTCTTGCAAAATCATTTTTTAACAATGTGTTAGTATTTTAAGAAACAAAACTTCTGTAGTTACTGCATTACGAGATCGTTGTTCTGACAAAATCGAACCGAAGATGAAGGAAAGTGCGGGTTTCGGGGCTGCGATAAAGCGTTCTCATTGGCTATTTCAACGGTATGCTTACTGGCGCCTATCAATGAACCAATGAGAGTATTTTTTTAACGTATAATTTCTCTTCGATCGTCCTGTGTGCGGAATCTAATGGTGATCTGTGCTCGGTTGCTACCGCTCGCTGCGTAAAACTCAACACAGTGTATTTAGCCAGTGTAAAGTATTAATATTTTCAATAGTAGTATATCATAGTATTTCAAAATGAAAACAAGTCTCAGTTATATATAAGTCAATAATTTCAGTCACTGTCCAGTCCAAGTCATGCTTCAATAAAATGGTGGAAGTTTTACTGGAAGCTTCTACGTATTTCTGGAAACAACACGACAAGCCGGTACCATGCTGAGGTGGGCTGGTTTGTGACAAAAATAAAACAAAGTTGTACTTAGGTACGTTATGTTTTATTTTTTATGTATTTATTTTTAACTTATGTTTTTTTGTTTTGTTTTTGTGACAAATTAATAATTGTCTATTGTCTATAAGTCACGTTTCAAGGCATTATACTATTCAACAACATTCATGCACGATCACGAGCACTTACTGGATAAAAATAGTAGTAGAAATATTATGCGACATGACTTATTTTTAGGTAAATTAGTGTTTGTTTTTGTAAAAACTCAGCGTAAGCAAACTAAGTAACAAAATCCTGAGAGTAAATTGTTTTCTAGACGTAGATTGTTTTTTAAAACCCAATATTAAGTAAACAAACAAAACAACAACAACACAAAGTAACATAACAACAACATAAAGTTAGTACATTAAAAAGTGTGTGTTATGTCGAAAATAGGGGGAAGTTTAAAAAAAAAGTGATCGATTACATATTACTTTGCTCATACATACATATTATTTCGTATGTTTATACCAAACCCCATTATACTCGTTCTAAACAAGAAGCATAGGTGTTTGCCGCACGAACACGCCGCCGGTGGACTACGAGTATGCACTGAAATACTGCCATAATTTAATTCGTAGAAGGTTCTCTGTAGATATTATACTCGGTAAGAGAATGCCTCGTTACAGTTTCATAGCTAGTGACGTGGCACCCCTAACTCAATTAAACAGGAGCAAACTTTGTTTACGGATTTGCTTGCCGTTTGTTTTGCTTTGAACAAAATTGTAGAGACCATAGACAATAGTGCGCCCATAGCAAACAATATACATAATTATGAACCGGTTTGTGACTGACAGATGACGTACACCGCTTAGAGCTGGTATGTTCGTGGGCGGGTGGTGACCACGAACTGGAAGACGCAGCGTAGGTAGGCCTTCCACTAGTTGGACTGATGACATTGTGAAAGTCGCGGGCAACCGGTGGATGCAAATTTTAGTTCACTGTGGTGTTATAAGGGGAAGGCCTGTGTTCAGCGGTGGACGTCTTCTGGCTGTTGATGATAATGATGATATTGATAGCTGTATCAGTGAGCTCTTTAGAAAAAATAGGTGGGTAGACATTTTAGGAAAATGTTCATTTTCGAAAAGTTGTCGTTATGGGAAAGTGGTCTTTTCACGAAAGTGGTAATACTGGCAAGGAGTAATTTTTGGAAAGTGGACATTTTGGGAAGTAGTCATTTTTGGAGTGGTCATTTTGGGAAGTATTCATTTTGGGACATTAAGCTGTCAATCTGGGAAACTGATCACATTAGAAAAGTAGAGATTATGAAGTGAAGTAAAGCCGAAGGGAGCGTAGGGCGAGGAGCATGACGAGCGGCAGGATGACTACACTACATCTCTGCCTACTTTCCACGTTACTTCCTTAATTACTTAATAAATTAAATCTGAACTGTCTCACATTTCAAATGAAGCACCGAGGTCGCAGTCTGCGAGTAAGGTGCCCAAAAAGCCGGCGAAATCTTTAAATTGCATTATACAATTGTATAGAAAAGCTAAATTTTTATACATTTTGATATCGAATAACTACTGTACGAAAGATTTTTTTTCTCTTCCCTCCTAAGAGGATTTTGGCGTTGCACGTCTTATGCATTTGCCAGTGTCAAGTATACTACGGTTTTTTTTTCAAAGTTCTGCTAAGGGAACAGGGGCTCTATGTTTGAAATGCTTCGACATTTTTTTTTTTGTTTTTTTTTTTTATTATAATTTCTTTTCGCATTCGAAAACAATCACCGGTGAAATCAACTGCAAGCGATCCTGATTTTGCGTATTTTTGAATTATTCGAATTGTAGGTTACTACTTTTTTATAAACATTTTAAATTTTCCATTTCACGCATAGTAACAGATAAACCGTTAACCTTTGCAACGCCAGATATAACGTTTTAATAAAACGGGAATACTCACGTTACATTGAGTTTGTTATTTCAACTATTCAGGCTAATAGCATTCCTTGATAAAGGTCACGAATGTGATCGAAACTATAGTAGAATAACCAACTCAATTTAAGGGGAGTATTCCCGTTTTATTAAAATAAAATGTGTCAAAACCATGTCAGTTTTCTTAGTAAAGTAATGTTTGTGTGTCAGACAATTTTTTAATTTGAACAATTTTTTTGTTTTTAATAACAATTTTCGCGCGTTTTTGTCTCCATTGGTAGATTATCTGTCAGATTTTCTATTGATAAATGACAAAAGCGAATGATTGAAACTTGGACGAAACATCATACTAAATCCATGGATTGAAACCACCCGTTGCTATAGCGAATGACGTGTTTTACCAAAAAGTTTTTTTTGGAATTTCGTTCGATAGTTGTTTATTTCGCATGGTAATTCTCAGACTAGCGTTTCAAACATCGAGCCTGTGAGTTGTGACAAAGCAAAAGTTTTGCCAAGCAAACAATATGATCATTATGAGTTGAAGCCTTTTTACACAAAATACCTAGCAAAGAAACATTTTTCTTCACCGAGAATTTTTGTTGTAGACTTTTACTGTATCTAATACTTATAATTAACTTTCAGGACGGCTCTGGAGCACACGTTTTCAGACACGGACGACTGTTTTAACCACGTGCCGACAGTTGTGAAGGACCCCCATAAAATAACGCTTTAGTAAGTATGGAACAGTATTATTGTCTTGTTTTGCTTTAAAGATCGAAAATGAAAATTCGTCAATCCGTTTAGGCTATTTATTAGCAGTCACAAGCCAAACCAAAGAAAATATCATCACTACGTTTATTACGTTTAAGATACGGGAGTTACCTAGAGAAAAATGAAAAAAGGCGATTGTTTGAAACACGTACTATAATACTGAAATAGATAGTGCGATAGAGTCAAGGCATGGATAGAGCATGATAGTGCTATTATTTTTAGTACACATTCAAGCCACTATTTTTTACTTGGCACTTGCACCAGACTTAAGGTTTCTATACATGGCTTGACCTGACATCATGTGAAAGGGACAGCTAGACTTGAATTTCACGGGAGAAAAAGAAGCAACTATTAAGGTTATATAGCTTCTCCCTTTCGCTCCCCCAGAAATTTATATAATGTACACAATGTACATAAATTATACTAAATTCACCAAAACTCTTGCACGGTCACGAAAATTTAATGTATAAAAATGTATTTTGTATTGACAAAACTCCAGTTGTTTTTAATAATAGATGGATATCGTCGCTGAATCTGAAGTTGTACAGTTTCTACATTTTTTTTCTTTATTTATGGCTCTACACGGTCTGTACATTTAGCTAAAAAGCAGAGGCTTTGTAGGCATTTTAGTACAGTTGCTAAATGTCCCGCAGGCCAAATCAAACCCCGCGGTGGAGGACCGCATCCGGCCCGCGGGCCGGGCTTTGCCCACTTTAGGAAGTCACAAACCTGACTTACACACACTTGAAAAGTATTACCGTCTCACTACTTACTACTACTTACAAGTAGTAGTGCGAACAGTAGACCTCGCCGAGCCCAAACTTTTTTGCACAACTTACATTTATTTTTTGTCGTTGTCCTCCAAAAAGGCAGAAAGTTTGCTGCGGCGCCATTTACCAGCCGATTTTGATAATAATTGGCAGAAACATGCGGTACTCGATTCTAAACAAGAATTTTAAGATTGGGTAGACAGATAGATAGACAGATTAACTCTTTATTGTTCACACAAAATTTAACATAATTTCAAAATAGGCTTAAAAACCTAGTTTAATAACTGGCGGCCTTATCGCTGAAAGCGATTTCTTCCAGGCAACCATAGGATGGAGAGGATTCATAAAACCGAACCGAATATGCCAAATACCGACCGAATGCCGAATGCATCTACCAAATATTATCAAAAATGGCCAGTAAATAGTGCCGCAGAAAACTTTCCCTCTTTTTGGGGAAATACCCCACCAATCAAAAAATCGCCGGCAACTAAAAAATTCTAAGATATTGTAGAATTGCGGCTGTGCAAAAGAGGTCGTTCTCGCGAGGTCTAATGTTCGCAGAACTACGTACGTTCAGTGACATTATTGTACAATTCAATCTATAAAGTAATCACAAACATTCCACGACTGAATGCTGTAATAACTTGAAATTCAATCTATAGCCCCGGAACCTCATTACATTTCAATCCATGCCAAATAGAGCAAAAGTCCGTCGGAAACGTATGTTCTTGCGAAGACTTGGTTTAAACCTTTTTCCAAGCGCATGATGTTGAAGGGACGCTTGGCGGACCGTAATCACCTCACTCTACATGTTATAGATATTTCTGCTTGTTTTTTCTCTTTTTTTTTGGCTCCATGCATAGTGTATTTAGCCAGTGTCAAGTATTGTAATATTTCAAGTGAAGTTAAATTTTTCACAATTAAAACAAGTCTCAGTCATAGTCTAAGACAAGCAAAGTAGTCACTGTCGAGTCCACATCATGCCCCAGTAAAGTGGTGGTGACTTTACTAGAGGTTTTTACGGGGTTTTGGAAACAATACAATGAGTCGCGTTTCCCAACACGAACACGAACACATATTAGTTAAAATACACCATATTTTTAAACATTTACACTCGATATAACACAATTTTGGAAAATAATACAATGACGCGACATGACTTCTTCACGTTCCCGCCAAAACAGTTAACTTACCTGCGGGACACAGTCAGTGGTGGCTTTGGCCCACAGCTCCTCTGGCATTCGGCAAACATGGTGGGGGATGTAAATCATATGGAAAATACATTTATATTTTGTCAAGACTTATCGATATTTTAGGGATAGTTCCTATTATTTAGATGCTATCAAGTTACACAACAACTAACTTACTACAACAATAACTTAAAAACTTTGGCAAGTTGTTGTGAACGGACCCAAAACAACACAATTGTTTAGAGCTAACTTACTAAGTTATTATTTTGAAATTAAATACTCGTTTTCATCTTTAATACTTTTTTCTTTAGAATGAAATTTCACTGCAAATGAATGTTAAGGCTCTTATTTATGTCCACAGTTGTCCCGCTCGTGCATTTTAGCATTATTGGAGATATAAAATCAATAGTTGTTCTGCTCATGACCAAAATGCTGGTCTGTATTTTGGCCAAAAAGTAGGGCTCGCTGTCCAGTGGGGAAACGCGGCTATCATTTTGGAAAAGTTGCCTGTTAGAGACCATTTATATCTATCTACCTATAGATATAGTGTAAATGGGTGTAAACCTACCAAGGCGTTGATGGCTTAAACGATATCTTACTACTTTTAGGTTATACCTCGGGATTCTGAAATGTTTGTTAACTTTGACAACAGATTAAGTCTATTGCTGTATTTGTCATTTAAGTAAATGACAAAGGCAGCATTAGAATTAATCTGTTGTCAAAGTTAACAAACGTTTGAGTTTATATTTTACAGTAACTTTCGCTTCGAATTATTTTAATTTGACGGAAGAGATCTTAAAAACTAAGAAAAAATACTAATTTCGATCTCATTCGTCAAATTAAAATATATCCAATCGAAAATTTCCTTAGAATATTTCTAAAGATATATGTTACTAAATATATCCAATCGAAAATTTCCTTAGAATATTTCTAAAGATATATGTTACTAGGTATTACACGCGAGTTCGACCGCGTGGACTTATAGAAAAAAAAGTAGCTTATGTCCTATATGTGATGTATATAATATGCTAAAATTCAGGTTGATCCGTTCAGCCTTTTAGCCGTGATAACGCGACAAACACCTAGACAGAGAGAGATATACAGGGAGATATACATTACTTTCGCATTTATAGTATTAGGATGATATACATGGTGCTTTTTAATGGGCTAGGGAACGGTTTTGAGAATATTGTATATAAGACAACGAACAACTTAATTTAAACTATTTTGTACTCCATAGGCAGCAAAAAATATTTTCATTTTAGTTTAGTTTCGAACCTCCATGAGCACGACGTGGTCTCCTGTAATTGGGGTGCACCCAGCTGGATGCCTATGTTTCATAATGTGAACGTGTAACTTCTGTTGGAGATCCCTATTCTATAAAATAAAATAAACTTCTTCTCTTTTCTTCTACGACTTTTGAAAATTCACATTTATAACAGTTTTTTGGAAATCCACTTCACCAAAATTGTAAATTTCTGAGTTAGATAGCTGTGGAATGACTGGGGTATAATATAGTCGTAGAAAATAGAAGTAAATAAGGATTTAAACTTTCCAATAAAGCAGCATTCGATGTATTTTCCATTCCATTCACACACATGAGATTTCCAGTTAAACTGTTTAATAATGTATTCAATGTGCGTAACTCCAAATCTGTCCCTCGAGGCAGCTTTCGAATACATTTTAGATTTACAGGTAATAAATTAGATAAGGCTTACATCACAGAATTCTCCTTATAAATAAGGTCGCTTACATATACAATGTCACCCATCGGCAAGTGACCGCCCGAAAAGGGCTGAGTTATTTTAGTCCAAACTGAAACACTGGTTGTTAGACCATCCATTTTATGACCTAGACGAATATGATTGTATGAAAATTTAATTTAATTTATTTTAATTCACTATTAATTTATTCAATTTAATATCAATTTAATTTAATGTATTGTTTTATAAGGGTTTACCTCTATTATTTGAACCTTATTTATCCTGACCGACTTGTAGCTTTGCTACCAATAAATATAAGCCAATAAATTCATTTCATTTTCATTTTATTTATAGTACTCATCATTATGAACATCTTTTACTATGGGACCAACCCTGAAATAAAGAAAAAAATATCTGCTGTTCCATACATTTTGTTGAGTGTCATTGACATTTTTCTATGGAACAGCACATTTTGACAAGTTACATTGACATTTTTCTGTGGAACAGCAGATTTTTTTTCTCGATTTCAGGATTAGTCCCATATCCCCAAAACCAATGCGAGCATGCTAGTATCACCAATCAAATGAAAGTATAAGTATTAGTGTAATAACGTATATAACACGAGCGTTTTATGAGAAAAATGATTGTAAAATATTTATTACATGCAGCCACTTTAGGAATGATATTACAAACTTCATGTAAGTGCCCTTTTTCATTACTTTACAGTATTGAACACTCCAAATTTACTACCTCTCAGTTGCTGTTCAATGTTCAAGGTATCTTTTATACTATTGTCACGATATGAGAAAGTAGATCGCCTGATGGTAAACGCTAAACTCAGTTAAAAAGCACTGAGTAGCACTGCACTGAGCTCGTATGAAGCTTCGATCAAACTAAAATTTGGTCGAAGGTATGAAGACTCCACGGAACCATGGTACTAAGATAGTTCGTTCATTTTTATGAACAACTGTTTATTATGGAACAAACCATTAAATCGCGGAAAAAAAAGTTTATTATGGAAAAAAATTAAAATCATTAAATCAATCAATTAAATAATTTAATTAATAAATAATAATATAATTAATAATTTAATTTAATCATTAAATCGCGAAGAAAAACAACATTTTATTATGGAACAAACCATTAAATCCTGAAAAAAACAACTTTTAATTATGGAACAAACCATTAAATCGCGAAAAAAACAGCTGTTCAAACATTTCGTTGATATTTAATTTCTTCTATTCATTTGATATTTTTTTCTACAAAAGCTTTTTTGTAATTTAACGGTTGGTCCCGTTGTTTCCTATTGTATGCAGCGTCTGACGAGATACAGTTTTAGAGCCCCACAATTTTATTGTTTTTAATCTATAACAATGTTTATAATACCTCAGTAATTCATTTCAAAGGTATGTAAATGTAAATCTTCACATGTGGAGGATGAAGCAGAAGGTTACATATATAATACGCAAAGTGTTGAATGATATTCATCATGAGACGTACTATAAAGGGAAGATCTAAAGGTGGTGCCTCTTGCTTTGCTCGTTTTTATGGTAGGCAGTGTGCGGTCCCTTTGGGTACTAGGTCCATGATGGAGATATACGTTTTTTTGGTTCTGTCAATTTCTCGATACAAAGATTTAAAAGTCCTCGACTTACACACATTTTTCGGTGGCAATCGAAACTCGTAGTCAATTGATTATTACACTAATAGTGAGGTAATGATAATATCTAGAATTGCATAGAACATAGTTTTGATTGATTTCCTAGTTTAGATGTAATTAGTAATTATCTGTTTTTTATTAGCGCGCGCTAAACTCATCTCTTTTCATCTGCGCGCGAAAGTGTATAGCGCTATCTTTCTCTCGAAATATCTTCTTAAGCACCCAATCATGTTCATGTTTCAGAGATTTAAAGAAAGACGACTCGTACAAAAGGACGTCTGTTTATGAAGAAATCATTTCAGTGCTCTTGCTGTATACAGCGGGCCGAGTCAAATTAACAACGAATTCATTGTGGCGGTAATTATCTCTTCTCCATTTTTTACGGCTTGCTTGGCTCGATGGTAGAACCTCTGCCTTAAGAGCAGGAGGTCCTGGGTTCGAGTCCCGGCCAGGGGCCTTATCCCGTAACTTTGGTGGCGATGGTCTTCGTTTGCTATCCTGCTCGCTCGCATGATGCGAGTAAATTGGCGCGAGTGGGACGGCACGCGATGACCATTGCCACCAGAGCCATCAGATTTTTGTTCCATGGCATCCAGGACACGGAATTCTGTACTTTGTTTTTATATTAACTAAGTACATGGTACATTATCAGCCAGAAGACGTCCACTGCTGAACATAGGCCTCCCCCTTAGACCGCCACACCGACCGACAATGTGACACTTGCATCCACCGGTTGCTCGCGACTTTCACAATGGCGTCGGTCCACCTAGTGGGAGGCCTGCCTACGCTTCGTAGTACATAGTATTATTTGTTATTTTATACCACTGAGTGATCTTTACAAATTGTTTACTAAATATCTGTAATGACAATAAATACAATTTTAAAGTACTTTCTGAGATCTCGCAAGTAGGGGTGGAGGATTGAGGGACCACACTCAAAGGTCTGTAACTATTTATCTATAATTTTAATTTCTAAGATTAATTTTTACACTCGCTTTAAGACTCACTAAAACCTTGGCTATATATATTTTCCAGTTTGGGCTCTCGGTCCACACACACACGTAGATGCAGAGGTTCTTATATGGCGGGTACGAACCGGAAAACAGAGCGTAGGGCTCCCATAAGGTGGTAGATTTTGAAAGTCTCGGGGAACAGTTGAATGAAAATTTCAGACTGTCGCATGTCATTCAGTATGGTGTTCTAACGGGGAAGGCTTTTGTTCAGAAGTGGATGTCTTTTGGCTGATGATGATGATGCCTTTTCTAACCAAAAACTCGTCTATTCCAGACAGTTATCAGCCACCCAAATGCTTCTGAAGTCTATCGAAGAAGTGTATCTCGCGCAGACGTCGTACATCTACCACGCCAGTTCACGAGATTCTGGTGCATTGGCCAAGTCTAGGATTCATCGGTATGCTGCAGAAGACCACCTTGCTTCGGTAGTTCAGTATCTTGAACTGGAACAAATGGAAGAGGCTAGAACGCTTCAGGAAGTGACGTTTTTGTGAGTATCTTTTTTTTGTAACAATAATTTATTAATTTTTAATTTTGATTGAATATTAATTAATTATGTTAATTTTGTTAACGATTAACTTAACGGTTAATTTTTGTTGAAAGAGGTAGATGAGCTACTAATAGAACTCTTTTCTAGTTGTGTTCTTTGTTTAAATAATTTTTCATGCAATGAAAAAAAGCTTTTTGTTTGTTTGACACATCTAAAAATCCGTCATCAAAACTCTGACTGGAAAATTAATTTTATTTAAACTAATATACTTTCATCATAAAACGTTGTTTATAATTATCCACTACACACTAAATAGGCTCAGCACATCACTGCACGCTACTGCAACAATTTTGTTTACGATTGATTATGTTAATTTGTACGATTAATTTTGTTTTAATATTATCAAGAACTAATTGTCTAGATAAAACTAATATAGGTTTTAAGCACAGAATTCTCCTTATAAATATGTCTTTGGTTTTAAGGCAATAGTGAACAACATATATATATATATATAAAAAGATACAAACGTAACTGCATAATGTATGTTAAAATATAGCTTATGTAAAAGGAATCCCACGACACCTCACTCGTCTAAATACGTCAAGTTAGGCTATAGAAGGAAATATAGGAACACAAAAATATACATGTATACATTACAGGATTATACAGAAAGGGTATACGCTAACCAGAAAGGAGCTCATAGAGCTCATGATTGTGAACAACTTTTACTATGGTACCAACCAACTGCTCGAGGAAAAAAGTCAACTGTTCCAGACATTTTGTCGAGAGTCATTGGCATTTTTTAATGGAACAGCTGTTTTTTTTTCTCGATTTCAGGGTTTGGTCCCATAGTGAAAGTTGTTCATAATGATGAGTACTATGAGCCCATTTCGGCTTACCATACCCTTTCCCTATAATCCTGTATACTCCATAAGCATTGGTGTTTTCGATGCGTCGCCAGCCCGGAGAATTTTTGAAAGACGCGCTTTTAAAGCTCTGCATGTCGCATCTCCGCGGAAGGACTCACGGACTCACGGACTCACGGTGCGATCGACAAAATGGCCTCCTTATTGTGTAACTTACGACTCGCGATTTAGTCGCAAATTTGAAAGTTTCACTATGACGGAACTGTCAAATTTGCGACTAAATTGCAAGACGCAAGTAACATAATAAGGAGGCCGTTTTGTCGATCGCACCGAGCACAAGCAAAATGTTTAATGCCCTTCCCCGTGGGACACACTGCAATCAACTTTGTCGGCCCGTATTTCGCAATCAGTGCGTTTGATAAAAAAATGGTATAGGAAACCTTAACATCACTTTAAAAGACCTATTCAATGATACCCCACATGTGGGGTACAGGCGAAAAAAATATTTTTATCCCCACTTTACATGCGTCATACATGTAAAGTGGGGCCACCCCATTAATATAAAATTATGTTTTGTTGATTCTGTCAAAATTGTCAACTTACAAAGACCTGTTCAAAATGACATGTGCAAAATTTCATGCATGTAAGTTATAAACTTACATGCATGAAATTTTGCACAACGATAGTCTTAAGTCTTACATACAGTAAACGATAGTCTAATATACAGTAAAAACCTAAAAATGCGACTTTTGTCTGGGATTTCGTACGAAAGTCAGTCATTTCGAATGATACAAGTGATATCATACGAGCGATTCAAAAATAGAGTCCTTGGTGCGTTTTCGTAGCGGGATTAGATTCGTAGCTCTCTACGAAGCTTCGTAGCAGCATTCCTCTACACTACGAAACAGAAATTGGATTTCAATTTGTAATGCTCGTACCGGAAGTTCTATAAGGAGAATATGTCCCAACTAGACTTACATATTCCTACAAATTGCCACCAGCAGGTTGAAGATAGTCGAAGACATCATTTATAAAAAAAATCACATAATCATCATAA
The DNA here is from genome assembly GCA_947579745.1 of Apocheima hispidaria. NCBI lineage: Eukaryota > Metazoa > Arthropoda > Insecta > Lepidoptera > Geometridae > Apocheima > Apocheima hispidaria. The sequence continues at coordinate 2,435,230 of OX388159.1, forward strand.
GCCGGAAGATGTCCACTGCTGAACAAAGGACCGCCCCTTAGATCCCTTAGAACCCCTTGGAACGCCACACCGACGGTCACCTTGCCACTTGCATTCACCGGTTGCCCGCGACTTTTACAATGTCGTCGGTCCACCTAGTGCGAGGCCTGCCTACGCTTATTGCGTTGTAGTAAAGAATCGAATTGATTATTATAATTCGAGATCGTTACGCTTATAATCTTTTTAGTATTTTTGGTTCACAGCTGTAAACAAGGCCGACAAATTGAATCTACGTCAGAGGAAGCAAGGAAATACATAAAAAATTTGGATACCTGCCTGTCGCGGCTGAGGGCCGTACAAATTAACTTATTCACGATTGTCAGGTGAGATCAATTTCAAGTATCATTTCCAAATACCTATTGAGCTCGTCATGATGATAAACAGGGAGGATAAACTGGCGCGTTGGCTAATTCAGCGGAGCACCACAGGCGGTGCAATTAATTATGTAAATCTCGTGGTTAAATATATGAGCGGTTTTGAGCGACCCGAACCCGATTTAAACACACAAAAACAATACTAGCAGTGCCCCGCTGTTGCATCTGCTATTCCAGTATATTTTTACGGGCAACAAGAAGCTTAATCCAGGGTATAAGCTCCATTATATTTTATCCAAATCCGATCAGAATTTTCTGGCTAGCTACCACCCTCAAGTTGAAAATCTGTCGCCAAGAATCTCGGTGTGTTCCGGCAGCCTCAATTGAGAGGCAGTTCTCATTTTAGGCTAGGTTGCTCACCATCTTCGACGACATCGTCACTTAACGTCAAGTGAGCTGTGGTCAAACGTCCAGCCTGTCGACCATAAAAAAGCCGTTACGGAGTCTTTTGGGAACAAACACACAAAAAAATATCTAAATACGATATTTATAATATTAGTATTATAATGCCAGTTGCGTGCTTTATACCTTGGTCTTACCTACTCATATAAGCTTCTTAAGTTTTAGGCAATTGCTTAGCAGTTGCTTATCCAAACTCTCAGTCATAAACGAGTCTTAGCGATTAGAAGCGCCTTGGTACCGTTTAAATAGCTGTCAAAAGTAAACGTATTTACATTTCAGGGTGTCAGCGTCATCTGAAATGTGGCAGGCACGTCGCACACTGTGCGTCGGTGCTCTGATCCTAGTGCTCGTCGTGCTCGCCTCGCCCGTGCTCGTGCTACTGCTACGACACACTGTCTACACCATACAGGTACTGACTTAATACTACTTAGAATAATTTTAGAAAGTAAGCCTCATCTGAAATGAGGCACACACAGAAACAGAGACACTGACACAGACTCAGAGTCAGAGAGCTGTGCTCGTAGTTTCTTTGCGCGATAAAATCTGGAACGAGGATATTAATTATTAAGTCACCGATATAGCTTTCAGAGTTTTCAATCTGAAGTGGCAATGGGCAGGCCATATCAATCGAAAAACCATAACCGGTGGGGAATAAAAATTCTCGATTGACGACCACGAACTGGAAAACGTAGCGTAGGCAGGCCTACTACTAGATAGACCGACAACGTTGTGAAAGTTGCGGGGACCGGTGTATGCAAGTGGTACGTTGTCGATCGGTGTGGCGCTTTGAGGGGAAGGCCTACGTTCAGCAGTGGACGTCTTCTGGCTGATGATGCTGATGATAAAACTTCATCTGAAATATAACAGACGCGCCGCGTGCTATGCGTTTAGTTCTCTTCGTGCTGACCTAGTCCGTGCTCGTGGAGCTACTGCGACACACTTTCTACACGATACAGGCTTATAATGTAATACAAACCTATGATGATAGTGTTGGTAAATAGTGGATGAGTAATAGTTTGAGATACCATGCAGCCCGCCATAATATTCCGCCAAAACCCCGACAAAATCTTCTCTACTCTTAGTTTAGGTTGGTGTCCATCTTACTTGTTACCAAGTACTTTTGCGTTTGGGTTGTTAATTTAGCAATAGTTTTTGTACCAATAAATATATCATCATCATCATCATCATCCACAGCCTTCCTTATCCCACTGCTGGGTATAGGCCTCTCTCTTGCTATGCCATCTGCCTCGGTCCTGTGGCAATCTAGTCCAGGTTCGACCCGCGATGGTGACGATATCGTCGACCCATCTCGCAGCTGGACGACCAACGCTCCGCCTGCCTTGCCTCAGCCATCGCTCTGTTACAGCCTCACTCCACCTGTCATCTCTGAACATAGCAAGTGTCCTGCCCAGCTCCACTTAAGATTCATTACCGCTTTTCCGACATCTCGTACCTTTGTTCTCTTTCGGATTTCGGTATTACGAACTCGGTCTTGGAGAAATATATATTTGATATTATTTGACTCTTCATGTCGTGAAAAATGAGACAAGCTTATACATAATCGTAGCCGTGTCCTGTTCTTGCATAACAAAAAGATTTTATAGCGGTGCGCATGCTAATTCTGCAGGTCCCACAAGTTGGTTCTGTCGTCGAGGGTTTAAAGTGGAGGTGTTTTTTAACAAACACTGCCGCTTCTAATATGTATATCCTGGGTGAAGTAAACATTTCTTGTTCTTTACAATGAGGCTTACAACTATAACGTTGGCGAATGTTCAGTATAATTTTATGTAACGCAGCAACTGAAAGTAGCAATTCTGGCGCGTTTGACATTGTTTCTGTACTCGTCACGTCAGCCTCATGCCCATCTCAATGAGAATATACAACTAACCCCCGAATACTGAAACGTTCGTTAACTTACACAACAGATTAATTCTAATACTGCCCTTGTCTGGCACTAAGCGGCAATAGACTTAATCTGCCGTCAAAGTTAACAAACGATTCAGTATTCTGGGGTGAGAATAGCAATTATCAGGTGTACATTTTGTATTGGTATGACTTTTGCATAGTCTGCCTGAGGATACAACCATTTGTCAAAGCAGTAGTGTGCAAACATGACTGTGTTTCGGACTAAAGGGCAATGTTTCCAGTGAAATTAATGAGTATACATTCATCATCTAGTTCTAGTTTGACGTAGTGACGAGCGCAGTACATTGCCGCGCAAGAAAATTCTGGGTGATTATGAGCTGAACTGTTATGGGTAATACTGACACTTATCATTAGGCCAGCAGCTTGCATAAAAAAAGGCGTATGGCTTTTTTTTTTGCAAGTGCAGCTCCACTGAGTTCGGTTTCCTTGACATTTACAATTGTTTGGCAAAAAATATAAATTTAATATGTAAACTTGAAATCTAGTACATATGAAACTTGTTTTGTCTATTTAGATTTGTTTGCTAAATATTTTGTCATATTAATTATAATTTTATTAATAAATGCGAACTAAAGTCTGTTCGCTATTGATTTGTGTAAAGATTAAAAAATAAGGACAAGGTTTATTCAGAATCTTATATTAATTATAATTATACAAACATTATTACAGTTTTGTTTCATCGTCCATACAATACATTTTACTAAGGACTTAATTATTGGAGAAAATAACTGAATGGATCTTCCAGAAAAAATACCCATTTTCAGCACCAATTTCTGAAACAATAGTAAAGAATAGTAATTAATTTAATGAAATATAAATAAATATACTTACATCAAAATATAATAAAAACTCTATATACCTAAAAATTTTAATATAGAACATTACATTAGCACTAATCACTACTATACTATAAGATATGGGAAATGGTGAAGATCTTTGCCCAGCAGTGGGATCTTACCTAGGGACATTAAATAGCCAAATTGAAATACTTTTGTATTTTTTGTGACTTTATTTTTTAGTTTTACAATTGTGTTTCAAATATTTCCAATTTGCATGACGTGGTCTCCTGTAACTGGGGGTGCGCACAGTTAAAGTTTTAACTTCTGTTGGGGTCCATCTTAATTAATATTATAAATGCGAAAGTAGCTCTGTCTCTCTGTCTCTTTGTCTCTCTGTCTGTGTGTTTGTCGCGTTATAATAGCTAAACGGCTGAACGGATCGACCTGAATTTTTGTACAGATATAGCTTAAGGGTCGATGACAGACATAAGTTTTTTTTTTTTCCGACTAACGAAGTCGCGAGTAACAGCTAGTGATAATATAATTTTAATGGTGTTTGTATGAAGTTATTAATAGAACTATTACATCGATTCTGAAAATTATTTCATTGTTAGAAAACCACGCTATCCCTAAACGATATGTTTTGTTCAAAACGCGGATGACGCCGTGTGGAAAAGTTAATAGATAACAATTATTATTATTAAAGGAAATAAAAAAACCCGATTGCAAAATGTAGCCTTTGTTCAAGAGGAATCTAACGATGTTTCACTCATCAAAATTGGTCAAGCCGTTTCGGCACAGATAAATGCGTTTAGGCAGTTTTAATTACTGCAGGTAATATAGGAACACACAAACATAGGTAAATACAGCCATACACCACAAAAAAATTGCTCTCCTTCTTAGGCAATCGGGTAAAAGCTATTAAAGCTAGTTTCAATCTTGGCATTTAAGAAGACAATACATGTACCAATAGTTCGGGATATATTTGCATATTTATATTGCTAATCCATTTATAACATTTTGATGCAAATTTAAATGTTACAATGTTATTTAAGTTTATTTATAACCAAATAAATATTGAGAAATAGCATCTGATCATTTCACAGGGGATTATTCTTGTTTGTCCCCTTACTCTATCGCCTCAGTGGGACAAACAGGAATAAAAAGGTCAATTTGTCCCTCTGTTACCGACAAGGGTACAAGGTCGAACTGATTATTTACTGTCTGTACCCCTGCTGTTTTCCTATCGGGACAGATAAGAATAAAGAGTTTGATCTATCCCCCTATCATTGATTTGGGGACAGATCGAACAATTTTTCCTATCGACTGTCCCCCATATTAAAAATAAATAGTATGCAACGAATTGTGTTCGAAGATGAATCATGCAAACCTTGTATATAGGCATCCAATCGATCTGATACCTATACCATAGAAAAAATTATAATACCTACCTATTTGCAAGTAGCGCCGTCTAGGACGTTTTGCTAGAAGCTAATATTTGGTACAGATTTTGTTCTTTGTTCCTTTCGACCCCTATCTCTTTGCAACCCCTAGACCGATTATACTCATACTTGAAACTTGAAAATTGTATTGTCATGAACTACTTGCCTACAAAATTTCATGAAGATCGGATCAACGGTTCGCAAGTTATCGTCGGACAAACAAACATACATACAAATGCCATACAAACATACATACAAATGCCGATTTGTTCCCGTAGACTAAGTTGCAGGTAGCAACTGTGACATCATCACAGGAAACTCGTGCAGGTTATCGTAAATAATTCAAAATAAAAAAAACACAAATATAAATTCAAAAGTAAATCTGTCTATCTGTCTCTCTTCTGGTTGTTTGTCGCGTTATCACGGCTAAATGGCTGAACCGATCGACTTGATTTTTTTGATATAGCTGAAGCGGAGACGGACATGGGTTATTTTTTTTTATTTATTGGTCCACGCGAACGAAGTCGTGGGTTATAGCTAGTAAAGTATAAAATACAGTGACTAACTTTTTCACATTGGCGCCGAAAACCTATCAAACAAATGACATAAAATAGAGAGGTGTCACTGCTGTCGTAACAAGGCCAAACAAAGCTTTGGGTAACAATTACATAATACTTGTATAACGAGCCTAAAACTTCGTTTGCGCAATACATAACATCATGCATTAGAATTGCCAGTCCGCAAAAAACGTCAAAGATGCACTAAAAGCACAATTTTTTTATTGACCGAGCGAAGCGAAGGTCTTAGAGTTTACTGGGACAAATCGGCATTTGTATGTATGTTTGTATGTTTGTGTTTATATTTGTCCGCTGATAACTTGCGAACCGTTGATCCGATCTTGATGAAATTTTGTAGGCAGTTCGTTTCAATAAAAATTTTAAGTTCGAATATGAGCTGAATCGGTCCAGGGGTTGTGAAGATATAGGGGGTCGCGAGGTCTCAGTTCGGCGCAAACTACTAGTTTCATTAGTTCATGATCATCATCAACCAAAGGCCTCACCCCATAATGGGAATATTATAGTTCTGCTGCAGCAGTTAATTAAATAATATAGCTTTTGATAATTAAAAAAAATACCAAATGCAGAGAAGCATTCATTTAGTAAGACTGTATATCAATTTCCATGATTCTAAAGGTGCGTCCACAACGAAGTAACGCTTATGGAACACGAAAACGTTAAGTAACATCATAAATCTTTTGCGGCCACTTTGTTATCGCATCCTAACACAATACAAAACATCGGAGGAACATTCAGCAACAAGAGAACGCGTCTTGCAGGTCTTGCAAACTTTTTGTAGCAAGGGACGTGGTATCACATTGTCTGCTTTTCAAAGTTGCGCAACTTGAACAAGGTAACATGTCAATTATGGCCGCTAACATTTGTAAACGTTGCTCCAAAAAAAGTAATTTCATTGGCACCAATGGCATCTTCGATGTAGTTCCAAATGTTATCAAAATCAGATACCTGTGCCCTTATTATGCACGTTCGGGATTCTGATTGTGATAGCATGCTATCGCGCTCATTCCAACGTACTCGCACTATGCGCGGTCCCGCTTGCGCACTGTCACTATAACGATCAGGAACACCCATGATAAGGGGGCTTGTTACGAAGATAGTTATATGAACCACGCACAGATAACTAGGAGGGAAAAATCTTTAAAAAAAATAAAAAAATAGGCCCGGGTTATGTGCTAAATCTGCAACAGGACCCACAGGAGGACGGGCAGCAGCATCCTCTTAGTAAACTGTGGTCGAGCAAGCTGATTCTCCCCCTCTGGACATCTGTCTACGGTGAGGATAACAATGGAAAAAGATATACTCACGCATTATTGCACGGCAAACAAATAACCGTGTCATTTAATTTTGTTTTCAAATGTTTCTCTGGACACGTTTCACTAATTATCACACCCCTGCTAACTCTTCTATAGATCAGCGTAGGTTCAAACACATCTTCACTGACGAGCTCTCTAAGTCCTTCAACGTTTCCCGACTGCACTGTTTGTGTTGAAACTGTAACAAGAATACAGTAAGCGGCAAAAACTAACAAAATGGTCGGTATGTACGACATGCTTGCAGTGTAGAGGCCGATTGCAATCTGCTCGTAGATTTAGTTTTTGAACGGTGCTAAGAGATGGGTGGGAGTAATAAACAAGGTCTCTTCAGACTACGCTTTTATATTACATCACAATACAATATAACTTTAATATACACCAAAAAGACAATTAAACTTAAATGTTAACAATATTTTTTGTGAATTTTGTTTTTTTTGTGACTGTTTTGTCTTGGTTTTAATAAAATTGTATAATATTGACGTTATTTGTAATAAGAAGGTGACTAAGTTATATTGTGAAACTGTTGATATTTCATAAATACTTTATAAATAAAACAAAACCGGCAGTATAATGGGCGGTCTTACCGCCTAAAGCAATTTCTTCCAGACACCCTCGGGATGGACGAATTATGAATGATAAACAAAATAGTGGTGTAGATATCTACATAAAAATATATATAATATAATATATGAAAATACGTGCATAATTCTAATACTTACATAGATATACATACAATAATTTTATTACACAGTATATATAAATACTATAAAACACACAATAGATACATAATTATACTATACATGCGTACCAATTAACTTAAAGAGAGATAGTAAGCGCGTAGAAAAATATAGCCGCAGTAGTACCAGGACAAATTCTAATACGACTGCTGCTATATTTCTCTGAATTATAAAATTAGTTAGGATAGGATTAGGATTAGGATGACACTATACGATTAAACTAAACTTTCATTTTTGATTGTTTGATTATACTAAACTTTATATCTAACAATGAATGAATATATTTTTTTTTAATAAATTAAATCTAAGTTAAAATGAATTGTTAAATGTATTGTATTGTATGTATTTATGTGATGAATATTTGTATTTGTTCTATGTCTGGGTGTTAATATCTATATAAGTATGTATTTAAAAATATCTATGTACGTATATCAGTCTCTGGTAGCCATATTACAAGCTTTACTTAGTTTGGGGTCAGATAACCGTGTGTGCAAAAATGTTCCAGATATTTATTATTTATTTATTTATTAGACTATGGTAACGTAGTCTGAAAGCTCCATAATGTGAAAGGTAGCTCACCTTCTGTATTGTAGTTTGAACTTTCAAAATGATCTGCGTGTGCGCACTCTGACATTATAGTGTTGTTATGTAGCTGTCCGCTCTGGCTTTGCTTGAGCAATTCATTTGAAATTGGTTTAGTTTATATTCTTATTATTAAAAAACTGTGTCTGTGTGTGAGACACAGTTTGAAAATGAACTTCCACAAAGTCACGCCTGAAACAATCAACTACAGTTATTATTAAAAAAAAAACAAAAAAAACAACAGTAAAATGTAGCCTATGTCAATCTGGACGCATAGAGGAATTTAACTCTCTACTAACTCTACTTCATCAAAATCGGTCAAGTCGTTTACGCTACAGGAGGGAATATAGGAACACATCAACAAACATAAATACTTACATACACCCCAGAAACATTATACTACTTCTTGGGCAGTCGAGTAAAAAGCGCGAGAAAATTAATAAGCTTTGGAATATTTATTTACGAGGCCTTACTAAATGCTTTGTTATTATTTCGAAATTGATTTAAGTATCGCGCAGCATATAAGGTTATGTTTGTTATGAAATCTTTAAATTTTGCATTTTGAATAAACAGTTTTATTCGATCTCTTTCGTCAAATTGAAATATATCAATTACAATAACTTCTGCTTGAAAAGTCTACAAATGTGCGAGTGAGATAGATGTGGTACGACCATAAAACCCTGATTCTCACTATCTCTTTCGCATTTTCTCAACATTTTTTAATATAAACATTACAGCGACAACATTAAAAAAAATATCTTAGAATATCTTGCTAATTATTTTTGTAGCATTTGTATGTATGTTTGTGTGTATATTTGTCCGATGATAACTTACGAACTGTTGATCCGATCTTCATGAAATTTTGTAGGCAAGTAGTTCATTTCAATACAATTTTTAAATTGGAATATGAAGTGAATCGGTCCAGGGGTTGTGAAGATACAGGGGTCGCGAGTTTTTAGTTCGGCGCGAACTACTAGTTTTATGTTGCGGCAAGTAAATAAATAAATAATAATAAATAAATATCTGGGACGTTTTGTTTTGCACACACGGTCACCTGACCCCACAGATGAATAGATGTGTGATGTGTGAATTCATCTGTGCCTGACCCCAAACTAAGCAAAGCTTGTAATATGGCTGCCAGAGACTGATATACGTACATAGATATTTTTTTTTAAATACTTACTAATATAGATATTAATACCCAGACATATAACAAACACAAAATTAAATGTTCATCACATGAATGTTTGTCCTAGATGGGAATCGAACCCACGCCCCCAAACACAGAAGGTAGGTTCACTACTGAACTGAGCCACCGGGGCAGTCAAGTTCATTTCAATATTATATTTAATTTCGAATATAAGCTAAATCGGTGTAGCGATTGCGAAGTTATAAACGTCGCGAGGTCGCAGTTTGACGCGAACTAAAAGTCAGTCCTTCCGTGAGGTTTTGGCGCATTCGATATTTGAAATTGTAAAAATTGTTGATTTGCAATTAGCTGTCGCTCTGTTTGTCGTGCGTGCAATAGAGAGAGTTAGTGACTTTTCCTAACTTTTGATGAAAATAGCGTAACAAAATCTTTTGTTTTTGGTGTCAATGGCTTGGATAAACCATAATCTATGCCGCTATGTTTTGTTTTTCAAAAAATGTTTATGTTAAATGTTTGTAATGTGTAATGTTTGTGTTTATGTTTACGTTGTTATTTTAATAACAAATAATTCATCGTATTATCGACGCAAAAAAAATGTCACTTTAAGTGCCTATAACAACGAAGATATTGCGAAATAAAAAAATAAAACAAACATATAAGCATAGTTTTCCACGGTGTAGATAGCATAAAAAAATAACTTACTTAGAGCATGTCGGGCCATGCTTAGTAGGGTGCCTTAGGCACGTAGGACGTTTGAAGTATTTATCCATTTTTTTTCTTTTTTTCAGCTCTTGAAGTAATTATCTAAAAAATTAAAAATACTTAAAAAAAAGTTGTTACTACAGTTTATCAACATGGAAGATAACAAGTTTCTGAGATGCATAGATTAGAAATGGCGGGGGGGCACATTGCAAGCAACTTCATCGGCCCATATTTCGCAATCGGTACGTCTGATAAAAAAAAAATGGTGTACGAAACCTTACCTTAATTTTAAAAGACTTATTCAACGATACCCAAGATGTGGGGAATATACGAAAAAAATATTCAGGTTCCTTTTAGTACTACGGCACCCTAACATTCATCGAAATCGGATAACATTAATTTGGAGGTGGGTATCATAGTACGCTTTTTGTATGGTCATGACGGCGGTTTAATCTATTCTTAATATTTAAAATAATAAAATTAAGTTACTTTGCTCCAGACGTTCACCAACTCGATAGAGATGAGCACGCAACGCCTGATGGCCGAGAAGCAGAAGAGCGACATGCTGCTGTCCAGGATGCTGCCATTGCCGGTGCTGAAGGTACAGTATCCTCTTGGTTTTATTTGCTTACTGAAAGAAAGAAAGAAAGAAAGAAAATAATTTTATTTTGCAACAACAGTAACATTAATTATATTGAAGGGTAGGTAGGTGAGCAAGTACTGCTGAGTGTCGTAATGCTCCTTCAGTATGGCGTTCTTCTGTATCCATCTCTGATGGCAACCAGCCTGAAACATCTCAGAGATTTTAAAATGTGAATGCAACAATGCAGAGAAGTTTTCTTACTCGTACCCATTGATATATGTATGTACTACGCATTAGATTTCGCGATCCCAACACTCATTCTGTTCAGCTGCACTGTACTGCAATCCGTGCATCTTACTTTAGTATGGCTTCGACATTGACGAAGTGTGGGCGCGTACGGAGCGGCGCTAATAATATACCAGAATTCGAAAAAAAAACGAAATTGCCCTGCTTGTCTTAATAGTTTAGTCTTAATACTTTGGTTAGACAGCATAAATAATTTTATCGTTGCAGCGAACTTTTTAAAAAAAAAAATCTTTGTCAGCCAAAGAAGCGTTCTGTATCATTTACTCAATTTTCGATTTTTTGTGGGTTGACATGTTATTGCTTATCAGTATCCAAATATCATTTGAGAGAGTATTTTTTAAAGTTATACAAGTTTTGATGAAAAATATCGAGTTGCTAAATATGTCAATGCTCGTACCATTTTTAAATACAGTACCTCTAGTATACCTAACTACTATCGAAAAAAAAAGGTAATGTAGGTACTCGTTAAAAAACACGAAAAATTTATAAATGTAGTAACTATTTACGTCCGATACGAGGCGCTGTTCCATTTTAGACCGAGCAAACGAAGTGAGCGAAGTCTCCGCAACACCTGCCAATATTTGCTTTCATCTGTCCGTACTCCGTATTGGATGTTGGTTCTCGCATACAAGTCGTAATTAAACAGGTTTTATTATTTCATCATATTTTTTTGTCATCAGCAATGTTTGATAGGAGTCAGTGTGTTGCGGCGCCACACCAGCTCATTTTGATAACTAAATGAATTTAATTTTGATTTTGGTACTCCAAGAAATTTGAATATGAGCAAGATATGAGCAAGACCTGCATTTATACATCCTCACACTACACTCTTCTCTTTCACACACACACAAACATAAGCACGCACTCACCCTCCCATACATACACGCACCCACAAACATACACGCACGCACACACACACATAGATAACTTTATGTCTGTAGTTAAAAGTCAAATTATATAATATAGATCCATAATTGGCTGTTAGTTAAGTTTTGTAAGTTTTTGTCTGTTTTTTCACTAAGGGCTGTGGATTTTGTAAATAAATAAAATAAAAATAAAATAAATAAAGATCGGTCAAGAGGTTGTTGGGCCCTCGGGGACCGGGAGCTCATCTTATTTTCAAAAACTTAACAGAGCGCCTGGTTGACGCGACGCGTGACCAAAATGCTGGCGTTTATTTGGCTCAACGCATAAGCATTGCCATTCAGCGTGGTAATGCCGCCAGCATGCTGGGTACGCTGCCAACTGGTAGTTGGATTGAACATTTGGATTATCTATAGACCTTTAATGATCTCTGGATAATTCAACTGTTATTTTTATGAAGTAGGTTAAGTAGTTTAGGTAGTTGTAGTTTGTATGTATTTTGCTTAGGTAATAAAGGCACATGCCCGATAATAAAAAATATATAAAAAAAAATTGAAATTGTCGTGAGGTCGTCCCGAAATGAGACCAGGCAGAAAAATTTTGAATGTGCAAAAAGTTTGTGCTTGCTAGGTCTACTGTTCGTTTAAACGTTTTGCTGTTTTTTTTTGTTGTTTTTTTGTACTTTCCCAACACAAGTCGGGACATTGTCAAGCTGAATATGTTGCTTACGCAGTTTTCTGATTTGTTGAAATCAATTCGACCAGATTGGATCGCCGTTTGGAAAGCAAATGGTAATAAGCTAAGCGGGCAGTAGTGTTTTTTTATTTTCTTTTATATGTAATACAGGGTTATAAGGAAATGGTATGCTAAACCGAAAGGGGCTTTGACGTTTTTCTATGGAACAGCTGTTATTTTTTTTTCGATTTCAGGGTTAGTCCCACGTTGAAAGGAGTTCATAATGATGAGTATTATGAGCCCTTTTCAGCATAGCATATCCTTTCCTTATAACCCTGCATATATAAAAAAACTCTTTTTACAACAACCGCTAAGCCGTGGCAGAGGCTTTCAGGCAGGCTATAAACTCTGGCATAGGTAAGGGCTAGCCACAGGCCCATACGCACTTAGGTTCTTTGTTCGCTCAAGATTGTAATCATTGTTGTCATGTAGCGTCTGCGTGCCCAGCGGACGGTGCCGGCGGAGTCATTCGACGCAGTGACCATCTTCTTTAGCGACATCGTGGGCTTCACCACCATCTCCGCCTCCAGCACGCCCATGGAGGTCATCAACATGCTCAACATGCTTTACAAGTATGTGAATTGCTATCTCACATGCTTTTTAGGTAGTAACAACTGTGCGGTCTAAGATCCCACATACGTTACAGGTAAATGCAACTGTGTGGTCAACTATCTCGCATCAAAAAATCAAAATGCTTATCCGGAACAGGCTAAAATTTTACTTTTTGCAAATTCGGCTCTATTTGCGCTATGTTAGAGTCTATTTCAGATAACGATCGTTAGCACGACAGTGGGTCGTCGGCGACAATAATGTATTATGGCTCAAGCAAAAATGCCCTTTTTATGTTCCGTACCCTCACACTGCATGCACGCACATGCATGCGGTAGATCTCCAACTAGATGGACTGACGAGCTCCGAGAGGGGAAGATGGAGTTTCATGATGTGGTGCAGATGGCTGCCAATAGAAACCGCTGGAGACAATCCGTACACTCCAGTACATCAAAAACGTCCTAGTGATCACGATCTTCAGTCATGAAGTATCGACCACAGAGAGAGAGAGACCTTCACACTGTTTAATTTAATTTCATATTGATTCTACGTCAGTAATTCCACATGCATTACAGGTAAATGCAACTGTGAGGTCTACTATATTGCATCTTTACAAGTAAATGCAGTTATTTAGTTCGTTTATTCATTTTAAATTCTATCAGCGTGAAGCGCCTGAAGCTATGTTTGAGCAATTTCTTTTGAGATTAATTGGCTTTTGAGAGAAAGCTTGGCAACGTTTGACTATATAGAATAATAAAATAAATAATATTGACTTTATATAAAATCTGACATTACTTTTGTATTTAATTTATTTATTACATTATAATCTGATTGTGTAAGATCGTAAAATAGTGTTTAATCTGAATGACGTTCAAAAGTGTATCGACTGTATTAAATTGATAAATAAATGATTGAATTGAATTTCCGTACTAAAACATAAATGCCGACGACAGCTGCAATAATTTTGTATTTTAATTCGCGGACGGTTATCCCCCACCGTCCACCTCCTGAGACCATGCGTGGAGGTGGACGGTGGGAGTGGGAGTTATCCGGAATGTTTCAATACCAGGACTTTATAAATGGAAAAAAGAACATACCTTATTTGTGTGATTTTTGGTTTTATCGTTTCACAGACTCTTCGACGAGAAAATAATGCAGTACAATGTGTATAAAGTGGAAACTATTGGCGACGCGTACATGGTCGTCTCGGGACTGCCCCAGAGAAATGGTAAGTACCTACTCGTAACATCCCATCACTAAACCCCTTTAGCGACAATAAACCAAAAAGCTCAAGCAAAAATGGCCTTTTTATGTTCCGGACCTCAGACTGTTTAATTTAATTTCATATTGATTCTACGTCAGAAAGTTATACCAAACGCAATTTTATATTTATGTTATGAATTCAGTCCGGGCCCTCCATACTAACCTTGGAATTCTGTAACATTTGTTAAGTTTGACAACAGATTGCTGTTTTTGTCATTTGCTTAGTGCCAGACAAAGGCAGCATTAGAATTAATCTGTCAAAGTGAACGAACGTTTCAGAATTCCGAGGTAAGTCCCGTAACTTGGGTGGGCTAAGATCCAAAATTGTAATTTCCAGGCAACCGGCACGCGTCAGAGATCGCAGACATGTCTCTGTCTCTGATGCGGTCGTTGGAAGGTGCCGCGGTGCCGCACCGGCCCGGCGAGCCGCTCCGGATCCGCGCCGGCGTCAACACCGGGCCGTGCGTCGCCGGCGTCGTCGGGACCACCATGCCGCGCTACTGCTTGTTTGGGGACACCATCAACACAGCGAGTCGCATGGAGAGCACGGGAGAGGGTTCGTGCCACGTCAACATGGTCCTTTGCACTATCACGGCGAAGAGATTTAACATAATACACTAATATTATAAATGCGAGATTTGTGTGTAAGTGTGATTGTTCCCGTTCAACTTTGTAACGGCTGAACGGATTTAAATGAATATGGAGGTAGCTCATACCTTGGATTAACACATAGACTACTTTTTATTTCGGAAAAATATTCGGTTTCTATAGAATAGCGGGTGAAACTACGGGGCGCAGCTAGTAATATAATATACTAGCTGCGATTCACTATTTCACCCGCTATTCTCCAGGAATGGTAACATTTTTCAAGATAAACAGTATGTGTGTTATTCCAGGGAATAACCTACCTCTATACTATATTTCATTCAAATCCGTTCAGCCGTTACAGAGTGGAACGGGAACAAACACACTTACATATTAACATACTAACACACCAACTTTTGCATTTATAATATTAGTGTCATAAGACGAGCGCAATGCACTGCCGCGCAGGGTTTTGAACTGTTAAGTTCAAAATTGTAGGTGGCACTGAACTGTTATGGGCAAGCATGTCGAGAGTGACTTACACGGCTCGTCACTAAATACCATTAAATAAAACTCTACCCTTCTTCGACGTCGTTCGAACTACCAACCTTGTCTTCAGAAATAGTGCAAAAATAACAAAAGTTAGTATTCGGATTCAAGAAAGCGAGCACCCCGAAGTTCCGAACAACACATCACCATCGTTTCACTGGACAATCCCAGCACACCGTACTACGGACGGAGTGAATCCACACCTAGGCCGGCTGTTTCTTTGACGTTACAACACATACAGTCCACTCTTGCCGGCTTAGGACATCGTGGTAGCCCCGTCCCGTACAGTTAGTATGCATATTATTAGTAATTCATTACCATTAAATGTAACCTATGACACCTATGAAGTTGGGAGAACAAATTCAAAATGGTTCAAGCCTTTTAGGCTAATCTGAGAGGTCACGTAAGAATATAACTTACATATACCTTAAAAACAACATCAATCTATCTTGAGCAGTCAATTACTAGTAGTTCAGCGATTCGGTAGATCTCGCGATTTATTATTTATTTATTTATTTCTTATTTATTTATTTATCTCATCCTCATTCCCATTCAGACACCGCTTCAATAAAGTAAAAAATAATATTTACTAACTATTGTATTTTGTTGCTATTCTGATTGGCCCCGTTATCAAAATCGAGTCCAGTTCTGATATTGGGATAATAAATAATAATAATAATAAATAAATATTGGTGAACTTTTTCACACAGCGCCATCTCGCACCAAACTAAGCAAGCTTGTACACCAGTATTTTTTTTTTTTAAATACGTACATATAATACATAGAAACACCCAGTCAAAGAACAAACATCTTTGTTCATCACACAAATGTTTGTCCTGGGTGGGAATCGAACCCACAACCTATAGATCAGAAGGCGGAAATCCACCCACTAAGCCACAATGCTCTATCCATGTGGAACTGAGGAAACTCCTCAAATATTATAGGTATACATATAGCGATTTTGGTATTTTCATAAACAAGTCAAGCATTTGCATTCAGACAGTATAATAAAAATTTGGTGAAGCGGAACTAATGAAGAAGACATCAGATGGCTACCGGAACTCTTCAATGATAAATAGTATTTTACGGGTGGCGCCAAGAACCTCTCGGCTTTAATAATTACTAGTTGTTATCCGCGACATCGTTCGCATGGATATAAAAAAAATCCTATGTCCGTCTTTGTGATATATAGTAACTCCATATCAAATTTTATCAAGGTCCGTTCAGCCGTTAACCGTGATAACGCTACAAACATCCAGTCAGGGAGACAAAGTTACTTGCCATAGTTCGCTAGATGGCGTTGATCTATTTTTGTGCATTTTTTTTGTTTTTTTTTTATATGGATTGACAGTTGTAATGTAGGAAGTTCTAAATAGCGCAAGAAAGGTTTTTTCTCCAAGACGAACGTATTCATTTGTATACCTCGAAGCTTTATTGGTCATATAACGACTGCGGCTACATTTTTCTGAATTATAATATTAGTTAGAATTAGGAGTTAGCATTAGGATAGCTTGTCCGAACGGCCTCGGTCGCTTTGTCTCTGTGCTTTTTCTATATAAATTTTAACACCGTTTAACACAATTATTATTATTTTTTTATTATTTTTTAAATTGATGTCTAGATGTATGTAGATTTACCGCTTTATGGGATGATTTTCGAAAAATCCTGAGACATACATTTCTTTATTTTTTTATGTTTACACACACCAAGCTTTATTGGTCCTAATAACACTGCGGCTACATTCCTCTGAATTAAAAGATTAGTTAGCTTAGGATTTTGAGGTTTGAAAGCTTTATTTAATAATATAATACAAAACAAACACAAACATTCTGTAATAGATTATTTTCTGTCACCAGCGATGAAAATCCACATATCATACACGACGAAGAAAGCTTTGGACGACATCGGAAACTACGAAATGGAATCTAGAGGAGCCCTCGATGTTGCTGTTAGTATACAACAAGTAATAATAATAATTATATAAAAAACAAAATACCCGACTGCAAAATAATTATAGCCTAAGTTACTCCGGACGTAAAAGGGAATCCAACGACACTTCACTAGTCAAAATCGGTCAAGCCATTAGGCTACAGGAGGTAATTGTAGGAACACGCACAAACATATATATATACACCCCTAAAATATTACCCTCCTTTTTGGGCAGTCGGGTAGAAATGGAGTACAGTCTAAGTACATATCATACGTTCTGATCTGCATTTTGCGAAATAGCTAGACATGTAGACATACATTTTACTCCTGTGAAAGTTTTGTTTATTAGCCATAAAGTAAATAAAGGCAGAATATATTTTTTACAAAAATCAGATCAGGCTTATGTGTTTCTATCAGCTCTTAGACGTCCTCTGCTGGACGAAGCTTCCCTCATATTGGAGGGTATCCACAAGCTTGGCAGCCCTTTTGGGAATCGCAGAATATTCATAAGAGGACGCTACTGCCCGTCCTCTAGTGGTTCTAGTCGCAGTTTTAGGATATACCCAAGCCGTGTTACCTTCAGACAAATTTGTTGACTCATTGGAGTACGGTCCGTGCGCTAACCGATTAACGCTGACAGATAATTATCTAAAAGCGAATGGATAGCTGCACATTTTTTTTTATTATTTGCTTCGTTAGTTTTTCTAATGTTAAGTAATGATTTGTAGCCTACATGAGTGTTTTTTCTAACATTACATTTAGATAGACGTGAAACTAAACAAAATTCTGGATATTTTTCAATATTTTTATTGATTCCATGAATTTAAATTTCCATTTTACTGTTTACGATTGTGTCCGAAATACCGATTCAATTAATGTTTTTGGGATGTGTAAGCAGGTGTGAATGTGAGTGAGTGAATATGTAAGTATGTTTGTGTGGTCCTATATAACCTCCTGTAGCCTAAACGGCTCGAGCCCGAGAATTTTGTAGAATGATTCCCTTGAGGAAGAATATCCCTAATATAATAATAAGAAATTTTGGACGCGGAATCTAGTTTTAAAAAACACGTTAAAAATTACTTAACTAAAAAAGCATATTATAAATTTGAACACTACATTAATGTTAATAATGTAAATTCTCTAGCTCTGAACGTGAAGAATAGAAATATTTAATAATACCCTGTGTGTAAATTTAACAAGGCTTGACAAGGCTTCTTAGGTTATTTTTGTAAGCTATGACGAGTAATTTTGTGTTTTTTTTCTGTTTGACATTTCCAAGTGCTCCTATGTGTTCCAAAGGAAATAAATGAATACGACTATGATTAGTGAATGTTTTGTGGCACAGCGGTTACAATCGAATGTGCACAAAGTGGCTACGTCGCAATGTAGTGCTTTGTCTTTTCGGTCCACAGATACTACTGTTCCTCAATTCTACAATCCAGGTGTCATTTTTTTTTGTCCAGGGCAAGGGCACGATGGAGACCTTCTGGCTGGTGGGGAAGGTCGGAGGCCTGCAAGCCGAGAGCCCGCGCTGCAGGCTGCACGACTACGACCAGAATCTGCTGGAAATGCTTATTGGACAGTGACAGAAAACACCATCATAAACGTTTTTGCGAATAGGTTTGACTGTCAGTACATGTACCATGTGCCAACAAAATGACAAAATATTTTTATAATTACAATGACATTACCATGTCTACATTATTACATTACCTGCATTACATTACCAGATCATGTAATGGTCGACATAAACGAATTTCGAATTTATGCGAGGCCCGCAGCACCGCGACAAACTTCTTCGCTGGTTTTTTCGTGCGAAAATAAGAGACAGCTACGATAATCCTTTCCTGTTCTCCTGGGACCCTATTCCTGTGCGCTCGAGATTATCTCGATCACTGTCTCTCTAATTTAGAAATGAATGGGAGTGAGAGTGACCAAGATAATCTCGAGCGCACAGGAATAGGGTCCCAATCCTGTCTCCCGTCTCCCTATAAGGTTGTCACATTCGCACGACTAAAGAGTAGAGAAGATTTTGTCGCAGAGCGCATGCTAGGCATGCAGGGTAACCTCTGGTGACTCTGAACAGTTGTAATGGTGACAATGTTGTGGAGAAAAAAAAAACAGGGATATTCTAACTTTATGGTGCAAAGTTTCGCTCACCGCGTAATTCAAATTTCCTTGCGTTTTTTATCTATTACAGCTTAACTCCTCATCGTGGATTCATTGAAACCAATTTTACGCCAATAAATAAGCTGTATCAAGAAATTGCGGCTAAAATGATCACCTAGATAATATTGGTTTAGCTACGAATCTCAATAAGCTGATTTTTATTTTGGGTTTTGGTTTAGTAGGAAGTGTACTTATACTATAACACCTTGTTTTCACCTTGATTTTTTAGCCGGTGTAATTTCTAGATACAACCTTTTTACTGGCACAAAAAAAAAACTCACGATGAGTAATTGAGCTGTAATTGACAAAAAAACGCAAGTAAAATTAAATTTGGTGCTCTGAGCGAAACGGTGCACCTTAAGACAAGTAACTATTAAATATTTTGGGTTATATAATAAAATTTAATTTGTTGTCGTATCCATTAGGTACGAGTACAAGTACGAAAATGTATTGACCAACTTGCTAAGAAACAAAAACAGAATTTGAAGCGTTTGTATACACCTTAATAATAAAGAAATAAAACCACTTGGTCGCGCATATAAAAACCTTTACAATACAACTCACAGGGTAATTCACGATATTTACACAAATGAGACACGACACGTCGCGTCTCATTTGTAGAAGCCAAAATTATGTGGTGTATGTCACAGATCACACTCTAGATTCTGCATTCAGGACACTCGAAGCGCACCGCGCATCAGTATAAATACACTTATAAGAAATTACTCTGATGGGTTGATTGTTAGGCGCGAGTAGGCGTAACCTTGAGATAGCCAATGAGAACGCTCCCCGCTATTCGCGCGTTCCTCAAACGTTGGTGACTTTTTTTTAGGAACAACAAATCTCGTAATTCGGGTCTAGTGTGATCTGTGGTTGTATGTACAGAAAAGAGAAAGATTTAGATATTTTTCTTCTTTGGTTGTATGTATAATGTACTAGCTGCGCTCCCCTCGGTATCACCCGCTATTCTACAGAAACCGAATATGTTTACGGGATAAAAAGTAACCTATGTGTTAATCCAGGAAATAAACTACCTCCATACCAAATTTCATTCAAATCCGTTCAGCCGTTGCTGAGTAGAACGGTAACAAACACAATTACATTTGTTAGTCTTATATTATATCAGTAATAGTTAACAAAAAAATTAAAAGTTGACAAAGGGCATGGACCTCGGAGTCCGTGGAGCTGCACCAAGAACAATTTAAAAAAAAAAACAATTACATACTTGCACATAAACTTTCGCATTTGTAATATTAGTGTGATAAGTTACTGATATGTATGTTGTATTTATAAGTTACCGATGTTACGTAAGTACTGATTGATCCCTTGTTTTACGAAAAGACAAGCGACGAACGAGAAGTGAACGAAAATAAAGTCTGTTAAATCCAAATATATTTTTAATTTATTTTAGCAGCTAATAAAGTTGCAAAAAATGAAGTAATAAATATAATAATCAGCAGCCAGAAGACGTCCGCTGATGAACAAAGGCCTAAATGGGATATCGCAATGTAAATAATGCGGATACTTACATTCCTTCCACTAAGTGGTGGGCCGATGACATTGTGACAAAGTCACGGGCAAAGTGGGCAAATGGCAGATTAAATTAATGAATTAGTGAATATTATTTATTGTCATACAGTTGCATTCATAACGATTACAAAATATAAAGCATTAAGAATGCTTCTATTATGGATTCCTCAACAATATTGTGGTATTTGGTCTTCCTCAAAAAACGACATTATTAAGGTCTTTTTTTTATCTTTCCTCCTAAAGAGGATTTTGGCGTCGCACGTCTTATGCATTTGCCAGTGTCAAGTATACTTATATATATATATTCAAGTTTTGTTAAATATTATCAAACAAGTCATAGTCACAGTCAAAAGCGAGCAAAGCAAGTCACGGTCAAGTTCAAGTCATGCCCCAGTAAAGTGGTGAAAACTTTACTAGAGCCTTCTATGAAGTTTTGGAAACAACACGAAAATTCACGTTTCACGACATTATACCATTCGTCAACAATCGTGCATGTTCACGAACACTTAACGGGTAAAAATTCACCGTTTTTACACATTAACACTCGAATTAACACAAGTTTTAGGAAATAATAAAATGACGCGACATGTTTGCTTCATGTTCCCACCAAAACTCCATTAAGGTTTATTAATTCTATTTTTGAGTAACTGTCAAATTCATAACAAATCACGTCAGTGTCGTTCAATGTGGCGGTTATTTACTAGTGGACGTTTTCGTACTGAAAAGATGATGTTGATGATGATGAATGTAACGCGGTATCACTTATAGTACGTAGTACGTAATTGCTCAATGGGAATATTTGTTTTTTCCCGCGATCTCAGGGTATTTTAACTTTGTCAGTTAAAAAAAGCTAGGTAACGATTTTATTTGCCAAATTGTCTCTTCCGTTCTTTGATAAGTGTCATGATAATCTGTGTGACGTTGATCCAAAAGAAACTATTTTGTTATACCATGGTGATGATAAGGGACTTGATATCGCAAGCGCCCATCCGTGCGCTCGTGGCGCTTTGCAATATCAAGTCTCTAAAAAGTTCTTTAATCTACGTAAAAACCTTCGTAAAAAAATCGACATAAAAATCTAAGCTGAAGAAAAAAAATGATTTCTAGTTCCGTAGCACCTTCTTAATTATGTAGATTAGAGGTATTGTTTTGAGATAATTATATGGTTTACTTTCTTCTTTTGTAGCTAAGAGAGAAAATATGATTACATGACATTTTCTCTATATATCTTTTTATTGAAAAGACCTCGATTTAAATAAATTTCGCTAGATCTCTGAACCCCTAGTATATATTCAAGTAAATGACACTCGTTTTTTTTTAATGATTAGCTTAGTATAGAATTTTGATTGAATTCCGTTGTAATTAGCAATTATTTAATTTTTATTGACTCCTTTTTATCTGCACGCAAAAGAATATAGCACTACAAATAATATCTTTTCTCGAATTACACACATCATCAAAGTCGCGGGCAAAAGGTGGATGCAAGTTGCAAATTGTAGTTCAGTGTGGCGGTCTAGGGGGAGTCTATGATCTGCAGGCATCTGATGATGATGATGATATAATGGAACTGCATTCGTTTTGTTTGTTTGACATACCCAAATGCTCCAATGTGTTCAAATGGAAATAAACGAACATGACTATGACTATGAATAGTATTTACCATATTGCATTTCAATACCTGTAAATACGCTCACGTCATAAAATAATGATCCGTTCTCACGTACAAAAAAGAAACGCAATCAAATAGTTCCAATGCACGTAACCACGAAGGTTGGGTTCAAGGCGCAAAAAACATAACTATAAAGACATTACAGCAGTAACTCACGGTATCTGTGTTATGTCCCAATTGTATTTTAAATGATGTTATTAAAATATTCACAGCAGTTCGATTGTTGCCGCTGAAGTGCAATCAAGTATGAAGATTTAAAAAATCTCTTAGCACAGTGCATTTTAGAGCAATTGCCAAGAAAACTGCAATATTTGCGGTAGTTTTATTTTATTTTTTGTTCCAAAAAGTTACCCACCTTTATATTTTTAAAATTCGAACTGTTTCATTCGGAGATCGTGAAAATATTATTTAAAAAATTATAATTTAATACAATGACGTGGAAATTATTTTTAATTGTGACATTTATGTGTAGTGTTTACCCGAGGAGTGTGCAAAGACGCAAAGGTGAGTTCACTTTTGTATCGACAATAGATAGAAAATTATCCGATGGTTGCTCTTTTGTTGCTCGTAATCTCGTTCGCAAAAAAAGAGCAGAAAAAAACATGGACACTTTAAGATAAACTTAAAAATGTATTTTTTTTTTAATATTTTGTGCATTTCATTTTTTATGTACCTACATTATTATTTTTACGGTCCTATCATCTAGTGTATAGCTAAAAGGGTGAAAAACACTACCTTTTTTCGGCAAGAAAAAAAATTGAAAAACGCCGATTTACACTTGTTTTTCGCTAGATCTCCGAGCCCGTAGTCTATATTCAAGTGAATATTACTGTTATAGTAAGGTAGAAAAATTCTAGGATAGCATAGAACAGAGTTTTTATTGATTTAAATTGAACTGGTTTAGTTTAATTAGCAAATATCTTTTTTTTTGGACTAAATCGCGCTAAAGCTATCTCTTTTCACCTGCAAGTTCGCTATATTTTTCGAAAAATAGTCCCTTAGTCAGCCTATATAGAACTCACTTTACCGTGCTTAACACGTAATATATCTATAGCCTTTAAATGGTATCTAGTTCCTAGTCTACGTTTTCAAGCAGTTTCTAAAGTTGACGAAATCGTAACAAGAAACGGATTTGTTTTCATGACTGCAATATTTATCTGTGAGATACTAGTTCGTAATAGTAATACTAGTTTGATGGAACCGACCCTGAAACCACTCATTTTGGTTGTTAGTTGAAGCGTTGAGGATCTATGGCTACAGATGGGAATATACATATAAGTATAATTCACATACATCCACGTTTACTACTAAGTAGTAGTTTGCAACGAACTGAGATCTCGCGACCCCTATAACCTTAAAATCCCTAGGCTAATTCTACTCACTGTTTTAGAATTTTGAGCTTGTACTCCAGTAATGGACCGAGTGAGAGAAGCTAATGTCTCTGCATCAATTTTCAAAATTTGATTGTCATCTATCCATATGTTGGTACTAAATAATTTTTAAATAAATAAATATTGGTGGACGTGTACACACAGTGCCATCTAGCCCCTAACTAAGCAAGCTTGTACTATGGGAACCAGATAACTGATAGAATACATAAATACTTTTTTTTTTATTATACCTAATACATAAATACATAGAATACATAGAAACACCCAGACAAAGAACAAACATCCATGTCAAACTCGCGTTCAGGTCGTATTTTCATCTAATCTTCATTCGACCATTTTTTTGATTCGAGGAGTATTTTTCAAAAAAGGGAAAAAAAAAAATTATGTTTGTCATTCACTTCATTCTTCAGTCTACTCGTGAACATGGCATGCAACTGAACCGAAATATCGGGAACTCAAAAATAATGCAAATCGTGGTCGATAACCCGTGGTACTAATTTAAATGCAATTCTACTGATTACGATATATGAATATATGAATAGATATATGAACTTTAAAATTTCATAAATGGAATAATGGTTCGCAAGGAAGAAGTTCGCTATCGTCGGAAAAATATTCATACAAAAAACATACAAATGCCGAATTGTCCCGTAGAATGAGACAATTAAACCATAGAGAATTTATACAGGTTGGTCCAAACGCTGACGTCAATCCGAATAATTTTGGGTTACCCTTACCAAGGGCTTCACGAAAATGCCCCATGTATGTTCTACGATTTTTCTTAGCGGAGTTATGATCTTTTTATTTTCTTACGGATTTTCCAAATAAGCGGCTTCAAAATATGTAGACTTTTTGTTGATTTTTCGTAGAGGGGCGAAAGACAATCCGAAAAGCTGTTGATAGCGCCATCTAGTATCTATTATGCTATTTTTTCAGGGGTAGGTACACTTTTTTGTATAAGATTGTCATTCTTCTCGTATATTTTTTCTAGGAATAAACCCTCACTTTGTCATTGTCGAGTAAAAATGATTTAGACGACAATATTTTTGATAAGTACTTTTTGCTTGTCAATTGTGTACTTGTGTACAAGCTTAAAAATTAAACAATACCTACTGTTGCAGTTAAAACCATATTGCTATATTATGTTTTCAATGGTTCATTGTCTCAATTACAATGTTAAGATCATTACTCTTGGGAACCGTGTCCAGTTTTAATTTCTCAGTGTCAATTTATCAAACAATGTATTTTCGTTGCAATGAATTTACTCAACAAGAATAAATTATTTACGTTTTTTCACACCTGACTTTAATTCAATTGAAACACATGTACGGTTTAATTGTCTGGCGGTCGGCAAAATTTTAGGGTTCCTTAACAAATGGCTCATTTCAATATAGTTTTTAAGTTTAAATAAGAGCAAAATCGGTCCAGGGTTTGTGAAGTTTTAAGAGTCGCGAGGTCTCAATTCGGCGCAAACTACTAGTAAATAAAATATGTACTGGAAGTTTTATGTTGCTTATTTCAGTAGGACCAAACGCATTATTCGATGAGAAGAATAAAGACCACTGGAATCTGCAGGCGCAGTGGACTTTACGATCCAAGGTACTTTTTATTATAAAGTCACAGCTTCTAAGTTCCACTCAAGATTTTCTAATTTTTCTTCATTGTATTCAATAGCTACAACACAACACAAAACAAAACAATATAAATCACATCACAGCACAACACAACACAATATAAATCAAAATTTAAAAAAATCTAAATGTATTTATTTTCGGACAACTAAGTCCATTGCAAATTATAAATTTAACATAACATATTTTTAATTGAATTAAAAAAAAAACTAAAAAAAAAAGCGGGTAGGCCCGCCAACATCACAATATAGCTCCGAGTATTTTACTGTTTTTAAATCTGTTTCCGGTGCATTGTTGTAAAATTTGCTGAAATTCCTGAAGCTGTTATCGGTGCTCGCTGGAAATTAAAGTGGGCTCCAACTCAAGCAACACTTCGGGAAGCATTGAAAATTTAAGCCGACGTTGGCTGTGGAACCCCTGCGAGAGCGACTCCACTTAATCGGAAAATGAGTGTTGAGTTTTAGTGCGTCTGTGTTATTGTTGTCGGTGAAACGTCTGAAGCAAGAAGGTCTCATAGGGATTTACCAATATTTTAAAGTTTCTCCCTATTGCAAAGTGACGA
This sequence comes from Apocheima hispidaria, assembly GCA_947579745.1. NCBI lineage: Eukaryota > Metazoa > Arthropoda > Insecta > Lepidoptera > Geometridae > Apocheima > Apocheima hispidaria. The sequence goes on from OX388159.1 coordinate 2,461,569, forward strand.
AAAGCGCCATCTCTATCAGCACCTGCATACTACGTGAACACGTACAAATATACCCATCGTGGATTTTTATTGACGACAACTACTGCCCATCTCGGTGCATCAATTACTCGAACGCCAGATACACCTCGACGATTTGGTACCGGCAGCTCAATAAAGAGAGCGACACCTGCCATCACTTGAGTCTAATGGTCGTCGATGAATGTTTTATACATATTTTAATTGTTTTTATCCTGTGACTTAATTATATAACTGTGATTGTTATTGATAATATTTGACCTGAATAATTTTAAGTTTTTATTTTTATTTTTTATAACGTTATATACAGTTAGGAAGTCCTCGTACTACGTTTGAAGTACTTATCTGGCTTTTATTTGTGATTCACATAATTATTATTATTTTGCTGCGTTTTTTTTTTTTTTTTTCCAATCTGTTCTTTTATATTGCTGTTTTAGTATTTGTCCTACTTTTCGTATAGCTGATCGTGTATTTTGTTAAATTTTGCAAAGTCAGGTATTTTATAATGACGAGTCCCGCGCGGGCACCTTGCCCTCACTGTCCAGGCTCTTCAAAGCTTTTCTCCATCCCCCATGGCCTCCGAGTACACATTGGCCGTAAACACAAAGACATTGCACCATTGAACCCGGTAATTTCCGCGTGTGATACTCCTGGTGCTTCAGTGGGGACTACGAATCTATCAGGCGTAAACTGGGACAACTTGCCCTCCCTTAAAGCCAGGATCCAGGTCCTTAGACATGTGCCTAAGGGGGCGAGATGCATGGCGGCTGGCAAATTGGCGTCCCTAATTGAGAAATGCATACAGTCCAATAGTGCCGTTGATTGGTTAGCGTTGTTATCATTTGCCTACACAGCTTTAAGAGTGCCGGATCGGGGAGATAAGAAATCCTTAACATCCAAGGTCAAAGCTAACATCGAAGACGCCCAATTAGGTCTACCGGACGAGTGTAGGCCCCTCAGGCCAAGCTCCTTGTACAAATCTGTGCAGGCAAAAGTCTACGAAGGAGACCTCAGGGGGGCAGCGCGCCTTCTCACATCAGACTGTTCTTTCGCCTCTCCCGACGACGACACGCTGGCAACGCTTAGGGATAAGCATCCTGCCCCGTCCCAGTCCCCTCGTTTTCCTCCGGCGCCAGACGGCTCTGCACCGTACCTTGTCGTTAAGATTGATGATGTTTCCAGTGCACTCCACTCATTCTACCGCGGCTCTGCAGCGGGTATGGATGGGTTGCGCCCGGAACATCTGAAAGAGCTATCTTCTCCGTCAGCTGGTGACAACGGGCATAAGCTACTTGAATCGATCACGCGCCTTTGTAACTTTCTGCTCCAGGGGGGTCTGAATCCCGAGGTCTGCCCATTCCTGTACGGCGGTTCCCTTTGCGCACTACAAAAGAAGGACGGAGGTATAAGGCCAATCGCTGTAGGCAATACTTTCCGGCGTTTGGTGGCCAAACTGTGCTGCCAAGCAGTCAGAGACGAAATAACACCTTACCTGCAGCCGCTCCAGGTGGGATTCGGCACGCCCCTCGGTTGCGAAGCAGCCATTCACGCCACACGAACTTTTGTTATGCGTGAGGAAAGCGACGACATCCTTATAAAATTGGATATCCGTAACGCTTTCAACAGCATCGAGAGGGGCTCGATGTTGTCGGAAGTCAGGGAGTTGACGCCGTCTATATTTCCTTTTCTGTTCCAGTGTTACTCGGCTCCGAGCAACCTCTCCTATGACGGCACTTGCGTCTTGTCCCAGGTCGGTGCACAGCAAGGAGACCCCCTGGGTCCACTCATTTTCAGTATGGCCATCCACAAAGCCATAAAATCCTTAACGTCTCCTCTGAACATTTGGTACCTAGATGACGGTACCTTAGGCGGAAGTCCAGATGTAGTCGCGAGGGACATAAGGTCACTCTTTCCAGCCTTGAAGGAATTGGGCTTGGAGGTTAATACCTCCAAGTGTGAATTTTATTCCTGTAGCCCGGCGGCCGCAGAATCAAGTGCCTTATTTACGTCCCTGATCCCTGGACTAAGAGTCTTGGATCAGGAAACCTTTTACCTGTTAGGTGCTCCTATTTTCCCGGAAGGTGTGCAGGACAGCCTTCAATCGAAAACGCAGACCCTGGCATCACTGGCGGATCACTTCCACCATCTCCCTGCACATGTTTCCTTGTCGCTTCTGAGAACCTGTTTTGCGATGCCTAAGTTGACGTATGTTATAAGAACGGCTCCAACTTGGAAGTTCCCAGAAGAGGTCCTACGTTTTGATGAAACACTCAAACGGATTGTCGAGGAAACACTGAACGTCTGCCTCAGTGATAAACAGTGGTGCCAGGCTAGCCTGCCAATCCGATTTGGAGGCTTGGGCGTGCGTCGGTTGCACGAGTCAGGTCCCATGGCTTTTCTCGCCTCTTCGTGCGGGGTCGCGGGTCTAGTCACTGGCATTTTGCCGAGCTTTGGCGACACAATCCGCATCCCGTACACTGCGGAAGCCAAGGGTATGTGGTCACTGCTATGTCCGGGAGCTGACCTACCTGCTAAGCCCGAGTGCCAAAGGAGTTGGGACGAAATATTAGGTAGATTCGTTCTCGGTCAGCTCCGCAACGGGACCACGGGGTCCGAATTAGCTCGCCTCAACGCTGCCTCCAAGCCGGAGTCCGGTGCCTGGCTGCATGCCCTACCCTCACCTCATTTGGGCACGCTGCTGGACAACGACTCTCTTAGGGTGGCCGCGGGACTCCGACTTGGTTGCGCAGTGTGCGAACCCCACGTGTGCGTTTGTGGAGCGATGGTGGAAGCAAACGGGTATCACGGTCTTGGCTGCACCCGGTGCGCAGGGCGGAGACCACGGCATCATGCCATCAATGAGGTGATCAGAAGAGCTCTCGTTTCAGCAGACATACCGTGTGCATTAGAGCCTCCCGGGTTGTCGCGTGCGGACGGCAAACGTCCGGATGGACTCACGCTGATCCCTTGGCAGAGAGGTCGCTGCCTTATTTGGGATGCAACCTGCGTCAGCACGTACGCGTCCTGCCATCTGCCTGCCACCCAGCGGGTCGCTGGCGCGGGAGCGGAAACAGCGGCACAAGGCAAACACCTCAAATACGCTGCCCTGGAGTCAGCGTATGAGTTCGTCCCGTTCGCCGTTGAAACGGCGGGTCCGTGGGGCTTGGAGGCAAAGAAATTTGTCTCAGACCTCGGCCGGCGCTTAAGGGAAAGGGGGCGAGACCCACGGTCGGGACACTACCTGACCCAGCATATTTCCCTGGCTATACAGCGGGGAAACGCCGCCGGCCTGATGGGCACGTTTGGACGAGGGGATCGTGCGGGACGTGAGCATGACTAGTTGTCGAAATGATTACGTTTCCAACATAATCATTTCGACAACTTAATATAACACTTGACACTATTGATTTTATTAATATAGTATACTAAGTAAATTAAGTATTAAGTAAGTTGTAGCCTATCATAAATTGTACCTACAAATTTTATTGTAATTTGTATTAATTATAAACTAATAATTTAACTTTATATAATATGATATAGTGTTATACCTGATTGACGTTCAAAAGTATACAGGCTGTATCAAATTGAAATAAATGATTGAATTGAATTAAATTAATTTAAATTTACTCTACTTCAAGCATCTTGCGCAGATGATTTCAGACTCCGTAGTAGGTACCTTCTTGACCATCGTCTGCACAAAATGTCGAAATAGAGGCGAGAAGGGGTTCTCTGCTATACGGTTTTTAAGACGATGTTACCACTACCACGCACTCTCCTAGCTAATTAATAGCCACCTTCTTTCGAATGACGGCATGTAAACCGTCAGTTCGGGCCTGCGCGAACATTTCCGAAGCATTATAAAAACGAGGCAGTCTCAACATCATCCTAAAAATGTTGTTATACTGGATACGTAGGGTATCTAACGTTATATTAATGTGAAATATCCTTCCCCCGAAGGTCTTTCCGTGACAAAATGCGAGTGTCGCTTTGCCCTGCGGTGGTATGATCACAGCTAAAACAATAATACCACAGCATAATATTATTTATGTATTTAAATAATACATTTAATAATCATTTTCAGGTGAACGCACCGCTCAATAAAAACGTGGCGAAAAATGTAATATTGTTCCTCGGAGACGGGATGAGCATCACGACGCTGGCCGCCACCAGGGCATATCTGGGTCAGCAGTACGGCCACAAAGGCGAAGAGCTGAAGTTAAGCTTCGAGGGATTTCCTTATACTGGATTAGCTAAGGTGAGAATCCAGAATTATGTGGACAAAAAATAGGTAGCCATCCCAATGAGGGAATCCAATCCCGCAAACGCGGGACTATAGGGCCAATAAGCGTTCTGCGTCAACCTTACAAAATCCCACTGCAAGACATCGGCCTTCACTCGAATGGTGATTAGCCCATATTCAGCAAGGGTCATGTAATTTCTTCTCCAAAAATATGTGATGTGAGACACAAATGTTTGGCGCTCTATGGAATGAAATACAACAAACCCATACCTTACATTCTTGTGTCGCAACGCCCCGACTGCGCCCCCTGGGCCCCTATTCGGAGAAATGACATTTTATCTCGGTCACTGTCTCTCTAATTTAGAATTTAATGGGAGTGAGAGTGACCGAGATAAAATGACATATCTCCGAATAGGGTCCCTGGGCGCTTGCAAACAAGACCCACAGGGTTCGCGAAGTCTCATTCCAGCTTTAAAAAAAAAAAACATATAGTATACATATATTTATTATGTACAGTATGCACGGTATACAATAACTGGCAAAGGATTGAACTGGCATAAATACCAATAGAGATAGTTGATTAAATCAGGCTACTTTGCAGAAGTTCACCTTCAATTCTGTATCTATAACTCTAGTGTTTTGTATAATTGATTCCATATTCCTCATTATACTAGACGCAATATTGCAGCGGAAAAAGACTAGAGATACGCTATACATATAAAAATTTACAAATACTTTTCTACTAAATTAACGTGTTTTAACCACATCTTCGCATACCATTAGGAGAATTGGTGGCCAAATATTTAAATTATTGATATGCATTCCAGACTTATTGCGTGGACAGCAACGTGGCAGACTCTGCTTGCAGTGGAACTGCGTATCTGACAGGTATCAAGGCTAACAGTGGGACAGTGGGCCTCAGCGCGGCCGTCAGGCGTGGAGACTGCAAGGGGCAGATGGAAGGGAAGTACTCCGTTACTGGACTTATGGACTGGGCGCAGAGGGCTGGGAAAGGAACTGGTAAGAAATTATTGTTTCCTGCCATCCATCTTTCAGTTGATTGATAAGAGTAGTAATTATCATGTTTGTAATTATGATACTCTCAATCAGTTTTTTTCGACTAGTGATAATCAACACACATCTTGCAATCGTGATCATTGCAAGGATCAGACATTATAACTTACTTGGTTATTTTTGGATAGCTCTGCCAATAAAATCTAAGTTGTAGCGGCTGTAAACTTAAGTAGTTTGCAAGTGTTTGTGTAATTTAGTTCAAGAATAGAGTATACCGCCGCCTTGTCCATACAAAAAGCGTAGTCTGAAATGCTATAACCCCTAAATGTTTTCCGATTTCGATGATTTTTTTATATGTTATCTACGCCGTGGAAAATTATGCTTATATGTTTCTTTATTTCGCAATATCTTCGTTTTTATAGACATTTAAAGTGATTTTTTTACATTCAAAATACGACGAAGAAAAGTAGCTGTTATTATAATACCATAAACATTTTTTAAAAAAAAAACAAAACATAACTGTATAGGTTATGGTTTATCTAAGCCATTGACACCAAAAATAAGATTTTGTTATGATTTAGGAGGTCATAACAGACTACTTACCCCCAAAATGGTAACTTCATCAAAAATTTAGGAAAATTCACCGGCTCTCTCTATTGCACGCACGAGAAACAGAGCGACAGCTATGCAATTTCAAATATCAAATGCGCCAAAACCTCGCGCAAGGACTACGCCTTCGTTTAGCAGAGGACGCATTCTGGCTGATGACAATGTTGACTCAGCAGAATTATACTGACATCCTAGGAGTGGTGACCACGACAAGAGTGACACATGCAAGTCCAGCGGCCTCGTACGCGCACTCGGCCGATCGAAAATGGGAGTCGGACTCGGATATGCCGTGGCACGCCCAGCCATGCCAGGACATCGCCTCGCAGCTAGTGAGGGGGCACGTCGGGAGCAGTATTGATGTGAGTGCACCTCTACTTGTGTTCTTAGGAAATTACTCTATATTTTGCCAAAAGGATGGAGCACTTCAATCTAGAAACCTATTCACTGTAGCTTTGAAAGTGCTAGATTGTAGTTCTCAGGAAACAATGAAGATGGCAGGCAGTTCCATTCATCGGTAGTATGCATCAAAATTTGAATTGCTTCCGTACTCTAATACGTTTACTATCGTCGAGGGTGATGGAGATTTTGTTTGGAACAGAGCTTTTGATTTTTATTTGAGATTTCAGTGTTAGTCCCATTGTAAAAGGCGTTCTTATTGAAGATTAAAATGATATCCTAGAATTTAATTTCATAGCACAAACAACAGAAAGTATCATAAGACATGGTTAAAGAGATAGCACATATTTGGTTAAGTACTAGGCTACTTTACAAAAGTAGTATGTGCCTAATATGATATTATTAATTTAGCGAAATAGGAATGTAATTATAATCGTCATATATTTTTTACAATTACAGGTCGTGCTCGGCGGTGGCAGAAGTATGTTCTACTCAAAGAATCTGAAAGATGATGAGGGTAATCACGGGCACCGTAGTGATGGGATTGATCTCATCAATGAGTGGATGATGAAGAAGGAGTCTGTAGGGAATCTTCCTAAATTCGTGGACTCACGAGCGGTGAGCTTATTAATTTTTAGTGGGTAGGGACCTGCTTGCTTTGCTTCGAGGTTTTACTTGCTACATAGGAAAAAAAAAACATGTACATTTTGTGAGCTAAAAAGTGACCTAGATATATGTTTGATGACACTGCTGGCTTAGTGGTTAGTTTAGGCAAAGACATAAAGGGGTAGACACCTAATCAGCAAATCAAACTATCTTGAAATAAAGTACACCAGATTGACGTACCTGTCAAATCAAATTAAGAGCTCCATACAGTTGTCATTCTCATCTCATACTGATAAAATCTCATAATAATGAGACAAAAAATGGTAAACTATACAAAAATATCTTGCCAAAATTACAAGGATTCACAGGAGTCAAACAACACCACTGCCACATCCATCTTTAAGTCCTGAAATATACTTTAATAGGATATAAAATTATTGAATAATGTAAACAGAATAGTCGCTATGACAACGTTTAGGGATGTCAATCGAATTTCGGTTAGTCCAAAAATCGATTATTAAATGAAAAATATTTTTTTGATATATCATGATTGAGGATTGTTTCTTGTACTGTAAAGAAGACCGGCGACGGTCATTGACGCAGTCCTTTGATAATTTTATTCGTCGATTAGCAATTGACAATCACTTCAATCGGATTAAAACACGATTAATTGGCTGCATCATCATTATCAGCCAAATAAGACATCCACTGCTGGACAAAGGCATCCCCTTAGAAAGGTACGATCAAAACACGTAAATATTGAGAATGCTCCATCGCCTCTAGTTTTTTTTTAAGAGTCTGAACGATAAGGGATTCACGTGGAATTTATTTGACTATATACTTGATCCAAAAATAATCAACGGTTTAATCGAAGTTCGTTTTTTTTTTGTCCGATTGAAGAATCTAATACGAGATCGGTTCGTATACGATTTTTTTCTGCAAGAATTGACATCCCTAAGACAAAATGAACTGTAGTATTGCCAGATATTTTTGTAATTTCCCAACTTTGTTTAGGTTTCCTAGAGACTCAGATATATGTAGCTGATCTTTTGATAAAAATAGTTCGGCAAAGTAGAGATGAATATTGGCGGGAACCTATTAAGGTTTCCACCAATATTAAATTGCTTATAATACATAATTTTCATAATTTTGCCTAAAAAACGTGTCGGCGCATAATTATCAACAACAAATAGAAATGTTTCACCAATCCCTATCCAACAACTTAACTGAAAACCCTACGGAAGCCTACACTGAGCGTGTCACGATATGACACAATTGTATTGCAATTTTATTAGAAATAAAATTTTGTACCTTCCTAAGAATGTAAGAATGTAAATTTGTCTAGTGTGGTTGTGGGTTTTTGGGTCTGCAAGTAATATGCACATTCTCTTAGGTTTTCACCGCCACATGCGTGTTACTTGAGGTTGCAGAAAAGTCAGGCAGTTTCAAAAAAGATAAATCCGCTAATAAGCGAAAGTTGCGTATGCGTTTATTTGCAAATTTAGAGGATTCCATTTCCATCGTAATAAATTGAAAATAAAAACTTAACATTATTTAACTTAACAATAATGTGGATGATAAAAGTATAAGAGCCTATTTAAGAACCACTGTGATACAACCTAAATCACTCCAATCAAAATTTATTTACCCGAACAAATAGGGTAATCACTTTCCTGGAAAGCCTCAAATGTCATGACAAAAAAGACTGTCAAAAATTATAAGCCATTTCAAAATCGTGTTTGTATGGAGACTATCCTTCTGGACCTTATTTATAAGGAGAATTCTGTGAGTTTAGGTTTCAAATATAATTCTGTATCCGCTGGCTAGGGCAAAATCCTTCCGCGAGGTTTTTGTTTACATATTTGAGAATTCTATTGCTGTCGCTCTATATCCGTGCGTGCAATAGACAGAGTTAGTGAATTTACCTAAATTTTTGGATGAAAATAGCGTTTCGGGGAAAAACTGTTATTACCCCCTAAATATTATCAAAACCCTTTGTTTTTGGTGCCAATATATTGGATTAATAATAATCATAGCTTATCTAATCTTATATAATAAAAATAGGTTTTGCTTAAAAAAAAAAGATATATTTTTGTTGTTCTAATAAAAAATACTTTTCTTCGTCATAATTTTAACGCGAATAATTCGTCACTTAAGCTGCTTATAACTACGAAGAGATACCAATAATAAAATAAAAAAAACAGCTACAAGCATAGTTTTTCATGGTGTAGGTAGATAACATAAAACAATATTGAAATCGCATAGCAGGGATGGAAAACAGTTGGCGATTTTGTATGGACAAGTACGTGGAATACTCCAGTGTTGCGGCCTCCTGCGCCTACAATTCTATTTGTACTCGTACGTTAACATTACATTCGTACATTCACAGGAGCTGTTGAAAGTAGACGTCACGAAACATAAAAGCCTCCTGGGTCTGTTCTCCCCCGACCACATGCCGTACCACCTGGAAGCGCCTGTGGACGACCCCACTCTGCCGGAAATGACTGCAAAAGCCATCGAGATGCTGGCTACTAACAATAATGGATACTTCTTGTTTGTTGAAGGTATGTAGGAGATGAAGCTTAAAAAAACACTTGTCATATTTACTTTTTTGTAAGTACAAGATTTAAATATTTTCCCAGGAGTTTCTTAGTTGCTTCGGATCGTCAAGTTTTTTTCCTTTTCATGGTACTGACTGACGAGACGAGCTAGTCGCTCACCTGATGTTAAGCGCCACGCTTGCCCATAACAATTCAATGCCGCTCAAAATGTTGAACTTCAACAGTCCCATACTCTGCGCGGAACGGCACTGCGCTCGTCACCCTGAGATATTAGATGTTAAATCTCTGTATGCCCAGTAATTTCGCTGGAAACATTGCCCTTCAATCCGGAACAGAGTAATGCTTGCACATTACTGCTTGACGGTTAAATAACTGGTAAAGGTGTGGTACTTCCCCAGACGGACTCTTGCAAAAGAGTCGTATACCTAGTGCTGCAGAAGTAAGAAATTTAAGGGCCGACTTACTAAATGTCGTCTGACTGACTTACTTCCTTACCTGGTAACTAATTAAGTCGTCAATATTTCAGGTGGCAGAATAGACACTGCCCACCATGAATCTAAAGCTCGCAAGGCGCTAGATGAGACCGCTGAGCTAGCGAAGGCGGTGGAAGCGGCAATCAAGATGGTCGACCTCCGCGATACGCTCGTCGTGGTCACCTCCGACCACAGCCACACCATGACTTACAGCGGGTACAGCGAGCGAGGGTCTGATATACTTGGCTTCACTAACAAGGTGAGAGCTATAAAAGCTTGAATCTTTCTCACACAGAGAGTAGGACAGAGATGTTGTAAAGATATTTTTCTCCACAGTTCTGATCTGATACCAGGGATATTACGAAAGGGATAGCTAGATATGAATTTCATAGGAGCAAATACACAAGCTATGTCTAGGCATATTTAGTGGGTGTATTTTATTCCCATGAAATTCAAGCCCAACTATCCAAATCAACATAAATCAGATGAGATGCGTGTTTAGAGGCAATAATATAGCGTGAACATATTGTGCTGTGAGGGGGTCGTTACCTCGCACAGATGCGTTTGATCACTTACAACAATGTGGCGCCACCTTTTGTTGAGTAATAAAAAATAACGCATTTACTTTGGTTTAACGGATACAATGTGGCGCCATCTTTTGTGGAATATTTCACTACCAACAAAAGATAGCGCTACTACCGAACATGTAGTGTAGGAAGAAAAAATTAAGCCGCGAAATCCCGATTGTTCACACAACGAGGTGATATCCCCCAATCAGAGATGCGTATACTCGTCTCTGATTGGCGGATAGCATCTTATTGCGGGAACATTCGGGATTCGGCCTACAAATCTGCCCTCGGGTTTCTGAAACGCTGACAACAGATTAATTCTAATGCTGCCTTTGTCTGACACTAAAGAAATGACAAAGACAGTAATAGACTAAATCTGTTGCCAAAGTTAACAAACGTTTCATAAGCCCGTGGGCTTATCCCGTACCTAACTCAGAAAGCGATAGCGAGAGTTTGCGCGAGCGGGACCGCGCATAGTGTGACTAAGTTGGTACGAGCGAGATGGCATGCTCTCGCAATCAGAATCACGAACGTTTCAAAGTTAGAGGATAAGCCCGCTGAGTAAGGACCGGCATTATAGACACGTGAAGCGTATAACTTCAATTTGTGGGGAGTTTTGGCGGGGACGTGAAGAAGTCATGTCGCGTCATTCTATTATTCTCTAAAACTTGTGTTATAACGACTGGTAACTGACTGAATTAATAATTAAAAATGGCGGATTTTTATCCATTGAGTGTTCGTGAACGTGCTCGAGTGTTGGTGAATAGTATAATGTTGTGAAACGTGACTCTTCGTGTTGTTTCTAATACTCCATAGAAACCTCTAGTAAAGTCTCCACCACTTTACTGGGGCATGACGTGGGCGTGACCGTGATTTACTTTGCTTGACTTAGACTATGACTGAGACTTATATTATTTTATTCGTTATTGTGAAATATTTGACATTACTTGAAATATTACAGTACTTGACACTGGCTAAATACACAACGTGTGGAGCCAAAAAATAAGAAAAAAAAAACTTCAATTTGTATGTCTGCCAGCTGAACGCGTCAGACAGCTTGCCGTATACGACGCTGAGCTACGCGAACGGCCCGGGCTACAAGCCGCACGAGCATTTCAAGCGGCATGACCTCAAGCTCGACGACATTAGTAAGTAATAAGTTTTTTTTTAAAATTCATAATGCAGAAAACGGCCAAGCATGGAAATGGAATTTTGGCGGGAACGTGAAGAAGATCGCTATCAGTGGTGATGACTAATCCATGTATCGTTTAATGCATCGTTGTGAACATTTCTATACGATCGATGAATAAATAAATAAATAAATAAATAAATGACTAAGATTATTGCCAAAGACCAACCAGGGACCCTATTCCTGTGCGCTCGAGATTATCTCGGTCACTCTCACGCCCATTAAATTCTAAATTAGAGAGACAGTGATCGAGATAATCTCGAGCCCATAGGAATAGGGTCCCTGGGGTAATAGCTTGCGTCAACTCCGTCTCACGAAAATATTACGCGAATACACTCACCACCTTTGAAATGCCATTTGTTGAATTGATTATGGATTGGGCAGACTTGGGGCTCCATTATTGTAACGCTCGTTTAAGTATTTTCATACATAGTGACAGACATTGGAACGAAATTCCAGAAAGTTTCATTTATGAAGCGTTTTTTTTGTAGTGGTTTCAACCACTCGATTTTGTTTTCTATATAGAAAATGTGGCAGATAAGCTTGTGTGTTATCTGTGGAAATTAAATTATGGCTTTTTAGCGTTCCGTACAAGGAACCCTTATAAGTTCATCATGTCCGTCCGCCTATCTGTCTGAATCTTTACAGCCTTATAAGTTATAAACTTACATGCATGAAATTTTGCACAACGATAGTTTAAGTATAGACATACAGTTTCAAAAAATAAAATAAACCTTTTTTTTTTTTGTAAAATAAGGGTAGCTCCCATACATGATAGAAGACGGTAAAAAAAAATTTCGCTGCTTCAACAATCATGCATCAATTGATCTATTATTGTTATATATATATATTGTATATTGTTGATTTGAGTTACATAAAATGTTGTAGGCAAGTAGTTAATTATGATACAATTTTTAAGTTCTAATACGAGCAAAATCGGTCCAGGGGTTGTGAAGTTACAGGGGTAGCGAGGTCTCATTACGGCAAATAACGTAAATAATAGCATTCACACACTTCATTGTGCTATAATTATATGAAGTGTGTGAATGCTAGTTAAGTGAAGTGAAGTGTGTGTGTCAATTTGCTATATAATCCACGTGTCTCCCACAACACCAAATGTAGTTTTATTTATTTATTTATGGTGACTCATAAAAGTGATACTTACGTGGCTCAAAGAATTTGAATATGAGAACGTAGAGGCTATGCTATCTGAAAAACCAGAATATTAAGTCTGAACCACCACATTTTTATTATAATATTTTTTATTTATTTTTCTCTCCGCTTCCACCTTATTGCATACGACATTTCCACATACCTAGACTCGTTTGAGTACCTGTGTATTGAGGAGATGTCTCCCACAGAGTACCTTTTATATACCTCACTCCAGACCCCTACTTTAATCTGTTATAGTTCGTATATCACTCGCTCATTCCACATGATTATTCATATGCTTATTATTAAGAACATCCATTATATAATCTACTTAGATCATCGTATTCGCACATATTTATATATATTATATATACATATTTATATATTACATCTATAATTTTAACTTGCAACGTTAGTTATCATATTTTATATAGCAATTATCTTCTGTTACTTATTTAAGTCTATTGAACTGTATAACTTAGAAAATAGGAACAGATAAGCTTATAATTTAAGAGTAATTTGTATTGCCATATGCACTCATGGGGGAAGACGCTGGTTTCTGAAATACAGTGTTATGCTAGTTCGGGAACCAGAGGCTTCGTAACTTTTTATGTACCGCTCTTATGTGTCAAATAAAAATACTTGAAATACTTGAAATACTTGATGACGAGACGAGTAAGTCATTCTCTTGATGTTAAGCGCCACACTTGCCCACACAGATAACTTGTGCTTGCCCATAACAATTCAATGCCACCCAGAATTTTGAACTTCGACAGTTCACAACCATGCTAAGTATGCGGCAATACACTGCGCTCGTCTCGTCACTGAGATATTAGATGCTAAATCTCTATATGCCCAGTAATTACGCTGGAAACGTTGCCGTACAATACGGAACACAGTAATGTTTGCACACTACTGCTTTACGATCGAATAACTTGCAAAGGTGTGGTACTTACCCAGGCGGACTCTGCAAGAGAGCCCCATCATATATATGGAACTAGCTGTTACTCGCGACGTCGTTCGCGTGGACAGACCCGACAAACACCCGACAGAGAGACAGAGTTACACTCGCATTTATAATTTAGTTAAGATTAAGATGGAGTATAACGCCCACCTGTACTAATGTCAACAAAGATAAAACTTAGCTAAGCATCACCTAAACTAAGTCAGACTTAGGCATGTCAAAGGAAAGGACATGTCTTACGCGTTGAGGCAACCTCCTAAGTTTGGTGCAAAGCATTTTTCATTGTTAAGTACGTCCTATAGAGTTAAGTATGAACTTAGGAGCTGTCAAAGTTTAGTGCAGACAGGCATAAGTCATTTAACATCAGGTAATCAGCTATCCCGACCGGTGTTTTAACGATTCTTGTTTCTCTTACAGACCACCTAAACTACACATACCCGTCGCTGGTTCCGATTGCGCGCGAGACGCACGGTGGGGAAGACGTGGCGGTGTTTGCGACAGGTCCCTACTCACATCTGTTCACAGGGCACTATGAACAGAACTTTATTCCCCACGCGGTGGCGTACGCTGCCTGTATTGGCCCACAACTTACAAGCTGTACATATAACATTCAGGAAGTTGCTGGGTGCTTAACGCCATCTTGATCGTTGAGCCAATCACACCTGGATTATCTTGAGTCGGGCTCTGGTTTAGCGTTGTTTTTTTGTCCCATATTCATTTCGTTTCCATTTCAATTTTTTAATATGGATCTCTTTGATAGAACTCGATATTTTTATGAGGCCTAAACTTCAGTCATCATCATCAGCCATAAGACGTCCACTGCTGAACATAGGCCTTCCCCTTAGAGCGCCACACCGACCGACAACGGGCCACTTGCATCCACCGGTTGCCCGCGACTTTCACAATGTCGTCGGTCCACCTAGTGGGAGGCCTAAGCCTAGTGGTGATCTAAGCGTCAGTGGGAAGACTAAATAGTACAAGGTCGAGTTACAGGAAAGAGGTTGAGGCAAATCGCCGATACGCTGGATGAACCTCATTATAACATAAACAAAAAAATTTACTCTGAATGAATACTCTTCCTCAATAAACTAAAAAAAAAAACTATTGTCTATTGTCAATTCCTCATTGATTAGATGACTATGTTTATGTTTATAAATGACGGAATTAATATAACAAACATTTAAAAACAAAATACAAATTGTGAACCTTTTCCTGTTTCGGAAATCGGTTAAAAGTGGCTATACATGACCTGACCTGACATCGTGTGAAAGAAATGGCTATATATGAGCGAAAGGGAGAAGCTATAACCTTAGTTTGTTTCTGTTGCTCCCGTGAAATTCAAGTCAAACTGTCCCTTTCGATGATGTCGGGTCAGGTAATGTAGCGAGGCCTTAAAATAATGACGTTTGTAGCGATTATGTAAATAAAGTAACTAAAAACTAAGTAAATAAATAATGTTTTAAACTCACAGCTATCCACTCGAGGATACCATGGGGGACACACAAAGACAAGGATAACTAATACCCAGACCTAGAGCAGATATTTAAATTCATCATTCAAACATCTGCCCTGCGGGGAATCGAACCCGGAACCTCCTGATCACAAGCCAGATGTTATACCTTTGAGCCAAACAGGTCGTCAAACTGTTCGCACGCCGTAGGCCGTGGGGTCAAATCCCAAAAATCAGATTGAGATACCTACCGGTTACAGAAAACATCGAGAACAAAAGGGAACAAAATATTACTTTGGCCCTTTGTTACACAAATAACCATATAGTACTCAGCTAGCTAGTTTCCAAGTTGAAAATATATCGCCAAGCACCTAATGGTTTGTTTTGGCAGCCTTATTAAAAAAACCCAGTTGCCATTCCAGGCCAGGTGTGTTTCCCAATTTT
Organism: Apocheima hispidaria; assembly: GCA_947579745.1. Lineage (NCBI taxonomy): Eukaryota > Metazoa > Arthropoda > Insecta > Lepidoptera > Geometridae > Apocheima > Apocheima hispidaria. The sequence goes on from OX388159.1 coordinate 2,477,251, forward strand.
GATCTCACCGATGCTTAACATCTGGTGAGTTTTGGGAAAGACAAGCCCGCAAATAAATAAAAAACATTCCTATTTAACTCACCGATCACAAATTCTCTTGTTCTTCCAAGTATTCCAGACATGTCTATAATACAAAATAATAATAATAGTTGGTTATTACAAATACAAATATTTTTATTGTCCAAAAACCCAACTTCAAAATACCCTTAACGCTAACATATTGCTAATACATTCAATTTAACTTTTAAAGGTTATAATTTACTTATAGACCCTGCACTAGGCGAAAGCCTGTATCGCAGGGTCTACATACTTAATGATTGCCAAAAAGAAGGTGCAAGGTGAAAAAGGTTTAGTAAATTAAGATTTTGTAAATCTTTAGATTGTAAGTATATAAGTACCTAAATTATTAAGTTATGACGTAAGTAGATAAGTGAACAATAATAGGAACCAAAAGAATATTACTAAGATTTTGTACATGTGAAATAAATAACATTTTTTTTAAGTTTTTCACTTTTCTATGAATTCATGATCCTTCCTACCCGAGTTACCTGACACCTGATACAATGGCGCGAGGTTTTTCCATTGAATTATATCGTATTTTCTCACATTTTCTCACGATATTTTACACATGCTTTATTTGTCGATTTTATACATTATTCACATTTTCCTTATCGACAATTTAAAGATAAGTAAACGTTTTTCATACCAAAGTCGTAAAATAAAGCATCCAAATATTACAGATGCGTGGAACTCTTGTACAACGGTACAAGAGTTCAAATTAAAAATACAAAATTCTTTATTTGTAAAAAATAATTTTAATGACTGACATAATGCATATAGAACGATGCTACAACTGTGTCGCGGGTAGCAACGCCTACCTCCGAAATACCTATTAGACGAGAGTTCCAAATCCAAGAGAGATAGATAGTATTTACTTAAATATAGTTATAAAAATTTAGGATACAAGTACAATAGTTACAAGATAGTAAAGTTATACTAAAAATCGAATGTTTCTTCCAAGTATTTACAGGGTTATACAGAAGGGGTATGCTTTGTATGGGTATGGGTACTCATCATTATGAACAACTTACTATTGGACCAACCCTGAAATCGAGAAAAAATAATCGGCTGTTCCATAGAAAAATGTCAATGACACTCGACAAAATGTATGGAGCAGCTGTTTTTTTTTTGATTTCAGTAGTGGTCCCAAAAAGTTGTTATGAATAAGAATTATTTTAGTGCTTTACTATGTACAAAGATGTTTTTAAAATAGGGATTAATGTTCCAACAGTGGACCCATATCGGGTGTGCAATATATTATTGCACTGCCCCGGTGGCTCAGTTGGTAGTGATCCTACGTTCTGTGCTTGGGGGCGTGGGTTCGATTCCCATCTAGGACAAACATTTATGTGATGAATATTTGTGTTTGTTCTATGTCTGGGTGTTAATATCTATATAAGTATGTATTTAAAAAATATCTATGTACGTATATCAGTCTCTGGCAGCCATATTACAAGCTTTGCTTAGTTTGGGGTCAGATGATCGTGTGTGCAATAATGTCCCAGATATTTATTTATTTATTTATTTTATTTATTACCTACTTAATGAAATAGGTATGTTCTTAATTCACAATCATGAGTACTATGAGCCCCTTTTGGCTTAGCATACCATTTCCTTATAAGCCTGTATAGCTGTGGAATGTGTTACCATCTCCGGATGTATAATCAAGGGCACGCTTTTGAGATGCTCGTATGATGCATCGCATAAAAATATCACGCGAAATGACTGACAAATCGCAAACAAAAGTCGCATATTCACTGATTCATAATCGAAGGAGTGACTTGAACCATTCGAATTTGCTTCTATTAATAGAAATTCTTTCATATCGCATACCTAATATTTTCTATCGTTAAGACTATTTTTAAGGAGAATTCTGTGGTCCAGACGTAATTATAAGAAGAATTCTGTGCTTTCGTCATTGGATGCAAGAGTGCAACACTTAGACAGCCTGGGCCGCGCTCGCGTTTGTTCTCGAGTTCCCGCCTTGTTCGTTGGTGAAAACCAGCATTAGAGATTAGTTTTAGACACAGATTTGAAATTAACTTGATGTTTTTTTGTCCTATAAATGTGTAAGCAGTTAAAATGTGTTTGTTGCAGAGGTGAAAGGTGCTTAAACAAAAAATCTGCTATTCAACAACCATCGATCAATACAATTAAACGCCGTACAAATTATCTACGTTTGATGGTCTATATCAGGGGTCTCCAAACTACGACCCACGGGCCAAATCCGGCCCGCCACTGCCATCAATCCGGCCCGCGACAGCTTAAGACTAGTGTAATCAATCTGGCCCACGACAGCCAATGTTTTACTGTTGTAATTATTGCTGTGATAAGTTGAATGGAAGATAATGAAAACACAGAATGATAATTGATGTTTGCTTAGGTGGGCAGAAGAATTAAAACTGTTATGGCTCTTGCAACATACCGGAAAAAATATTATGGCCCCAAGGCTTCAAAGTTTGGAGACCCCTTGTCTATATCATCTCATGACATTGGCAAAATTGTGAAAAAATGTCGCAAAAGCCATAAAACAAGAATTGAATTGAAGATTAACTTCCGCAAAGTTACTCCTGATTCGATCAACTATAATTCTTTGTTTGCAAAACGTTGCTTCAATGAGCTTATGACAGGTTTTAAAAGACAAAGTTGTCAAGACCTTTTTAGCGGAACAGTAAGAGCCCGGGCTTATCCGTGAGGTTGATAAGCGTGGATGAAAAATATATATAGATATATATGGACACGACATGATCATCTGTTTAGCACTATATATTTGGATATTCTAAGTAAATAAACGAGTACAATCTATAATACTCGTGTATTCACTGTTTCGTATCTTTTGTTAGTTTAGTAGTGATACAAAAGACTTGCCTGCTACCCGGCTATTATTAGAAATATATTCGTGAATAGATTCCAATTGAGTAGATTTTTGTATAATTATAATAAGTAATCAGATATAACGACAAAAGTTGATAAAAAAAAAAACAAAAAAAAAAGTAGTCGAATTGATATCCTCCTCCTTTTTTTGGGAAGTCGGTTAAAAATACGCGAAAGCGTCCTAAATGACAGGAACACAACTTTTAAAAAAAATATGAACAATAGGTAATAATATGTGTTTTTATACGAACGTGTGCCTGAAAACTGTGGGATATCTTCAGTTTGAAACAAATTAAAATGGATAAATTTAAAGTGACCTAAAATGCAAGGACATGTATGCGGTAAGTAATAACATGATATTTTTTTTTTGTTTTAATAATGCGGGAGTAACCGTTTTATTAAAACAAAACCACGTCAGTTTTCATAGTGAACTCTTAATAATTTATTATAGTTTTTTTTGTTAAGTTACATATTGTCATTATTATTATTTTTCTTTTTAATTGACGAAAATTGTTAAAGCTTGACAAAAGCTTGGCTTATCTCTTAGAAAGCTCTTGAGACATTGTGAATTGTACGCCATAAGCCATGGCCTACAATATAATGTAAAAAAGTGAGTATATGGAGTTATGTGAACCCTCACATAACTCCATATACTCACTTGATACTCCATATACTCACCACCTCCCTCCCACCCTCCCTTGCCACCCGGCAAGGGATCTAGTGATGTACCCCCATTGTTGCTGAATGGTTTTCCTCTCAGCAGAGTCAGACAGTTTAGGAACTTGGGCCACATTGTAGGTGAGGTCCTGTGTGATGAAGCAGACATGGACAGGGAGGGTAGAGGGTTGACGGTGAGAGCTATAATTATGCTATCCAGAAGATTATCTTCTTGCTCTATTGAAGCAAAAATTACACTATTTAAAGCACACTGCCAATCATTCTACGTTAGTAGCTTGTTGACAGCATACACAAAAATCCCTTGCGTGTCCAATATAATAATGCTTTCAGAATGCTGATGCGACTCCCGCGATTCTGTAGCGCGTCTTCCATTTTTGTGGAAGCGCGCACTTGATGGCTCTGCTGCTATAATGCGATAAAAGGTGGCCTCACTTTTATGTAGGACGCGTGAGAGTGGCAACAGCATTCCGATAAGTTTAACTACCCCATCCTGGAACATCACATTAGAATACTGATAATATGATCTTTATTTTTCTCTCTTTCGTAATTAGATAGGCATGACACTTAAATATAAATTTAATAATTTTTAGTTCAGAAATCTTAGAGCTTAATCTTTGTCTGATTATTTTTTTTTTTTTTTTGTTTTGACTTTTACCCCGGTATCCGTGGAGTTCAACAAATAATAAAACAAAAATAGTTGACGGACTTATTTTAGGATATTATTGTGTTCAAGATTATGATCATTTTTTACTATAAAAATCCTGTTGTCGTAAAAGCAAAGATCAGCTGTTCCATACAATTTGTAACATTCTACGTTTTCGAAATTTTCCGCGATACAGTTTTTATTTTCGTTTTGCGATTTCATGGTGGGTCCTATAGTAAAAGTTCTTCATAATGATTACAATACAATCCTAGAATGTGTTTCAAGGAACACCTAGTTTAGTAACATAGGTAAGTAGGGCAACTTTTGAGACAGTTTCGTCCGCCAGAAAAGGAAATCGACCCATTTTGGGAAACTGTTACAATAACTTTATTGTAATTGTATTAGTTTTATTACTAAATATCGTTTTATTACAGTTAGTAAAGTTCTGCCCCGTAAATTCTACCAAGTACCTGTTAGATTTCATATCAGCTTTAGTAGCTCTTCAACCCCCGAGTCGAGAGGGTGTCCCACCCTCTCCCGTTCCCCGCGTTCTTAGTAATATTGTTTTTAAATAAAAAAACAGTGAATTAAAAGTTACTATCTACAGAGAAATTGAAATGGGTAAGTTTTAAAGAAGCTTTGGTTTTGTTTTTGGAAAGCATAGTTGATAAGTAATTGTGTAGTATGATTGAATGCAAGTGCATTTCTGAATATTTCAGATGTGGTTTCTATTTTCTTATTTTCTGTGTTATTCTAAATAGGTTTACGTTTGACCACATCTATATCATGTTAAGAAATTGATGTGGTCTAGGATAGAGCGAGCTTAACTAGAAGGCACTTGTTTCATCTAAATAGTACTTTTCGGGAAACACCTTCTATAGTATTTTTTTTAAATAAAAGCTTTTGGTTTCGTTTTTCATGTGGACATAAGTAATATTAATTTATCTCCAGATAAGTAATTATTATACCTAGTATACCGCCAGCATGTTTGGTAAGCTGCCAACTGGAAGTGGGGTTTAACATTTGCATTATCTTTAGACCTTCAATGGATTCTGGGCCTGGGTAATGTAACTGTTCGTTTTATGTAGTAGGTTAGGTAATTTAGGTATTTAGGTTTTGGTTTGAGTATTTTGTTTAGAGGAGTCTGCTCCAAGGTTTATCCGCGTTATAATAAGAGCGTAAGTTCCATCTAAATCCATTTTTTTTTTGGAGTGAGTGGGATCAGATTCATTTGCAAAATTTAAATTAATACTTACGGGATATTTACCGTGGTTGAGTTCCCGATAAAAAAATCCGAATTGAAGTGTAATAAACAACTGCGAAAGCCTAAAAGGCACTTAGACTTTCGCATAAAGAGAGACGTCCTGCCGCCGGGTTTTGGCACAGTAGGTATTTGAAAATGGTATTGCCGTCACTCTGTTCCCCATGCGCGAGATAGAGAAAGTTAGTGAATTTACCTACATTTTTGATGAAATTAGCGTTTCGGGGAAAACTGATATCGCCCTCTGAATCTTATCAAAATCTTTTGTTTTTAGTATCAATGGCTTGGATAAATAAAAACTTACGCTGATATATCACGATCTAAATTTTTTTTATTTTTTTTTAATAAAAACTACTTACTTGTCTTCGCAACGCAAAAAAAAACGTCTATTTATGGGTTATAACTTGGACGAAACATCATATTAAATCCATGGGTTATAACTACGGAGATATTGCGAAATTCAAAAAACATTTTTTTTTCTCTTTCCTCCTAAGAGGATTTTGGTGTCGCACGTCTTATGCATTTGCCAGTGTCAAGTATACATATATATTTTCAAGTTTTATTATTATTATTAATATTATCAAACGGGTCATAATCACAGTCAAAGGCGAGCAAAGCAAGTCACGGTCAAGTCCAAGTCATGCCCCAGTAAAGTGGTGAAAACTTTACTAGAGCCTTCTATGGAGTTTTGGTAACAACACGAAAATTCACGTTTCACGACATTATACCATTCACCAACACTGGTGCATGTTCACGAACACTTAACGGGTAAAAATTCACCGCTATTACACATTAACACTCGAAATAACACAAGTTTTAGAAAATAATAAAATGCGACGATATGAATTCTTCACGTTCCCGCCAAAAAACTCCAAAAAAACAGTTTTTAACGGTGTAGATAACATATTAAAAAAAACATCAAAATCGGTTAACGTTCAGGGGTGGGAAACAGTTGGAGCTTTTTGTATGGACAAGATAACAAAAAAAAAGGTAAGTTAAAAGTAAAGTAGCTAAAGTTGTCACCGTTCTAACTCCATCACATAATATATTTACTCATACAAATTCGGTTGTCTGGAAGAGATCGCTCTTAGCGATAAGACTGCTTTGTTGTATCTATCTTTCATGTATTTGTCTTGTTATGTATTTTTGTGTTGTCAATAAAATGTATTGAATTGGAGATGATCATGACATGTGGTACCGTAGTCGAACAAGTTGTAAATATCAATGCCTTTGGAAACATTTTTTTTTCAACTCACAAGATCGAAAAGATTCTGTTTATCGTTCAAAATCGGTGTGCAAAAGTGTATTTTATCCTCTAGAGTGGAAGATTTTTTTTAAATTCGAACCTTTCTATTCAATAATTTTCTATACCGCCAGTCCAATGAAAATGCATTATTACTTATTTCATGTCAGTGCGCTAACCTTATTTTTAGGATAATCGCACTGGCCAGCACGAAAACTACTAAAATATTTTTTTTAAATATATTTTTCTCATTATTCAATTCACATATGATGCTAAATCTATGACTCACTTTCATCATCCTAGCATTTTTCTCGATGTAGTGAGGTGAAAAGTTGTGTGTTTCGCTTGGCAAAAAAGTTATTCTTCGTCTCGTACCATTGAACCCTCGCTACGTTTAGGATTATATCCTAGAAAATCCTTCACTTGTTCAGGTTTGAATATACAAGACTCGCGCCAAAAAACAACTTTGAGTCTTGCATAACAAATAACTATTATTATAGTCAATTTTATTTCACTTTCGTAATACACTATGTGTGGAGCCAATATTATAAGAGAATAAAAAAGTCGCATCTATTTGGAAGCTGGCGTGAATTCCGAATTAGGTAATGTAAGGCATGTTTACCTCTATGTTTTCCGGTACTTTGAGCTAAATGCTTTTAGTGTAATATTATTATGCAACAACAAGCCTTGTTTGTGTGGATGTTTATCTTCGATAAACAACGCATTTCCAGGTTTTATGAAGTCCTGAAAACAGGAACTACCCATGTTCTTACATGGAAATACCCTCTTGGGTATTTCGAGAGAAGTAAAGCGCTATGCACTTTCGCGCGCAGATGAAAAGAGATCGCTTTAGCGCGCGCTGGTCAAAAAACCAGATAATTGCTAACTACACTAAACCAGGAAATCAAACAAAATTCTGTTCCATGCAAACCTAGATATTATTATTACCTTACTATTAGTGTGATCTTCTTCTTGGTCGATACGCTCTTGACAAAGCGGTCGTTGTCGTCATGTAGTATTACTACTGGTGGGGGCAGATGTAATACGCCTCACAATGTCTTGTCGTGTTGACATCCTGTCTTGTCTTCAGCAAAGACTAAATAAATAAATATTCTCCTTCATTCAGAAACTAAATTCTTCATTCATTCTTAATTTAAAGCACTCCAATTTATATCCAAAGTAACAGACATAACTAGGGCACTCTAATAGCTATACAGACAGAAAGGCGCCAATCCGTTGCGATGAAAACAAATACGCATTCCGACTCGTCCAATAAGAGCCAAAATTTTCCATGAAAAATTAATACTTAACAGAATACTCTCTTTTTAAAAGTGGCTCAAAGTGTACTTAGTATAAATTTCGAGATAACTGCGTTAATAAAACTATTAACGCTAAGAGGTGTAAGAGGACGCTGCTACCCGCCCTCCGTTGGTTCTGGCCGCAGTTTTAGACCCTGAAATATGCACCAATACTAAATATTTTTTGCAAAAATTGCATACCTTTTTGGGGTTATGTATGAAAGTTTTGTGAAAAGTTATGCAACAAAACTTAGTTATAATAATTGCGTATACAAAACTGAAATGATTCAACGAATGATGATGAGTTTTCACTGAAATTTTGCTCGTTAATCCGGCGTCAAGACAGTGACGCTTGGCCACAAAACAGCCAAATTTTTTTGGCTGTATTGTATATTACAACAAACCAGGTTAAATTAACAAAGATCTGATAGTAAGCACCCATCGCCTGACCGGAGCCGTGTATGTCCTAAAATTGTAACCAGAAAACCACCTGAACACAGGCACCAGCATCCCCTTAGACGATAGTTCTGCGATTTCCGAGACGCCTGAGTAGCGTGGGTATTATGGCAGCCCCTAAGGGAGGTCTTAGTTATGGGCCGTGTTCAGTAAGGACGTCTGACGACACTCGATGACATTTGCAGCATACTTCTTGTCTTCATGGAGCGTCGTCAACGATGATGATGATGATGATAAAGCACCACGCCACGAATAAAGCATCCAAATACATGCGATTTCTTCCACCTGTATATCACATTTGGAAACATATAAATAATATAATATCTCTACTTACAACAGCGATTTTATTCCTGAATAAAATCTTTATGGATACGTAAATAGGCATGAAGAAATTTATGAAGTTGTGTGCGTAAAATAAAAAGAGTTTATGCTATGAATATCATTTTGATTAAATAGCCAGTTACTCGTACTTCCGCATCTCCGTATTCGTACTCGATACGTGATACTCCGTACTCGACTACCTACTTACCAGTACTTGGTATCAGTATAAGCTATCTACATAATAATTAGAAAAGTTTTATGCCTACTCTATTTTCATAAAATTTTCACAGGACGGACCACAGTTTTTTTTTCTCTTCTATGGGAAGGACAATGTTTCATATTTCAGGCCTTGACAGCGGAACTCGCACTTTTTATTTTGTATTTTAGCTCTACACATAGTTTATTTAGCCAGTGTCAATTTTTGTAATATTTCAAGTGAATATCGGGACTCAACAAAAATAAGAATCGTGGTAAATATCCCGTGAGTACTAATAGTCATGTAGTAAACCACCACGAACGTCTAAAACAGTATTTCAAGTGAAGTCAAATATTTCAGAATTAAAATAAGTCTTAATCATAGTCTAAGTCAAGCAAAGTAAGTCACACTTTGCTTGTCTTAGACTGTGACCTTCATTTATTTTAATTGTGAAACATACGAGTCCAAGTCCAAGTCATGCCCCAGTAAAGAGGTGGAGGCTTTACTAAAGGTGCAGGACACGTGGTGATGGCAGATGGACTAAACCGTTGACGGATTGGTGGCCGCGTATCTACTGGTACCTAAACGAAGCTCCAGTCCTCTTTTTTTTAACGCTTATAATTCAGCGTTAGACCAACAACTCGCCTGTTGGTAAGCGATGATGTGGCCGAAGATGAAGCACACAGACTTAGAAGATACCTATTTACCTTGAACTTGAAAAGCTCTATATTTTATATTTCAGAAAATGAGGAAGTGGGGCAGCTTATTCCACTCCTTAGCTGTACAGTATAAAAACGTTGCCACCAGCTAGTTGTGATGATGCTATTCTAAAAATCGAGGGACGAACTTAAACAAGATTTAGCAGAGGACCGTGATGAGTGGCATACAAGAAAAGAGGGCTATGCTTAGCTGTGGACCGATTAAGTGCTGTAAATTATGATGATGTTGACTGTACTATGACGCTTTGCAACCCGATAGAGTTTGTGTTGGGGGAAATAAAGGAGGAACAAAAATAAAACATTCCATTTTTTTTAATAGGTGTTTGCGTTTGACCACACCCTGCCCGATGATTACAATGAACTGGTTTAGGACGCACGCTTACTTATAAGGTACCTGTTAACTCTAGATTTGAAGATACTGTCTGTAAACAGGTACCTAACCTATTTCAGACAGTAGGCAGTTGCTAGTAGAAAAGTTCAAATTACATTCAAAAATAAGGTAATGTGTGGGGAACTAAGCGTGGCGTATCTTGGGATCTCTTTATTGATTCCCTGATTAACATAGACTTCTCCCGCCAATAAACCTACATTCATTTATTTATTTAGTTTATTGGCACACAAAACAGAATACAGTCAAATAAATACAAAAACAGAATAGGATTTACAGTTTCGATCTGGACTATATCCCTTAAGTATGTGTACACAACATGATCTAAACTTAAAAAGCAGAATCAGCAGATTCATTCGATGTGAGCTGATTATTAAACATGCTGTTTGTCTATCCGTCCTGCAGCAGTTCCAAGCATCAAAGAAGATAAGTCAAGCTGCGGTAGACGGCTGCAGCAATGGTGCCGCAGCCGCAATTGTCAGCTGTGGCGGCTCCTGCTGTTGCCGTTCATACCTATTCTGGCACTGATCATGCAAACCACGCTCTCGCTGGAGAACAGCATCACCAACGGCAGGGAGGTAGCCGATGTTGAGGAACAGGTGAGAAAACTATTGCTTTAATATAATTATTAGGTAACTCAATTATATGTACCTAACCTTGAACGGGGTGTCAATACTCCGCAAAAAGTTTTGCAATACTATACAGCCTCATTTTGAGGATGATATCTTACCCCTTTTACGTCAACGCTCCACGCAAGACGTCATCACTCCAAATAGGACGACATCACTCCAAGCAGATCTTCATTACTCCAAACAAGACGTCATCATTCGAAACAAAACGTCATTACTCAAAACAAGACATCACTACTCCAAGCAGCCCACTATCCACGTATATCAAGACGTCAAGACTCCGAGCGAGATTTTAAAACTCACGTCAAAACTCCAGGCAAGACCTGATGGTTATGGTCGGGTGCTAGGTGTGGTAGCTCCTGCTATTCTTTATGTTGAGGAAAAAGTAAAGAACCTATAGTCGCCTAATGCTCACTTTCCATCCTTTGAGCATAGGCGTACGCTGAAAATCAGCCCTGCGAGACCTTTCGGGAGCGCTGAGCGTACCCCTTTGCCAAACTAGATTTTGCTTATGCTGCCGTGTCAATTTTTATTATTTTTTGTTTTGTTTTTTGGCAATAAATATATTCTTATTCTTATAGCCTATTTGTAGTATTTAACAAGATGGCGTCGATGAGATGGGTTGAAAGATACTTAGCGCGAGATATGGTACGTCCATGCGCGCGAGCAAGCGATTACGTTCTCCAGTGTTAGAAGCCAAGACACACTTCGGGTCGCTGCGACAATAGAGTACTAATTCCCTACTTTAAAAGTGACCGAAGTTACAAATAACACAGTTGCTCGAAATAATCGTAGTTTGAAAATTCGGAGCACGTTTACTCATGCTACGCATGGGCTTTACAGGGGTCGCATAAAAATAAAAAAGCTTTAGGGTTGAGTCCCGAAAAATAACGACAAAATCTCAATACTGCGTTGATCGGTATTTTTTTATGTTTATTTCATTTTAATAGCTTTTATGTAGCTCATGAGTCGCTTCCATTTGGTTCATAAAATACGTAAGTCATTAATGTAACGTATCAGCTCGATGTACCGAATCGTACACAGATAGAAAAGCTCTTTGTTGTTCTTATTAAAATTGCTCGTACAAACAAGGATAAAAAAGCGGCCTTATCGCTAAGTGCGAAGTTTTTAGGCAACCTTAGGACGGCGAAGAAAATAAAAAGTAGAGAAAGGAAAGATAGATAAAATCTTTATTGTTCACACCAGATCGTACAGACAGACAGGACTTACTCGGACAGAAAACATTTTTTTTAAACTAGTTTAACAAATGGCGGCCTTATCGCTGAAAACGATCTCTTCCAGGCAACCTTGAAAAAGGACTGTGCTATAATAGAGACTTTTGTGATATAGATTTATAAACTAGGCATATACATTCAAATATTAATACACAAAGTAAATAGTAAGTAAAATGTTTTATGGTTAGTTAGGTTATCTTTTGATATCATTTTCTGTGGAGTTACTGATCGCACTAATTTTATAAATGCACTTGCTGTGGACAAAACAAAAAACATTGAATGTTGTCTGGCACGCTAGTGGCCATGGAAATTGGCGTTTGACGGACTCCTGCGGAGTAGATAATTATTATTGCTACCTACGCTTTATTGAATTAAATATTGTTCAATAATGAATATTGGTGGAATAGACTTATTTTGTAATGTTGTTAACGGTAAAGGAGTCTATACACACGGCCCTGATCTAACTTTTCGAAAATGCTCGAAGCTTCTTTATGCGATAAAATCCTATACAGGGTTATAAGGAAAGAGTATGCTAAACCAATGACAATGACACTCGACAAAACGTATGGAATGGCTGATATTCTATGTTCTATAATCTGAAATAGCAAAAAAATTTACAGGCACATAAAATTTCAAATCAATTGAACAAGGGTTAAAATAAAAAGGTCTAATATTCATTTGCAAATTTCTAATATTTCATTTGACTCGACATACATACTTAATACTTACATACACACATACATACATACTTGCAAGCTAAATAAAAGCTTGAAATAAAAAATAATAAAAAGCGAGCCTCTTATTTAAGCTAGATCGAGGATTTAAAGTACATTTAAAGCTACGACCAAAGAAAGTTTCAACGAGATCCATCAAGTTGATTGGGAACAAACCACAGACGTTTATTATAATTAGTATGGTACTAATTAATCATAATTGATAGTACTAATTAGTACTAATTATAATTAAAATACGTCAGTGGCTATTTAGCGAAATAGAAGTCAGTGGAACAAACGCACACATTTCAACAAACAACCTTTCGGAGTTTTTTGGCGGGAACGTGAAGAATTCATGTCGCGTCATTTTATTATTTTCCAATACTTGTGTTATTTCGAGTGCTAATGTGTAAAAACGGTGAATTTCTACTCGTTAAGTGTTCGTGTACATGCACGAGTGTTGGTGAATGGTATAATGTCGTAAAACGTGAATTTTCGTGTTGTTTTCAAAACTCCATAGAAGGCTCTAGTAAAGTTTTCACCACTTTACTGGGGCATGACTTGGACTTGACCGTGACTTGCTTTGCTCGCCTTTGACTTATTTGACAATATTTAACAAAACTTGAAAATATGTAAGTAAACTTGACACTGGCAAATGCATAAGACGTGCGACGCCAAAATCCTCTTAGGAGGAAAAAAAAAACAACCTTTCGCATTTATAATATTTGTGTTATTCTTATTAATCAGTTTTATTTATTAGTAACTTATAGAGTCTCCACGTGTCTGAATTTTCCATCTTTTCATATTTTCCGTTGAAAATGTAATTTACTCGACGTCAGTTTTCATCACACTCGATCACTGTTGACCAGCGTTGACATCAACACAGGGATGAGAATCAACCATAAATTGGATTTAATGTATTTATCTTAGTAAGTATCTACGTTAGAACTAGTAGACAGCCAACACTAGGGTTAACACCACGATAAAAAGTCAGGAGATTAGAAAGTATATATGTCTAATAAAACATTAAAACATTCTGATTTTCTATCGTGATAAAAATTAAGAAGTATTCACTTATGTACTTACTATCATTAAAATAATGTACATTGCACATGCACATGTATTATTTTTTACATGCTCTTATGTAAGTTGTAATGTTTGTATGTATGTTCGGGTCAAATCTTGCAACTGTATTTTAGACCAGTTCCCCTTGTTCAATAGAATTAAAAAAAAAATACAATACAATATTAAAAGATCGAGCTGATCTGATGATGGAGACCGAAGGTGGATAACCGGAACTCCTCAGTAACTAACAGGAGATTGCTGGAGTATGACTTATTTTGAACGTATTTTTTTCCGCCTGGGGAAGTACCACACTTTTGCCAGTTATTCGACTGCCAAGCAGTAGTGTGCAAGCATTACTGTGTTCCGGATTGAAGGGCAATGTTTCCAGCGTAATTACTGGGCATGAGGCGCATAGTTTTGAAGTGTTGAAGTTCAAAATTCTGGGTGGCACTGAAGTGTTATGGGCAAGCGTGACGCTTAACATCAGGTGAGAGACTTGCTCGTCTCGTCACCGAGTAACATAAAAAAAGGTAACAGGACCAATAACGAATTTTATGAAAGCTTGTCTGAAAAAATATATTTTTCCATAAAAACTTATTATTTTTAAAAGTATAAATAAATGACAACATAAACTATTAGAGATAACAAAGCTTAAGCTAAAGTTAAATTAAAAAAACAAAGCTAAAGTAATTTACTTTTACTTTTGGAAATATAATAAGTTGGTCATAACAGTCACGTGTATATTTTTTCAAAACTAGTGTTTTTCCAGAGTTAATGTATACCTATTATTGATGTATTTTTATCAAAAAAGTGTTTCGTAATGTGCACAAGTGCGGGTAAATCGTACATCGTACTTACATGTCTCTTCGTGCTGGTTCCAACATTCCTTTGAAGCTTACAGTAATAAAATAACCACCACTTTACGTGACCATGACTTAGACTTGACCGTAACTTACTTTGCTTAACTTAGATTACGGACAAGTGGATTTATTGTGAAATATAATTATTACAAAACTTGACACATAAAAAAAAAATTGCAACTACCCTATTTTTTAATTCTAACGAATCCTAACTAATATTATAACTCAGAGAAATATAGCTGCAGTCGTATAAGGACCAATAAAACTTCGAGGTATGAAAATGAATACGTTCATCCCGAGGAAAAAACTTCGCTTGCGTGATTCAGAACTCCCTACATTACAACTGTCAGTCCATACAAAACGTCTAAAAATGCACAAAATGGATCAACGCCATCTAGCGAAATATAGGAAGTAGCTTTGACTCTGTCTGGATGTTTGTCGCGTTATTATGGGTAAAAAGCTGAACGGATCTTGTTTAAATTTGATAAGGAGCTATTGTATATCACAAAGACGGATATAGGATACTTTTTTATGTCCACGCGATCGAAGTCGCGGGTAACAACTAATATGTTTTGTTTATGGACTAATGGATGATCATTGAGCAAACATGACAAGCAAGAAAGCAAATATTGAAATTATTGATATTTTTTCTTACTTTATGTTTTTAAAATATTAATTGAAATAAGTACGACAGCTTTATTTAACGAATCGATTTTACCTCATCCCTAGATGTGAACTCATGAAAATGTATAAGTGTATTGGAAAAACACCCTTCACTTCATTAAGTAATTAGAAAAAAATATATAGGGAAAATACCAACTCTTACACGTAGATATTATCCTCAAACATGAGACATAAAAAAAAGTAATATCGTTAAAAGAAAAACGAAATACCCGACTACAAAAAGTAGCCTATGACAATCCTGACGTAAAGAGGAATATAACAACATCTCGCTTCTCAACATCGGTCAAGCCGTTTAGACTAGAGGACGTCTTATAGGAACACACAAACATGCTTGCATACTCACAAACTTACATACCCAAAAAATGCCTCCTTCTTCGGCAGTCGGGTAAAAAGATAATAATTAAAATAAGTAAATCTTGAGGTGGACTGTTTAGCGGAGTCCACTTGGACAGATACCAGACTTTTGCCAGTTATTCAACCCCCAAGCAGTAGTGTGAAAACGTTATCTACTGAGTGGTCTGTTGTAAAATAACAGACCCTGCTAGTAAGAAGTCCTGCGAACAATAGACCTCGCCAAACTTTTTTGCACATTCTATTCGACCTTTATATCTTGACAACCTCTTGACCGAATTGCTCATATTAAAATAAGAAATATTTAGAAATTATGTACCGAATGTTTCTGTCAAATATTATCAAAATCTGCCGTAAAATGGCGCCGCAAAAAATGTGGAAAATTGGGAAAAATTAGCCCTCCAAACAAAAATCGCCGACGACAAAAAAAAGTATGAAATTGTAGAAGTGGGCTTATCCCGTAACTCTGAAAGCGATATCGAGAGTTGCGCGTGAGGGACCGCGCATAGTGCGAATAAGTTGGTACGAGCGAGATGGCATGCTCTCGCAATCAGAATCACGAACGGTTCAAAGTTAGAGGATAAGCCCCTGTTCACAAAATTTCTCCAACATTAATCGAAAAATACGACCTGAACGCGAGTATATACAGACAGATGAAAGCAAATTTTGCCGGTTGATGCAGATACTTTCGCTCGCTCCGTCAACGAGTGGAGTATCTGGTGACGAGCGCATTGTAGTTGCTTCGCAGTGTTGATGTTCAGAATTCTTTGTAATTAACTGTAATGGGTAAGCGTGACATTAGACAATAGACAATGGTGTATTTGCCACAAAAAGAAGACAAAATACAAACAAAACTTAAAAGATAAATAAAAGGTACAATTTAAAAAAAAAAACAATTTACCTATTTTGTACCATTTTCTTTTGCGTGACACTTACCGTCAGGCAAGCCGCTTGTTCGTTTCGTCACTCAGTCGTAAGGAAAAAAGTAAAATGTAATGAAATAAATAAATAATAAATAAATATTGGTGGACGTTTTTCACCCTGCGCCATCTAGCCCCAAACTAAACAAGCTTGTACTATGGGAACCAGATAACTGATAGAATACATAAATACTTTTTTTTTCGTAAATACATACATAGAATACATAGAAACACCCAGACAAAGAACAAACATCCATGTTCATCACACAATCCACCCACTGAGCCACAAGGCTTGCACGGGAGGTAATCAAAAATCCAATTTAAAGAACAGTTTTTTCGTAATTGAGAGGTCAGCGTTCAAAGAACACAGAAATCAAATAAATAGGACATGAAAAAAACAACGAAAATTGTGAAAATAAGAAAAATATATTTTTATCCTGCTGCGAAGAGGGTAGAGCGTCGATTCTGATGTTACAGTCACCAAACTAAACTAACTTGACAAGACTAAAATTATTTGCATTTATTATAGATAATGAGAAGTGGTTGTGGGTTGAGGTTTGTGTATTCATAATTACCTCCCGTAACCTAAAACGGCTTGACCGATTTGGACGAGTGAGGTGTCGTTGGATTCTTCTTTATGTCCAGGCTTAGGAGTGTCGTATTGCAGTTTCTTTTTGGTCTTCTTATTCATATTATGAAAACGATGATAATATGACGCAGCGTAGGCAGGTCCCACTAGGTGGACCGACGACATTGTGAAAGTCGCGGGCAACCGGTGGATGCAAGTGGCAGGTTGTCGGTCGGTGTAGCGCTTTAAGGGAGAGGCCTATGTTCAGCAGTGGACGTCGTACGGCTGATGATGATCATGAATTTGAAAACGATTATTATTTTCGAGAAAATTCTAGAAATTTAAAAAAAAATAAAAAAACTTTAAACCTAATTTCATAAACTCTAGTATTAGTATTAGTAGGGAAGTCTTTTGTCACCGTTTGTATTATTGCATGATTCTATTTAATGTCAATTTGCCTAATTCATCAGGTTAGCCGAGCAACAGAGCTGGGGAAGCTGGTGACCAGGCTCCAGCAGGAACGATCTGAAGTAGCTTTCTTCATCTTCACCAACGGGAGCACCTTGAGGTATGATCATCTTCTAGGCATCCATCCTAAATTCCTTACCCCTTTCTGTTGTTATAAGGTCTGTGAGGCAATCACACTAATATTATAATTGCGAAAGTTTGTGTGTAAGCGTGTAAGTAGGTAAGTATGTAAGTATGTAAGTGTGTTTGTTCCCGTTCAACTCTGTAACGGCTGATCAGATTTGGATGAAGTTTGGTATGGAGGTAGGTTATTTCCTGGATTACCACATAGGCTACCGAAATCCAGTAATCCCGAAAAATTTAACCTTTTCTGTAGAATAGCGGGTGAAACCGTATAGCATAGCGTGAACATGCGTCGAAGTGGGACATCGCCTTTATCACATACATTATCATACAGAGGAAGCAAAGCCAACGTGCGTAGCGTAACCATGCGCCGCAATGGGACAGCGTCAGAATTGTATTACCATACACATTGACAACCACAAATTGGACATATTTATTATTTTCTCCTTCCAGGTCGAATCTGACGCAGCGTTTTGCTGGTACAGACAGCGCCATTCTCCAGATGGGAGACCTTCCGTTCCTAGTGTTCAAGAGCCGAGTAGACCCTGTCTCTGGTATCAAGTTCCTGGCTGAACTGAGCGAACTAAGGTGAGAGTCGCAGATTTTACCCTATAGATACGCAATCAAAATGTTCTGCACCAAAGATGGAGGAAAGCGCGGATTGCGGGGACTGCAACCAAGCGTTCCTATTGGCTGCCTATAGGTTACGCCTACTCGCGCCTAGCATAACCAATGAAAGTGTTTTTTTTTGAGAATGCTTGTTGCGCTTCAATCGTTTAGATTGCGGAATCTATAGAGGTAGCCTGTGATGTTAATGGACTGCATCGATATACTATAGTGAATGAATTGCGGGTGCAATTCCCACGGTATATTGTAACTCGATTCTTAATGAAGTTTCAGAAGCAGTTCTCGAGCGAGTCCAACACCCAAAGCTCGTATTTCTTATATAAGTACTTACTGAAGCATGAGAGCTGCCACAACCTTCATTATATTTGGAGACTGGGAAAAGATTTTGCACAAGGATACCCTTGTGCAAAGGGGCAACATCTTACAATCTTACTTGGGATAACCCAACTGTATAGTTGGGATATCACACTCACCACACATATCACCCACATATCACACTCTAGATTCTGCATTCAGGTCACTCGAAGAGCACCACGCATCAGTCCAAATACACAAATACGAAATTACTCCTATTGATTGATTGCTACGCGCGAATAGACGTAACCTTGAGATAGCCAATGAGAAAGCTTGGTCGCACTCCCGCGACCCGCGCCTTCCTCGAACTTTGGTGACTTTTTGTAGGAACAAGGAATCTTGTAATTTGGTATCTAGCGTGATCTGTGGGTTATCCCTATACCTTACACAGATGTAAAAATCAAATCGCTATTGGTCCGTAGGTAAATGTGGCTTGAGAATCGTAGACCATGCGCTTTTCCCAGTCTCTTTTAATTTAGAAAATTGTTTTGGTTGAGAAATATCCAGTGAAAAAGAGGTGGAAAACAGCTTTTCAGATTAACACAGGATGGAGTAAAATTCACTTAATTTATGACTGTCCTCCACTACTGGAGAAACGTTTTAGGAAGGATGACGATGATGATGAACTTGTCAAAATCCCTCTCATTCAACACTCTCTTTCTAAGTATACCTCACTTAACATTTCACGATAGAATGCTTGGACCAAATATAATTACTTTTCACAAAAGAATAACAAATCAGAAGAAAAAACAGTCGACTTGAGAACCTCCTACTTTTTTGGGAAGTCGGTTAAAAAGAGAAAAGGTGCTTAGGTTTAAGTAGGAAAAACAAATGAATAACTAATTTGAAAAAAGGAATGTCCAAGCTTCAATTTGACATTCATTTGAATTTTGAATCCCATAATATAGAACGCAAGTTATTCGAATTCAAAACGATTTTTTTTATTTTGCTGTTCATTGCCAAGATTTCGTTCCTCATTGTTTCTGGTTACTTACGAATGATGGATGGATACGCGATCACTTCAATTATACATACACAGGAGATGATGAGTCAGATTGTTATCCTGGAACTTTTACACGTAATTCTTCAATAACTATGATGATTCACACGCGTATTTCTTTTCAGCGCATTTAGTCATGATTCTGATTCTTTCGCTCCTGTAACGTCACTGTTTTTTCATACAATTATCTATGAATTGCATCTGTCTTCATTGAATCAGAAATAGTCTGTGTTTCTTGCAGTGGTAGGACTCTTTTACAAAAGTCTGGGAAAGTAGATAGATAAATAAACTCTGTATTGTTCACACCATTTTATTATTATTATGATTACCATTTTATTATTGTTCTTTATTGTTTATTGTATAGAAAGACCGCCTATTTGCGGATATAAGCCCGCTCACCAAGTACCAAGTATTGTTCACACCAGATTGTACATAGCTAGGACAGAAAAAAAACTAGTGTTCGTCGCTGAACACTAGTTCGCTGAAAGCGATCTCTTTCAGGCAATCTTAGGATGGAGAGGATCATAGAAGATGTAAAAGAAGGGGTGTGAGGTAATGGAGATTAAGTACCACACCTTCGCCAGTCATTCAACCGCTAAGCATTAGTATGCAAGCATTATTATGTTCTGGATTGAAGGCCAACATTTCGAATGTAGTCTGTAGTGGTAGGGCTTTCTTGCAGTGTCCGCCTGGGGAAGTACCACGTCTTTGCCAGTTAGTCAACAGCTAAGCAGTAGTGTGCAAGAATTACTGTGCTTCGGATTGAAGGGCAATGTTTCCAGCGTAATTACTGGGCTTACAGAGATTTAACATCTAACATCTCAGGGTGACGAGCGCAGTGCGTTGCCGCGCATAGTTTTGAAATATTGAAGTTCAAAATTCTAGTTGGCACTGAACTATTTGGGCAAGCGTGACGCTTAACATCAATAATTAATCTTAACAATGTACTTTTGTGGTCAAAAGCCTAGCAACCCAAAAACAGAAAAACAAACTTAGCAATTCGATGCCATTGCTTTCCCATTCACAGCTTTTACAACTTGAAGAAAAGGTAAACAAGATCAAATTTAGAAGACTATATATCTTAATTATTTGTAAAAGATAAAATAAACTCGGTGATCGTTATTTAGGTGTCGACGCGAGACGGGTCGTAATTAAAGATTCACGTTTTCATTGTGCTTTATGGTGCAATTGAACCCGGGATTTACCAGAGAGGAACTTGGGGAGGTATGTTCTGTTTTTGGGGGTAACAGAGAAATGCACTGAAAATCATTTGCTTCTTAAAATGCAGCTCCCACAATCTTTAAATATGCTTTCTAATAAAATTGATCGAAAAAGACTGTGGCATTTCTATAGCAAAGGTTATGTGCTTAATAATAAATTCTTGGTTGCCGGGAATAGTAAAAACAGCGATTATGACAAATTATTACTACTAAGTTGAGAAGTACCTCACCTTACAGCAGCGTCCTCTTAGTAAACGATGAGCATTTTGCGATTTCCAAGCCGCCTACCAAGCCTGGGAATTTTTGTTCAGTAGTGGACGCCTTCCGGCTGAAGATGATGAGTAGTGCCTGCTAGTGAAAAATAAACTGTAAGATAAAAATTAAATACAAATCCTATACCTAAGCACTACACATTATGGCCCTTTCGCCTTCAAGCCTTAAATACGGCTCTGGCAGCAATAAACATTATGGGATTCTCACCTTTAGGAAAGTTACAGGGCAGTAAGTAGATAGATCTCTCGAACGCGTGTTTTTTTTACAACAGATACAAGATAGGCCAATGATCTTGCTTTGAATCGTCTAGAATATTCTTTCCATAGTCTTACGGCTTTCGTCTTGACTTTTTTTTATCACTCAACTCTTTAGTTATCTTTGTCTTTAGTTTATTTAGTCAAAATGAAGCAATGAAGTCTTGGACGAAACATCATACTAAATCCATGAATGAAGTAGTCTAGGATGAAGCACGCTTACCAAGAAGGTTTGTTTCCTGTAGATTTTAAGACACCCACCCATAGCTTTTGGTTGGTTGTTATTTTAAGTAGTATGTAGGTACATCATACCTGTCATATTCTTCCTACACACTTTCATTATGAATACGTAATATACCCTCTCGTTCGCATAATTAACATTAAATTTAAACAATTATTTTTTAGAAAAAAAAAACCAAACTAAAGCTGACTTCTAGACTTATATATAAACATACAGCCGAATCGAGAACCTCCTCCTTTTTTGAAGTCGTTTCAAAATAACTGAAATTACTGAAGTCTAAGAACTAGCCTGCCGGAACACACCGAGGTTCTTGGCGACAGATTTATAACTTGAGAGTGGTAACTATCCAGCTAAGTACAGTACTAGAAAGTTTCACCACTATGCTATGGTTGGTTACCTCACGATGTTCTTCTTCACCGGCAGCTCAAGCACATTGGATTTGATCCCACGTCCTGTGGCGTGCGATCCAAAATCGCTAACTACTGAGCAACGAGCTTTTTCCATTAAAAATCTCGTATAAGCTAAGCGGCGAGACCCGGTGTCAAGGCTTCAGCTTCAAACCCTTCAACATGGTCTAATGACTATTTGTCTAGTACAAGAACTGGGATCGACAATTATTTACAATGATGCCATCAGAAACACGTTAGTGCTCGATTGTAAATGATACTCAGTAGTTATCCGTTAGATATAAATAGTATAGGGATAGTAGAAAAAGTCATCTGGTAATTACAATTGCTCCAGCTGTGCTATGAGGTGCTAATAACAGATATGTCGAGCCAAATTGAAGAATCTGCAGCATTACGTAACAGGTAGCCGTTTTACAAAGTAGAGCCGTTTTGAAATACTGCTCCAATGTCTATAATGTCTAGTCGAATGTCATTTGCAATATAGTGAAGTTGACAACTGTCACTGACATCTGTTTTTTTTTTAAATAGTATGTCAATTAAATTCTTGTTTTATGGCTTTTGCGAGAGTGTTTCACAATTTTGCCACTGTCATGACCATCAAACGCAGAGAATTTGTACGGTAGTAAGATGGGCACAAAACATTAGAATCTACAATGACAGCTGTCACTATGTCACATGTCACTTTCCGAAGTAAAATAATGGCAATTGTAAAATAAACCTATGTTATTGACTTTATGACTCTTATGTTTTTGACTTTCACAGCTATTTATTGTAATAGTAAGATATAATTTTTTTTTATTTGCAATGACATCTGTCACCTTGACCCTGTCACTGTGGTGTTTTGGTAGACAAAAAAACAGGTGTTGTCACCTGGGTTAACTTGTATTGATTCGCGCGCAGAACTGAGACCTCACGAGCCCTGTAACTTCAGAACCTCTACACCGATTCTGCTCATATTCGAAACTAAAAATTGTATTGAATTGAACTATTTGCCTACAAAATTTCATGAAAATCAGATTAACGGTTCTTAAGTTATCGTCGGACAAATATACATACAACTGCCGATTTTCTTCCGTGACTCTGAGACCTTTGCTTCGCTCGGTCAAAAATTTAAATATCTAGCTCTATCTGCGTTCAATTGTTGTTTTTTTTTTTAGTGACTTTTAGACTTGCAATTCTATGTCAGCCCCATAGTAGCCTTATAAACTAAACGTAATTGTATTGAATATTAAAACACTAAAGTATAATAACCCAACTAGGCAAACGAGTGGAGCTGGAATCATTCAGGGCCTGGAGATATGAATTCGCCATTCCGTAAATCATTCCAGCTCCCTTGGAGCTAGGATCGGATAGAATGCTGTGGATTACTCCCACACTGGACTCGCTTACTTCAATCTCGGCAAATATTCGTTGTTTCGAAATCACTAAACAGCTTTGAAACGAGGTCCTTGACTACTGGCCTTTTAGAGAAACTCAGAGTCACAGCGGGCAATGGAGGAAGCTATGGTTGTGGTTTCTTTGCGCGATAAAATCCAGAACAAGGATATTTGCCGAAGAACCAAAGTCGCCGATATAGCTTACAGAATTTGCAAGCAGAAGTCGCAATGGGCGGGCCCATCACTCGAAGAATCGATAACCGATGGGGAAGAAAGTTTCTTGAGTGGCGACCACAAACCGGAAAACGCAGCGTAGGCAGGCCTCCTACTAGATGGATCGACGACATTGTGAAAGTGGCGGATAACCGGTGGATGCAAGTGGCACGTTGTCGGTCGGTGTGACTGTGGCGCTCTAAGAGGGAGGCCTATGCTCAGCAGTGGACGTCTTCTGGCTGATGGTGAAACGGCTCTACTAATTTTGATGAGTGCGGTGTTGGATTCCTTTTGATGTCGGTGTAAATGCTACATTTTACAGTCGACATATTTTATTTATTTTAATAAGAATAGATACTTATTATGTGTATGGACAAGTCTCGAAACGCGGCAACAGGCTTCCGGAAAGCAACTAAATCGCCAACGCTCAAAGTCGCTAGTCTGCTCTGGCCAGTCGCTTGAAACAAAACGCGTCTGTGATCGATCAGAGAAGCCTGTTAAAGTTGCTACTTTAATCTAACTTTGTCCTCCCGTTAATGATATTAGTTACGGAGCTCTTTTAAGAATTGCAATTTTATTCTTAAAGTTACCGTACGGCGAAGCTTACCTGCTATGCTAATGTATACAACTTAATATCGCCAATAAAAAGTAAGTAAGGATATGTTTTGACCCGACACGACTTTTGTAGAGTAAAGATTATTAGGAAAATTCTCAGTAAAATCAGAATGAAATGCCGTATTGTGCGCGAGTCTGAGACATCGTTTTGAGTTAATTTTGAGTCTTTGCAAAACTACAATCTAGCCTCAGTTAGCCTGAAGTGTTATATAAATCTAACTTAATCTTCTAGGACAGAATAAATAATAGTAAAGCCGAAGATTTACTCCGAGATAAAAATTAAAGAAATAGAAACTGTCAGTATGTCGTAACAAAGCCAATTTTAGCACGCACGAGAGTAAATTCACGAAAAAAAAAAGATGCTGTTCAATACAAAATATTCATGCAGATATTTTTTTTTATTGCAAGAATAAAATAAAAAAAATCTGCTGTTCCATGCTGTTTTTTTTGTTGTGAAATTTCATAAATTTTTGAACAAAAGTTATTCGTTATCTCCTAAAACCAGAAAACTAAAATCAGAAACAGGACCTAGTAACTTTCAAACTAGTGCCATTAGTGGCGGCCTTATACTTTAAAGCGATCTCTTCCAGGTAACTATTAAAATCAGAAACAGACCTTAGTAACCTTTTGGGTTAGTGCCACTAGTGGCAGCCTTCCAGGTTAACAACGTATCGTATGCGCGAACCGCCATGATGAAGCGAGTGAGAGAAAGAAATACATTTTCCTCTTCTTTTCTCGTTTGTCGTTTCCCGTAATTTTTAATTTGTATTTTAAATATATAAAATAACTTGTTAAGAGCATGTCTGGCCATGCTTAGTAGGGTTCCGTAGGTGCGTAGGATGTTTGAAGTTTTTATCCGTTATTACAGCATAACTCAAAAAGTAGTTATCATATGTTGCCAAAAATAATTTTACAATAAAGTTTTTACTAAGATCTATCAACATGGAAGATTACAAGTTTCTGAGATGCATAGTTTAGAAATGGCGGTGGGGGACACACATTGCAAGCCAACTTTGTCAGCCCATATTTCGCAAGCAGTACGTTTGATAAAAAAATGCTATAGGAAACATTAACATCATTTTAAAAGACCTATTAATGATACCTCACATGTGGGGTACAGGTGAAATTTTTTTTTTTATGCCCACTTGACATGTATGACAGCCATCCCATTAATATAAAATTATGTTTGTTTAATTCTGTCAAAATTGTCACCTTACAAAGACCTATTTAACGACACCCAACATGATGGGGTGCAGTGAAATTTTTTTTTTTACCCCCCCCTTTACATGTGTGAGAGCCCTTATTTTACAAAAAAAAGTTTTTTTTATTTTTTCAAACTGTAGGTCTATACTTAGACTATCGTCGTGCAAAATTTCATGCATGTAAGTTTATAACTTTAAAAGTTATAAGGCTGTAAAGGATTCAGACAGACAGGGGACAGACAGACAGACGGACATGACGAACTTATAAGGGTTCCTTGTAGTTACTACGGAACCTTAAAAAAGGAAATATACAGAAAAATAAAAAAAAGGTTTAGGTACGCTATTAGAGTGATTAAGTAATTTTGATAATATTGAAACTTCAGAAGAACCTTTTTCTCTAGGGAGTAAATTACTTATGATGGAATAACTAACAAGCTTGCATGTTATACTTGTTTAATATGCAAAACTATGTATCCTCTATAAGTACTGCATTCATAAACGCTAGGGAATACTTGATAGTGGAAAAATAAATAATCATAGCATTGGAACGAGGCAAATCAGATAGTAAAAACCGGACAACTGCGAGTTTTTGCAAGCTCTTGGAGCGCGAGTCATCGTCGTATTAACATTCTCCGTCATTCGTCTTCCGTACAAACATTTCTTTGTAGTTGAAAAAAATATCTCCCATACACACATCGGTATACGTCACTGTAGTTTGGCTACACATTTTGGCTTCTAACCGCAAAAAAAAGTTATAACTAGAAATTAATAAATATAAAGTTTTTTTTTTAATACTTGGGAGGACTGATTGTGTCGAATAACAATCGTCCTCCCACAGATCCGTGATGAAGTACATATTGATATTTATGTTCTAATAAGAATGGTTGTGAGTGATAATATTATGTCTTAGAGCAATGCGACTCGAAAAATATTTATTTACTTCAAAATTTAGCACAGGCTCAAACAAACTGAAAATGCAGACAAATTTAACAAAAGTAAGAAATCCGCGAACACGCGATTTTCTTTTTAACAGACTTCCCAAAAAGATCCCAAGCCGACCGTTTTTTTTTTTAAAATTAATTTTCAGGTAAATGCAAGTGGCCATCATATATCATTTTGCGGATTTGGCGATGAAAACTGTCTCTTGAGTTTTGGCGGGAACGTGAAGAAGTCATGTCGCGATATTGTATTATTTTCCAAAAGTTGTGTTATGTGGAGTGTTAGTGTGTAAAAATGGTGGACTTTTATTAATTAAAGTGTTCGTGAACGTGTACGGGTGTTGGTGAATAGTATAATATTTTGAAACGTGACTCTTCGTGTTGTTTCCAAAGCTCCATAGAAACCTCTAGTAAAGTCTCCACCACTTTACTAGGGTATTACTTAAACTTGGCCGTGACTTACTTTGCTTGACTTAGACTATGACTAAGACTTATTTTAATTCTGAAATATTTGACTTCACTTGAAATATTACAATACTTGACAATGGCTAAATACACGACGTGTGAAGCCAAAATATAAGAAAAAAAAAACAGGTTTTCAATGGATTTTCATATACCTTTTCTGCCCGCTCAGCGCGCTTACAATGAATTTTCATACATTTTATATGCCCACATATTTGTACAACAGTAATAACGAACATTCTCCCACATTAAAAAAAAGTTATTAAGTAATTTTTGTTTTAATAAAACAGGAATATTCACGTTTAAATTGAGTCAGTTTTTTTTCTCTTTCCTTCTAAGAGGATTATGGCGTCTCACGTCTTATGCATTTGCCAGTGTCAAGTATACTTATATATTTTCAAGTGTTGTTAAATATTATCAAATAAGTCATAGCCACAGTGAAAGGCGAGCAAAGCAAGTGACGGTCAGTCCAAGTCATTCCACAGTAAAGTGGTGAAAACTTTAATAAAGCCTTCTAGGGAGTTTTGGAAACAACACGAAAATTCACGTTTGACGATGTTATACCATTCACCAACACTCGTGCATGTTCACGAACACTTAACGGGTAAAAATTCACCGTTTTTACACATTAACACTCGAAATAACACAAGTTTTGGAAAATAATAAAATGACGCGACATGATTTCTTCACGTTCCCGCCAAAACTGGAATGCGAATCTCCGACTATAGTTTCACATTCGGTGACCTTTATCAAGGAAACCAACTCAACCGACTCAATTTAACGTGATTATTCCCGTTTTATTGAAACAAAATGTATCAAAACCACGTCAGTTTCATAGTAAAATGAAGTACTTTCCGAGAAAGTGTAGTATAAAACTCATTAACAGTTGATCGGTATGCTCATATAGCTATAGAACAAACACACAACAAGGAGTGCCTATAATAATAGTGTAGAACCATTATGGTGTATTAGAAAGCTACCATTAGACATTTACATAGAATTAAGTCGTTAAGGATTGCTACATTTATTTGCATAGAATTTTTCCATACTAAGATGGCACGTGTGGTGTTCGGTTTTCGAATGACATTTTTCTAGTCTGTGGTAATCTAGCACTTTTTTTTTCTCTTATGTTTTGGCTCCATACATTGTGTATTTAGCCAGTGTCAAGTATTGTAATATTTCAAGTGAAGTAAAATATTTCATATTACAATAAGTCTCAGTCATAGAGTAAGTCACGGTTAAGTCCACGTCATGCCCCAGTAAAGTTGTGGAGATTTTATTAGAGATTTCTTTGGAGTATTGGAAACGTCACGAAGTCATCATTATACTATTCACCAACACTCATCCACGTTCACGAACACTTGATGGATAAAAAAACCACAATTTTTACACATTGACAGTCGAAATAACACATGTTTTGGAAAATAGTACAATGACGCGACATGACGTCTTCACGTTCCCGCCAAAACACAATCTGGCACTTGACAGCCTCTGATGAGTTCTGGCTTTCTGGCGCCAACGTCAAAAAAAAATGTGGCCGCTTTGTATTAAGCATTTTTTTAAACTTGTGTTCTTTTTAGTGTTAATATGTACGTATATAGTTTTTGTATTCATTTATGTTCGCACGATGTTTAGGGTGCACGAGTGTGACTATGACTATTATTTATTTATTTATTTAATAGACACCAACATGATGTACGTCATTGTAACAAAGAAAGACTATGACTGAGAGTTGTAAGTACTTGTGAAATACTTGTGTTTCAAAATTTTTTTTTAGCGCCAAAGTATTGTAGAGCTATGTACTATATACTAGCAGCGCCCCGCGTTTTCACCCACTATTCTACAGATGCCGAATATTTTTCTGAATAAATAGTAGCCTATGTGTTAATTCAGTGTGTCAGCTTCCTCCATACCAAATTTCATTCAAATCCGTTCGGCCGTGATAGAGTTGAACGAGACCAAACACACTTACATTCTTACATACTTACAAACAAACTTTCGCATTTAAAATCAAAGTCAAAAATCTTTATTCCATAGGAATTTACATTTGCTTGGACACGTCATCTTAATATTAGATATAATATATCTAAGTACATTTACATTTCAATTCTCTGTAGTTTCAGTATCTGTTTGTATGGGAAGGCACAGGCAGGGCACCTCAGTGTCTTTCAGATAATCACCTACTTTATAATATGCCCGCATTGTCAGTGTATCTTTTAAAAACTTTCTTAAATTTTGTTTCATTTAAATTTTGTTTTGCATATGGAATTTTATTATAGAAATCAATATTACAGATTAAGATAGATTTGCTCACTCTGGTAAGTCTAGTCTACTATATGGAACTGCTAGCCTACGATTATGCCTTGTATTGCCTGCATATCTGTCACCAAGTGTTTCCAGTGAATGTAGATATTCGGACATTTTTAAGTTAGATAATGGAGTCGATTCCCGCTAAACTTAACTTAGTGCTATTGCTGTCTTTTACTAAAAGAAACACAAGAAAAAGATAGCATGCATTTCAGTTCTGTCAAATGAGTTTACCGATTAAAGCCGCGAAGAAAAACGTACACTATCGACACCTAAAACTTGTTTTAAATCGGCACCCTACGGTCTCGTCAAGTTTGTATGGATAACTAAGATCTGACTAATTGACAGCACTATAATTCATGCCATCTCTATCTAGTGTGTCTATTTAGTAAAAGACAGCGATAGCTTAATTACGTTTAGTGAGTGAACGGTGGAATTGCGGCCATTGCAGAGAAATGTTAGGAAAACAACAGTTCATAGCAGATTGACGAAACTTAGACTGTGTAATTTGCCGAGGTCAACGCCTACGATATCTGAGAAGATTACAATATTACTCCTGTCCGTTTTTAAGTCATTATACACTGATTTCCGATTCAAAGGGATATTTTTCTTGCAACTACTACCAAATTTACAAAAATTTGCATAGCTGGGGGAATATCACTGGGAGTGTAACTGGATTTAGCCGAGCCATCCATTATTATTATTTGTTTATTGTTGTTTTAAGTTAGTTTTTACTTAGATTATGGTCCATGGGTGGGCAATTGGAGTAACCTGTAATGCCCACCCAATGGAAAAGAATAGAATGTTTAAATAAATAAATAAATAAATTAAGCTGATTGTTACTGAGGAATGGTTCGGCGAGTGGGAAACAATACCTCCAGGTAGCCGATATGTACTCTTAGTCCGATTTTCAATGCTAGGTGACTCAGCATAACTATTAGAGTTTAACTGCAGGAAGGCACTTGTCGCAGCGGAAGTCGATAAAATTTTGCTGTCTTGTAGGATAGCGGTTGAAACCGCGGGGCGCAGCTAGGTTAGATATAATCTCTTTGTACTCAGTATATAAGGTTAGGACATTTCGGCCTAGTACACGCGACCCACGCCTTCCTCAAACTTTAGTGACTTTTTGTAGGAACAACGAATCTCGTAATGCGGTTTCTAGTGTGATCTGTGTATTACAAACACCAGCCGCAAACATGTGCTCAGCCCCTAATAATAAAACATGATCTGTAGGGGAGATCGGCCCAGAACGGGTAAGCTAAGGTTGGTTGCAAAAAAAAACAGGTTTCATTATTATTTAGAACTTTTCTTTCAGTCACGACTATTCCTTACTTATTAAATTTAACAAATCAGTGTCAAACAACAAATACATTCTTCATTATAAAATAATAATAATCAAAAAACGAAACCTTTCAAAAAACCCGTTTTGCCCTGGGGGGGTGCCTAAAGCGGGTAAGCCTGTTGGGCAAAACGGGTAGTAATTAAAATACTGAGATCAATCAACCTTTAACAGGTAATATCAACTGAACTAGTGACAATTATGGTTTTATATCCGTACCTATATATCATAACAATTTAAATCGGTCTCTTTTAGAATCATTATAGCCTTAGCGAGAATTAAATGGATTAATAAATATTCGTTCCTGACACATGTCACAATAATACGATCGTATGAGTGCATAAGATGTGCAAGCTTTATGAGCCCAACTCTCTCATTCATCACACTTCATCAAGTCCTCTACAGGTGGATATTTACATTCATACATTTCGCTGCAAATAAGGCAGCGGTATTCTTTGGTATCAATTTTATAATTTTTTGGCTCTTTTTGCTTTTTTATCTCATTTTTTTTTGTCATTTCACACTTGTTGAAAACTCAAGGCTTTTAATTTTTTTTTCTTTCTTGCCTCTATTGTTGTTTTCTTCTACTTTCTTACTTCATTTTTTATTTACTGGCCTTAATAGTAGTGCTTGTAAGTATTTCTGCCGTTTGTACTTTCCGTTTACGTATGGTTATGATTGGTGCTATTTTTGGCAATGGTCTGATAGGAATCCCATGACGCATTATTCGTTTATCTTTTATATTTATTGACTATCTATAAAAAAGGAGAACCTAAATCAAAAATTATATTCCTGGAAACAAACAAGGCAAATCGGGTACGGGCAGGACGGGTACCCGTTTTACCCCTACCCGATTTTCCCGAAGACACACTTTCTTTTTGTTCCTTCATCACCTCGAAATCAAAACAACCGGTGACAAATCACTTCACTGATACAAGAGCCCAAATATAACAAGATAATATCACCAAACTAGTAAGAACACCCAATAAAGCAGAATCGACTAATCAGCAATCAATAAACTCTAATAATTTTAGCAAAAACAAAAAAAAACTTTCATTTCAAATTACCTCACAACCTCGTGATCAGTCCTTGTGAGTAGACTGCCTGTGATTGGTCGACACACGCGCCATCCTTTGGCATACACACTTTCCAACTAAAGTTAAAAGCGCGAAATTTATACTACTTACCTGATTTGGGCGGGCTACCCGTTTTGGGCTCATCTCCCCTATAGCTTCGAAAATCGATTAAGAGAGTCGATGCTCTCACCCTTGATTAAATTCTTAATGGAGTACGTATAATATTATTTGGTAATGTTTCAGAACTTTTGAGACGAGGGCTTTGACCGGTTTAAACGTGGAAAATTTATGAAACTTTTGATTTCTTTTAGCTCGCAGCTTTTTGCAGGCTTTTTAATTTAGTCGTATTTTGCAATAGGAAGTATCCTAACAGAGAAATATAGCCGCAGTCGTATCACGACCAATAAAGCTTCGAGGTTTAAAAATTAATAATTTCGTCTCGAGGAAAAAACTTAGGACCTCCCTACAATACAACTGTCAGTCCATACAAAACGTCAAAAAATGCAAAAAAATATGGATCAACGCCATCTAGCGAGTTAAGGGAAGTAACTTTGTCTCTCTGTCTGGATGTTTGTCGCGTTCTCACGGTTAAACAGCTGAACGGATCTTGATATTTGAAAGGAGTTAGTTACAGTATATTACAAAGACGGACACAGGATACTTTTTTAAGTCGCCGCGAACGATGTCGCGGGTAACAACTAGTGTTAAATAGATACTTGAACAGACGTCATTATTATCACATTTTTAAAAAACTACTAATTTTTAGATACAACAGAAAGCTACGAGGCGCTGAATAGACTCAAAAGTTTCGCAATTTTGCCACGTATAGGCTGTCATCATTATCAGTTCCGTTCATGTCAAAGCTGCACTTTTATTATGGTCCAATCACCATCATCACCGTCAACCAACACCTACCATCACAAAAAGCAGTTTAAAAAAAATTGCACATAATTATACTGTTGTTTTATTTTATTCTCAATAGATCTACAAAGCCATGATGTGGTCTAGCTTCGAGCACGTTTTTGTCCTGATGCCGGGGCACTAGAACACGACATCGGTATCCCCTGCCTTTAGTAAGAGCCTACTAAAAGGGGACCTCTGGGTTCAAGGGTGGCTAGAGGTGGGGCTCTAATCACAATCTACCAAAGCGAGCTCGGAGAGGACAACACCGTCGAGTGGCGGACGCTGTTGTAGGCTTAGACGTCTCACGACAGCTGCTAGTTGTCTCGGAAGGAGCTGAAGCGTGGTGCTGAGGGCTCCGGTGCGTTCCCTTGGAGATCACGGAGCCCTCGGTCAAGCACCAAGGCAGGCCACCCGTGGGTTTTTAGTGGGTATAATCCCACATAACCCAGCTGCATCCTAAAGCTGTCGGGTAGTAACTTCTGTAGATTTAACCCCCGCAAAAAAAAGAGGGTTGCAGCACGCTTACTCAGAAGGTACCTGTTTCCTTTTTGAAGATACCCAATACCCATGTTGTAATTTTCGGAGGATACAGACTCTGGTAGAGTTCCATATCCTCGCTGTGCGTGTTTCATCATTATTTTCAGCCCGTAATCGCCCACTGCTGAGCATAGGCCTCTCTTGTCACTCATGACGGACCTGTGCCAATCTTGTCCAGGGGCCTTATAATGTAACTCTGGTGGTGATCGTGTGCTACCCCGCTCACACCAACATACTTGCACTATGTAAGCGAGCGGGATAGCTAACGATTACCATCGGATCAGACTTACACAATAACCCCCGAATACTGAAACGTTTGTTAACTTTGACAACAGATTAATTCTAATACTCCCTTTGTCTGGCACTAAGCAAATGACAAAGACCGCAATAAACTTAATCTGTCGTCAAATTTAACAAACGTTTCAGTATTCGGGGGTAAGGCCCCTAGTTTGACCCACGATGCTCACAATATCGTCGCCCCATCGAGCTGGAGGGAAGTGACGGTCTACGGGTAAAATAATGTGAAAACGAAGCGTTTTGCGTTTGTTATCTCGTTCTCATTATCTCCCAGATACATTCTTACAAACCTCAAGTGTGAACAGTCCAAGGGCGAGGTAAGGCCGAAAATTTATCGAGGACAAATACTGGGACCACCTCGTCATAAAACGACCATTAAACTTTTATTATCAAATTATTGATGATATCGTAAAAAGGTAACAAAAAAACTGTACGTGCAAATAAATAGAATCTTTTAATTTGGGTGGTTTGAGTAATGTCTTTGTCTACAATGAACTCGGTTTCTTTTCTTTTTTTTATAAAAAAAAAGGTAAAAGATGGTAAAAACACCTAGCCTGGAAAGGGAACTGGCTCTCAAGCAAGGCTACCGGAACACAGAAGCTGGGCAACAGATTTTCAATTTGTAGCTAGCCAGCCGAGTACCCACCATGCTAACGTTTCCTCACGATGTTTTCCTTCACCTCAAACTCATTGTTGGGATTTGAACCCACGAAACGCCATGCGGCTTGCGATCAGAGCGCGCTAACCACCGGGCTATCATCGTCACTTAGTTGTAGTATATATACAAACAAGTGCTAGAGGCTATTTAAAACCCGGGTACCGAAGTTTCAAGGCTTGCATATCACTTTACCTTTTTTTTCCTGTTTTTTTATGCAGGCAAGTCGCTAGTCTAAGCAAGACGCTTCGGTATAACAGTTCCGTGCCACTCAGAAAACGCGGTAAGGCACTACGCTCACCCTATGATATCAGATGTTATTTTTTTTTATGTCCAGTAATTGCAATGGGCAATGTTTCCATGCCCTTCAATCTGAAACACGAAAATATTTATAACAGACTACTCTTGGCAGTTAAATAATAGGCAAAAGCATAGTACTCTGGCTGACTCTGCAAAATAGGCCTACCACCTACTAAAAAGCGTAGGATTATGGAAGGAGTTTTTCACAAGCTCGGACACTAGGGCAAGCCACTAAGCGCGGCAAGAAGACAAACTAAAGTAGAAAAATAATATGGCGCACGTAAGAGGAATCACTAATACCTAAAATATATAAATAGACAACTCTAACACTATATAGTTCACACCGGAAATAATTATACGTAGGACCAAAAGCAACTTAAAACTAGTGTAATGGCATACATGACGCTAATTCAAAAGGCTCCGAAAGTTATGGAATACCAGGGGCATAAGGGCACTTTTAAGTGGCCCAAGTCATTCACCTCAAATAGTACAATTTATTTCTATAAAGAATCCAATAAGTGTCGCAAGGTGTGTTGTGATCTACCCTTCATCCCCTTCAAATTAGATTCGGGGTAAATGTTGTCTCGTCAAACAATGGCAAGGGCTCCCAACCCCCTCACGGAGTCGCTATTAGCTTTTGACACAGGAACTTCAAACTCGGCGTATTAGGACAGATAATGGTAAAGAATATTAAGAACATATTTTTATTGAAATGAATATATTTTGCTAACGGCTTCACACGCGTCATGAAAACAGCATTTTTTCCTCCAGGATTGTAAGGATTTCTACCAGTGAAATAATTTTCAGAATTGGCTTAGTAGGTCCAGAGACAGTCCAAACAAGAAATTACGAAGTTAATTTCTTTATGATATTAGTATAAGCATAGATAATTAAAGTATAGATTGGTTAGTGAAAGTTAAGTCCCAACTAAAGGTAACTGATCAAAATCTAATAAACTCATAGAAAACTATTTTGCGTATGGTTTAAACATTTTTGATAGATTCAATGTTTGAAAATGACGTAGCACTTTGCTGCGTAGCAAAGCTTCGTAGCTCTACGCAAGCTACGTGGCATATTATAGTATCTACAAGTTTTATCATTTAAAAAAAACCCGGCTGCAAATTATAGCTTATGTCACTCAGGACAAAAAGAGGAATCCAACGACACCTCACTCATCAAAATGGGTCAATCCGTTTAGGCTAAAGGAAAAGATACAGGAACACGGTAACATAATGATGTTTCGAAATTTCTGTTTTTTTTAATCTAGAAATATATTTTTACATCCTAATTCTAATATTATAAATTCAAATGTAACTCTGTCTTGTCTATCTGTCACACTGTCTGCGTTTTTGTCGCGTTATCACGGGTAAACGGTTGAACGGATCAACCTGAATTTATGCATAGATATAGCTGAAGGGCAACACCTGGACGAGATTGGCACAAAACAGGGTAGATTGGCGAAAGTGGGAGGAGGCTTATGCTCTGCAGTGGGCTGAATAAGCTGCCAATGATGATAATAGCTGAAGGGTAGGAGACGGACATAGGCCACTTTTTTTTATTGGGCCACGCGAACGAAGTCGCGAGTAACAGCTAGTAATACATAAGTATTGTTAGCCAGAACCTGTTTGAACTGATTTTAAAATTTTTGACATACACCCCAAAAAAATTACCTTCCTTCTTGGGCAGTTGAGTAAAAAAAAACTACGATACTTACGACTGCCTAGTCGTAAGTATCGTAGTATCGTAGTATCTTTTTACGCGACTATGGCAAAAGTAGAGTTATGATTTTGACAGTCTTTGTATTTTATATTAATATTATAAATGCGAAAATATGTGCGTAAGTGTGTAAGTATGTTAGTGTGTTAGTTCCCAGTCAACTCCGTAAAGGCAGAACAGAATTGAATTGGAAATTTGTTACGGAAGTAGCTTATACCTTTTTAACCAACTTCCCAAAAAAAGGAGGAGTTTCTCAAGTTTTTTTTTTCTTTAATTTTTTTTTACCTCAGATCCTTGTTACCTCATTTATAAAGCGATTTGAAAACGCACGCAAACTAAACTCAAAACTAGGACGCAAGCAATAATTTTGTTTCTTTTTCTATCGTCAGGTCGAGCATCAACGATGGTACATCTATGACGGAGGCGGTTGAGTGGTATACGAACGCGAATGCTGCTCTTTTGAATCACCTAACTAAAGAAATCAAAGACACTGACAGTAGCACGATTTGGAGGTAAGCGTGCCAGCTATCTATTTGCCCGGGTATATCTATAAAACCGTGACAACGGTGAAAATTTGGAAACGGCACAGAAAAGTTACTTAATTCAACGGAGATATCTGAACGATAACCTTTTCAGCGCCAGTTAAGCCCATAACAGACCAGGGGCGCTAGTCTCGACTTTTCGCTACAGCACTTTGCGACCGAATTCGGTCGCTATGACGCAAAAATTCGACAACGAACACGAATTGTCATTGGAAAAACGCAAACAAATCGTTGAATT
The DNA here is from genome assembly GCA_947579745.1 of Apocheima hispidaria. Classification (NCBI taxonomy): domain Eukaryota; kingdom Metazoa; phylum Arthropoda; class Insecta; order Lepidoptera; family Geometridae; genus Apocheima; species Apocheima hispidaria. The sequence continues at coordinate 2,514,096 of OX388159.1, forward strand.
TTGCGTCATAGCGACCGACTTCAGTCGCTATGACGCAAAATTCGACAACATACACTAATTGTTCTGAAAAAACGCAACAATAGCGTTGAATTTTGCGTCATAGCGACCGAATTCGGTCGCAAAGTGCATAGCGAAAAGTTGAGACTAGCGGCCCAGAGAACTAATAAATTAGCAATTTTAAGCTCAAGTTTCCGCTTCATTGGCTCGTTTGGTGCCATTGTGCATCTAACGACTGTTGACTGCTGGTCTGTCAATAGTGACGTCACAAGCAAATAACCACTGCCCATGGACGTGTAAGCTACTGGACATTAAAGAGCAAGCTAAAATAATGGCACTATATATCTATACAGTGCCATTATTTTGGAGTTTCCACTTGATTGGCTAGCTGGGTGCCATTATGCGTCTAACGGCTGTTGACTGATGGTTCTTCAACAGTGACGTCACGCGCAAATAACCACTGCCCAAGGACATGTCAACTACGGGACATTAAAGAGCAAGCTAAAATAATTTTAAATTTAGGTTTAATAGACATTTATTCTCATAAAGATAAAATTATCACTTACATGAGAATCAATTACATTCATTACTCATCATTACGTTCTAGTTAAGGTAGGTACACAATTAACGCATTCTAAGATAAAGAGATATATAGAATAGTTAGTTCATTAATAAACATTTATTATATGATGAGCAAGTTTCGTTTTAAATGCGTGAAGAGAGTTTATGTTTTTTTAAATCGGAGGGTAGTTTATTATAAAGCTGTGCGCCTTCGTAGCTTATTGTTTTTATTCCGTAGTTCGTACGACACTTGGGTAAGATAAGAAAGCTAGCGAGACGCGTGTTCCGCTTTGTTTTAGTGAACGTTAGATTAGTATGGATCTAAAACTTCGTAAATTTCTACTTGATTGCCTCGCTGGGTGCCATTTTGCATCTAACAACTGTTGATTGCTGCTCCGTCAACATCATTCGTATATTTATATATAAATGAATACATTAGAAACGTTATACAGTTCGTTAAAAATATACCCTCTATCTACAAAAAATATATATGCGAGTGAATTCGCTGTGGCACGAATATTATATCCATAAAAGTTGACAGTTCTTGAGAAATGAGAATAGTAGAGTGACATGTCCAATGGGTGTATTCATCCAAGGCACGGGCTATCGAAGTAGGTCAGGTTCCATAAGCGATTATTATATCGAGATTGTACCTTCTCTATTTGTGAGGAGCCTCTTGTGAGCCATAATCCTCGGAGCGTGATTGAAAATTGAGTCTACATCATAATGGGAATCCTTAGCGTTGAATTGAATCTTCTTACTTAGAGTGTCTTTGTTCTCCAATCGGTTTCAACCAGAGTTGAAATCCATTGTTTTGTTATGCGCATTTAAAGAAAAGAGATGAGAAATATGTTTTCCTCATTTTTGGCTCGTAAATTCGCAGTCCGTGGTTTTTAGGTGTGTTAATGCTTTGAAAATTTACTCAACTTTGATTAAATGTTCAAAGCATTAACATTATTAATAAAGGTACAAAAATATTATTACCAGTACGGGTATTAATCCTTTCCGAATTAATATCAAAACTTATTAAAAGACTCCATTAATCAAGATTTTATTAATGTATTTATATTTAAATTAGACCTAAATTAAATTAAGTCATTCAGGCAATAGTATTTACACATTTTTGGAAATTACAAAAAAATAAATAAAAAAAACCCGTGTCAAAAAATCTTTCAAATGCTGACTTGTCCACATTACGGATATTTAAAATGTATGTTTCCCATTTTTAGGCCTAGTTTTCAGGAGTGGCCAAATAGAAAAAAAAATAACATTGCAAAATAATCTGTGCCTAATAAGTGCTAATAAATTATATAATATAAATTGTATTGAAATAAACTACTTGCCTATAAAATTTCATGAAGATTAAGTTATCGTCGGACAAATATACATACAAACATGTAAACATACATTCAACTCCCGTAGACTCTGAGAATTTCGCTTCGCTCGGTGAATCAATGAAGTAGTTTAAATTTAAATGTTCCCATATTTTTTGTATCTTTATTTCTTGGGAACGCACAAATTTATTTTTCATTAAGCTCCAGATATTTTGTTTGGGTCCATATTCCCCGTGTTTCAATATATGTAATATCAAATATTTATTAATATTTTAATCGGACAGCGTATTCATTCTAATTGGCAGGTATCTCGTAGGGTTCAAGAACCTTCTACGCAGTATCGAGTGTAAAGGGATAGCCTCGGTACTGGGCATCAATTATTTCGCCAGAGGATACCTTCAGCCCAAGGCATATGAGCGGTAAGTAGAGGACGTGGGCATTTGTGTACTCTCCCCGCAAAATGCATATAATATGAAAAGATAATTATGTGCATGGGTATTTTTTCGGCTCTATGTATAATATATCACTCTTGTTTAACTTTAGCTCACTAGAGAATATCAGGTTTTTTGATGACTGAGCGATCCAAAAATGATTACATCATTCTGGATCTTTATCTCAGAGAAAAATAAACTTATTCGTAGATGATGCAAACAAGAAATTCATGTTGTGAATGCTTTTTTTTCAGAAAAAAATTAGCCTTTTAATTTATTATTCAAAATCCAAATTGAAACTTATCTTTAGAGAATTTAGAGATTATAGTTTGGAATCAAGTGAGTTACGGATATATTAGGTATATCTTTGGAACAGATATCAAATCTTTTACAGCGCGCTCGTAAGTTTTAAAACTTACTTTCAAAAACTTATCTTCTACTTCTTATTTTTTTATTATTCTACCCAACTCTTTTTGGCTTTTATTTCTCATATAGTCTACTTTCTCTTCCTATTACCTCTTCAGAAATGTCTTGAAAAGAAGAACCAAATTGGCCTAATTGGCGTGCTTTTGAAGATGCTTATGGCCAGCAGTGGCGTGCTGGGGCTAATTCAGCACGAGATTGTCCATTACAAAAAGATGATTGATGATGACTAAGGACAGAACAGAACAGTAAATTTAGTGTTGTGGTTTACAGGTTTATAGCTCACATGGTGCTGGGAAGAGACCTTCTGGACAATACCTTGAATTTGGTGCCTTCGCTGATACCTCTTCATAAGGACATCAAGGAAGATAGTCCAGAGTACCAGGTGTTGGAAAAGAAGTGAGTGACTTAGCATATTTTCAATTACTGATTCTCAACATTACTAGCTTGGGGTTTGCCAAAGAGTAGTGGGACGCAGCATACTTGTTTTAAAGAGGATTGACAGAGTCCGTAACACAGCATTGCGTTCCTTCTCAAGTGTAGTCGAGGTGGGCCAAAAAGCTAATAGATTAAAATGGGATTGGAAGGGTTATTTGACGCATATGGATAGATGGACAAAGATCGTCACACAGACGGTTCCTGATGGAACACGCACCCAGGGAAGTAACGCTGGCATGACGACCTTTATGCTTTCCAGTGAAATGAAGAAAGGTTGGTTCGCAGCAAGCGCCAATGGACCGTGATTTGTGGATTTGCCCAGCAGTGAAAGAACATAGGTTAAAAAAAAACAGTTTTCAAACACCTTCTGTATTATACTTTATTTTCGTTTCAGAAATCAGCAAATAATGGACAACAAACATCAAGAAGGCAGCGTTACAGATGCCATTGACTACTTCGACCAAACCGCCACTTTCTTGGACAAGCTGCGAGCCGTGCAGAAGCAGCTTCGAGAGAATATTCGGTATTACCTTTTTACCCTGGCCCGGTTGAGGGTACTTATGTTCCTTGTTCCGGTCAAACTGCAGGGTTATTTCTAGTAACATCTTGCAGCCAGCTTTCTTACATCAATCCATCCACTTTAGTTCCATTTCTTTTTAAGAAATCCGTTTTTATGATCCTATCAAAACAAAAACATTAAAATTATGGCTTGAAAATGCCAATAACATCTTCATCATCACCATCTGCTAGAAGTCTTCCATTGCTGAACAAAGGCTTAACTTTTCTTACCCACTTCGCTCTTATCTCAGCATCGTTTTCTGAAACCTTACACTCCTTCTCATGTCCCCTAGCACTACATATTTCCACTTTGTATTGGGTCTGCGTCTGGTTCTTCGACCGGTGGAATAGTTAGAAGTCTTCTGTTTACGTGATCATACCATTTCAGCCTACTATCCTGCATCTTATCAATGTTGTCGCTTATCAGCCCACGCTTCCTCGGATTTTATCGAGCCCGGTATCATCACACATCCATCTCAGCATTTTCATTTCGGCAACTTGAATGGTTCACGTTCTTTTGGTTTACGGTCCATGTTTCGCTAACATAAATAAGTACTGACCTTATGGTGGCCTTATACTTCATCGTAACTGGCTAGCTTAATATTTCTATTTAAATTAATTATACAGATTTGGATATTAGTCATAACCATCTTTGCACAATCTCGAAAGAAACTATTGCATCAAATTCCATTTCTTTGCGACGCCAGAGTGCAATATCGTCATATTATTATGGAACATGACTACGTTCGCCAATTCAATAGTCTGGGTGTAGTATTATAATGATGCAGTATTACAGACATCAGTGGTCAGTTTTATCTACTGATGTCTATAATTCTCTAACTAGCACAAGGCTGGGTTGAACCACGATCTCAGTTAAAATTACTGTTTTAGTTAAATTAACTAATTAGCTTTAACCTTAACCTTGAAGTTTAGCCAGCATGTGTTATTCGACATCTTGAGCATAATTAAAATAGTGCAACACAATTTTCAGCTTAACGGCAGTTTTAACTATTGTTTAAAGATAACCTAGATGGTGCAATAAATAATATTATTACAAGAAAAACAAAATACCTGACTGCAAAATGAAGGCTACGTTACTCAGGACGCAAAGAGGAATACAACGGCACCTCACTCATAAATATCGGTCAAGCCATTTAGGCTACTGGAGCTTATATAGGAACACATAAACATTTTTTTATTTTTTTTACCTATACACCTTTAACGGTCTCTGGATGATCCAACTGTTATTTTTATGTAGTAGGCTAACCCCCGAATACTGAAACTTTAACTAACTTAACTTTACTAACTAAACTTAACTTTTTTGTTAACTTTTGTTAACTTTGACGACAGCTTAAGTCTATTGCTGCCTTTGTCATTTGCTTAGTGCCAGACAAAGGCAGTATTAGAATTAATCTGTTGTCAAAGTTAACAAATGTTTCAGTATTCGGGGGTAAGTAGTTTAGATAGTTGTAGTTTGTATCTATTTTGCTTAGTTTATAAAGGCACTTGCCCAATAAACATACTTACATACACCCCAAAAATATTACCCTTTTGGTTGTCGGGAAAAATGGATATCAGTAGTTGTATTGTATCGTTGTAGCTCACAATGGCGTTCTTAGCGGTAGTCGGCCTTAGCTCTAGACGGAGAAAATAGTAGACGACTTGAAACGTTAGCATCTCTTCTACAAAAAATAACACTTAAGAAAAAAAACACAAGATTGCTCTTTTTTTATTTTATTTTTTACGGGCGATTTCCTCTATTAACTAAGCAAAATTCATAGAAACTACAACTACTCAGCCTACTACATAAACTAACAGTTGGATTATCCAGAGACCATTAAAGGTCTATAGATAATCCAAACCATTCCACCCGTCCATTCATTTTACTTTGGTCTAAGTCTACAGCCTGAGGCATCTTGATCGGATTCGATTCTTACACGTTAGCATAGAAAGTTTATAAACATAAAAACGTTTTAAGTTCACATGCATATTGTTTTCGTGTGAGTAACCTCGAGAGTGATCAGTATTGGCCACGCGTCGAGCTTGTTTTTATGTCTCAGAAGTCTCGCGACCACGTCTCCAAACCACAAGCGCCGCTCCCGCCTTTGGGAGATAAAACAGTTGGATACATAATATTACGCAAGAGTAGGTATTTATGTGATGACCGACTGAATACTGAATAAAGTGACGGTGAATGACCGTTCGCGGGGACCTAACCGCGTGGCCTTGATAACGAATATAGCGTTAAGGAAGGTCCGTTGTATTTATGAGATAGTGCGCTACGAGTATCATTAATTTGCCTTATTACCCGACTGCCCAAGAAGGGTGTAACGGTACAGCCTTCGTATCTTTCACAAATATAGATATATTCGTATAAGAAACAAAATACAGCCGAAATATTCTCCTTCTTGAATTGCGGTACCAATTGATCTAGAGTGATTTGCTATCTAAAAACGTTAGGCACTAAAGTGGGTAATTAAAGGGTTTCAAAAATATAGGACGAATTTCGAAATAAAGAACGATAGCAGTTAAATAGTATCCGAATAGGAAAAAAATAATACTTTTTCCGTTATATTACATACTTAATACTAGTTAATTGTAGTTAGGTTAATGAAATCCGGCATTCATATCGGCCTTTATAAAAGTTGTATGAAAATACCGTCATTTTTATATTGCGCGATTATATTGTGAGCGAGTGGGAGCGGCAACGCTGTGAGAACGTGCGGAGTTTTGGAGAGGCATTCGGCGCTTGGGCTTACGGGCGAACATACGCTGTGAATCATCTGGATTTTCTACAGTGGCGAAGCATATCACGAGTGAGATCTTTCCATTACTTTGATTTGTACATAATTATCTAAAATCAATCTATTGCTTTGAAGTAAAGTAAGTTGGACATCCAACCAGTTTTAAATCTAACCTTAAGGTGCAACGTTTCGCTCGGCGCGCGAAATTCAAATTTTCTTGCGTTTTTTGTCAATTACAGCTCAATTACTCGTCGTAGGTTCATGAAAACTAATTTTGCGACAATAAATAGATTGTTTCAAGAAATTACACCAACCAAAAATTCAAGTTGAAAGCTAGTTTAAGTACATTTCCCACTAAACCAAAAACCAAGATGAAAATCAGCTTATTGAGATTTGTAGCTAAACCAATGTTATCTAGGTCATCATTTTACCCGGAATTTCTTAAAACAACTTATTTATTGGCGCAAAATTGGTTTCAATAAATCCACGATGAGTAATTAAGCTGTAAATGACAAAAAACGCAAGAAAATTTGAATTTCGCGCGATGAGTGAAACGATGCATCTTAAAGTAAAGTCATGTTGCTACACACATTTTATTTGAAGTAAAGTAAGTTGGAAAGCCAACGAGTTTAAAACCCTATTCGAAAGAATATAACTTGCCGTAAGGAAGTATTGTCAAAAGTCATTTTACTACTCTGATACTTACAAAAGTAAAATCAGGTAGATAACCAACTAGTCAATGATTGACTTTATGTGGGTATAACTCCCGTATCGAAACTTGTATCGCTAAGTCACTATGCTGTTTGAACCATTTACTTAGAGTAAATCAATTCTCTTGACTAGCTAAGTCTAACATGTATTCTAATCAGAGGAATATAGTTTCCAATTCGTGACGTTGACGAGAGAAGTCAATATTCTATCTCTTCAATTTGAAAGTCTCGGTGGTAGTCTTTCTGTCTAGTTATAAAACTATAAATTGGGATCCAGGGTTGGAACCTTTGCTAGTAATTAGCTAAATTATACATAGGAGCGCGTGTCTCTTTAGGTTACCCTTGACTCCATAGAGGAAGATAGGCGCCTAATATACATGTCACTGATTGAGTGATTACTAGTATAAATACTTATAATAATCCTTACTTAGATGGAAGCTATCTGAGACAGTTGATTTGAAGTGGTTACGGAGTTACTTATTTAAATACACTAATATATACGTGTTGGACTTGATTGTCTAGTTTTATGTTTCGGTAAAGTTCCGAATATTGCGTCATTATATTAATATCAAAGTTATTTTATTGTACGGCGGATCAGATATCAATATACTAGTTGGTTGTTCATCATAATCGCTATATCAATATATAGGTAGGCTAGGGCGCTGCGGGGCGGCACGAGAGACCAAGATCGAAAGATCTTGGCGGCTATCAATTTTAACCTAAGATTGATGTATGTAAGGGAAGGTCTTTAGTTACTTCGGTAATTATAAAGATAAGGTTTTATGGAAGTATTTTAATGGAAGGTATTCCTTGAAAGGTTCGACAAACTAACGTACCAGACTTTGCCAAAAGAATAAGCCCTCTTATCTGGATAGGACATACCGACGGACTTTGAATCTAGTAGATTTCACAGGTAATTATCCCTATATTTATAACACATAAATGTGGAGGATTGACGTCCCAGTCTTTCGGATGAGTCAAACTGGACTGGTGCGGGGAAGTGCACCGTTCTTTTACCACGAATTAATTTTGCCCAATAAATCGATCATTATTTGTGCATTAAATAAACTCAGAATAAATGTAGAATGATTTGTTCAAACAGACATCTTGTCATGCTTAATCAAACGCTTTATAACTCATAAATACTCAGGTAAATTTAGGGTAGACTCTGTAGTTCAACTATATTATATGCGCTTACGTTCATGTTTCAATAGGCTCACCGCGGTAATTAGTTAGATTTCATCAGTAATGTGCCCGGCGAAGTAGTAATAGGTTAGGAAAATTATACTAGGATTCGCTAACTCGTACTTATTCGAAAACTTAGGTTCTACGATCACGAAGTAGGGTCCTATCACTTAACGATCACATGGCCAAATATATAATAAGCAAATAGGTTTAACTTAAGTAGAAATAATTAAGAAATAAATAGGTAGTGAAAATAAATATCTATGTAAATATAGTTAAATATAGTAATAATAAATATATAATAATTTATATAATATTAATAGACGGGGGGTCGTTACAAGGGGAGCCATGTTTTTGTAACCTCGAGAGTGATCAGTATTGGCCACGCGTCGAGCTTGTTTTTATGACTCAGAAGTCTCGCGACCACGTCTCCAAACCACAAGCGCCGCTCCCGCCTTTGGGAGATAAAAGAGTTGTATACATAATATTACGCAAGAGTAGGTATTTATGTGATGACCGACTGAATACTGAATAAAGTGACGGTGAATGACCGTTCGCGGGGACCTAACCGCGTGGCCTTGATAACGAATATAGCGTTAAGGAAGGTCCGTTGTATTTATGAGATAGTGCGCTACGAGTATCATTAATTTGCCTTATTACCCGACTGCCCAAGAAGGGGAGCCATGTTTTTGGGATGTACGTAAATAGGTATGGATGTGTGTTTCCATGTTACGTCCTGTAGCTGAAACGGCTTAACCGATTTTGAGAATGAGGTATAATTAGACTCCTCTTTAAGCCTGGAGTGACATAGGCATTTTCATCATCAGCCGGAATTACTGCTGCCTTGACGATGTCGTCTTAGCGAGCTGGAGGTTTTTAGGTGGCATTTTATTTTAGAGTTACAAAACAAATGATGAGCTATATAGATAAGTATATTAATGCGTGGATGCATTTACAGGGACCGAGTGAACGAGAGCCTGACAGAAGCGAGACGGAGTGAGGTCGTCTGCTCCGGGATCTTAGTGCTTGTCTGCTTCGTCTCCCCCATCATTATCGCCCTTGTTAGGAATGCGGTTAACACCATCCAAGTAAATGCTACTCTTCCATTTTTATCCGACGGCCCTAGCAGGTAATGTTTTTGGGGTGTAGATAGATAGATAGATAGAAACTCTTTATTGTGTACACCAAAAATAAAAAGAACACCTGTACAGAACTATCTTATACTTAAGCTAGTGCCACAAGTGGCGGCCTTATCGCTAAAAGCGATCTCTTCCAGGCAACCATTATAGGGGTGTATGTAAGTATGTAAAGTCTGTTCATCCTTACCTGACAAAAAAGGCTCTGTTTTCGTAATTCTGTCATCATAATTACACAATATTTTGCAAAAATATGAAAACAACAACGAAAGACACAAACTGGAGTGACATGGGGTTCTTTTGACGGTCAGTTATTTTGTTTTTCTTTTAAAAATTCTTGTTATCCGACTGCCCAAAAGAAGGGTAATGTTTTTACAGTAGATGTAAGTGTATACTTGTATATTCCATGTGACCTACCGCCTAACCTATTGTTATACATATAAGTAGACAAAGGGCACGAACCTCGGAGTCCACAGAGATGGAAAAAAAAACCCTCTCGCTACATTCGTCTCCAAACCTATCACACAGCCTATCACATGATGGGGTATATGAATTATATACTCCATTCTACAAAACATTGTTTGGATGACAGTTTTTAATATCAGCCACCCCATAGTCACATCATAACGAAGATAACTAATATAAAATAAGTAAAATATATAAACAACCTACTTATACTTATATAGATACAAAATACATAATAGCTATACCTATATAGTTACAAAATATTGACACACTTTACAGGGCTGTGGAGTGGCCGCAGATCAATAAAAAACTCATGTGTCACCTGAACCATGTGATATGGATTGTTTTTCTTCTATAACGGTGGATAGATCGCCTTTGTATGTTTGAAAATTATTTTATTCTATAGATTTTGTTGTTATTTTTCTGTGTGGATAGCGGATTCCATAATATTTCCATAGTTTACACGTTTCTGCAACATTTACAGTCAATGTCTTTGAAACAGGTATACGCAAGAAATCTTTCTGAAAAGGCCACAGAGCTGGAATACGAGAAAGAGCTGAGTGATTCCTTGCTCTACCAAATGCTGCCGGCGAGCGTGGCCAAGCAATTGAAACAAACGCAGCAGGTAAACTACTAAGCCTTTAGTTTAGTTTTTAGTTGATAAAATATTTGTAAAACTTGATAAATGGCACGGACCCCGGACTCCGTGGAGTAATATTGTAAATAAAAAAAAAAAAAAAAAAAACTACTAAGCCTTACTTAGTCTTACTATGAATACTGGCGTGGTTTCGACACATTTTCCGACTACGCGAAGCAAAGCGGAGGGTTATGATTTTGACCGTTTTGTATGTATGTTCATTTGTTTCCTCATAACTTCTAAACTACATATTTTAATTTACAAATGAGATATCTTTGAAACATTGAGCAACACAGTCCTCCGGCCAAGTACGGGCCGGTACCGTGTTACTCAATGCGCTGGAAGCGTCTTCGTCACCCGCTGGTTATAGGCTATGTGACGTCACATTAGATTGAATATCGCGCCCATTAGCGGACATGAAGTCATGGACCAAATATATGTTTTAATGATGCTGTGTCGGGTATCAAATGAAAGGGCTTATCTTGTAAAAATTAAATTGAATTCTAAAATTAAATTGTAATTGAATTTCTTTTTCTTTTATATGGACCTTTGTAGTCTGAATTAAATGATTTGAATTTGAACTTGAATTAACACATTTCAAAAATGTATATATTGTTAGCTGTTGCTCGCGGCTTTGCTTGCATGCACCCGATAAAACTAAAGTTCACGTAAGGTTTTAGTTTTTCGACCTATATCTTGTTTTTTGTTTAAGTACTCCCTACTAAGCTTAGCGAATATTTCGTTTTATAAATTCTGTTTTTAACTGTTCTATATTAACAAATATAGCAGAAAGGCAACCAAAGAATAAGCGATCAATCAAAATCAGTATAATTAAGAATAGAGTACCATACAAAAATGAGGATTACGATGATTTTTTTAATATGCTATCTACATCGTGAAAAACTATGCTTGTGTTTGTTTTTTTATTATTTCGCAATATCTTCGTTTTTATAAACGCTTAAAGTGACAAAATTTTTACGTCGAAAATACGACGAATAAAAGTAGGTGTTGTTAGAATACCATAAACAAAACATAGATTGTTAAGGTTTAGGGGGTGATAACAGTTTAGCCCCGAAACGCTAAATTCATCAAAAAGTTAGGAAAATTCACTAGCTCTCTCTATCGCACGCATGAAAAACAGAGCGACAGCTATACAATTTCAAATATTGAATGCGCCAAAACCTCGCGGAAGGACTATCCTCTTAATGGAAATATATTGGTCGAAGGTGTCAATGATCGAAAAATACCAAGTTTGTCCACTTAGCTATAATTTTTTTTTTTAAAAGTCTGTATAATTACATTGAGAAGTGTATATACACTTTAAAAAAAATATGCAATTTTAATATGTTGCTCGTGAAATAAAATAAAGAAAATAGAAAAAGAAAATTCAAATAAAATAAACTAATCCAAAAGACCGCTACCAGTGGGAATTGTTCCCAAAATGCTGGCCTCATTACCACGCTGTATTGCGATGCTCACCCTTTGGACGAAATAGAGGCCAGCATTTTGGTCACGTGTTATTTCGAGCAGACGAGAAGAAAGATCTTTAAATATTTTCTTGGTGCCCGGTCCCCACGGCCCCAAGGTGTCGACCCCAAAACGCTCAAACATATAACCACTGTCCGAAGTACTAATTCAAATTATTAACTAATTCTTAGTACGTATAGATTAATCACTAATCAAAAATACATCACATTGACATCAGTTGCAGTAAGAAGCTCCAAAGACAACGTAAATGTAGACAAGGTAGGTAGGTAGTACATAAGTCTGAGCTTTGCAAGTTATTTTAGAAACCGTACACGACCCGGTATTTTTAATTAAACTTTGTAAAAACTTTGCTGTTGAGAGGTTTATGAAAAAAATGTTTTAATCAAAAAGTTTATTAGAATGCGTACGTAAACCAAGAAACAAATTCGAAAATAAATTTAGGTTTTCTTTGTCACTTAGGGACGAGACGAGCAAGTCGTTTGCCTAATGGTAAGTGTCACTCCTGTCCATAGCAGTTCAGTGCCACACAAAATTTTGAACTTCAACAGTTCTAAATGCATTAGAATATTAGAATAGATGTCATAGAAGAAAACTTTAATGGTAGCATGTCCAATTAAGAATACTATAATTTTCCTCTGGCTAGCACTCTCGCTTTTGGCTATTTTTGTATGGAGCATACCGGACGTCCTTTTTTATGCCCAGTATTTCACTGAAAACATTGCCGTTCAATCCGGAAAACATTCAAATTGAATAACATTCAAAGGTGTAGTGCTTTCCCAGACAGACTCTGTACAAGATTCCAACCAATATAACACATACAGCTTAAAGGTCTTGTCCGACCACCAACGATAAACGAGCAGCGAATAGAGCCAGAAACTAGAAGCGAGCTAGTGACGAGCGACAAGCGAGTGTATAGTTCCGTTCATCGCTGGGCTATAGCGAGTGTACGCCTAGTGCGACGGGCGATTACTCGCACTGTAGTAGAGAATGACCGCTTAGTCTCTCGGCAAAAGCGAGCATCGTTCGTCTAGTATTGTCTTTAATATCTCTTATCGCTGCGACAAAATAGTGAAGAGAGATTTCTCGCCGGCAGTGTGAACAGACAGCGATCAACTGTTAATATACATTAATCAAATCAAATCAAATCGAATCATTTAATTCAGACTACAAAGGTCCATATTACACATAAAAAGAAACTAAATTACAAAAAAAAAATGACATAAAATAAAACTATGTATTATATTATATTATGACCTACATGTCAATAATAATACAAACAGAAAACAGTTTTGTCACAAAGAAAATACAAAATAAAATAAAATAAAGTGGCATCCAATTAAATTAACTAAAAATTATGATTACAAAAATTTAAAATTAGGTAATGAAAACTATGTAAAGTCTTTGAATTAATTATTACTATTAACGTGTAACTTAACCGCATGATTAAGTACAGTCAAACAGTCAAACCGGGCTGCTATAACGCGAAGGATGCTGTTGATACCACCGCGGATATGGCTGAAAAACGAGGCGGCTAATTAATAGTTGATTTATTTAATGAATATACTAATAGTAAAATATTAATTTATAGTTTGTGTTTCTTTTATTCAAACGGAGCCTATATCTATTATACGTTTCTTGAACGAGAAAATAATCGGTAGCTCGTCGCTTCATTGGTACCGGTGAGACAAGTGCCTAAAGGAATGATACAGAACTGGGTAGAACTGGTTCTGTAAAAAGACATCTATGTATTGTATGATTCACGCGTTCGAGCAAGTGCTTATATTACTCATGCATGCCAATATACTTCTGTGAAATCCAAGCTTTCCGTACAGAATACCGGTTCCAGTACCAAATAAATAAATAAATAAATAAATAAATAATAAATAAATATTTCTGGGACATTTTTGCACACACGGTCATCTGACCCCAAACTAAGCAAAGCTTGTAATATGGCTGCCAGAGACTGATATACGTACATAGATATTTTTTAAATACATACTTATATAGATATTAACACCCAGACATAGAACAAACACAAATATTCATCACACGAGTGTTTGTCCTAGATGGGAATCGAACCCACGCCCCCAAGCACAGTAGGTAGGTTCACTACTAACTGAGCCACCGGGGCAGTCAATAGTACGTGTGTCAAGCGTATAGCGGGCGTGAGCGACGCGTGTCACCGCAGTGTATATTATGATAACATTGTGATTTTTCTATTAAGTGTCCCTCATTAGTTATGTAGATTAAAAACCATGTTTTAGGATATATGTTTTTTTGGTTCTGTAATCTAGTATTGCATGGCAGGAAAACATGATTACATAGCATTTTCTTGATGAAAAAGGTCATTGAAAAAACTCGATTTACACACATTTTTTACTGGCGCTCGCAACCCCTAGTGTATATTTAAGTGATTATTACACTAATACTGAAGGATAATATCTAGTATTCCATCGCTCAGAATTTTGATCGAATGCCTGGTTTAGATGTAATTAGCAATTACCTGGTTTTAAGAAGCGCGCGCTAAATCCATCTCTTTTCATCTGCGCGCCAAAGTGTATAGCGCTATCTTTTTCTCGAGATACCTTCTTAAAGACCTATACCGTAATTTCAACACAAAAAAATATCGTCACTTTAGATATAAGAGCATCTGAAGTGATGACATTCTTCGAAGGTAATGCGATAATTAAAAAAAGTAAAAAAAGTGTTAGCATAGTATTTCACGGTGTAGATAACATATTAAAAATCATCGGATAACATTTAGGGGTGGGAATCAGTTAGCATTTTTGTTTGGTTTTGTATTTTTATATCTGGCTATCTTGCAGGTCCCCGCTGAGTACTTCGCGTCTGTGACGGTGTATTTCAGCGATATTGTCGGCTTCACAGCTATCGCAGCCGTGTCTACTCCATACCAAGTAAGTAATTGGTGTGAATTGACCTTTACCATTGAATAAATAAACTACAAGTACAGAAAGGTCACTCCGATCTTCGACCAAAGTAAAATGAATGGACGGATCTTAACCACACAACTTCCTTAAAAATAACAAGTCAAAATCAACTATAGCTTCAGTGCGTAATTAAAAGTGTGTATAGAACATGTGTTACAAAAAAAAACTATATATGCAAAAATTCAGGTTGAACCTTTCAGCCGTTTAGGCGCGATAACGCGACAAACACCCAGACAGAGAGACAGAGATACAGAGGGACAGATAGACAAATAGACAGAGAGACAGAGTAACTTTGGCATTTATAATAATAGTTAGGATAAAACGAAAGTTTTCTTAAAGTATTTGTAATCTAATCAAAAAAAATAAAATTGTTTTACTTGTGTATTTTATGATGTGTGTTTATGGTGTGGGTTTTGCCTGGATAACAAATATATCAAAAATTCTCACTTACTGATATCTATCTTCAATAATGATAAAATGCGCGAGTGAGACAGCTATAAACGCACGTCGCTACAACAGTAAACTCTCTATCTGGTTACAGGTGATAAGCTTCCTGAACTCCGTGTACAAGTTATTCGATGAGAGAATAGAATGCTATGACGTGTACAAGATTGAGACGATTGGAGACTCCTACATGGTTGCATCGGGACTGCCTGTGAGGAACGGTGAGTATGGTCGTTCGTACATAAGGCGACTAACGTTAACATAACCCTTCACAACTACTATACATATACTAGCACATAGTTACATACACTCATATTTATTTAGAGCTCTTTATTAAAAACCAGCCAAATGTGAATCGGACTCGCGCACCGAGTGTTCCGTAACAAAGTTACCAAAACAACGTTCTTCGTTCATTGAGTTCCGGAGCCTTGACGCCAGCCCGACTCACACTTGACTGATTTTTATTATTTATATATCTATATATATTTATACACTATACATATAAAAATCAGATAGCTATTAATCAGATAATTATATATATATATAAATATTACATTGTATATTTTATATTTATGGCAATATTTATTTATGGTCTAATGGGGAAAGCTTTTGTTCAGCAGTGGACTTCTACCGGCTGATGATGATGATGATATAGTATAGTGTTTGGGATAGAATGACACCAAGTTTGTCGCTTGTATGTATTACTGTTTTTACGATAGAGCAAAAACAGGAATATCTAAAAAAAAAAACGTTTTTTTATGTAAACATACAAACACAATTTCAAACATAATTTTGTAATTTTTAATATTTGTTACAAAATTTCCTAAACTACAACATTTTCTGTATAAATTCCAAGCGACTATAATATTATACCTATTACGGTTCAAAATATAGAGCTATTTATAGCTATGACGGATGTTCGGACGGACAGACAGCTGGCGTAGGCTTAGCGTCCCGTACACACCCTTCGGGCACGGAACCCTAACGACCGTACAAATTATGTAAAATCATATACAGTAAACAGTACTTCGGACTAGTTTTCTAAATGGCGGTCTTATCGCTTCCATCAATAAAAAAATTAAGGTCACGTTTACGGAATATTTTTTAAGTTTCGATTATAATTTAGCTATATAATTAATTTTTCCTATACATATATTATATTATACTTATCGTAGTTCTAATAAGTATTTCTAAATACTTAATGAATAAAAATCCATCATTTTAACACATTAACACTCGAAATAACACAAGTTTTGGAAAATGATACAAATACGTGACATCACTTCTTTACGTTCCTTCCAAAACTCCAAGAATACTCATTTAAATGTTACAATAGGGAAACATATTTGAATGTCACCCTCAGTAATTTTAAATAAATAAAAGTGGTGATTGTACGAGCGAGAGAGCGTGTATAATGTAAATGCGTCATTAAAGCAATAACAGGTAACCGTGCACCAAAAAAAGTCCGACAGAATAAGTAAGTACACATAGGCCGAGTCGCTAGCTATGATATCAAATTTTTAGGCCGCCTGAAGTCCACGACAGCAAGAATTAAAATCTACAAGAATTAAATTTATTGTAATACGTTAAGTTGTTAAGTCACGGATTTCATTGGGCCTTTCCAAGATGATTCAATGTACTATTTATTTCTAGGCACAAAGCACGCGACAGAGATAGCTAGCATGGCTCTAGAGCTTCTGGAGGCCACGTCGATGTGCCATCTCCCTCATCGACCGGATCAGGTAATATGTCGGTAATACCAGATCGGAGGAAATTACAAGATATCTCACGGTAACGAGCGTAATGCACTGCCGCGCATTTGCAGGATTTTGGGTAGCACTGGTATGTTATGAGAAGTGCTGGCGCTTACCATCAATCTGCCAGTTCATTTATCACAAACTGTATTTAGATTTTGCACTTTTTTATCAACAGAGTGTCAAGATGTGTGTTGATGTTTTTTTTCTCTTATGTTTTGGTTCCACACGTTGTGTATTAAGCCAGTGTCAAGTATTATAAAATTGAAAGTGAAGCCAAATATTTCGCAATTAAAATAAGTGTCAATCATAGTCTAAGTCGAGCAAAGTAAGTCACGGTCAAGTCCACGTCATGCCCCAGTAAAGTGGTAGAGGTTTCCATATGTATGTTGTTGTTGCTGTCATTTCATTATTTTTGGTCAAAAAGATTATTAAAAAAAAGTAACAGGCCGAAAATTAAAAAGATTAGGACAAAAATGCAAACTAAATGACGGCATTATGATGAAATACAGATAAAATTATGAAATATAAATCATCATTATGATTTATTTATTTATAACTAACACGGTAAAATCAATTACATTAGCTAATCAAATCAGAAATAGAATTAAAAATACACAGTTATTAGAAATTAAAAATTAAAAATATAAACAGTTCAAAGTAAATTAAAAATTATTATCAATGTCAGGTACAAATAGAATATAAAACAATGTCAAAATATATTATTGAATGTCAAAAAGGAATTAACCAGAAGTAAAAGTCATACGGACATAAATAGTCTCATTCATCATATGATGAAATATAGAACCGCCAATTTAAACATAATTATAATTAGTCTTTACATAAGTTATAATCAAGCTATAACTTATTTTAATAATTTTATTATAATTCCTCTACGTGACAATGACGTTGTTGAATAATTATTTTAGTGATGATCGATGGTGGTGATGTAAAATGCATTTTAATTACCTGTAATAACTGTTACCAATAAAATTAATATGACAACTAATACAACTTAGCTGTCAAAAACAAGCCTATAACTTTATTAAATCTTTAAAAAAAATATTCATTAGGCGTTGGGAAAGATATGCTCGAAGTTGTTGACCATTATAATTACCTTGGACAGACTCTCCAGTTAGGTAAGTCCAACTTCGAAAAAGTGGTCATCCGAAGAATCCAACACGCATTCGTGTTGGCAGCGTTCTGGAAATTTCGTGATATCTTCTCTTCCAAAATCCCGCAGTGCCTAAACAATGTGTGTTGCCGTGATGACATATGGAACTGAAACGCGGTCCTTGACCACGTTTGGAGAAACTCAGAGTCGCACAGCGGGCAATGGAAAGACCTATGATCGGAATTTCTTTGCGGGGTGAAATCCGGAACAAGGATATTTGACGAAAAACCAAATTCACCGATATAGCTTTCCGAGTTTGCAAGCTGAAGTGGCAAGGAGCAAGCCATTACACTCGAGGAACCGATAAACGACGGGGAAGAAAAGTTCTTGAGTGGCGACCACGGACCCGAAGACGCAGCGTAGGCAGGCCTCCCACTAGGTGGACCGACAACATTTTGAAAATCGCGGGTAAACGGTGGATGCAAGTGGCATGTTGTCGGTCGGTGTGGCGTTCTAAGAAGGAGGCCTATGTCTTCTGGGAAACAGGCAGTGTACTCTACTCTAATCTAAAAATCTTTTTTTTTATTTTTTATTTTTTCATACAACTGAAAAGTTAGCATACCTATGTTTTGAAGCTAAGAGTGCTTTGCGATGATGAACCTTACTTGCAGCACACTTATTCATTTGTAGGTGTGGCCAGACTCGACATGAGGTCACTAGTTTTTATCGCAAAACAACAAATTCCCTACGCCCTTGCGTGCCTTGAGGATGACAACTTTAAAATCCGGTAACGGATCTCTAAATGATCTCAAATTCACTTTCATTTCTTACATCATGTATTTCTAAGTATTTACAAATCCAACCTTGTACTTTGTGGTTTGATAATATACATAATTTTCTCTTTAAAATGTAAATTTTGAAACCACAACGTTTTTACCACAACTAAGTAGATCGGACGCAGGCCCAGACACTTCTTATTTGTCATCGAGGCTTGCATTTTTATGCTAGCCAAGCATTTAAAACATACATTTTTGTGGTGGGTTGAGCTCGTAATACTAGTTTGGTATGACTCAAGAAATGGGATGAGACACTTTGGGGCGAAGACGGAACAACCCTAATATTTTCTTATTATTCTTCTTTGTGGTATATAAGTAAAAGGTGTTTACTAAAGGTACAGTCATACTGAAAGGTATGTAGGTGTTTAGTAATCATTTTGAACAACTTTTACTATGGGATCAAATCTGTTACATAGAAAAATGTCAATGACAGTCGACAAAATGTATGGAACAGCTATTTTTTCGTGAATTTTCAAAGTCGCAGAATAAAGTTCGTGTGTACAGAGTTCTCTTTCTTATTTGTTTTCTGTTCTATGAAAACATGTATAATGGTTCTTTCCAGACACTGTGCATGAGGAGCGGTATCCACATGGGCCCGTGCGTGGCAGGCATCGTCGGCAGCAAAATGCCGCGCTACTGCCTCTTCGGAGACACCATCAACACTGCAAGCCGCATGGAGAGCACGGGGGAACGTCAGTATACGTGCTTTGACTAGCCTTGTGGCTTAGTGGGTGGATTTCCGCCTTCTGAGCTGTAGGTTTTGGGTTCCCACCCAGGACAAACATTTTGAGTCATGAGCATGAATGTATATTATTTTCCTATTTTTTTTTAATTACCCAAATCCTAGAACCATAAATTCAAAATATTTATATTATTATCTAACTCCGGAATCCACAGGTCCGGAAACAGAGGACCTACATATGGAAAATCCAATGCAAATGGAGTCATCGTATTGAACAGTTTACCTGCAGTACAAAGTACAGGCAGTAAAATCAAATAGTTTCCTGCATTCGATATCGCCTTTATTATCAACGTGATGGGTTGATAATAAAGACCTAGACCTTATACCCTACGAATAAGGATAACTATTCGCTGTCTAAATTAGTTAAATTACCGAATAAGGTCTAATTATAAAAACAAATTAATAGTACCACCGTCTAAACTAGAAATGCATGGCTGCCAAACCCAATGGCTGCTAAAATATACAACAAACTACCAGTACAGATAAAAGAGATAGAAGAAGAGTTCAAATTTGCTAAAGCCCTAAAAAGTGTATTACTCGCGGAATCCTGCTATACCCTAGACGATTTTTTGAGAGATAAGACAATTATGGAATAGATTGACCCGCTCCGCACGATATTGCCATACCCAATCAGGGTCATTACGATTTACCTATTTAAAATATGCGAGTTAAGATCTGCATGTAATCCACATAATGTTTGCAATAAATGAATTGAGTATTGAGTATTAAATAAATTGTTATTGCGTAGAATCTAAATTTTTGGCCAATATATTATTATTATTACTTAGCTTAGCAGTAGCTAAGCAATGCTTTTATTGATGGAGACATTATGATGAGTTTTTATCGATTTCAGCAATGAAGATCCAAATATCCGATGACGTAAAAAAGGCTCTGGACAAAACTGGACTCTTCGTGACCAGCCCTAGAGGAGTGGTTGATGTCAAAGTAAGTCACTTACACAGGCAAACGGGAACGTGAAAAAGTCATGTCGCGTCATTCTATTATTTTCCAATACTTGTGTTATTTCGAGTGTTAATGTGTAAAAACTGTGAATTTTTACCCGCTAAGTGTTCGTGAACATGCACGAGTGTTGGTTAATGGTATAATGTCGTGAAACGTGAATTTTCGTGTTGTTTCCAAAACTTCAAGAAGCCTATAGTAAAGTCGCCACCTCTTTACGGGGCATGACGTGGACTTGAAGAGTCACGTTTCACAACATTATACTATTCACCAACACTTGTGCACGTTCACGAACACGTAAAAATGGTGGATAAAAATCCACTACTTTTATACATCAACACTCGAAATAACACAAGTTTTGGAAAATATACAATGACGCGACATGACTTCTTCACGTTCCCGCCAAAACTCTCGATATGCCTTTGTGATGAAAGTCACGAACCACCCGGACGCTTTCATCAGCATCATTCTTTCATCGACTGCCTCCGTGACATTGTGAAAAAATGAATAGAAAAATTGGAAAATGCTTGACTTTACATTCACTTTGCATATAACGTGTCAATAGAAGAATTCATTCGCTGTTGATAATTCACTACAGGTGAATCACTTTGGATGTATCGTCTAATTCCGCCTTAATGGCGGACGTTTTCTATGTGGGTATTCTATGTATGTATTTACAAAAAAAAAGTATTTATGTATTTTCTCAGTTACCTGGTTCCCATAGTACAAGCTTGCTTAGTTTGGGGATAGATGGTGATGTGTGAAAAACGTCCACCAATATTTTTTTTCTTTTTTTTTTCCACACAAATCGCTCTAACATTCCATAGCATTTTTCCTTTAACCTGATTCCATACACAAAAGGGCACCGCCCGCCGATAAGTCTTTAAACGAAGAAAATATGAACTCGACGCAAATAAAGGTTGCGTCGTGTGATTGTAGTGGTTTGAGGCGGGTCAGGGTTCCTTGATAATATAGATGAGCACAAAATTATTATTTTTTTAGATTGCTGAGTGGGTGCGATTCGCTCGCCTGATGGTAAACATCGCACTTGCCCGTAAAAGTTTAATGCACCCCAAAACTGCGTGGCATTGTCCTGCGTTCGTCACTCTGAGATATTAGATTATAAATTTAAATATCTTCATCACACTAATATTATAAATGCGAAAGTTTGTAAGTGTGTAAGTAGGTACGTATGTAAGTGTGTTAGTTCCCGTTCAACTCTGTACCAACTCTCTTCAACCGTTCCTGTATAATAGCGAGTGAAACCGCGGGTCGCAGCTAGTAATCAATAATTGAGCTGGAAATGTTCCAGTTAATGACTGTTAAATACACTTTAATACAATTAACTATTTATTTACAATTAACTGTCCAGACTCTTAATTAACTGGCAGTGATCTGGTACTTCCCCAGTCAGTCACCATGTCACCCTTAAGAGGTTATATAACGAATGAATGTTTGTATTGCCTTTAGATAGATAGATAACTCTTTATTGTTCACACCAGAAATAACATACAAATGACCAAAAACAACTTAAAACTAGTGTAACAACTGGCGGCCTTGTGGCTTAAAGCGATCTCTTCCAAACAACCTATATGTTGTGTTAGCGAGGCCGGAGGCTGAATATAGTCCTGGGGCGCTAGTCTCGACTTGTTAACGAACACGAATTGTTAACGAAAAACCGCAAACATAGCGTTGAATTTTGAACGCAAAACATAGCGTTGAATTTTGAACGCAAAATTCAACGCTATGTTTGCGTTTTTTCGTTAACAATTCGTGTTCGTTGACGAATTTTTGCGTCATAGCGACCGAATTCGGTCGCAAAATGCTGTAGCGAAAAGTCGAGACTAGCGCTCCTGCTCCCTGTATAAGCCTGCGGGGGCGAAGGTCGAGCGGCGCTACGTCCGACCTCGCGGGCATAAGCTACTTTAGTTGTCTATAACATTCCAAAAGCAGAAAAATATACAATAAAATACAATATAATTTTATTACACACCAAAAAGACAGTTGAACTAATAGAAAAACCGGTAGTAAGTGTAATCAAATCAAAGGTCATTTATTTCGACCATTCACACAGGTCATAGAAAAAACGAAAATTACAATTATGATTTATTTTATTATTTTCGCCTAAAGGATTTCGACCTTTGGAATAAAATAAAATATATATGAAACATGAAATATAAAATATGAAACTTATGGAGTATCCGACATAAACGCGAGCGGAGTTTCTTTTAGTCACGTACTCTTACTTCGTTCCGACCTCTTTATCTGACGAATAGTCATAACAATTTACGAGTACCTAGTTGTGCCATATTTGACGAAAGCTTTTACATGTAGCGTGCAATTGAATGCTTGCCACAATACTGTCTGTTTACAGGGGTCGGGGATAAAACTACTCGCGGGCTTTTTTGGATGTAACAGAAAATACAGAAATACTTGAATTTAATACTTTTTATTTGTGACAAAAGTAAAGGTACACAAAAATACATACCTATTAAAAACATAAAAAAAATTAACCCCATTTTTGTCATAAAACCGATCCCAACTCAGCGTAATGCTGATTGTAAACAATCAGCGCTGGTATTCTGTTGGGACCGGCGGGTGACGTCACGTACGATACGGGCTAGTGCGGGTACACGGTCAACAATATTACAATTTTTTTTAATAAAAATAACATAATAGAGACTTTTAGTAAAACTACTAAATATTATACTTATTTTTGTAGTGGTCTCTCTTGCAGAGACCGCCTGGGGAAGTACCACACCTTTGCCAGTTATTCAACCGCCAAGCAGTAGTGTGCAAACATTACTGTGTTCCGGATTGAAGGGCAATGCTACCAGCGTAATTACTGGGCATATTTAGGCCGAGTATTAGAAAGTACCCTACCACTATGCCATGTTTGCTTTACGATGTTGTCCTTCATGGGTAACTCAAGCCCATTGTTGGGATTTGAACCCACACCCAGCGTGCGATCTTAACGCGCTAACCACTGAAGTTCTCAATTCGAAGTACCGAACTGAGACCTCAAGACCACACAGCCTCTTGACAACCTCTTGGCCGTTTTTGCTCATATCAAATATTCTTATTCGGAATCGTGTTTATGCCAAATATTATCAACATCAGCCAAAAATTGGTGCCGCAGCAAGCTTCCCCCGTTTTTTAGTGGAAATACCACATCAATAAATAATCGCTGACAATTAAAAATTTAAAAAAATATATAACCCGTATACCAAGTTTCGTCAAGATTGGTTGAAAAATACAATCTGCATGTCCGCGAGTACCAACATACGGACATTATCAAACTCAGCCGTTGTATGGCGCTGCAGCAAATTTCGCCCCATTTTGGGTGAAATACCTCTCCAACTAAAAATCGAAGACGACAAAAAAATTCTACAAGATTGTAGAATCTGTATACCAAGTTTCGTCAAGTTTGGTTGAAAAATACGACCTGTACTTGACATCAAACAGATGAAAGCAAATTTTGCCAGTTAAAACTGAGACCTGACTCGCTGCGCTCCCACGGTCAAATAGATCTTATACTTTTGCCTCGTCTTTTTTTTCTCCCAGAACAACATTCAAATAAAGGCTTTAAATTACAACAATGGTTTACGGTTGCAAATGAGAAGGCACGGGAGGTCTCAAGTGAAGCTTTGGACCAAAAATATAAAAAAAACTCCTTACAAACTATTATATTCTGTATGTAGTATGGACATATAATAGTTTGTATGTATGGAGTGGCTTACTTGCCGGGACTTTTCTTGGCGATGATGAAAGAGGGTACATTTTTGGGTAGCATGTAATTTACTTTTTTGTAGAATTAAATAAATAGATAAATAAAAGAAATGCCCACGACTATTCATTCATTCTTTATTTAAGAGCGTAGTTGTTGTCGGTGAAGTAATTTCCATTTTAAAAAAAAACTACTTGTTTTGTCTTGCAAAAACAGGACATAGCTACGATGATAGGTACACTTGTCCCATTTTCGCACGACATAAAAGTAAAGAAGATTTTACCGCGCATGCTAGGCTGGTTGGTGTCTAAAACCTTTAAAGCCGGTATTATGACAAAGGTGTCTTGGTACCTTAATGTATTTATCGGTGCATTTTGTTTTAATAAAACGGGAATACTCACGTTAAATTGAATCGGTTATTCCGACTATAGTTTCGATCACATTCGGTTTATCAAGGAATGCTAAGCGTGCCTCGCGAGCCCTCGTCTTGCCTTGCACTCTCCTTGTCCGTGTTTTGTATTTATCGGTGGTTTTACAGGGCAAGGGTGAGATGTCGACGCACTGGCTGGAAGGTCGCACTGGACCGTCCCCGGCTCGGCCCTCAGCCTCCTTGGACATCCCGCCCAGCTTCCTCGCCAGGATACACTCTCACGGACGCTCCTCGCCCCGCTACCACGGGAACAAGACCTTTTAGCTGGATGAACACGGTCGCTCTTCGTCTCCCTACCACGAGAACTTCAGTCGGCTTAGTACCACCGTTTCGCGCAATGCTGTTTAGAAAATAAGACCCCAGCAAGAGCACTGCAACAAAATATTGTGAGAAAATGAGACAAACGTACATAATTGTAGCTGTGTCTTGTTTTTGCACGACAAAAAATTTGAGAAAAAATTTTGTCTTGGTCTGCATGCTGGTGCAGTTTCATTTTTGACAAAGTTCATTATAAAGTCCTAAACATACAGGATAAACTGACATAATTCGAAAGGTATGGAAAATATGGTCTACAAGAAAAAGCTCATAGTTTGTTTCTTTTACGCCTATGAAATTCATGCCTAGCCTTCCCTGTCGCATAATATCAGATCAGGCGTAGATCATCTCATACAGACCTTTTATGGGCAAGCATGACGCTTACCATCGGGCGAGTGACTTAGAAGTCTCATCCAGTTACACTAAAAATCAAATATTACGTAAAGTAGGATAGTTAAGTCTTAATAAGTTTAAGCATTTAAGTAAATACTTTGTAAAGGAAATCTAGTCAATGTCATTAATATTTTTTTAAATCTTTAAGTTGCACATGTCAGTTAAGAGTAAGGCTCCACTTTATCCAGTTGTATGTCCAGTCATCCATGTACGTTGCATGTCCTCTAATAATTACAGTCTTGCCCGTACGGCTTCGCTCGCATGCATGGGCTACAGTAAATTGAACACCCCATTTCACTTCTTTAGGGGTTTCGAAAAATCCTGAGACATGCCTTTCTTCATTTTTTATGATTAGTATACAGGGTGGCCCATGGGCAAGTGACCGCCCGAAAGGACTTATAGTAAGTACTAATCATTATGAACAACTTTTACTATGGGACTAACACTGAAATTGAGAAAAAAAAATCTGCTGTTCCATAGAAAAATGTCAATGACACTCGACAAAATGTATGGAACAGCAGACCTTTTTTCTCGATTTCAGGATTGGTCCCATAGTAAAAGTTGTTAATAATTATGAGTACTATAAGCCCTTTTCGGGCGGTCACTCGCCGATGGGCCAACGTGTATAAACCGTGTTTCATTCGCGTGTTTTTTTTCCATACAAAGTGGCGATTCATTGTATCCCTTTAGAGGTGGAACTTCCCAAAAGCCGTTCTCATTGTTCACTTAGACCATTTGAAGAGTATTGGGTTTGAATTTCACGTCTCTATCATAAGCAGTTTGGTCTGGGCGTTGAGTCCTAGAAAAGGGCTAGGTAAGATAAGATATCGTTTATTGCTCAGAACTGTGTACATAGATGTTACAAAATTATTAATTTAACACAACAGTCTAAACAGTCAACAAAAACAGTTCACACACAGTTCACAAACAGTACAGACATAGTGCTTGCCGCCAACTCTGATTTTGTCATTTTTTGTGACAACTGGAAAACTGTTATGACATTTTTTTTGCATATTCAGCAAATCTAATTGACCAATGGGACAGGGGCAATAAAGCCGATAATGATTTTGACATTTAATAAATTGTATAAACTTAGTTTTAGGAGCTTTGGCGGGAACGTGAAGAAATCATGTCGCGTCATTTTATTATTTTCCAAAACTTGTATTATTTGGAGTGTTAATGTGTAAAAACAGTGAATTTTTACCCGTTAAGTGTTCGTGAACATGCATGAGTGTTGGTGAATGGTATAATGTCGTGAAACGTAAATTTTCGTGTTGTTTCCAAAACTCCATAGAAGGCTCTAGTAAAGTTTTCACCACTTTACTGGGGCATGACTTGGACTTGACCGTGACTTGCTTTGCTCGCCTTTGACTGTGACTATGACTTACTATGACTTACAATATTCACCAGAACTTGAAAAAAATATGAGTATACTTGACACTGGCAAATGCATAAGACGTGCGACGCCATAATCCTCATAGGAGGAAAGAGAGAAAAAACTTAGTTTTAAGACCTGACATTATTTATTTCTTGTGCTATTTTAATTTTATTTTTTATTATAAATTTATTATTATTATTTTTCTTTTCATTGTGAGATAAATGTAACTGATTATGTCGTTTTTGTCTCAATAAACAAATTTAATTTAATTGAATCCTATCGGACATGCAATATCTAGGTATTATATAGGCTTGTTCTTTTATAATATAATAGAGGTTTATGAAAATTATTTATGAAAAACGTCTACACGCAGTACGCGTGTAGTCCGTATTGCGACGACTCGCCTGAAATTTTACCTATTTTATAGAATTTCATATATCCACATGTACTGCACCCGAAACGGTCACGGACTGCAATGGATTTGGTGGGTCCAGGCTTTTAATAAAGAGTATTAAGATGCGTTTCAGTTAGACATGCTCTCTCGCTCGCACAATGAACATTTTTATTCAAATAAATGATATGGAAAAATGTTTTCGCAACAATTTATAGCGAACGGCAGGTGTGTTCTCTGTTGCTCAGTTATGATAGTATGCTTAAATCGAATTAATAATTAAACTAAAACTTGTTAGCTGATGTAATAAAGAAAAAAATATTAACTAGCTGTGCCCCGCGGTTTCACCCGATATTTTACAGAGACCGAATTTTTTTCCGGGATAAAAAGTAGCCTATGTGTTAATCCATTGAATAAGCTACCTGCATACCAAATCTTATCCAAATCCGTTCAGCCGCTACATAGTTGAACGGAACAAACACACTTATTACTTACCTACATGCAAACAAACTTTCGCATTTATAATATTAGTGTGATAATAATTTTATATAAAAAAAAAATTGAGTATGCGAGCAAGAGAGCATGTTAACGTAAACGCGCCTTTAAGTAGCAAAAAAAATGTGTGTTGTAGATAAGTATAATACATTTTGTACAATTGTGATACACTAAAAACAATTAAATGGTAGATGGAACCACAAAATGAAGTTTGTGCTGTTATTTTTCTCCTGGTTTTAATAAGATAACCAGGTGATGGTTTATCTATCGGAAGGTTACAGCTAATCAAAAGATTACATTATTTCTGTTTTACGGTTAGGATGGACAAAAAACAGGGTTAGTCGGAAAGGGTATTCCGAAACCGAAGCGACATAAAGTACTCATAACTATGGACCAACCCTGAAATAGCAAACAAAATAAATTGGCAAGAAAAGACCATTAATACTCAAGTGTGGATTTGCGAGAAGTTTATTCATAACTAACTGCGACTCGCGGTTTCACCCGCTATTCTACAGAAACCAATTTTTTTCCCGATATATAAGCCTATGTGTTAATCCTGGATGAAAGCTATTTCTATACCCAATTTCATTTAAATCCGTTCAGCCGTTACAGAGTTGAACGGCAACAAACACACTTTCATACTTACATACATACACACTTAAACACAAACTTTCGCATTTATAATATTAGTGTGATGTTGAGTACCACAAACCTCTTTTGGTTTCGGAAAATGTATATATTTTCCGAAATACCCGGCAGTTATTTTTTATACAAAGATATTTAAGTAGAATTACATTACATGATTATATCTTAAATTACATTCAACCGTCGTTAGCTACATATAAATAATTTATACCAGTATTACTTTATACTATACAGTCTGTCCCGAGGTCAGCCAACAATGTTTTAAAAGGCATGTAATGCGGTTTGGGTAGCTATAAATAAAAAGGTCATCTTTGGTTTTGAGGAATCTAACATACAAAAATATGATCATTTGAAAAACGGTACAATGTCTCAAAACATATAAATGTTAAACTGTCTTTTAAACGTTTAAATTTATCAAATATTTCTATTTTGTTCAAAAACATGAGAGGGAGAGGCCTATGTTCAGCAGTGGAAGTCTTCTGGCTGATAATGTAATGTAATGTTCAAAAACTTGTCAATATTGTCTATTTAGTTAATCTTATTTCAAAAAACTAGCTGCAAATGTGCCTTTTGTTTTTCTATTTTAACAAGAGATAATGACGTTTTCTATAAAATGACACTAAAGATATTGCTTTAGGTTTCATTGGTAGGTAAGTCAATAATACTGTAAGACAATACTATTGTTTTAAATATCAAACACAGAACTCGGTAAATTATTCATGGCGAGTAAACCCTCTAAAAATCTCTCAATCCCATTTTGGGACATTCTGTACACCTAAATGCATATAATTGAGCTAAATAACAGGTTATTCGTTGATCGCGTGCTAGTACGACCAATTTTAATTGTAGAGTCGAATGTGAGGGAGCCTCCATAGAACTTGCTGAATAAAACTGACAGGCATCCGCAGAAACTTTTTAGTTCAATAATTTTGCCACCTGGACAGACATAATCTTATTAGGACGTAGGTACCTTCTTTGGCGCCTGGTAATAGGTTTTTTTCTTACGGATTTTCCGGATAAATTCCAGTACAAAATAATTATACAGCATTAAAGTCTTCTCGAGTACCTACCTAAGAATTTGTTTCTAAACACTTTTTGCTTATTATTTAGTGATTTACTTTGTATATCTTACTATGGTATTATTGGTGTATAATGGGTTAATACATTCGTTTGAGTACTTAGCTTCTTCGCCGCGGCTCCGCTGTTGATCTCTCAAACACAAAGTTCGTGGTCGTGACCACGTGATGGTAAGCGTAGCCCCAGAAGACCGATAAAGCAAAGGCGTTACGATATTTTAATTATACTTTGCAGCAACACCTGGGTGAGATGGCATTATACAGGATAGATTGGCGAAAGAGCTGAAGCGAGCTGAACTGGAGCTGGCTGAATATGGTGCCGATGATGATAATGTGAATTTGTGACTTTTTTGAAGACAATTCAATTGTAATTCAAGTTACTCGGTCAAGATTTTACTAAGCTGCTACATTTCATAATTTATAACAAGTATGGTATTTCCCAAGCAAAAAACCGTAACGCCGAAATCGAAACTAAAATGATTAAGAAGCTGATAATCAAATATGGGTTTCTAGCCAAATGTATACAGTTTATAGTAACGAAAGACATTATGTTAATCTTGTTCATATAAATATTTGGGAAACACGAGTTCAAAACAGGTTTATGATATTAAAGATTTTGACTTGTTGTAATACCAAACCGTAATAGCCACTGCATGGCAGACGACTCGATGATTAATGCGTAGGATTTTTGAAAATAAAGGAATTCCCAGCGAAGCGATTACATCTTATTCATTTCGAATAGCAATTATTATAAATACCACAGTTATAAATAGAACGTGCGCTTGCGTTTAATCACATGCGCTTCTTTGAATTTAATTTGAATTTCACGTTCTATTTTAATTAGATCATAATGGCACGGGACTCCATGACATGACATTATGGCAATAAGACATTTGGCATTATGAGTCATAACGCCAAATGTCATATTGTGCCAACATCTAAGACAGAAAAACAAAGGTGGAAAACCGAACAAAATAAAAAGTAAAGGTGATGATCAAAAAAATGATACCTTCCTGGTCATTGGCGAAATTATTAGCACTGTTTATATATATTTTTGTATTTACTTGTTGACAAATAATTTGCTTTAAGTTTGTGCCACATTATGACAAACTTAATGACATTATTAGTGTTTTGCACGCGTTAAATTTAAAATTTAGAAAATTTTGATCCTTTACAATTGTGCAGCAGTTGTCTTTGGTTGCTTAGGATGTTGTGGTAATGATTGCGTCCTTGTCCACATCGAAAAGTCTAATTCCAGGTTGTCTTGCCACATCCTGGAACTCCGTAGACCCATTGGATTTTCGGTATCGCCCAGGTTTTCCACTGAGTATCGACTTCAAGGCGGACTTCGATGGTTTTAGCCATTTCAAGGATCCTGTCGTCTAGCATTATCTTGGTGCACCTGGCCGTAACTACGAAGGGGTAGTTTGGTGATGTCGCGTATTTCTGTTTTCCCGTCCGCTTCGTTTCACTCTTGTTCAGTGCCGTAAAACCACTCTTTTCGCCGTATGCTGCCGTATACTGACCTGTTATGTTTCCCTTGATGACCTGAGCAATTGACAAAAAACACAAGAAAATTTGAATTTCGTGCGATGAGCAAAATGTTGTACCCTAAGGGTCATTAATCTCTGGTCACTTTTTCTGGTACATCCAGACCGGAAGTAGAATCAAACAGAAGTTATTTGTCTGTGAAACTTCCTCGTCTGAATCTTTTAAATTTTGATGGTGACATTTGAAAATGGAGTACATTTTACGACGTGTACAATACAATGGTACATCTCAACAGCAAATTGTCGCACATCGAAAGGTTTTCAATACTAATATAACTTCATATTAATATTCTTTATTTGCCTCTAAGTGTACAAAGGTCTTAATAAAATATAATATGCACTTAAGACTTAGTCGCCCTTTTCGGGCATTGCAAAATTACGAGGACGCTACATTCTCTCCAGTGAGCCATACCAGATCTTGCAAGGCTTTCCGATTTCGGAAAGTAACTACTTAGACGCTTACTCGGCGCTTATTGATCGTTACCAGCGGAAACGTAATTACCTTTCCGCTACTGGGAAGAGTTACAGAAGGTGACGCTGAAGTAAAACATTTCCAGTGAGTTACGCCGCTTTATTGATACAATGCGTATTGACGGCGATGTTTTCCTTATGTCATTTAAGGAAACACCGCAGTATTCAAAAAAATTAAGTTACCAGTTCAGCAGGCTCTACCTCTAACCACCCCCGAGCCCAGAGGTCCCCTTTTAGTAGGCTCTTACTACAGGCAGCGGATACCGTTGTCGTATTCTAGTGCCCCGGCATCAGGACAAAGTTCAGCAGGCCTAGCACGGGGTGGAGACATTTCATCCCAGGGAGAGGATAAAAATCCATTCCCTAATGTCACTTCTCTCTACCTCTCGAGCACGGCCTGTTCTTCTCATTAAAGCCTTGTTGTTCTTTTCATTAAAGCCTAGAAGGTTATACCAAGGAAACTATTTGGAGTTTTGGCGCCAAAGTGAAAAATACATGAAGATCTTTCATGAATAAAACCTTTAAGTATATACTTAATTTGAATAAAGGTAAACCACAACGGTTAAACAAAATTATTAGCTTGTATCATTTCTTAGTTGTTTTGTTTGTAAAATTAATATAGTATTCTTACACGAATATTTACTTATGAAAGAAAAGGTAACGAAACCGTAAAATAGTTGCCTTGCAATTAAATCACTATATTATAGATCTCATTCTGTATCTTCTAGATTCTTGATCTTACTCTTCTCAGAATTATATTGATTTTAATACAAGGTCTCGAACCAATAAGCACTTACTTAGTCGTAAAATGCACGCAAAATTTTAAACTACGAGGATAAAATCACCACCGTCAAGGGACGGTGATAAATACTCGTGCTTGCGGAGCCATTACGAGCTCCTCGCGCTGCTACTACTGGAGCTCTGTACGTGCTTCGCCTTCCCAACACCAGTCGGGTGACACACTCAATTCTAAGAACGCACAGCCTCGCGACGCTTCACATAGTGTTTTTCATCAAACACCTATTATACTAAAGCACTTGTTGGGAACTCGCCATCACAATTGAATGATACTTGCGTCCATTGCCAGTTTAAAAACTGAAGTTTAAAAAAACTCTTGTTAAAGCTATGTCCTTTACCAATTGATGATAAGGACTTCTTGATCATCCTCATTTAGTTTAACATCGTCATAGTTTTAATTTTATTTCCTAAAAATAATGAGTAAGACTTGCATCACTTGTATATGTCTTTTATTATAGTTAGTTTATTATTATTAAAAATACGTCGTAATTTGGTGGGCGGAATGTTGTAGCTACGCATTTGTTTTGGATTTTCTTTCATTATACTCAAAATACAACAGTTTTTATGGGTAGTATATACTCAAAATAGCATGTTACAACAGTTTTTTGTGGGTAGTATCGAAACCTTAATTATTTGCAATTGTTGATTTGTAAAATTTCGACATAAGCCCTCGCCGTGGTAAATTCCTGTAAGTCTCGATAAAACGCCTCCCAGAAGACGTATCTCTGCTGAGCCAAAATCATTTCAACATTAAATATTCTAATAGCATTTTTAGAAAACCGATCAGGCAACTACCTTTAAACTGTTACGGTGAAAAGAGAAGGTATATGTGGCTGACGGCGCCGTCCAGGAGGCACCCGAGCTGAAGGTGAGTTGGGTTGTCTTTTTATTCCGTTGAGCTATCACCATTTGCATTTTATTTGTGTAGATTCAACAGTTGTTTTATTTCTGTTTTGTATAGTGGTGAACCGTGTCTTTTCCTGTAGTTTCCAAAACTCCGTAGAAGCTTTCAATATAGCATTGACCACTTTACTGAAGCTAGACTGAACCCGGATAGTCATATCTGACCGCCCGCTGTAGGTCAAAAATATGAGTGTTTTATTTTGCAATAACATTTCTGGAAAAATTAGAAATTAGGACTCTGTCCGAGGAAATCTTGAAGATAAAAACCATGTCGTACGTATTTTTCACGACTATATGGAGCAATATTATAGGCCGAAGAAGGTTGTTAGGATTAATCCAAGAGTAATCTGACGAATGGGTTCCCAAGCAATAAACAAACTTTTACATTTATAATAAGTAATATAAGTAGGTAGTTCAGAACAGTAGACCTCGCGAGCACACTCGCACTCTCTCTCAGTTTCGTCTCGATATCTCATATTCGAAACTGTTGTTTATAATTGAGTTCGGTTCTGCCAAATAATATTAAAATTATCCGCTAAATGACGCCACAGCAAACTTCTCCTTTTATTTGGGGCAAATAGCTTTCAAATCAAAAATCGGCGACGACAAAAAAAATATGAAATTGTAGAACCAAGTTTCATCAAGATTATTTAAAAAATATTCAGTCACTCTGTCACTGATGCAGAGACTATGCTTATATCGCTCATATTAGTTTCGTCATTGACACATCGCCAGCGAACATTGATATTGTCATTTAGTATGAGCATATAAGTATTCGTTGATATAATTTCAATTGTATCTTT
Source organism: Apocheima hispidaria (assembly GCA_947579745.1). Taxonomy (NCBI): domain Eukaryota; kingdom Metazoa; phylum Arthropoda; class Insecta; order Lepidoptera; family Geometridae; genus Apocheima; species Apocheima hispidaria. Next base: position 2,548,376 of record OX388159.1, read on the forward strand.
ATTATAAATAATAAAATAATAATTTATTTATTTATTTCATTAGTACGGTATTAAACCAATTACACTAACTACATTACAATTAGATACAAAAAAGCGTTAAGAATTAAAGTAAATAATCAATACGTGGACGTTTTTCACACAGCGCCATCTAGCCCCAAACTAAGCAAGCTTGTATTATGGGAACCAGATGACTGATAGAATACATAAATACGTTTTTTAATACATACATATAATACATAGAAACACCCAGACAAAGAACAAACATCCATGTTCATCACACAAATGTTTGTCCGGGTGGGAATCGACCCCACAACCTACAGCTCAGAAGGTGGAAATCCGCCCATTGAGCCACAAGGCTAGTCATTGTCATCATCAGTCATCATCAGAACCGCCGGGGCCAACAATTATCACTCATCGCTTCTATTCCAAAATCGCTTCTATTGTCTTCGTAGACATTGATTATTCGAACGATGACGCATCATCCCATGCATAGATGATGAACACCAAGTAGAGTAGCGAAAGTTGACATTCAATGTTCAAACCCACTGAAAATATGAAAAATATTGGTATATTTGGGATAAATTACAAATATGCTAAATTTTTTGCTACGTATACCAATCGCTACCCAATTGTTACCGGATATTTATGTATGTATAATTGTTTTTTCAGTGTCTAATAAAATTATATTGCATTGCACTGCACTGTATGTATGCTATTGTGTTGGATTGAATTGCATCGCATTGCACTGCACTGCATTGTATTGATCAACAAACATCATCATCACCATCCTCATCAACAGCCCGAAGACGTCCACTGCTGAACAAAGACCTCCCCCTTAGACCGCGTCAGTTCGTGGTTGCCACTCAAGAACCTTTCTTCCCCATCGGTTATCGGTTGTTCGAGCGATGTCGCCTGCCCATTGCTACTTCAGCTTGCAAACCCTGAGAGCTATGTCGGTGATTTTTATTTTTCGGTTTATTTTTATGACATTTATAAATCTTGCTGATATTATTATTAATCATATTTTATTAAATTAAACATGTTTTTTATTAAATTATCTATTCATACTTCGGCGAATATCCTCGTTCCGGATCCTATCGCGCAAAGAAACTCCGAGCATAGCTCTCTCCATTGCTCGCTGTGCGACTCTGAGTTTCTCCAAAAAGCCAGCCGTTAAGGACCACGTTTTAGTTCCATATGTCATCACTGGCAACACACATTGATTGAAGAACCGATAGCCCAACAAACAACACAATTATAATTTTACAAGACTCACAATTTTGCGTTTAAAATAAAAACACGGGTACACAAAATATAGATGTAGTCCATTTAGTAGTGCAGTTGAACCAGTAATGCATAAAATTCTATATGACGTCATACTGCGTGCAATACGTCGCAACGCGCACGGACTGCATGCTTACTGCATGCCATGTGACGTCTTTCATAGAATTTCACCCTTAACTAGTCTATAACATGCAAGATACAATAGTTGGCATACAATATTCTAATATGGCGTCGTAAAATGCAGAAAGAGATGATGTAATCGAAATCTAAGTCCAAAAATTACCTATAATTAATTTATATAATAATTCAAAACCGACATTTTGCCATGGTATAGACGCCGCGTTAGTCCAAACGTACTCAGTACCTTAGTACTCATTGATTACTTAGCATCGATTAATACTACGTATACTAAGTATCATTTGTGTACAACAGCCCAAAAAGCTCATTCATCATTCATTCATCGCACTTTTACAAAGAAAAAAAAAACAATATAAATGTAATAGAGGGCAAATATTAAAAAACAAAAAAGGATACCGATAGAATACCACTAAAAGTATTTTACAGCAATTTTCATGTTATAATATATATATTGCATCAATTATCTTACACATTGCTACCATTTCATATAACATTATTTGATATATACCGCAAATTGCCACATGCTATAGCGCTATGAATCAGCTGAGTTGAGAGCACCTTAATGTTGGGAAACCCTTATGTAAATAATACCATTTAAAACAAATAATAATAAAAAATAAAAGACAATTTTCCAAATGTCTCAGATAAAACAGGAGTTAAATATTACCGAACACCTAAAGAATCTCTAGACAAAATTACGATATATTATTATGACGCGTGAGAACGTGTTTCCCCGAGACACGTGCCAGTCTCATAGCTAGACGACAGCTCGTATATTAACCAAAGCTGTGAACAACACGCCTCAGTCACAAACTACACATCGACCGTCGCAGTCCAACAATTGAGGAAACATTTAAATTTCGATCGTCGAAGACGAGCGTTTATTATTGCGATTAAAAAACATTAAGTGAAGTTATCGAGTAACTTACAAAATTATTGAATACGTGAAAAGATGTCGAAGATGTCGCGTGTTTTAGTTCTATGTGTGCTCCTGTTAGTGGGTCAGGTTGAGATGCTCCCTGTGAACCCAGTGGTGCCTTCGGGTGTAGAAAATCCAGTGGGTCCAGTAGATCTAGCGGCTTCAGCAAATCAGATGGATACGACTATGGAGGTCAATGGAATTCTGTCGAGGCTCAAGAGAGCTGCACTCGCAAATACAGGAAATACCAAATGCTCAGATGGAATGACGGAACTGTGGCATGATGGACCTTGCGTGACCTGTGAAAAGTAAGTACTTTTTCTAAAAGGAAGTTGTTTCGTTGTTGTTTGTCATAAAACATAATCACAATGGCTAAGCCATTTCTCTCTCTCTCTCTCCATAATATATTCCCTGTTATTAATCCTACATGATGGTGGGGTCAGCCTTCCGTATTTTTTTCCACCACTTCGCTCTATCCTCGAAATCGTTTTTAGAGGCCTTACACTTCACGTGTTTTAGCACTAACATCCCTTCATCTTGTCTTGAGACTGTCTCTAGTCTTCGACCGGAGATGGAGTATGGTAGTACTGTATCATTTCACGCTCACCTTCATAGTAAATTTCATCAAGACCGATCCAGCCGTTCAGTCGTGCATTGTAACAAACAAACGGCGCTATTTTCGCATATAGAGTATTAGTACTTAGTAGTGTAAAAAAATAGTAAGAAATCTATTCATATAAAAATGAACCCCTATTTTTCCTGGTCACGCTATAACTTAAGAAAGGCTGGACCGATTTGATGACTTCTTTTTTGTTGTGTTCGTAATTGTGAGGATAATTTTTATGAAGAGTTTAGTGAGGCCGAAGACCGAGCTTCGCGGACATCAGCTAGTATGAAATAAAAATCTACAAAATATGAGAAATACGTCTTTATCCCCCCCTTATTAATAAACGCGAAGAAACCTTGGAGCAGAGAGCTGACATAAAAAATATTGAAAATAAAATAATCGATAAAATAATATAATCGATTGAAAAATATAGAAGACAGAGGTATAGAATATTGGTCTTCTATATTTTTCAATCGAATTCTAATTTCGAGAAGACCGAAAAGGACTAAACATGTCGTAACCAATCCAAGGGTACTCCGCGATTATTAATACGGAGGATAAAGTCTTAAGCAGGTATACTTATGTATTGTATTTGACTTGTTTCAGATATATGGAATTAAAGGATACAGATGAATGTCCAGGGTACGATTGATTATGGGACACGAGCATTATGCAATTATTGACTTCAAAAGGCAGTTTATATCTATTAAGTAGATATAATTTTTTAAATGTGATATTACCCGTATTGTGCCATAGTATTTTACAGTAAGTTATTTTAACTAGTTATCGGAACAAGTATGCCAGTGACCCAAGGCCGTGCCCCGTTACTTTAAGGAGCTCAGCTGGTTTGGGTAGGCTGGCAGCGGGGTAAATGCACAAAACACCCTTAGCGGGACGTCAGTGCAGGTCTTATCACCCCCAGTTAGAATTAGAATTTAGTTATAGGTATTTATTTTATTGTTAGCATAATTTATTTATTTAAATTATTATAAAATTTTGACATCATTTTCACTCGCGTAGTGAACTAAATATTTTGCATAGGGAGAGTAGTTAAATTTAACAAGAGAAATGAACATAATCCATAAAACCGATTAGAATTTCTATTAGAATTAAGTTTTAGAAGAAATAGGGATCCGTAATCCGGAGATACCTTTAGTGTGTATAGTGAAAAGCTTTTGAAAACCACGCGAAAAATATACCAGAACCATATATACCCCAGAACGCCAACGGCTGGTTTTGAAAAAAAACAGTCACTTGCTTTCATCCTTGGTTAATAAAAAAGAAATTTTAAAAATGGCTTTGCTACTCAAAATATTAAAATAAAATGCTTGGCACATGACGTACAGAGCTTTCAATGCACACTGCACAGCCCTTGATGTTCTAAGGGTTATATAACTATAGAGTGATATCGATGTATTGTAAAAATTACTTTAGTACTGTTGTACTTGAGTATTATAACTAAGTCATATTTCGTTTCTCGAAGTATACATTTTTCAGTATAAATATTTAGTGAGTCACCAAGACTGATAATTTAATTTTTAATTGTCTTTAATAGATTTGAATCACCAACACAATGAATCTGTAAAAATTGGAAAGTGATGTAGTGAGTTATTTTTAATTTCATAACCAATACTTATTATTTTTATGAAACGGCAAAAGTTTTGCGAAAAGTAATTGTCGATGTATAACGCACATGATCAAAGGTGGCAAAAATATATTTTAACCCAAGACAAGTTTTAGGAACTTCAGCCACTGCGCAGTCACTTAAAGTTCTTATGGGTAGTCTGTTACCTAAATAGGTCCATAACAAGATAAGATCTGTAAAAATTCAAAAACTTGTATGTTACGATGTTACAATACAAATCAAGTTCAAATGGAAAACACACTGTTGATAAAGAAAATATTCTAAAAACCGATTGTTTAATATAGCGATTACTTTTGTTATATACTAGTTTTGTTTTGGTTTGTGTATATAAAAATGGTAGTTATGTAAATACAAGAAAAGACTGAACCTAACATATTTAATTTAAAATCTATCTATTTATCTTAGTCTATTTTAAATTTAGGATAATCATTTCAAAATTGTAATATTTTTATTATGTAAATATTCAGGTTATTTGTTATTTTTTTTTGATAATACGTTTCTATTTAAATATTTATTGAAATAAATACAACGTTAAAAGCAAACAATTGATCCTTATTTCTCCTATCCCATATCATAATCATTTACTGTCATGGGAACCATTCCATATCTGCGGTATGTCAACCCGATCGTAAGCTTTTTAAGTAGTCGAATGATCAATATTACAACTTTGTACACTCTAAAAAAATTTTTGTCGTGGTGACAAAAAACCCTTAACAGAAGGGAGCCGTTTGAAGACATTGAACGCAGCGACAGAACAAATTTAAACGCATGCAGCTACACGGGATTTTGTGACCGCGTCAAAGCTATTATGACCTTGCTAATTTTCCTTCCGTCTGTAGTGATATGTCGCTATTACATAGATACTTCCACACTGCGTTCGTAGCATGTTGTCAGTTTGACAGCGTAACTTTGTCCCCATGTTTAAGATATATTGTCCATTTGCCTATGCTACTTATCCCTGCGTCTATTTGGTTTTGTTACTACGACAGTATATGCTGTCCTTACGTCTACGGTACATTGTCACTGTGACAGTTTTATGCTGTGCCTGTGTCTACGGTACATTGTCACTGTGACAGTGTTATACTGTCCTTACGTCTACGGTACATTGTGACTGTTACAGTGTTATGCTGTCCTTGCGTCTACGGTACATTGTCACTGTGACAGTATTATGCTGTCCCTGCGTCTTCGGTACATTGTCACTGTGGCAGTGTTATGCTGTCCCTGCGTCTACGGTACATTGTCTCTGTGACAGTTTTATACTGTCCTTAAGTCTAAGGTACATTGTCACTGTGACAATGTTATGCTGTCCCTGCGTCTACGGCACATTGTCATTGTGACAGTGTTATGCTGTCTTTACGTCTAAGGTGCATTGTCACTGTGACAGTGTTGTGCTGTCCCTACGTCAAAGATAATACGTCTCTGCCACAAAGGCATTTTGTGTTTGCGTTTCCCGATCTACGACATTGCTATAAAGTAAGTACCCCACCCCCCTTCCCACATAACCCTCAAATGTGGGGTGTGCAGTTCCGATATGTAGCATTATTATAGGCTTGTGTGAAGCTGTGAAGCTTCGAAACTGAAACTTCAACGCAATATATTTGGACAGCTTCACATATGCCCATAATAGTGCTTCATATCGGAACTGCGCACCCCACCTGAGAGGGTTGTGGGGACGGAGGGAGGGGGGCACTTATGTTGTAGCTTTGTCATAGTTTTAGGAAACGCAAACACAAAATACCTTTGTGGCAGAAAGGACGTATTACCATTGACGCAGAGACAGCAACACGCAAGTCACCTTAGACCTCCTGTGATAGCCTAAAGAGGCGAAATAAGGTGTGTAATTTCCTATGCGAGCGAAGCCGTGCAGGCAAGCTAGTCTATATATAAATGGATGATAGAAATATGTATCAATTCAAAGTTGTATCAATGGTGTAGAAATTACATCACACACAATACCAATTACCGATTACCAATTACTTGAACATCTTATCTCAACAATATTTTGTTTCTCAATGTATTAATTTTTTAGTTTTATTTTGTGAGTAGGACTGAAAATTATATTTATTAATTAGATTTCTATCACCAACACATAAATATGGTAAACACATAAGGTAAATTTTTGGTAATAAATAAATAAAAAAAATAAAAAAAGGAAATTGTACACTCAATTTACCTTCGTAGATACATCATAGTATGATTTGTTTTTCAATTTATAATTTGAAATTAATATTCAATATATTATTCATTAATAATTCAATTTAATATTTGTAATGGCAAGAGATTTTTGAAAAGTAAGACGACGTATGACCTGGTATTGACGCGCAAGATAGAAAAAGGCAAAAAAATCTTTGGATTTTGAGTTAAAGCAATACTAATAATTATAATTATATTAATTGGAACTTGATTTATAATTTTACTATAGTGACTAGTTAAAATTGATGATTTATGTCACATAATGGATCTTTTTGTTTTGTGACTATAGTAAAATTATAAATCAAGTTCCAATAGAATTATTATTTAGCGGAAGAGTGAAAGAAAATGGTCAAAAACCAATTGTTTGTTAAAGCGATAGTTAAGATATTATACTAGTTTAGTTTGGTTTTTAATTAAAAACCGGAAAAAAATACTGATCCTGATCTTTAAGTATTTAAGTTTAGATCTATTTTGAATTACAATATGAATAAAAAAATTATTAAAAATACTTTTCGTTTCAATCTTATATATACACAAATATTATTATATAGTAAGAAGCGTTTTGAATGCAGCAGTAAATTGTAAAAAACTGAAATAAATAAATAATTAATTTTAAACGTTTAATTCACAAACTAAATTATCAGTTTTTATTTTTTTATAATTTAAAGCAGTCAGAACGCTTTTTGCGGCTCTACTGTAAATAATAATAACAATTAAAAAATATATAATAATCTTTCGCACAATTTCTAGTGTGGCGCCACCTGTTCGTTGTAAGCCTCCTCAGGCCATTTCGGGCTGATAAATGTTTTTTTTTTGACAGAGACGAGAAAGTCGCTTACCCTTTCTCGCACTTAATGGAAAGCGCGCGCTTGCCCGTTTGTATCGGAAGAATCAGATACACAGATCACACTATATACCGCATTACGAGATTCGTTGTTCCTACAAAAAGTCAACAAAGTTTGAGGAAGGCGCGGGTCGCGTAAGTGCGACCAAGCGTTCTCATTGGCTATATAAAAGATACGCCTACTCGCGCCTAAATCAACCAATAGGAGTAATTTCGTGTAAGTATATTTAGACCGATGCGTGGTGCGCTTCGAGCGTCCTGAATGCAGAATCTAGAGCGGAGTGTGCGATCAGATATGATTTAATTCATACTTACTAATGGCTTTTCATCTTTAGAAATGAATTACAGCTATTGTATATGAATTTGGCGCTCGATTCGGCTTATGCTGATGACAAGTGAACGCCAGACCACACCAAATCCAGTTGAATCCAAACTCACATTAGCTTTTTAAATGTTTTTTTTTCTCTTTCCTCCTGAGAGGATTTTGGCGTCGCACGTCTTATGCATTTGCCAGTGTCAAGTATACATATTATATATTTTCAAGTTTCGTTAAATAATAATAATAATAATAATAATAAATATGTGGGACATTATTGCACACACGGTCACCTGACCCCAAACTAAGCAAAGCTTGTAATATGGCTGCCAGAGACTGATATACGTACATAGATATTTTTAAATACATACTTATATAGATATTAACACCCAGACATAGAACAAACACAAATATTCATCACATAAATGTTTGTCCTAGATGGGAATCGAACCCACGCCCCCAAACACAGAAGGTAAGTTCACTACCAACTGAGCCACCGGGGCAGTAATAATATCAAACAAGTCATAGTCAAAGTCAATGGCGAGCTAAGCAAGTCACGGTCAAGTCCAAGTTATGCCCCAGTAAAGTGGTAAAAACTTTACTAGAGCCTTCTATATGGAGTTTTGGAACCAACACGAAAATTCACGTTTCACGATATTATACGTAATACACCAACACTCGTGCATGTTCACGAACACTTAACAGGTAAAAATTCACCGTTTTTACACATTAACACTCGAAATAACACAAGTTTTGGAAAATAATGGACTGCCCCGGTGGCTCAGTTGGTAGTGAACCTACCTACTGTGCTTGGGGGCGTGGGTTCGATTCCCATCTAGGACAAACATTCATGTGATGAATATTTGTGTTTGTTCTATGTCTGGGTGTTAATATCTATATAAGTATGTATTTAAAAAATATCTATGTACGTATATCAGTCTCTGGCAGCCATATTACAAGCTTTGCTTAGTTTGGGGTCAGGTGACGATGTGTGCAAAAATGTCCCAGATATTTATTATTATTTATTTATAATAAAATGACGCGATTTCTTCACGTTCCCGCCAAAACTCCTTTTTTAAATGTTTTCTTTTTCGTCTTCTCAAGTAACAAGTTATATTGTTAAAAGATAAACCAAATGTAGCCTATATCACTCCGGACAGAGGACACTACGTACACTACGAGGGATCCAACGACACCCCACTTGTCAACATCGGTCAAGACGTTTAATCTAGAGGAGGTACTATACACCCCAATAACATTAACCTCCTTCTTGGGCAGTCGGATAAAAAAAAACAAAAAACATTCCTTAGTTTTCTACCAATTCTAAATTAATTTTCTTGTCATAGATAATTAAATTATTTTTGACCTACATGGGGATAAAGGGGCATAGTGATTAATTGGGTAGAGCTTTATTAAGTTTCTACAGTTTTCTCTCTCTATTTTTTTCTTTTTCAACTCATCTCCGTTCCGAGTGTGGTACATGTGTACTACGAGAAATTGTACGAAATCCTATGAAAGACTTCGTACTGCAGTACGCTACTTGCGCAGTACGCACTCAGAGTTTTCAAATTCAACAGTTCAAAAACGTGGCGAGCCATGCACTGCGTTCGTCACCATGAGATTTGAAATATTAAATCTCTTATTTATGAATCATAAGTTTTGCTCCTTTGTCAAATTGAGACCGTTTGTCATTTTGCGCCTAAACGATTTGGCCGTTTAGGCGCAAAATGACCAAAACGCAAAATGACCAAAGGGCAAAATGACAAACGAAATGAAAAAGACGTTTCGCTCTTTGGTCATTGTGAGCTTTGGACATTTTGCATCTTGGCCATTGTGCGTCTTAGACCTAACACTCTTTGGACATTTTGCTCTTTTGTCAATACGAGACCTTTTGTCATTTTAAGCCTAAATGAATCACCGAAAAACGTGTGTAATTAATTCCCTAGGGGCGCCTCTGCAAAAGAGTCCAGATGCAGGTTCTGAGTTCACATTCTCAGTACATTTCGTAAATATTTACTTGAGAGAGTCCACTGTGGGAAACATTTTTACTGTACATGTGCGTCACAGTTGCACAGCGCTTCACCCGTTTTGAGTATACCGTCAAATTATCCATAACAGTGGAAACTGTTTCCCACCCCTAAATACTATGCCATTTCGATGATCTTTTTATACGAGTACGGTATCTTCAACATGAAAAACTACGGTTATAGGGTATTTTTTTAATTTTATGGCATTACCTTCGTAGTTATAGGCACCAAATGTGACGGTTTTTTTGCTTTTAGATTATGACGAATAAAAACAAAATAGGTGACAATATTTAAAACCGCAATTAATTTAAACAATTTTATGTTATTTCTCGCCGAACTGAGACCTCGCGAAACCTATATCTTCACAACCCCTGGGCCGATTCAGCTCATATTTGCACTTAAAATTTTTATTGAAATGAACTACTTGCCTACAAAATTTCATGCAAATATGATCAACGGTTCGCAAGTTATCATCGGACAAATATACACACAAACATGCAAACATACATACAAATGCCGATTTGTCCCAGTAAACTCTGAGACCTTCGCTTCGCTCGGTCAACAAAGCAATCATGGCAGTCGCTAGAGGACCTCAATAATATGCTAAGCAACCTCAGTAGGTTTCTCAACAGGTTGAGAATTGAGAATCGCTACTGAGGTGTTCGTTGGGAATCACAGATCACACCCTAGATTCTGCATTCAGGACGCTCGAAGCGCATCACGTATCAGTCTAAATACACTTTTAAGAAATTACTCTGATTGGTTTATTTTAGGCGCGAGTAGATGTAACCTTGACATAGCCAATGGGAACGCTTGGTCGCACGCCCCGCGACCCGTGCCTTCCTCAAACTTTGGTGACTTTTTGTAGTAACAACGAATCTCGTAATGCAGTATCTAGTGTGATATGTGTATCTGATTCTTCCAATACAAACGGGCAAGCGTGCGTTTACCATTAAGCGCGAGAAAGGGTAAGCGACTTTCTCGTCTCTGTCAAAAAATATTAATTTATCAGTCCGAAATGGCCTGAGGAAGCTTACAAAGAACAGGTGGCGCCACACTAGAAATTGTGCGAATATAAAGTTATTATTATTTACAGTAGAGCCGCAAAAAGCGTTCTAGCTGCTTTAAATTATAAAAAAAATAAAAACTGATAATTTAGTTTGTTGATTGAACGTTTAAAATTAAAGTTTTTTTTTTTTTTTTTTTTTTTTTATGTCATATGTGGCAAACAAGCAGACGGGCCGCCTGATGGTAAGCGATCACCGTCGCCTATGGATACCTGTAACACCAGGGGCATCACGGATACGATTATTTCAGTTTTTTAGAATTTACTGCTGCATTCAGAACAATATAATAATATTTTTGTAATGATGAAGATTGAAACAAAAATAATTATTTAAATTTTATTTATTCATATTGTTATTCAAAATTGATTTAAAATTACTTACTTTTTATTTACTTTTGTAGGAACAACGAATCTCGTAATGCGGTATCTAGTGTGATCTGTGGTTGGGAACGATGCGCTCGAACTTGTTGACCATTATAACTGTCCTGGGACCCTATTCGGAGAAATGACATTTTATCTCGGTCACTCTCACTCCCATTAAATTCTAAATTAGAGAGACAGTGACCGAGATAAAATGTCATTTCTCCGAATAGGGTCCCAGTTGCGTAAGTCCAACTTCGACAAAGAGGTCGCCTGAAGAATCCAACTCGGATGGGCAGCGTTCGGGAAATTGCGTGATATCTTCTCGTCCAAAATCCCGCAGTGCCTCAAGACAAGGGTCTTCAACCAATGTGTGCTGCCAGTGATGACATATGCAACTGAAACGTGGTCGTTGACCACTGGCCTTTTAGAGAGACTCAGATTCGCACAGCGGGCAATGGAGAGAGCTATGCTCGGAGTTTTTTTGTGCGATTAAATCCGAACGAGCATATTCGTCGAAGAACTAAAGTCACCGATATAGCTGACAGAGTTTGCAAGGTGAAGTGGAAATGGGCAGGCCACATCACTCAAGGAACCGATAACCGGTGGGTAAGAAAGCTTCTTGAGTGGCGATCACGCACCGGAAAACGCAGCGTAGGTAGTCCTCCTACTAGATAGACCGACGACATTGTGATGGTCGCGGACCACAGGAGGATGCAAGTTTTACGTTTTCGGTCGGTGTGGCGCTCTAAGGGGGAGGCCTATGTTCAGCAGTGGATATCTTCTGGCTGATGATGATGAGGGGGTGATAGCTGTTTTTCCCGAAACGCTAATTTCATCCCGTGTGACAGAGCAGTGTGAAGGTTAGTCGGTCACGAAAAAATGTAGGTAAATGTAATAAGTCTCTCTTTCGCATGCACGGGGAAAGACAGCGACAGCGAGCGACAGCAATACAATTTTCAAATACCTACTACGCCAAAACGTCCTTAGTAACCGTAATCGACTAACGAAACTTTGTAGCTGAAAAAAATATCTCCCATACATCGATATACGTAACGGTCATTTCTACAATAACAAAAATTTTGTGATCGTCATTTGTTTTTATATGATGATGATGATAAATACTGCACTGTACAGTACTTTTCAGATGTATTCCTTTACTTATTATGTGGGATTGTTCATTTATTACGTAAGACAATTTTAAACACTTTCAGACCAACTCTACGTAAGAAAAAATAAGAGTTTGATGAGCCCTCCCCTCCCTCTTCAATCTTACGTAAGAAAAGTATCAGTATATAGTAAGTATAACTAGTAGTTCGCGGCGAACTGAGACCTCGCGACCTCTATATCTTCACAACCCTTGCACCGATTCGAACTTAAAAATTATATTGAAATGAACTACCTAGGCAAGTGTCTACAAAATTTCATGAATATCGGATTAACGGTTCGCAAGTTATCATTGGACAAATATACACACAAACATAGGTACAAACATACATACAAATACCGATCTGTCCCAGTAAACTCTGAGACCTTCGCTTCGCTCGGTCAATAAACGATTGGCAAATTTCATGGTCAACGGGAAGTACCCTATATGTTTTGATTTACTAGTGCGAGCGACAAAATATGCAGCATAAATTATGGCTATAAGCTTGATTTTTTACAGCTCCAAGGAACAGTAGACCTCAGTATTTGATATTAATTTAAACTCGATAACCCAAGACTCAGCTCGATTCTCGCATCCCTGTGAAAAAGGGGCAGACAGCCGGACAACGAAGTGATCCTATAAGGTTTTCTTTTTTCGTTTTGAAGTACCGGAACCCTAAAAACAGTGAAGTTTTAGCGCATGGCAAACGAGTTTTGGATAAAATTTAGAGTTTTTGCTGCTAAAGGAAATCCCGACTGATCTAACCGGTCCGCGGGAAATATTTATTGATATAGCACTGCAATAACCAGCTACTAAAACTGTATTAGTAATACATACCTAAACTTTAATGACAACTAAAACAATCAATTTTTGTTTTCAAGGAAATATTGTTTTGATTGTTGGCTGCACCAAGAAAGCCTGCAGTCTAAGCAATACTGGTGGACCGATACCGTTTTTGAAAAACGAAGCTCTGTGAGATTGGAATCGGTGACGCATGGCTTTTGACTTTTTGCTGGAGCTTCGGAAGATGGAAGTTGGTTTTGCATTTTATATTTAATAAGGAAAATTCTATGATGTTCACGTAATTTAATTATTGAGCAGCTGGTTGAATCCTTAAATTATTATACGTGATTATACAGTTGAAGTTTGTTTAAATGACCATGCAAAGAAATTGCTAACATGATGTGGAATGAAAGACACTTGATCTCGCGACACAAGGCCACCTAGTGCGAAATGAACGGTACTAGAATATGTTATATTGATCATTATTGTTTAAATTTAAAATATTTAAAAGTAACCTTTCCTGTTTCTGTTTATAAATAAATAAATACATTTAACTAAATACGGCTCGTCCATAATTTCTATTTTCTGTTTTTTTAGCCAGCTTCTAAATCATCTGTGAAAACGTTTAAAAAAAACTTGCTGATGGTCGGCTCGGGTTTGATTCTCGGCCGAGCTTGATGAATGAAAGCTCAATTGACTCACTATCCAATATCATAAGAGAAATCTATGTCTATACTTATAATAAATCTGTAACGAGGGAGATATTTTTGGAAATATTTTTTTTAGGACTATTTGGAAGCAACAGAAGTCAGAACCCAACAATATAGTTTTCAACAATATAGTCTGTCTGTCTGTCTGTTCGGGATAAACTAAGACACAAATTTACATGCAGTTTTTTAAAATAATTATGTTTGATTCTGTTGCTTCATACAGGCTTTGTTTCATCAAAATCGGTGCAGGAATATTGAAGTTATGACGCAATTTAGGGAAATATAAAGGATGTCTATTATAAGTTAAGACACGGAACATACCGGATCCTTAGTGCGCAAGGGTCATCTTAAGCTGGTTTTGTGATTATTGTGAGAGTTTGTAGAATTAAGAGATGGGATGACATGCGGTTTATCTAAAAAATAGTATGTGGTGTCCCAGGCTTTATAACAAACTTTGTTTCGATAAAATTAGTTAATGGAAGCTGTAGATATTACGCAATATTTAAAAACGTTTAGTACCTTTGCAAAGCAAATTTACATCAGGTAACTAATAGATGGCGACACGAGTCTTCTGAATCGCGGTGATGAATTCATCCATGATTGAGATACCGTTTCGGAGATTTTTCTGTTCAAATGAATAGGTTCTATTTGTAAGAACATAAAATCGAATGACTGATCAGGATATCGCAATCATCCCGACCGGTCAAAAAGCGTAAAAAGCACAGGACCATTAATTTTAAGTTTAGAGAGAATGAAAAAAGACTATTTCCATACAAACTTTGGGGCTCCCTATAGAGGAATTGCGCAAAACCCGTTCTTATTGTTTATCCGGATCATTTGAAAAGTATTGGGTTCAAATTTCACGTCTCTTTCATAAACAGTTTGGTCTGTGCGCCTATTCCTAGAAAAGGGATTGTTCTTTTATAAATTAAGATTACCGTATCCTTAAAACAGGTGATAATATATACTGGATAGACTATTGATAATATTATCATTCGTTTAATATCAATTATTCCCCGTCGTTTTTACGGCAAAGATAAAACTAAGGTTATGATTAAAGCAGCGCATGAAGGCGTGTATGTTGGTGTTTGTTTGTATGTATGTATGCACGAATGTCAAAGTGTTTTATTCTTTCTTCTTATTTTGTACTCTTTTCCTATTTAAGCTTGTGATAAAGTAGAAAATAAATCTGTCAGAAAAAGTCAACAGGAACAAACCGATAACTCCTGTTCACGTTCTTTGCGCCCAGTGAAAGCCCGCTTACATCGATACCATGTACGTTTAGTGTCAATCCTGTCCGTTTTTGTGACGTAGTACTGTCTATGTGACGTAAGACAGTCATCCTACTATCTGACGCACCAACTACCTACGACAATAACCCACAAAATGCAGGTTGTCAAGGGTCGACACAAGCCAGAGCTCGTAGGTAAAGGATAAGTGACGCGTGGGAAAATTACTCATTCCTTCGAACTTGACCACAGAAGCTAAACTGAAAAAAAAAAAAGATTCATTGTACCTAGCTCATTAGTTATGTTAATTAGAGATTTCTTCTAAGGTATAAGATTGTTTGGTTCTAATGTCTAGTGTAGCTAAGAGGGAAAACATGATTACATTTTCTCGATAAAGATATGTATCGGATAAAAGACCTCGCCTTACAGACATTTTTTGCTAGATCTCTCCTAACTTCTGGTGTATATTCAAGTGATCAGTTTAGTAATAATTTATAGGATAGCAAAGCATAGAGCTTTGCTTGATTTCCGTTTAGGTGTAATTAGCAAATTTATCGTGTGATTTTTTGACTAGCGCGACCTAAAGTATATAGCGCTATCTTTTTCTTGAATTAGTCCCAATCCAATTTACTTTAGAGATCTTCTGCTGGACGAAGCCTCTCAGACATGGCTGCCATCCCTACGATGGTGGCTTGGGAATCCTAGAAAGCTCACCATTTCAGAGGACGGGAATCCTGTATTAATTGGCCCCTTACCTAGATACTTCTAGTTAAGTACATAGCCTGTAAATATCTAGGCCTCACGAAATAAATAATGATACAAAAACCACAGCATTCTTCTTATTAATTGACATAAACCAAGATGCTAACCTCTTTTTCTGATATCTGTGAGGGAGACGTTATCTTTGCCTCTGAAATAATAATTTTAAAATTAAAAAAGCTATGCAAATCTGTTTCTATTGCTCTTGCTCGTGTTAAATCAAGTTCCTTCTTTCAGCCCTAATCGGTAGACTAGGGTTTTGGAATATCCCATATTTCCCAAGTAAAGCCATAAAATCCTTATTTCTGATATCAATTAAAATGTTAATGTTGTGTTAAAAGAATTTTGATACAAAATTTTCGTAATATTGAAAATTTGAGCAACAGATGACGTAATTTTATGTCAATCATTTGGGAAGACGCTTAGGAGCGTAACTTTTACATAGATATATATAGATTCAACACACCGCGGAGGCAATTCAGCTTATCAGCAAGGGTTTGTTTCTTGGGTCAAGCCGAAAATGGTAGCCCCAAGTAGGCTGTTAAATGAGGTTGTTGGATTCAGGTTCAAGTACCAGAGTCATACTAAGAATCCAACTCAACGAACACAACAATGATCGCATAGTGTTGTTCATCCGACTCGATCCACCTTACATACCATCAGTCGCACCGTAAAAATAATAATGTATGTTTTATTATGTTTTTTTAAGAGTTGCAATCAGTTTTTAATCAGCCCTTGCCTAACTTCTATCAAAAAACCTTTCGTTGCGCATGCGAAAAACAATAGGTATCAAAAATAAAATTTATTGCGTCCGTTTTACTTTATTCAATTTTTTAAATATATTCTATCGAATACGTACCTATCAGTTTTATGATAATATAGATACGCTAGCATTTGTTCCAATTTGATCAACTAGTTGAATAGTTTGAACAATCTTAGTCCAATTATGTCACCTCTTAGTTAAACAGTTTGGAAAGTAAATTTTTGATATATTCGACATGTACAAATAGTTTATAGTTTTGTTTAGAAACAGTAATCACTATTTTAATTATTTTTTAAGTGACGATCACAGGGCGTTATGTCTTCACTCACTTGTACGAAGACACTGCCAGAGTTTTAGTAAAAAATAACGTTCGGAAAACCCCTTATTTCCTGCTAAGGTAAATAGGTATACGTAGGTCACAATGCATCCGAACATTTTATATAAGCGCGAATCTTCGCTTAAAAACGTCAGTCTTACGAGGTTCATCAACCAGTACTCATCCTCGAGTAGCTCAGGAAAATACTAATCGAAAACATCAACATGCCGAAAATGGTGATTCTTTCATTGCTAAATGTAATGTTGCTAGTGAGCCAAATGGAGACGTTTCCTTTGAACCAGACAGACAAGTTACGTTTGAACCAGACAGAGAAGTCACTTTTGAAACAGACAGAGAAGTCACTGTTGAACCAGACAGAGAAGTCACTTTTGAAGAATACAGAGAAATCGCTCTGGGGCCATGTAGACACGTCGCATTTGGCGGATTTTTCTGTAAAAGTTCCCCTTTCAAGGATTAAAAGGCAAATTATTAAAGATAATGGCTGTGCAATCGGAAAAGTGAAGTTGGACGGGATAGGTTGCGTCACATGTGCACAGTAAGTATATTTAATAATGTATTTATTTAAAAATACCCCATTGTTATGTTTGACGAAAGTATAAGGAAAATAATTAAACGATAATATAGTTCAAAAACAAGTTTGTTAGATTTCCTATTGTTAGATTTTTTGTCAATAAATAAACATAATATAACTGGTACAATTTATCAAAATTGCGTATCGACCTCAAGGTCTTCGAGTATGAACATAATTATATAGATTTATAGTTTGTTATTTTTAGGCCGCCAGCTGTTACACTAGTGCTATGTTGATTTTTTGTCTTATGTTTGTCATTTCTGGTGCGAACTATAAAGAGTTATCTATCTACCTTCTTTCGAGGTGATGTTTAAAAATATCATTTGATATTTTTCACAACACTTTTTGATATATATATATATAATATTATATACTAAAACTAATATTATAATTATTATAACAGCAAGTCTTGTATAATGTATAATAGATCCAACTCAACTCCCAGCTTAACAGCTGAATGGATTTTAATGAAATTTAATATGAAGGTAGCTCTTACCCTGGACTAACCTTGATTTACCTCGCAAATTAATGTTTCCTGAAGGAGAGCGAGTGAATACTCAGCTAATGGGTAAATCAGGAGCATTTATGACATTATTTTTTATTTTTTACAGATACGAGGACATGACAGACGAAAATTGCCCTAACGACGAGGAAAATGAAGTTCCCTAATGAAGGACCAAACAGGCAAAGATTGCCTTGATCAGGAGCGGGATCAAGAAATTCCCTGATAAAGGACCAGAATGAAAAAATTGTCAAGTCTAAGAGCGCAAAAAAAAAAATCCCAAATAATATGTCTAATAAGCACAGGGCTAAGACTCTTAAAAGCTAATTGGTGAAGTCGTATGTAGGATTTTACGAGTGTCTCTAAGATTGCAACCATCGACGTTACACGTCTTTATGATTCGCTCTTCGTAGGATCCCCCACCGATGGGGACTCTTTGTTTTCATTGTGTAGAAAATGTTTAGGGGTCGCGAGAGTTATGTAGATTAGTTAACTATAATAAATCTTTGTTTTTTAACCTTGTTTAGTTAATTATAGCGAATTGTTTTTAAACCTACAATATAATGTACTTAAGTCAGAACCAGAAACGCTTGCTGCCTTGCAATATTATATTAAAATTTATTATGCACAAACACTATTGTATCATACATAATTGTATACAATATCTAATAACAAATATCTTGTAATTTAAAGAAAAAAAAAAGTATATAGTAAGAGAGACTTATATAAGAAAACATTTTAAACTACGAGTATGTAAAATAGTAATTATAATAGAAAAATTAAATATTTTTATAATCATATATTTGTTACACTATGTAATAGTGAAATTCTAATAAATAAAAACTGTCGTGACATATTTTGATTTTTATGGTAAACCACAATGCAATGCACAAAATGCTACGTCCAATGCGTCACCGCATTGGTACTATATAGCATATAGCTGTTGATATAGCAATTAGTACTAGGGCGTCGAATACGGATTCCCCGCCAGTCACATTAGATTCCACAAATAGTCTAACACATTGCAGAATTCATACAAAATAAATATAAACAAATCACTGTGTCCAGAAAGCGCCAGGTACCTATAACTTTAAAATTCGACACGTGCGCAATTACTCATCGAAATGTATTTAAGCTCAACCGTTCAATTGATGAAACAGGCAGACTTTTAGTAACAAGTTTACACAAATTGTGAAAGAAACATCAAAAATGAAGCGCGTAGTGGTTTTATTTGTGGTCCTTGAATTGTTATTTTATAGAAGTGCGACGAAATGTAAGTTCTTACAGTTCAAAAATTGCACAATTATTGTGCAGTTTTCGTTGATTTCAATTTCATTTTCTTCTTTTATTCAGACTTATTTAATTCATCTTTAATTCACGTTCCAATAATTAAACCTCAAAGTATTACAAATAATTCTTGATTTAAGTTCAGTCAGTTTAATCAAAATTAATTGATTAAACTGCACAAAAACCGGTGGTGTAAAATTTAATAACATAGGAGCTTTTAAATGATTTTGTTTTTTTATTTACCAAAACCTGTGTATCTTCGAGTGTAAATATGTATTATCGGAAGATTATTATCCAGTTATTATTTGACAAGTAAGATTAAGGTAATTTCGTAGAATTGCTTTAGTTTATGCAAATGGTACGAAGGTGAAATAGGAATTACGTTTTCGCTACAAAATGTCCATGGAAACTTAGCTATTAAATTCACCTTACCAGGTTATGATTTGATCATAGCATTGACTTAGACTATGGGTAGGAAGTGTTTTTTGTGAATTTAAAATAGGTTGAAAAATAAAAATGACTTGACCATGGCTAAATGTACCTACTATTCGAAGCTAGGAAAAAAATACGTCATGGTTTTGCTAAAGTGGTATCAAGCTAGTGATGCGGTGAAATGTTATGTTTAAGTTTTATCGATAACATGTTTATTACCCGACTGCCCAAGGAGTGTAATGTTTTTGGGTGTATGTATACAAAAATGTGTTCCTTTATTACCTCCTGACCTCCGGACCGATGATTGAGTTGACGTTAGATTCGTTTTTATGTCCTGAGCAACATTAGTTGCATTTTTCAGTATCTCCAATAGGCCGAGTAGGCCCGGGCATAGGACGGCAAAACTTGGTGGTATTATTTGGTGGTGTTTTGTGTTTTATTTTTAAGTATAGTCACGCCCTCGTGAGCTTACACTTCAACGTTTAAAAACTCAAAATACGGAGGACGACTAACTTGGGTTATCCCCTTAATCCCCTATAATAGGATAAAAGAGTATTCCCCCTTTTCGCTTTTCGAAAGATACTACTTCTGTCACTACATTGATAAGGAATACCCGTGAAACATAGACGAAACGAAATGGGTTTCCAGTTCTGAAACAAATAACGAAAATCGATAAAAATCGGAAGAATTTCCTCGTATTCTCAGAAATCATCGGAAAATGTTTACATTTAAATAAAACGGTAGAAGCTAGAGACGGGCCCATATAGGTAGAAATATCAAAAAAACGGTATGTTCGAGACCCTGCAAGGGGGTGGTAATCTTCCAAAGGCCTAAGGCAGTCATTAGATCCCTGGTCGATGACATCCTCTTGTATATATTTACCGCGAGCTTATTTTTTTTTAAAAGTTGGTCCCTAAATTTGCCGCCCTTTCAATCTGCCGCGCTAGTCTCAAGCCTAGTCAGCCTGCTGGTAATTCCGCCACTGCAAATTGTGCAACGGACCGATGACGCGTGGACTTCCCCACAGCACGTGGATGGCACGAGTCACTCCAATAAAATGCTTAACATAAACATATTAATTATATATAAACAATCCATCGTGACCAAAGAGCGTCAGAACAAGTTTGAACGTCGACACGCGTGCCTAATAAAACAACGCCGATAGAATAGAATGCAAACATTCACACAGTAAACACGTAAGAAATGTTTCCAGCGTTAACACAAAACACAAAAAAAAAATGACTAGCATGCACGCACAGCTTCGCTCGCAAGGCTACAGTTACAGTAAATGAAACACACTGTTTCACCTCTTTATAGGGGCTGATTTCTGATTTTATAAAAAACCTGTGACCAAAGAATTCTCCGTATAAATACTGAGACATACTTTTCTTTATTTTTAATGCTTAGTACATAAGCAGAGTTTGAATGAATTAGCAAAAAACCTACAAACTTTGAGGGTCCATTTTACCCCTTTAGGGGTGGAATTTTGCAAACTCCATTCTTAGATAGATAACTCTTTATTGTTCACACCAGAAATAACATACAAAAGACCAAAAAACAACTTAAAAGTAGCGTAACAATTGGCGGCCTTATCGCTTAAAGCGATCTTTTCCAGCGATCTCTCTTCTTCTTCTCTTCTTACTTCTCACCTAGACCAGAGTCCAAATTTCACGTTTCTATCATATGTGGTTTGGTCTGTGCGTTGATTCCTAAACGGCCTTGTTTTTATAGTTAAATATTCTGTTCGTGAGTCAACTTGAGACGCTAATGGGTCAACTGAGCCAGTTGGGTCAAGGGTCAGAATCACCTGTGGCGGTGACTCAAGTTCTATCTTTCTAGGATCAAGAGAACAGTGATCGGAAGTACTGGATGTGTAGAAGGAATAGTTCAACTTTATCACTGTGGATTCGGCGTCACTTGTGAAGTGTAAGTACGTACACTGATCTGATATTTATATATATATAGTCTTATAGATCTTATATGTATATAGTAGTATAGGTATATAGTCGTGCCACAAGTATTATACCTACTCGTACAAGCGAGTTTTTGTAGATAGAACACTTTATGCTGTACCTACTTGTCTATTATTCATCATTAACAGCCGTTAGACGTCCACTGCTGAACACAGGCCTCCCCCTTAGACCGCCACACTGAACGACAATTTTCCATTTGCACCCACCGGCTGCCCGCGACTTTCAAAATGTCGTCAGTCCACCTAGCGGGACCTCGTCTCCTACCTCAGACGCGTGTTCCAGCTTCCAGCTTTCCAGTCTTCCAGCTTTCGGGTAAAAAGACCTACCTAATTAAAAATTGAGCGAATAATTTTAATATACTTGAGATCAGATAATAATCAATGGTTGCACATCAGGACAACGCAATAGCTATATCAAGTAGGTACATAAGCGAACATAAGTTTTGACCATGATCCAAAACAACAACGTATGGCATGCCAAGCAATGACACTAGCACGAGTCATAGGTTACGATACTATCCACCATTTTGTTGTCTAACTTGTTGGTAATACGCTTTTCAGCTTTTGCTTGCACGCTGATGACGTTGGCTGCTATAATCCATGTGAAAGAAGGTAAAGCTCAAGGAGGATGGTGCTTTTCGGGTGTATAACTGTATATTTCCCATGAACCACGGGCGACAGATTTCGGGGTTTTCAAAATGTTATATTGTGACCACAATGTGACTTCACACGTTTCGCACTTTAAAATCTGTCAAGTTTGGGTCAATAATCCACTTGTTCACGATGAAATATGCTGCAAAGTGCCATGCTCAAATAAATTAACTAATCAGATTTTATTTATTGTTTCAGATAAATGGACAGTATGGAAACAGATGATTGTCCAACTTATAATCTCGTCCTCTTGCCCCTGAGTACTGAAACGTTTGTTTACTTTGACGACAGATTAACTCTGTTTCTGCCTTTGTCATTTACTTAGTGCCAGACAAAGGCAAAATTATAATTAATTTGTCGTCAAAGTTAACAAGCGTTTCAGTATTCGGGGGGTTGGGTTCACGAAAACTAATTTTGCGATAATAAATAGATTGTTTCAAGAAATTAGTCCAACCAAAAATTCAAGTTGAAAGCTAGTATAAGTACATTTCTCACTAAACCAAAAACCAAGATGAAAATCAGCTTATTGAGATTTGTAGCTAAACCAACGTTATCTAGGTGATCATTTTACCCGTAATTTCTTAAAACAACTTATTTATTGGCGCAAAATTGGTTTCAATAAATCCACGACGAGTAATTAAGATGTAATTAACAAAAAACGCAAGAAAATTTGAATTTCCGCGGTGAGCGAAACGTTGTTAATCAAATCTAACTAGTAGTTCGCGGCAAACTGAGACCTCGCGACCTCTGTATCTTAACAACCGCCTGACCGATTCAGCTCATATTCAAACTTAAAAATTGTATTGAAATAAACTACTTGCCTACAAAATTTCATGAAGATTGGATCAACGGTTCGCAAGTTATCATCGGACAAATATACACACAAACATACAAACATACATACAAATGCCAATTTGTCCCAGTAAACTCTGAGACCTCTTCGCTCGGTCAAATATTTTCAAATTCCAAGTACATCGCAATTAAAGTCATCATCATCATCATCTCAGCCACAGGACGTCCACTGTTCGATTCAATTAGCTTCCACCTATTGTTCGATTCAATTAGCTACAATTCTAAAACTAAGCTGACAGGACTTAAACTATCTGGTTGTCTTTTCATTTCAATATATGAGAAAAGAACGGCAACAATTTAGGAAGGAAAAATACAAAAAAATGTTATTTTTTCTTCTTTTTTTTATATTTTATTTTCAGTAATTGTTTTATTACAAAACTCTTTAAAAAAAGCGCTAACGAGATAGCTTGTGAGGGGAGCGGGCTCTCAAGCTTAGTAAATGATATACTCGGATTGGCTCCATTTACATATATATTTTTTTTACTATTTTACTAACTATACTATTAAGTACGATACATTACATTTATTACATTACCCTATGAGGCCGTTAAAAAAAAAAAAAACTTACTAGATGGCGTAATAGTCCTATAATGCATAAGACGTGCGACGCCAAAATCCTCTTAGGAGGAAAGAGAAAAAAAAAGTAGTCCTATCGTTTTACCTGTCATTGTCATTTCTGTCGAGTTATTTTGTTTATTTTTTAAATCGTAAGTTTTGGCTCCACACGTTGTGCATTTAGCCAGTGTCAACGATTGTAATATTTCAAATGAAGTCAAATACATAGTTACATTACTTGAAATTGTCTAAATACACATGTGGAGCCAAAAAACACGAGAAAAAAAAGACACACGTACATTTTTTTCTCTTTCATGTCTTGCCAGTGACAGAAAAACCTCAAGGTACATCTAACGCCATCTATTGGATACTTTTATTACCAGGTTTTTTTTTTTGGAAAACGCCTCATTACTGTAAGTAATAACCATTGAGCAATTCGGTACCGGCCCGCACGGGTATATCCATTTGCATAGAGTTCTTTAATATTTTACTAACTAATCATATTACCAAGTACACTTACCTACCGCAATAAGTAATGTAGTAAGTAATACCCATTGAGCATTTCGGTACCGGCCCAAAAAGTTCGGCTGTAGGCCAGTGTTGCTTAAGAGTGGATATACAACTATACATGGCCTGACCTGACATCGTGTGAAAGAGATGGCTTTATTTAAGTTTATGGGGGAGCGAAGGGAGAAGCAGAGCTATCATTTCTTTTCATGTCTATACAGACATGACAAAGAAATTGTGATCGTAAAGTTGTAATTGTAATAGGTTTCCCTCTAGGCCTGAGCTATCTCTTTCATGGATTAAGTATTAACAGTTTTGAAGTTAATAAATCACAGAAATTTAAAAACAAACAGTCAGTCATCTTTAGAATAACATTGCTAAAGCTTTGAAGCTATTTTGACGACAATGAAAGACAATAATATCTTTTGAGTTTTTCTCTTTCTTTGACAACATAGAAAACGGTACTTTAAAAGGGCTTTAAAACATTGCCAATGTTATTCTAAAGGTAACTGACTGTTTTTTGTTTTATTACCATTCAGCGATTTTTTAACTAGTACCTAAATGTTAAAAACGAGCGAATGAGATCCTAAATGAGGAGCGAGCTCTTAACATAATACAAAACCTGCAATGTCCTGCGCCAGTAATAATTGCCTTAATTGCCCTAACAGACTAGGAGACGGTCCGATTTGAACGAATTTTGTCAACAAAGGAAAATGACCAAAGTCCGACCCCGTCTAACAAACGAGAGAGAAAGACAGATAAATATATTACCTTTTTTTACTATCCTCTTATATTTTCTTTTTAGTTATTTTCTGTCTAATGTTTTCGCTGTAATGGTCTTAACAGATTAAGACCATTACAGCGAAAACTGAAGAGAACAATTTCAGATGGCGACATTATTTTTCATAGTGAATAAATACATAATACCTACCTACATAAATACTAATCATAAATGTAACACAGTCGCTTATAATAAATACCATAATTATAAGAAATCAGTCTATATTCATCGATCACAACATATATGGATAAAGATTAAAGTCGTGCTATAGCTATCTCACTCGCACATTTGGAAGTTTAAGAAGTTTTTGTTGTTTGAGTATGAATTCCCAAAAATTTTCTTCTTCGATCTAACATAAGAGAAATATGTTAAAGTAATTTCTTCCTATTCTGATCAAAGAGATCGAAAAACACTATCTTTTTTTTTTCGATCTCCGGCAAACCGTTATGAAATAACGTTATGAAACGCAAATTATGAAAACCAAAGTTACTTTGAAATATTTGTAATCAGAAATCATAATAAGACACAAAATATAATTGTAATTCACACGATTCATTGTAATTAGCGGTTTCGTATCTTCAATAATGTAAAAATACGCGAGTGAGATAACTATGAACGCGAGTAAGGGCCCTAACCCCCAGGTACGACAATCTGATACCTGATATGATGAAATCAGTAGCAATCATTTAATATGGTCGTCACCTGATAAACCGTACCTTTGATCATCGGGTGGCCAAAAGGGGCGAAATCAAACGATTCATGTCATCACGCCTGATATGACATCACCAGTGACATAATCTATAGACATTGGACTTCACATGTAAATTTGGAACAGATTTTAAATCAGATCAGACGTCAAGGCCCTGATTCTACAAGATAAGTGAACGTGCTGGCGAGGAGATACACCAAGAGAGCTTGAATTGTTCTTGCTGATCATTGCAGAGATGCCAAAATATCGTTTTCTTATGATAAAGAACTACAACACAGTGTGATCACTAGATATTTTGAAATTATCTAAATTATTCAGCAAGAAAAATGCATGTTCACTTACCGTCTTACCTCACTTACCCCCGAATACTGAAACGTTTGTTAACTTTGACGACAGATTATTTCTATTGCTGCCTTTTTCATTTGCTTAGGGCCAGACAAAGGCAGTATTAGAATTAATCTGTTATCAAAAATAAATAAACGTTTCAGTATTCGGGGGCTAGCTTGCAGAATACTCGTATAGATCATGTTGTGGAGGGCATATCAATGTTTATACATATTTCCCCGATTACTGAAACGTTTGTTAACTTTGATAACAGATTAATTCTAATAGTGCCTTTGTCTGGCACCAAGCAAATGACAAAGGCAGCAATAGACATAATCTGTCGTCAAAGCTAACAAACGTTTCAGTATTCGGGGGTTACCCCTAAATACTGAAACGTTTGTTAAAACTTTGACAACAGATTAATTCTAATACTGCCTTTGTCTGGCACTAGGCAAATGACAAAGATAGCAATAGAGTTAATCTGTCGTCAAAGTTAACAAACGTTTCAGTATTCGGGGGTTAGTCTCTTAAATACTCTTTTAAGAGTAAATACCCCTGGAATCTTCAACTGTGATGGAATGTTCAAATGGAACCTGGAATGTTCAACATCTTCAATTTTCTTAGCTTGAACAATTAACATACATAGTTAATTTATCTATGGTTGAACCAACAATGTTCATTCACATTGTGCTGTCTTTCAGCTACGATGACAATTTTCGGGACCCATAGTTACAAGCAGCTTTTATTCGTCAGTTCTTCGTACCTGAAATGAAAGAAAATGTTGGTAAATATAATGTTTTGATAAAGGTACACAAAAGATACGGTATTATTAAATCATGTGTACAAATCACACTAATATTATAAATGCGAAAGTTTGTGTGTAAGTATGTAAGTGTTTTTGTTCCCGTTCAACTCAGCAACGGTTGAACGGGTTTGGATGAAATTTGGTGTGGAGGTAGCTTATACACTGGATTAACACATAGGCTACTTTATATCCCGAAAAATTTAATGGTTCATGTAGGATAGCGGATTAAAGCGCGGGGCGCAGCTTGTTATACCATAATTTCATTTTGTTTCTAAATTAATCTACGATGCAAAGCAACGGACGATACAGTCATAAAGTTAAAAAAAAAAAAAAAAAACTATTTATGCATTTAGGTCCTGGTTGTTTGTCCTATTAGTCCTACAACCAAAACCGCTAAGCATGTCAGAGACCTTTAGGCGGCTTGAAACCTCTGACAAGTTTTTGGCGGGAACATGAAGAATTAATGTCGCGTCATTTTATTATTTTCCAAAACTTGTGTTATTTGTAGTGTTAATGTGTAAAAACGGTGAATTTTTACCCGTTAAGTGTTCGTTAACATGCACGAGTGTTGGTGAATGGTATAATGTCGTGAAACGTGAATTTTCGTGTTGTTTCCAAAACTCCATAGAAAGCTCTAGTAAAGTTTTCACTACTTTACTGGGGCATGACTTGGACTTGACCGTGACTTGCTTTTCTCGCCTTTGACCGTGACTATGACTTGTTTGGTAATATCTCACAAAACTTGAGAATATATATTATATGTATACTTGACATTGGCAAATGCATAAGACGTGCGACGCCAAAATCCTCTTAGGAGGAAAGAAAAAAAAAAAAAAAAAAAAAAAAAACCTCTGACACATTGGGTAACCACTTAGCCTTTACGAAACTACACACTTTGTTTTTTTTTATATGTTGTCTTTGTCAATGTGGTTAGCTCGTGCATTCCTAGAACTGTTGATACAGGAATGACGTTATCTTTGCCTCTTAAATAATATCTATTTGTATTAAAATTAAAACAGTTGTGCAAATCTACTTCCATTGCTCGTGGTTTCAGAGAATAGTCGATACTTACAAGGTTAAGTTATATTTTTAACATAATAGGTAAATCAATTGCCGGTATGCAGCCGAATTTCCCGAAAGAGGTGCAATGCTAGGTATAGTGTAACAACAGCGGAAACTCTTAGTATTGTTAACAGAAAACCAAAATACCCGACTGCAAAATGTAACCTATGTCACTCCGGACGTAAAGAGCAATCCAATGACACCTCAGTCGTCAAAACCGGTCCAGCTGTTTAAGCTACAGAAGGCTTAAGAACACACAAACAAACAGTACAAATACAAAATACGAACTTGCATACAAACTTAGTACAAATATTCAACTACCAGCCCCTTAGCTCTTTTCAAATTACCCTCCTTTTTCGGCAGTTGGGTAAAAAGAAAAGGACTTTTTTGACATTTTGCCACAAAGAAAAAACTTGCCATTTGCGGTCATCCAACCAAAGGAACTGGTCAGGTTCCGTTGCAATGTAGGTGATCTGCCACCTCGAGTTTTTCCTGGTTTTGCAGCGCGAGTATGGCTGTTATCGATTGAGAAATGTGACATTTACAATAAACTAAATCAGTTTATACAGCACTCTCTCGGAAATTACCTCACAACCTCATTTAAAACTAGCCGATTCCCGCGACTTCGTACGCGATGGAAGCTCGACCGAGGCCAAAGGTCGAGCTTTCATAAAAACTTTGTGCATTTTTCTGATGTTTTAATAGTTATTATACTATTCGGGACGAAGACAATTCCAACAAACCAATGATCATAAAAATCGGTCCAGCCGTTAATGAGTTACTAAATGATGTAACTAGCCCGACTGTTTTGTATAAATATAGATGAGGATGAATGTATGTTATACAAATATGCGGGCAAAAAACAATTATGAAAATTTAGATTTTTAAATTTTGTGAATATCTGAAGTTTATAATATTACATAATGACAAAATGCTTCTTATGTATCGACCTAGCTGAGTTTGTTGAACTGTCAAATTTGTCGAAAGATAAAATTATAATTTAAAAAAAAAACAACTGCTGTTACGGAACGCTATGCTAATCTGTGACACTTATGGTTCCGTATTCCATGACTAATTTAAATACAAGTTTGAAAAAAAAATGTTTACTTTTAAATACTTTATAGATACGGATTGAAATATAAAACCAATAAAGTTATACATTATTTAATTGACCTAAACCGCAGACTTCATTGGTGTCTTTAAAAATGACTCACAATCGAGAAAAATCAATATGAATCATAAAATAATCTAATCAGTGAAAAGTTTTAAACATAACTTTTTTTAAGTATTTTTTTCAATGAAAGCACAAATATGACTTACCTGATCATGCCGTCCCCACCTTTCAGTAATAGGTCAAAAAGAGAAGTCGAGTCATAAAAATGAATATTAAAATAGTTTTTTTCTTTATTAAAAGACAATTAAGAAGTTTAAGTGTCGACGAAACTGAGTTTGTTGACTGCAACTGTCAAATTTGTAGAATGATAACATTAAAATTATAAAAAAACTGCGGTTACGGAACGCTAATCTGTGACACTTATGGTTCCGTATTCCATGACTAATATAAATACGAGCTCAAATATTTTTTTTACTTTTCATCATCTAGTAGATACATATCTATAAATATATAACTAATAAAATTATACATTCTTTTGTTGATCCAAACCGCAGACTTCACCAGCGACGTTAAACATGAATCACAAGCATAGAGAAAACATATTAGGGGTCCTAAAGTCCTTAGAAAGATGCGTAACTCGATTTTAATACTGATTTGAAGGGCGAGCATGCGCACCGCGACAAAATCTTTTTGTTATGCAAGAACAGGACACGGCTGCGATTATGTATACGTTTGTCTCATTTTTCAGGACATGAAGAGTAGAGACGATTTTCTCGCAGTGCGCATACTAGCACTGAAGGATGTAAGATGTCGCTAGTGCTTTAATCTGCGATATGATCGTCACGATTTCTGCATGAACAGAAATAAAAACCCAAACTCATTTGTAACGTGTACGGAGAAAAAACGCAAGAATATGCAACAAAAACGCATAATTATAGCAAAGATATTCTCATAACAAGTCTATTATGAATATCTTTGCATTCATTATTCATTGAAAATTGTCATTTTATATTTTACTTGCAAAACTCGGTAGGTTCTCAAAAGATGGCGTTGAAAACATAATTTTTGGAAACATATTTTTGACGTCGTATATTGCAATCTAATTAAGGTAATACCTAAATCTAAACCTTCAATAACGCACATTATACTAATACTATGTTTCTATATTAACTGTGTTTTCATCGGCTTTTATAGCAGTTTGGACATTAGCTGACTAAATACGTGAGCGCCATCTAGTTTTAAGCAGATTTTTCAGAGGTACACATTTTATGTATGCGATAGTTATTCTTCTCGTGTAGATTTTCTTTGATCACAAGGGAACAAAATTAATATGAATCATAAAATTATCTAATCAATGAATATGTTTACACATAACTTTTTTTCTATATACTTATGTGCTATTAGGTTTTATTTTCAATGATAGCACAAAATTGACGCATGTGCTACAAACGGTCACCAACCTACATGCCTACACAGTCTATAGTTCAAAAGGTGAAGTCGAGGTATAAAAAAAAACAAAAGAATAAAATATTATTCGAAATTCAAAATAGCATGATCCATCATAATATGATAATGTACATAATATTTTTGCAATGATTGCTTGTTAAAGTCCCTTTATCTTTAAAATGATAAGTATTTCGCGGGTGCATTTGATTCAGAATATTTAGTGGAAGTCGTTTTTTGTTAAATAATTATTTAAATCTTTTAAATACTAGTAGTTCGCGTTGAACTGAGACCTCGCGACCCCTATATCTTTACAACCCCTAGACCGATTCAGCTCATATTCGAACTTACAATTGTATTGAAATGAACTACTTGCCTGCAAAATTTCCTGAAGATCGGATCAACGGTTCGCAAGCTATCATCGGACAAATATACACACAAACATACATACAAATGCCAATTTGTCCCAGTAAACTCTGAGATCTTCGCTTCGCTCGGTCAATTATTGAAATCAACTAGCTTAAAAAGTAAACCTATCCACCTACTTATCGTCTGTTGACCATTTTATGACCAGAACCGTCTCAGTCAGACCTCATCTCCACGCGTGCAGTCAACTATGAATCAGTACACTAATATTTGTACTATTCTTGCGCAGCAGCGCTATCAGATGATTGATTTATATTTACTATGAGATACTACTCAGTTATACTGACGCGTTAACGCGACCTTGATGCTTGAAGGTTAGAACGAATTATTGGCTTATTCCATTTCATAGTACTAACCTGTGGCGGGTTTCTTTGACCCTCTGGTTAGAGCCAGAGCCTACGTGGGGCAATATAGGTAATTTATTTTTAATTATATTATGGTGCCTTTATAATAATGCATAACCACTCAGAGGCCGCAGAAACGAAAGTTGTTGAGTGTGATGTAGGGATCTTCATCAAACTCAACCGTTTTTCCTTGACTTTTCACAAATCATACATTCCCAAAAAAATATAGGTATTTAAAGTTTAAATTTAGAACATTTATAATGCTTGCCAGAGGATTTGTTATTATTTCTCCTAGTAAATAAAAAAAAAAGCGATTTATTTTTCATCGTTACAAACATTGACATTGACCGACGACATTGTGAAAGTCGCGGGCAACAGGTGGATGCAAGTGGCACGTAGTCGGTCGGTGTGGTGCACTAGGGGGACAATCATTTACAAAAAAAAAACTCCTAATACAAACAAAAACTTTTAAATCAGGGCTTTACATGACAATAATTTATTAAGCTGCTCGGGTGAAGCTTAGAAACTAACATTTGCACTAAAATACAAGGATAAAAATTACACACTTTTTTTTTTAAATTTTGTTATGTTTTTTAAAGTCGTGGAACAGTTGCTAAGTATGATATAGTGAAGTTGCTTGCCTGCTTGAGAAGGTGGTTTTTGGTTAATTAAAATACCCATTTAAAAATAAAATAAAAATAAATGGGGTTTTTAATTACCCTGCCCATATAATGAACCGTGTCGCACTGTACACTATACTTATGTAGGTAGGTTCCATAATGATATGACTAAAAATCGATTGCTAATAAGAAAAGTCAATACTGGTGGACTAACAATATTTCTGTGAAAACTGCGTGATTAAACAGGAAATATTTAGATAAGTAACAGTTATCATACGCATTATCGATTTTTTTTTAAGTGTGGCATCACCGTTTTTTTTATAAATATATTTTTTTACAAACATCCTTTGTTATAAAGTTTGGCGAAATTAGGTAAGTAAGTATAGGTTTTTTTTTCTCTTTCCTCCTAAGAGGATTTTGGCATCGCACGCCTTATGCATTTGCCAGTGTCAAGTATACATATATTTTTTCAAGTTTTGTTAAATATTATCAAACAAGTCATAGTCACATTCAAACGCGAGCAAAGCAAGTCACGATCAAGTCCAAGTCATGCCCCAGTAAAGTGGTGAAAATTTTACTAGAGCCTTCTATGCAGTTTTGGAAACAACACGAAAATTCACGTTTCACGACATTATACTATTAACCAACACTCGTGCATGTTCACAAACACTTAAGGATAAACGACTTTCATACAAAACTGTCGATGCCTTTTTAGGCGTCCAACTACGATTTTGAACTGGGCATGACTTAACATAGGTCTAATTTGGCCTCTAAGTATCGCAAAGTCGATAATTTAAAATGTTCATGGCTAGGAAATACCATCTTTCAACCCAATAATTACGACAAATTTTACGATTGTAGTGGTGTGTTCTTTACATGCGAATCATGCGATCATGGTGTGCGTGAAATATTGATGTGTGCGTGCGTCTTGCAAAAATCGTGTACACTGGTTGTGCCGCGCGCGCGTCACGCGGTTTACGCGACGTTGCCAGCTTGTCGGAGCGTGTGTGAGCGAGACTAGGTATCCTTGCCTCGCGGCTTAGTCCGCGCGCGGCCTTCGATAATTGCGACGTTGCGAGATTCGGTATCGGTGTGCAGTGCAGTGTTTGATTTGGTTACCTAATCTATCTATACCAATATTATAAAGAGGAAAGATTTGATTGTTTATTTATTTCATTGTTTGTTTGTTTGAATGGGCTCCAAAACTGCTGAACCGATTTGAAAAATTCTTTCGCTGTTGGGAAGCTTCACTATCCCCGGGTGACATAGGTTATATTATATTTTCAAAAAAATTAGGGATCCTTCCTAAAACTCCAATAATGTAACCCAAGATGATGTATTTCGCGTGCACTGCGAAAACTATTCATGATGAAAGAATAGTCTATACCAATATAATAAAGAGGAAAGATTTGATTGTTTGTTTGTGTGCATTGAATGGGCTCCGAAACTGCTGAACCGATTTGGGAAATTCTTTCACTGTTGGGAAGCTACACTATCCCTATACTATACTATATTTTATTTAAAAAAAAATTGGGATCCTTACTAAAACTCGAATAATGTAACCCAAGATGTAAAAAAAATACCTAAAATATCCTTTACATCGCGTGCGTTGCGACAACTATTGATGATGATAGAATAATCTATCTATACCAATATTATAAAGAGGAAAGATTTGATTCTTTGTTTGTTTGTTTGTTTGCATTGAATGGGCTCCGAAACTGCTGAACGGATTTGAAAAATTGTTTCGCTGTTGGGTGGCTTTTCGGCTTTCTTAATATTTTTTTTTTTTTTGTGACTTGACGCGGGTGGAGGGGTTTTCGTGTGTGTATTATGGTTTTTATTTTTTTGTTGGGTGCCCGTGCGAAGCCGGGGCGGGCTGCTAGTAACCTAATAATAACGTACATAATTATAATAGAATGCAGCAGACATCATCGTTGCGCTATAGACGCCATCAATATTCTGGCCAAAAAAAGAGCACGAAACGTGTTCGTGCTCGGCTGAAATATTATCATGGCGAAGGTGTTTCGTAAGTGCCTACCTACCTAATTTATAAATAAAAAATATAATTCGAGACTTCTTGCCCATTTTCATGGTGATGGGGGATTTCTACCCTTCCAACTGCGATTTTCATTTGCGGTCATAGATTTTAAGGATCATCATCATCATCATCATCAGCCTGTTTCCTATCGTACCGAGATTTCTTACCCATTTTTCATAGCAATGGGGGAAATTTCTACCCTTCCAACTGCGATTTTCATTTGCGGTCATAGATTTAAAATTCATCATCATCATGATCAGCACGTTTCCTAACGTATCGAGACTTCTTGCCCATTTTCATGGTGATGGGGGGATTTCTACCCGTCAAACTGCGACGTTCATTATCGGTCATAGATTTTAACCATAATCATCATCATCATTAGTCAAATTGCTACCGTATGGAGGTTTCTTACCCGTTTTCATCATGCTCCTCCTTTTTTTTTAACTTTACAAGTCGACCTAAACGATCCAGCCATACCCAACTGCAGGACCGCCCCGCGGGCCGCTCGCGGCCCGCGCAGCCTCGCGAAATATATATTTTGAGGACTTTGACATAGGTAACCATTTATACATTTTTAGGGTTCCGTAGTACTACAAGGAACCCTTATAAGTTTGTCATGTCCGTCTGTCTGTCTGTCTGTCCGTCTGTCTGTTTGAATCCTTTACAGCCCGCACCGGCTTCGCACGGGTGTTTGACGAGGGAATGAAAATTATAATGCACACGCAGAACCCTTCTATTTGCGTCAAGTTGCAGAAAAGAAGGAAGTGTAAGGAGGGCTGAAAGGCTGCCCAGCAGCGGGGGGATTTTTCGGGTCGGTTCAGTGGTTTCGGAGCCTATTCAATGCGGGCAAACGGGCAGTCAAATCTTTCCTCTTTATAATATTTATTTTTGGTGTGACTAACTAATAACCTAAATGAAAAAATTCTGAAAAACTTCCTTCTTAGTGAAATAATAGATTTTTTGTAAAAGGTGCCTATATAGGTATAGGAACCTATATAGGTAGGTGGTAAGGTGGTAGATAGAGGTATATGAAAATCTTGGATATTTCATGCTGCGCGATTGAAATATGTACATAATACTAATAATACCTACCTACCTACCAACCAACCAACCAACCAACCAACCTACCTACCTACCTACCTACCTATTAGTTAGTTAGTTTTGTGTGTGGTGTTTGTTGTGTTGTTTGATAACTTATTCTGTAAAAAAATAGCACAAAAGGAACAAAAATCTACAAAAACAGTAATTTTCAAATGAGGATTCGATCCGGGGACCTTCGTCTCATTGATACACACTACAAAACGAAGCATAATGAAAATCCGTCCACTCGACCGCTCGGCCAGTCGATCTGATAGGTGGAATGCCGAAAATCGGGTACTCAATTTCGTATTTGCTTGTAACCGTTTTGAATTCGCATGTGATTCGGTCATAGATTTAAAATTCATCATCATCATCATCAGCCTGTTCCATATCGTACCGAGATTTCTTACCCATTACCCACGCCCCGCGGTTTCACCCGCGGTATAAACTCTGTAACGGCTGAACGGATTTGGATGAGATTTGGTATGGAGGCTACCATACCTAAATTTGGCTACCTCCATACCAAATTGCATTAGAATCCGTGCAGCTGTTACAGATTTGAACGGGAACAAACACACTTACATACTAACATACCTACTTACATACACACAAACTTTCGCATTTTGGTGTGACTAACTAATAGCCCCATATCTAAAATTTGTTGGAATTCAGCATTTCTGAGTATGGGGCTCGGTGCGCGCTCCATCAGTGCTGCCAGGAAAAATAATGCAAAATTTCGGGAAAAAAATTCACCTCAATAATGATGATGAATGCATTTTTATGTATGATCTCGTTGCGCGCACGCTCACTGATCCCGGGAAAAATATTGAAAAAATTCTGAAAAACTTCCTTCTTAGTGAAATAATAGATTTTTTGTAAAAGGTGCCTATATAGGTATGGTACCTATATAGGTAGGTGGTAAGGTGGTAGATAGAGGTATATGAAAATCTTGAATATTTCGTGCTGCGCGATCAAAATATGCACATTATACTAATAATACCTACCTAGCCACCAACCAAGCAACAAACCTACCTACCTACGTACCTACCTATTAGTTAGTTTTGTGTGTTGTGTACACACAAAATAACAAATAACAAACAACAGTACCTACTATGGACTAAATTAATCTAACCCGGGTCTAAAATCCATATTTTTAGTCGCAGAATAATGTCTATCGACGCGGAAAACACAACATTTTTGGGTATTGCATATTTCATTAGGTCATTTCATTAGGTATTAGGTATGTAAAATTCAAAATTAATTTGAAAAAAACCGAAAAAAAGTGGAAAATTTGTTCGGAAGGTACCAGACTCGGTGCCTTTAGAACCCCCGATATGGGGTTATTCCAGGGACCCAGTTATTCAATCGTCAAGCAGTAGTGTGCAAAACATCACTGTGTTCCGGATTGAAGGGCAATGTTTCCAGCGTAATTATTGGGCACAGAGATTTAACATCTAATATCTCAGAGTAATGAGCGCAGTGCATTGCCGCACATGGTTTTGAACTGTTGAGGTTCAAAATTCTGGGTGGCACTGAACTGTTATGAGCAAGCGTGAAGCTTAACATCAGCTGAGTGACTTGCTCGTCTCGTCACCAAATAACAAAAAAAAAAAACTTACATGCTTACACACTTACACACGAACTTTCGCATTTTAAATATTTGTGTGACAATATTAGGTTTATGTAGATACATACTTTTATAAGTTTCGTTACTAATTTTGAATAAGTTTGTTTGTCAAGAAACCCACAGCAAAAATTAAAATAAATAGTATTCTCGAAATTAAATTATAAAAAATAATACTACCTAATTTTAGGGGTTCGAACCCGGAACCTCACGAGCGCTACCCAATCAAACTGATGACTTCGGCCACCGAGACGATATTCAGAGCAACGAAATTTCGTATTTGCTTGTAACTGTTTTGAATTCGCATGTGTGCGTAATGTTCATGCGTGCATACAGGCGTTGAAGATTATTTGAATTTTCAGTCGAGTGCAGCTATTAATGGGCTCTATTATTTTTGAGATGTGTTTATAACAATAGTAAGAGGTCGCAAAGTGAATTAAAACTGGGGCAGATTACCTCAATTGAGTTTTCAACGACAGCGCCATCTCTTGGCGCCTACCTACCTAGCGGACTCAAACGAAGCACCTTAACGGGTAAAAATTCACCGTTTTTACACATTAAAACTAGAAATAACACAAGTTATAGAAAATAATAGAATGACGCGACGTGACTTCTTCACGTTCCCGCCAAAACTCCCTAAGTATAGGTTTGTAGTAAAATAAACCAGTCATGTGCGAGTAGGACTCGCATGCCAAAGGTTCCGTACCATCACACACTATGTTTATGAAATGTGCATTGCGTATGTTAACCATCTCGTGGTGATTAAAGCTTTTAGCGCGCGTCTGAATTGCACTTGGCCGCTTTTTACTATAATTTTGCCACACTAGAAGCAAAGAAAAAGTTTCTCTATGGTTGAAGATAGAATCAAAAAAAAAAATATAAAAAAAAACTTCTTAGGTAATTAATAAGGTGCACGGTATGAAAAACCCTAGTTTTTTTCGTGTAAGCCCGTTAAATACTCGATAAGATTTCAATTGATTAAAAGTATGCCAGTATTTCAAGTAAGTTTTTATGAATCCGTGTAGTCTAGATATTAAAGTAGAAAGTGCCATAGTTGATTGACAGAATAGCCGATTCTCGCATTGAGTATCAATAATTCTGGACCTTTATTAGTTAGCATTTCTAGGAAGGAGCGAAAGTGAAGATGAAGTCAGGCATCTTTTTTGGCTTAATGATGTCTAGTTTGTAGCGTATAATTTTAATTTACTTATTGACCGAGCGAAGCGAAGGCTTGCGAAAATGAGCGAAGCAAAAATGAGTTTACTGGGACAAATCGGCTTTTGTACGTATGTTTGTATGTATATTTGTCCGATGATAACTTGCGAACCGTTGATCCGATCTTCATGAAATTTTGTAGGCAAGTAGTTCATTTCAATACAATTTTTAAGTTCGAATATGAGCTGAATCGGTCTAGGGGTTGTGAAGATACAGCGGTCGCCAGGTCTCAGTTCGCCGCGAAGTACTAGTATAGTTATAGGTGAGGATGTGTTGGTAAAATCCAGGCTACAGAGCCTGCCACACCGGCGTGAAGTGGCTAGCCTATCGGTGTTCTTTAGTACGGTGAGCATGCACAATAACTGCACAACCTAATTCTACCGTCACCGCTCTTCTATAATACTACCAGACGCACGAAAAACAGGCTCCCTAATGGTGGATAAACCATTCGAACGTACTAAGCGTTCCCAATCCACCTTCTTAGTAAGGACAGCACAGGTGTGGAACACATTACCTGCGTCTGCTTTCGGAACAATTACAAACCGGGGCTGTTCAAGAAAAGAGTGAGTAGGTACTTCCTAGGCAAGCGTGCTACATCTTCGACCACATCGTCGCGTTCCATCAGGTGAGATTGTGGTCAAACGAATGCCTAGTCCGATGTAAAAAAGAAAGCAAAAAGAATGTATACTTATAGGTTTTGATTTACTTTGCGAGTATATCTGAATTTGCGTATTTTTGATCATTTTAGCAATTTTTTGATACAATCTATTTTTTGGCACAATAATGATTGATTTAGTGATTGAGATATAATTGACAAAAATACGCAAAAAAAGAAAGAAGTTAGCACGCTGAGCAAAACGCGACATTGATATATTTTAGAGATGAAAATCCCTAGGAAAATCCTAATCATCATCAAAGTCTTCGACAACCTAATAAAGATTAATTTCGTAGAAACAAAGGTGTCTACTGAGTAAAGTCAGTGTTCATTTCAGAGGGTGAAATAGAAATCGTACAACACAAAGCCATGTCCATGGCATGGCCTGACGAATGATCTGTGTCGATCTCGTAAAAACTGTACATTATGCACCTTATGGACTTTACAGATACACCTAATGTATGTTAGAAACGTTGATCTCCATCAGGACCTTCAAGTCGAAGTAGACAAATCATACAAAAGTACGCAGAGACACGGACCTCGGAGTCCGTGGAGATGCACTACAAAAATAATGATACATAGAAAATCGGGACTTGGCCAGGCGATTGGTGGAGGCGTCGGGTGTCCAGAATGCTGGCATTTATTGAGCATTGCCATTCAACGTGGCAATACCGCCAGCATTCTGGGGACCTTTCCCTCCACTAATGGCCTTTTAGTTTAATTTTCATACAGTTATTTTAGGTTTTAGTTTTTAGTTAGTATTTTTAAGTTTTCTTTAATTGTCTGTATTATAAGTTGAGCAATAAACAATACCATAGAAAATTACACAGAAGCTCACTACAACAGCAGGCTGACCATCATGTGAATGTCAAGGCCTCGACCACCACACGGATATAGTAAGAAAACCCAAAAAACCGAAATGAATAAAATCGTAGTGAATATAGCACGAGCTGCATAAAAAAAACACATGAACATTGAATACAGTGTCTTCACAGCGTGTTAAGGAAACTACTATTGGATACGTTCTTAGACATATGTTACCTAGAAGTGTTATATTCAAATTATTTATTAGTCTGAGGATAGATTGTAATTTTAGTAAGGAATGCTTCTCTAGCGTTTAATCAAACTAAAAAAAAAAAACGATGTGCAAAAACGAGAGAGAGCAAATAAATATATTACCTTTAAGAACTAGTTGTGAAAAAGACAATATAAAATCTTTTTTCATAGCTTGTCATCCACAGCTACGAAAATGGTTTAAATATTTTTATTAAATAACTAATTAATAAATACGAAATATACATCGAAAACCTTATACCCGACTACGTTCTTACGTGAGCTTTAGTTTTATCGGTGCAAGCAAAGCCGCGAGCAACAGCTAACAATCCTAATCCTAACTAATATTATAATTCAGAGGAATATAGCCGCACTCGTATTATGACCAATAAAGCTAGGAGGTATACAAATTAATACGTTCGTTTCGAGGAAAAAACTTCGCTTCGATTTATAATTACTCCTTACATTACAACTGTCAGTCTATACAAAACGTCAAAAAATGCACAAAAGTGGATCAACGCCATCCAGCGAAATATAGGATGTAACTTTGTCTCTTTTTTTTAATATAATTTATTTAAAGGGCTTTGTCGCTCAGCGACCAAATCGCCCTGTGATTCATACTGTACACAACAAATATATATATATACCAAATAAATAAAAACACAAAATTGACTTTTCAGGCCTAACGTATATAAAACTTAGGTTTTGTGGGACTCGGGGCTGGCCAGAATGCAGTTACAAAATCCGACGTCAGTAATATCGCTCCGATTAAACCATAGTCTCCTAAAGGCCTCGTTCCGCACATATTCCATCAAAATGTGTAGAGTGTCTTCAATGACGCCACATACATTGCAAATGGGGATGGCGTTTTTTTCATAGGGTATGCAAACTTATTTGATGGAATGTGTGCAGAACGAAGCCTGAGGGCTGTCACCAAAACATCACGTTTTAGGAGACCATTGCTTATCCACGGAATCCATGGAACGTATCTTGATAACATTTTGTATGCAGTGACAGTATATCACAAGGACGGACATAGGATACTTTTTTATGTCCATGTCATCCAACGAAGTCGCGGGTAACAAGAGTAATACCTATTTATATGATGGTTATGACAGTGGACCACACAAAAGCTACGTGTGATAAAACTGTTAGTGGAATTGAGATCATGCTTATCGTTTATTTATATCCGCTTATTGAGCGCAGTGCATCACCACGCTTGGTTTTAAACTGTCGATGCTCAAAATTCTGGGGGGCACTGATCTATAATAGAATATACCAGAATTTATTCGAAATAATAATTACATATATAAATTAAAGTAACATGTATATATATAATGTAAATATTCCAATCTAATAATAACTAATCTTGTCATAAATATTAAGAAACCTTGCTAATAATATACGTACTACTAAGTTATAATTACTTAAGTCACCTACGCGTACATTGTACCTACTTAGGACAATGTTCACAATGAGAATTACATTCTGCCTACAAACTGCTATGCAGTTTGGCAGAATCAGAAAAAATGTTACGTATGTTTAGGTTAGAGGTGTAACATCAGGAGAAAAGGACATTTGCATAAATGCTGAGTGTATCAGACACTCAGCGCTGACTTTCAGAAGGGCCCCTTGTTCATAGGTGACGACAAAAGTAATAAAAGTACCAAGAAAGTAAATATTAAATGTAACATACTTAAAATAGAAACATAGGGCCTAACTACATAAATAAACATAGATACACTATAAGATTAGATACATATAAATAAATAAATAATAAATATTTATAATAAAATAAATAGATAATAGACAATAAGTAATAAATAAAGATCCCTGAGCATTCCCTGATAAAGGTCACCGAATGTGATCGAAACTATAGTCGGAATAACCGACTCAATTTAACGTGAGTATTCCCGTTTTCAAATTCAAATTCAA
Source organism: Apocheima hispidaria (assembly GCA_947579745.1). NCBI lineage: Eukaryota > Metazoa > Arthropoda > Insecta > Lepidoptera > Geometridae > Apocheima > Apocheima hispidaria. The sequence continues at coordinate 2,590,060 of OX388159.1, forward strand.
ATCATTTAATTCAGACTACAAAGGTCCATATTCACAAAAAAAGAAATTCAATTGTTTTATTAAAACAAAAATAAATAAAGTGTAAATTGATTGAAATAAAGTGATTTGTTACGAGCAAACGTGACGACTAACATCAGGCGAGCAATTTGCTCGCTTCATCAACCAGTTGCTAAATATATGGGTCATGTTTGTGTTTATGAATATTAATTAATTATACTAAAATTATCATATAACATTTTCAAGAACTAAAATCCGCCGTGGCGTTTTCCTGCGATTCAAATATGTCCGATTCTAAAGATAATAATAAATTTAATACTCACGCGGCACATGGGAAGCACTTATTCACAAACCAAATCATCCCGTAAGGGCATCTTTTACCCCCTATGAGCACTGAACTTTCTACAAACACTGATGCCAGCATTAACAGAAAAAATACTAAACATAAACTGCGGAAATACATCTTGAAAATCGATCGGTTAAAACACGTCTGCTCGTGTCGGAGTCTGAAGGCAGTATGTGAGGGGAAAACGAACCTGCCTGATGCGTCAACATGATTTCGCATGGTGAATGTCGCCAAGGCGCCAATACAGGTAAATAAACATGAATCTTGACCGACAAACTTCTTTGAGAGACAGTGTTGTTACAAGTCGATTTTGGAGCTGCCGTATTTAAACGTGAAAATTATTAAAGTATTTCAGGTCAAATTTTTTTAAAATTCCGCATTTTCTAATTTTTCATTTATTCGATACAAGATTATGATGATATTCAGGTTTATTTACTGGTTTCCATATAGATTTTGAATTGTGGTTAAAAGTTCTGTCTCATTACGACTTGGAAATGGTATCTCTTTTTCTCTCATCTTCGTCAGTATCGGCAGTGTCACCCTTAGATTTTCTAATTTTTCTGAGGTATCACCGCTCACTTTACCTTTTTAAAAATTTTACCTCTCGCAGTTGCTACCTCGTTGATATCTACTGTTTATATAATATATATATATATTTTGTGTATTTATTCGTGTATTTATTTTATGTAAAGTCTATATCTGTTATTTATTAATATATTATTGTCGTAAGTAATTTAATTATTAGTATGTATTATTATTAGTTATTATGTTTATAAATATATTGGTTTATTAAGTAGAGTATAAGTATAAAATAATCTTCATCATTGCACACCCCGTCTTCTACCTCTTTTATGAATCCTGTCCATCATATGGTTGCCTGGAAGAGATCGCTTTTTGCGATAAGGCCACCAGTTGTTACACTAGTTTTTAAGCCTGTTTTGAAATAATGTAAAAAATTAAATAAATTATAAACCTCTGTTTTAATAGACGGGGGTTTACAATTTTATTTTTAAATGATAATGACTCTAAATGTATGAAGTATTTAGACTGATTTGGTAATGACACATTTCATTGTAATAATACGGGAATCCCTACTCACGACGAAGACTTGGTTATATGACTATTGTTTTTATCATATACGGTGTTTTTTTTTTGAAGTATTATAGTGTTAATAAACTTGTGGACATGGTATGGCCAAATAATGCTTATTGTATCATTCGCAGTCAATGTATAGTTGCCAGCAATGTAGCAGTACGAATAGCAGTACTACTGTACTACACTGCGTTACACCACCTAGCTTTGGTGGATACAAACATATACTTTCGAGGTTTAGCTTATCATTGTTTTTTTAACAGGCAAGTACCTTATTAGATTTATCCTTGGATTATCCAGATACCAGATAATCCAAATGTAAATATGATAATCTCACTCATTAGCTACCTACGTCTCAGCTGGGAGCAAACATCGATTCATCGTTATCTATTTTTTGATTACGAAGCTTACACAAATACACACATAACATAACCTTGGTAATAATTATCTCCTTGAAAACATTGTATCGTTTGAGTATTTCCTTTTTTGTATAGTAATTAATTATCGTGTTAAAGTTAAGTAAAATTCGCTATTATAAATAACTATATTTATACTATTTTTTATCTTACTATGAAAACTGACGTGGTTTTGATACATTTTGTTTTAATAAAACGGGAATACTCACGTTAAATTGAGTCGGTTATTGCGACTATAGTTTCGATCACATTCGGTGACCTTTATCAAGGAATGCTTAGCGAGACACGCGCGCGACCTCGTCTTGCCTTGCACTGACCGACTCAATTTAACGTGAGTATTCCCGTTTTATTAAAACAAAATATTTTTTATCTGTTCTTTTTTTTTAATTTTTAATTTTATTTCTTAAGCAGGTTAAATTATCAAAGCGCTGCTGCTTATGCTAAAGAAAACTATGTATTTTTGAGCACACTACAAATTAACGTTATTGTTAGCAATGTTTAGAAACACATACTTGTTACTTACTACACAATAATATATTTTTTTCGTGCTAAATGACCATGTGTGTACGTAGTTTACTCTTTGTGTTTAACAACAAATATTTCTAGTTATCAGGAAATATGAATACCGGCACGTTCAAGGTCACGATAATAATCACACACAGAACATGTTTTGTGTGTATATGTATACTGTAGTAAGTTAACAAGCCAGAAAACATCGGACAATATTTTGGCGCCACACGTCTTGTGTCTTTGGGTTTCATGGTTCCAACACAGGGAACCCTAATGGGGAGTGTCAAGAATATGGACTTAAAAAAATAACTTTTACCTCGGGATTCTGAAACTTTTGTTAACTTTGACAACAGATTAAATCTAATGCCGCATTTTTCTGGCACTAAGCAAATGACAAAGGCAGCAATAGACTTAATCTGTTATAAAAATTAACAATCGTTTCAGAATTACGGGGTTACCTCCGAATACTGAAACGTTTGTTAACTTTGACAATAGATTAATTCTAATACTGCCTTCTTCTGGCACTAAACAAATGACAAAGACAGCAATAAACTTAATCTGTCGTCAAAGTTAATCTCATAAAATTGTGCTCTAGCTAAATTGGCTTGTTCTTTTCTCTAAATTATGGTCACCCCAAATGCAGGTTGTTTAAGACAGCTGATTAGATTACGAGAGAGCTTCTCACTGATTTGAGTTGATAATAATATTGCGTGCAACTTTCACTATTTTTAAACATTTTGGGACAACATGCAAAATGGTGTAGAAACTATATCAAACGATTCTCCGAGTTTAGAACAAACTTTCTTTAAGTTTAAGGTATTTTTTTTACTTCACGGACTCTGGGGTCCATGCCCATTGTCAACAATTACTAATAAATAAATAAATATTGGTGGACGTTCTTCACACAGCGCCATCTAGCCCCAAACTAAGCAAGCTTGTACTATGGGAACCAGATATGGAACCAGATAACTGATCATCATCATCATCATCAGCCATAAGACGTCCACTGCTGAACATAGGCCTCCCCCTTAGAGCGCCACACCGACCGACAACGGGCCACTTGCATCCACCGGTTGCCCGCGACTTTCACAATGTCGTCGGTCCACCTAGTGGGAGGCCTACCTACGCTGCGTCTTCCGGTTCGTGGTCGCCACTCAAGAACCTTTCTTCCCCACCGGTTATCGGTTCCTCGAGTGATATGGCCTGCCCATTGCCACTTCAGCTTGCAAACTCTGAAAGCTATGTCGGCAACTTTGGTTCTTCGACGAATATCCTCGTTCCGGATTTTATCGCGCAAAGAAACTCCGAGCATAGCTCTCTCCATTGCCCGCTGTGCGACTCTGAGTTTTTCCAAAAGGCCAGTAGTCAAGGACCACGTTTCAGTTCCATATGTCATCACTGGCAACACACATTGATTGAAGACCTTCGTCTTCAGGCACTGCGGGATTTTGGACGAGAAGATATCACGTAATTTTCCGAACGCTGCCCATCCGAGTTGGATTCTTCGGGCGACCTCTTTGTCGAAGTTGGACTTACCTAACTGGACAGTCTGTCCAAGGTAGTTATAATGGTCAACTACTTCGAGCGCATCGTTCCCAACAACTACCGGTACGGGTGCAACATGGGCATTCGACATGATTTTCGTCTTGTCCGTGTTCATTTTAAGACCCACCTGTTGGGAAACGCTACTGAGGTCGTTGAGCATAATATTGAGGTCCTCTAGCGACTCTGCCATGATTACTATATCATCGGCAAAACGAAGGTGAGTGATGTATTCGCCATTAATGTTGATGCCGAATCCGTTCCAGACCAAGAGCTTGAAAACGTCCTCCAATGCGGTCGTGAACAGTTTTGGAGATATAACATCTCCCTGTCTCACGCCTTTCTGCAATTGGATTGGCTTCGTGCTCTCGTCCTGCAATCGGATTGACATGGTGGCGTTTCTATACAAACACTTCATCACCTCGATATACCTATAGTCAATATGACATCGCTGAAGGGACTGCAATACCGCCCAGGTCTCGATGGAATCGAAGGCTTTTTCATAGTCCACAAACGCCAGGCATAATGGCCGATTATACTCTTCAGTCTTCTGTATAGTCTGGCGGAGCGTGTGTATGTGGTCCATGGTGCTAAAACCTTTACGGAACCCGGCTTGTTCGGGAGGCTGGAAGTCATCAAACCTGCGTTCGAGACGGTTCGTAATAACTCTCGAAAACAGCTTGTACACATGGCTCAGGAGCGAGATGGGCCTATAATTCTTCAGTAAGGTGTTATCACCTTTTTTGAAGAACAACACCACCACACTCCTATGCCATGCTTCTGGCGTAGTTCCCTCGAGTATGACGGAATTAAATAACTTCTGGAGGACTAAAAGTACCGGTTGAAGATAACTGATTGAATACATAAATACATTTTTTTTTTGTAAATACATACATACTATACCTAGAAACACCCAGACAAAGAACAAACATCCATGTTCATCACACAAATTTTTGTCCTGGGTGGGAAACGAACCCACAACCTATAGACCAGAAGGCGGAAATCTACCCACTGAGCCACAAGGCTAGTCATTACTAATTAACACTAGTAGTTCGCGCCGAACTGAGACCTCGCGACTTCTATATCTTCACAACCTCTGGACCGATTCAGCTCATATTTAAACTTAATTTTTTTATTGAAATGAACTACTTGCCTACAAAATTTTATGAAGATCGGATAAACGGTTCGCAAGTTATCATCGGACAAATATACACACAAACATACAAACATACATCCAAATGCTGATTTGTCCCAGTAAACTCTGAGACCTTCGCTTCGCTCGGTCAATAAAACTAACAATCACAAGAGGAATACTACTTTATTACTATGTTGCGTGTATACACCGACCAGTCCAGCTCCTGTTCACGAGTTGACGATGTGCCAGCCATCGCTGTCCTCAACCATATTTGAGGGAAGAGGGTGACCCGCCACTACTTTCAGGTTTTCACTATATGCAATGATATGGTGTAATTACGATAGTCAATCAGACTCACAATGAATCCATGTTCAACAATACGGAATTATTGCTAAAATGTTTAGTAGCTATATGGAGGTGAGATGTTTTTTTTTTTAACTTCTTTTTGGTTTTTTCTGATTTCTGTCATTGTAAATTATGTAATCTGTTTAATAACACAGAATAAATAATAATAGGCCACCCAGAATTTCGAACTTGATTATTTCAAATGCGCGGCAATGCACTGCACTCGATAGATATCAGTGTCTATAATTATCTCTTTTTGCCCAGTAATTGCGCTGAAAATAATAAGTAATTGCCCTTCAATCCGGATCACAGTCATATTTGCACACTACTGCTTGGCGGTTGAATATAGCAAAGTTGCGGTACCTCTGCAGGTGGACTCTGCATACAAAACAAACCGGGAAGATTGGCGATAGAGTGAGATGGCCAATGATCTTATCTGTATAAACTGTCGATGATGAATTTAGATGTAGCTTTGTGGCTATTCCGGAATGACAGACTCACGTTACGTGTGCCTCGGTTTCGCTTCAACCTGTATTTGTTATTGATAATGTTTTTTAAAAGCTGTCATTTCATATCGCGACAGTAAAAAATGTTCCATTACAGCTAAAAATAAACAATACAGTAGGTATATTAAAATTTATTACTATTATTTTGTACAATGTATGTGTAAAACAAACTTAAATTATTGTAAACATATACTATTAAATCTTCTTACACAAATTGTAGGTTCCTAGTACTCATCATTATGAACAACTTTTACTATGGGACCAACCCTGAAATCACGAAAAAAAACAGCTGTTCCATACATTTTGTAGAGACATTGACATTTTTCTATGGAAGATCTGATATTTTTTTCTTGATTTCAGGGTTGGTCCCATAGTAAAAGTTATTCATAATGATGAGTACTATGAGCACTTTTCGGCTTAGCATACCCTTTCCTTATAACCATTGAGCCAATTTAAATAAAGACATAACATCCCATCAATTTTAGCTGGGTTCTTTACTGTTATCGTGGTGTTCAATACTAAAACGTATTTATTTTCTCGCATTCAAAGTAAAAAGTAGATTATACAACTCGTATTTTTTTTATCTCGGTTCTTGTATCCTCGCTCTGCTCAGGATTCTACTCTAGAATCCTGAGCTGCTCTCGAGATTACTCCTTCGCTGCTCTCGAGATCCAACTTAGTACCTCGAATTAAATTCTCTTTTTTTTCACGTGTTTTATTCAATGTTTAAATTATACAAAATAGTGTAATTGGTGTAACTCGTACTTATCATCATCGTCTAAGGCCCGTAATCGCCCACTGCCGAGCATAAGTCTCTCTTCTTGTACGCCACTTCTTACTACTGAATAAATAATGAATGAATAAATGTCACCCATTTATTCACAGTTAGGATATCAAGGTTTAGACTCCGAAATTTGCCACCTGATTAAAGACTGAATCATCAAGTAAGAGCTTGAATAACAGTTCTGTTAGTCACCGATACATCCATCTGACAAGTTGACTCATACATGCAGGGCGCGAGAAAGATTTTTATTTTTAACAACGTCCTTGCGAAGGCTGTGAGTTTGCTGGCTGCAATACGGATGCGGTCAACTAAGATACGTAATTCTAAAGGCATTAGAAGTCATGTAATTTATTGAAGGCAGATTACATTCTGCATATAGGTTAAAATAAATGGGCATGACGACAAGTGCAGTAAGTTAAAATTGCAGATTTTGGGATGTGTTTAGAAAACCTTTTGTACTTCGAAGATTGTTGTAAAAATGGGGTGAGTCAAAAAAGCATAAAAGATTGCCTGGTAGATTGATTGGTTGATTGATGTCGCTTTTATCGATAGGGTTGTTAGCTGTTACACACTAGTTTATAATTTGTTTATGTGAATGTATGTAATTCTTGTTGTGAACTATAAATAATTATCTATCTTTTTTAACTTACTTCTTTTTTTTTTTACAGCATGAAATTCTTTGATGGGAAGCTCTGACTTTTAAAGAGGTTAATGGCATAAAATAATGATAAGGACCTGCTCGGACAGTATTTAGGTATGACATTAATGCACTTTTCTCGGAACCTTTCCCTTAAGTCACTTTGGTTGAGTCAACTGACTAAATATAACCGGTAACATTCGTAACATTCATTATTATTTATCTACATAGAATTTGGTAATATACGTAAAGGTACTTATTCCGATGATTATATTTAAAACACTATTTTAAAAAACATGACTATCACACTTTGATTGCTTTTCTATTTAGGAATAGCGTATTTATTTGCATTTCTTAAGCTAATACCGATTTTGCTCATTTTACTCGGTCGCATACAACAGATTTTTAGGAGGCAGAATATCTCGACTTATAGGTATTTTAGTTGGCTCCCACGCTCTCTTAGAGTATGTCTTATACGTCCACCGAATAAAAGTCCGTGATTGCTAGCGCTCTTTAGAGCCGGCTCCCCTCATAGAGCTATCTCGCTGGCACTCTTCAATATTTTTAAATATTATATATATTATTACAGAGGAAATTTAAAAAAAAAACATATATTTAGTTTTTATTTAGGCGAAGGAGAAGAAAACTACTCGAAAAATAACTTTTTCCTGTCTCTTTCGTCAAAATAAAAAAATAATAAAAATAAAATGTGCTACAAAACATCGGCATTGGTGTTTTGAACATGTTAAAAAGTAGTTTTTATTTAAATTACTCTGTTAATTTTAAATTTAAAAAAATATGTTGACACAATGCCAGATAGCGGGCCCGTTCCTTCATAGGCTATCTTGTACGCGGATTTTAACGTGTTTGAAAATCAAACAATTATTGAATGGGAATTAAAAAAGAGTAATCAATTACAAAATTAAAATGAGAATCGCTTAAATCATTTGCAATATTATTCCAAATATAACAGACTGTATTTTTTAACATTCACATTCGTTAATTGTTTAGGTTCAAAAATGATGAAATTGTCAGAAAGAGGTATCAAGTTCAAACTTGAAATGCACCTTATTAGTTTTATTCATCCTAGTTTCACAAAACCAGAGACATGCCGTAAACTAAAACACAATAAAAATAAAGTTTAAAAAATATATTTATTGCTTATTTTAAATGAGGGCACTGAGACGATTATAAAACCAAGTTAAGTTTAAGTTTTGACGGACAATTTTAGACAATCTATCTTAGAGCAACACAGGCCTCCCTGTGCCTCCAGCCGATGGCCCGTCCGGGCCGGTACCGAGTTACTCATTTGCTCAATGGCTTATATGGATTGGTATTATTTGCTAAGAACGTCTTTTTAAGCTCCACGTGCTTTGTATATTCCGCCAATATACAAACAAAATACTGAACTAAACGTCTAAAAGACACGACTAAACAGTTAACACGACCAGTTAACAACTAGTAGTTCGCGATGAACTGAGACCTCGCGACCCCTATATCTTCACAACCCCTGGACCGATTCAGCTCATATTCGAACTTAAAAATTATATTCAAATGATCTACTTGCATTCAATACATTTCATGAAAATCGGATCTATGGTTCGCAAGTTATCATCGGACAAATATACACACAAACATAAAAACATACATATAAATGCCGATTTGTCCCAGTAAACTCTGGAACCTTCGCTTCGCTCGGTCAGTAAATTATTAAAAATTCGCAAAGCCAGCTGAGGAATTTTGGTGGAACTGGCCCTGAAAACCGCTTATTATTGGCCTGGCATGCCACTGACTATGTGAAACTAGAAGCATACCAAAATAAAACAAAAAAGGTTTTAGTGTTGGCTATACTTTGTGTGAAAATAAGCCGCTGGGTTCAGACCATAAACTAAAAAAATTCGCTAAATTAAACTAACAAAATCTAACTAAACTAACTATCACAGCCAGAATTAAAACTACAGCGGGTTTAATATCAGTCGCGCTCGACCGCCACAAGTCTCCAAGCCCGTGGCTTCGACAGTTTTTATGCTGATCTTCTCCCAAGCACATGGCGTAGGCCATGAGATGGGGGACGAGGTTTTGCTCGTAGCTCGCAGTGAAGAGATGCTGCCATGGGCCCGTGGCGTAGACTGCCACATCCTCGCCCCCGTGGGTCTCCGAGTCCAGGGGCACGAGACTGGGGTAGGCGTAGTCCAGATCTCCTGCAAGGATTGTTTGATTGAGATCAGGTATCTACTTACACGGTTATGATTATGACTTATTTAGTTGCAAAATAAGGAATGATAAGCTCCTTTTGTGCGAGGAATACTGTTGAATATATTATTCTGTTTTTTTAAACTATTTTTTAACATACGTTTTTGCAACTTAGTGACGAGACAAGCAAGTCGTTTGCCTGATGGTAAGCCCCTATAACAGCTATCATTATGATTGTGTCGAACAAACAGAAAAATGCAGTTGCCGAATTTCGAACTTTTCCAAGACCGATTTTTCAACAGTTCAAAACCACTCTGACAACTAAATCTCTATTATGTCCAGTATTTTCACTGGAAACATTACCCTTCTCTGCTAGACGTTTGTTACCTTGCATAGCTTTGTAATTTTACCAACATGCGCTTTTCAATACAGCAGATATTGATCAATGCAGCAATACCAGCATTGTCTTTTGTTATAGTGATGTTTAAACCTGCCCCACAGAGTCCACGCCCCACACGGCTTTCGGTTGGTCACCGCGGCATAAGTGAGCAGTAGACGCCCAATAACCGTCCACAATCGTCAATTTCGGCCACGATAACTAGGTGTCTGCTGATCACAATCGTGTCCACGTTAGCGGCCGCGTCTGTATGGAGCATAATTAAAATGAGTTAGGTCAAAATCATACTTACTTGCAATAAACCTGCTGTCAGCAGTAACGTCCACTCTGGTCCCGTCAGCGCCTATGGAGTTAGCCCTCCCATTTGCGTAGCTAATTGTTGTATATGACTTGCCATCTTCGCCCCTCGTTGTGTCCACTACTCCTAGAATGTCGTTTCCTCTGGACGGGTAGCCGGCGACCTGGTTTAAAGATTTTTATAATTTTTAGAATCGATGGCGCCATTTATTGTATAAGTTGATATTTTTTTCAGTGTACTGTTAAATGGTGGGCCATAAAAATATTAAATTTAAAATTACTCATCATAAAAATCAGTAATTGCTTCTAATGTCAGGATGACGAGCGCAGCGCATTGCCTCTTTGAAATATTGAAGTTCCAAATAACATAATAATATAACACAATAATAATGCATAATAAAATATTTTTTACATACTAATAATTAAGAATAATAATAATGTTTAAGAAATGTGGTGCGTATTATTGCTTTTAAATATCTGTGATTGGATATATTAAAAAACATGTTTATTTCATTACAAATAGATACAAATAAAACTCATATGAATTATAGTTCAACCTATCCCAATAAGGTAATAAAGACCTTATCTTCCAGTTTAAGAAAACCTAATTCTACAGGCCATGTCTTAATGAACCTTTTTATTTTGTATCGGGCAATGCGCTCTAGCCCTTCTGATTCTGATTCTGTGCCCTTACGAAGCCTACAGGAAGGATGGTACATTTTTCCTGCTGGCAATCACGTACGTGTAACGATATTGAGTCAGACTAGAAGTATTTTCCCGTTTGTCATACTGGTCAGGGTTCTTTTGAGTTTGGTCATCCTTAGAACTATTATTTTATTTATCGAGGCCTTCATCGATATAACTAGATTGGTTTTAGGAGTCTTGTATTATTGTTTGTCTGTCCTTTTTTGGAATAATCACACTTAATATTATAAATGCGAAAGTTTGTCTGTAAGTGTGTAAGTATGTAAGTGTGTTTGTTCCCGTCCAACTCTGTAACGGCTGAAAGGATTGGAATGAAATTTGATATGGAGGTAGCTCATGATCTGGATTAACACATAGGCTACTCTTTGCTCCATACTGGCAGGCATACGTTAGAGTCTATTGCTTGCCTGGTCTACCATCGAAATTAAATAGAAAGAAAGTCACCAAGCACCTAATGCACGTGTTGCGGCAGCCTAACTCAAGATCAAGAGCCATTTTCCATTCCAATCTAAGTGTATTTGCTATGTTAAGCCACACGATCACATGCCGTCACTTTGAGGTCACAAACGCCTAATCTTTCAACCATAAAAATAGTATTTGGACAGCCTTACCGTCATAGTGTGTGCATGATCAGCTGTGGCAACGATCAACGTGTCTTCTTCACTAGTCAAAGACTTTGCTTTCTTCACGGCTTTGGAGTATTCGACGGTCTCGTCCAGCGCTAGATGAGCCAAGCTGTCGTGGTGGGCGTGGTCTATTCTGCCGCCTGGAGATAGAAATAAAAAAGTAAATAAAATAAAATAAAAAAGCCTTTATTCTACTACAGTTACAATATTATATTATTCTCTATATTTTAACTATTAATCAATATCTGTAGAAGTTGCCTCTTCGGCATAGGCCTCCCCTAACCTTCTCCACCCTTCTCTATCCCTTGCTTTGGTCATCCAATCTGGTCCAACTCTTTGCATAAATATGCCTCTCCATCTCTTCCTTTGCCCCTCTGGTTTCCTCTTTCCGTCTCGAGGAATCCACTCAGTGACTTTCTTAGTCCATCTAGAGTTTTCGAGTCTGCAGACGTGACCTGCCCAGTTCCATTTCAGTCGTCGTGTTCTTTCCTTGGCAAATAAAAAGGTAAGATCATAATAAATTTTAGTCTGAGTCAGTTCTGAAGTCAAAGTTTGTAGGTCGCCCAAAGCCCTCTGAAAAGGTTTTAACATTCGGAAGACATGCATATGGATAGTTTGAAGATATTGTTTTTTTTTAATGATTCTATAATAAAGAAATACTAGAAATTCTAGTGTTTTTGTGGAAATTTACAGAAATCAGCCATTATGGAGCCATTACAGAGAGTATAGTTAGGAATAAAAATAAATAATCACACTAATATTAAAATCGAAAGTTTGTGTGTAAGTATGTAATTATTTAATTATGTATGTATGTTTGTTCCTTTCAACTCTGTAACGGCAGAACGGATTTGAATGAAATTTGGTATGAAGGTAGCTCATACCATGCAGGGTATGAGCTACCTTCACACAGGCTACTTTTCCAGAAAAATATTTGGTTTTTGAAGAATGGCAGGTGAAACAAACAAACAAACAAAACAAAAATTATTTATTTTGACATTAATTAAGTTTTTACATCGAGTGTTGATCCATAGGCTCCCGAACTAGTCCATGACTGTGTGTCGGGTGCCAGTGGCGTCTCCTACTAAACCGCGGGGCACAGCTAATACCTAATAAATAAATAACGTATAACACTCCTAGCTATCCACTAGGGTTCCCTGTGTCAGGGATGCCAAGGAACACACACAAAGACAATGACAACTAACGCCTACAGCCACAGCTGATATTTTAAATTCAACATTCAAACATCTGCCCGGCCGGGAATCGAACCCGAAACATCCTACCAGTAAGGCAGACACTCTACCAATGAGCCAAACAGGTCGTCAAAATACAGACTTACAAGGTTTCGCATTTATTACAGGTATTGTAATAGGATTAAAGGTATTTGTGATTACCTTCGACAAACAGGAAATATCCCTTAGAGCTCCTGCTCAGCATCTTGATGGCGACCTCCACCATCTCCTCCAAGGTGGGCTGGTTCTGCGCCTTCAGGTGGTAGTCCATGTGCTCGTCTTTGAACAGCCCCAGAAGATACTCCGGAAGGTCGTCAGAGTTGAAAGCCTGAATATTTTTTATGTAAGTGAAATTTAGGTATTTAAATTTATCAAGGATTATTGTTTTGATTAATAACGTTCAGTTGTGGTTCAGTGGGTGGATTTCCGACTACTGAGCTGTAGGTTGTGGGTTCGATTCGCACCCAGGACAAAAGTTTGTGTGATGAAGATGCATGTTTGTTCTTTGTCTCGGTATTTCTATGGATTCTATGTACGTATTTACAAAAAAAATGTAGATAAGTATTCTATCAGTTATCTGGTTCCCATAGAACAAGCTTGCTTAGTTTGGGGCTAGATGGCGCTGTGTATGAAAAACGTCAACCAATATTTATGTATATTTAAACTAAAGGTAGAGTAATGGTAGAGACAGACTCTGTTGCTCTCTCATTTACTTTTTATTTATTAAAACAATACACTATCAGTACAGGAGATTCCCTAATACAATAGAGTAATTAATTCAATATACATATGCCATTAATATAAAAAATTGTCAGAAGCATTACAATAACATAAATTATTTATACACAACTTTTGGAAAAGGTACCGCTACTATCGGGCGAAATTACTGGGTCTATAGAGATTAAACATCTATTGTCTCAGGGTGATGAGCGCTGTGCATTACCGCGCAAGGTTTTGAACTGTTGACGTTCAAAATTCTGGCATTGAACTGTTATGGGCAGTCGCGATGCTCACCACCAGCAAGCGACGTGCTAGTAGACAATAGACAATAGACAATAAATAGTTTATTTGTAGCAAAAAACATGGAAAAATTAATTATACAGTGAAAAATAAACAAAAAATACATAGAGTTTTTTGCCACAAACCAGCCCCAACTCAGCAAGATGCTGGTTGTAGCGTCTCGTCGGTCAGTATAATAAAAAAATACTATCGGGATGCTACCGATTTTCGTTAGACCATCAGAAAGCAGCTGAAGTATAGATAACTAGCTGTTACCCGAGACTTTGTTCACGTGGACGTACAAAAAAAATGTATCCTATGTCCGTCGCTATATCTATGCAAAAATCAGCTTGATCCGTTCAGTCATTTAGCCGTGATAAAGCGATATATACCCAGACAAGACAGAGTTACATTCGAACTTATAGTATTAGGATGTTCAGTGTTCAGCCTGAATAAGATTTAGCTGCGGCGTGGTGGCTCAAAAATCATAGCTACTGAACAGATTAGAAAAAAAAAACCGAACAAGTGATCTAAAGTGAAAAAGGATCTTGACAGACAGACGTACAATGAAGTGATCTTATAAGGGTACCCTTTTTCTTTTGGTGGTACGGAACCCTAAAAATAACTAGAATTAAACCCTAAAAATTACTATAATTAGGATGATACATTTATTTCGTAGTCATAATCATAAACAATTTATTCATTATTACAAAGGTTATAAGATTTAAAATAGCGTACACTACTATAACCTAAGCGTTTGTCCAATAACAAATTGAAATTACAACAATATCAAATAACTAAACATAAGAAAGGACAAAAAAAAATTGTCATGACATTAAAACAAAATAAAATAAATATATATAAAAAAAAATATCCATAAAATAAAAATACAAAAACAAAGCGTACCTAATACCCATTGTCAACTTCAAAAAAAATTTGATAAATAATGTCCATTCAAAAATAGTTTAATAAATAAGTTACAAGTTCAATTTTATAAATTCATCATAGCTGTAGATCATCTGCTCGATAAGCCAGCGCTTGCGCCGTGATTTATAACCACATACCTTCATAAGTTCCACTCGATCCGTGACGTACACATGTGAGGCATTGATCTGTTGCTTGTCGACATGCCACATCTCTGTGAGGTCCAGCCCGTCGACCCTCGCGCCACCGTTGTATGCACTCGTGATGTTGGGCAGGAAGTTCTTCCTTCCACCTCCCATGATAACCTGAAATTTCGCAAAACTTATATTATAGATCGAAAAAACTCGCGAGGTATATGATTGTAAGGTTTTGTCTTTAAATAATGCGCCTGCAGGAAATAGTAACTTTGCCTTGAAGTGTCAAGGAAGATGTTGCTATCAAACTTCGGCATCTAATCAGTGGGCTTATCCCGTAACTCTGAAGGCGATAGCAAGAGTGGTGCGAGCAGGACCGCGCATAGTGCGACTAAGTTGGTACGAGCGAGATGGCATGCTCTCGCAATCAGAATCACGAACGTTTCAAAGTTAGAGGATAAGCCCGCAGATCCCATGTGGTATCTAATCAAGATACATTTCTGGACACTTAGTTTTCTAAGTAGACTTATTATCACCAGCTGGTAACTTGCTATGAGTGATCAGATAGTCCTCGTAGAACTCGACCCTCGTTTTGTCTGTAACGAAATCACTGCAGCTTGCATTCGCATTTTTGAAGTCTAACATTAAGTTCAATTTACCTTGAACTGCCTGCCAGGGTTGTTCATCACCAGCTGGTACGCAATGTCCCGGCAGCCGAGCGCAAGGCACTCCTCCGGGACGTCCGCGTCCGACTCCCAGTTTCTCTCAGACGTGTGAGCATACATGCCGGCTGGCGACGCGTGCGTCACGCGCGTGGTGGTCACTACACCTGGAATTGTTTTATAGTCGATTAGAAAGCTAGATTTTCATTATTTTACCAGATTTTCCAAGGAGAGCGTCCACTTTACAGATAAACTTCACAGTTTTGTTTCCTCGTCGTACTGGACAACCAATCGTTAAATAGATACATCATTACATCATCGACATACCATTCAAACGGAACATCATTTTTCCTTCTAATTTTTAATAAGAACGTAAATATGACTGCATAGCTCAATTGAGAGGATAGTTCATCCGCGAGGTTTTGGCGCATTCGATATTTGAAATTGTATAGCTGTCGCTCTGTTTCTCGTGCGTGCGATAAAGAGAGTTAGTGAATTTTCCTAACTTTTTGATGAAATTAGCGATTCGGGGTTTGTCTGTTATCAGAATACAGATTCTATATTAATTCTGAGGTTATCATAACCTAAATCTTATCTTTTGTTTTTGTATCAATGGTTTGGATAAACTATAATCTATGCCACTTTGTTTGTTTTTGCAAAAAAATGTTTATGGTATTCAAACAACTACTTTTATTCGTCGTATTTTCGACGCAAAAAATTGTCACTTTAATTGCCAACAACAAAGATATTGCGAAATTAAAAAAAAACAAACAAACATACAGGCATAGTTTTCCACAGTGTAGATAACATATAAAAAAATCATCGATATCGAAAAACAATTTAGGGGGTATCAGACTACGCTTTTTGTATGGATGAAACGGCGTTATACTCTATTCTTAAGTACAATTTAATTACCTGTAAGGCTCAATCATAGCGCTTCTGTCTTATGAGGAGGTTTCGGGTTCGATTTCCGGCTGGGCAGATATTTGAAAGATGAATTTGGTTTTGGATGTTAGATGAGTCATATACTTAATTCTCATTCTGGATGATGATGAAATAATATAATTTTGTTAACCATAAAATTAAACTATATGCTCACGGTAAGAAACAACTTACACGAGAATAATAAAGCTACAAATAATGAAACTACAATGAATTAATCGCGTTTTCCAACATGCCTACATGGTTTCCATCTGTTTCAACTCCTGAATGACGTCAAAATATAAGAACAATGCTCATCGCATATCATATTTTATTGTTTCTTGACCAATTTCGTATTTTATTGATCGATTGTTTTAAGTTGAAATAAATATTAACTGTCAAATAAACTTTGATATTAACGTTTCACTGAACAGTCTCATAGGTCTGAGTTATCTAAGACAACTGAAGTGTTTTTTTTAAACTTGAGCTGTCTCAAGTTTTTTTTAAATATTCATATTCATATTCATTTATGCGTAGGTATTATTTACATGTCAATTAAAAACGTGTAGTTCGGTGGTAAAAAAGAATGTCCAAAAAATAATTATTATTAATTAATAATAAAAATTAAATTAAATTGAACAATAACACAAAAAACAAAACAAATAATACATTCATGGTACTGACTTATTAAAACATTCCAAATCAATACACATAAATAATAATGGTGAAATTTTTACAAAACAAGTTCAATTAGTGCAAAACAAACCTACCTTGTAATGAGACCTGATCAAACTATAGATTTTCAACTTGAGGCCGGTAGCGTCGCCACCTTAGTACTAGTGATCGTTATCTTGTATACAACAGTCTGACAACCGCTCCCTAGCCGAAAAATCATCATGTAATATTATCTGTTGATCGTCCTGAGGGCAGAATCTAGGGCTGATCTGGCTGGCCTTAAGAATAGAGTATACCAGCTTATTGTCCCTACAAAAAGCGTAGTCTGATACCCACCTGAAAAACTATGCTTCTGTATTTTTTTTAATTTCGCAATATCTTTGTTTTTATAGTGACAAATGTTTAGCTTCGAAAATACGTCGAAGAAAAGTCGTAGTTCTTGCTAGAATACCGTGGATTATTCAAGACATTGACATCAAAAACAAAAGATTTGGGGTGATAACAGACTACCCCCAAACGCCTATTTAATTAAAAAGTTAGGAAAATTCACTAACTATCGCACGCACGAGAAACAAAGCGACAACTATACAATTTCAAATATCGAATGCGCCAAAACCTCGCGGCAGGACTGTCCTCTTTACTTACCAACATCGAGGCCTCGTTCGAGCGCCCACTGCCCGATAGAAGATGCCCAGTTGCCCTTGTGCAGTTGGGGGTAACAGGCTCCTCTGGTGACATTACCGTCGAGGCCTATCACCCCATACTTCGTCTTCACGCCTGTCAGATAGGACGTGGCGGTGCACGCCGAGTCGGGGACTTGGGCATCTAGGCAGTACGTCTGAAATGGAAATAAGAAATTGGTCTTAAAAGTTTGTACAAGGCGATTTAGAGATGTCAGATTTGGAGATATTTTAATTTATTTATATAGGCCGGAGTAGGAATAAATGTATGGGATGGTGTGTTTTTTTAGTAGTATTGTCTTTAAATATGATCCATAATGTATAATTACCAAAAATGTGTTAAAATAATGGTTTTATTTTTTCATGTTTACCACTTCTACAAAGAACTAGCAAAAATTTAGACCTCCCTAGACAGTAATTATGATTAAAAATTGCAGTAACGACTTGATTCAAAACTATTAATAACATAAGTTTCATGTGTGGGTTTCATACAAAACTTTGGAGAAATCGTCGATTTTCATAGCACACCAAAAAATGCGAAAAATACGGTCTTGACCTTGCCAAATTATAAAAAAACAAAATATAGGGGGCGCCACCTGAGAGGTTAAAGGCGAGCAACATGTGCCTATATCACCGAACGAAAAATAAATCATAATATAATTCTTTGACAAATAAAGTAACGTGAAAAGGGAATAATATAATTAGGGAATAAGGAAGGGAATCTGTTTTCTTAATATCATTGTTTTTTCATTAAAAAATAATTGATACCAACATTTTGACTAGTCACACTAATAGTATAAATGCGAAAGTTTGTGTGTAAGTATGTATGTTAGTAGGTAAGTATGTGTGTTTGTTCTCGTTCAACTATGTAACGGCTGAACGGATTTGGATGAAATGCGGTATGGAGGTAGGTTCCCTGGATTAACAAACAGGCTACTTTTTATCCCGAAAAAATAAACAGTTCCTGTAGAATATCGGGCGTAACCGCGGGGCGCAGCAAGTATTAGATATTTATACAACATTTTTTCACTCATCTGTGTTATTTTTCATAATTTTTAATGATATAAGGATACTTTCTCATCTGGGCTCGGGGTTTTTTTTTTTAATAATAATTTCCCCTGAAATAATCAGGGACTTTTTGTGTTTGTTCAAATTTTGCATGTAAATTATTTTTATACTCAATTATGGTTCTTGAACAGTTTGTTTATATTAAACAATTTTGAAATAAAATCCTAATATTTAATGAAATTTCTAATTTATCTACATTTCGTGGTTTCATATAACTTAAATTTCTAATTATTATAATTTTAACCCCACATCAACCCTACGTGCACATACTTATGGTTCGAGAGAACCATACGTTGTGCGGTTTCTTATTGTAATCTGCCATATTTTAGCTAATTTATCTCTGGGGTGGTTAGAGGTGGGGCTCTATATAACCATCTATATAAACGAGCGCGGGGAGGACGACAGCGTCAAATGTAGCGTTGTAGGCGGAGGCGTCTCAGGACAGCTCGTAGCTGTCCTAGGAGGAGCTGAATGCTCCTGTACATTAGCTTAGAGATCCCGGAGCCCTCTGTCGAGCACTCAGGCACGCCACCTGGAGGGTTTTAGTGGATATATTCCTACATATTAATGCGGCTGCACCCCAAAGCAAACGGGTATCTTTCGAAGATTGCCCCTTGCCAAAAAAAAAAAAGAAAACACACTATTACTACTTACTACTACTAGTAGTTCGCGGCGAACTGAGACCTCGCGACCTCTATATCTTCACAACCCCTAGACCGATACAGCTCATATTCGAACTTAAAAATTTATTGAAATGAACTACTTGTCTACAAAATTTCATGAAGATCGGATCAACGGTTCGCAAGCTATCATCGGACAAATATACACACAAACATACAAACATACATACAAATGCCGATTTGTCCCAGTAAACTCTGAGACCTTCGCTTCGCTCGGTCGATTATTAGGTACTACTTACTTTGTCATATCATTGTTAGTCATATTTTTTTTGTCTTATTTTTTTTTATCAATATGCATATTTATGTGAGTTTCGTTTTGTGATCCTTTTCTATTTTTACTTTGGTGTGTTTGTGTTTTCTTGCCTTGAATTTTTGTGCACAAACTTGCATGTCCATGGTTGTTTTAGCATGGTCATTGTGCTGAAACATTGACATTGCATTGTATTGAATTTACATTGTGTGGTATTGTGCTGGTATTGTGGTTAGATCTATTTATTTAAATGTTTGATTTATAAAAAGTGGTTTGCTTGAAATGGTAATTTAATTAAAAATTTAGGATGAACTGTGATAAAACAAGACAATGCTTTAAAAAAAGGTATCTTATCCTAATTTTATTCCGAAATAATTTCGTTACTTTTTTACCCGACTGCCTAAGAAAGAGGATCATGTTATTGAGGTGTATGTAAGTATATGTGAGTAAGTTTGTATGCTGTAAGTATGTTTGTGTGTTCCTATATTACCTCCTGTGGCCTAAGCGGCTTGACCGATTTTCATGAGTGAGGTGTCGTTGGATTTCTCTACGTCCGAAGTGACATAGGCTACATTTTGCAGTCGGGTATTTTTTTCTTCTTTTAAGGCGAGATCCAATGGATCCAACACAACAAAAAGTACATTTTTCAGCGCTTTTTTCGAAGTGACGAGATTACTTAATCAGGTGCAAAAAATACTGTAGATAGAAAATAAAACTGAAATTACGTTTAACCGAATAAAATTTCGATAATCTGTCTTAGTTACAAAATAAAAAATCGCAAAATGACCCCCGAATCAGAGCATTTGATTTCAGAAGGGATTTTCACCTTCTGAAATCAAATGCTCTGAATTGCAATGATTTTCTTATACGAATTAAATATCCAGGCTAGTGGTTTATACGGCGAACCAGGTAGTTTTTTTATTTGATTTGTATATTTCCGATAATCGGCAAAACAGCAATGAAAAACTACAATTTACCGTTTTCTGATCAAGTATGATATGCGATTTTCAACTTTAAACCTTAGAACTTTGAGCGGGACGATACTCATTTCAAATCATGATCAGTCCTCGCATTAACAAGATTACTTGTTGCTGGAATCATAATAGAATATTTTTTCGTGGTATAATTTGCACATTTTACAGTGTTACGCTACGCCACGTTACGTTGTACGTACGAACGTACGTACTTTGAGCGCTGGCTGTATTCCCCGACACTGCTTAAAAACCAAGACGGAACTCCACACCAATTTTCCTTCCAGTTGGAACGGTCAAGGTAACTTATGTATCATTTCGCCGAATAGCACCTATTTACCTCAAACCCTTAAGGCGCAGGCCACACTGCGAGCTAAGCTAAGCGAAGCTTACTTCGTTTAGCATGTTCCACGTAGCTGCGGCGTATTTTCGGCACAGCTCAGAAAACTACTTAGGAAATCCCCTGCGTAGGGGATTTTAAGACTATTTTGTATATTTTTGTCTAGAAATCCCCTTAGCCGTCCCATATGACAGGCGGAAGGGGATTATTGGACAAAAAATCTAGAAATCTCCTTAATCTTATTTTTTTATATTGACGGAAGGAGATTCCATTTATTTATAGCATGACGTAGGTACGTCATTGTAACATAGAAGGCAAGCAATGGAAACACGCTAAATGTCACTACTCACAGACTACATGAAACTAAGAAGCGAGTTGTACTTAAATAATAATAGTCAACGACTTAAAGATAATTTTTGTATGTATACATAGTAAAGTGTGAATAAAGAAAGTCAAAGAAAATTACGGTTTGCTAATACTAGAAAAAAATCTGCAAATCGATAATTTAAATCATTACATCTTATCATAACATCTTGTCAATTAGTATAATCGGGCACATCTTTACATGGCCATTGACACTCGTCTTTATATGTATATTTCTCTATGGTGCGACGAACTAATCTGAGGAGTCTGAAATAAGAGAACTAAACGTTTTCAATAGATGGCTTTCAGTTTAGTTTAGTAAATGCGATAGTGGCGCTTTTCAGCGATACTGATTAGGCGGTCGTATTTTGTTTATTTGCCCGTCTTTTTTCGTATCCGTGACGTAGTGTGACTCTACAATAAAACACAATAAGAGGAAGGAAATGTAGGATACAATCTTCACGGCAATAAGACCATTATCAGGCAGTTCAGGTACTGACAAGGTCAAGAGACAATGCTCTCTTAGGTATTGTTCAAGTGATACTTGTAAAATAATAACTGAAATTGCAATGGCGGCCCCCGCATTAGTGCTATTAATGCTTTTTAACGTAGGTATTTATTATTATTTGTATACTTGCATAGTAACTATATGCGACCGTCTGTTCCATACAAACGCATTCTCCTGATTCCTTCCTGAATAAAGACCGTGCAGATATTTTTTTGCCATAGAATTTATGTCTACCACTGCCTATATTTTAAATTTATTTTTTTCTTTTTTAAGGTTCTCGGTGACGAGACGAGCAAGTTGCTCACCTGAGGATAAGCGTCATGCTTGCCCATAACAATTCAGTGCCACAGAATTCTTCAACAGTTCATAACTCTGCGCGGCAATGCACTGCGCTCGTCACCCTGAGATATTAGATGTTAAATCTCTGTATGCTCAGTAATGTTTTGAAGCTACTGCTTGGCGGTTGAATAACTGGCAAATTTTTGGTACTTCCCCAGGCGGATTCCGCAAAAGAGCTCTACCAGTACAAAAATATACATTTGATAGCATTTTTTTTCTTTTGTATCGGGAGGAAACAGTAGAATATGTTTGTATGTATTGTAATAGGCAATAATAAATAAAATGTAAGGTATGTATGTAGAACGTATGTACCGCCAAAACATGAATGTATACATTAGTTTTTTTCAGTAGTTATTTCTATGTAATCTAAAGTCGCTATACGATGTGTTCGATTAAACATGGCTTACTCCAGAAATCCCCTTAGACAATTCCCTGCGAAGGGGATTTTTGGAATTTTTGACCAAAAATCCCCTTACCATCAAGGGGATTACTGGACAAAAAAAATCCAGAAAGCCCCTGAGCCATTTATTTTATTTTTCGGAGGGGGATTATGAGACAAAAAGTCTAGAAATCCCCTTAACCATTAATTTTCTTTCTGCGGATATCCTGAAATACAAGATTTGGCATGGCTTGAACCGCGATTGAACACTTTTTTGTTCTCTGAAATCGGTGATCTACTTTTCTGCGCATTGTATAAGCAACAAAATAGTAGCGGAATCGTGTAAAAAATAAAAAATAAATTACGTAGCACTAGAAGAAGTACACTTCGCGACAAAAGTGTCTAAACATTTTTTTATTTATTAAATAAGTATACAGTTAATGTAAACATACAATTAAACTATGCCAATAAATTAAAATATCTAACTAATTTAGACTAAGCTTACTTGAGAGACCAGCTACCAGTTACCAGCTACCAGTGGGAATTGTTCCCAAAATGTTGGCCCCATTGCCACGTTGTTTGGCTATGATCTCTCATTACGCAAACAAAAAGTGTAATAGAATTAAATCACGGAATTTTGTCATAAAGAAATGTTTTAACGTGTTTGTGGTAAGAGTGGATAGTGATATTTTAGAAACGTGTATTGATAGTAACTAAGTAAAAAGGCAAGTTTTACAGCTTTTGTGAGCGATTGTAACTAAATTACTTTTTGCGATGGGTTTCGGTTCAATGTCTTATGAAATTTTGAGGGTAATCAAGATTATTTAACATTTGGTCGTTAGTCGTAGTCAAAAAATAATTAGTTTAAAAATGATATAAAGTCGAAGTTACAGTTAATAAGCATCGTGGGAGTCACATTTTCAAAAAGTCTTGGGCTAACTCCAAGAAAGCCACGTGATGACGCTACTGGCTTCGATGGTAGTGCGTCTGCTTTATGAGCAGGAGGTTCCGGGATCGGTTTCCGGACCAGGATATTTTAAAATAATGAATGAATTATCGGTTATGGGTCTGTAAGTTATACCCTTCGTATACTGCAATAGGCAAGTCTCCGGTACTCGACGACTACTGCAATACAAATATTAATTAATTATTTCTCCGTACATTAAAATTTGTACATTTGTAAATGTTTACTTTGTACGCAGGTACGTGTACGCTTTATAAATTTGTATCGAGTAGAATCTTTGGGTATCTATGGTAGCGTCCAAATTATAAGTCGATGGCATAGAGTTCCAATTATTTTGTTTATTTTTTAAAGTTCCTGAGAAAACACCGATTTTCAACAAACACCGGAATATCGCTATTAAGGTGCAACGTTTCACTCATCGCGCGAAATTCAAATTTTATTGCGTTTTTTGTCAATTACAGCTTAATTACTCATCGTGGATTTATGGAAACCAATTTTGCGCCAATAAATAAGTTGTTCTAAGAAATTACGGGTAAAATTATCATGCACCTGGATAACATTGGTTCAGCTACAAATCTCAATGAGCTGATTTTCATCTTGGTTTTTGGTTTAGCGAAAAATGTACCTACACTAGCTTTCAAATTGAATTTTTGGTTGGTGTGATGTCTTGAAGCAATCTATTTATTGTCGCAAAATTAGTTTTCATGGATCTACGATGAGTAATTAAGCTGTAATTGACAAAAAACGCAACAAAATTTGAATTTCGCGCGCTGAGCGAAAAGATTCACCTTAACGTTGTTTTTTATCCGGCGGCCAAGAAGGATGTTTTTTTTTTACAGCCCTTTAATGTTTTTTGGATGTATGTAAGTATTTATGTAACTATGTGAATATATTGACGTGCCGTTGATTTCCTTTTTATGTCTGAAGTGACATAGGCTAAATTCAGCAATCAGATTTGTTGCTCTTCTTTTAATAAAGAACAAACGACCTGCTGGCTGGTGCTTACCTCGGCACGAGAATTAGCATTGCTATTCAACGAGGTAACGTCACCAGCCTTTTGGGTACCCTGCCCGCGGATACTGACCAGGGCCCGTACTGTGAGGTGCTTATTGCGATGATTTTTAGGCTCAGCTAAGAACGCTGCGCGACCATACACCTTATCTCGTGGCGATACGGTTCGTGGTTGCGCAGTGTCGTCGGCTGAACCTAACAATAATCGCAATAAGCACCTCACGGTACGGGCCCTGAGCTCTGTTTTTTATCTATAATAATTTTGGTTGCAATTTTAGCTCTTTTATCTAAGTTTAGATTGTGTTTTTTAATAAATAAACTTGTTACCATTTTGGTAGGGAGCTCTAAAAGATTGGTAAATTATAATTGGCAAAATGAATAAGTACGCCCTTGGTGTTTTGGCGGGAACGTGAAGAAGTCACGTTGCGTCTTTGTATTATTTTCCAAAACTTGTGTTATTGCGAGTGTTATTTTGTAGAAATTGTGGTTTTTTATCCTTGAAATGTTCGTGAACGTGCGCGAGTGTTGGTGATTAGTATAATGTTGTGAAACGTGACTCTTTCGTGTTGTTTCCGAACATCCATAGAAACCTCTAGTAAAGACTTCACCACTTTACTGGGGAATGACGTGGACTTGGTCGTAACTTACTTCGCTTGACTTGGACTACGACTGAGACTTATTTTAATTGTGAAATATTTCACTTCACTTGAAACATTATTATACTTGACACTGG
The DNA here is from genome assembly GCA_947579745.1 of Apocheima hispidaria. NCBI lineage: Eukaryota > Metazoa > Arthropoda > Insecta > Lepidoptera > Geometridae > Apocheima > Apocheima hispidaria. Next base: position 2,615,418 of record OX388159.1, read on the forward strand.
CTAAATATACAACGTGTGGAGCCAAAACATAAGAGAAAAAAAAAGTACGCCCTCCTCATAATTGCAAAACTTATGCTCTGTACTGTGAACCTCAAATGAAGTCGACTTGATTTCTCATGCCCTTACCACGGTCAATTTTTTTTTATTGTTTAGGAACAAGGCCTTGACAGAGCACGTGATACGTATTGATGCAAAATAATTGTCACTCAGTAGCTTTTTATCTCCGTGGTAGATATTAAGTATGTTTTTCTACTGATTATTTACTTACGATTCGATAAGAGTCACGAAGGTGGTGAGCTCAAATTGTGTAAACGTTTTTTACAGCCGATTTCCGCAGTTACTTTTTCTGTGTTTCTTTTAGATGACAACGATACCCCGGTTGCGCTGAGACACGGTTTTCCCATTGGATTGAGTGAGGTGCAGTGAGGGAAAATACGCGTAATCCTGAGGAACTTGGTGTGAAATAAGTAAACTTGGTAAAAAGATCCTTTTTAATGTATCTACTGTAATTGTGTTGAAGGATTTATTAATTCCATCGAAATCAACCAACAGTTTATTCATCAAAGGAGTGAAAAGTTTACGAGGTTGCTTTGATGCCGATACAATACTTCTTGGTTTTTGATGAGATTAAAGGGCATATCACAAGATCGGAAAAACGTTATTACTTACTAAGTACTAACCTACCGGTTGTTAATAGTCCGATTTGAAAACCACAAAATTCCAATTGATCACACATTGCAAAAAAAAAACGACCACAGATGTTGTCCCTGTTTGTCATGACTTTTGACGAGTACCAAAACTGAGCCAAAGGAGTTTTGGCGGGAACGTGAAGAATTCATGTCGCGTCATTTTATTATTTTGCAAAACTTGTGTGATTTCGAGTGTTAATGTGTAACAGTGAATTTTTACCCGCTAAGTGTTCGTGAACATGCACGATTGTTGGTGAATGGTATAATGTCGTGAAACGTGAATTTTCGTGTTGTTTCCAAAACTTCATAGAAGGCTCTAATAAAGTTTTCACCACTTTACTAGGCCATGACTTGGACTTGACCGTGACTTGCTTTGTTCGCCTTTGACTGTGACTTTGACTTATTTGACAATATTTAACAAAACTTGAAAATATGTAAGTATACTTGACACTGGCAAATGCATAAGACGTGCGATGCCAAAATACTCTTAGGAAGACAGAGAAAAAAAACTGAGACAGAGTAAACTGTCCACATGTGAAAAAAAGTTTTAATAAATTATAATCGATAGGTAATCCAACGAAATTTTAGTTTTTCATCTCAGGTCATTTAATTATACGGTAAAAGATTTGAGGCGTGTTAAAGAGAACTAACATAAATCAAACAAAAACTTATTTTAATTTTTAAAAACTTCTGGTCAGAAGTAACAAGGAACCTATTAAGCTTGATCCTTAAACGTGAAAAAAAAAAGTAAAGTACTCACCCTCGCTAAGCCAGTGACCGGAAAACCCTCAAAGTCTAAGATGGAGTCTTCTCCAAGACCTCTCTCCAGTTGCCCAGAGAAAGTCCTAGCTGCCATGATTGTTGCCAAAGACATTCCATCACCTGTGAAAAATGATCGATCAATTTACTAATACGACTCATGCATCTGCAATTTCTTCCAATAAAACTAAAAAAACGAACTATGGAATGGGTTCTCCAGTATGTTAAAACTTGGGTCTCCTCAAAGCAGAATCACCTCATGGGAACACATACTCCCATATTAAAGCACACTCTTGGATTGCATCAGGTCAGATAAAATCAAACGAGGGCCCAATACAGCCCCTTATGGGTCGGCTCAGCAAATTATCTCACGTGAACAACCAAAAAAAACTGGAAGCAAAGTCTCAAAATTTGTATAGTCGAACTGCCAAAAAATGCGCTGCTTTGGAATACGTTGCTTGGATTGGCGCTGCTGGATTGGATCGATAGAATGGTTTTTCCAACTAAAGGAAATCTGACAACTTTTGTATTGTCAACATTTTGTTTGTTCCTAATTTGAATGAAACGTTTTGTATGCAGTACAGCTATTTCTCACTCACCAATGAACAGTATCCCATTCTTAGCCTTGTTAGTATTTGTTTTCTCTTGTAGCTTCGACCGGATGGTGGAAACTGCAGCCTTCTTCCAGTACGAGCCGTGCTTCTCTTCGGCCGGGATGTAAGCTGGTATCATCTCCGCGTCCAGAACCTTCTTAGGTTTGGGGGTGGATGCTGCATTTTCTATAAGCAATAATTGGGATAATTTTAGCAAAACAGAAAATTTGTGGAGTTGTAGGCAGAACAGTGTTTTCACCAATGACGTTTCAACAGAGAAAGCGCGGTGGGTCGCTCTCAGAGATGACAAATCTGTGTATGTAATAACACTCTAGGATACACAGAATACACACATACCTGCTATCTTCGTGAGCCGGGCTATTCCGAATCCAATCAGAGCCCATGTGTTATGTCGGAATATTACAAAGTTACGCGTCTTCATTTAGTGAAATGTCATTGTATTTTTTTTTTTTGAGTTCTTTTCCTTCTTCTTCTAAAGGAAAATTGCCAAAAGAAAACGTAACCAATATTATTTGTTTAATATTATTCTGTATTATTCCTGTTTCATCATCATCAGCCATAAGACGTCCACTGCTGAACATAGGCCTCCCCCTCAGAGCGCCACACCGACCGACAACGGGCCACTTGCATCCACCAGTTACCCGCAACTTTCACAATGTCGTCGGTTCACCTAGTGGGAGGCCTACCTACGCTGCGTCTTCCGGTTCGTGGTCGCCACTCAAGAACCTTTCTTCCCCATCGGTTCCTGTTTATTTTTTATAATTCCTGCTTAGTGATTTTTTATCTCCAAAATTGTAAAATGCTCGAACGATAGGAGGGAAACGGTCTCCAGTGATTTTTGGGTTTAGCCAGTTTCTCGACCGACAATAATTTGGAACAAACTGGATATTGTTTATTTGCATCCGCAAATATCAAATTCTTTATTTTTAAACAACTGATTAATGAAACGAGTTAGTAACTCGCCTGATGGTAAGTGACACGCTTGTCATAAACAACATCTAACCCCATCATGGTTATCTTTTTATAAGGAAGGAATAAAAAAATATGGGGGAAGAGAAAAGAAAAAGTATTTCTTTTATTTTTCCCGGTAAGAGAAAAGAAAAAGTATTTCTTTTCTTTTTCCCGGAAAGAGAAAAGAAAAAGTGTTTCTTTTCTTTTTCCCGGTAAGAGAAAGGAAAAAGTATTTCTTTTATTTTTCCCGCTAAGAGAAAAGAAAAAGTATTTCTTTTATTTTTCCTGCTAAGAGAAAAGAAAAAGTATTTCTTTTATTTTTCCCGCTAAGAGAAAAGAAAAAGTATTTCTTTTCTTTTCTCCTTAGTTTTTCCTGTCTTTGCTTTTCTCATTATATATTTTTTTCCTTTTCTTGATTTTACTTTAGAGCTTCATCAAATTTTTTTTTTATTAAAACAATAGCCCGACTGCATGATAAACACACTGAAAAGATGTACACAAGGCGTATTTCAAATTACGAAATTTACACTCTAAAAAATCCAGTTAATCCATTAAAGAAAATGTACCAAAGGACACATAAAATTTACGCACGGAGCTTTTCCAAAGCTGATCGTGTAGTATTTTGTAGTTGAGAGTATATTTCATAATTTCACTTGAAATACGCCTTGTTTACATCTTTTCAGTGAGTAAATCATGCAGTCGGGTTTTTTGTTACTATTTTTTTATTTTATTTTACATATTTTTTAGTTTTGTTTATAACTTTATAGGTAAATATGCGCATGAATATGTAGCGCACCCTGAGTTTGACCACACCACCATTTTTCCCAACTCGCCAGTTTGCTATCAGGGATACAGGATAGCTAGGTAGATACTAACACGCGAAACGACGAGTTAAATCTGAGCTCTTGTACTGACCGCGTTCATCTTAGACTGGTTATCAATAAAAGTATGATTTCTTGGCTCTTACGTCAATTGTAGTAGACAAATTTTTAATAGTGGCTTTAAAAATCGAAAGAAAACAGTTGTATAATTTCAAATTTAGTACAGGCGTGAATAACATTTAAAAAAAAAATACACTTATGTATGAACCTGAATTTGAGGATTATTATTCGCTATGGTTACTTGTACCACATAATAAATAATAGATTTTTGTACTTGTGTATAAAAGTTTGGTTTAGTTTTGTTTACCACAATGTGCTCCGAAAAAGTGAAACATCATTTTTTTCTAAGCGATGTATTATTATTATTACTATATAATGTAGCCTGACACTCCGGTCATAAAGGGGAATGGAACGATACCTCGTTTGTCAAAATCGGTCAAGCCGTTTAGGCTAAAGAACGTCATATAGAAACACACAAACATATTTACAAATACCCTAAAAATATTACCCTCCTTCTGGGGCAGTCGGGTAATTAAGTGAGAATAGCCGTTATGATAGAAACGTCTGAAAAGCAAAACGTCAAAGAAAGAGATAATTGAAAATTATTAATAACAGCAATTAGGTTTTTGACCGGTCGTGAAAGGCCAAGGTCAATGCACTCGCTCTCCGGGTCATGACCTCAATGCAGTTTTTTGCAGGTAAATAAACACTGTTAAATTAAATTCAAGGATTTTACCTTAAAAACCATTTTCATTATTTGTGTTAAGGAAGTTTAACTGACGCCGATATTATGTTGTTTTTTAAAAATAAAAATTGAATTGTTGTTTAATCGATTCGATAAAACTGCTCAGGTGATAGTAATTGCCACGCTTACTCTTAAGGCGAGGTCCTGTCGCAAAACAACAAAAAGTAGCATTTTTCAGCGTTTTGTTCGAAGTGACGAGATTACTTAATCAGGTGCAAAAAATACTGCAGATAGAAAATAAAACTGAAATTTCGTTCAACCGAATAAAATTTCGAAAATATGTCTTAGTTACAAAATAAAAAATCGCAAAATGACCCCCTGAAAAACCCTTCTGAAATCAAACTGAATCTGAACTTTCAGCGGTAACTACAAATTTTCTTTTACAAATTAAATATCCAGGCTAGTGGTTCATACGGCGAACCAGGTAGTTTTTTTATTTGATTTGTACATTTCCGATAATCGGCAAAAAAGCAATGAAAAACTACAATTTACTGTTTTCTCATCAAGTATGATATGCGATTTTCAACTTTATACCTTAGAACTTTGAGTGGGACAATACTCATTTCAAATCACGATCAGTCCTCGCCTTAACAAAATCTTTTATTTTTGGTGTCAATGGCTTGGATAAACTATAATAATCTATATTTTGTTTTAAAAAAAAAATTATGGTATTCTAACAACTACTTTTCTTCGTCGTATTTTCAACGCAAAAAATTTTACACTTTGAGTGCCTACAACAAAAGAAGATATTGCGAATTTCTTAACAAAACCTTTTATTCTTAAAAATAAAGGATACTACCGTCCACGTTCCACGTTCCACGTTCCACGTCTACACGTTATCAAATTTCTATGATTTTTGTATACAGAATCCACATCATTGGAAAACTATGCTTGAATGATATTTTTTTTTTAATTCTCAATATCTTCGTTGTTATAGGCACATAGCGACAAATTTTTTTCCGTCGGAAATACGACGATGAAAAGTAGTTGCTATTAGAATACCGTAAAAATTAAAAAAAAAACATAGTGGCATAGATTATGGTTTACCCAAGCCCAATGGCTTGGGTAAAAAAACAAAAGATTTTGTTAAGATTTAGGGGGTGATCACAGACTACCCCAAAAATGCTAACATCGGAGTTTTGGCGGGAACGTGAAGAAATCATGTTGCGTCATTTTATTATTTTCCAATTTTACCCGTTAAGTGTTTGTGAACATGCACGAGTGTTGGTGAATGGTATAATGTCGTGAAACGTGAATTTTCGTGTTGTTTCCAAAACTCCATAGAAGGCTCTAAAAAAGTTTTCACCACTTTACTGGGGCATGACTTGGACTCGACCGTGACTTGCTTTGCTCGCCTTTGACTGTGACTATGACTTATTTGACAATATTCACCAAAACTTGAAAAAAATATGAGTATACTTGACACTGGCAAATGCATAAGACGTGCGACGCCATAATCCTCTTAGGAGGAAAGAGAAAAAAAAAATGCTAACATCGTCATAAACTTAGGAATATTCAATAACTCTCTCTATTGCACGCAAGAGAAACAGAGCGGCAGCTATACAAATTCAAATATTAAATGTGTCAAAACCTGGCAGCAGGACTGTCCTCTTAACATGACGGATTCTGCAAAAAAGTCTTATGATTATAAAACAATCATCTTTTCAAGATGACAAGCTCTGCGAAAGGTCAAATCAATTACTTATCATAATCTCAAGATGAAATTCAAAAGACAATCGATAAATACTAGATAATAAATAATTGCTCAATTTTCAATATTTTAAAAGAAATATAGATTGTTGGAAGAATTGATCATGGTTTAACATTGCATGGAATTGTCACGTACGTAATGAAAGTGTGTCTAATAGAAATAATCTTTATCTGTCACGTCTAGAACCAGCAATTTTGATAAGAGTGATTTTACAATTTACATTTTATTTACAATTTTGTTACTTAAGTTTCGGCTCCAAACGTCTTGTCTATTTAGGCAGAGACCTTTAAAAAAACAGAATAGGAATATTCCAATAAGTGGATAATTTTGAAAATGGGTAAACATAAAAGTGGCTGTTAAAGACTCCAGCACTTTGCTGGTCCTGGTTTAATTGTAAAATATTTACTTTACTTGATAATATAATTCTATATAATAGGGAGATTTCTGTGATTTATATATTAAAAAACTTGACATTGGCTTATTACATCGTGTGAAGAGAAAAAAACATTTCAAAATATTACTCCCCCTGCTGAGATATTTTACTAAAAGAAAAAAAAAAACTGCGGAAGGTTTGTCTTATCACGTGCCCATAAGCCACCTATGACAAATCATCTCACTTAAAATCAGTTGAGTTGTTTCAGCGGTATATAAAATGTCATATAGGAACAAACAGGCAAATTAAATATAATTTTTATACATGAAATAAGTCTGTTTTTGTGGAAAAAAATAATTTTCCAGACAAGCTTTTATAAAATCCGTTATTAATATTGTACGCTGATCAAAATGAGTCCAGACGTCATAAATCTACTGTTACTTAAGAGTTCCGTTTTGCACCTTCCGTCTCCTTTATCCTCATTATTATTACGTTTAATTGCGATCTAAACTTTTTGTTTTGGTTCTACTTTTGCTTTGGTTTTTTGAGGAAATATTAGCTAGATTTTCAGTGGACTTTTTTCAATAGATTTTATGTAAATGTGCTAAAATTTTGAATTTTAAACGCTGCTACTTCTTACGTATTAAAAAGTAAAAATTAAACGAGTTACAAGTCCAAAAACACGAAAACATTCACAAAAATAGTACAAACACGTTTTGGTTTAAATGGTTTTGTTCTCTTTGGCTTGTACATTCAATATTTTTAATGTAATAAAATTAATGAGGGGAAATTAAAAAATAATGATATTGTAACATTTTCTTTTTATTTCATTTCTTATAAGATATTTTAGACTTATTATTTTCTTTAACCCTTTTTATGTTGGACAGGATTTAGAGCTATATAGGCGTTTTGGCAACAACTCAATTCATGTCCAGGCCTTTACTGCCAATTTTTTTATTTATAAATGTCTATGCTGTTGGCCACAGCCCGCAGATGGTGATGGACTCTGAATACTATTATAAAGGGCGTGGGTGACTAGCGCAAGGGCACCGCTACGATACGAACCTCGGCTTGGGCCGTCACCCGGGATAGGGATATCAGACCAGCTCTGGCACCCCAGAATGTGCGCTGGGGCCTTAGCGGTTTGATTATTATCTGTTTGATTGTTGAGAGAATCTAATCGATCTTCCGACAGATCCTAGGATTCTTCGAGCACGCCGGCGAGGTCAGTGTATTTGGTAACCGGTGCCTATACTAAATACTGAATACTTCCTGTTACCGGGAGCTGTCGAATGGTTGCCAATTCAAGAAGGTTGCGCCATTCTTATACAGAACTCGAAACGCGCGTTGTGTTGATGTCTATACTCAAATGATCAAACGATGCGACTCTTTAACGAGAACGAGCCGCGATTATCCATACATTTAAATTCAGAATTACAGTCTAGTAACTTCTTAATTGTGTTAACCCATAATTATTTATTTCAATCAACGTTAAGATGTTTCACTATTGCTTATTTATTATCATTTGTCATAACATGCTTAAATTAAATTTAAAATGGAACTAAAACATGTAATACGTTGCATGTTTCGAATAGAATAGAATCGTTTATTGGCCTTATAACATTGGTAGTTACACTGGGCAAGTCACATTTACAAAATATTCAGTTCATAATTACACAATTTCAAAAGCCACAACAAAAAATTAGTATAGGTAGTAATAATAAATAATTTAATATTTTTTTTGTTTAATTCAATTTTTTTTTTGTTTATGGTCGATTAAGTATCGAGATTTCAATTAGGCTTCCTGGCATCAATTAAACACCCCATTTCATCTTTTAACAGATTTTCGACAAAGCCTGAGACATGCCTTTCGTTAATTATATGCTTTATTAAGTACACAAACCGAGTTTGATTGGTTTATCATGTAAAAATAATTAAGAACCGATAAGAGGGTGGCAAGTGGATCCTACTTATCAGCACTTAGACGTGGAGGGTGGCAAGTGGATTCTTCTTATCAGCACTTAGACGTAGAGGGTGGCAAGTGGATCCTACTTATCAGCACTTAGACGTGGAGGGTGGCAAGTGGATTCTTCTTATCAGCACTTAGACGTAGAAACTGGCAATTGGATGAGAAAAGCAAACGACCATGCTATGTGGAGTGCAGCAGTGGAAAAACATTAAATAGGCTGATGATGGTGAAACTTTTTATTGTAAACACTAGTGACCAAAATCAAATAAAGAATAACCTTTAACTAATACCACAAGTGGTGGCCTTTTAACCCAGTCAACTTACGAGATATAGTATGGAGGACTCAGACATAGTTTATAACATAAATATAAAATTGTGTTTGGTATAATTTGCTGACGTAAAATCAATATTAAATTTAACTAAACAGACTGGCGGTAAGGAACATAGAAAAAACATTTATGTTTGAGCCATGCTACATTATCGTCGCCAACGACTCACTGTCATGCTTACGATCGTCATCTGAAAGACTCTAATTTAGCGCAAATAAAGACGATAATTATTGCAAAATGTCTGTTCAGCATTTTTTTTTTTTTTTTTTAATCGTGCATGTTCCTTTATTAACTAAGCAAAATACAAACAAACTGCAATTACCTAAACTACTTAAGCTACTACATAAAAATAACAGTTGAATTATCCAAAGATCTATTAAAGGTCTATTAATTAATTAAATTATTATTTAATACAATGAGAGATTGGTTTTACAAATATATACAGAAGAAAAAAAACTGTTAATAATTACATCCGGGTCAAACGCTAATTTGACTGGGCTATTATTGATAAAACATAATGATCTAGTTAGATGCAACAGGTGCATGAGAACATTTTCACTTTGAGGGTGGTAGCTTGCCAGCCGAGTACTAGAATGTACCCTATCACCACGTCGTGGTTTCCTCACGATGTTTTCCTTCACCGACGGCTTAATTCATAGTTGGGATTTGATTTAAAAAATAAAACTGCAGCTTATGATTTAAAAAAAAAAAAAAAAAAAATGATCCGTTAATCACTGAGCTACGCTAAACCACGTTGATGACACTTAAAACACAACGATACTAAGAAAACTGACGTGGTTTTGATACATTTTGTTTTAATAAAACGGGAATACTCACGCGTGCGCGTCTTGCACTCAAGGCAAAACGAGGTCGCGCGCGTGTCACGCTTAGCATTCCTTGATAAAGGTCACCGAATTTGATCGAAACTATAGTCGGAATAACCGACTCAATTTAACGTGAGTATTCCCGTCTTATTAAAGCAAAATGATACTACAAATAAAAAAAAAGTATTAATAAATTTTACCTGCACAATACACAGCTGTACTGAACACCAGACACGATAGAACCAGGTGTAAAAACGACATGGCAACGTCGCGCTACGAACTCACTGAAGACTGGTCGTGAACTGGTATCAGCCACCAACGAAGATAGCCACCAATGGCAATGTCAAAAAGCCTTGGCCGTTTTCCCCTGCCCTCGTCACTTAGTTTTTTTTTTATTAAGTCGAGGAAAATTTTGCGAATTTATTCAATCAATATGCTTGATACTATTAGAATAAATGGTTTATGCAAAAACTTAGGGGCTTGCAATAAATAAATCGTGGATATTTTATAAATATATTTTGTATTTAATACGCTATATGGATGATATAAAATGATTTCGTATTTAACTAAGAGTTTTAATAATGTTTATTTTGTACATGAAAACATGCAAATGAATTTGTTAAAAGTTTTGGTATTTGCATATTTGAACCAGTTTTTATATTTTTAACATTTTCACGTTTTTTATTTAGCAAAGTAGAGCGCAAGTTATTTAAATATTCCACAAATTGTTATTTAAAAAAAAGTCGTTTAGTTCACAATGACCTGAAGCGTAGATATGTTTTTACACTTTAATTTAAAAGTTAAAATATATTTTTTTAAATCTAAACTATAACCGTAAATGGCACCAAGTACCGTACAGCGGTGCGATGCGCGCGCGCACTCGTTTTGTACTGCTGTAATCCGCGCGCCAATCAGACCACAATTGTAAGCTGAATTGGTGACAATTACAGTTTCTCAACAAGAAATTCTAGAACGATAATTCATATCTCGACGCACGAGAAAACTAAACCCAGCGTTGACTGAAGGGTCGAGGGGAAGGAGCCGCGTACAAGCGAACGTGGAAAATGCAACTCTTTCATGTTTACCGTAGCTTCGAAATTGTTCTTCGCTTACTAGAGATCATGACAGGCGCGGCAGAAAGGCAGCGGCGTGTCACAATTATTATTTTGAACCTTCAGCAAACCGGGAAGGTTTGACTTTGGGTTCCATGCCGCTGCTACACAGAGCACGACGCGGGTCTATGTTGGGTGTTATATATGTATTTTCGTTTATTCAGCTCGGGATTCTTGACTGATTTTTTAAAATGTTTGTCCACAATGATTATACCTAGTTTTAATTTCTTTATATATTTCAGTTCTTACTACAGAGCAAAAACAATTAAGAAATATCGAAAAGAAAAGTTTGCTGTAAGATTGGGTACCCTTAAATTTGTACTTTATATATATATTTTTGGATTTTTCAGTAAGTTGATAATAAAAAAAAAAAATATATATAAATAAATAATAACAAATATTCTGTAAAATATTCAAACGGCTTATCAAGGTTCAAAAGATAGAGCCTTTAAAAGTAGGACGGACGGAAAGACAGACGGCGTAGAATAATAAGTATCCGTTGACACACTTCTGTAAGGAACCCTAAAAAAGAGGCCACCTGAGTTTTGGCCACATAAATAAATATGGAAACAAAAAAGCGAAAACTTCTCATCAATGAAACACTCTACAGGCTGCCTGCCAGACAACACACAGACAAAGGTAGGTCTAGCAACATAACATTTCGCACTACGAGTTTCAAATAACGTAGGCGAGAACTAGGAAAGGATTTAAATTAGTACTCATGGGGTATTTACATCGATTTTCGTTATTTTTAGAAAGGGGTTAGATCGGTTTATCTGCTCCAAAGTTTCAGTGTACCCGTGAACATGGCGCTTGGAACTATGCCGAAATATAGGTAACTTAAAAATACTGAAAATCGTTGTATTTTTTTTTCCTGTGAGTACTAATTTAAATGTAATAAACAACCGCAACCGGCCACTCACAGTCACTTCTCTGGGATAGCGTGGTGGATATGGCCCTTAGGGCAGGCTGGTATCCCAACAAAAGTGGGGTGTTTAAACTCCCAAAAGGCTCTTTAAAACTCTTTAAAGGCTGATACAGTTGATACAACCGTATCAATTAATCCCCTACAGTACCGATGAAAGTATGTATGTCACCCACCGCAGCGCTTCCCGTAGTACATGTTGAAGAAACTCAACGTAAGCACCAAGAGCTTGATTTCACATTTTTTTATACGAAAAGCGATGATGTGAACCTCGCCCTTTCGGAAAATACAGACTCAAGTAAGCGTACTTGAGTCTGTGTTTTCCGAAAAGTACAATGTCTTCAAATCGAGAGTAAACAGGTAAACAGGTACCTACCTGTTTACCTGTTTACTTTAGTAAGTGTGCTCCATCCGAAACCACAAAGTCCAAAGTTGCTTATACCATCAAGCAGGATGTGGTCGAACGCAAACAAGTATATTACAGAATACAAGTTATAACATTAATAGAAAATTAATATACCCGACTGCAAAATGTAGCCTATGTCACTTCGGAAGTAAAGAGGAATCCAACGATACCTCACTCGTCAAAATCGGTCAAGCCGTTTAAGCTACACACATATACTTTAATACATACATTCACCTCAAAAACATTACCCTCCGTCTTGGGTAGTCGGGTAAAAAAACATCACCCTCTTTCTTGGACAGTCTGATAAAAGGAAAATGTGATATGGCTGTCGGCAGACATATTATTTTAAGATAATTATCTTAAGATTGTCATGAAAATGGCATTCGAAAACAAGGTGGGCAATGTTGAACAACCTTATCGAATAGGCCTGAATGTGTCATTGTGCTGTTTCAACAATAAAAGAATATTTTAATCTTAAAGAAAATATTGATTTTGTATTGTTGATAAGATTTCGTTTTTTACTTGTATTCTTCATAATACCCTTGACAGATTTTTAAGCATACTATGGGTTGTTCTACATGAGCGACAAAACCGGAAGCGCGAGGCGATGCGACGCGATGCGAAAATATCAACAGTTTTTTCTTACATAAATTTATTTATAATCAATTATATAATATTTCAAATCAAATTATTTCTTAAACATACATTAAAAAGCAACACATTTTTGTTACCTACGTTGTCGTGTAAATATTATGCGACGAGACGAAGACAGATTATTGTGTCGTATTAAGTGGCATCGTTTCCAATCGCATTGCTGCTTTCTATCGCTCACGTAGGACGAGGGGTTACATTACGGAAGTGCGTACAAGGGGTATGTTTGTGCCTGACTTACGTAACTACTGAACGGATATGGATTAAAATTACTGTTAGGGACCGTTACAAAATTACTAAGTGTTATTATTAATTTGAAATAAATTATGTTCCGTAAATGACATATTCCGTAAATCTAGTCGAACCTCCATGAGCACGACGTGGCCTATTGTGATTGGGGGTGCACTCAGCTTGATTGTATGTTCCATAATGTGAGTGTAATGTGGGCTTGTGAATGTAATGTAATGTGGCAATAGAATACTAAAATATGTAATCCCACAACTAAGCCGAGCTTCACTTAATACTGACGTTCTTACTTCCCGGGGGATTTAACAGATTTCATGTTCGTATCCCCTTTGGTGGATCTCTTGGGGAGACATCTCAATTTACTTCAAAGTAGTTAATATCCGGAGATTGAGATAAATCTAACAACAGCTCTCATATCAAAATTGGTCAAGCCTTTTTGGCCACATTTAACCTCGTTTCTTAGTCATTCGAGTAAATTGTACGGCTCGTCTAACAAACCGGTAGGCAAACTAGATTTATTTTTAAAAGTAATAATTTTACTTTACACAAGAAAATAAGTCAAAACATTCGGGCGAGGTATTTTGTCAATATATTTGTTGTAAATTGTAAACCAAACATTAATAATTTTTATTAATTTCATGCATACATTTATGTTAAGTGCATAAATTATGTATTCTAAGTATCTAGTAATGAAATATCTTATACGATTTATAATGACACTCGACGCTCGTGTCATGCTTATCTATATATATTAATGATTAAGGTACTTTAATTGTAATTATTTTATGGTTTCTTGAAGTGGTTAGCTTAATGTGTTTTAACCACTTGCATTATGGCGGGTATAGACTCAGCCTTACGAACAAGTTCTTATTCTTATTCTTATTCGAGATAGGGGGGGTTAAGTCCTGCACTGACGTCCCGCATGGGGTGCATTGTGCATTTCCCCCCGCCAGCGTCTACCCGAGCCAACCCAGCTCCTTGAAATAACGGAGCGTGGCTCTGGGCCGCTGGCATAGCTGCTCCAGCAGGCCTAGCACGGGCACCGGGATAAAAATTTGTACACCATATTTATCCCGCGAAAACGAGACGGATGTATATGTATTCTAGCTTTGTCACGTTGACGCGAAGTCAAAACGGGTGGACATAATTTTATATGACATAATAATATTAACGCGTACTTTTACAATACAATACAATATAACTTTATTATACACCAAAAGACAATAAAACTTAAATATAAACAATAATAGAAAACCGGTAGTATAATGGGCGGCCTTATCGCCTAAAGCGATTTCTTCCAGACAACCTTGGGATGGACAGAATTATGTATGAAAAAACACTACGGTCGGTGGTGTAGATATCTACATAAAATATCTATAACAATAATTACACACTATATATAAATACTATAAAACTCACAATAGATACACATTATACATACGTACCAATTAACTTAAAGAAAGATAGTGTTTGTATACGAGGTTCTTAAAAATGGGAAGTGATTTAGCCTGCCTGATACATGCAGGCAGCTCGTTCCAGAGCAGGACAGCTTGCACAGTAAAAGACTTGGAGTATGAAAGATTGGAGTGGGTAGAAATAGGGATCTTAAGTTGGAGGACACGAGAAGAGCGTAAGGAGCTGGAGTGAGGTTGTATATATTTAAAGCGTTCCTTTAAATACAGTGGGGTAGTTGGAATAAACAGAATTTTGTAGAGAAAGGAGAGGATGTGAGAATTACGGCGAAGGCGGATAGGCAACCATTTGAGCTTTTGACGGAATTCAGAAATGTGATCATATTTGCGTAAACCAAATATGAACCGAATGCAGAAATTTTGTAAACGGTCTAACTTGTCAAGTTGCTCTTCGGTTAAATCGAGATAGCAGGCGTCGGCGTAGTCCAATATTGGGAATAAGAGGGATTTTACAAGCGTAGTTTTAGTAGTAATTAGAAGAAAATTCCGCAATCTTCTGAGTGAAGCCGCAGAAGCAAACATTTTTCGACTAACCTATGCTAACTGAGGGTTCCAAGAAAATTGTCGGTCCATAATGATTCCTAGATTTTTTACCGTCTCGCTAATAGGAATGGGAATACCGTCGAAAACAACTTGCGGAAGGCGGAACCAGTCGACTTTAGAGATCATACGGGAGCTCCCAATAATAATCGTTTGAGTTTTGGCGGGATTAACTGATAGGCCGTATGATCTGCTCCAGTTCCGGATACACATTAGATCTGAGTTTGTGGACTCGATTGCTTCGTGCAATTGTCCTAGTGGAGCCTGGGTGTAAATCTGTAAATCATCTGCATAGAGGTGATAGGAAGACTTTTAGTAGAGTATTAAACGTTAAGTATTCGTTAACGTGTACGAGTGTGGGAAAATCATACAAAGTGTTAAAATTGGACGTTTTGGTCTCGTCTCCAAAACTCATCGTAATAATTAGTGTTCTTTGGAAGAAGGCTTTAATAAAGTTTTTACCGCGTTTTTGAGGCATGACTTAGAATTGACAGTCACTGAAATTGCTGACTCGGACTGAAACTGTTGTCTATTGTGTACCTTACCGAAAAAGCAATACATATTAAAAAAACCCTTTTTCTCTCTCGTTTGTAAGACGGCGGGTGGTGCCACCCAATTTGTTTCATGTTAACGATCTTAAGATTTACTGTCACTTGAGAATGGCAAAAAAAATATGTACAAAAAAAAACTATGTTCTTAGAAATAAAAAATAAGCAATTAAAAATTATCTTAAAAATATGAGAAATCTTAGTACACACCGCATTAATAACTACTACTAATACTAAAAAAAATACCAACATTTTTTTAAAGGTTACGTAGGTTAGGTTCTTTACCAAATAACTACCAAATACAAAAATGTCCCAACAACCCAACACAGCTCAGAATTTGTATTACGCGGGTACAGAGGGGTATTTTGGCTTCTCTCAAAACAGGAGAATATTGTAAATTGCGAGTGAATTCGCAGGACGCAGCCAGTTTAAAAACACCAAGGCAATAAAGATTAGTTACACAGTAAAAGCTGTACCACGAAGGTTTTTCCTTGTGGCAACAGATACAAGGAAATTCGATCTGCGTACCGCGACAATGCACGGACGGCATGCGTACCGCGACAAAATCTTTTTGATATGCTAGAACAGGACACGGCGACGATTATTTATACGTTTGTCTCATTTTTCACGACATAGAGTAGAGATTTTGTCGCCGTGCGCATGCTAGCCCTGCTGGAGCGTTCTTGGGTAAAAGTAAAACAGCAGAAAAAAATAGTTTTTTTATCAGCTGACATATACTTATTATAAGGCTGGCGCAGCGGCTGAATCCGAAGAAGACCTCAAAAGGCGTAAATATAATACATTGGACAGTTGTTATATGTTTGAGCCTTTTGGGGTCGAAACTTTGGGGCCGTGGGGACCGAGCGCTAAAAAAATATTTAAAGATCTCTCTTCTCGTCTGGTCGAAGCAACACGTGACCAAAATGCTGGCCTCTATTTCGCCCAAAGGCTGAGCATTGCAATACAACGTGGTAATGGGGCCAGCATTTTGGGAACAATTTCCACTGGTAGCGGTCTTTTAGATTCGTTTATTTTGTTTATTAGTACTATGTAATTTTAAGTCCTAAGTATTTAACTGAATTAATTTGTCCTTATTCCTTATTATTTTTATGGTACAAGACGAGCAAGTCGCTCACCTAATGTCAAACGTCTCGCTTCCCCATAACAGTTCAGTACAAACCAAAATTTTGAATTTACACAAGTGATTTATCATTGGGTTACCCTTTATGTCCGGAGCTGAGAGATCTAATTTAATTTGATTGACTTCATTGTAATATTCGTTGTAACTGTATTTGATATAATTATTATGAAGTAGTTGTTACCCGCGACTTCGGTCGCGTGGACACAAACAAAGTATCCTATGTCCGTCTTTGTGATATACAGTAACTCCTTATCAAATTACATCTAGATCCGTTTAGCCGCTTAGCCATGATAATGCGACAAACATCCAGACAGAGAAACATAGTTAGTTCCTTTAGGTCGCTAGATGGCGTTAATCCATTTTAGTGCATTTTTTGACGTTTTTTATGGACTGACAGTTGTAATGTAGGAAGCTTTTTCCTCGAACGAATGTATTAATTTTTATACCTCGAAGCTGATACGACTGCGGCTATATTCTGCTGAAGTATTATAATATTTGTTAGGACGTTAGGATTAGGATGATACGGAATGTTTTTTTCAGTTATTATTTTTTCAAGTTCTGAAGAAATTGAAAGATTTTGATTTAATTTTCTACGAAACATACCGTATAATTCAATGTATCGATCTGAACTTTATATAGTGGTTTTGCAATCAGGTTCTTTTATTTTTCTTAAAGTAGCCTGGTTTGTATACGTCACTTAAAGACCGAGTGCGCGAAGCGAACGATGTCTCTGCACAACTGGCAAAATTTGTTTTCATATTTCCATATGTATCTGTGCATATACACACATACATACTTACGTATATGAATTTGAATAAATATAATGTACATATGTATACAAATTACAACTTAATTAAACGATAAATTCTAGATCTTGATATTTTATTACTACTTTTTTTTTCGATATAAAAAAACTACTTCACATAAAATACTGTGTACTATGTACACAGTGAGCAGGCTACAAATAAATTAATGCCAAATAAAAATATCTCAACAATAGGTTAAGACAGCGACGATTGGCATTGTATACATCTGTGACACTAAAGTGATATACAATACGGCAATTCCGCCAAGGTCGAGAAGGGAAGCACGTTGCACTTTGTTACGTGCGTACTATAGCGTGAACGTAAATACCGTATTTGCTTTTGTTACTGAAACTGGAACGTAACAGAAAAACATGAGTTTGACAAACGCACAAGAAACAGTGTAAGACAGAGTAAGTAACAGAGTAAGTAACGCCGCGCCGTGCTTCCCGATAGCGTTGCTTACGTCACCATTTTGCCGTTTTTCGTGCGTCGATGTTAATTAATAATAATAATAATAATAAATATTGGTGGACGCTTTTACACACAGCGCCATCTAGCCCAAAACTAAGCAAGCTTGTACTATGGGAACCAGATGACTGATAGAATACATAAATGCTTTTTTTTTTGTAAATACATACATAGAATACATAGAAACACTCAGACAAAGAACAACCATCCATGTTTATCACACAAATTTTTGTCCTCGGTGGGAATTGAACCCACAACCTACAGCTCAAAAGGTGGAAATCCGCCCACTGAGCCACAAGACTAGTCATTAATCTATAATTAAATCTATATTTTCCAAGATCTTTGCAATTATTCACTTACCTAAACAGCTACCGAAGATAAACACGGTTGAAGCAACCAGCAGCGTATTCCACATGTTGTAATCTACAACATTAGTCATTTAGTCACACTTAATTGTGACACGTGCTTTAAAGTTAATTATATTTTCTGAAGGCCTCGCTACATTACCTACCCAGACATCGTGCCAAAGGAACAGCTACACTTGAATTTCAAGGAAGCAAAAGAAACAAACTACTAATATAGCTTCTCCGTTTCGCTCCCCTGAAACTCATTTATAGCCATCTCTTTCACACGATGTCAGGTCAGGTAATGCATTATTAACCCCCGAATACTGAAACGTTTGTTAACTTTGACGACAGATTAATTCTAATACTGCCTTTGTCGGACACTAAGCAAATTACAAAGGCAGCAATAGGCTTAATCTGTAGTCAAAGTTAACAAGCGATTCAGTATTCGTGGGATAGCCACTTTAAGAAAATAACATGACAACTAGGATCAGCTGAGCTTAGTGCTTTTCGTTAATACCTTTGTTACTACAGAACCCTATGCTGTGGATCAACGCGCGTTGTGAAACCTCGCTACGCAAAAGCTACGAGGAATCTGAGCTACAAAATTTTAATGAGGCTTAGACTAATATATAAGATATTGTAGTATGGAACGTATGCTCTCTAGCAGCACTTAGATATCTACTTCAGACTGTGAAATTGGAGTGTGTATGCGTGCTTTATAGTTAGTGTCGATTATACAGGAGGGTTAAAAATTAACTCATCAAAAAATCAAAATAAAAATGTGCGTCAAGGACCGTTTACTGCATTTAAAACAAATGTACATAATATACATTTATTTTTATTATTTATTTCGACTGGTTTTTTTTTTATGTTTGTTACCTCAGAACTCCGTTATTTATAAACCAATTTGGATTTTTTTATTTTATTTGAATGAATACTTCTAGATTGGTCCTAATTTTGTCAAAATCCAGTTCTGATAATGGGATCTATGAGGAATTTAAAGTATTCCTCAAATATTATAGGTATCGATTTTGGTATTTTCATCAACAAGTCAAGTATTTTCATTCAGGAGTATCAATTGGTAAAGTGGAGCTGATGAAGAAGACTACAGATGGCCACCTGAACTCCGTAATGATAAGTATTTCACGAGTGGCGTCAAGAACATCTCAGTAGTCGGTTTTTTTTTGTAAAAATCTTTTAAGGATAATTTTTCGTCGTCGATTTAATTATTATTTTTTTCCATAGAATTCTGTGAGAACATCAATTGACGAAATTTTTCTCCTTGTAATTATAAAGTATTGGTGTATAGGCAAAATAAAAATCAACTTTTGAGTGTATAACAACGTGGTTTTCTCGATAGATTACATCCTATATTACCCCACGCCCAGTCGCCGTGGGCTCGACACTGACGTAGGCCGATAACAATAAAAAAACATATATTTTATCTTATTTGGTACAGCAAAACAATCCCATCTCGTGCAGATTTATGGTTGTCAACTACAATCACGCATTGGCGATTTGAGATACGTAGATTGTGCGTTTTTAGTTATTTCAAACTACTGAAGGTGATATAATATTTTTTTTATCAGATTATACAAATTGGGAGTCGTTTAGTGTCTTGTAGTCTTTTGGCTGCTAATGATGATTTTTAGACAGATATCAAAACTGTTTTTGCAACATTTTTTATTCTGAATCAGCATAATCATCCCACTACTGGGATATCGGCCTCCCCTCGCTGGCCCAGTAGGGGTTGGCGGATTCACATTTGATATCGAATTGCTTCTTAGGAAATATGCAAGTTTCCTCACGATGTTTTCCTTCACCGAAAAGCCAGTCATTAATACGGACCCGCTCGGGTTCGAACCCATAACTCCACGAATGTGGACTTGTTGGACTACTGATCTGACTTTTAAAACATTTTCTAATAACAAAATTTAAAATGTTTAACAATACAATATAATTAACACCACAAACGGACATTAGAGATAGGCACAACAAGATAGTCTTATCGCTAGGAACGATCGCTTCCAGACAACCAATTCGAGTTCAAGTTCAGTTTTCGTTACATGTAAAATTAAATATTTGCATATATAACATTAATATAAAAAAATAACGTGACGTTAATTTAAATAAATGATGACTTGTTTAGATCGACATGAAAATTAATTTAAGGCATTGTAAATGGTATTATTACAGACCAAAAATATTTCAATAACAAGTTTTATAATCGTTCGAAAGTTCCACGAAAGAACGAGGGCGACGAAAAAAAAAAGCAACTATTCTAGAATGTACTCTATATTCTGATTTCTAGTCGTCTGGACTAGAGTCTAGATGTTTCTAGATTTCTAGATGTCCAGATTTCTCCTTAGACTGAAAAATGTATTATCCTGCGGTGCCGCGCTGAGAAACTGAAACTTTGAAGTCAAAAATATTAGGTTGAAAATATTTTGGGGTTACAATCAGACAAGCGCCTCAACTAGTTTTTTTAAGCGACTTCCAAACAAAAAAGTATTGGTTCACAATTCGACTGCTTTTCTTAAAATGTTTGTTACCTCAGTTTGTTTGTTTGTACCTTGTTTGTTACCTCCGTCATTTATAAACCGATTTGTAATATCCTTTTTTATTTTGATATCTTCCAAATTGGTCCCATTTTTATCAGAATCCAGTTTTGATAATGGGATCCAAGAGAAATTGAGGAAAGAGTATTTTTTCAGATTTTTGTTATTTTTTTTGTTGTTAAAATTGGTTTCCTTCAAACTTAACTCTACTTAACGAGTCAAATTCAATTTCTAATTCCAATTTCATTTATCTAAAAGAGCATATTTTAAGAAAAAAAAAACAGTAAATATGCAGAAGCAAAACTACAAAATTTAAAAATAGGAAATTAAAAAAAAATAGTTTGGTGAGGTAATTAAGGTAGATCAAGTTTAAAATATTTCAGATTTTAATATCCCAGCTCAATATTGCCGAAATTTGGAAATAAGTAATAACATGTACTTATATATATACTTATTTATATACTATATACTTAGTATCGATTTATATTATTAAAAGTGTTCGTCATACCTCACCTGTTCCATCATGTGAATTTCTTACCATGCAATGGTTGCCTGGAAGAGATCGCTTTTAGCGATAAGGCCGCCACTTGTGGCACTGTTTGTATAAGATAGTCCTGTACGTGTGTTCTTTTTTATTTTTGGTGTACACAATAAAGAGTTTCTATCTATCTATATATCTATCATAATCTCACTTTTACAATATTAACATTAAAATCACGAATCGAAACATGCACTAAACACACGACAAAAACCCTTATCATAATTTTTATATTAAATATATGTAACACAATTTCTCATGGTAATTATTCATGGGTGGGTTTTCCGTTTGCACACACTTCTTGCTTACAGTCACAGTACATGAATATCGCAGGTACCTAAGTATAATTATTATTCTGAACACAGATCGTTAAATATGATTTCACGGACATAGTAGCTTTGTATGAAAGAAAACAGAATACCTAGCTGGTATTCTGATTCTGATATCATAATGTAAGTCTCAAAAACAGATTGATCCGTCTTTCGTTAGACCCACTCGATGAGTTCACAGTAAAAGCCGCTTTTTATGGAAGATACCAGAATACCAGCTATATCATAATTTTAGTCACAAAACAGTTTGACCAGTTTTTCATTAGACCCACTCAACGAAAGTCTGTAAAAACGATAAATCCTTAGTTTTGTAGTATGCTTTGGGAATAACTGAGTAAGTTTATTTAATCATACTAATCAATCATAAATGCTAAAGTTTGTATGTAAAAAGTGTGTAAGTATGTAAGTGTGTTTGTTCCTGTTCAACTCAGTAACGGCTGAATGGATTTGAATGAAATTTAGTATGGAGGTAGCTTACACACTGGATTGACTTTTTATCCTGTAAAAATATTTGGTTTCTGTAGAGTAGCGGGAGAAACCTAAACCTATACTTCCTATAGTTCGCTAGATGGCGTTGATGCATTTTTGTGCATTATTTGATGTTTTGTATGGACTGACAGCTGTAATGTAGAGAGTTCTGAATCGCGAAAATGATTTTTTTCCCTCGAGAGGAACGTATTAATTTTCATACCTCGAAACTTTATTGGTCCTGATACGACTACGGCTATATTCCTCTGAATTATAATAATAATAAATATAATAATTAATGTTTAATTAGGATAATGAAATATCCCCATTATCGCTGCATTTGACACCACACACATATATTTATTTTCGGCCGACCTAAGCTGACAATCAGATCAAAAAAAAAAAAAAAAAAATTCACAGCTGCCAATATATGCATAAAATGCTCGCAATTTTGTTCTAAATCACGTATTACTTACGATTCCTTTGAATTCACTCACGATTCGGTCAAAGTCGGCGAGAAGCCTTCTCAACTCAAACGGAGAGTGGGTCGCATTTTTTTTTAATTCTGCAAGGCCAGTGTACGAATTGGCAGTACGTGCATTACTTTTGAGCGCTATAATTATGTAATGACGTACTCGTAACTTTGCCTCTGAAAGCTTGATTATTATTATGTTGATTATGTTATGTTATGTTATGTTTTTTTTTCTCCTATAATTAAATTTGTTTGTAAATAAGTTTGTGGTGGTAGGATTATTTTGCAGAGTCCGCCTGGGGAAGTACCATACCTTGGCCAGTAATTCAACCGCCAAGTTGTAGTGTGCAAGCATTACTGTGTTCCGGATTGAAGGGCAATACTTCCAGCAAAATTACTGGGCACAGAGATTTATTTTTATTTTTTATTTGGTTTATTGGCACACAAAACAGAATACAGTCAAATGAATACAAAAACAGAATAGGATTTACAGTTTCGATCTGGACTATATCCCTTAAGTATGTGTACACAACACGATCTAAACTTAAAAAGCAGAATTAAAGAATTGAATTTAAAATAAACATATTATCATTTAACATCTAATATCTTAGGATAACGAGCGCAGTGCATTGAACTGATGCAAGTTCAAAATTTTTGGTGGCACACTAACAGCACAGACCTACCCACAGCTTAACATCAAGTGAGCGACTTGTCTGTCTCGTTACCCACTTGATACCATAAAACAATGGGAAATCGCAATGAAATGCGATAACTATAGACATGTACTAAATACAATAATATTAACCGTCTTTAACCCCCTAATTAATAAACGCGGATAAACCTTTAACCAAGTTGCTCAGTCTTCGGTCTTTTTTAATCGAGTTCTAATTTCGAAAATAGCAAAAAATACTAAACATATCTTAACTAGTAGTTCGTGCCGAACTTAGCCCTTGCGACCCCTATAACTTCACAACCCCTTGACCGATCCAGCTCAGATTCAAATTAAAAAAAAAAAAAAAAAAAAAAGTTTCTCAAGCTATCGTCGGAGAAATATACAAACAAACATACATACAACTGCAGATTTTTTCCTGTAGACACTGAGACCTTCGCTTCGCTCGGTCAACTAATCCAAGGGCGCTCTACGTTTATTAATACGGAGCTAAATGTAAAAGTCTGATTTCACGTGTTCTTGACTCCTAATATGGTGATGGTAATTTTCAAGAGGACATTCTGGTCGATATAATTTTTAATAAAGGCTCTTTCATTTTCCTAACCGAAGGATAACGATAATAGTTCTTCCAAAAGTAAAAACATACATTAAAATAATTGGGGTCAGGCACCTGTCAGGAGTGTCTGCGTCTGTGTCTAGTGGTGGGTATGATAACAGTTCACTGTTAATTGCTTCCCGCTTGTTGAACGGCGCCTACGCAACATAGTGACCGTTGAATGAAAAGACGCGACTATTGGGCCCTGTTCAGATCTATGGCGAATAAGGCGGATTAATTCCGCCTTCTGAGCTTGCATGCTGTGGGTTCGATTCCCACCAAGGACAAACATTTGTGTGATGAACATGGATGGGTCTATGTATTATATGTATATACGTATTTAAAAAATAATATAACAAAAAGTATTTATGTATTCTATCAGCTATCTGATTCCCATAGTACAAGCTTGCTTAGTTTGGGGCTAGATGGCGCTGTGTGTAAAAAACGTCTACGTCCACCAATATTTTTATAAAGTAGTCGAAAAATAGAACATCCTATTTTTACCCGCTTCTATGCTTGAAGTTTCTTTACGCTCAAAGAATCGATAACTGTTGGGGAAGAAAGGTTCTTGAGTGCCGACCACGACCTGGTAGACGCAAAGTAGATAGGCTATGTTGACTGAAGACATTGTGAAAGTCCTGGGCAACTGATGCAAATGGCAGATTGTCATTCGGTGTGGCGCTCTAAGGGGGAGGCCTTTGTTCGGCAGTGGACGAGTTCTGGCTGATAATGATGATTTTTACCCGGCTGCCCAAGAAGTTGTTCTTGTAGGAGCACCTCCTCCACAGATCACACCCTAGATTCTGCATTCAGGACGCTCGAAGCGCACCACAGATCAGTCTAAATAAACTTATAAGAAATTACTCTGATTGGTTGATTGTTATTGGTTGGTTGATAGCCAATGAGAACGCTCGGTCGCACTCCCCGCGACCCGCGCCTTCCTCAAACTTTGGTGACTTTTTGTAGGAACAACGAGTCTCGTAATGCGGAATCTAGTGTGATCTGTGACCTCCTTCCACCCCCAGTCAATCTGGATTGGGATTTGTAAGTTTTCAGCATCTAACGTCGGTTTTCTTTATTTCCTCCTTATTTCCGCTGCGTAACAATAAGCGTAGTTGGTACAGGTGCCTTGGTACATAATCTCTAAAAAAACTAGTTGGTTAATGGCTATGGGTAAACGACATGGTAAACATTTATTTGACAGTATCACGTACTGTCGCCGTTTGTCGAGTTTTTTGGCATGAGACAGGTATGTTAGACGCCTGATTTTATGGACATAGATACTCTTAATGTTATCATCAAACTTAGACAAAACAATGATGTAGACAAGTTTGTTGTTTTTTATATAAACAAGTTTGTTGTTTTTATGTAAACAAGTTTGTTGTTTTTAAGTAAACAAGTTTGTTGTTTTAGTAAATATATTTTTTTAAGAAACTAGTTTCAAAATACGGCAAAAAAGAGGGTTATGATTTTGACTGTCCGTTGATGTCAGTATGTTCATTGTGAATTTGCACTCCCGCTAACCAAACCAAGATAATCGCATTTTTATCCGACAACGTAAAAGGAGGGTTATGACTTTGACAGTCTATGTATCTATGTATGTTAGTATGTTCATATGTTCCCTCCACAATCGCATTTTTACCCGACTACGAAAAAGGTGGGTTATGACTTTGACAGTCTATGTATAATTGTATATATATATAAGTATGTTCGTATGTTCCCTCCAATCTCCTAAACTGCTTATCAGATTTTGACAAGATAGGAGTCTATCGACGCGTCTTCACACTCCGCGTGTCGCTATACGGAATTATACTAAATCCAATATGGTGGAATGTATAAAAAAAATACTAAACAGAAATATTTGTTTTTGAACTAGAAATATCGTGTTTTATATCAAAATTAATGGCTTCTTGAGTACATTCAAAATATGACTGTATCAAGATATATATGAGTATGTGTTTGTAGGTGACATTGTGGTAGTCACGGGCAACCCGTGATTGAGCAGATTGTTGTTCATTGTGGCGCTGTAAGTGTCCAGGGTCCAAAGGCATCCAATCAATGTGTGTTGCCAGTGATGACATATGGAACTGAAACGTGGTTCTTGACCACTGGCCTTTTGGAGAAACTCAGAGTCGCACAGCGGGCAATGGAGAGAGCTATGCTCGAAGTTTATTTGCGCGATAAAATCCGGAACGAGGATATTCGTCGAAGAACCAAAACCGCTGATATAGTTTTAAGAATGTGCAAGCTGAAGTGGCTATGGGCAGGCCACATCCCTTGGGGAACCAACAAACTAGCGCTGAGTGTCCGACACCCTCAGCATTTATGCTGAGAAGGGTTCTTTTCGACATTATTATTGTTATAATTATCTCTATTTTACCTTCTATTTGTGTATTTTTCTCTATGTTTTTACGCCTAACTAATGTAATTGAAATATATGTTACTTTACTTAATGTATGTAGTTATTATGTCGAATATTTTTTATTCTATTCTTCTATTCTATTCTAAGAAGGGTTAGAGTTGCGACCACAAACCGGAAAACGCAGCGTAGGTAGGCCTCCCACTACGTGGACCGACGACATTATGAAAGTCGCAGGCAACCGGTGGATGCAAGTGGCCCGTTGTCGGTCGGTGTGGCGCTCTAAGGGGGAGGCCTATGTTCAGCAGTGGATGTCTTATGGCTGACGATGATGAAGAAGGGTACAGGGGCCGTACCAAGAACGCCTGGTTGCGGGACCGAGTAGGCTTAGATGCCGGTGCTGCGCGACCGCGAACCGTATTGCGAGGCGATAAAATTCGCATTCGCGCAGCGTCAGCAGCTGAGCCTATTCTGTCGGGCAATAAGCTTTCATGGTAAGGCCTCAGGTGTTACCTTAGTTAGTTACCGTGAGGTCCTTATTGCGATGATTGTTAGGCTCAGCCGACGACGCATCGCGACTATACACCTTATCGCGGCGATACGGTTCGTGGTCGCACAGCGTCGTCGGCTGAACCTAACAATCATCGCAATAAGCACCTCACGGTACGGGCCCAGGGTCCTTATCCCGTAACTCTGGTGGCATTTGCTATCCTGCTCGCTCGCATAGTGCAAGAAAGTTGGCGCGAGTGGGACGGCATGCGATGACCATTGCCACCAGAGTTACGGGATAAGGCCCCAGGTCTTTGTTCAGGCCGATGACGATGAGTAAAGTGAACCACCTCTTGATTGTGATCAACTAGCTCTAGATTTTCTTCAAACAGTTTTGTATAAATATGACGATGTATGAACATAAGTAAGTAGCATCGTGATAAGAGCGTGCTGAATGGATGACTTTTGAAACAAAGCATTATTTATTTATTGTATTTGTAAAGGATATATTTTACAAGTATGTGGTTAATTTGACTCATCTTCTTTTGCATACTTTGTAATAGAATGGATTTTTAATCATCATCATCATCAGCCATCTATCTAGAAAAATAGCCGTATCAATTAAATATGGCCGGAGTGACTCCTTAGATAAGCTATATATCCTAAATCCTTACTAATATTATAAGTGCGAATGTAACTCTCTGTCTCTCTGTCTGGGTGTTTGTCGCTATTTTTTTCACTATGACCCGTATTTTCGCGGAGTCCCCACAGAGGCTTTGCTTTGTATTGTGGAGCACAATTTGAGTATGGCTGGTCTAGGTAAACATTTAGAACGGATTTTGCGAAATTCCACCTCTAAAGAGGTAAAATGGACCCCCAAAGTTTGTAGAAATAGAAAATAATTTTTCATACTAAGCCAATGAAAATCGGTTTATGTGATAAGCATAAAAAAAAAGCACGTATCTGGATTTTTCGAAAAGAGGTGAAATGAGATGTTTCATTTTCATATGCGAGTGAAATCGCGCGAGCAAGCTAGTATAAAATGTACAAATAATACAATACAACGTGATTATTGATTACAAAACGAACTCTAGCGTTAAGAGGGACGTTAGTTAAGCAAAGTGACCACAATGTTATGGACATGGTAATGTGGTGGCACCTCTAGTACATAGTACAAAGTATCTGATTGTTCCGCGCGCGACCTTGCGCCATATTTTTGTTTCGCTGAATAGAGCTATATTATAATACAGCCTCATGATTGACTGCGGTAACAAACGTTTAATAACTTATCTGTAGGCACGGCAGTGCCCCCGCCAAGTCGAGCAAACAACACGGGAATGGCCGTACCTTCCTGTATCAATAATTGGTCAATACTCAATACTCAGGTGATCATAGTCGTCATGGTGATCTTTATTTCTTTAATAAATATAGTGACTTGGTAGTTGCACAGCCCAACTAAAGCGATTCTTCGTGGAAATACCATCCTAGATCGCTAATAAATTGATATTAGGTAAATAAGCTATTATGTTGCCGATTGCTAATACACTATATTTAAAAGAGATATAAAGATGTCTAATATTGATACAGTCACAAAATGTTGGTAGATAACTAATAAGAAAATATTTAATGACAGTTGATTAATAGGTGCTTCCATACTAAATAAAATAACTGGGATTGCGTTGCGAGACTTGTCATTTTAATACATTTTATGTTTTTCGTGGGACGTGTTTTTGGAAACGGAAACGAGGTTGCTAAAGACCTGCCTATATTTGCCTTAATGTATATCAATTCATATAATAAGTAGGCTTACTTACAATGTGTAAAATTATGTTTTAATTGTTTATAATGACCCTTTGGTAGTTCCTTCTCTTTAATCAATTAGAGATAACTGGTAAATGATAACAGTACGTAACTTATTCAAGGAAACAAATTTTTTTTTTTTTGTTTAACTATTCAGCATGAGCACTGCGACAAAATTTTGTTTGCTCTTTTTGTCGTGCGAAAACAGGACACGGCTATGATTATGGATACGTTTGCCTCTTTTCCGCATGACATAAAGAGCAGAGAAGCTTTCTGTCGCCTTGCGCAACCTGCAGGATTCTGTAAACTTTCGTAAAATAAATTTAACAGCGCCGCCTATCGGGCGACAGATCACTACACGTGGGTTGGGAATCGCAGTTTCTTCCGAGCGATACAATAATATATTGCTTTATACTGCACTTACGAGGATAATAAAATACAAATCGAATTGAAAACTCAGCTTATCATCCTAATCCTATCCAAACTTTATATTATAAAAATGCGAATGTAACTCTGTCTCTCTTTTTATCTGTCTAACAGTCTCTCTGTCTCTCTGTCTGGATGTTTGTGACGTTATCACGGCTAGACGGCTGAACGGATCGGCCTGAATTTTTGCGTAGATATAGCTTAAGGGTAGGAGACGGACATAGGCATTTTTTTTATCTGTCACTCGAACGAAGTTGCGGATATTATAGTTTTTGGTTATAAATAAATCAAAAGCAAGCAAAGGGCGCGTGCGATTTATTTTTTAAAGCAAAAATAAAATACCGCGCGTTAACAATGGATTTTCATAGTTTTTCTGCCCGCTCAGTGCTTTCTATTTTTTTTTTCTGCCTGTTATTTTTTGCAACAGTACATTCGCAAGTACAGCTGGCTATTACTTTTGTGTATAATATATATTATGTATGTGAGAAGTAAGTGGGTATATATGTTGTGTTCCTATACGTATTACCTTCTGTAGCCTAAATGGCTTGTTCAATTTGGACGACTTAAGTGTCGTTGGATTCCTATTTATGTCCAGAGACTTAAATTAAAATAAATGGAAAGTAGAAGTAAGTAGTACCCAAGTAAGAGAATGTTGAAGACTTAAAAGTTAGCAATCGTTCTCTGTCTGGGAAAAGTGCAGGACGTACGTTCGTAACATCGTTCGTTGGATCACAATACATGTGATCCAAATATCCGCAAAAATGTGCCTGATATTATATGTCTTTTTTGTGACAAATGTACTGTATTATTTTTGGGGAATTTATGGGGTAAGGGCCCGTCTATTTATTTTACTTTGGTCGGAGACCACTGTGCCATAAACTGCATTTTGCAGTCTGAATTTTTCTTTTTCTTTTTAATAATAATACTTGTTTAATTTCCCTTTACACAAAAGATTTTTAGGGCTATGTAAGTCCTAAAACTTTGACTACAACCTTGGTAAACGGTAAACGTTCTGCGACACCAAAATTGTGAAATTTCTTTAAAAATGTCTTAGAAAAATAATAAGCAGCAGCGTCTTTTGGCTGACGATGGTGATGTTTTTTTTTTATATTTTTGTAAAAGAGATAGTGCGATGAACATTTATTTTAATAAATGTTGTTATACTGTACTATTTTATACGACTTAGATGTGTGTTTACAACTCACGTCGCAGGCGCGTGCCGCGTGACGATCCGCGGTGTGTCGCGGAGCACGCCCGTGATTGGCTGATAAGCTTGACGTCATCACTGGCGAGAACCTTTATCTACCCGCGTTATCGCTGTTT
Source organism: Apocheima hispidaria (assembly GCA_947579745.1). Lineage (NCBI taxonomy): Eukaryota > Metazoa > Arthropoda > Insecta > Lepidoptera > Geometridae > Apocheima > Apocheima hispidaria. Next base: position 2,645,952 of record OX388159.1, read on the forward strand.
GGATATAGTTTTGTTTTACAAGGCTAATTAACTTTTATTGCTGAAATAATAAACTAATATTTGATTTGTTTACATTTTGATATGTTTTGATTGTGATGATTAAAATAGTAAACAATTTCAAAGACTTTTAATAATTGAGCCTTGAATTTGCTTGAATATATTATAATTATATACCTATCTATATCGTGGACAGCTAATTAAAGACACTTGGTATTTGCCTACGTTATACAATTTTCAACGAGAAAAAATATTGAAAATGTTTAGTGACTCCAAATTACTTGCTACTTTTAATTAGGCTCATTATAATATCGGAAAATAATTATTTGACGCTGGGCAATACTTAATACAGAAATTCGATTTTCAAATCACGACACACCTTTTTAGAACATAGACAGTTTGAGTTAATGCTGTGCTTAGTTAAAAGGTTTAAAAAAACAACATGCTAATGTGATTATTTCTACTGCCAATAACACAAAACTACGTTGAGCGCTATAAATATCAATTTTTTAAATTTTGTTATCAATCTATTATCATCTGAAGTAAATAGTTGTGGGCAAAAATCAAAGCTGCAAGGAATATAATTCTAAAGCTTCAACGCAGAAGCTGGTAATACAGGAAGATTGGTGACCTCTGACAATAAATTGTTCTGAGGACATGGCTAGGAGTGCTATAATGCATATTCAAAAGACTAAAACTACAGAAAATGTACCAAGAAAGCCTAAAAAAAAATAGCCGACATGATGACTTAATTTGTTAGCTAGAAAATAATCGCTCAAAGGTTCGGAGACGAAGACGCAGACGTTGGTGAGGGAGGATCAAATAATGTGTTTTCGACAATATTGTTACACCTTTCAGTTAATAGCCTATATAATATAGATAAGCAACAGTTGATATATTTATTATATTATAGTTTGATGAGGTTTTCCTCTACTCGAGCCAAGGCTCGGTCTACTGAGCGCCCGCCCCGAGACCCTCAGGGAAAGGGTGGCTCAGCTCCCCTGCTGACAAAAACGGAATCTCCCAAAACTTTGCTGATTATTGTCGTTGTGTGGATTGCTGCCTGTTTCTGAATTATGTATGTATTTATGTTCGAGTCTAATTTTGTGCAATATCTGTGTAGTGATTTGGCTATGACACCGGTGGCTCCTATTACAATTGGGATGATTTCAGTGGATGTGTTCCATAGTCTGGCTATTTCTCGCTTTAGCGGATGGTACTTGCTTAACTTTTCTATTTCTTTCGCTCCTATGTTGTAATCTGATGGTACTGTGACGTCAATGAGGTATGTTTTATTTTCTGTTTTGTCTACGTATATTATGTCTGGTCTGTTGTGTACTATTGTATTGTCTGTTTGGATTGGTATCTCCCACATTATTTTTGCACTTCCATTCTCCTTAACCTGCGGCTGCGTCAGGTGTTCTTGCCACCACAGGTTGGAGACTGGAAATTTGTGCTTTTTAGCTAGTGTCCAGAATATGTACTGCACTATATTGTTGTGACGTTTGGTGTAGTAAGTGCCTGCTAGTTTTTCACATCCCGAGACAATATGTTGAGTGGTCTCGTCTTTTACTAAACATAGCCGGCATTTACCGTCTACTGCTCTTTTTAGAATGTCCCGTTCATGCTGTTTAGTCATTACTGCTTGGTCTTGGATTGCAAATATGGCTGATTCTAATGATGGCGATACCGGTTGTTTTTTAAGCCACCGGAACGACTGTGATCTATCTATATTTTCTTTTTCTAATACTGCTTTATAAAACTGCCCGTGTAGAGGTTTTGATTTGATCTTATCTACTCTTGTTTTGACTATTGCTTGTTTTATTTCTTTATCTGTATACCTTTCATTTTGTCTTAGCCCTATTTCTTCCAAATTTGTTTGCGTTTCTTTGACTATCGAGTATTTATCTTTATTTTTATCGTGTTCTACTATTGCTCTTAAAATGTAATCTCTCTCTGTTTCTATGTATGTTCTGTATTTTATTATTTGTGTCTTGTGTAGTGTTTCTAGGTTGGTTAGGCCTCTTCCCCCCTCATCTAACGGTAGGTATAATCTTTCTACATCTGCTTTTTGTTGGTGTGCTTTGTTCATCGATAGAAGTTTCCTAGTTCTGACGTCTATTTTCTTCAAGTCTGTGGTTTTGTAGTTGATGATACCGAACGTGTACAGTAAAACCGGAACCGCGTAGATGTTGATCGCTCTAAAAAGATTTCGCGCGTTGAGGTGTGAAGCTGTTAAATTTCTAACTCGCCGGAAGTATTCTTTTTCTATCTGCTGCCTAACTTCTGCATGGTCTATTTTTCCTGCTTCATTTATACCTAAGTATTTGTACTTTTCGTCCAACTGCAAGTGTCGAAACTCTTCTCCACTTAGCAGGGCATGGCCTTCTCCTTGGTGTTCTTTTCTCCTTCCGGCTACCAGGTGTAAAACGTTGCATTTGTTAAGTCCAAATTCCATCCCTATGTCCCTCGTGAATATTTCTGTGCTGTCTATTAAAACTTTCAGGTTGATTTTATTGTTTGCGTAAATTTTCAGGTCGTCCATGTATAGCAAATGGTTTATTGTGGTGTCGTCTTTGAGTTGGTATCCTTTGAATTCGTATTTGTTGAGTATTTGGGAGATGGGGTTGATACCCAGGCAGAATAGGATAGGTGATAGTGAGTCACCTTGGAATATTCCTCGGCGGATGTATATGGGGTCGGTGGTTGCAGACGCGTTCGTACCGCGAGCTGTCATGATCACATTCCATGTAGGCATGACTATCTCTAGAAACCTTCGAATAGCCGGTGGACATTTGTATACGTCTAGTACTCTGAGTATCCACTCATGCGACATGCTATCAAAAGCTTTCCGATAGTCAACCCACGCCATACTTAGGTTTTTCTGACACTTGTGTGCGTCTTCAAGTATAGCTTTGTTGATCATGAGATGATCTTTGCAGCCCCGCACTCGGCGTCTGCAGCCCCTCTGTTCCGGAGCTAAGATGTCATTTTTATCGCAGTGTATGTAGAGTTCGTTTGCCATTATGGACGTAAGTATTTTGTACATAGTTGGTAGACAAGCTATGGGACGCCAGTTCTTCGGGTCCTGGGTATCGTCGCTTTTTGGTATTAGTATGACTTGCCCTGTTGTAAACCAACTATCGATGGGTTCTAGTCCTTTCATCATCCTATCAAATAGTTTGGCTATGTATTTGTGTGTGCTAGTGAGATATTTCAGGTAGTAGTTTTGTATTTTGTCTATTCCCGGTGTCTTCCAATTTAGAGTTTTCCTGATCGCTTCCTTAACTTTTTCTACGTCTATTTCTTCAAACTGGTGTTGTTCTATGTCTTCTGCAGCTTTTTCTATTTCTGGTATCCACGTTGCTTCTGTGTTGTATGTAGTGGGATTTGATAGGATGTTCGTCCAGAAGTTTTGTATGTCCTCTTTTGATGGAATTTGGGTGGGGTTGTGTTGTGTTTTGTCGAGTGACCTGTAAAATATTATTATTATATATATTTATTATTATTATATTGATATTGCCCTATATTTATATACAGCCTGTGTCGACGTGAATGGATGACCCGACGACCTGCGGTTGGAGAACACTATGATAATACAGAAAATAAAAATAAAACTACACTAAAAAGTTTCAAACTTTTCAAGTTTTTGGTAGCTTTAGGCACAAATTTCATAGAAAAAGGTTTAGAGAATGTTCAATAACTCGAAAACCGTGACTTTTACTGAATGCAAATATTGATTTTCTGAACAGTCATGATGTCCCCTATCTGCAGGTAAAGGATTATCCATTTATTACGACACATTCTGTATATAGGTATGTATAAATCAATTGCTATATGTATATCGGATCATCACTTGAGAACGGATGGACCAATTTGGAAGATTTCTTTATGATTCGTTGTGTTCGTATTTTTCAGGACAAGGTTTTAAGTTGCGGGCATCTAGTGTAACATAAAAGTAAAGACTTCGCAAAATCAGTTATATATATTAGCTATATCTAATGTACCGGTGCGGTGGGTGTAATAAAATGGACTAAATTGGATGTAACCCTTATGTGTAAATAAAAAATAAATAAATAAATATCTAGGACACTTTTGCACGTACGGTCATCTGACCCCAAACTAAGCAAAGCTTGTAATAGGTATGGCTGCCAGAAACTGATATAAGTACATAGATATTTTTAAATACATACTTATATAGATATTAACACCCAGACATAGAACAGACACAAATATTCATCACGTGAATGTTTGTCCTAGATAGGAATCGAACCCACGTCAAATACAGAAGGTAGGTTCACTACCAACTGAGCACATACAATTTTAAAACTGACTACGTTGATTTAGGTATGAACTTTTAGCCGTCATTTTCCAAATAATTACCTCGCACGTAGGCATGGACTAGTACCTATTGATTTTGGAAGCCATAAATTACGATATTATAATTCATTTGTTCGATTTTATTCAGCGCGACAAGAAAAATCAAAATTTTATCAGACGTTCAACTTAACTATCGTAAGATTATGTACTGTACTACATATTTATTTAATGGATATTATTTCTATGAGTTTATTCAGTGCAGTCGATTCACTGCAGTTAGTGCAGTGCACTAGCCGGTTTTCGTGTTGCATGAAAAAAAACTACAACTACAAAATATTTTTTGGTTAACAGTAACTATGCTTAATGAAATTCAATAAAACACGTACCATTTTATTAAAATCTCTTTGTTTCATACGAAGCTTGTATATTCACCTAGTTACATCAAATATCTAACTGCATATACATAAGAACTTATAATTTTAACATACAGTATATTATTTTTTACAAACCATTATCTGAACAGTCAGATAACGAATAGGGCTGGCATGTGTACAAAATTACATAACGATAATTAATGTTATATAACGAAATTGTTTATTAGGCAACAAACATGGCTATCCACGGAGACAGACATGCTAAAGGCATTTTTGGCGCTCGTTGCTTGAAATTGCAACACTTAATTAAGCTTTAATATTTCAAAATGTGGTACAAAACAGTGATTAAAACAAATCGATTTGAGTGAATAATATTAAAAATTTGTGAGAAGCTCTAAGGAATTTTCGATTTGTTTTGTTTTGACATGTATATAATTTTCGACAACCCTATGTTATTTTCAACTAAGAATTATGTATCTCTATCCAATAACCTATGGATACTACGTTTTTTAATATTTTAATTAAGTAGCATCAAAGGCCGAGGACTTTAGTACAAATTACTCGGCGATTATTTTATTACCACAGCGGAAAATTTAGGATGTATATGTATATTGATAGATATACGTACAAGGAGTATAATCCTTTTGTTTATTGAAACCATAGCATAATACATTATTAAATATAGAAGTATTTTTTGCTATTCATAATTTATGACATGTCTAAGTAATAAACATGTTATATAAAAAATAATTAAAAAAATACATAATAATATTATTCTTTTGACTGATAACCAAGCTTTGTAAATATCAATCTGTCTCATAAAATATTTTTATTGCTTGCGATATGTGAATTGAAATAACTAATTTTGATAGTAAATTGACGTTAAATAATTTTATGTTTAAATAATTTTATATGTAATATAATATTTATTATTGTCAAATCATCTTCAATCCTATATTTATTTATTTTTTGATATTAAAATAATACATAATATTTTACCCTATAGTACGGAATTTGATTTTGCTTGACATAAATATAATTTTCATTATAATTACTACTCGGTGATTTTGTTTTCCGAACGGAAGCCCAAATATTTCTAAATATAGGTTGTAATAAATAATTTCAATTTTTCATTTTGTTGGAGTAACCAAGATAATATATCTTTATTTTTTATCACAATTATCACATATTTTGCCTTGAACAAAAATATTATTTTTGTTACGACTAGGGTTGTCTAGCAAAATTTACATGTAACTATATTTTGATTAGTCAATAAAATTAAAGCAGTGACTAGGAAGAATGCTAAAATATTATAACACGATAAAGATTTTCATAAACGTATCAAACTATTTGATACAAAATCTTTCGCATTCCTTGCCTTACTTATTTGCCAAATATTTCAACGATATTGAATACACATCAAATTTGATTTATTTTTAACTGATTTTACTTTAATTTGAAATTGAAATAAGAAACTTCATTGAAACTTGCGTTAGCATTCATTCTAATTATTATTATGATAAATTCCGGTTTGTATTTACCATCATTTCAAGCAAGCAGGTATTTATCATAACTAGAAAAAAGAACTTTACTATTATTAAAACTGCTTGGCAAATGAAAAATGTCCGCAAAATATCTCAGATTAAATATAATTATGAAACAAATTTTATAATTAAGGTCATACTAATCATATTTAAATACTTCCACGCCCGATAAATCTGTTTGTTTAGTTTAGTTCTTGTTTTATTATATGAAGGGAGTAAAATAGGATACCAGTAAATGTTTTTATTAGATCTTATTAAAATATTTTTCAATTTGTTTTAACATTAATGAACTGTGTTTTCTAACATTTGGCTCATTCTCTTCAGTCAACCTCCACAATTTGGAAGACTAACGAAAACATTTTTTTTTAATTTTCTAACATCTCATTCACATAGAAATATTCTAATTCTACGTACACAAACATATTCATACACCGTGTATACGTACGGACACAATACATATTTTTTTTTAGTTTACAAAAGATGTGGACACAACCAAATTTTTTTAACAGCTATCACTATTGTGTAGCTATTTCATTTTGTTAACTAACGTACTTAGATGATCTATTATATTTCTTTAAACGATTTCTTAGTCATGTATTCAAACAAATTAAAAAATGTATCATGCCTTTATATTCAATAGTCTAATTTTCTAAAATTTGCTAATTTTATATATAGAATATTTTTTAAAGAAGGCGCAATACATTTTTAACGTTATATTCTTTACAATAATTATATCCACTGCTTACAATACTGTTGATACTACAATGTTATCATATCGGATAATTTTAGGTTTTTTTTTTAAATTAAAATATTGTTTAATGCAGTTAACCCTGCTTCCCGTGTCGTGAAATGAATATTCGTAGTTTTTTTTTGTCAATTATGATTTTTCGTAATATACCTTAAATATCGAATGACATGTCCCTTGTTTGAATTTTATGGTGTATATAGCAACATACAGCATCTGATTTTGTGAGGGTGTCTACACATGGCCCGACCTGACATCGTGTGAAAGAGACAGCTAGATTTGAATTTCACGGGAGCAAAAGAAACAAACTATTAAGGTTATAGCTTCTCCCTTTCGCTTCCCCAGAAACTTATATATAGCCATCTCTTTCAAGCGATGTCGGGACCGACCAAATCGTTTCGTGTGTAGACACTCTGACAATACTATATTATTTTTATCATCAATCAATGATTTTACACCGATAAAACACTATACAGGACCCTGGTCCGTTAAGTCCATGTTATTCTAGTTTGGGGTCCGGACTATGTATATTTACGCTCTTTTGATATACTATACTCTATAATACTAAGGTGTCAAGTGGAGAAGTATACAATTACGTGACAATTGCTTTATTATACATTTATGAAAACAAATTTTGTGGTACATATCATAAATAATAATAATATATACAATATACTAAACACAGATACCGGGTGACTTTTTAGAAAGAAAACGTCAATTTTTTTTCAATTCATCTGATAATATACGAAGAAAAAAAATCTCCATAAAATAAGTCTATCTGCCACAGAATTTATAGAGGGTTTTGAAAGTTAAAATATCTTTAAAGTAACTATGGCGTAGGATTCTACGTCATGTACCTTCTTTCACAACCAGCATTTTACTTTTCGGTAAAATTATCACCCGGTATACCAAAACATTATGATTTTCTTTAAATTTATTGAGTGCCATGTCGTTGTTTAGTATCTAATAAAAACAATAATTGTATATCCCCACGCAACCACCTAATGTGTTTAAAGTCACGTTGTAAAATTGTACGTATACACTGCCTACGTGTTGACGTCACCACATACAGTTCACCGCAAGCAGTCTATATGAGAGTCTCCTTACCCCCCTGCCTGGCCAGGACCCTGTGGTAGGGCGGGGTGCCCCCGGATGGGGTGGCCCTGAGCGAGGTCCCTCCAGAAAGGGCCTCGGGCCGGGCCGCGGGGCCCGCCTGCGCGCAGGGCGGCTCTGCTTTCGGCTGATCTGCTGGCGGTTGTTCGTACTAGTTTTTCGACGTCAGTATTGTTACGAACTCTGAAATATGAAGTTTGACAAATTGAGTATATAATTTAAAGGTACAGTAAACATTTTTTAAATATGGTACAGATAGCAGTAAATGTTTTTGTACAAGTTTTTTTTTTAAATCTTCCATAACGTGAAAATGCGCGGACGAGATAAATGTGGATGCGACCAAGGCTGTAAAACAAAATTGATATCGAGTAACCTAAAGTCTCCCTGACACCAATGAAAACAGGAAACAGGTACCTTCTAGAAAAGCGTTCTGCATCCTACACTGCTTCATTTCTTATCATCAGCACATCAAGCAGAATGTCAAACGCAGACATATTGAGAAAAACAAATGATACTGACCGTCGTAATTGACCATCCCATCCCCGTCAAGGTCTGCTTCGCGGATCATATCGTCCACTTCTTCCTCGCTCAGTTTCTCCCCCAGATTAGTCATCACGTGTCGCAACTCTACTGACGATATCAGACCGTCGTTGTTCTTGTCGAATACCCTGGAAGTTTTACATACTTCTAAAAATTCTGATTATAATTGCAACTAAAATTCCGTTTTTTAATACCGATTATTAGTTTTGATAATATGTTACATTGTTTTCGATCTCAAACTGGGATAAAATAATCAAAAATAGTAAGAAACTCTTGAATTATTCCCGACTTAATTTTATCGCAACACTGCGCATTACAACCCTAAATTTGCAAATGTAGGGTTATAATTTTAGCAATGTAGTAAGTATGTAATAAATAAAATATTTATTTAATTGTATAGGTAGTTCTTAAAAGTCTCTTACATTTACCGTAAACGTGGGCTAATGTGGCTTAGTGTTAACTTGTAAAATTTCATTATTTTAACCGTAAATGTGTATTATGTGTGTTATCTTGTTCTAAACTGACCGTGCAAATAGTAAAATATTTATATAATTGTAAAGGTAGTTCTTAAAAGTCTCTTACATTTACCGTAAACGTGGGCTAATATGGCTTAGTGTTAACTTGTAAAATTTCATTATTTTAACCGTAAATGTGTATTATGTATGTTACCTTGTTCTAAGCTGACCGTTAAACAATACTCACTTGAAAGCCTCTCTGAGCTCCTGCTCCCCGTCGGCCCCCTTCATCTTCTTGGACATCATCTGTAGGAACTCGTTGAACTCGATGGTGCCATTTTCATTCGCGTCCACTTCTTTCATCATCTGTCTCAGCTCAATCTCTGGAAAAATATAAAATAGTTTTTTTTTTTTAACTTTAACATTTGAGTTGTGCACTTTACGTAAACGTTAACGTGTTTCGTAAATTAAATGTTGTAAAATGTCAGGAATTGTTAAGAATTTCATTACACAAAATATGAGCGAAGATATATTTTATTTTTCAAAGCTAAAGCTTAAGCTTTTTTTTTTCATATGTTTTAAATCTTTCAGTGGACACATTCTTAGTACGTATAAAACTTGCTTGTATAATAAGATATATATATTTTATAGTACAACCTAAAAATCAAATAAGTTAGCTTTCCAAATACTACGCTGCACCCTGTATATTATTTTACATCAATAGTGTAATCTAGAATGTTTTTTTAGCCCCAGAACAATTAGTACCCAGTGAGAAGCAAGCACGTTTGTTACAATTATCGTTTACTAGGCGTATACTATGTATTCACTATCACCTAAATATAACCCAAAATTTTACGAATTCAAATCCCATTGTTCACAATTTAAAATTAATTTAGGAACCATTGAACAATTCTACAGGTGCACTTGTACCACCACCCTTATTTTGTAACTTCTCTGTTATTGATGTTCGCTTTCGAGAAACCCAGACTGGGCTAAATGAAGCTCAGATTGGGTTTCAGATTAAGTCGGATATGGCAGTCGTGAAAGCAAAGTCCATTACCAGATATTTACATACCGATGTTTCGGAAGCTGTATTACTACTATAGATAGATAGATAGATAGATTAGCTCTTTATTGTTCACACAAAATTTTTTCACAATTTATAAACAGACTTTAAAAAGTAGTGTAACAACTATTATATTATTAACCCGCTAATTATTGCTGTTTTTGTTTTGTAGTGTTTGTATGTTGTGGTTGTTGTTTATTGTACCACTAGCAGCTCGCCCCGGCTTCGCACGGGTATTTAACAAAAAAATAAAAATTATAATACACACACGGAAACCCTTCTATTTGCGTCAAGATACAAAAAAAAAGAAAACTAAAAAGCCAACAGCGAAAGAATTTTTCAAATCGGTTCAGAAGTTTCGGGGCCTATTCTATGCAAAAAAACAAACAATCAAACAAACAAGCAAACAATCAAATCTTTCCTCTTTATAATATTGGTATAGATTATTCTATCATCAATAGTTTTCGCAGTGCACGCGATGTTAAGAATATTTTAGGTATTTTTTTACATCTTAGGTTACATTATTGGAGTTTTAGTAAGGATCCCTAATTTTTTGAAAATATAATTTGGATACTGATAAGCAATAACACGTCAAACCGTGTGGTTTGACGTGTTATTGCTTATCGGTATCCATTTAGCCTATGTCATCCGGGGATAGTGTAGCTTCACAACAGCGAAAGAATTTTTCAAATCGGTTCAGTAGTTTTCCGGCTCAATAGGCTCCGGCCTATTCAATGCAAACAAACAAACAATCAAATCTTTCCTCTTTATAATATTGGTATAGATTGATAAAAATAGTTCAATAAAAAAGTTAACAAAAAGTCTGTAACATAACATTGTAATGTCAAAACACAAAAAACAAATTAGGCCATTATGTAACCCTACGTACTTATTTTACAGCGCAATTTGCCAAAACAGCACTTTTATCAAACAAACGGTGTAATGCTGCTATAAATAAAAGGAAACGACGCACGAGGACATTTCATTACGGGAAACGTGTTCTACAAATTTCCACGTAAATTATAAATGAGAAATGCGAGTTTTTCGCACTTTTAACGCGAATAAATCCGCCTTTGACCATCGACTCGCCTGGCGCTCCGTTTTTTAATCGCTCGTATGATATTTCGCACTAAAATATCTCATTATGATATTAAAATTAAATTTGTTTATTGAGACAAAAACGACACGATCAATTAAATTTATCTCATAATAAAAAGAAAAATAATAAAAATACATTCAAAATATAAAAAAAATGCATAAAAAAACAATAATGTCAGGTTTTAAAACTAAGCTTACACAATTTATTAAATGTCAAAATCATTATCGGCTATATTGCCCCTGTTCCATTAGTCAAAAACTTGTTTTTTCTTTCTTCTTCGCCAAAATAGGAAATAATAACATGAAAATTGCTTTAAAATATTCTTTATTATGATTTAAAATATCTTACAACGAAATACAAAAAAAAAAAAAAAAATAATGTACTACCCGCCTTCCGAACTATCAGTTTTAAAAACTTGATAATTACAATATAATATAATACAATACAAATTTCACCCATATCATTTTTTTTTAATGTTATTTGGTGACGAAACGAGCAAGTTGTCACCTCACCTGATGTTAAGCTTCACGCTTGCCCATAACAGTTCAATGCCACCCAGAATTTTGAACTTCCACAGTTCGAACCATGCGCGGCATTACACTGCGCTCGTCACCCTTAGATATTAGATGTTAAATCTCTCCAGTAATTACGCTGGCAACATTGCCCTTCAATCCGGAACACAGTTATATTTGCACACTACTGCTTGGCGGTTAATAACTGGCAAAGGTGTGGTACTTCCCCAGGCAGACTCTGTTGAAGAGCCCTACCACAACAATATATTTAAAAAAAAAACCTTTAATAATGTTCGAACAATGTCATAGCAAACAACAAGTTTAGTACCCAAGCATACCCGCGGTAAAATAAACTATATCATGAACCCCGTAGTATAGTATTCATGAATAATCGGAATGCCTTCACGTGGACTTTTCGGTTTAAGGTCGCATGCACGACCTCGCGAATGTAATTTGGGACCCTAAACGAATCTACATGACAGAGGAAATTACACACTCTGTTCCCTCTATATTACTCGTGAGGTATGTAGACCTTTTCGTAATGAGGTTCTGATGAAAACATTTTATCGTGAGGCAATTAAATTGCGACATTGGAAAGTAGGCCCCATAAATTGTTTAGATGTTGTTTATAAGAAGTGCGTGCTTTAATAATTTTTACATTACATTACATTATCAGCCAGAAGACGTGCACTGCTGAACATAGGCCTCCCCCTTAGACCGCCACACCGACCGACAATGTGCCACTTGCATCCACCGGTTGCACTTTAATAATAATTAATATTATTTCTTAATAAAACGTTCTATCATAAGATTTGACGAAATGATAATCAAATTTGTCTTTCGCTAGCGTTATTGTGTTCACATCCCTAAATGAAACTATGTTCATTGTTAAACAAAAAGAATTATCTCATAATTTCGTCAGCGTAGTCATAGGCGCCGTGGCTTAGTTGGTTAAAGCGCCTGTCTAGTAAACAGGAGATCACGAGTTCGAATCTCGTCGGGGCCTTAGTGGTGTATCTTTTTGTATACTTTTCGAGCGCTTGTCTATTAAACAGATGGTCACGAGTTCGAATCTCATCGGGGCCTGAGTCATATAATAATATTTATAATATCATTTTGTGTATTATTTTTATTTTGTCAAGTATTTCTCTGATTTTATTTAATGTTTTGTCTCGTTACTAGTGGTAAAATAATTTGGAAAAATAATTTTCTTAAATAATGTAATAAGAACATTTGTTCTACTACTAGCGCCACGCGTACAATGTCGAAAAATTGAACTACTAGCAGAGTTCGCACTCTCGTTGAAATGATTTTCGGACTAGAAAGAAACAAAAGTTTGTATCACAGACTTGTCAATAAGCATTCAATGAGTTCTAAAGTGTAATTTTAATATAAAAACAGAAATTTTATAACACAGTTTGTTAGAGTTCAAAACGACAGCGAGTTTTGAGACAAAAAGTTAATAATTGTTATACAAGGTCGCGTTTTTGGCAACGAATCTGGGGTAATCGCGCTTTTGTTCGACTGTTTTTGGATTTCTGAGTAAACTGTTATCATTTTGAGCGCATTACTAAGATATGTAGGTAATTATATTATGCCACATTAGTAACATTGATCCCCACGATTTAGCCTAGTTCTCATAGTAACTAGTTTTTTTGACCGGAGTTTAGAGCTAGCGTAACCTAACTAAACCGAAGAATAATGGTTTTAGGGTTCAGCGCGCTTATCTTCTAAGATAAGATAAGATTACATTATTTATTTGCATACAACATGGGAAATATTATGCAACACATGCATAAAAGATGTTAAATTAATATTATAAGTGGCCACATCATGCTGTGTCGGTTAGGCGTACAAATGCCTAGGTGATGGCGCTATGCTCGTACAAATACTAACTAACTTTCTAACTTTGAAACGTTCGTGATTCCGATTGCGAGAGCAAGTCATCCCGCTCGTACCAACTTAGTCGCACTATGCGCGGTCCCGCTCGCGCACTATCACTATCGCTTTCAAAGTTACGGGATAAGCCCACAGGACCCAGAGTGTCAATGAGGCCCTGTTACGAAGCCTACGCCGTCTGTTTTAAACCGTATTATAGGTAGTTAGTTGCTTAAAATTTCACAGACTAGGTCAAAAGCAGATATAATTATGTACAAACAAAATTTATGTATTTAATAATACAACAACGTGTTTTTGTTTCCGTCATTTCTTGTTTTTGCTGTATTTCTAGGTATAATTATATTAATAAAGGCAATACATACAAGCGCCTTATTTAGTGTGATATTAGTGCAAAATCTAAATTTATTAAACCGTTCACGTTTTTCGTTCGTTCGTTCCCGAACTGAATTAACGAAAACACATTTTTTTGTATCAGCAAAGATCATTTCATCTATGCTATCAGGTGGGTAAATTAGTAAAGCCAGTAAGGACTTTCTTTCATATAATCGATAAAAAACAGTTATGGCGTCAGCCGGAGACGAAAACTCAGCGAGGCATTGAGAAAATATAACGCCTGATCTAAAATGAGAACTTTGGCTCTTGTGGCGCTACAGCCGTTGTTGTAGTCTGTCTGAACATACCTTTAGGCGCTTGGCGAACGCCCCTTTCAACTTTTCAACCAAGACTTAGTTCCATCGAACTTCACTAGATGGCGATGCTAATTTCACATTTTTTACCCGACTATCTCACTCGATATCTTCACTAGTCAGAGCGAGGCTAGAGAATGTTGATCTCGAATTGAATTATTTTCTGCTTATTTTTTTTTTTACATATGTTTCTGAATCAATTAAAAATTCTCAGTGGGTTGGGCTCATGGGGATATTCCCTTGTGTATAGATGTGGATGAATGTGAATGAGTTGTCCGTGCGGGGGTGTGTGTGGTTATGTATCATCTCTGCGATACACAAGTCCCCGTATTATATTATGATATTGTATTCTCTATCTATTTTTTGAAAAAATCGACATATGTACTATACATACTTTTAATTGCGTATTGAAGCCTAATATCGATTGTTTTGACTTGTTTTTTAAGGAAGTTGTGTGGTTAGGTTAGTTAATTTTACTTTGGTCGAGGAGGCCAAGTTTCGACGTCACGGATATCCATCTCGCGTTCTTTTTCTATCATTCATAAAATGGTATCACTATCTCACCTGTTGGTCTCTGACCGAGTGATTTCATCATGTACGCTAGCTCTGCATAGTCGATCGTTCCGTCCTCGTCCTTGTCGAATAGCATGAAGGCTTCTTTGAATTCTGAAAAAAAAATCTAAGTTAAATACATAATACAAATCTGTGGGGTTATCCCGTAACTCTGAAAGCCATAGCGAGAGTTGCGCGAGCGGGATCGCGCATAGTGCGACTAAGTTAATACGAGCGAGCTGGCTCGCTCTCGCAATCAGAATCACGAACGTATCAAAGTTAGAGGATAAGCCCCCTGGAAGAGATCGCTTTTGGTGACAAGGCTGTCACTTGTGACACCGACGACGATGAACGAGCAGCGAATAGAGTTAGACACGAGTGAGCGAGAAGCGAATGTATAGTTCCGACAGTTTTCTCGCTCTAGCGAGTGTACGAGCGCTATTTCAAAAATAAAAAAGCTTAAAAAAACAAACGTGTTTTTTTTCTCACGATTTCAATGTTGGTCCCATAGTAAAAGTTGGTAACAATTATGAGTACTAAGAGCCCCTTTCGGCTTAGCACATCCTTTCCTTATAGCCCTGGATGTTTGTAATTATCTACTTACTACAGAGAGATTGGAAACAGGTAATTAGTAAGGGTAAATAATTATTAAAAGGTAATTAAGGTTGAAAAAAGTTACTGAATATAGATATCGAAAGCTTACCTGCAACTTGTTCTTCTGTAAGGCCATACTCTGACTGAAAAAAAATATACATTAAAAAGATATTTGTTTGTATTTGTATTATTACTTAAAAAAGAAAAACAAAATACCCGACTACGAAATTTAGCCTATGTCACTCCGGACGAATCCAACGAATCACTCGTCAAAATCAGTCAAGCCATTTTGCTGCAGGAGGTAATATAGGAATACACATACAACACCCCCAAAAATATTACCCTCATTCTTGGGTAGACAGGTAAAAATCTACAGCAATAACATCAAGCACAAATTCAAATTTAGAATGTCGTTCGGTTGAGGTAGAAAGCATTGTGGAACGATTGGAAAATGACATCGTCTATTGGTTTGGAAAATATACTAAAAAATCATACAGAGAACTGTCTGGTCATCAAATCGCTGGTAAATCTCCTCAACCTCCTGTATTCCTTCTTGTAAATTGCCTCTGTACCGGCTATTTGCGCCATTTCCAAAAAAATAAACAACTTTTTCGCAACAAAAACACTTTTTATTCAAAAAAATAATTAGTTTTGTCGATTTTCTGTGAGTCGACTTTTGAAATTCAAAAATAGAATTAAAACAATTGATAAAATTTCAAATATCGAGTGAGAACACGTCACAACACAGAAACATCACTTTTTCCCGCCAGTTTTAAAAATAGAAGAGTTTTATTTTTAAAATGATTTTGTTTGTTTTTATTTGGTCCCAGAAGTGGCCAGTACTGATACGCGCGACGCGACATTGTCAGCTGAGATTATTATAGAATTCTATATATAAAATTATTTTTGCTTGCGATAGTTAGGGGCGTTCTATAATGGCGAAATACTATTTCCGCCATTTAAAAATTATAATATTATTTCTTATTCAAGTAAGCTGTCACATTTTTTTTGAGTCTAATCTATATTAAAATAAGTTTTTGTGGCTAAGCAAATAATACAGACTAAATTGAATCGCAGAAATTGTCACCACTGTGACACAGTCAGAATAATTTGCCGACATCTTGGCACGCTCAATATCATTTAGAACGAGTAGGTTTTGGCGGGAAAATTACAGGCTGAATTTAAAGTCGGCAAACAAAATGGTGAAACAGGCAGTTTTGAACCTTGTGTTATTGCTGTAAGACTTATTTTGAAAGAGGTAAAAACGATATGTTACAACGTTTGTTGAGGTGCACGTGAAATTGTACCCAATTTACTTAGCGGTAGTAGCATTTTTCTACTACAATTTTCTTGTTAATAAAACGCTTTTTGTGCACTCGAAATTCAGAAGCTAAATTTTACGAAAATGTGTACCTTATGTTCATAACGTTAAACTTCTTTTTACGATGCGATGTGCGGGATTTTGATAATCAAAGAAATTTCCACGTGTGGGAGTAAAATTAAAATGATACATGTTTGTCAGCTAATTGAGATTAAAATTTCTCTTGTAAGACAGAACACAGGTAGGATATTTTTAAATTAATGGCTTTTAACTACTCGTGAATTTTCGTCGAGAGTTATTTTTGTTTTAGAACCGGCATGGAGTGACATCTATTAATACAGCTAGACAACACTAGGAGTAATAGTTCAGGACTAGTTCTATAGATGGTGCTACAAGAAGTTAACGACGCAGCTGTGCTTTTTCAGACTGCTCAGAGCACTTGGTATTAGACAATACTTAAGAATTGAGACTGTGCTATAAGAGAAGCGTCGTGCCATAGCAGTGATCTAAAAACTTAGTTGACATCTTTCACTGCAATAAGGAAATTTTTTAAATGGATATCTTTAAAATTATTCATGACAACTGTGTAAATTAAATACCTGCATTTATACATCCTCACACTACACTCTTCTCCTTCACACACACAAACACATGCACGCACACACCCACCCATACATACACGCACGCACAAACATACTCGCAGCACACATACACATAGATAACTATACGTCTGTAGTTAAAAGTCCAGTTACATAATGTAAATCCTTATTTGGCCGTTAGTTAAGTTTGTAAGTTTTGTCTGTTTTTTCTAAGGGTTCTTCTTTCTGATTTTATAAATAAATAAATGATTACCTAGGTACCTAACTAGTAGCACCCGAGTACTAATGTAAACTGAGTACGTTACCTACCAAGTATCAAGCATTTCTAGTGGTGATGGCAATGACAGCGTGACAGTGTTGTCAACGCAACAATTATAACAGGCGCCCGCACAGACTCTACCTGTACATTACAAATGAATTTATCTAATCAAATAAAATGTTGTAGTAAATAATGCTCGGTAATTACCATTAGGCTGAGTTTTAGTTACTAAAATGGAAAATCATGTGTTGCTCTGTATTATTTTCGAAAACTTGTGTTATACACAATAATAGTACCTAGCTTTTTTTTGTTGGCGAAGATTTTGTGTGTATAGGCAAAATGGTATAAAGGGATGAAACATGTCGGTTCGTGTCGTTGCCAAAACTCCTAGAAGCTTCAAGTAAAGCTTCCGACACTTTACTGGTACCATGACTTGGACTGGACATTGACCGAAATTATTGACTCTGGTGACTGAGACTGGTGTTTATTGTGAAATACTATGCTTTACTTGAAAATAATAAAACCTGACACTGGCTAACTACACCATGTGTGGAGCCAAAATATAAGATAAAAAGTAAATAAAAAAAACAATCAATTCAAATCTAAACTTCAAATGGTACACACGTTTTTTAAGGAATTTACAAATTAACGACCGGATAGCGCCGAGTGCGTAAAAATTAAATTTCACCACTAGATTAGATTTAAAATTTACTATCTGTCAAATATTAACGCCATAAAGTTTACTAAAGCGTTACATTTAGAATTGAATGTCGTTTTACGATCGAGTTGTTTACGTAAAGCTATAGCGGAAGAGAAAAACATAAGAAAATAAGATAGAATAAAAGTACAAGCTATTTTGCTGATTTGTAATGTTATTATCATAGGCATTCATTTATGGTCAGGGCCAGTACCGTGAGGTGCTTATTGCGATGATTGTTAGGTTCAGCCGGTGACGCTGCGCGACCACGAACCCAATTGCCGCGTGATAAGTTGTATAGTCGCACAGCGTCCTCGGCTGAGCCTAAACATCATCGCAATAAGCACCTCACGGTACTGGCCCTGTTCTACTCCTAGAACCGACTAGAATGTCAGTAACGTAATTTGTGAAAAATAAAATGAAGTCTTTTTTAGCGAACATACTGACCAACTTCGAGCAAAACTCGCTTCGAGCTCTTCATAAGAATGGCGCGTCCTTTCAAGGTCGCGTTTAGCTTATGGTACAACCAATATTTTTGATATACCTAGTTGGAAATACAGTATCTTTAATTAAATATTTAACTTTATAATTCACTAGCTGCTATTCTACAGAAACCGAATATTTTTTTCGGAAAAATACTGTGTGTTAATCCAGGAAATAAGCTACCTCCGTACCAAATTTTAATCAAATCCGTTCAGCCGTTACAGAGTTGAACGGGAACAAGCACACTTACATACTTACACACAAATTTTCGCATTTATTATACCTATTAGTGTGATAGTGTGATTACGTACCTTAAATAAATAGGTACTTACTAAAGATTTTTTATTTAAGTATATCTTAGTATTAGAGAGTATTATCACTGGAGAATAAACATTATTTCAAAAACCTATTTTCGTGCACTTCAGTGAATTTACACTAATGTTGTGACAGATCTGATCCATTATCCCTCTCTGAGTGAAATGGTCGATGCACAGGATTTAATGGGTTTTCAAAGTTATGATGTTTTGAGTGTAGTGAACGACCGTTATTCTTTAAAACGTATGTCCTAAATATATTTATTACGTTTTAGGGTTAATTAATTGAATGAACCTATAAATGTTATCGCGAGTTAAAAAAAAAAAGTTTATGTTTATCTATGTCAGCATCATTGTAGAACATGTTTTGTAATAACCCTCCTTTTTCGTAGTCGGGTAAAAACTAACAAGTTTATAACTTTTATACCGGTGTCTGAGATTACTAACCTTTTTTCTTTACTTCGGATTTGGCTTTCGTTTGAGCACAATCTCACCTGATGGATAGCGACGATGTGGCCGAAGATGTAGCACGCTTGCCTAGGAAGTACCTATATTCACTATGTTCTTTAACTAGACAAAACTTTAAAGTTAAACAAAATTGAACAAAAAGGTTTCGCATACCAATCAAATTAATTGACCGAGCGAAGCGAAGGTCTCGGAGTTTACTGGGACAAATCGGCATTTGTATGTATGTTTTTATGTTTGCATGTTTGTGTGTATATTTGTCCGACGAACAACAATGCAATTATTAATATTATTATTATTGTTTCAATACAATTTTTAAGTTCGAATATGAGCTGTATCGGTCCAGGGCTTGTGAAGATATAGGGGTCGCGAGGTCTCAGTTCGGTGCGAACTACTAGTTAACAAGATATTTTGTTAACGAATGTATCTATATCTATTTTCTGAGTGTGTTTTATGGAAATAAATGATTATTATTATTATATAAGATCGAAAATCGAATCCGGCTACGTCCTTACGACACGGCGCATTTTTGCTTGCAAAATCAATTTTAACAATGTGTTTGTAAAAACAGTTAACAATTTTGTTTTAATAAAACGGAAATATTCACGTTAAATTGAGTCGGTCATTCCGACTATAGTTTCGATCACATTCGATCACCTTTGTCAAGGAAACGTGAGAAAAACGTTTGAACTCAATTTAACGTGAGTATTCCCGTTTTATTAAAACAAAATGTGTCAAAACCACGTAAGCTTTCATAGTCACAGTTAACAATATTTATATTTTTGAAATGTGCTAACTAAACCCTTTCATTTGATACCCAACATGGCATCATCATTTTCATGACACGAAAAAAAACATGACTTTTATGTCATATAGAGGGCGCCATATGTGTAACGTCACATAGCCTATATCTAGCGAACAATCAAGAAGCTTCCAACTATACTTAATTTGTTAAATTATGTCAAAAATTAGAAGTTATTGGGAAACAGTTGAATATACATACATATATACTGGTAAAAATCATATCCCTCCTTTTTCGTATGTCGGGTAAAAATAGCGATCGTCGTAAAAATCCTGAAAAACAAAAATGCTTTTACGCCCAAACATTTTAAATCAGCGTTTTTCTTTCGAATTTTTGTTTTACGACGCTATTAAAGAGTCGGTATGTAAATCATCTCTTAAACCGAATATTTTACATTTTCCACAAAATCCCGCCATGTTTAAAGCCGTTAAAACGCTATTTTAGCACGTTTCGCATTTATTTCCCATTTAGCTGTTATTCCTTAATTAGCATGCTGCTATTCGTATAGCAATTGTTGGAATGATATTTTAACTAGATAGGCTTGGATTGATATTTTGCACTGTTGGTAATGCTGACTAGAAATGTGGGGATGAAACTATTAAAAAAATGCCTTTATAAAGATTAATTATTTAAAGTTTTTATTGTTGGAGTTCGGCTAATTCAGTTCAACAACGGCTGGCAGACAGACTTGGAGCAGCAATTGCAGCAATTGTTGGAATTATATTTTAACTAGATAGGCTTGGATTGTTATTTTGCACTGTTGGTAATGCTGACTAGAAATGTGAGGATGGAACTATTAAAAAAAATGCCTTTATAAAGATTAATTATTTAAAGTTTTTATTGTTGGAGTTCGGTTAATTCAGTTCAACAACGGTTGGCAGACAGACTTGGAGCAGCAATTGCACCAATTGTTGGAATGATATTTAAACTAGATAGGCTTGGATTGTTATTTTGCACTGTTGGTAATGCTGAGTAGAAATGTGAGGATGGAACTATTAAAAAAAGGCCTTTATAAAGATTAATTATTTAAAGTTTTTATTGCAGGAGTTCGGTTAATTCAGTTCAACAACGGTTGGCAGACAGACTTGGAGATCTCAGAAAGCTAACCGTTCACTAAGAGTACGCTGTTGCCCGTCCGCCGGTTGTTCTAGTCACAGAGTTTGAAGGAATACGTGGGTCCACTGGAGAATCAGCTATCCATTCATAAGTACGTGTTCTGCCTCAACGGTCTACTTGCACTCGGTCAGGAGATATATATAAGTATTGAATCTCGAAAACTCGAAAATAACAAGATATAGGTTTAAAAAAAAAAACCGACTATGCTCTATATATCACGGGGAATTTTTCTTGCAAAAACATTTTTTAAACTATGTGTTTGTCGTCACCCAGCCTATAACTAGCGGACGTTGAAGTCGCTTCCAACGATACCTCATCTTTTACTATGAAAACTGACGTGGTTTTGACACATTTTGTTTTAATAAAACGGGAATCTATATCAGCCTTTTAAACATCCCACTGCTGGGATATCAGCCTACCCTCGAAGGGTGATTAGGCCATATCCACCACGCTGGCCCTGTGCGTGTTGGCGGATTCACATACGCCATTGAATTACTTCTCCGGAAATATGCAGGTTTCCTCACGAGGAATTTAACTAAATTTAATATAATTTAATTTAACCTAATTTAATTTAACCGACTCAATTTAACGTGAGTATTCCCGTTTTATTAAAACAAAATGATACCTCAATTGTCAAATTATGATATGTATAGTTTAGAAGTTATGATTCCTTCATTACATTACATTATCAGACAGAAGACGTCCACTGCTGAACATAGGCCTCCCCCTTAGACTGCCACACCAACCGACAATGTGCCACTTGCATCCACCGGTATTCCTTCACGTCCTTTAGATAAACATACATCAAACAAAAGCATCATCATACAAAGCAGTCAAAATCATAACCCTCCTTTTTATTAGTCGGGTAAAAAGAAGAATAAAGAAGAAACGTACTAAATTGATGGTAACAGTGAGCTCGTACTGCTGGTGTTTGTGTCCTTTTTTCTTTTTCCCCTGTGGAGTTTTGGCTGCGGCCGCTGCAGCCGCCGCTTGTTTTGGAGTCGCGATCTTCACTGATCCCTTCTGTGCTGACGGTTTCACGGGGGTTTTCGGACCTCCTGTGTAAAAGAAGGTAGTTTATGTAATTACTTTTTTCTCTTTTTTTTGGGCTTCAAACGTTGTGTATTTAGCCAGTGTCAAGTATGGTAATATCTCAAGTTAAGTCAAATATTTCACAAATAAAACAGGTCATAGTCTAACCGCGGGATTCTGAAACGTTTGTTTACTTTGACAACATATTAAGTCTATTCCTGTCTTTGTCATTTGCTTAGTGCCAGACAAGGGTAGCATTAGAATTAATCTGTTGTCAAAATTAACAAATGTTTCAGAATCCCGAGGTAAGTGAAGCAAAGTAAGTCTCTGTCAAGTCCATGTGGTGCCCCAGTAAAGTAATGGAGACTTTATTAGAGGTTTCTCTTGAATTTCGGAAACAACACGAAGAGTCACGTTTTAAGCAGTGGCGGGTTTACACATTAACTATAGGGTGTTAAATTTTTGCCACCATTACTTACTTACCTCACAATTGTTAGTGTGTTTTTGTAATTCAGCAATTTAGTTGAAGTTGCATAAAATAGTTACTTGTAAGGCCAAAGTAATATTTTGTTCCCTGAGGGCGTTATTTTGATTTCAGAGCGACTTATTACCTACTGGTACCTACACAAGAAGCAAAAAGTTGTACCTTTTTGACTGGATGGGGTGGATTTGCTCCCGGTTGCATTTTTCTGGTTTACATGCCCTCCCCCGTCTGCTGGTTTGTTCCGCGCCTGAAAAAGAAAAATAAATATATAGGTACTTAGGTAGGTACATGAGTAGTTACCTATATTATTTCCTCAAACAAGCTCGATCCTCGGATATTCGTTAATTATTTGAAGAAATCTAATATTACGATATTTTCTCTCTGCATTCTATTCTTCAAGGAGTAAACACTAGGAAAATGTGTACTTTTGGCTTATTTTAGTGATTTATACCCGATTGTATTATTGCATGGAGCAGATGTGTATCTGTATAGTTGCGATATTTTTTCAAATGTTATTCCTATCCAGCAGGCCTAGCACGGGCGTCGGGATAAAGTTTTGTCTTCGCGTCAACGTGACAAAGCTAGAATACATCCGTCTTGTTCTCGCGGGATAAATATGGTGGACAACATTTTATCCCGGCGACCTTGAAGGCCTGCGCCCTCCTGGCGCTGAAAAATAATTGTCGATATTGTGGTCGAGACGAAACCAAATAATACTAAACAAAAAATACATACAAATAAAGCAAAACAAATAAAAACATTAAAATCGGAGGCTAAAAAACATAAAAATTGAACATAATGTTACATTAAAATGATTTAATTTGAAAATTATATTAATTTTACGATAGCAGAGAACACAGCTATGGCAGGCAATAAAAAAAGAAGTGCCCGTAAAAATCTCAAACGACGTGTAACATTCTTTCATCAGACTATTACTGCACGAAAGATCATAATAATCTTCAAATATTATCCTATTTTCAAGGTGTTTTCTTATCAACTCTGAAAGCTCAGCCCATTGCCACATTTGCCACAAGCTCGACGAGTTATGGCATCGTAAAGTCAAATAATCCGGCAACTGTCAGATTATGAGTAGTTAATACAAGATGGCCGCTATCGAGCTGTCATCGGCTTCCGCCCAGTTGCGGTAAGCTCATGCGTCAAAGTTGGCAGTACCTACCTATGGCGGCGAATAGCGCGACTTGCGGTTCTACTGTCAAAACTAATTTCCGCGTTTTTATTCTCTTTCACGTATTATTATAGCTGATCAAAGAACGGATATATGATCAGGACAGTACAGAAATTATGGTTCAAATTGATTGAGCTGATAATCAGTCAAGCCGTTTAGGCTGCAGTGGGTAATATAGGTACGTATATAACACACAAACATACTTACATAGGTACTTTCATACTTACACCACTCACACCCCAAAAACATTAACCTTCTTCTTGGGCAGTCGGCTAAAAAAAGCGTTGGATATGCCATAGGCGTACAAAACACTGGGAAGGAGAAAGCATTTGGTAGAACTCTCTGACCCACTTATATTTGATTTCCTTTTCAGCGCTGAAAAATCCTTCCAAAACTTTTGATGAGGTCGAAACCTTAAATGACGTAATTTCTCAAGGTGTCACCATAAACTGCGTTATAAATTGACTCGCTTTGAACAACGCCCATCGTTTGGGAAATGAGGAAGCAAAAGTTAAATTAATGATGATGGGAAGGGCCCCGAACTTTTACTTGGCTATTAAAATATGTTTAAAATAAACACAAATTCCATTTATTCAGAATATATAAGTTTGAAATACTTGAGTTTACTTCTTGGGTTATTTTCTCTTTAATTTTGGCTCCACACGTTTGGCTTTACGTATAAAAATTGGCTTAAATCAATGTTTAAAATTGTCCGTCTCGTTTCTGCGCGTGATATTTTACATCTGCCACATGTTGACAATTTAGGGATGTTTATAAGTAATTGTTGCCGGTTTATAAGTAATGCCCGTTGTGAATAAGCTTGTGTCATTTACCAAAAAAAAAAAGTAAGTGTATCGTAATCCATACAATATCAATGCAGGTTTTAATTCTTTTTTATGATTCATATTACTGAAAGGCTAGGCGTTTGCTCACTAAAATCTGCAGTAGAGTGACATGATGCAAATGGTGGGAAATATTAGCGCATGATCCAAAAAAACAATGTCGGTTGGCGGGAAAATTAAAAAATCATGGCGTGCTTTTGTTTTTCTTCCTACCATTACAAATGAGTTATCTTGGGTTATTATTTTATGTCAAGCAGAAATTGTGACGATCATGTCGCAATTCGAAGCACTAGCGACGTCTAATATCCTTATCAGTGACTGCAATCGGGCTACGCATCTTTCTATGGCCATTGACACTCTTCTGTATAAATTTTCTCTATGCCTCAACATAAAATAACAAAGAAAACGACAAACGTAACACGTGAAACTCCTAAATAATTGTCGTTAAACTATCACTCCGCATTCTCGGACTGCATAGTCCCAGTAATTAGCCTGTCACTTGCAACAGTTGCAACATCTACAAAACTATTAAGAATAGAGCATACCGCCGTCATGTCCACACAAAAAGCGTAGTCCCATCCCTAAATGTTGTCCGATTTCGATGTTTTTTTTACATGTTATCTACACCGTCAAAAACTATGCTTGTATGTTTGATTTTTTTAATTTCAATCTATCTTCGTTGTTATAATAATAATAATAAAGCCCATTTATTTCTAATCCAATTCCAATTCTTCGTTGTTATATTAGGCACTTAAAATGTCGAAAATACGACGAAGAAAAGTAGTTGTTATTAGAATATCATAAAATTTAAAAAAAAAAACAAAACATAGCAGCATAGATTATGGTTTGTCCAAGCCATTGAAACCAAAAATCCTTTGTTTTTACAAAGGATTTTGTTAACATTTATGGGATGATAACAAACTAGCCCCGAAACGCTAATTTCAGGAAAATTCAATAACTCTCTCTATTACACACGAGAAACAGAGCGACAGCTATACATTTTCAAATATCGAATGCGCCGAAACCTCGTGGAAGGACTATCCTCTTAAGATTTTCGTCTAAATTTGTGGGATCGTAAATATTCAGGTAGGTTTAGTAATTTGTATAATACAGGCGCAAACTGGAAACGAACTGTAATTTTAGTTGTAAATGAGGCGGGCGAAGTGACTTTGTCGAGGGGAAC
The DNA here is from genome assembly GCA_947579745.1 of Apocheima hispidaria. NCBI lineage: Eukaryota > Metazoa > Arthropoda > Insecta > Lepidoptera > Geometridae > Apocheima > Apocheima hispidaria. Next base: position 2,672,231 of record OX388159.1, read on the forward strand.
TTTTATACTTTATCATCATCATCATCATCATCATCGGAAGTTTATTCAGCCTATATCAGATCATAAGCCTACTCCCTCTTTTGCCTTTTAAGTTTGACCGCAACAAAATAAGCGTCGATGAAAATTAATAATTGTGAATGCATTTTAATTCAATAAAAATAGTACGTAATACTTGTTTAGTAATCTATATTTATAGTAGTTCGCGCCGAACTAAGACATCGCAACACTTATAATTTCACAACCCCTGTATCGATTCAGCTCATATTCTAACTTAAAAATTGTATTGAAATGACCTATTTGCCTACAAATTTTCGTAAAGATCTGATAGGTATCGTAAGACAAATATACATACAAACATAAATATAACTACCGATTTGGTCCCATAGACTCTGAGACGTCCGCTTCGCTCGGCCAATAAACTAGCTGTTTCCGCTCCGCAATGCAATCTTTCATTTTCCGGGATGAAAATTTGTATGCCTGGTATATAAGCATACAATATATTTGGGAATATGTAGGTATAACACAGCGGTGGGCGGGCAGTTGGCAATGCCAAGCGTGGGGAATATGGCAACCCACCTACCTCACCTATAAGGGGAGGCCTTTGCTCGGCAGTGGACGTCTTTTGGCTGGTGATGATGATCAAAGCAACTCTAACTGCCCGTTCAGGGAGAAGCGGGGCGATGCGCGGCGCGTGCAGCGCCGGTCGCGCGGACAAAAAAAAAACGAGTTAACTGTTCGCGAGTACCAACATACGGACAGATTTTGATTTTGATTTTTGGTAGTGGTAGGGCTCTTCTGCAGAGTCCGCCTGGGGAAGTACCATACCTTTGCCAGTTATTCAACCGTCAAGCAGTAGTGTGCAAAAATTACTGTGTTCCGGATTGAAATATTACAATAAAAATAATAATAATAATAATAATGAAAGCAAATTTTCCCAATGGCCTCAGCAGGCCGAGTCTGTGTGGGGAAAGCTTTATTTAAACGCTGATATTTTTAATAGAGTATTAACAATAACAATAATACTTACTTTAGTAAATAACACCCAATTATTACTACTATTGACATTTATTTTGAGCCTACAAACGATTGTAGTTCTGATAATTTTGTTGCCCTTTTGTGTTTATTTTAACCTAGATATAGCCTAGTAATGACTATATCCATAAGAGAATTCTTAATAACTAATTGGAAATGAAGATGAATTGAATTGAATTGATTACTAAAATGTATCAAGAACAAAACTTCAAAAATTATGAAGATCGTAAGCGAGTTTATAAATAGTGTTCTCTAAATATTTTTTAGAATTTAAAACACGTCTGAAATAATAAATAATATTAAAATAAATCGTAGGTAAAGGAAGAGACATCATATTTTTTGTAAATATAAAATTCCTGCATTCCAAATTCTTTGTACGGTTTTTTAAAATTTTTGCTAATCAATTTCGTTAAGTGCTAATCAATTTTCTAAATGGGACAACTGGTAACCGTCCATGATTCTCAAAAGCTGAGATTAAATCGCGTCTCGAAAAAAATTTCGAACTTCAAGATGGCTATATATTCACGATGGCTAGCGTGCGAGATACATCGAGTGTCAGAGTCAATCGAGACGAGAGACAGTCGATTGGAATCTCGAAATTGACATCAATAAATTTGTCATATCTCCGAATACCCGTGCAGGGGCCTTGCAATAACTTTCGGTGAGATATTTAACAAAAAAAAATTAGAAACGATTATCTAAGTATAATTTAAAAATAAATACGCATTCTTTTGTTTTCTCAAAATTGTTTGATGATTCACGCGCAATTTCTTATTGCACCATTTGTAAACGCGTATGTACAGAAATACGTGAAAATACCAATTGTTACCAGCTGCTAAAAAAATAGCAGAGGCGTGTTGACTTTTCGACAGCTCATAAGTTTCGTAGTATCATTATCTTGGGGCAATCAACTCTTGCAACATCGCTACAAAAATGTATACCTACTAACAAAATGATTGTGAATGTTTTGCTGAAAACAAACTGAATATTTAAAAATATAACTTTGTTACCCTAAGGGTGAAAGTAACTTATTAAGACCCGAGACGGGGTTTGGGTTTGGTCCAACAGTTCGAGGGACTAAATAAGTCTTTAACCCGAGGTAAACACTATGCTTTTAATTACGAATACAAGGAAAGTAAAAATAAAAACATGAAATAGCTCAAGGAAAAATGAGTGAACTTTACAAAACTCTACAACTCGAAAAAACAAATGAAGGTCGGATCGCCGCTTTCATACATGTTTTTTTTTCTTCTTTGTTTGTGTGGCCATCTATTCAGCCATCATTTTTCATTTTCATCATTGAAAAAATGGTAAATATTTTGCCCAAATCTATGTTGTTTTAAAGAAATGGTTAAAAGTAATTTATAATAGTCATTAAAAATAAAAACTTAAATTAATACTTAACTAGGTATATGTTATTTCAATTTTACATCGCGCTGTAATTGAGTGGCTTATATAGAAAATTGGAACATGGTTTAATAAAAATGTGAAAATAGAATTAGTTTTTTTTTAATTATTTGACAGCTGTAAGTTGCAAGTCCAGGAATCGAAACCGGGAATGTCGCGGACCCGAGTATGTCCTACTTCGACCAGAACCACCGGTGGACGGGCAGTAGCGTCCACTTTCTAAACAGTAAGCGTTATGCGATCCCCTAGCCAACCACCAAGCGTGAGGATTATGCCACTGCTCCCCTAAGGGGAACAGTGGCATAACCCTTGTTTAGCAGTGGTCATCGTCTCGCTGATAATTATGAAAAATATATGTATCAAAATAAAAACAAATTACCAGACTGTAAAATGTAGCCTAATAATATGTTACTCCAGGCACAAAGAGTAAAAAAAGAGCACACACATACATACCTAAGTACTAACACAAATACCTAAATACACAAAAACAACAAAAACAACATTACCCTCTTTCTTGGGAAATTAAAACAATGCGCTTCAATTTTACCGGGCAGAGTCACAGTAAGAAGCCAGTCATTGCTAAGTTCTACAAATACTGTTAATTATAATAATTTATTGCAATGTTCTCTAAAGATTATTCCTTAGAGTATTTTGAATATTTCTGACAATGAATTGAATTGAATGGCATGTCATCGCGACAGGATTTTAAAGATAAAATGCGGCAATAATAGAGTTTAATGCCTCTCCCAGACTAGCGTCTATCGCCTAGAATCAGCGTGAAACGAGGCAACATCCGCCAATCAGAGACGCGTATACTCGTCCGTCTCTGATTGGCGGATAACGCGTCATTGCACGGAGATTCGGTATTCGGCCTGCAAGTCTGGGACAGGCATAAGAATTTAAAAAACAATACAAAATACCGACTTCTTTCGGTACCTAGCTATCTGGGTTCTTATTCTTATTCGAGATGGGGGCGATGAGTCCTGCACTGACGTCCCGCATGGGGTGTATTGTGCATTCCCCCCTGCCAGCGTCTACCCGAGCCAACCCAGCTCCTTGAAATAACGGAGCGAGGCTCTAGGCCGCTGGCATAGCTGCTCCAGTGGTTTAGATGGTGTTAACAATGATGATGAGACCAAGTCAAGCTGTCGGGATGACATGGGTGATGTTGAAGCTGCCTCAAGCAACCTAGTGGCGATTCTAACTTCTTCTGTGGCTGTACAGTGCCACAGCACATGTTCTACTGTTTCGTTCTTCTGCATGCAACCACGACACAGCGGACTGTCCGTAGCTCCTATTTTGTACAAGTGACTATTCAAATTGCAATGACCGGTTATGAGGCCTACCAGTAGGCGAAGGTCCTGTCGTTGCAATTTCAATAGATTGTTAGTGATTTTTCTGTCGAGGGTTGGAAAGGCGGCCTTGGAGTGTTGACAGTCGGCTTTCTTGTCCCACACATTTTGTTGTTCTTTGTCGGTGTGGCGGCGCAGTAGCTCACGTACTTCCATCGCTGATGGTTTGCAGAGACCCACTACGTCGCCGTCTGTCTGTTTCCTTACACCCTCCTTGGCAAGAGTGTCCGCCACGTTGTTGCCCGGACATGATCCGTGACTCTTCGTCCATCTCACAATGGTTCTGAACTTGTTAGAAAGTGTTTGTAGTACTTTGTGACACTCAGCAATGACTCTTGACCTTGTTACAGGTCTCCGAAGTGCATAGATAGTTGCAGCACTGTCGATGGTGATGATGAGAATTTCTGTGCCGTCCCGCTCTGCAGCGGCTGTGAGAAGCTCATTAATTGGTCCCACAGCTCTTGCTGCCAGTAGAAGACCCATGGCCTCCGCCTGCAGCGCTGTCGTGGTTTTGTTCAAGGCCACGGACTCCTTGAGTCCAAGCTCCGGCGAGTAAAACCCGCAGCCTGCTCCTTCCTTGTTCCGTGCACCGTCTGTGTATATGTTCCAAGTGGGCAATACACCATCTAAGATATTTTCCTCTGTGATCAGCTCATACTTTTTGCTGTCCAGATATGTATTAGCTATCTTATCAGTACCATGGATAGCTTCGGGAATTATCCTCGTTGCTCGATCGATTATTCTACAGTGGTTTGTGATAGGACCCGTACTTTTCCACTGGTTTGTAGATTTAATCCGTAGTGCTGAAGCCATCGCTTCCTGTTGTATATGCAGATGCAAAGGAGTCAGACCCAGGATTACTTCGAGAGCAGCTGAGGGTGTCTTCTTCATACATCCGCTGATTAACGAGCATGCAAGCCTTTGTGTTTGCTGTAGTTTAGTAATTACAGTTGCTAGGTTGGTGCGTGTCCACCACACTATGCAGCCGTAAGTGAGAGTTGGTCGCACTATCACAGTGTATAGCCAGTGACAGAGCTTCGGTTTGAGTCCCCATTCCTTACCTACTGCTCTGGTGCACTGCCATAGAATATTAGTTGCCTTCGTGGTAATGTAGTCTAGATGTTTTCCCCACAGAAGTTTGCTGTCCAACCAAACGCCCAGATACTTCACTTCCTTGCTGAGCGTTAGTTTAGTACCAAACAATGAGGGATTTTTGAGATTTAATGTCTTCGTCTTTCGTGTGAACAGAATCATTTCTGTCTTTTGTGGATTCACAGAAAGGCTGTGGCATTCACACCATTTTTCAACGACCTTAAGCGCCTTTTGCATTTTATCACACAAAGTCGATTCAAATAGTCCCGAGACCATGATAACCAGGTCATCTGCATATGCTATGGTGACGATGCCTTCTTTATTAAGGAGTTCGACGAGTTTGTTAACCACTACAACCCAGAGTAGTGGAGACATAACTCCTCCTTGCGGGCAGCCCCTCGTTACTTGGCAACGTGTTGCGCCCGCTGTCTCAATGCTGGCAGTTCTGGTAGCGAGCATTGTTGTAACCCAACCACTCATTCTGTGGTCTACTCCATGGATTTTCAAACCTTCTTCAATACTCGGGAAGGTAGTTTTATCGAAGGCCCCTTCAATGTCAATGAAAGTGGCCAGGCAGGACTGTTTGCTCTCCAGTGCAGATTCGATTTTGTGAACCACCTGGTGGAGAGCAGTCTCGGTTGATTTACCCGATTGGTATGCGTGTTGGTTATTATGGACAGGAATATCCACCAACGGTCCCCCTCTTATGTGTTTGTCGCAAAGCCTTTCCAATGTTTTCAATAGGAAAGAGCTAAGACTTATTGGCCTAAAAGACTTTGGGTTGGTATAATCAGCCTTTCCTGGCTTTGGTAGAAATACCACCTTTACCTCCCTCCAAGCTTTAGGTATGTACTTCCATGCCAGACATGATCTAAATATGGCAATGAGGTGTGATTTTATCCTGTTTAGGCCCCATTGGAGGAGAGCTGGAAATATCTCATCTACTCCGGGGGCCTTGTGCGGTTGGAACGTGCTTATGGCCCAACATAGTGCCTCCTCCGTAACAATAGAGTCTGCGAAAACCCAGTCCTCTTTGTCAGGATTGTGTGGAGTGTGTGGTTCCCATCCGTCGTTGTGATCTATCCGACAGTCTGGGAAGTGTGTCTTGAGCAATAATTCAAATTGTTCTTGCTCCGAGATCGTGTAAGTGCCATCTGTCTTCTTTAGAGTGCCTAGCTTTATTTGCGTGTCGCTAGTTAAGATTTTTCTAAGTCGTGCAGTCTCGCTCTCTGATTGGATAGAGCTGCTGTACTTTTTCCACGAGCTGTTTTGGCTCTTTTTCACTTCCACCTTGAATCGGTGCCGCATCTTTCTGTATTCTTGCCAGTCCACCATCGCATCGGTGTTCATAGCTCTGTTGAAGTGGTGTCTCACCTTTTTCCTAAGCTTTGTTAGGTCTTTGTTCCACCACTTATCCTTCTTGTGAATTATATTGTAGCTTTCCTTTTTTAATGGACAAGCTTTTTCATAGCTCTCTTTCAGAGCGCATACTAAGTTGTCAGTCGTAGCTTCTATTCCCTGCGGTGGTAGTTCTGCTGTTGGATCCACCAGAGGTATCCCTGACAATGCCTTATCCAGTGTTTCACTAAAGATTGACTTGTCAGTTTTCCTCGGGTTCCTATACATTCTTGGTTCAAGCTCACCCACTGTCAGGTTGTACCTGATTCATCTGTGATCCGAACCAGAGTATTCATTTATCGCCACACGCCAATCCCGAATAGCTCGAGAGATTTCGTTTGTGGCCATAGTAATGTCGACTATAGTTCTTGCCCAAGACGTTACGAAGGTAGGCTCGGAGCCTCGATTTAGTAAGTTCAGGTTACACCTGAGAATGAAGTCAAGTACATCATTACCTCTCTCATTTGTGTCGGGGCTGCCCCAGACGGTGCAGTGAGCGTTGGAGTCACACCCCAACACACATTCTATTTTATTTGTAGTGCAGAATTGCATCAACTCTTCAAGTGCTGGGTGTGGCGATTCTTCTGTGATATCCAGATACGCCGATGCCATAATTACAGTGCTGAGATTGCCTTGGAGGCCTGTCTCTAGTTTTACTACAGTGAGGTCATCAGTGCACAATTGTGTCACCAAAGAAGCTTTATACGGTTGCGGAACATATATAAATGTACGCATTTTGTTTTGCACGGGGGGAGTGAAGACTATGCCCCTGAGGCCGTTGAATCCACTAACCTTTCCTCGGATTAAGTATGGCTCCTGGACCAGTGCTATTGTGTTGTGATGATTCTGTAGGGCTTCGCGCAGGGCGGCGGAGCCTGAGACGCTATGATGAATGTTAGCCTGTATGATGTCGAGTTTAGTACTGACGCCAAGCCTATGTGTTCTACCAGCTGCCGAGGCAGTTGGAGTATGTGTGTCTGTGCGATTGTTAGTTTTTTGTTGACAATCCATTGTTAACAGTCGGGTTCCCGGTTTCCCCCTATCTAATTAAACAATAGGGTTGACGCGGGAGTGGTCGGTTCGGTCCGTGTCCATGGATGACGCCGGCGAGAAGATGTTGAGCCCCATGAGGTCAAGATCTCCTTCGCCAACGTCACCCGCGTCCAACAACCGTTCTTCCTCCTCCCTCGTCCACCCCATGTTCTCGGCGGGTGCAATGTCGTCGTGGTCACCGGGTGCCACTGGCACGGTTTGGCTGCCAGAAGCAACAATCCCCGCACCCCCAACCACCGGCTCCGCCGCCGACACTGCCCCCCCGGCTATGTTATACCCCCGTACTTTAACATAAACTCTCGCGCAGATATAGTGCAGCCGAAAGTCTACCTGCCTTAGGAGGTCTATGTCTCCTGGTGGTATCCCTACGACGAGGAGATGATTGCGGGCGTCACCCACGGGGCGCACCTCGTGTGTGAACACCTGCCACCTCTCCAAGCCCACCCCGGGGTTAAGAGCCACCAGGAAGTTGAGAAGGAGGTCTGGTCGGCTCGTGAGCTCGACCATACCTCGCCCGAAATCCGGGATATAAATAACCGCGGTATAGTGCCGCGGCACTTTGCTCTCCGGAACGACCATGCACTCACCGGACCCCACCCACAGGGCCGGCGTCTGCTCCACAGTCGCCGTGAGCCAAGCGAGCGCATGATCGTCCCGGGGTGTATATTTGACGCCCCCGCGGAACAGCCTCGGCAGCGTCATGAACTGCGGTAGACGAGTATCACGTCGTCCACCGTTGTCCATGAAGACGCCGTACAGTGCCCGCTCGACCGTCATCCTAACGTGCATGGCGCGCAGCTCGTCCATCGGTACGCGGCAGCGGTCCAGGACCACCACTCTGTGGTAGTTTTTGGCGGCCTCCGCGTACGACAGCGTCCCCGCGCCATCCACTTTATGTTTTGCCGCGAGCACGCTGCTGCCGGGCATCAGCGGGCCCGCGGATGTCCCGGGTGCGTCGCGCGTCGCGCATGTGTATGTGGCGGCAGCGGGGTGTTCCCGGTGGCACGCCTTCTTATCGGTCGCCACGCACGCGGTGGGCGACACCAGGTCGGAGCTCCGCTGCCGCTTCGCGCCTCGAGTCGTCTCTCCGTCTACCCCCGAGTGTGGAGTCCCCGTGTTGGGCACTACGTTACCGGCGACCGCTCTCTCTGTGATTGCGCTCCCCTGCTTACCCTTCCCCTTCCCCTTGCCTTTTGAGGGGCGCGGGGCTGAGTCCGTTCCAGTCTGGGGAGTGCTATCCGAGTCGAGTGCCGCCAGTTCGCGTGCCACGTGTATGGTGGCAAGGTTCAGCGGCAGGTCCTGCGGGGCCGGTTCCGGTTTCGGCCCTTGTCCTTGCGGCGCATTAAGTGCTGTTGCCGCATCGGTAAGGGTCGCCACCTGCGGGACGACGCGCGTCATGCTTGCAACGGCAGACGGCGCGAACGCAGCCGTGCCGGACAAGCGAAGCGCACCTTCCCGCTGCAGCTGGTGGTACTGGTCCACCAGCCCAGCCTCACGAGCCCTGCGCTGCCTCGATAAGGCTCGGCGGCTAATGCCGCGATATGTGCTGTGGGCGGGAGTCGGTCTACCGTGCTCCCGCCCGTTACCTCTTCCTGCAGCGTCGCGCCCTGGCGCTGCCGCCGCCTCTCGCCGCTCCTCCTCGTGACCAGGCTTCTGCACTGGTCCAGGTTCAGGCTGCAGCGCGTCCGTTTTCGGTCCAGTAGCAGCCGCGTCCGGCGAGGCCTGGGACACCACCCCGCCGTCGCCTTCGGTAGCCCATTTCCCACCGTCTGGCCCGGGAACCAGACGGCGCCGGGTGCTGGCCGGATCGCAGGGCAAAACTTCGTTATTGTTCTCATTCATCATTAATTAAATTGTAACTACTGTGGAGCAAGAACACAATTAGTTGGGCGCTCAGCGATGGGTGAAAGTAGTTGCCCAGACTACCTCCCCCCGGTGTTTCGCGTGCTGGTGGTGAGCAGGTCGGCCCAAGAAACACAAGGAAACCTCACTCCTCCACCATACACGCCGGCCACGGGCTGCCGTGAGGGGGGTAGAGTGCTCGACATACCAAGAGATGACTTGAAATGCCGTTCACCCCACACCCCCTAGTGCCCTCACTCTTTATCCGGGCTTGGGACCGGCACCATACAGAAGTCATTGAGCTGAAAGCGAAAGCAAAAAGCTAAGCAGCGGGTGAAAGCAATGACAAAAGTGCGATGGCGAGGTTACAAAAGTGCGATGGCGAGGTTACAAAAGTGCGATGGCGAGGTTACAAAAGTGCGATGGCGAGGTTACAAAAGTGCGATGGCGAGGTTACAAAAGTGCGATGGCGAGGTTACAAAAGTGCGATGGCGAGGTTACAAAAGTGCGATGGCGAGGTTACAAAAGTGCGATGGCGAGGTTACAAAAGTGCGATGGCGAGGTTACAAAAGTGCGATGGCGAGGTTACAAAAGTGCGATGGCGAGGTTACAAAAGTGCGATGGCGAGGTTACAAAAGTGCGATGGCGAGGTTACAAAAGTGCGATGGCGAGGTTACAAAAGTACGATGGCGAGGTTCAAAAGTGCGATGGCGAGGTTACAAAAGTGCGATGGCGAGGTTACAAAAGTGCGATGGCGAGGTTATCTGGGTTATGCGATGCTAGGTAGACACGAACACAAAACGACCAGTTAAAACTGAGCTCTTGTTATATCAGCTCTCGTACTGACCGCGTTCAACTTAGACTGGGAATCAATAAAAGAATGTTTACTTGTACCACAGAATAAATGACAGTAGAAGTATTTAGTATATGTTTGCCACAATTTGCTACGAAAAAGTGCAACTTCGTTTTTTTGTGACCGATGTATTATTACTATTAATATAAATTGCAGCCTATGGCCTCCTGATATAAAGAGGAATCGAACGAAACATTGCTTTTCAAAATCGGTCAAGCCGTTTAAGCTACAGAGCGTCTTATAGGAACAAATAAACATACAACAAACAACATTATTGTAATGATTCCTGACATATTAACAATTATTATTTTTTGTGTGTAATTAATTTAACTAGTTTTGTCCGTCCGTTTTAATTAATAAATAAATACATACGTACTTATATATACTTACATAAACTCCAAAAACATTACCCTTCCTTCTTAGGAAATAGGATATTAAAAAAAATATTAAATTACGGACTTAAATTACTAACTTTACTAGCAAAAAAAAACAATATTCCAGAAAAATTGTTAATTGTGTCAAATAAAAAACTTTGATTCGATTTGATTTGAATACCGAGCAAGTGAAGGTTTCTATAATTGAATCACGAGCTAAGCCAGTGAATCTAAGGCACAGGAAACAATTTACTTTACTCTCGTGTTACAAAACTTTTACAATTAAAGGACCCATCGTCACTCGAACACAAACGCAAACTTTAATTCCTTGTAGAACAAATAATTGTCGAAAGTCTTTTCATGTTGAAATACGTAAGAATGTAAATATTCATTAGAGGAAGAAAAAAGTACATTTTCAAGATCTCGACCTTAAAAAAAAGACCTTAAAAGACAATTTTTAATGATTTTGTCGGCCTTTTCACCAAAGCTTGTGAGAAAATTACGATTTTAAGATGGTATTGACAGACAGTACAGCAACCTAACTAACAAAAAAACACTTGACGAATAAAATTAATGTACGTCTCTACAAGCTTCCATCGCCGGCTCTATTACTCAAAGTCGCCAGCACTGCTTCCAAAAAAAAAAATAGAATTAGGAAAATGGCATCTCGCGTATTCAGCCTCCTTCCAGCCCCTATTTGAATTTCGAACGTCCGGCGTGGCCAGTTTCAACTACGGACACGTTGCGCGCGCAAGCAACGGGGATCCCGCGCTTTTATTTTTCTTTTTATTTATTTTTTTAATTTTTTCGTCCAATTATGCCTCTATTCAGAAAGCCCTTGGTGCGTATTTGGTTTTGTTAAAAAAGTGAAGTGATATTTTTTTTGTATTTATTATAATTCGATAAAGTTTTAATTGGTATTTTGTTAAGCTTTGGTTTTGCTTTGCAGAACCGGGATCAACCTGACGATGAACAGACCATCAGTAAGTACCTATCTATTATTATGTAATAGACTATAGTCTAAATAATTTATTTATTTCATATACATACCTAAATAATTTAGGTATATACTCAAGTGAGTAGAAAATTCCTAACTTCAGACCTTTATCCCTGGGAATGACGACTATTTAAATAATTAAAAAAATACAAGTTCCAATAAACGGAAAATAAATTCTAGCGTAATAAATTCAATTTTTAAAACGCATCTATTGCGGATTCGCCGCGTTGCATTGGCACTTTGGGTTCACATGGCGTTCGGAAGCAGTAAATAATATTTATTTGATAGAATAGCTTATGTTAGCGTTCAAATACATCAAAAAATATTTTGTTTTTTTTCAACCTGCAACACTATGCGATCCTATACAATTCATTATAAACCACGTATAAGCTTAATAATCGACGCGATCGGACGGAATCGACGAGATAGCAAACACGCTCGAGCTTCACTATTATTTCGACGCAAAATTCAAAATAATCTGTTCTTTATTTTTTTTACATTACATTATCAGCCAGAAGACGTCCACTGCTGAACATAGGCCTCCCTCTCCTTATTTTTTTAATTCATTATATTTTCTGTTCTGTTCTATTTTTTCGGTTAAGTCGTCTATTATTGTCAAGAGCTATTACATGAATACATGGAATTTTTCTCGATTAAAAAATACCTGTTTCGTTAGATCTCCTAAACCCTAGTGTATGTTCAAGCAGTGCCGGATTAAGCACGTAGCAAGAGTAGCAACTGCTACGGGCCTCGCGCGAAAGCGCCCACATAAATAAACCCACTCATCCCTGCCTGAGCCTATACTGAAGAACCCATAGTAGATCAAGGGCTCGTGAAAGAATTTGCTACGGGCCCCGCGCTTGCTTAATCCGGTACTGTGTTCAAGTGATTATCACTAGTAATTAGGTAATAATAAAAAAATGCTTTTAAATAATTTTGTTTGATTTCCTGGTTTGCTTGTTTTGTCTGGTTTTTTGAGTGCCGCACACTAAATCCGTCTCTTTTCATCTGCACGTGAAAGTGTTAGCTATCTTTCCTCCGTTCGTTCGTAGCTTCATAAAGAGCAATGTAATTTTACTCGTTGCGTATATTAGTTTATTCCAACATTTTTCATTATTGAAGTCCGACTCTCTTGAACACGTGTTACACAAACTTCAAACTTTGTCAGTAAACCCTGTAATGTCAAAAAACTTCGATTCTGACCGGCTGGCGGTTTTAAATAATAGTGTATTACTTGGATCTTTGAAGTTATGTTGATGTCCACTACAGTCACTAGTATTTTTTTTTTTTTGTTACTGAGTGACGAGACGAGCAAGTTACTCGCCTAGTGGTTAGCGTCACGCTTGCTCGTAACAGTTCGGTTCCACTCTACAAAACAAAACCCTATGCGGCAACGCACTGCGATTGTCACCAAGATATTAGGTGTTAATTAGCTTCATGCCCAGTAATTTGACTGTACACATTGCCTTTCAATGCGGAACACAGTAATGTTTGCACACTACTGTTTGGCGGTTGAATAGCTGGCAAAGGTGCTAAAACTTTTTGCTTCCCCACATAATATTTAGCAACTTTTGTTCCATGAATTTTCATAGAACCTAATACTTACATTCATCAAAAAAAAAAACTTTTACGGATGTTTTAAACCTTTTTATTTTTTTGTGCATCTGTCAGCTTTGCCGTTGTATCTCAGTAGGAACATGCTCGCTCACATTCGTGGGGTCGTGGGTTCAAACCCGGGCGGGCCCATACCAATGAGTTCTTGGAACTTGTGTACGGATATATACCACGTCTGGCTTTTCGGTGAAGGGAAACATCGTGAGGAATCCTGCATGTTTCCGGAGAAGAAATTCAATGGCGTATGTGTATCTGCCAACCCGCACTGGGCCAGTGGTGGGCCAAGTGGTGGATATAGCCCAATCACCCTTCGATGGTAGGCTGATATCTCAGCAGTGGGATGCTTAAAGGCTGAAGCCGATGTCAGCTTTTAAGCTTAACCTGGCCTCCTCGTCCCATCTCAAGTAAATCCGCGTAATTTTATGTTTTCCCCAATTCAAATGTTTTTACCCGACTGCCCAGTGCCCAAAAACGTGTATATATATTATACGAATAATATCTAGGTTTGCACAGCACATAATTTCGCTTGATTTCCTGGGTTAGATGTAAGAGCAATTACCTGGTTTTTTGACTAGCGCGCGCTAAAGCCATCTCTTTTCATCTGCGCGCGAAAGTGTTACTTTAATGTTCCTATAGGATAGCGAGCGCAACCGCGGGGCGCGGCTATGCAACAAAACTTTTAGTATAACAATACTCTGCCCTAGTTTTGTGATAATTTCAATTCCCATTGCGTTGGAAACGCCCGTTGTAATAATTCTGCCTTTGGACCCGTGTGACGGCTCCCGGCATCCAACGCAGCTTATACATCCCCACATTTTAATCTAGCAAATTGATACAAAGCTATTTTTATTTCTACTTGGCGTTTAGTTATACTTTGACTTAATCCAAAATGCCAGTAGTCAAGGACCACGTTTGCATTCCATGTATAATCACTGATAACACACATTGGTTGAAGAACCTTGTCTTCAGCCACTACGGGATTTTGAACTAAAAGATATCACGCAATTTCCCGAACGCTGCCCATCCGATTTGGATTCTTCGGGCGACCTCTTTCTCGATTGGACTTACCTAACTGGACTGTCTGTCTGTCTCAGAGCCACACAGCGGGCAATGGAGAGAGCTATGCTCGGAGTTTCTTTGCGCGATGAAATCCGGAACGAGGATATTCGCCGAAGAACCAAAGTCACCGATATAGCTCTCAGAGTTTGCAAGCTGAAGTGGCATTAGGCAGGCCACATCACTCGGAAGAACCGATAACCGATGGGGAATAATGGTTCTTAAGTGACGACCACGAACCGGAAGATGCAACTTAGGCAGGCGTCCCACTAGGTGGACCGACGACATTGTGAAAGTCGCGGGCAACCGGTGGATGCAAGTAGCACGTTGTCGGTCGGTGTGGCGCTCTAAGGGGGAGGCCTATGTTCAGCAGTGGAGATGTTCTTGTGGACAACATTATAAATGTAATTAATAGTAGTTATGTAATATATATAAATATAGTAGTTAAATAATATAGTAATTATAGTACTACCCGTGAACATGGCGCATGCAACTGTGCCGAAATATCGGGAACTCAACAAAAATAAAAATCGTGGTAAATATCCCGTGTGTACTAAAAGTAATGTAGTAAACCACCACGAGATTCTAAAACATTATAATTATTGCCAGTTTTCATATTATGTATTAAAAAACATACTGAGATTGACACTGTCGTAAAGACTTGTAATTCTAATAAATATGAGGATATTTTGTAAACATGCCAGCGTATTTTTATTTCTAGATTATATTGTTTGACAAGTCGAATTTACAAATACAAAATTGCACGCGAATAGATATTCGAGGTAATTTTATTGTGATTTCATATAAAGGAGTTGTCAGGATTTTTAAATTTTTGAACGTTTTTTACTCGTATATTTTTAATTTATAATAATGTTGTTGTAATAATTTAACTTTGTGGTCGTAATAATATATTCATGGATGCTACTTTCATTAGCGGCGGAACGTATTTTTTTGCGTTTCTTTGATAAGCGTTGGTAAATTAATGCTCTCAAAATGCGCTTATTTATTCCATTCTATGAATTACAAATAAGTAAGGCTATTTATTTATTTAACTGATATCAGCTGGGCGTCAGCTTAACTTACCTGTACCTTTTTGCTGGCACTGAACTTGTCTGGCCTAGCGGGATGCTGACCATCAGGCGAGCGATTTACTTATCTGTTAACTTAGTTGCATATTTAAAAAGAATAATGTTTTCATTAAAAAACAGTACATAAAAATATGTTATCACCGATTTAAAAAAAATAAAACTATTCCGTTACTAACCCGACAAACTAGTTATTTGAAAGACGGGTTAAAAATATTCTCAAAAAATAAAAGGTCTAAATAATAAAAAATAATAAAATCTGCAAAAATTCGTCCGTCTCACCCAAAACGCCCTAATCATAATGTTACAAACCTCACACATCACCTAAATCGATGCTTTACTGTAATGATAGCCACAACATCAAGGGCCGATGCTCGTAAACCCCATGGCAATGACGGTGACAGGTGTCAAAACCTTCATAAAACGCGTAAAATATGACCATAAAGTGTCAACCTTGAGGTGATAAAACTGATTATAAAGATTAAGATGGACAACTTCAAAAATAATGTACATATAATCGATATAGTATGTTTTATTTGTCTCTGAGCGGAAGTTCAAATTCAAATTATTTCATCAAAGTACAGATCAATAATGTAGTAGTACTATTCCCCAAACTGGGTTCAATTAAGTATCTTGGGGCTTACGTCTTCCCGTCAAATTAAACTATTTAAAAGTACATTACATGAAATATTCGCTTATGGAACTACGAAATTATAAAATTAAAGAATTAAAATTAATTTAGTTCGGTATTGCCACCAGCATAGCTGATTAAAAATAGTTTTGTTAGTTCAGATATTTTAGGTAAACAAAATAATTATAATTTTAGGTTAACAATTAGAATAAAATAACCCCGCACAGAATCCAAGAACGAGCCCTAGATTCTGGGACATTATCTGGGACATTATTGCACACACGGTCATCTGACCCCAAACTAAGCAAAGCTTGTAATATGGCTGCCAGAGACTGATATACGTACATAGATATTTTTTAAATACATACTTATATAGATATTAACACCCAGACATAGAACAAACACAAATATTCATCACATAAATGTTTGTCCTAGATGGGAATCGAACCCACGCCCCCAAGCACAGAACGTAGGTTCACTACCAACTGAGCCACCGGGGCAGTCAATACGTCAATAGATTACGTTCTTATAAAATTACGAGCAGTTCCTGTTGTATTTGTTGGATATTAAATATTGCTTGCTAAATCCAGGCATTTAATTTCAACTAGGACATTCAAGTTTTAATCCTGCGTCTAATGCATGCAATAATTGAATACCCTCAGGCATGCATCTAATCGTGAGCAGCATCAGGTGTTATTGCGTGCGCTATGGCGTTTGATGCATTCGTAAGCAGAAAACGCACGAGAAACAGAAGAAAATAAATTATATTATATCAATACTCGAAGTAAGTCACAGAAGGAATTGTGCCTCTGTATTTATCTTATTCTGTGTAACAGAGACAGAGACACATTAGTATCATTTTATCTAAAGGTGTAGGTGGGAAACGTAGATTCCTCAAGATAAAGCTGATTGAATCATAATTTAAAGGGATTAAGAAAGTATAAATACTTCGTGGAGCTCTTAGTTTCGCAGCTGTCCCGCAATCAAACGTAGTGATTGATTTTTTATCTACTTCCACAAGACTTTCTTTGTTACGCAAACTGACGACACGCATGCCGATGATAATCATATAAATTATACTCTAGCTTGCGGGCACGGCTTCGCTCGCATTGGCAATAGTAATTTCAATATCCTATTTCAACTAATCCTGAGATGTTTTTCTTTAATTTGTGTGCTCTGTACATCGTTCTGATTGCGAGAGCATGCCATCTCGCTCGTACCAACTTTGTTGCACTATGCGTGGTCTCGCTCGCACACTATCACTATCGCTTTCAAAGTTACGGGATAAGCCCGCTGGTTGCTATGAAACAGGTTTTTTTTTTTTTGATATATTTGAAAATGCGTTCACGCCACATACACGCGCGTGTGCTTGCTTGTGATAAAACCGTGTCTATTTTTTGGACATAGCAGAAACAGACCCCCTCAAAACTGCATCAGGGCTAACAATAAAATCTACCGATTTTATACGGTTTCGGTCGTAAAATAATGCGAAGTGGTTTTGAGGGAAGAAAAAAAAAACTTCTAGCTTTTCTGTGGTTTTGATCGTAGGCTCGTAGGTGATGATTGTGGAATTTAACATTTAAAGGGATATTATTTACCACAATTTGGCTCAGTTACACAGTAACATTTGGCGCAGTAAGTGCATGCAACTGCGCCGCAATATCGGAAACTCAAAATAAACCAAATCGTGGTAACTGTCCCGCGAGTACTAATTTAAATGTAGTAAACAACCGCAAGAGTCTAAAATGTTATTTGTTGTGCACAGAATTCTCCCTATTATATTTATGTCTTTGTTGTTGTATAACACAATTTGCGTGAAGATTGTATTTACTCTATCATTATCATCAGCCAGATAGGACGGGGTTTGCCATAATCCCCACGCTGGGCAGAATTCTTGGAGATCGCAGAACGCTCACCGCTTAATAAAAGACCGCTGCTGCTCGTCCCCCGGTGGTTCTAGTCACAGTTTTAGGACATATCCACGACCACCGGATAGTATTTAAGTTTACCGTATCAAAATAAATTAAAAAATTGTTTATTTTTTTCTTTACAGTGCTGCGTAAAGCATTCAGTATGTTCGACTCACAGAAAGAAGGGCGCATAGAAAAAGAAAAAGTAAGAATGATCCTGAACACTATGGTACACAACTATGACGATCTGGAGCTGGATAGGTTGCTGGACTGCGAAGATGCGATTGGTGAGTTCTCAGTGTGGATTCAAACAGAACCTTTTTAAAGAACCTTTTTTAAACCTTTGTAGTGGTAGGGCTCTCTTGCAGAGCCCGCCTGGGGAAGTACCACACCTTTGCCAGTTATTCAACCGCCTAGCAGCAGTGTGCAAACATTGCTGTGTTCCGGATTGAAGGGCAATGTTTCGAGCGTAACTACTGGGCATACAGAGATTATCATCTAATACCTCAGGGTGACGAGCGCAGTGCATTGCCGCGCAGAGCTATGAACTGTTGAAGTTCAAAATTCTGGGTGGCACTGAATTGTTATGGGCAGGCGTGACGCTTGACATCAGATGAGCGACTTGCTCGAATCGTCAATGAGCACAAAAAAAAAAGTGCTATGTATAGTATGATCGATGATCTGTTGTGGTACCTAATAAAATAAATAAATGAACAGTGTTATGAATTCACCAGGTTCAGATATGAACATGAAGCGTTGTACACATTTCTGAGAGTGTTGCCATGTCTTAGATAATCTGATTCGGAAAGAATCAGCCATAGCTTCGTGGGAAAAACTCGTATCACGAATTTTCGGTGTACTGAAGCGAAAAAGGAACATAAACATCATTGCTTCGGTATATTAAAAATTTGAATAGCATTTTAATCTTATTATATTCGATAGTTACTTAGTGGGAACTATGGGAGGACCACAGGATTCTCCTTAGAACTTATTAAGGAGGACTGATACAATCAGTCCTCCTTAATAAGTCCTAAGTTAGTTAAGTTAATAAGTCCTCCTTAACAGCAATCTTTCTCCCATAGATCCGTGAAACAATGCGTTCTCTACTTTGGTATCTTGTTGTGTGAAACAATTAAAAAAAAACGAAAACACAATATCGAAAAATATACCTATTTAAAAACAAACATACTTGCATTCAACCCAAAAACTTTACCCTCTATTTGGGCAATAGAGGGAAAAATATGTCACAACTTCACACGGAAGTGTGAACACTAAGTCTTCACTAGTGATCCTGTTAAAACAACTAAAACCCCTAACATTCGTAAACAACCTTCAAAGACGAGACTAAAAAATAACTGTCTGCAAGTTTACGCGTTCCGGGGACTTTACGATCTATTGACGTGACAACACTTCTGGTTTACCTCAATGTGCCAATGACAGTTTTATCTGTTCTCTGTCTCTCTCTACATGTATAATGTCGGAATACCTGTGTCTGTGCGCAAAGTATTTCATTGGCACCATATCTTCTTTTCGTTTTTTTTTAACAGCCAGGATTTTTATAGCTTTTCGCCACCAAAGCATTCTACGAAGTTCTCGCTGCGAGGTATTCTGTTAGTATTTTACATTTTTATGTTTGACACATATTTGGGCATGTCATCTTATATTGAGACGGTGTGGTCGAGGATGGTTGACACTTCTGCAATGGGTACTGATTCTCATCTGAGTAATTATATAAATAAATAAAAATTAAGTCAAATAAATAACGTATACCTAATGTGTATTCTCCATTTACCATATTATCACACCAAACGATCTAGAGTCATATATTTTTAACGAGCAAAGCTATTGATGTCGCCATAGCGTCGATAATTTCCGAAATAAACTGAGTAGATTTAATAAAAATATTCCGCGTACCGTCCTATGATTTTGAAGAAAAATTTATTATTCTAAATTTATTTATTTTGGCGATGAAACTATTTATGATAGGTTATCAGAGCGTTAAACAAGCTAGTTGATAAATGTCTCCAATTTTTATTTTACATGCTATTTTCGACTGAATTTATGGATTAGCGACTACTTACTACCTGATGCCCGCGACTTTGTATGACATGTGTGACTAACGTTTGGAAAGGCACGGCTCAAACTTTCGTATGTTGAAATGAGATGTGTTGGTGTGTTCTCAAAACAACGGTTTTAATAGATGACGTTGAATTATCTTCTCTAAATACGTAAAATTTTATACCGTGGTTTTTTTCTCTTTAATAATGGCTCTGCGCGGTCATTGCAGCAGCTCTTGTTGACATTATGGTATTAATGCTAAGTGTCCGTGGGTCGCATCAATCGCCATGGGGGACCGCATCCAGCCCGCGGGCCCATGAGTGCTGTACAGTACACTGTGCTGATTACTACAGTGCGCGGTTTCAGAGTTAGTTCCATTTTTTGTTATTCATTGACCGAGCGAAGCGAAGGTCTCAGAGTTTACTGGGAAAAATCGGCATTTGTATGTATGTTTATATGTTTGTGTGTATATTTGTCTGATGATAACTTGCGAACCGTTGTTCCGATCATGAAATTTTGTAGGCAAGTAGGTCATTTCAATACAATTTTTAAGTTTGAATATGAGCTTAATCGGTCCAGGAGTTGTGAAGATATAGGGATCGCGAGGTCTCAGTTCGCCGCGAACTACTAGTAATGAAGAGAACAATGATATCCTAGATTACGTCCGCCGCCTAATCGAAAAAGCTCTCGAAACATGGTCTGGCTTATATCGAAATTGCCAAACCACGGCGCACCTCCCCCTAATGAAACGATACCCGCGTCTCGATGTTAATTAGCGTATCACGTAACGTAGCATAACATCACGTTACGTGTCGTTACGTGACGTACCGTCAAACGCCGGCACTCATTGACGCGCGATCGACGTTCACGCCTGATTGGAGAACATAATGAAACTGATTAAGTAATTCAAGCTTCCAATTTGGAATATTATAATGTCGATTTATTTGTCGTTGGATAGAATTTCTAAAGTCTCTCGACAATAACACAAAACGAGCCACGAGTGACATAGGCTACATTTAGCAGTCGGGTTTTTGAGTTATTCTTAGTAATTTTCAATTCAAATTTCTTTATTAATGACAACAGCGGTCACATTTGGTTAGTAAATACAACTTAAAACTAGGGTTAGTGAGACTTATAACTAAATTATTATCCTAATTACATAATATTTGTAGTAGGTACATGAACCAAAGAACTCATGTAAGACAATCTTTAGAGTTTTACTTCAATAATAACAAAGACAAAATACTACATACTAAATGCACTATCGAGATGTTTTTGTGCACCCGTGAAATATTTATTATTGTGAAGTTCAGGTGAACATCTGTGGTTTTCTTCATCAGATTCACTTCAACAAATGATAGTTTTTGAAAGAAAATGTTTAACTTGCTGATGAAAATACCAAAATTGCTATATGTACGCCTGTAATATTTGAGGAGTTCCCTCTATTCCTTAAGGATCCCATTATCAGACCTGGATTTTGATACGAATGGGACCAATCTGAGAGTATCGTTCCAATAATGATTTTTCGAAATCTGCATATAAACAAACGGCTTTAGGGCTGTTGATAGAGTCCTTAAGGTCGGCAACGTATCTGTGATGCCCCTGGTGTTACAGGTATCCATAGGCAACGGTGATCTCTTACCATCAGGTGGCCCGTCTGCTTGTTAGCCACATAAGGCATAAAAAAAAAAGACGGAGATCTCAGATAAAACATTAAAAAAATATATAAACTCAGACGACTAACCTCCTCGTTTGTTTGGAAGTCAGTTAAAAATGGGTGCATATAGCGTAGCAAGAGAAAGGCCTATAACCAGCAGTGGGATAACAAAGGTTGTTTGTTGATGTTGATGAAAAAAAAAAAGAATTGCTGTGAAACGAAAAGCTTCTCTGAAACAAGCCCTTAAGTCATAATTTACCTTAACCGAAAAAACAGAAGGCATAACTCATAGATACATATAATACTTATATATAAATGTATAGCTACCGAGCCTTATCAGCTCAGAAAGTTGCAAAAACTAAGACCGTTTTTCGTACAGTGTAGGATCCGCCTGCCATCTGCTGTCTAATTTATCGCAGGCTATGTAAATTTATCGCAGCTTAATTCCGGTACCGTCAGCAGAAACCGTCAATAAAATAGATATAAAAACTCTTTATTGTTCACACCAGATTTTAAATACTTAAGATAAAAAGGCTTAAAATCTATTGATACAAGTGGCATCCATCCAGGCGCTCTCTTCCAGGCAACCTTAGGATGGAGATAATCCATAGAGGAGGTAGAAGAGTGTGCTAGGATGGAGATTACGTGATTTTTTGACATTTATAAAACTTTCTGACATTATTATTAATCATATTTTATTAAATTAAACATTTTTTTTTATTAAATTATTTATTATTAGTACTTATTTTTTGTTGTGGCTTTTGATTAGATTTTTGAAATTATGTAATTATGAACTAAATATTTTGTAAATGTGATTTGCCCAGTGTAACTACCAATGTTATAAGGCCAATAAACGATTCTATTCTATTCTACTTCATCTTCATCAACAGTCCGAAGACTGCTGACAAAGGCCTCCCTCTTAGACCGCCATACTGTACGAGTACTTAAAACTTGCACTAGATACTAGATGATTAAAAATTTAAGTAAACAAATTCGTGATCATGTGTTCTGCTGACCTTACTTCGTAATAAAACCGAGCGCTAGCGGAATCAGCGTTAAGGTGCAGTTAATCCGTAGTTTAGAGGGGCGTGCCGTTAAGGGCGGATATCTGCGTCGTAAACAGTCGTGAAGTCGGCAAAGCGCCTTTAGTGGTAGCCCTACTTCACTGAAATGTTTCTCAAATTAGGTCTTTGTTATATTCAGCCATACAAAGGCGGTGCTGAATGGAATTTTTACCCATGTTCCGTAAATCCAGACTGTTTAATTTAATTTAACATTGATTCTACATCAGCAAATGATATCAATAACGAATTTAATATTTATGTTATGAATTATGTCCGGGTCCTCCATACTAAGCCTCGTGGCGCTTATAACAGCACTTGATTGAGATTGACGAGCGCAGGACGTTGCCACGCCGTGTTTTTGGCTGCTATTGGTGCATTTTAATAGGCTAGGGAGCGGATTTGAGGATGCTATATACAAGATAGCTTATAGCTAATGCACAACTTTTGACTTGCAATCCTCGATTTTTTTAGGGAACAGCTGATTAAAATTCACGATTTTTTTTAAAGTTTAGAGCAAAAGTTGTTAATTATATTGTAGATAACATCCTTACAACCGCTCTCTAGCCGATTAAAAAGCACCATTTATACTTCGAAATTCTGGGTGGCATTAAAGTGTTATGGGCAAGATTTGCGCATATCATCAGGCGAGCGATTAACTCGTCTCATGACTCTATTTAATTAAATTAAAAATTAATTAAAAGTATTTTAGTTGTTATTTTACACTCTTATTTATCTCTATCATAGAACAACGCAGACCTCTGGCTAATTGGGCCGGTACCGAGTTGCTCACCTCGGGATTCTGAAACGGTTGTTAATTTTGACAACATATTAATTCCAATGCTACCTTTGTCTGGCGCTAAGCAAATGACAAGGACAGCAATATACTTAATCTGTTATCAAAGTTAACAGACGTTTCAGAACCCCGAGGTCGATTTCTCTAATATTGCATTCTGATTTGATTTGTTTGTGTATTCCTGAAAAACCTCCTGTAGCCTAAGCATATTGACCGATTTTCACGAGTGATTGAGTGATGTCGTTGGACTCCTCTTTATATCCGGAATGTCAAAGGCTTCATTTTGCAGTCGGGTTTTCTGTTTTATTTTCATAAGATTACTTGTTGTATTTAGTAGATGATATCGATTAATTTTTTTTCAGGTTGCGGAAAATTAAACTTTGATTCATTCGTGCGTGTCGCAACACATTTCCTGGAAGAAGATGACGAGGCACTACAAAAAGAACTCAAAGAAGCGTTCAGATTATATGACAAAGAAGGTAATAAAAGCATAGACCAATTTATATTGGTCTATGGTAAGAGCAGTATAACGGACATAACGCGCGCATGGGCCGTGAGCAGGACTCAAACTTCTTCCCTTTTTCTCTTCTCTTCAAACTCAAATTTAGATTTCTGGATTTGGAACTGCTGTGCCATAATAATTCCGACATACCGTAGATAATTTCCTTCCTTCCTTTTCTATAAAAGATCATTTTCCTAGTTGGACGGCTTTCCGAGTATACGTGTCTATTATATGTTGGTATAATTATGCTCTTGTACATTTTTCTTTTTGGACATTACTCGTGCAAATCATAATTATACCCTGTAGATTCCGTACTTTCATTTGAGGCAGTTTATTGTAGATTTTTAGAGCCATAAAGCCCATAGCGGGTCTTATTGGTGGTCCAATAGTAAAAGATCTTCAGAAATACGTGTTTTCTGCTCAGACACCGATACCCGGACACATTGTATACTTTATGTTAGATAAGTAATAAATATTATGATGTCATAGTGATAGGACCTATCACCATATGCATATGTATAGCCTATCAGATAGGCGATACTACTAAAAGTTTGGTTTTAATATTTAGAAAAATCTACTATCAAGACCTCATCACCATCGGTAAAAATCAGTATCATATAAGAGAAAAAAATACCGATAGGTCGATCGATCTATCAATGGATCTACTGGGAAAAAAGTTCTCAATAGATCCATGATTGCAAAATGGTATCTAAAGAGAAAAAAGATATAGATTCCCTATGGATCTGAGCACTGGATAAATGAAAAGATAAATGATAATGGTTCCATTTTTGAATTGCTCGTATGATATTTCACGCGAAATGTGCTTCCTGCTCATAGATTATTCACAAAATAAAATGAATAAATAAACAAGTATAAATTAAACAAACCCCAATCTGATGATCTTCAAACGACTGAACAGGACGAAAGCGTTGACTCATCTACGGCACGGCTGAGAATGATACCACTCCTGTACCGCGGGGAGCAGCTAGTCATTTATACGAGAAATGTAGTACCAATAATGGCAAGTACTACGTAATATTTGACTGACTGAACTGACTTTCGAAAGAAATCCAAAATAATTTTGAAATAATCATACCACTCGCTAACGCAACGAGTGGTTTGAACCATCAGAATTTTCTTCTATCGATGGAAAATCTTTCATTTCGCGTGATATTTTCGTGCGAAATATCATACGAGCGATTCAAAAATGCAGCCCCTGTACTCGTGTACTGTATATCCTTCAAATTCTCTTTGTGAAATGCTAACGTAATTTCTACTGAAACTCGTTTCATAAAAATAATTGTGTCCCAAAAAGGTACAAGGACTTGGCCTAAAACCTTCGCTTTTGGTATCGTCTTAAAACACAATTTAATTATATTGCCAAAAAGGTCCTCAATTTAAAGTAGAATCTAAAGTGAGGTGTAATATTCCCCGTAACTTAAAGTTAAGTGTCACTTAAATTTTACGTAGGACTTGCCATTATTGGTACTACATTTCTCGTATAAATGGCTAGCCGCGTCCCGCGGTACAGGAGTGGTATCATTTATCGTGCGGTCGGAGAGTCACCGCTTTGCGTCGTCCTGTTCAGATCATATGAACCTGTCGTATGAAGATCATCAATCAGATTATCTTTAGATGTGTTGGGGGTTTTTTAATTTATACTTGTTTATTTATTCATTTTATTTTGTGAATAATCTATGAGGTAAGCACATCGTAGTACTGCAGAGGTTCCGTTCCGGTCATATTCCTTCAAACAAGTTCAAGTTTCTAATGGAATTATCGGAGTCGCCTAATTGTGTAGATTGCAATATGGTTGAAGATGTCCAGCATGTTTTGACCGAATGTGTCCGGAACCAGACTATACGTCAAGGTCTAGTTGTTTGCGATGGAAATGTGGGAACTTGTAATAGTCTCTTGGCTTCACCGACATCGGAAGAAGCCAAGAATCTAGTAAGATTGCACTTGTTTCTCTTCGGAGGGACAAGAGTTTTGTTTATGTGTAGGTAAAATATATGTAATAAGTTTACAATAGGAGTGGCGTGGTCGAATATTGACAAAACTCCAGAAAACTGAAGAGAACTGACTTTTTCTTGATTTTCTAGATATTTTATCAGATAAAGACAGACTCTAAGTCAATTTAGTAGTTGACCGAGCGAGCGAAGCGAACGAAAGTCTCTGCTTTTGGTTTCATTTGTCCGCGTGTTGGTACTCGCGTACAGGTCGTATTTTTTAACCGATCTTGACGAAATGGGCGGTTTTTGATTGCAGGGGTATTTCACCCAAAAAGGGGGGGTTGCTGCGGCCCTATTTGTCGGCCGATTTAGAAAATATTTGGCAGAAACATTCGGTAGGTACTCTATTCTAGATTTTTGATAATGAGCAAAATCGGTCAAGTACTAGACAAGATATAGGATATAAGTATATAAATAAGGTCGTGAGTTCTCAGTTCGGGATATCGACCTGCGATCTCATATGAGCACAAAAAAGTTTGTGCTCGCGAGGACTTCTGTTCGTAGTGACTAGTTCTAACTAGTTGTAAATTTTAGAAATCTCCAGATCAACTAGTTTTCCAACTAAGCTTCGTTCAAACGTACCTTGTTCCAAAATGGTAATTGAGCCCAAAACTTTTGACTTGGTAAGCAGTTAACCAGAGTAAAGAGGTAATCATAAAAACACAGACAACTTTGTGCCTTAACATCTAGGATCTATGCTGTACTTTTGAGTAAAACTTTTTGGGTTTCAGAAATGTTTACTGAGGATCCGTTTTGTATACAAAGATTAAGTTTTAACAGCCTTAAAATAAGTGAGGGGTCACGATGACACCTCTATCACTAGCATTAGAATACATAAGACAAGCTAATTACATAAATAAACCTTATTAAATCTCGAGAATTAAATACGTTTTGACAAAACAAAATCGCGGAGTCCATTCCAGATTCGTTACATTTTTTTTTGCTTTTTTAAAAATACTTCTTAAAATATTAAAAGACAAAACTCCAATATTTTTTTGTTTAAGCTTTGATAACGCCCTCCTAGCCTTTTCTAACTGACGCGTAAGAACTTGAATCGTATCGCTGCCCTTAAAAAAAGTATAGTTATAGAATGTCGGTTAGCACACATGAGACAAAACATAGACCCTTGAAAAACTGAAAATACGATACGAGACAGAAATATTATAACTTTGTTCATTTTCTTCATTAGTAATACCTTTTTTTTCTGTGGGAAAAGACATGTATCTAGCCATCTATTGATTGCTCCGTCTAACACACGAAATAGAAAAAGAGGTATATAAGTATATTTTCCTTTTATTCTCTCGCTGTGATCTGCAGTCCTGGTTGCCAGGTGCGTGTTGGCTACCTCATTCTTTCTTTTTTCTAAAAAAAAATATATTCTAAAACAATAACAACATAATAAACAGTATGTTTTTTTTATTTATTTATACAAAATATTAATTTAAATAAATACAAGGTAAAAAAATAAACAATTGATCCTTATTCCAATTGTACTGGACGCGACGTTGCAGCGGAAAGACACTACATATTGGTTATTTTAGACACAGTTTGATAATAAACAGTATTTTTTAACGTCTGACAAAAAATTTGTTGTTCGAATAATCATAGTTCATAACGAGCTAATAATCACCGCTCGACTTAAATAACCTTGTAGACGAACAAGGCATTAGCGTCCCGTTTGGGAGCAAATATTTCAATCAACGAAAAAAAAAAAGATGTAGCTCTGGCCATAAAATGTGTTCTTTTAAAACGACAAGCTCTTCAGTACATTTTCCGCAGTCTCGACATTTCTCATAATACGTTTCTCAAAGTACGGAACAGACAGACCGATTTATCGTTACAGTTACGTGAGGGAGCCATCATCGTATTTTCTAAGCAAAACTGACATCAGTCCGTAATTTTTTTTAGTTCCATCATTCGCCAACTCTATATACATCGATAAATTTTGGTCGGGCTGTAGCAGTGAGCCAAGACCATTGGCCGAGATAGACTGCGTCCGGGCATTTGTCAATTTCGGCGGCTACTTCAAAGGAATTTTATTTATTAGGTTAGTACTAAATATTGTTTCGAGGTTATTGATGTATTTTCATGAATTCGGGAAAGCTGTTTATGAGAAAGTGTTTAAACATAATATTAAATAAAATAAATGAGTACCAGTTTTTTTTTAATTTATAAAGTTGTTTATAGGCTTTATTCTACATGAAACTTGGACATAATTTTTGGTACTTTTAGAAACTAAGGCCCATATTCCAGAATGATGCTCAGATATGTCTGAGCACTTAAAACTTAAATAATAATAATAATATGTCTCTACTTAAAACTGGTTTGGAGTCGAGATTTATGAATCTCGACTGCAAACCAGTTTTAAGTAGAGATTCAATTCTAGAACTATAGATCTATTTATACCTATACCGGTGGAAAGATTATACCGGTGGATGCAGGTTGCAAATTGTCATTCAGTGTGGCGGTCTAAGGGAGAGGCCTTTGTTTAGTTGCTGTTGCTGATGATGATAATGATGAGATCTATTTATTTCAACTACTTGAGTCATGATTTTATGAACGATTGATAAGACTCTAGACTTGAATTGGACTCAGTAATAAGGAAGTTTATTTTTTATAACATTGTAACTTCACAATCGAAAGATGTTTAAAATTAATCTAACTTACTTTAATAGAAAACACCACAATTATGTTTAAAAATGTTGTAATAACGCCAACCTAACAAAATGCCAACGTTACATATAGTTACTATAAACAAAAAAAAATACTTAATCAAAACTAGAAACTAACAAAACCGTCAAAAAGTATGTTTGTTCGTTTAACCACCTCATTGCATATTTAACCTCAATTTATGAGCTTCTCTCGCCTCTTGATGTCTTGTTAGTCTGTTCGTCTATTTTGTAGTTAACTATCTACTCAATTCATAGCTCATTCTATTTTGTACAATCATAATTACCTATTTTATTTGTGATGTTTTCATATCTATCCCGTCTACTCTAATAGTACGTCGTCCTTTTCCCTCAACGAGTTACTAGCTCTGTTTTTTTTGTGCTGTAAAAGCTGGCATCTGCATTAACAATTATCCACCCACTGCCGAGTATCATCAAAGCAACGCCGTCTATTCCAATTATCTGCCAGTGTCTTATGATGATAGGGAAGAAAGGTTCTCTAGTGGTGACCACGAACCGGAAGAAAGTTTGTTGGAAGTTTTTTGTAGTAGTAGGGCTCTCTTGCAGAGTCCGCCTGGGGAAGTACCACACCTTTGCCAGTTATTGAACCGCCAAGCAGTAGTGTGCAAGCATTACTGTGTTCCGGATTGAAGGGCAATGTTTCCAGCGTACTTACTGGGCATACAGAGATTTAACATCTAACATCTCAGGGAGACGAGCGCAGTGCATTGCCGCGCATAGTTTTGAACTGTTGAAGTTCAAAATACTGGGTGGCACTGAACTGTATTGGCAAACGTGACGCTTAACATCAGGTGAGCGACTTGCTCGCCTCGTCACCGAGTAACATAAAAAAAAAAGAAAAAAAAAAGACGTAGTGTAGGTAGGCTTCCCACTAGTTGGACCGACGACATTGTAAAAGTCGCAGGAAACTGGTGGATGTAAGTGTCCCTTTGTCGGTCGGTGTGGCGCTCTAAGGGAGAGGCCTATATTCAGCAGTGGACGTCTTATGGCTCATGATGATGATGATGATGATGACAATTTAATGACAAAGCTATCATCTAACATTACAAAACACTTATTCTGTCTAGGTTCCTGGGCTACGTTGCTATGGTCCTTTTTCTGCCCTTTGCAGAAAGGACTGTTATACAATTGTACTGGCAGAAAATTGGAATAAGATGCCTTGGCTATGAGGAGGCTTTATTCAGCAGTGGGTGGATTTTTTTTAATGAAGATGCTAACTTTTCTTAATTCTTGTGTTAGAGGTAACTGAACCCACAAACCCCTTTTTTATAACGCATCGACTCAACCACTTCACCACAAAATCCATCAATAGTAAAATTTCTCGCATAATGACCACCCACCGCAAATTGCATTCAGTATTCAATTTACGATCATATTCATGTATTTTTAACAATAATTGCTTGCAATAAAACCCGGTATCGATTCGTTGGAGGACTGCCAAACTATGCCCCTACTACCGGCCATAATGTCGAAAGATATACAGCCACGAAAATACTCGAATGACCAAGTGACAACTGAGGGACGATAAAAAGCGGGAAATATTTCTAGATTCATCTGTAGCGCGTACGCGCCAGAGTTGCCAGTACGACGTTGGCTGCGCGGCTAAATACCCAAAAACTCGATTAAACATGAAAAAATGAAAAAACATGATTAACCTAAAAACAATAAGAACAAGGCCCT
This sequence comes from Apocheima hispidaria, assembly GCA_947579745.1. Lineage (NCBI taxonomy): Eukaryota > Metazoa > Arthropoda > Insecta > Lepidoptera > Geometridae > Apocheima > Apocheima hispidaria. The sequence goes on from OX388159.1 coordinate 2,702,383, forward strand.
TATCGTGACGTTATATCCGCAAACCTGAACAGGGGACATTATCAGGCCCGAAATGCTCCGCGGTCGCGCATCATCTGTGGCAAAACCAGTTTTTTTTTTTAAATAATTGATATAATATATCGTCGGCTTACTGCAAAAACTCATTAACTGCAAAAAATCACTATTTGCAACTGATACTACAGATAGTTTTGTTTCGATGAGTTCTATATTATGCAAAAACGCATCAATTACTAACTTTCCTAAATTAGACATTATGACTTTGTAATAAAGACAATAATTTCAATCTTGGATCGATTACATTAACAGTTTTTAACGACGAAAAAAATAAATGCGTTTCATTGTGTTGCAAAAATCATTTATGTGACTTATTAACTTCTTTTATACGTTAGTATAGTTTATAGGCATTTGACAACAAATACCTTGTGATAGGTTAAGGTTAAGTGTGATGTAGTGAAGCTACAACATACCAGTTACGGTAAGTTTTAGGTTAAATAAAAATAGCCCCGTGTAAGCAAATGAGATCAAATTCCGGAATTAAAGGTAAGCAGCATAAATATTGTCAACAACGACACGTCAGAAGCGATCCCGTGGCTAGGTATTTGAGAGGTTGGCGAAGAATTTTTATTAAACATTAGTTTTTTATATTTATAACTTCACTTGTAATAAAACAAGGTCAAGAATATAAAAATCTGGATTAAAAATTTAACAGGCTGTTACTGAGATACGGAAATTGTGATAGTGACGTCAAAACTTACGTTATGAAATAAATTGGTTTTTTTAAAGCGACGAAGACTGGTTTTTATAGTGGGAGTTGGTTGAAAAACATGACAAAAAAGTTGTGTGTAGTTATTATTATATTTTGGCACCACACAATGTAAAGTTTTGATATTCTCAAGTTAATAATTTCAGGCACAGTTTAATCCTGTCTTCAGTAAAGTGGTGCAAGCTTTACTGGAATCTTACTGGAGTTTTTGAAACAGCACGAAAAGTCACGTTTTATGACATAATACTATTCATCAACACTCATGCACGATCACGAGCACTTAATGAATAAAAATCGACCACTTTTACACAATAGCACACGAAATAACGCAAGTTTTGCGAAATAATATAATGACGCTACATGGCTTCTACGTGTTCCTGCCAAAAACTCAAAAAAGTTGTGTGTTTGAAAGTAGAAGAATGTGAGCAGCTCTAATAGAGACAAATAGATAAGAAAGAGAAAGAGAGAGAGACAGGGATACATATTATGAAAATAAATGTTTTAGATTGCCAAGACCTGTATTTGCCTAAAACTGAGCAGATTCTGATTTTTACTGTCTTAAAATATTAAAATGAAATAACTATGCCATATTTTTACCCGACTGCCCCAGAAGGAAAAAAATATTTTTTAAATAATAACGGCGGCAAACAAGTTGACGGTTTGAGTTTAAATTAGAAATTTAAATGAATCCTAACTAATATTATAAATGCGAAAGTAGCTGTGTCTGTCGCTTTATCACGGCTAAACGGATGAATGGATCTCGATAAAATTTGATAAGGAGTTATTGTATATCACAAAGACGGAAATACTTTTTTTATGTCCACGCTAACGTTGTCGCGGGTAATAACTAGTTCCCTATAATGTACAACAGTGATAATAAAAACGATTTCAAATGCAAGGACGTGCGACGCCAAAATCCTCCTAGGAGGAAAAAAAAAACAATGTTCATCTGCTTGTGCCTAAATGGCATCTAAGCTCAACAGATTTTGGAGAGCGAGGTGCCGTAAGAGTCCAGAAGATACTTGGGCTACATTTACAGCCGGTTATAATACGTTCAATCCTTGATACAAAAATATATGTGTTTGTATAAATACAATTGTGATTCGCATTCGATTTCCAAGAGTAGCGCCGAACAACAGCCACGGCTCGCGGGAAAGCGAAAGAAAATTTTTGGCGACGAATGGATTAGTGCCAGATAAAATACCTGACAGACACTAAACTATAGACTTTACGTGTTGTGGTACAGGCTGACTTAATTATACTAGACATCTGAGTTACGTAATATATATTTTTTTATTGCTGTTTCGTTTTTCTCCGTTTGGTTTGGATCCACGCAATATTTAGCCAGTGGTAAGTTTTGTAATATTTCAAGTGATAACATTTCTCAATCATAGTCTAAGCCAAGCAAAGTAAGTCACGGTCAAGTCCAAGTCATGGAAGTCAAATTAAGGCTAGAAAGTTTTGGAAATTACACAATGACGCGACATTACTACACGTATCACGTTCCCGCCAAAACGAACAGACTTGGAAACCACAGCGGACTAGCGGACCACATTGAGGTGTGGTTACCATAATCCCCTCGCTTGGCAGGTGGCTTGGAGAACACAGAATGCTCACCGTTTACTAAGAGGACCTTGCTGCCCGTCCTCGAAGGGTTCTAGTTGCACTTTGAGGACATCATCATCAGCCAGAAGACGTCCACTGCTGGACTATATAATATCGACACTTGGCAGTTGGCTTGGAGAACGAAGAAAGCTCACCCGCATACTAAGATGACGCTGCTGCCCGTTCTCGGATGGTTCTGGTCGCACATATACCCGGGTCTAAAACTATGCAAGCTGATTTCCATTCTCACTAACAAGTGATCCGATGTGTTCCAGGTAACGGCTACATCCCCACGTCGAGTCTGCGGGAGATTCTCGCCGCGCTCGATGACCAACTCACCCCAGACCAACTCAATGAGATGATCGCCGAGATCGACACCGACTCTTCGGGAACTGTTGATTTCGATGGTCAGTATCCTATACTAATATTATCAAAGGAATATAGCCGCAGTCGTATCAGGACCAATATAGCGTCGAGGTATAAAAATGAATACGTTCATCTCGATTCAGGACTACCTACATTACGATTGTCAGTCCATACCAAACGTCAAATAATGCACAAAAATGAATCAACGCCATCTAGCGAACTATAGGAAGTAACTTTGTCTCTCTGTCTGGATGTTTGACGGGTTATCAAAGATAAACGGCTGAACGGATCCTGATAAAATTTAATAGATAGTTACTCTATATCACAAAGATGGACATAGGATACTTTTTTTATGTCCACGTGAACGAAGTCGCAGGTAACAACTACTATTTATAAAAGTTTAGGAATTACCTGTATAGGCTTCTTTTTTAATGGGTTATTTTTTTATATGTAGAAGAAGTGTAGGAACTGATGGTGTGGTGGTGTAGGTGTTGATTTTTTATTTTAAAGTTTTTTTTTCGGAAGCGTTTGTTTTACCCAAACGTTTAAGACTTAATTTTTACTTAATTACAAGCGAGTTCAACACACTATATTATAATATTGTGGTTTACGTAAATTAACTGAACGTTATTTAATTTATTATTTACAAAAAAAAGGTACTTTTGTTTCCGCATTTTCATTTCATTTTTTATTCTGCATAAACAGATAAACAATGAGGCGTTTTCAAAAAAAAAAAAATGTTCTAAAATACTTACTAGATGGCGTAATAATCCTATCTTTTTACCTGTCATTGTCGTTTCTGTCGAAATATTTTATGTTTATTTTTTATCTCGTAAATTTTGGCTCCACACGTTGTGTATTTAGCCAGTGTCAACTATTGTAATATTTCAAATGAAATCAAATACATAGTTACATTACTTGAAATTGTCTAAATACACATGTGGAGCCAAAAACACGATAAAAAAGGCACACGTACATTTTTTTGTCTTTCATGTCTTGACAGTGACAGAAAAACCTCAAGGTACATGTAACGCCATCTATTGGGTACTTTTAATACAAGGTTTTTTTTTTTTTTTTAAAACGCCTCATTGTATTAATAAATAAAATAAATAAATATGTGGGACATTTTTGCACACATGGTCATCTGACCCCAAACTAAGCAAAGCTTGTAATATGGCTGCCAGAGACTGATATACGTACATAGATATTTTTAAATACATACTTATATAGATATTAACACCCAGACATAGAACAAACACAAATATTCATCACATGAATGTTTGTCCTAGATGGGAATCGAACCCACGGCCCCAAACACAGAAGGTAGGTTCACTACCAACTGAGCCACCGGGGCAGTCAAAAAAATAGTGAAAATAATTTCAAGTCAGTACTCAGTACAATAATAAAATTTTGTGTCCTAAAGCAGAAGAATCTCCAAGTTGAATTTCATCTCCTCTAAAACGACCTAGGCCCGTACCGTAACTTCAACTCGTACCGCGCGGTGATACGCTGCGTGTCCACGAACTTTATCGCACCGCGATACGATTTACTGTCGCGCAGCGTCGACTTAAAGGCCGCTCCAGACTTGGTCCGCAGATCGCGCTCGAAAGCCGCGACGCGATGGGGCGCGAATGCGAAGTGTAGCCTTTTCGCATATTCTACGTGGCTTCGCTCTTTGTTTCCCATTTTTGTCGGTTTTTGTCCCGCGTCAAAAGGACCGCGAAGCGTAATCGCGGCGCGAACGCGAACACTCGCGCTTTGTTCGCGTGCGATCCGCGGACAAAGCCTGGAGCAGCCTCAATAATCATCGCATTAAGGTTGTCACATACGGGCTCTGGGACGAGAAACCGACAACCCTGTATAAATTCACTGCAACATTGTTCTCTTCAAAGCTTGTAATTATTTTTGAAACTCCCTGCGACAACGATGATAGAGAAAAGCCGCCATTGTTCAAAGCTCGTAACTCCCTGTGAGCATTTCAGTATATCTTCCCTCTGAAAAGTAAACAAAACCCTTTAAAGGCCCACAACAAAACAACAGGAAAAGCGCAAAGACAGCTCATGAAATACTGAATTAATATTGAAATATATGAAAAATATGGCGTAGAAGGTAGATTTCGTTATTAAAAGCGATGAATCTGCAAAATATGAGAGTGAAAGACACGGCGATATGTGTCGATCTCTGTTATTCTTTCTCAAGATACACATTATAGTCTCCTCAGTTTTTTTACGATCATTTTGAATTTCATACAATACAATACAATATAACTTTATTATACACCAAAACAGACAAACTTAAAAAACAATAATATTTAAAAAACAGTAGTATAATGGGCGGCCTTATCGCCTAAAGCGATTTATTCCAGACAACCTTTGCTCCAAAGGGTGAAAGTTTGCTGCGTTTACCGGCTGATTTTGATAATATTTTGGCAGTAACATTCTGAACTCAATTCTAAATAAAAATTTCGAGAGGTTGTCAAGATAAGGTCATGAGGTCTCAGTTCTGGATATCGAACTGAGACCTCACGACCCTCCGTACCGATCCCCTTTAATCAAAAATCGCTGACAAAAAAAAAACTATGTAATTGTAGAATTGAGGTTGTGCAATCACGTTTGTGCTCGCTCAACTGCTAGTTTTTTTTTTTTTTTTTTTGTGTTACTCGGTGACGAGACGAGCAAGTCGCTCACCTGATGTTAAGCGTCACGCTTGCCCATAACAGTACAGTGCCACCCAAAGTTTCGAACTACAACAGTTCAAAACTATGCGCGGCAAAGCACTGCGCTCGTCACCCTGAGATGTTAGATGTAAAATCTCTGTATGCCCAATAATTACGCTGGAAACATTGCTCTTCAATCCGGAACCCAGTAATGCTTGCACACTACTGCTTGGCGGTTGAATAACTGGCAAAGGTGTGGTACTTCCCCAGGCGGACTCTGCAAGATAGCACTACCACTACAAAATATAGATATTATAGAAGCAAAATCTACCTTTCCTACCGACGTTTTTCATCCCACAGCTTAGAAATAATTGTTTTCTTATTTCGTAATATTTCTCATTTCAGAGTTCATGGAGATGATGACTGGCGATTAGTGGAATAAAAGAAAATTGAAGTGTTGACAATTGTAAGGTCTTAGTTGAATAAATACATTTTAATTTTAATTATACAGCGGTGTTTTATTTGTCTCGTCTTGCTTGAAACGACTTACAGTATATACCTCGTTACTGGGAAGATTTTTTATGTTTGACGGTATAGGCAGGTGACCACAAACTCATATTTTTTTACGACACTTACCTCGGAATTCTGAAACATTTGTTAACTTTGACAACAAATTAAATGTATTAAAAAATTAATTATATTAATAAATTAATGTATTAAAAAACAGGAACTCCCGCCTCAGCAAACATACTTGACGCAGTACAGTACCGCTACAGAGTCGAAGCGTCATTACACAGGGCCTCTAGTCTCGACTTTCCGCTATGCACTTTGCGACCGAATTCGGTCGCTATGACGCAAAATTCAACGCTATTTTTGCGTTTTTTCAGAACAATTAGTGTTCGTTGTCGAACTTTGCGTCATAGCGACCTAAGTCGGTCGTAAAACGTAAAATTCAACGCTATTTTTGCGTTTTTTCAGAACAATTCGTGTTCGTTGTCGAACTTTGCGTCATAGCGACCGAATTCGGTCGCAAAGTGCTGTAGCGAAAAGTCGAGACTAGCGCCCCTGGACTCTTATTGTATTAATCGCTTTTCGCGTAAACGATACGATGAGATTATTTTATGCAGAGCTTCTAAACTTAACCAGAAACTAAATACCGGTTAATTCAGTAAAACCCGGTTTAATTCCGTTTAATTCATCCGTTAAATCAAGAGAACAAGTAAAACTGTATCCGTTACATCGCCTGAACAAAAACAAAAGCTACTCGGGCTAGTTACTCGCCAATTAGCACCATTTGAAAAGTAACTAGTAAGCAATTTTGATGAGTTTGGGCGGGAACGTGAAAAATCATGTCGCGTCATTATATTCTTTTCCAATAATATATTATTATACTTCGACGTAGAGTGTTATTGTTTTTTTGGTACATTTTTATCTGTTAAGTGTTTGTGAACATACAAACTCAGAAATACAGAAAATTTTATTCATGACAAAAATACATATTAAAATATTTAAAAAAAAACACAGTATAAACAATTTACGCTATTTTTGTACACGAGTTCAGTATATACGAGTGTATACTGAACACTATAATCTCGTGAAACGTGACTTTTCGTGTTGTTTCCAAAACTCCAAAGAAACCATTTAGTAACGTTTTTTTTTTTTTTTTTTTTTATTATTTATAGGCTTGCGTTTGACTGCCATCACGCCTGATGGTAAACGAGGATGCAGCCTACGATGGAGCAGGCTTGCCTAGAAGAAACCGATTCACTCGCGACTTGAAGACACCCAGATTATAATTATCAGGAAAAACCCACTCGGGCAGCGCATTCCACTGTTCAGCAGTTCGAATCGCGGCGTCGGCGAGCTAAACGTCTCCGATCTCCTGAAGTGGTCGAAGAAAAATTAAATCTTTTTGAGGAAAAAATCACCAAGCTATTCTCGTCCTGGAAATCAGACATGAACACTAAGTTCGATAATTTGGACAGGCGTTTAACTGACATTAAATGTGATATTGAGAAATCATTGGAGTTTATGGCGTCTAAGTTAGAGGAAACAAGGCTCAAGGTTGATAATGTACAACGGGAATGCAAGGCCAACCAAAGTAGAATTATACTTTTGGAGGACAATATCGAAAACCTGCTCCGCACTGCTAGAGCCTCCTCAATTGAGATAAGAAATGTCCCACACACAAAAGACGAAACTAAGGAAGTCCTGACGAAGTATATTATTCAACTAAGCGGAACTGTTAAAGCCAAAATCTCGCCCTCCGAGATTAAAGATATTTTCCGGAGTCCTGGTAAGCCTGAAACGAACAAGCCTATTATAGCTGAATTAACATCCACGATGCAAAAGAATAGAATAATCAAAGGCGTGAAGAATTATAACTCGGCAAACAGAACAAGCAAGATTAACGCCTCACATCTGGGTATGCTTGGAAAGAGCGCGCCAGTATTTGTAGCTGAACACCTCACTAGCAAGGCAAACCGCCTACATTTTCTTGCTAGAGACCTCTCCAAATCGGGGCATTACAAATACTGCTGGACCTCAAACGGAAAGGTCTTTCTAAGGAAGGAGGATGGTTCTCCAATTATCTTAATCAAGAGTGAGGAGCAAATTTCCACACTTAAAACCCATATGTGACTACCTTTTACCAATCTATTTTGGTCATTTAGATTCATCATAATATTTGTTTGTCGTCTTAAACAGATCCAATTTGTAACTTCTAATATTCACTTAACCAAACCATCTTATCTACATACACCGTTCACACTTTTATCCTTACATTACCATATTCCAAAAACCATATACAAAGCCACTACCATACATAATTTAACCTTTTTGATGATTATTTTAAGCACTTTCAAAGACAACCCACTTGTGCCTGATGTGACTTTTTCTGTTCCATGGGCTGTGAGCTATGTTACCCTTTCGTTGGTTAATAATGGATAGTAACCTCATTAACGAAGTAGACGATGTAAAAGTTTCAGAGTCGGTCTTGTGCACACCAGACGTTTGCTCAGACATGTTACAGCCAGATAAATATCTTAAGATTCTAGCTCAAAACATAAGAAGCATTAATGCTAATTTTGACAAATTAAGTATTATGCTTACTTCTCTCGGCTTTGACTGTGATTTTGTGATCCTATCTGAATGCTGGTTGTCTACCAATAAAATTCTTCCCCAACTGCCAAATTACAATACTACGGCGACTGCTCGACTGTTTAATCAAAATGATGGAGTAGTTGTATACTCTAAAATGTCTATATCATGTACAGTAGACGAAGTGCCGTTTGAAGGTGCAAATTGCATTTTAATAAAAATTGCAGAACACACCGCAATTTTGGCTATATACCGTCCATGGGCATTTACTGTATTAAATCATTTCTTGCATCTCTGGAAACAACCTTAGACTCCGTTAAATCGTTTAAAAACATTATTATTGCAGGGGACATCAATAATAACAAAAACGACCCGAAAAGTGATCCATACCTTAGTCTTGCTGCTGAACATGGCCTTTTACCAGCACACACATTCCCAACAAGATGTAATTCCTGCCTAGACCATGTGTTGATGAAAACAAAGTCTCCTGCAATGTCTTTTGTTTTACAAACTGCTGTGACTGACCATTTTCCTGTTCTTGCGTGTCTCTCCACTGTACCCCTAACCAAAAACGATAATCAATTAAATATAAGAAAAATAAATTATGCTAATGCACTTACGTATTTAAAAACATCCTGTTTCTCTTCAATTTATCAAGCGACAGACGCTAATTTGGCGGCGGATTCATTGGTAAAAATCCTGATGGACGCCCTGCAGCGATGTACTACCACCAGACAAGTACCATGCAGGCAACGCACCTCTAAATCGTGGATAACGCCAGGGCTACTGAGATGCATACGGCATAGAGATAATATGCATCTTAAAGTGCGTAATAATCCTAATGATCTAATCCTTTCTGGAATCTATATCAGGTATAGGAATTTTTGCAACCGACTCCTCAGAAAACTTAAATTAGAGTACGAGCGATCTGAGATCCAAAAAGCTGGAAAAAACTCCAAACTAACCTGGAAGGTAATAAAGAAACTAGCTAATATAGCTCAAGTAAAGTCTCCTCCGGTCGATCTCTTGAAATCTCACCCCGATCCCCATGTTGCGGTAAACAAAGTCAACACGTTTTTCGCTAATGTAGGAAAGCGCCTAGCGGACAATATCTCTAGCAGAGTCGCAAATTCCAACTATGTCTCGAGCATTGTTCCAAGATCTCATCCTCGCTCCTTTGTTCTGCTTGACACCGATGAAGAAGAAGTCGAGAGACTTATCTTAAACCTGAAAAATGACTGCGCAACTAGTTGGGATGAGATTCCAAACTCTTTCCTCAAAATTGCCAAAGATGTCATAGTCCCCCCTTTAACTCACTTAATTAATCTCTGCTTTAATACAGGTTTCTTCCCTAAACCTTTTAAAATTTCAATAATACACCCAATACACAAGAGTGGAGCAAGGGACGATGTCAATAATTTCAGACCAATTTCTATCCTGCCCGCTTTATCGAAATTAATTGAAAAAATACTAAATAAAAGATTAACATTATATCTTGAACAGGAAAAGCTACTATCGGAATCGCAGTTTGGGTTCAGAGCTAACAAATCCACTGAACAAGCAGTATCTGGCTTGACCGACTATATTGTTGGTAACTTGGACAAGAAGAACAAATGTGTTGGTATCTTCTTAGATATGGCTAAAGCTTTTGATACCGTTTCCACTCCCCTCTTGTTAAAAAAGCTAGAACTGATTGGGATACGAGGTATTGCACTGAAACTTTTTGAAGATTATTTGTCGAACAGAACTCAGCGTGTCAGTATTAATAGTATGATTAGCGACGACGAAACTGTCACTTATGGGGTTCCCCAAGGATCCATATTGGGCCCTAGTTTATTTTTAATCTTCATAAATGACTTATGCTCCTATAATCCACTGCAAGGCAAAATATTTACTTTTGCAGACGACACAGCGCTGGTATTTGAAGGCAAAACTTGGGAACAAGCTCGAGTCTACGCAGAACAGGGACTGAAAGACGTTATATCGTGGCTTAAAATCAACTTGCTTACCCTGAATTATACGAAGAGTAAATTTATGTCATTTAGCATCCTGAAAAGGTTCACATCTCCTAAAGATTCTTTTAAAATCCAAGCCCATACTTGCAATAACTCCCCTAATAATACATGTAATTGCATATTTATTGAACAAGTGAAGTCGATTAAGTACCTTGGCGTGATTATTGATGAACAGCTAACTTGGGCACCCCAGATCGAAGCTGTTTCATGTCGCCTTAGGAAACTTGTATGGGTCTTCAAGAACCTACGCCGGATCACTTCCTTCGAATTGCTCAGATCAATTTATTTCGCAATCTGTCAATCAGTTTTAGGGTATTGCATATCAGTTTGGGGCGGCGCGTGTAAAACTAAAGTCATACAATTAGAAAGAGCACAACGACTAGTATTGAAGGTCATTACTTTCAAACGCTCTCGATATTCAACACGTCTTCTTTTCTCCGACTGCAAAATTCTGACAGTCCGCCAGCTCTTCATTCTTCGCCTTGTTCTTGCTTATCACAAGAATATGACGTATATAGAGCGCAATGTAACACTTACTGCACGCTCTAAAACCAATAAAAACATCTGCGCAATACAGCGCTGCAACACAACTTTCGCACAAAGGCATTTTCAATTTCAAGGCTCTCTCATATACAACAAAGTTAACAAAATTCTTAAGCTGCACCAGATGAATAGACATAACTGTAAAACTACTATCACAAACTGGTTGCTCAAGCAAGACTACGAATCAACTGAAAAAATATTAATGAAAGTGTCCTAAATATCAAAGGTTTTCTTTTATTTATTTATTTATTTTATTTTTTTTACTCACTATCATACACTCACACATACAGTCATTCACTTCACCTCTGTGAACCCTGACTCTAATGAGGTCCTGAGTGTCACAGAGGTGATACACACACACACTCAGTTACACTACACATACCTACCACCCCCCCCCCCAATTCCCTTAGTTTTTAAATAAAATGTAGTTAGTTTTGCATGCTTTTATATCCTAGTTTTCTTTTTTTTCTTTTACTTATACTGTAAACCAACATTATTTGGTACATACTGTCCGGCGGAGGGCATTGTTACACCATAACACAGGTTTATTCCTAGCTTGGGTAACAATGCTTATCAATCTGGTTTATTTATATGGAACTAAGCGATGATTACTGTTTTTTGATATTTAACGTTTGTTACCACCAATAAAACTTTTTCAATTTTTCAATTTTCAATTTTCAATAAAGAAAGTGGAATCAAACCGTTTCGTACGGTAACGTGTCTACCGGTTTACTTGGGCATGACTTGGACTTGACTGTGACCTACTTTGCTTGACTTAGACTATTACTGACACTTGTTTTAAATTATGAAAACATATGAATTTACTTAAAAACACTTTTGAGATGACGAAAGAGGCCCATAGACTCGAATACCCCACGTCTCGGTTTCAATCATATATAAAATATAGGGTTTCAATCAAGGAAACTCGAGTTCATCGATACGAAAATGTCGAGTCTTCTGCATGTCTGAACACAAGCTTCCATATTCCTGCACTACTAAGTAGGGCACTAGTTTTCATGCCTGCAGCGCCGGTGCGGTCAAAGCTCCCCTGCAAATGTGACGACTGCCTCGAGGCATTTCTACTTTACTTTGCTCTTTGGTAGACGATATGGTAATCTCTTTGAGTCATCGTACAGTCAGCAAAACAGTCAGGATCAAAGCTCTGCCTATCGTTTTATCGTGCAGGAGTTTAGTTTTTATTTCTAAATTCGTTGAGCACTATGTAGTTTCACATAACAGTTTTTATAATAAACTAGCTGTTACCCGCGACTTCCTTCGCGTGGACCGATATAAAAAGTAGCTTATATCCGTCTCCTTAAGCTAATCTATATGCAAAAATTCAGATCGATCCGCTTAGCCATAATAACGCGAAAAAAAACAGACAGAGAGAGCTACATTCGCGTTTATAATATTAATAAGGATGATCGATTTTCAATAATGCTTAAACAAAAATTGTTTTTAAAAAAAAACAAAATACACAACGGCAAATTGTAGCCTATGTCACGTAAAGAGGAATCCAATGACACCTCACTCAACAAAATCGGTCAAGCCGTTTAGGCTACATGATGTACTGGAACACTCGATATCCCAAAAACATTACAACCTTCGTGGGTAGTCAAGTAAAAAGCAACGTTTCGACAGTCAGGCGTTTTGGAAAATACTTTTTGAACAAAGCAATAGGTACTTATCCACATGGGTAAGGTAAAGTTAGCAGTTTTCTGCTCTCTTCCTTAATCCTTACGTAGCAAGCACAAGGATCCTAATTTCGATTCGACCCGAAATGTATTTCGTTTTGTTTGTTTAGGATACTTTGCGAAGTTTATCCTGATAAGGGCAACTATTGGTCGGAGGTATATTGAATTATCTAACGCTGTTTTTAATAGTACCTTACTTATATTTAAGTTTATATTAGTCATGCATTATCATTCATGCCACAAGAAAAACTTAATTTTTTCTTTAAATTATTCTTTGTTTGTTGTATTATTGTTTTAAGTTATTTTTAACCTTAGAATATGGTCCATGGGTGGGCGAATTGGGGTAGCCTGTAATGCCCACCCAATGGAAAAGAATTGATAAATAAATAAATAAAATATATATGTTGTATCTGTTTATAAATATTGATTTTCTTCGACGATGAGTACAATGATAATTTATCACTGTACTATACAACATATTCTAGAATAATAATAATAAAAATATGGGTATATTTTTTATCTTTAGGTATATATATATATATATATATATAATATCGTGGGGCTCCGACGCCAAGAAGTTCGTGGCCGACCTAGGGCGTCGCTTGAGGGAGAGGGGGCGGGATCTTCGTTCGGGCCATTTTCTTGCCCAGCACATCTCCCTGGCCATCCAGCGCGGTAACGCTGCCAGTTTGATGTGGACGTTTGGTAGGGGGGCTGATCGTGACGGACATTTTTAGGTATAATTTGACTTTTGTGTTTTGTTTTGTTCGTGACATTACTTTTGTTAGTAGACTTATATTGTATTTAATAATAAATGAAACAAATTGTTTTAAAATTCTTATTTACTATAAATATATTTGTATATTTAATAATATTGTCACTCAACTCCCCCTAAACCACTGATTTGATTGATTGATTTGATGATTTCTTTTGTGTGTATTTGAGGGGTCCCTGGTTTCGATTATCGGCCCCTAGTTATATATAGGTTGGTCCAAATGGTGACGTAAATCCGAAAAATTTTGGATCATTATACGAAGGGCTTCACGAAAATACCCCATGGTATGTTCTACGATTTTTCGTAGTTTAGGAGTTATGTTTTTTTTCTTAAGGATTTTCCAAATGAGCGGCTTAAAATTATTCTAACTATTTTCGGGTGGATTTTTCGAACAGGGCTAATTAGGAGAGAAAACGAAGAATTAGGAGAATCTGAAAAACACCGTCGAAAAATCCACCCAAAAAGTTAGAATATTTTAAAGCCGCTCAATTTGAGGTTATTTATTAATTATTATATTATTTCTGGGTGCTATTCTATAGAATTATTTATTTCATCTGTTTAGTTAGTGATTCTAGCATGATATCCAAGAATATTTCATTCAGTCGTCTAACCGAAGATTAAGTATAAATGCAATGGAAGAAAATCAATATCTAAGATGTCAAACGGAGATATCTACCATTGATATGTAAAATATCGTCTCAAGTTTACGCAGAACGTCTGAAAAGCGAGTTCACAAAGTTTTTCGTTTCCCGGGAATGCTTAATGGTGTACGCTTTGGTTTTTTATAGAAAATTATTATTTATGGATATCGGATAAAAAAACTGCTTTGCGAAACCACATTTATAACATAATTTTGAACAAATGCATGCACGTTTTTTTTTTTCGAAGGGCCTTTGTTAAAAATGTTTGATTGACGCCACAGAAAAGAGTTTTTTTTTCTCTTTTGTGATTGACGCCGACGTCAAAAATCTGAAACTTAATCTCCTTCGTGTGGTTAATGTGTAATAATAGTGGAGTATTATCCATTAAGTGTTTTTTAATGCGCAAAAGTGTGGGGAAATTATAAATATTAGTGGTGAATAGCTTCTTGCTTCTAGAACTCCGTAGAAGCGCTCAGTAAAGCATCCACAACTTGATGCGGAACTTGGACTGGACTGGTACTTCCCATCATCATCATGAACAGCATAAAGACGTCAAATGTCCCTCCCCAAAATGTCGTCAGTCCACCTAGTGGGAGGCCTACCTACGCTGCGTCTTCCAGCTCGTGGTTGCCACTCAAGAACCTTACTTTGGTACTTCCCGCTCGGGTTAAATTTATGTTAATTTTCAGTGTTTCTGTGTAATAATGCTACTTTAATGTTAATTAAAAACGTTTAAAACTTGATTATTTGCTTTTGAGAGTCGTAATTAAACAACACATCTGTACCATCTTTTATTAAATCGACTTTAGCACAGCGCTGAGATTACCCCATTCCCAAACTTGTTTTTCCTTATGTTTTTGTTTTTTTTTTTTTTGTTTTCGGCAATAAATATATTCTTTTTCTTATTCTTATATAAACAAATAAAATAAAAAAGTTGCGTCCACACTGAGAAAGAATGGGACATTTAAGTAGCGTTCGTCAGCACTGAACGAACGGAAGTTTTTTTCCTGATCGTCAACACTGATGACGAAAGGGGGTGTTGTCGTGCGGGAAATATGGACACCGATTACTCTTCTGAGTTTCAAACCTTTATAAGGAGAGGGACGTCCATTAGGGTGCCATTACAAGTCGCCTCATATCTTCCGAATCAAGACTATCAAACCCATTTAACTTTGCGGAACTGAAACGGCAATGTAATTGGGAAACTCATCACGACTCGGCCGACCCAAATCGTGGAGTCAATTAGAAGCGAAGTTTCTGGAATTGTAGGAAATCTGTCATAGTTTGACTTGACTTTGATTTGCTGAATTCGATTTTTACTGTGGTTTTGTTATTGGAAATACAATACCTATACTTTAATAAGTCGCGCCTAAAGATGTTCCAGTATTTATTTGCTACATGCCTACTGATCGAGAATATTTCAAAAGCAATCTAAGAATTCTTTTAAATTATTCTAATAATTAATTGGTAAATATATATATATATATATATACGTTTGAATGGTATTCCCATTCGATGTGGTTAGTTAATATTTTTTCGTTAACAAAAATCACTAACTGCAAAATGTAGGATGTCTGACCCTCGGGATACAAGGACGAAACTAACAACTCCTTGCAATCCAAAATCAGTCAAGCCGTGATAGGAGTTCAAATAGGAACAAACAAACATAAACATACACACCCACTTACAAGCACTCCCAAGAGATGGCGTTGAAAACATTATTTTTGGAAACATATTTTTTACGTCGTATATTGCAATCTAATGTGAACTTAACCTTGAATAGCGGACATATAATAATACTATGTTTCTATAATAATAAATATTTTTTATGTTTGTTTCAAATTTTCATCGACTATTATAGCGGTTTGGCCATTAGCTGACTAAATACGTAAGCGCCATCTAGTTTTAAGCATATTTTTCGGGGTACACTTTTTTTTATAAGATGGTTATTTTTATACTAAACGTATTTACTTACACACGAAAATAAAATTAAATTCCTAGTAAGAACAAGTATTATTTTTGTAAACCGACTGCAGAATGTAGCCTATGTTAATCTGGACATAAAAAGGAATTCAACAACATCCAACTTGTCAAAATCAGTCCAGCGCTAAGATAAAAGGATAAATCCTGTAAGGTTTTGTAGGAACACACAATCATACATACATAGATTTATACTTATCCTTCTTGGCCAGTCGGGTAAAAAGAAAGTCAAATTGAGGACCTCGTACCTTGACCTGAGGACGTTTGATAAAATCGTAACTCACGAGGAAGCGTTATCTTCGCACACAATTATTTATGGAACTAGGTTTATGGGTCGCAGGACGATTACGCAACTCGCGACAGATGGAGCTGTTTTCCCGGAAGTTTGTCGGGTTATTATGAATGTAATAGGGAATCTTTAGATGCTTATGAGTAGGTTGGGGTCTTAGTGGGATTACTTAGCGAGATTTGTTTTGATCCGAGCGCCCAAGAAGGAGGATAATGCTTTTGGGGTGTATGTTAATATTTTTGTTAATTATGTATGTTTGTGTGTTCCTGTTTTACCTCCTGTAGCCTTAACAACTAGATTGATATTGATGAACGAGGCGTCGTTGGATACCCTTCTGTGAGAGTGTTGTAAGCTTCATTTTGCAGTCGGTTATGATTTTTTATTATACTGACTGACGAGACGAGTAAGTCGCTCACCTGATGTTAAGCGCCACGCTTGCCCATAACAGTTCAATGCCACCCACAATTTTGAACTGCAACAGTTCCAAACTCTGCGCGGCACCGCACTGCGCTCGTCACCCTGAGATATTAAATATTAAATCTCTGTATGCCCAGTAATTACGCTGGAAACATTACCCTTCAATCCGAAACACACTAATACTTGCACACTACTGCTTGGCGGTTGAATAACTGGCAAAGGTGTGTTAGGTACAACAGACGGACTCTCGCAAAAGAGTCCTAAAAATTATAATAATATAATATTACATCTTTTTAACGTATGTGTTTGGTTTCAAGCGGGTTTCAAGCGATAAAATCGTTTGAGTGTCATCTCGACGGTTGGGTCAAGGGCCAGATGCAGAAGGTCATTCTTAATAGGGCGCGATTTGTCAGGAGGTTCCACACTCTACAACCCTAATCACCGGTAGCTTGGGCCCTGCCTTGCTGCCGGCGGCGGCGGTTTACGTTTTTTTATAGTATTTATGTTTTTTTTATATTTTTAATTGTAAAAAAATCTAGAACTAAGAAATTAAATATTAATAATAATATAAATTCAAAACTGAAGATGAATCCCAAAAATAAAACAGTTGAAATAATCATTCAACCTAGCAATGTCACTTTCTAATATTTATGTATTTTATATTGTAAAAAATCTAGAACTGAGAAATTAAATATTAATAATACATATAAATTCAAAACTGAAGATGAATCCCAAAAATAAAACAGTTGAATTAATCATTCAACCTAGCAATGTCACTTTCTAATATTTATGTATTTTATATTGTAAAAAATCTAGAACTGAGAAATGAAATATTAATGATAACTATAAATTCAAAAATGAATCGGAATCCCAAAAATAAAACAGTTGAAATAATCATTCAACCTAGCAATCTCACTTTCGATATCTTTCTGTCTTACATTACCTGACCTCATTTCTCAGCGAAATGGGAAACAAAGAAAACGTTTCGCTGCGCACCCTATCAATACGTTATCAGCAGATAGGAACGGATCCCGACCTTGGGAATCGCGAACGACGCAACTTTAGATTGCTAGTATTTAGGTAAGGGTTGACGTCCCCCTTTCACTTTGTCACAATCATTTAAGTTTAGCAAATTGGAGCATGATACAGGTAAATTAAAAGTCAAGAAGTGTTTTAAAGGACTCGAATGTTTGTTTATATAGCCGCTGAAGTTCTAATGAATCAATCTTATAATTAGCTATCCAAAAATGCCCTAGTTTTCGACGCTAAAAAACAGTTTTTTTTACTTTTTGAGCAGATTCCCTATTTAAATTATTCACGATAGGTTTGCGCTTGCCACGTTTGCGTGGTGTGGTCTAGGACGAAGCTTGGTTACCTATAAGGTACTTGCTACTTCTAGGTTTGAAGATACAAGCTTCGGTACAGAGTCCCACAACCTCGCTGTGCGAATTAAAATTATCAAATCAAAGCGCTTTGTTCATACGTGAGGAATGTTCGTCATGTACCTATCGTTCGCGATGATTTACTTCAAGTGTTTCAATAATTTTCATTGAATAATAATATTAGGTAAAATTAGGGTCTCTTCGAGCACCTGCAAGTTTAGTGCGTCGCGCCGCTTACAGGTTTGCTCACGTGGAACTATTGTTACTTAATTACCTCAAATGGCATTAAATTAAATGGCTTGATTGTCGTCTACAATTGCAAAGCAACGTTTGTGATAGAAGCTTTAAACCATGCAGTCGATATTTGGTAAATTGACCTTTAGTTGTAATGGATGCATCTTTTCATCATGTGAAGTTTTTATTGATTACTAGCTGCGCCCCGAGGTTTCACCCGCTATGCTACTGGAACCGAATATTTTTCCGGGATAAAGTATCCTATGATATGATGATAGATAAAATAGCCTTTGTCAATCCAGCGTATAAGCTACCTCCATACCAAATTTCATTCAAATCCGTTTAGTATACTTACCTATTACTTACATACTTACACACTTACACCAAAACTTTCGCATTTATAGTATTAGTGTGTTTAAAAGTATGTGATTGTTAGGAGTTCCATTGGAAATTGTTATTGAGAACTACAATGATATAAAACTTTTGTTTCGTGATGCATGTCAGGTACTTACCACCGGCAGTATCTGGTGATGATGAAGACTACTGCTACAGCTAAAACAAACTACAAGGGATAACGCGAATGACACATGGGCGTAACTTCGGCAATCATTTTATTTTAACTCATGACAATAATCATTTGGGCCCTCAGAAAAAATATACTGTGATTTTTTGTGTTTAATCTACATAACTGAAACTTTTTAAATCTTATTTTGTTAACACACAAACAAAATAACAGAATTAACTGTCATATTAAACAACAAAAAAGCGTCTAATTTATCATATAATTATAATTTATACAAATCCAATGTCATCATTGATATTATATTTAAAATAACTTTGTGTTAAGAAGAATCTGCATGTATCATTTCTTTATGTCCAATGTAACCAGAAGTGAAGCTTTTTAAATTTAAAAAGTGACATATTGTTTATTAGTATAAAACGAAAATAATTGCCGACAAAAACAACCGACCAAATCATACTCGATGCGAATGGACAGGCGTGATAAGCGTCATTACGTCTTTACCTGACTTACGCTCCTAAAGCTACTGGTGCTAGCGCTCCGAGCCTGCAAGAAGAAACATTCGTTCCTATACACTAGCACACACAGCTCGTACCAACCAAGAAGATTGACATGCTTTGCTATTAGATGGTTAAACTGATAATTAACGTCAGACAGAAAATTGACAGATAGATCAGCGACGGCTGGGTGTTATAAGGCCTTAATATCTTCCAATTCAAGATTGTCACCAAACCGAAATTGCAATAAAATAAGTTTTTTGCACACATTCTGTCGCACGTCACTTTATGGACCAGCATATTTCTTTGGATTTCGGCGTATATATTTAAATTGGTAGGTATTAAGTTTTTTATCACACGTTTGCTAATCCATCTCTCGGTTAACACCTTCATAATAATTTCGTATAGACTGAGTTGGCCAGCCAAAAAAGAACTACACTTACAATTACACTTGTTCGTGTCAAGTTTTACTTGTTTTTTACTGATACTTTTTGACTGTATTAGTTTTAGTATAGTTACTAATACATAATCAATGGTAAAAGGACTGGTCCAAAAAGTAGGAGAACATGAAATTAATTTTATTTTACGTAATATTTCATGATGTTTTGGTTTATTTCGTGACGAAAAACTAAAATTATGTACGATGTACGATATTCAATCGTGTTATTTATTCAAGAAAAAGCTGTAGCTTAAAAAATTTGGTGACATCACTGTCCCTTTTTGTAATCTACTTGTCTTTTGCCACATTTTCTCAATGGTTTGAAGAATATGCCCAATTTATCTCTTTTTAGTAAATTAATGCTGGCGAAGTTGGTTGGCTCATTTTGCATTATTTTTTCAGAAGTCCATTAAAACTCGCTTAAAAAGAAATTTATTTTATTCACGTCAGGGTAAGTTCTTTCATAAAAGGTTATTTCTTTCATAAAGGGTCATAAAAATTCTGAGAGCATGGACATTCCAGGATAAACATATTTATAGGGAAAGGGCAGTAAAGCCACCGTGAAATATATAAAGAACATAAATTGGGAAAAGGGTTTTCGAAGTAATATCTTTCATTTGGACAAGGGACTAAAAAGACAGATGTATTTTATCCAATATTTGAAATACGTTTTATTTAAGATCTCCAAAATTTTATCTGTTACGAAATGAAACCTGTCGGTAGGAACGGTATGAGGACACAAATACAATTCTCAAAAATCTTCTAATTGATTTAATTTAATTAATTCAATTCATTAATTTAATTTTAAAAAAATGTTAAAAAATTGTAGAGGTTTTTGGTATTATAGATAAAATAAATAGTTACAGTTTTACCATCTAAACAGCATTGTGCATTCGTGCTAGCAGTTTGGAAGGAAGAGATAGACGTGCACATCTAATCTTTTTGGTCGGATACACATAGAAAACAGTTAAATGTTAAATGCACAGACAATTTGAAGCTCCATTTGAATCGATGCGAACAAAACAACCGGCCTTTCAAATGATAATCTCAAATGGGAAAATGATAAAAAAGATAACTAAGTACTTTTTGGATATTTAAATGAAGCTCCAAACACACAAAACAAATAATCCAATAATGCAAGCATAATAAATATCGTTTATCGTGTAAGTAAATAGAGTTCAAAATAGTGTCAGTTTCATACATCGGCATAGAAAGCTAGATAGAAGTTCGCAACCAACACCGTGAAAACAGCTCTTTACAAAATAATAATTACTGACTAATGAATAGGTTTTTTTCTACTTTGTTTGGCAATTTATTTCCGTCCTTGTAAAGAGCTTTCCGATAACATATAAAGCATTTGTCAAGACATTCAGCGACATCAATTTATTTACATTAATACGATTACAACAATCATTACTGCACAAGTATAATAATGTTACTGTTTAGTGGCTGAAGTCAGTGTGCAAACATTATTAAAAGTTTCGAAAGTAGTTCTGTTGCTATAGTTTTATGTCATCGCCTTCACCCTGTAAAGTGTCTTAAATAGATAGAATTGGTGTAGAATCATCAATTTGTAATAAAATAAGTAAGTAGGTACCTTATAATAATTAAAGTGCAAAATTTGATGTTTTGTTCCTTACCATCATCACTTGTTATGAATATCCACTAAAATTCAATTTGGCAGTCACGACGAACTATTTTATCATCTTATGAACTGTGGCTTTGAATATAAGTATATGGTAGTACCATAACACCGTATACGTAATTATGGACGTGTATAGAATCACACTAATATTATAAATGCGAAAGTTTGTGTGTAAGAATGTAAGTAGGCAAGTAGGTAACTAATGACTGTTGAATTAAATTTAAGACAATCATGTAATGTAACTCTACTTAAATATCATTGTATAAAAATAGCTGCAGGGTTTTTCGGAAAATGTATAACTTTAAGTTTATAATTACATAATTATAACAACACAAGAGTTTTAAACATCAACATAAACTAAAAACTCGTTTGATATCTTTTAATTTAACGGAAGAGACCGAAAAAAAACCCCTTTTTTATTTCGATTTTCTCCATCAAATTAAAAAATATAACCCGTCGACAAAATGTATATAGCCTTAACACCGAAGAGGAATACAACGGCACCTCACTTGCCAAAATCCCTCAAGTCTTTTAGGCTTCAGAGGCATTATAGGAACACACAAACATACTTAAATACACCCCAAAAACCTCCTTCTGCAAACTATTTGCAATACTGTCATAAAACACAAGACTTTGAAGTAGGACTTTGGACTTTGGGTACTTTTTGTAAATTCACATTTACCTGCTTATTGACTTTATAATATATCTTCAATAAATAAAGTGAAAATTTGCGAGCGAGAAAGCTTTCGATGAGACTAAGGGCCTCAAGTTTTTCTGATCATTTATTCATGTTTGGTGCGAGCCTTGGGATCTTTTCTTATAACTACGGGGGTCGATTTCGCTTCTCGTTGTAGTAAAAATATTTTTTTTTTGTTTTGTGTTTTAATATTATATATTTTTAGACTAAAAAAAGGACTACAAGTAATATTGCTGTTATACATTCATTTTTGCTAAAATCTCAAAATGCTAGTAAATAGGCGTGATCCTCGGGCTTCTGAACCGTTTGTTAACTTTGACAACAGATTAAGTCTATTGCTGTCTTTGTTATTTGCTTAGTGCCAGACAAAGGCAGCATTAGATTTAATCTGCTGCCAAAGTTAACAAACATTTCAGAAACCCGAGGATGTTCCTTGTTGTTACAAAGCATAGTTATCGGTTCGTTCGGAATATATGAGAATGAAAATGCGTAAAAAAGAAAACCGTTTAAAATACACGAACTACGCAAAATCGTGCTTAAATGGATATATAGATAAACAGATGTTATAGGACAACACAGCACACAAACAAATATGGTATTTGTGTTTTAAAGACAAACCTTGTCTTCTATAATAAAATAATGCTAATTATTATTTTATTGCAGGCAACATGGCATCATAAATATCTTAAAACTAAAAATACATATCAAAGGTATTTTTTTATTAGTAAAATACATTACAAACAGTAATAGACGCATGCATGCATCCTATGGCATTCAAATAATGAGACGCAAGAGGGATCGAAAGATGAAGACGCAAGTTGAAGCTAACCACGCACAAGGGTTGGTGGTCTTAGCTTTACATTTCTGTAACTTTCCGCTACTGTCAAATCTGTCAATCTGTATAATGTGCGAAGGAGCCCGACCAGTCTGTCGTTGTCGTAAGTAGGCAGACGTTTCGAGACAATTACGAACTGTTCTATAGCACAGTGTTGATCCACCGGAGCCACCTGGGGGGTTAAGTGGGTTTATAATTCCAGATAAAACGGCTGCACCACAATGCAACTTGGTATCTTGTGGAAATTTCTCCCTCGTCGAATAAAAAGGCGTAGATAATCCAAAAATATTTCCTAGTACTAAATACCATTTCGAGCAGAAAGAAAGAGAGAGAAAGAGAGAGAGAGAGAGAAAGAGAGAGAGAGAGAGAGAGGGAGAGAGTGATGGTGATTTGATCTTCATGCAAAATTTCGTTTTCTTTGGACCCTTTGGTCTCATCGACATTTATAAACTGCGCATTGTCTGTCAGTCCTTATAATTTTACTAATCAGATTATTTATAAAACCAATATCTTGGAGATAAATTAAAATAAGTGCTGCACTTTACCAAAACTCATATGATAACGCGGGTCAAAATATCTTTAAGTACCTTGATCGATAGTTCATCCGAGGTCAATTTTAAAAAGTCACCATTCGAATACTAACTTATAAGTAGGTGGACGAATAAAGAAACAAAAAATGTTCGTTCGTTCTGAACGTTTCGTTAAGAAAAATGTGACAGTGGCGCTCTCATTCAAGTCTGAAAATAAGTTGGTTGCATTCTAGGTTGACTTTCTCTGACCCTTCGGTATTCTATCTCTGCGATCCTAATATGCAAATCATAATATAAGCGGTCTTATAAGCACACACAATCAATACTCAATTGAACCTAACGACTCCATTGTACTTTCTGTAACTAGTAATTAGAGGTGGGAAAAAAACGATCATTATAAAACTTATGATTCGAGTAACTTGGCATTCGAGTTCTTTAATCGATCCTGAAATAAACTGCTCAAAGTAGAACCAAAAATATAAATTGAAGTATCAGTAAAGTTTAGTCTTCTATAATCATCATAAAATTTAATAGATACTTTATTTTATGAATACTTTTGTACTGACAAACGGACACGCCGAAACTTTAAAAAGTACTAAATGCTTACGAGTATTGCAACGGAACTTTTAAGATTTTTTCTTAAAAATTCCGCGACATCAAAACAGTTTTTATTTCAATAGTTTAAACTTGATAAGGAAGAAGAAAAAAACATTTGTTTCGAGATTTTTACCTTCTTCGCCAAAATACAGAAATATTTTTGTCAAATAAATAAAATAACAAATAAATAAAAAAATACATGAATATTGCTATAAAACATTAACAAAGGTATTCTAGAGATAAAATACCGGTATTTTTTTAAATTTCTACTCCATAATTTTTACATAAAAAAATGCTAAAAAAGTGCGAGGGAGTTAGCTGAATCTGAGAAGCTGGCCCTTAATCGTCATCTTGGAGTGAGTCTTCCATAATTGTACTATTATTTATTTTGTCCTTAGGTGTATAGGAAGTGTAAGAGATGAACATTAACGCTTCACATTCATAACATACACAAATACACATTCACAACTAACACCCATACTTATAGATATTTCAATTGATCATTCAAAGATCTGCCCGGCCGGGACTCAAAACCCAACACCGAACACAAAATTGCTTTAGTTCCTTAGGTCCCATTTTAGTTGAGTCAAATAATTAAGTGAATCGAACAATAATCGAAATGCTTTACTTATGTACTGTGACGCTAAAGCCCTTTATTATTAATGACTTTCTCAATATTCTATCACTTTAATCGAATATCAAGAATCAATTAATCGAGCAATCAAATTATATTGTTATATCTTAAGTCAATCGTCTATCGACCAGTAACATCCAAGAAATTCTTTGAAGCTGCAAGTTGAATACGAATGCTCTAAGATTGGGAGTAAATTGGTTTCATTGTATTTGAAGCTCAATAACGGCCCTTTGCTTGAGAAAATTCAATACTGGAGGTGTTTCGAAGACTCGGGGCCAAGTCTGGTAGCGATGGTAATCACATAACATCTCCCTCGCGCGCAAGGTGCAAATTAGTTGGCATGAACGGGATGGCATTACAGCTGGATGTACACAAAACGGCTATACTTTTTCAGGTTCTTTCTTTGAAATCATTGTACTGGTGGCATTGTTCGTTAAAGTTATTTCTGGATTATTTATAAATTTAAGTTGGTTGTTAGACATGCGGACGATCTTGGTATTTAACACACCTGGAAAGAGAACTGGCTCTCAATTCAGGCTGCCGAAACAAACCGTAGGTACTTGGCGAGAGACTTTCAACTTGAAGTATCATTCCTGCTATGGTTTTCTCAAGATGTTTTTCTTTACTCTTAGCTTAAGCTCATCGTTGAGTTCAAAACCCAACAACTACTTAAAAAGTTCTCAATTATTTGCACAGGAAAGATCTATATTTTATTTTTATTAATTTTTTCATATTCACAGGTAACTACTTACTATGATATTTACTATAAACAATTATGCCAAGATACTATTAATTATAAATATATATATACATAGTCTGTGGTGGTACTAATGGGTTCCAAACTAGGCTAAGCCTGTATCTTGGTGACCCAGTTTCAGCGGATTACAAATCAGATTTCGCGCGACAGAGATTTATAAGATTGTTAATAATAAGCAAATAGGCAATGAAGGAAGACAATATCATAAGGATAACAAAAGTGCAATACAGTAAATAGGTAGAGTGATTTGCAGGCAAGTATGAGAACTATTAGTGATTGAGTATGTGTGTGGTGATGTGTGTGTATGTATGTAAGTATGAATGTATGTATGTATGAGTGTTAGAACCGCCTCTCCAATACACGAGGCCTCGAACGAGTCAAGCACAGGAAAGATCTCGGGATTCTTAGAATAATTTTGATTCAACGGCATAGCTGGGCCGCTAGTCTCGACTTTCCGCTATGCACTTTGCGACCGAATTCGGTCGCTATGACGCAAAATTCAGCGCTATTTTTGCGTTTTTTCAGAACAGTTAGTGTTCGTTGTTGAATTTTGCGTCATAGCGACCGAAGTTGATCGCTATGACGCAAAATTCAACGCTTCGTTTGCGTTTTTTCGTTAACAATTCATGTTTGTTGTCGAATTTTTGCGTCATAGCGACCGAATTCGGTCGCAAAGTGCTGTAGCGAAAAGTCAAGACTAGCGCCCCAGATCTACAAGAAAGGATGACAGCCCCTTAGAGTTTTTAGTTCGCCCAAAGGTTTCTCACGTGGCCACGAAAACATACAGACCTGCCGGTCCCAACAGAATACCAGCGCTGGTTGTTTACATCCAGCTTATGCTGAGTAGGGGTTGGTTTCGTGACAAATATATAGGTAAAGTTACTGACTATTACTTTTATATCGTTGGGTTTTGAACCTATGCCCTGCGGCGTGAGATTCAAACGCGCTAACCACTGAGCTTTCATTACGTACAAGGTTGATGGAAAAAGGAGGAATCCCTAGCTTTGATCTAATTGATCAAGAGTCTAATCAGCATCCCAACATTATCAAATTAGTTTTGTTTTTAGAAAATAATACCCAGTGCCTACATTTTTCCAAGTAATGTATTTCTTGAGAAGTGGTCCGCTATCCGTCACAATCCCGCGAGACCTCAGCTGTCAGAGTAGATTGTACCAGTTTCTGTGACTGAAGCAGACATCGGATTTCTATTATTTCCACCCTCAAGTAAGGGACACGGGGATAATACAATAATAGTGGCTTTGTCGGGTTTTAGCTAAGAGCATTATCTACTAAAAGTAGGTATAAAAGAAAACTTTGCACCCAGGACAGTAAGGGTTATTATACTAAAATTTGTATAAAATATTGTATTTAGTCACTGTATTATAAGTTGTATATAAATATATATTTACCAATATGTATACCTCATTAATTATTATAATAACTTTAGTCACATACTAATTATTACAAATAATGTCTAATTAAACCTATTGTCCATCAGCGCGCTGGATAGCCTACGAGATGTGCTGGGTAACAAAATGGCCCGACCGAGGATCCCGCCCCTCACCCTCAAGCGACGCCCTAGATCGACCACAAACTTCTTGACGTCAGAGCCCCACGATCTCGCATTCTTGACGGCGAACCGCACGAACTCGTACACTGATTCAAGGCTTGCGACTTGCGTATTTGAGGCGTTTGCCTTTGGCGGCCGCCTCTGCACCTGCGCCAGACGCCAGCCGTAGGCCCACCAAGAGGGGTGCCAAAGCCTACTTGGTAAGGCTGCAGGTATGCTGCCATGTTGTTCCTGATAGCCTAACAACAAAGCTTAGCAACAAGACGCCGAATGATGTTGCATCCCACTATTGATCTAACCCCCCCCCCCGTTTTTTTCATGGAGAGCGCGCAAGGTAAGAAAGAAAACCCCTGTAAAAAAGGGGAAAGCCTCAGGATTTAGGTGTCCCTTCAGCAAAAAATTGCGGAGTTTGGAGTAATTGGAGTAATCTTAGCCCGTATAGTCACCGGCCTAGGGAGAAATTAGCTCCTT
This sequence comes from Apocheima hispidaria, assembly GCA_947579745.1. NCBI lineage: Eukaryota > Metazoa > Arthropoda > Insecta > Lepidoptera > Geometridae > Apocheima > Apocheima hispidaria. The sequence goes on from OX388159.1 coordinate 2,730,034, forward strand.
TTGATGCTCGGAACACAAACTGTCAAGGCCAGATGCACGGTAAAAAGAGTTGAGCGCACCTGCCACATCTTCTGATTTTATGGAGCGGCAAGGTGTCGAGGGGGTCAGAAGCCGGGGGAATATGAGTAGGAAGGGAAGGAGCGGGATGTTTTTCTTTTAAGGGCGGCTAGCGTGTTCTCGTTGGCAGGGGCGAAGGTGCAGTCTGATGTGAGCAAGCGCGCCGCACCTCTAAGGTCCCCCTCAAAGACTTTTGGGCGGCTAGCGTGTTCTCGTTGGCAGGGGCGAAGGTGCAGTCTGATGTGAGCAAGCGCGCCGCACCTCTAAGGTCCCCCTCAAAGACTTTTGGGCGGCTAGCGTGTTCTCGTTGGCAGGGGCGAAGGTGCAGACTGATGTGAGCAAGCGCGCCCCCTCAAAGACTTTTGACTATACATATACAGCTTGGTAAAGAAAGAGTGGTTTCCCGGGCAAGCGTTCATCCAACGTATCTGGCCAGTCATCTCCCGCTATATTCGCCTCGACTTCCGCAGAAAATCTTTTTTTTTTTATGTTACTCGGTGACGAGACGAGCAAGTCGCTCACCTGATGTTAAGCGTCACGCTGGCCCAAAAGAGTTCAGTGCCACCCAGAATTTTGAACTTCAACAGTTCAAAAATATGCGCGGCAATGCACTGCACTCGTCACCCTGAGATGTTAGATGTTAAATCTCTGTATGCCCAGTAATTACGCTGGAAACATTGCCCTTCAATCCGGAACACAGTAATGCTTGCACACTACTGCTTGGCGGTTGAATAACTGGCAAAGGTGTGATACTTCCCCAGGCGGACTCTGCAAGAGAGCCCTACCACTACTAAACCACTACCACTATTCGATTCTTTTTTTTTTTTTTAATTTATGTATAAAGGTAGCAGTAAAAAAGGTCGTTGCTAGTTGCTTAAATCAGGCGTTACTTCTTAAAAACTATTCAAATTCAAATCTCAATCTTTATAACGAATCTCTAGAGTTTTTCCGAATATTGTGTCTTGTACAAGAAGGAATGATTATTTTATCTTTCACCTTACAAAAAATACAAGTTAGGTTATAAAATATTTTTTGTCACATAACATTTATAACTTGCGATGTTGCTGCGAAAAACGCTGGAGATGCATTATCAGTAATTTTTTTGTAAATATAACCGATGATGAAAGAAGATATCTCTCAGAGTGAAGCCCCATGAGTGCCAAACAAACTAAGAGAGAACGAGAGGGAAGAAAAACCGGTTTCCTAGACTTAACAATAACATCTTCTATCTACTACTACAACTATTCTAGTATAACATTTTTATTTGATCACTTACATTTTTTGTTAGAAAATCCAAAATCTGTTAAAACATTATATCAAACCAAATCCCTCCAAAGTCATAATCTGATACCAATCCCGTAATTCATAACAGCAATGTATCATCTGGAGGATATAATCCACAGCTTTGGTTTAGGCAAGAAAATACCATGGATATGGCACCGGATTGCACAGATAATCTCCTATAGATCCCGCAATACAAGATGTTTGTTCTCCGAAAACGCATCAAAATTTAAGAGAAGCATGGATTGCAGGGCATGATACAAACGCTCTCATTGGCGATTAATACTCGCGCCTAGCAATGAACCAATGAGAGTCAATTTTTGTAAGTGTGTTTTGACCAATGCATGGTTTGTTTAGATCGTCCTGAGTGCAGGATATAGGTAGTAATCTGTGCTGGAATAAAACAAACAACAGATATTGAAATTATATTAAAAAAATTATGTCATCTGTAGTAATTATTGGAATAATTATTCCCGACATTTTATTTAGGGGTTTATAGTCTTGCTAAAGCTGTCTCCCTCGCACATTTACAAATTTTTGTAGATAGTGTGAATTTCCAAAAACTGTCTCTGGCATAATGTCAGAAATATTTCAAAAATATTTTCTTTCATTATAGATGTTACTGAATGGTGTAACAATTGAAAGGTATGTACTCATCATTACGAACACTTTTTACTATGGGACCAACTCTGAAATCGCGAATAAGGTTTCATAAATTTTGTCGAGTGTCATTGACATTTTTCTATGGTACAGCTAATTTTTATTTTTTCGCGATTTCGGCGTATATTTATTTTTACGGTAGGGCCTATTTTTCTAAAAATATTTTTCGTTCTCAAAGTCAAAAGATGTTAAAACGTTAGACGTTTTAATTTTGTCTGGAGTTGTCTCACTCTCACTCGTCGACTTTTTCAATTTTGTAGGTTTTGAACTGACTGTTTTTGGCTGAATATAGCTTAAGGGTCAGAGACGCAAATAGGCTATTTTTTGGTAGAGCCAAGCCAACGAAGTCGCGGGTAACAGCTAGTACTATATACTATATATAAAATAGTTTTTAAGCACTCTGAGTAATTTATCTAATTAAATATATATTAAACTAGCTGTTACCCGCGACTTAGTTCACGTGGACCTAAAAAAACATAAATTTTTCCGAGACAACAATTACCTTATGTCCGTCTCCACCCTTAAGCTATATATATAAAATTCAGGTCGACTCGTTTAGCCAAGAAAACGCGACAAGCACCCAAACAGAGCGACAGATACAGTTACATTCGCTTTTATTACATTAGTTAGGATCAGGATATTCGAGCGATTGAGCGAAAATTGTATTCCTTCGCGCTGTCAGCTTCAAAACGAATTATAACTTCCGCTAACTTCCCTATATGAATTCCTACTAAACCACATCCATTTTTATTTGATGTGTAATCTTGGTCCAAAATCAAGTAGAAAATAGGTCAAGCATCTATCGTATAGCGGCTGAAATACGATGGAGCCACATTATTACTTTGTGCCCACTGCCGTTGAGACCGCAGGCTGCGGGGGCAGAAAGCCAAAACTTTGGCGTTCGATTTAGGGCGAATTAAAGAAAAGGGTGGTGACCCTCACTCCGGCTTATTTCTGGTGCAAAGGATGGCCATTCAGCGTGTTAATGCTGCCATTATTATGGGCACCTTTGCACCGGGAACAATCAGGGGCGGGTTATTTGAATAAATGTTGTACATACTTTATTTAGTTATATATTGTATCTACTTTTATTATTATTATATTATGTGATTTATCTGTGGTCGAGTTAGTATAACTGTAATTAAACCTTTATGACGTACGTGCCAAAACGTGGACATTTATACATAGTTGGAGCGGTCCACAAGTTCAATGTAAATCCGCCGTATCATTTAACATGTAACTAACACAGGTAAATGTCGTCATGTGACAACGGAAGATATTCAAACCACTTTTTATTTATTTATCTTAGCATTCTGGCTTAGCATTCAATTCATCGCGACTGGGGGGATCAATGTTATTTGGGGAAGCATAATCTCCACACTTTTGACAGTTGCTGTTTTAGGACACACCCGGGCGCTTAGGAGAAAGACCCAATTGGTGCAACAGAATCGACACCACTGATAAACATTTTAATCAGTATTAACGGGATATTTACCAAGTTTTTTTTAATTTAAGTCGTGGTAAATATTCCGCAAATGTAAACAAACCGCGAAAGTCTAAAACAATGGTCATCATTTTGTTAATATTTTGTATACTGACCTACCATAATATTTGAGCTACGTCAATCTGGAAGTGCGAGCTCACGCGACGGATATTGGGTGGCGTAGCGCTGCTACGAATGCTACGTGCTACAGTAGCGCTACGCTAATGGTACGGAATTTTGCTGTCTGTACCCTACAGCCCAAGAATGGTAATGGGGCGTGTCATTAACAAACTTATTACAAAACATTATTAACCAACTTCCAAAAACGGGAGTTGTGATGTCGACACATTTTTTTTTTATGTTTGTTACTGTTTGTTCCGTCATTTTTATACCGATTCGGAAAATATATTTTTTATTTGAAAGGATATAGACTTAGACTTATTAGACTTCTAGATTGGTTCAATTTTTTATCAAAATCCAGAGAACCTGAATTGGAAACTCCTCATATATATTATAGGCATACTTATAGTATTTTTTTTTAAACATTTTCATATATTTTTTATTCATTTTTTTTAGGGACTTGTGGCCACGGAAGTCTATGTCAGCCCCATCGTATCCTTACAGACTAGGCAAATATTGAATGTTACAACACACTATGGTATAATAAGCCAACTAGGCAAACGATTGGCGCTGGAATCATTCAGGGCCTGGAGAAAAGAATTCGCCAATCCGTAAATCATTCTCCCTCGGAGTTAGTATCGGATAAAATGCCATGTGGATGTTCCGCAGTGGACGTCTTATGGCTGATGATGATTAAAATACCATGGATTTCCCCGCATTGAACTCTCTCACTCCAAGCTCAGCAAATATTCGTTCGACCCTCTCAACTTGGTTTCGGATACACTCCATCTATACGTGATAATAAACAAGTCACGCATGTAATATGCAAGATGAAGAAGACCGCAGATGCAATGGATGAGTATTTTACGGGTGGAAAGATAATTTCGATAGGGCATTTTTTTCGGAGTATTTTGCTGAAAACGGCTTTTTTGTTAAAATTATTAAGTGTCTTGTCTTTGTAATTTTCAATCAATAAAAATATTGATTGTGCGAGCAAGAGAGTGAGTATTACGTAAGCGTATCACCATCATCATCATCATCATCAGCCAGAAGACATCTATACTGTTGAACATAGGCCTCCAGACCGACAACATGCCACTTGCATCCACCGGTTGCCCGCGACTTTCACAATATCGTCAGTCCACCTTCCAGCTGCGCCTTCCTGTTCATGTTAGCTACTCAAGAACCTTTCTTTTCCCATCGGTTATCAGTTTCTTGAGTGATGTGAATTGCAACTTGCCCCCCCATTGCAACTTCAGCTTGCAAACTCTGAAAGCTATACCGGCGACTTTGGTTCTTCAGCGAATATCCACTCGTAAAGGCGATCTTAAGATATATACATTTTATCTTTCTGTATTGAAAGTTTCTGAAACGAGATTCTTCGCGTTTCAGTTCCAAAATATCGGCAGATACATTTCTTTTGTGCTTCTTTTGTAGTAAAATGGGTCGCATCGCTTTGTGAATAGATAAACATTCCATTGAATGTTCAATTTATTGCTATGGAATGCAAATGTACAGGGAAAATGTAACTTTCGTGTTTATGTTTGGTACCAGGTTACTTTAACAGTTTTTTTTTATAAAGAGATACCCCCGAATACTGAAACGCTTGTTAACTTTGACAACAGATTAATTCTAATTCTACCTTTGTCTGGAACTAAGCAAATGACAAAGGCAGCAATAGACTTAATCTGTCGTCAAAGTTAACAAACATTTCAGTATTCGGGGGTTAGTTGTGCAGTTATTTCACTGGCTTATGTGCAAGATTTTGTTAAGAGAGGGAATTTCCAAAAACTGTATTTTGTATCTGTCTGTCATAACATTAATAAGTATTTATTTTGTTTAAAAAAACTGTTTATTACTATGAGTATTACAAAAAATCTTAAACTAAGCATGATTGTAGATTTTTTGTAATACTCATAGTAATAAACAGTTTTTTTTCTATATTAAATATCTATCTATATATCTATAATTCTATCTTATAATTAAAGATTGTGTACTAGGCAACCTTTTTAAGATTCTTTATATTGACAACATTTAGCTCTCACTATGCTACTTACTTATTACATTGAGGATTGTCCGGGCATGCACCCTCAAACATATTATCATTTAATTTGAAGGATTTGAATGAAAGTTATTATTCTTCGATCCTTTGATCTCCTCCTCCAAATGATCTATACCAATTCATACCATTATTATAATTCAGAAGAATATAACCGCAGTCGTACGTTCGTCTCAAGCAAGAAACTTCGTTTGCGCGATTCAACTCCCTACAATAGAACTGCCAGTCCATATAAAACGTCAAAAAACGCACAAAAATGGATGAACGCCATCTATCGAACTATAGACAGTAACTTTGTCTCGCTGTCTGGTTTGTTTGAGGCGTTAGCACGCGTAAACGGCTGATATTGATAATTTTTGATAAAATTTGATACGAAGTTTCTACGATGTACAATTGTACATCACAAACATACATCGGGTACTTTTATGTCCGCGCGAACGAAGTCGTGGGTAACAACTAGTGATACATAAAAAAGTGACGTCAATCCGAAAAATGTAGGTTATGTTGTATTTTTAAAAGTATTTTCCAAATGAGCGACTTAAAAAAATTGTAACTTATTTTTGGGCAGATTTTTCGAAGATGGACGACGGAGAATTCGGAAAAACCATCGAAAAACCCACCCATAAAAAGTTTGAATATTCCTCTTTGCCTCTAATTTTAATTGACGTGCATTCTATTGTACAGTGTACACCCAGCGTGTGGGGGACCTATCTCTACCTATCTTTCCTGCTACTTGATTTCGAACTACTAGTCTTTACGCTAAATATTTTGAGAAACATGCACTTTCAAACATATATTTTCAAATAACTTAATTGTATGTGAATCACTTTATCCACTTTACCCATTTCAAAAGTATTTATCACGTCAACTAAAGTTTTATTACAAGAGTGCTAAGGAAATTTAATTCGAGTCCTGTAAGAAACGCCATTAACTGAGAAACTCGTTAAAGTTATAATGATTTCCCGGGCCGCGATCAACAACTAGGCGGGGCTTACTATCACACCGAAGTGTAACTTTTTGGCATTAATTTTGTGGTGCCATTGAAACTATAAAGTACATAATTTTTGATCGTATGTTTACTGGGATCTAATAAAAAAATACATTAAGAATAGACTGAGTCTAAATAATTGAATAGCTTTTAATGTTATATCAATAAAAAATATACACTACAAGTGAAAATATTAAAAGAGGCACGTTCATGGTTACCACGTCAGTTTGTGGGCGAATGTGGTCCAAGAGACGCAATAGGTAAGACATTATGCCAAATAAACTGGTATAAAGTAGTCTTCACGTACGCAGACGGGCATCTGAATCTGGCTGAGTGATTTCGAGTAATGATATGTTCTTTGGTTCATAGGTTAATATTGATTTCGTGGATCTATCATTCTATTTTCATCTACGTAATTAATATCGATTGATGATAATAAGATTATTATTGTTTTATTAAAACATATGAACAAGTAGGTGATATTGAAGGTAAGGTAAAGGACCATTTTTATTTTTGACTTCTAATAATAACTATACGTTCCGCGCCGGGCGTGGCGCTTCGACTCTGAGCACGACGCCGCCATTTCGATAACGCCCCGCGACTGACTGTCTTTTGCTCTTCTTTTTTTGAGTTTTGTTTTCTAAGTGCTGAGTAATTAAAAACTATTACTCGAAATCACTCGGACAGATTTTTAAGCCCATCTGCGTACTTGAAGACAACATTGCACCCTTTCATAAGGCGATAAGTATTAATCGATGCGGCTCTTGGACCAACTCTCATATAAAATTGCCCAATATCCTTTACGTAAGAAAATAATTTTATTCTTAGATTGTATAATTGTGTGATAAGGATTGAATTATTATAATAAAAGCATTGAAATTACTACAGAAAAAGGACAGCTTTATAATAGTTTATATAACTTACAATTAATTAGTAGTTATGGTAATAAGCTCATTATTTTTTTTAAAGTTTGGCTTTTATCACAGATTTGTGTAAAGGTTTTTGCAGTAATTACACAGTCAGATGAGTCACGAAATGTGTCAGATACGCAACCGTGTGAGTGCAGGCTTCTTTAGCGAGCATTCGACGACGCTAATGAGCAGTTTCCGAACGAACCGAACTAATGAACTATCCAGAAGCTTCGTTATTGTGATTTTGATTGTGGTTGTCTCGCAATAGCACATCACATGTCATTTTCAAGCAGAAAAAGGTGAAGGGAACTCAAGGAACTCGAGAATCATTTAGACTCTAGAACATCTGGTAGTTGCTTCAGCCCGGAGACTATGGTCACTGAATTTAGTGTAAAACTCAATTCATTCAATTTGAAACCTTAAAAAAAGCAGGGGGAAAATTGTTATCCTATTTGAAGTCCTATTAATCAGAGTACACAAATACCTTGCTTCTATTCCTCGGATCCCTGAAGTCTTCTTTGGAAGCCTTGCGCCTCTTGTCCTTCAGAATCATGCGGGCCGCTGCGAACGCCATCTTGATTCCCAAAAGTGGCCTTTTCGTGTCGTGGGCCACTCTTGTCACGTTTTAACACACTTTAGATACACTTTAGACTTTTTACGAAACTTGCTCTAGTTTTTGGTACTTTGTAGTTCAGTCCTTTTTAGATATTTCAAAATGTTATAGTGGAATTTCTCGCGATGTTAATTTATATTTTAAGTTAAGGATTTAGTGATGACTGTTTGGTACCACAGAGAAACTTTATGAGCACGCTGTTACATTTACGTGAACTGTTACGTTTTAGTAACGCACTGTTTTATTTTTATTTTATTATTGTTTTGTAATGGATTACTGCACTTTAACACTTAATCAGTCTACTTAATAGGGTTAAAACTCAATCACAGATGATTTAAACTAGAATTGACTACTAAATTGCTTTTCGTTTATTTCACTACTAATTTGACATGACTACTTCAACTAATTTCACTTTCTAACACTTATTTTGGTAATTTGACAAAATATTGTCGCGAAACTTAACAATTTATCGCCATTTTCGTTGATTTAACAATTATTCCATAACAATTTTTTAACTTTTACGTTTTCATTTGAAATTTAATTTATTTCTGGAAATAATAACATAAATTAGATAGAGCTTTACCAGTTGTATGCTATCTGGAGAATTTCATATAAAGATTCCCATGTTTCAATACTTTGTGTCAATTATAATGGTTTGTTTACTACCCGACTACGAAAAAGAAGGGTTATGAGTTTGACAGTCTACGTATGTAAGTTTGTTCATACATATTAACAAACTGACATAAGTTTGTTTGTAAGTTTGTTCATAACGCATCGATAGACACCTATCTTGTTAAAATCAGATATGCGGCTTAGGAAAGATCCCTCTTTCCTAAGTTACATACTCCCGTATGTAAGTTTGTTCATATGTATGAACAAACTGACATAAGTTTGTTTGTAAGTTTGTTCATATGTATGTAAGTTTGTTCATACATATGAACAAACTTACACAAACTGCATATGTCCTAAACTGTATAATTGTATCCTAAAACTGCGTCCAGAACCACCGGAGAACGAGTATCTTATCTTATCTTGAGAACCTCTTAGTAAACGGTGAGCATTCTGCGATCCCTACGCCGCCTGCGATTATGACGCATTCTGCGATCGCTAGCCGCTCGTGCGGATTATTGCACCCCTTCCCCTTTTAAGAGGGAGGCCTTTGTTGAGCAGTGGCCTAGAAATTCTAGATGATGAAGGTGATGATGCTGCGCTCCGTAATCATCGCTTGATTTTTTGAGTTTACCGTAATTTTTGATACGATTTACGATTATTTTTGATAAGTATTGAGTGAAGTGGTGCTTCCTATTTCCATGATAGTTACTAGGATAGAAGCAACTGTTCACTCGTAAACAGTTACAATAACGACAAAAATATTAACAATCAATAAAACATAGGAAAGACTGAGTCATCATCATCAGACAAAGGACGCTTACTGCAGAACAAAGTTCTCCCGTTACAGCGCGACTGAAGGACAATCGATCTTTATCATAATAATAGTGTCATATGTAACTAAAAATAATTAGATAGTCAAGGTATTTTGCGCGACACGACAGACTTGAATGTCAAGTCCCATCATCGGGCTCTGAAAACACACTTCAATAGCCAAAAAGTGTCCTTACCTGTATAAAAAAAACCCATCTTTCCTCGTGCTAAGAGCACCCTCAATGAGTCACACTCAAAGGTACATTTACTCGAGCACTTGGATCGTCAGTCATAAGTGCTCTTAACTGGAGGACTGTCAAACACACTTCCAAAGTAAAACATGCCTTATTGTCTTTATATTAAGCTTTATAATTAAGTTCCGCGATTGGAACAATAAACGTCAATGCCAGGTAGTTTTGACATGAGTTAATTTGCGGTTTCAATTCCGGCTTTAACTGCAGCAGTTTGAAATGTGTGTTGCTTTAAAAAAAGAAAAAGTACCGCCCACCACAAAATACTCTGAAAAATTGTACTACCGAAATGAAATACTTAAAATATCATTGTGGAGTTCCGGTGGGCATCTGTGGTCTTCTTCATCAGTTCCACTTCAATGCATGATACTTTTTGAATGCTAATGAGGAAAATACCTAAATCGCTATATGTATGCCTATAATATTTGAAGAGTTCCCTCAATTCCTCATAGATCCCATTATCAGAACTGTATTTTGATAAAAAAATTATCAATCTGGAAGAATCTTCTTTTGAAAAAATTAAAATACCAAATCGGTTTATATTCTGAGGTAACAAACCAAAAATAAAAAAATCATTCAGTCGACCTTTTTTTTGGATCTTTTTTGGAGCCGGACTTTTGTATGTATGCTGTTTTTACGAAAGAGCAAACAAGAAATGTATATACATACAAGAAACGCGTTTATTGTATGGGGACCTCACTTAACTTCGTCCTTTCTTTTACCGGCTACCTATGACGGCTTATAAGATAGAGCCAGATGAAGAAACTGTGGACAGAAAGACGCCCGTTGGTATAATAACAGGTTCTTGTTGATACTATTTAGACATATTCATAGACAATTTCTCTTTTTCAAATGTATTAATTCAACATTATTGTATACCTTCAATCTGTTATCTTTGTACAACACTTAACATTCTTAACCACACCATTGGAAGACGCTGCCTTTTGCAACCCAGTTTTTAATTAACGCAAAAGGCAGAGCTATCAGTTGTATTTAACCTAGTTTTATGTTTTTACAATAAGTTATGTTTATGTTTATGTTTATTCGGATATGGAACCCTAAAAATAACAGCACACTTAAAATACTGAGATACTGATACTGATTCTAATACTGAGATTGAGATATTGATACTGAGATACTGATATTGACATACTGGTACTGAGACACTGATAGATAGATAGATAGATAAACTCTTTATTGTGCACACTAGATTCTACATAGCTAGGACAGAAAAAAAAACTGATATAGGTATTATAAAGTTTCAACTTTTTTTTAAAAACTGAAACACCAGAATTCCGCTCCCAATTTGTGAAATTAAATTCTGCCTATAATTTATGAACGTGAAACCAAAAGTTGGACGCAAAACATTAACGAACATTAAAGTTTCACGTTTTCCCAAAGTTAATGAAACGCTTTAAAGGTATCAAGCGGAGTGGTTCCGACGCCGATTTTATTAAATTTCCCGGAGTTAAAAAACCTTTTGGGATTTGTTTAACCGCAGCGTTTGTGTGATTGTTTAGATGTGTCGAAAAAGTTTTGCTAATCCTGAATTTTTCTACGCTTGAAATATTAAAAAATAAGAGTGCTAAACTCTCTACATCACTCTCGAATAAACAAAAGAATATCGTATAACCTACTTATAGCTCTCCACTAGGATTTTCTGTGTCGGGACGTCACGGAACACATGCAAAGACATCCACAAATAAAACCCAGATCCAAAAAAGATAATTATTTAAAATAGTACATTGTTCACTGAGGGGCTGGCAACTCAATTGAACAAGGGAACTGTGGCTTATCCCGTAACTCTGAAAGCGATAGAGTTGCGCGAGTGGGACCGCGCATAGTGCGACTAAGTTAGTACGAGCGAGATTGCATGCTCTCGCAATCAGAATCACGAACGTTTCAAAGTTAGAGGATAAGCCCGCTGGTCTAAAATTGAGTTGCAAAATTTGACCTTAACATACATACAAACAATACAAGTTAATTAAAAACTTGTAAAATAAGATTGTTGAAACAATGCTGAAAGCCCTATTATGAGAAAAATAGTACGCAGTAAGATTCGGGTTAAAATATTGTATTTAAATTGCTCGTTCCTCCTGAAAACAAATAGACCGAAGTTGATATAATATTCAATCGCGATAACTAGTGAACTAGTAAGTAGGTAAGTACGGAAATCGATAACTGCATGTGTCATTAACGAAGTACAACCAACAACAGTGGATACTGCTACTGTATAAAAATAATTTCCTCAATAATATCCAATATATTTAGCAGTAGTATTCTATGTTTAACCCAGCTTATGAGCTATCTCCACTTCAATTTATTTTCTAAATACATTTAGCCTTTTCCCAAGGTTGCCTAGAAGAGATTTGTTACACTATATTATTATTTTTCTGTGCTGTGTACAATCTGGTGTGAACAATAAAGAGTTTATCTATCTATATTTTCTTAAATTGAGTGGAAACAAATACTAACACACAAACTTTCGCATTTATTTCAAAGTGTCTTGGCACCAACTCGACACTATCCCATTGCTTAAAGACGTGCGTTTTCAAAAATAAACAAACTAGAAAATATCATATGGACAATAAGGTTTTTACTAAATTGCCAAATACCAGCTCGAAGCTCTTGAATTGGTGTACTTTTCGGCGATGAAAAGTTGGTTGCCAAAAGGTTCTTAGTCTGGGACTCAGCCGTAAGGTAGCGAGTCTGTCAATCTTTTACAGGATTCATTTCGTAACATGTACATCAGAGCTACAAAACCCTATTCCACCATCCCCCTTTTTTTACTACAGGAGAAGTAGAAAGACGCCCCACTACCATCCTTACGCTGTTGATTTCCCCTCTATTCATCATCATCATCATCATCATCATCAGCCACCCTCTATTCATACAGAGGTAAAAAAAAATCCTCTTCTGTGATTCATACATGTCGTTTTGAATCGATGCTTGTAATCCGTACAGCGGAGTGGAATAAATTACCGGCTTCTTTCTTTCTTGAGAGATACAACCCAAGACCCAACCCAAGGTCAGAGTGAATCGATGAAAGCGATCTTCTAAGTGTGCGCGCTTCTTCGTCCATCGGCGCTTACCAACAGGCGAGTTAAAAAAACTGTGGAATAACAATACAATAAATAATACAATATAATAATAGCCACAAAATATTTAAACACATCATTCATCATCACATCATCATCATTCATTCAACATTCAACAATTCTATCATGCGGTGAGGTAGCCGCGATTTAGTAAAAGCAGTCGTCCGCATAATAGGCCATTTCACATAGCTTGCTATGTGAAATGGCCTATTATTACTTTACTTAGGTGGGTATCACTCGTTCTATTCCAATTCTTCCATTACCATTGTAGTAGCAATAAAACTGCTGATACAAGCTATCACTTGGTTGCTTTCCAACTCTTCTTTCCAGTAGCGCGCTACTGTACTGTCGAGAACGTAACTTTTATCCACAATCACACCTTTTTACCCGGCTGCACAATATAGGTGGTAATGTTTTTGAGGTATATGTAAGTAGGTGAGTAGTGATTATGTATGTTTGTGTGTCAACGGCTTGACCAATTTTGACGAGAGAGGTTTCGTTTGATTTTTACGTCCGGAGTGACAAAGGCTAAAAGGCTAGGCTGGTACTTTGGTTTTCGTTCCATAATATTACTCTTTTCTTTGATAAGTTTTTGTACACTGTTTTGCTATGAACGACTAACATTATGAGATAACCAGACTCTTAGCAAACGCAGATGGCTTTGGGCCATAACCTTTATGGACGACTAGCACAATGGCACCGCTACAGTGGGAATATATTTTTGGGCCGTGTTCGGGAGAGGGGACTCCTGCCCTAGCACCTCATAACGAGTGTACACTAAACTAAAACAAAACACAATAAAGATAGATCTGGTTGATTTTCTAACAAACTTAATGGGTCAATTATAGAAAAAGATATTGCTAGTACCTAAATACATTGGCGTGCAGATGAAAAAAGATGGCTGTGGCCGCACTAGTCAAAAAATCAGGTAAGTAATTGTCAATTACAACTGAACCAGGAAATCAATACTAGTAATTATATATGCTATGCTAAACTATAAATTATGATTATCTCACTATTTCAGTAATTGACCGAGCGAAGCGAAGGTCTCAGAGTTTACTGGGACAAATCGGCTTTTGTTTGTATGTTTGTGTGTATGTTTGTCCGATGATAACTTGCGAACCGTTGATCCGATCTTCATGTAATTTTTAGGCAAGTAGTTCATTTCAATACAATTTTTAAGTTCGAATATGTGCTGAATCGGTCCAGGGGTTGTGAAGATATTGGGGTCACGATTCGGCGCGAACTACTAGTAATAATCACTTGAATATGCACTTATATTTCATCCTAATCTCTCTAATCTACATAACTAATGAGGTACAGGCCCAGTTTATTAAATACCCAATAACTGACGACACACTGACACGACACGACAGACACACGACACGACAGTGCACTGCCTAAGCCGTTGGGCAGAAATCGTGCAGAGTAAGGGTAGCTAAATAGGGGAAGAAGCATTTATACTATGTTTTTGCGAGGTCGAAGATACGTAAGCAGTGTAAAGCTCTTGTCCTTTACTCGTACATCATTATCATTATCAACCTGTAATTGCCCACTATTGAGCATATGCCTCTTCTTGGACGACACTCATGTGCCAAGCTTTAAGTCACTATGTCTAAAACCGAAATCGATTTTCACAGAAAAAATAATGTGTAGGTGATTTTTTCCTGACTGTACCGTATTGAAGATAAAGTCTGCATACCGTAAGATGAATTGCCTCTAGAAACTTCTAGAAAACATTTCAGTATCAAATTTTGTTGTCGATGTCTTGTATCGCGTGTTCGCGTTGTTTTTCAAGATGCGCATCTGCGTATATTTCAGGTTTCAACTTTACACAGTATATTTAAGCTGTGTAAAGTTTCTTACAATAATTTAAAAGAAATCATCGCCACTGTTGAGGTCACATTACAACCACACCTATCTGAAAAATTTGCGCTCATGAGAGATATGTTATGCGAACCGATGTACGCCACACTAGCGGATTGTATATGAGGTCTAAAAGATGTCATACACAACCATGTATGATGTCTAAACAATCTCCAACCCACTCGATTTTCTAACTCGGAATACAGGAAACGGTGTTTCATTTATAAGAAACTAATAGTTCGCGGCGAACTGAGACCTCGCGATTCCTATATCTTCACAACCCCTGGAACGATTCAGCTCATATTTTAACTTAAAAATTGTATTGAACCGAGTTACTCATTTGCTCAATGGCTTATGTGGATTGGTATTATTTGCTAAGAACGTCTTTTTAAGCTCCACGTGCTTTGTATATTCCGCCAATATACAAACAAAATACTGAACTAAACGTCTAAAAGACACGACTAAACAGTTAACACGACCAGTTAACAACTAGTAGTTCGCGGCGAACTGAGACCTCGCGACCCCAATATCTTCACAACCCCTAAACCGATTCAGCTGATATTCGAACTTAAAAATTATATTGAAATGAACTACTTGCCTACAAAATTTCATGAAGATCAGATCAACGGTTCGAAAGTTATCATCGGACAAATATACACACAAACATACATACAAATGCCGATTTGACCCAGTAAACTCTGAGACCTTCGCTTCGCTCGATCAACTACACAGTTATCATCAAATCGATTTAAAAAAAAAAGCTAAAACAAAACAAATACCACAAACATCAAACTGACACAGCATTTATAGCTGAATTCATTAATGAAAAAATAAAGAAAGCGTCTTACCTATTTTGTACTAAACAAACCTATACAAATCTCATTTGAACCCCACTCGTGATTTACGGGTATCCGACTTCAATTGCATTACAAAATATAACGGTATTATACCGATACTATTGTACCGATCCAAATAAGCCTATGCCGCCTCAACCCGGGATCAGTTATAATCCGGTATTGCGGTCCGGGACCATAAAACCACTCGCAGGGAAATCCTGGGCGGATAGATAATGAAATTATACAATGCAGGACAAATTTCAATGTACGCCTAAGCCTGAAATTAGAAATGCAAAATTTTCAAAACGTGTGTAAACCACCTAACAACAGACGGTGCCTGTCTGACTTTGCCAACTGCATAGAAACGATCTCGTACCGCGAATATCACAGAAGAGATACTTTTTTTATTTCTTTCTCTTTTCTTTAGCGAATATGATATTAACGGTCTACAAATTTGACTTTTACAAAAGACAAACTAAGTTAACCAGTGCAAGGCAAGACGAGGTCGCGCGCGTGTCTCGCTGAGCATTCCTTGATAAAGGTCACCGAATGTGATCGAAACTATAGTCGGAGTAACCGACTCAATTTAACGTGAGTATTCCCGTTTTATTAAAACAAACTAAGTTATCAACGAAAAATTGTTTGAATTATAATCCAAATGGTCGACTTGCAATTGGCAGTGTGCTCAGAATGCTGGCAGTATTACTTTAGCCTTAATTTTTTTGCTTGTTTCATAGTACGTATATAGTATTATTTTATGTTCTGTGGTGTAAAGCTCAACTCATTCGCTCGATTAGATCTCCATACAAACGCCGCGTTCTAAGATTCATATTACACAGAAACTACACATATTTCGTTTTTGTACACGCGCAATTGTGTGCGTGAAGTCTAAGGCTGGTACCGCATAGTGCGAGTGAGACAGTTGCGAAAGTGTTTAGGAATGAAAATCTTCTGATGTAATGTATAAAAATCTGATACCGGTTTCTAAGATTAAATATTACATATGAACATACTTACATACATACATAGACTATCAAACTCATAACCTTCTTTTTTCGTAGTCGGATAAAAAGTAAATCAATTGCGTTAGTTGAATAGTGTAGTGAAGGAAGATACCAAAAATGGTACTTAATTTGAAAAAACATATACCAAGATAAAGTACCTACTTATCTGAAGCACAAGAATACACAATACGTACACGCCGTGTGTGGCGCGTCCCTTGCTCAAGTCAGCTCCTCGAAAGCTCAGAATCGGTGGCGGGGTGAGATAGACCCGATTGGTGGGGGGTGGGAAACGAGACAGTGTCCATTCTATTCGTAGTATTATTATATATGTTCTATGGTATAAGGTAAGTCATGTCCGGTACTATACGACCCTTTAATCCGGGGCACTTCATGTCGAACAAAAAAGAGTTTCCATACAACTCGGGAACGTATCGTGTTATTGGATCCGCCGACGGAAACGACTAGGGAAATCTTGTGAACTTTGTGAATTTCGTTTTTCATGCTACTGCAGAAGGTGTTATTTCCTAAAACATAGAGCTGACCACACTCCAGAAGATTTTTTTTGTGTCGCTGTTGTATCGCTCGTGCATTTTTAAATTATTGAAGATATAAACTTATAGTGTGACTTTTGAACCGATTGCTGGACGTCTTTCAAACACAGCGCCATCTAGCCCCAAACTAAGCATGCTTGTACTATAGGAACCAGATAAGTGATAGAATACATAAATACATATTTTTTTGTAAATACATACATAGAATACATAGAAACACCCACACAAAGTAAAGTGTGAAGTACTTAATATGTTGTGGATATTTATTTTGTGATATTATAATTATAAATGTTTTAAAGAAGTTTTAAAAGAGATCGTTCTTAAACTTTTTAATTTGAAGAAAGAGGTAAACAACGATGTCTGATAATTAATATTTCTGTTGTTATGATAAGCTGTATGTGTCCATATTATACGGTGCATACGGTGTTTAGAAATATTGTTAACTGTCTACAAAAACTTTCAGATGTGTGAGTTAGACAAAACAGCAGTGGACGGGACTAAGACCTTAAAGGCCATAAACACACCACATCGCACCGGATAGTGGAAAAAGAGCAAACTTTGAGAGATTTATTTAACTAATAGTTCCCGGCGAAATGAGACCTCGCGACCCCTATAACTTCACAACCACTGGACCGATTTAGCTCATATTCGAACTTAAAATTTTTATTGAAAAGAACTACTTGCCTACAAAATTTCATGAAGATCGGATCAACGGTTCGCAAGTTATCATCGGACAAATATACACACAAACATACAAAAATACATACAAATACCGATTTTTACTGGGAAGTAAACTTTGAGACCTTCGCTTCGCTCGGTCAAAAAATAAATAAATAATATTTTCATTGAATTGTAATCGTTTTGAGGTGTTTTGACTTTTCTAAATACAAATAATAACGTTGTATATTATGTTGGGTACTGCTACCAAATTTCATTCAAATCCGTTCAGCCATTACAGAGTTGAACGGGAACAAACACACTTACATAGTACATACTTACACACATCGCATTTATAATATTAGTGTGATTACATATTACGGGTTAATCAACCAAGTAACTGAGAGTTATTGAAACAGCTCGTTGAAAAATGCCACGAGCTTCTACAATACAGAATGTAGATTTTTAGTAAACAATGTTCAAAATCCCATTCATCACGCGAACGAGTACTCGAATGAGAT
This sequence comes from Apocheima hispidaria, assembly GCA_947579745.1. Lineage (NCBI taxonomy): Eukaryota > Metazoa > Arthropoda > Insecta > Lepidoptera > Geometridae > Apocheima > Apocheima hispidaria. The sequence goes on from OX388159.1 coordinate 2,748,412, forward strand.
GAAAAATAAAATGTGTATTTTTCCCCTACCATTTGTAAGGGACCATATTTCACGTCATTCGCAGGGAAGTCCTCGCTCAAACGCGACGCGTCCCGAATGGATGGAACAAGTACACGTACCAGTCCCGCGGGTTTTAAGGTCTTTTGCGTTATGTAGATAACTACACTACTATGCGCAGTTTTACGCTATTTAGAGTATCTATAAATAATAATGAGTATGGAAGAAGGGTTGGGACATGCATCTTACCTCAAACATTAAATAGTCTTCCCAAATCATTAGTAGGAAAAATTCATGGCAAAAACCACAAAATAGTTAAAAATATTCAAAAATATCAAAGAAACTCCGAGCATAGCTCCATTGCCCGCTGTGTGACTCTGCGTTTCTCCAAAAGACCAGCAGTTAAGGATCACGTTTCAGTTCCATATGTCATCACTGGCAACAAGCATTCGTTGAAGATCCTTGTCTTCAGGCACTGCGGGGTTTTGGACGAGAAAATATCACGCAATTTCCCGAATGCTGCCCAGCAGAGAATCCAACTCGGCCATAAACAATAATACTGCATAATATACTACGATACACGTGCAGTCTGCGCATTATTTACGTACCATTTAGGTAATTGGTCTGCAACAGTCGTTTTGTTTTACTGTTCCAATCCGACGAGTGGAACGGCTGTACGATTGTATTGCTGTTTTGTTGTCGCGTTTGTAATTAGGCCGAGTTGTTTTGTTCTGTTGTTTATTACTCCGTATGCAAAGGAAATCAGGATGGCGTTATAATTATAGCAAACAATGGGCCATTGAAGTAATTACTAAGGCTGATAAGCTTGCAGTTCTGTGAGCTCTGAATTAGAGGTTCGCAACTTGACTGAAATATGTAATAACTTACTGTGTTTTTTTTTTCACTAATTACTTTTAACTCGACTGCCCAAGAAGGAGGGTAGTGGTTTGGGGTGTATGTTAATATGTGTAATAAAGTAAGTAATATGGAATTGTATGTATGTTTATGCGTTCCCCTGTAGCATAAACGTCTTGATCGATGTTGACGAGTGAGATGTCTTTGGATTCCTCTTTATGTCCGGATAGTTTATATTACACTAGCTGCGCCCCGCGATTTCACCCGCTATTCTACGGAAACCGTATTTTTACGAGATAAAAAGTAGCCTATGTGATTAATCCTGTGTTAATCCTCCATATCCACAATACCAATTTTCAATTCCGTTCAGCCGTTACTGAGTTGAACGGGAACAAAGAAACTTACATACTTACCTACTTACATGTTTACACACAAACTTTTGCATTTATAATATTAGTGTGATTTTCAGTCGGGTAGTTTTTTTTTTACATTTTTTTGTTTGCTACATTTTTAAGGAAAACTTACAGCCGTACTTAATAAGTAACATTATAACTAGAAGAAAACTGGGCCAATTACAAGTTTCCGCCAATAGAATTATTAATAACTACCTGCTCCCTGCGGTGTCACCCACCATTCTTCAGAAACAAACCGAATATTTTTCTGGGATAAAAAGTAGCCTATGTGTTAATCCAGGGTGTAAGCCACTTCCACATCAAATTTCATTCAAATCAGTTCAGCCGTTACAGAGTTGAACGGGAACAAACACACTTACATACTTACCTACTTTCATATTTACACACAATTTTAAATTAGAATCAGAATCAGAATATCTTTATTGTAAAAATATTTATATATATTTATATATAAATCGTTTAATAAAGCTAAACTGTAACAATCTCTACAAGTATTTATAAAGCTAATCAAGTAAAAAGCTTAACCGCTTTTTAAGTTTAAATAATTATGTGAGGCCTTAACACGCTAACTCCTCTAACTTTAAGTACCTAGTTAAGGTAACAGAGTTAAGTTTGTCCTTCACCTGTTTTAAACTGTACTGTGTAGTTTCTACTTTTTATTGCCAACTACTGTTTTAAAAACGTTACTTCAGATAATTTTATTTGGATTTTATGCCTAATTTATTAATTCTATGTTAGTATAAGCTGTGACTAAGTTACAAGTAGGAAATAGTCTAAAAAAATAAAAGAAAAATATTAATTTAAAAAAATAAATCGTCTGTAAGTCGTGGTAGCTCAGTGGGAGAATGCTCGCCTCACATTCGTGAGGTAGGGAGTTCGAACCCGGGCGGGCCCGTACCAATGAGTTCTTTGGAACTTACGTACGGATATATATATGTAGTACACTGGCTTTACGGTGAAGGAAAACATCGTGAGGAAACCTGCATATTTCAGGAGAAGAAATTCGATGGCGTATGTGAATCCGCCAACACGCACTGGGCCAGCGTGGTGGATATGGCCTAATCGCTCTTCGAGGGTAGGCTGATATCCCAGCAGTGGGATGTTTAAAAGGCTGATATAGATAGAGAAAAAGTTAATTGTCGTTAAAAACTCAAATTTTCATTTTCTTGTATCTCGGAAACGGAAACGGTTACACTGTGGGCTCAGTGTTGCAAGTGGGCAGGATTTCGAGATAAACGGTGAATTTCCAAAAACGGTATATTGTACGTAATCATAACAAGAGAAATATTTATAGTGTTTTCGTTTTGATAACTTTTTATTTGAAGCCAAAAAAGATTTTTTTTGTTTCCCTCCGTACAATAAATGATTTAGAATCTCTTTTTTTTTAAAATCATAAACAGACACAAGATAATACTTTTTGGAAATTCATGCTCATTGAGCAACTCGGTACCGGCTCGAACGGCCCAGACGGCCGGAGGCCTGTGTTGCTCTAAATGCTTTAAATTCATACTTAGTGATTTAATCTTATGAATAAAATATACCGTTGTCTCGTCCACACAAAAAGCGTAGTCTGAAACGTTATCCGATTTCGATGATTTTTAAATGTTATTTACACCGTGAAAACCTATGTTTGTATGTTTGTCATTTTTTGAATTTCGCAATATTTCGTTGTTATGGGCACGTGACAATTTTTTGCATCGAAAATGGGACGAAGAATAGTGTTTGTTGTTAGTATACCATTGGTGACGAGCGCAGTGGATTGCCGCGCATAGTTTTGAACTGTTGAAGTTCAAAATTCTGGGTGGCACTGAACTGTTATGGGCAAGCGTGACGCTTAACATCGGGTGAGCGACTTGCTAGTCTCGTTACCGAGTAACATTTTAAAAAAACACATAAATATTTAAAAAAAATAAAACAAAACATAGCGGCCTGTATTATAGTTTATTCAAGCCATTTACATCAAAAACAAAAGATTTTGTTAAGATTTAGGGGGTGATAACAGACTACCACCGAAACGCTAATTTCATCAAAAAGTTAGGAAAATTCACTAACTTTCTCTATTGCACGCAAGAGAAACAGAGCGACAGCTATACAATTTCAAGTATCGAATGCGCCAAAACCTCTCGGAAGGACTATCCTCTTAAATAATGGAAAAATGCACGAGAGAGAAAACGGTGGAAGCGAAGGGCGAATACATTTATTTTAACCTCATTTCAATATTACACCTCATTAGGTACATATACCACAACTCCACACTATATATAACTTCAGCGTTACTGTCTATCCACCGCGTATTAGCTACACTAACTGCATTTAGGTAAGGCAAGGCCAAGTTTAACCAACTATTTAGCCGAAGTGAAACTTTGCGATTAGAAACTTCGGTTAATTTGTAATTCAAGTAACTGAGTTTGGATTTCACAATATCCGTAGCTAAGTTTGGGGACACTGAGTTAATTACATTATTTATGGAAAGAGCATCTTGGGAAATGAACTGCAGTCATTTGAAATCGAGCGGGTCGATTCTAGAGCAATCGACTGGCATTGCTTCCGCCTTCGTCACTCTTATATTTCATTGACATGAAAGGGACGAGGAACCATTGGGTTTTTGTTTTGTGTTTTGTGAGAATAAACTTGTAGGTGAGCAGTAAAGTGGTATTTTAATGGTATGTTTAGGGATAGCACAAAAGTAACTACTAGACGCCCAAATCAACAAAATTTCGCTAGCCATTACAGTAGCGATATCCGATTACACTTAAACAACGCAAATACGTAAATATATACGATTTGCGTTACTAACATTACTGCGGTAGTAAATTTCGCTTATATCTGATAGTGGCTTAACATCAGAATATTTACCAAAATCCTACTCGTGAACTTGTGAACCTAATATGCACACCTGAGACCTTCTTTATATTGCATGTATAGGGACACAGGTCATTGTATAAGTTTAGCTGATAGCGCATTTCTGACTGGCGACATTAGAGTCCGCAGTTATCCCATAGCCGCGCTAGTGTGCACCCGCTCTCAAAATGTATATTATAGTATTATAGTAATTATAGATTTTTATATATTAAATATGTATTGTGTATAACTGAAATAATATGGTGATCGCCGGAGCCCAGACTTTCATTACATCTAGTCCCGGTAGTCAGCAGAACACGCAGATAGATTGGCGGTTGGCGATAAATCATTAGAGATGACGTCACACATATCGGGTGGTTTCGATGTGTGACGTCATCTCGACACAAGGTTTTTTTTTTGTACAATTGAGTGACGAGTTGAACAAGTCTTGCCCTATGAAGCGTCACGCTTGCCTAAAACAATCCAGTTCACAATCAGAATTTTGAATATAAGCCCTACGCGGCAAAGCGTTGCTCAGTAATTTCAATGGAAACATCCAGCCCAGCCAGCTCTTCAATTTGGGACATTTCAATTGTAAGTGATACTTGCTGTCACTCAAGTGAAATCTAAACGGACCTTACGTTACGCAATTTGTTATTAATGGCTAGGTCGAAGGTATTTTCATCACGATAACAGGCTAGACGTGGCAGTATTGACGACATTTTGAAGGTCACGGGTAACTAGAGGATGCATGTAGCAAACTGTCGTTCAGTGTGGCGGTTTTTTTGTAATTTTTTTTAATGGAATTTGGTGACTAGACCAACAAGTCGCTCACCTGATGTTAAGCTTCACGCTTGCCCATAACATTCAGTGCCACCCAGAATTTTGAACGACAACAGCTCAAAACCATGCGCGGCAATGCACTGCGCTCGTCACCCTGATATATATATATGATATTATTGTTTTTTTAAATTTGTCTGTTTTGGTGTATAATAAAGTTATATTGTATTGTATTGTATTGTATATATTAGATTCAATCTCTACGTGCACAGTAAAACATTGCCCTTCAATTCTGAACACGGTAATGTTTGCACACTACTGCCTGGCGGTTGAATAACTGGCAAAGGTGTGGTACTTCCCCAGGCGGACTCTGCAGAAGAGCCCTACCGTCTAAGGGGGAGGCCTTTGTACAACAATGGACGTCTTCAGGCTGTTGATGATGATGATGATAAACCTACTTACCTTTAGATTAGACATAATCACTAACAAATCTATATTTATTACGAACATTACCCATTCATTACGATACATCCTGTATATAAAAGAACAAGCTCTTTTCTAGGAATCAACGCGCAGAACAAACCACTTATGATAGAGACATGATACTTCTAAAATAGTCTAGATGAACAATAAGAACGGGTTTTACGAAATTCCACTTCTAAAGGGGTAATATGAAACCCCAAAGATTGTATGGAAATAATATCTTTAACGCGCAGAACAAACCACTTATGATAGAGAACTGATACTCCTAAAATAGTCTAGATGAACAATAAGAACGGGTTTTACGAAATTCCGCTTCTAAAGGGGTAAAATGAACCCCCAAACATTGTATGGAAATAAAATCTATTGCATGCTAAGCCAAAGAAACTCGGTTTTTGTAATAATCATACAAAATAAAGAATGGTTGGTTGGTTTTTGAAAAATCTTGAGACATGCCTATGTCTCAAGATTTTTCAAAAACCAACCCCTAATGAGGTGAAATGGAGTGTTTCATTTACTAGCCTAGGCGAGCGATGCCGTGCAGGCAAGCTAGTTTTTCTATATCTATACTAAACTAAAATAATTAATCTAATAAACGTCTAACTAAGTAGGAGGCATCGTGCCGGACGTATAATTATGTGCGACGTCAGGGCAGGGCGATAGCAATTAAGGTTTTTTTTTTTGTTAATGACGTACCATATTATAATATGGTTCCTCATCAATATTACAATCTAGCCTTGAGACTAATAAGTAATTTAACTTTAACTTAATCTGCCAAGTAGAGTAAAATCTAAGAACGTGTCCACTAACCCTTTTTTTATTGTCTCTATTTAAGGGTAGGACACTTTGTTCTCGTGTTCTGTTAGCACTGTACAATATACTATTTATACTATCACTAAACTAACACAAAAGGGCGTCCGAATTACCTAATTGCTATAATTATCATATACATTATCTTAATAAAAATAATAAAATCTAAATCTAAATCCAACTATATTATATATGTGCGACGTCAGGGCAGGGCGATAGCAATTAAAGCAATTAAGGTGTGTACAGGCAGCTGTCGTCGTTTGTCTTGTGACGTCACTAGAGCGCTCGAACCAGTAACTGGGGCAAGTAGTTACTAGCATGTTGACCGTAAAACTGAGACTTTCATTCATAAAGAATAACAAGAAAAGAGGTTACAACTTACGCCACTCTTTGGAGGTAGTTGTACTAGGCCAGTTTGAAAATGAAAACACTGCAATTAAAAGTGCTAACAAAAAAAAAAACCCTCGACTTCCTTCGCGTGGACTTAAAAGTAGTAAGTAATGTAGTAGTAAGTAGTATCCTATTTATTTGTGATATACAGTAACTCCTTATCAAATTTTATCAAGATCTGTTCAGCCGCTTAGCCGTGATAACGCGACAACCATCCAAACAGAGAGATAAAGTTACTTCGCTAAATGGCGTTGATTCATTTTTGCGTTTTTTGACGTTTTGTATGGACTGATAGTCGTAATGTATGGAGTTCTGAATCGCGCAAGCGATGTTTTTTCCCCGAGACGAACGTATTAATTTTCATACCTCAAAGCTTTATTGGTCCTGCGGCTAAATTGCTTTGAATTATAATATTATTTAGGATTAGAATAGCTGTATATTACGTGTAATATCTTTCTGAATTATTAATGTACTTAAGTGCGTGTAATCCTCAATTTAACACAGGATTTTAAATGAACTCTCGCCAAAATTTGCCCCTCGAGGGCGTTGGTAGGTAATGAAGTTCATAATCGCGGTAGTACTGTGACGTCACCTCCGGGAGCGAAGTTACGCCCCCTAGCGGCGTGTCCGAGGGACGGTGATGTAATGAATAGTAGAAGGTAAATACATACTTTTTTTTTACATGTAAAGTCTTTAGTTATTATATTCAGTTTTAGTTGATAAAAATACTTGTAAAATTTGATAAAAGGAACGGACCCCGGAGTTCGTGGAGCAACATTGACTTTAAAAAAACATACATACTTACATAAGTCCCAAAATCATTACCCTCTTTCTTGAACAGTCGGGTAGAAACAAACAAAGCGTCTGTGGTTTTGGTCTCGGTCAAAAAAATCCTTAATGAATATCCCCGGTGGGAAAAGTCCCGTGTTTTTCGAATGAAAATTGCAGTAAAATCCCGTTATCAACAAGCGCCAGACCCAGAGGCTTTACAGCGCGCCGCGATTTTTTCATCACACGTTTCATTTTTTTAAAGGTGTTATTTTTGTTGGTGCTATCTCGAATAAAACTGTTTTTTCTGACCTGACTTCCAAAAAACGATGTTCTCGAGAGTTTTGGCGGGAACGTGAAGAATTCATGTCGCGTCATTTTATTATTTTCCAAAACTTGTGTTATTTCGAGAGTTAATGTGTAAAAACGGTGAATTTCTACCCGTTAAGTGTTCGTGTACATGCACGAGTGTGTGTGAATGGTATAATGTCGTGAAACGTGAATGTTCGTGTTGTTTCCAAAACTCCATAGAAGGCTCTAGTAAAGTTTTCATCACTTTACTGGGGCATGACTTGGACTTGACCGTGACTTGATTTGCTCGCTTTTGACTGTGACTATGACTTGTATGATAATATTTAACAAAACTTGAATATATATAAATGTATACTTGACACTGGCAAATGCATAAGACGTGCGACGCCAAAATCCTCTTAGGAGGACATAGAAACAATTCGATTGTTTTTTTTTTTAAATGGAGGTCCAAAATTGTTTTTTTTTTCAATGTTCTTACCTCAAAACTCCGTCATTTATAAACCGATTTGGGTAATTCTATTTTATTCGAAGGGAAAGATACTACCAGATAAGTCCGATTTTTATCAAAATTCAGTTGTTATAATAAGATCCAAGAGGAATTGATTAGTTCCCTACTCAAATACATAATAAATATATAGGCATACATAATAATACATAGCGATTTCGGTATTTTCATCGAAAAAATCAATCAATTGCATTCAAAGGTATCATTTGGATAAGTATTTATGGGTGGCGCCAAGAGCATCTCGATAGTGCATTTTTTTCAGTTTTTTTTGTTTGTCCGTTTTTTTTTTTTTGTTTTTTGGTTTATTGATTTGTTTGTTCGTCTTTCACGCAGCAATAGAGCAACCGATCGACCAACATTGTAATTAGCCTTGTAGCTCAGTGGGTGGATTTTCGCCCTCTGAGCTGTAGGGTTCGATTCCCACCCAAGACAAACATTCATGTGATGAACATGGATGTTTATTCTTTGTCTGGGTGTTCCTATGTATTCTATAAATGTATTTACAATAGAATTGAATAGTACAAGCTTGCTTAGTTTGGGTCTAGATGGCACTGTGTGTGAAAATCGTCCAACAATTTTTTTTTATATAAAATTTTAAAAAAATGGTGCCCGCGATGCTCGGTCTTCGGCCTGGCTAAACTCTTCATACAAACCTTGTCCTCACAAATACAAACACAACAAAAAACAAATCATCAAAACCGGTCTAGCCTTTTCAAATTATAGCGAGACCAGGAGAAATAGGGGTCATTTTTAAAAATATATATATTTTATTTATTTACGTTTTTGCATGGATCACGAGTGACATTGAAATGCATCTTATAAACTCATCCATAAACTTTATATGCCTCGTACAGGCATTCGAATTCAGCACGACATTTTGATTATAATGACTCAATTAAGTTAATTAGGAAAACGTGCCAAAGTTTCACGCGACTTCACTTTGAAATCCATTATCGTTGTATATTCAAACGCTGATTTGCTCAAGGCATCTAGTTACTGAGGTCGTTCCTTTTGAAACCGGAGAAGAGGTTGTTCAACTCGCATCAATTAAACCCAAAGAAAATATAACTGGTTGACCGCACATGCAGAGGCATTTTCCCAACAGCTCTCGCGTTACGACGTTGGTCCAGGCGATGATGGAATAGAAAAACGAAGATATACGCTAGTATACATTCATCTATGCAAAGATACTTTCAAGACTTAAAGTTGACTGGATGACAGCTGCTTTCTGTCTGCGGATCTCACCACCGCGTTTTAAGTTTTTTTTTACGCCATCTAGTTTGTTTTATAAGAAACAAATTTTGTTCCCTGTTCCGTTCGACCCCTATATCTTTGCAACCCCTTGACCGATTATGCTCATACTCGAACTTAAAAATTGTATTGTCGTGAACTACTTGCCTACAAAATTTCATGAAGATCAGATCAACAGTACGCAAGTTATCGTCGGACAAATATACTTACCAACATACAAACATACATACAAATGCCGATTTGTTCCCGTAGACTCTGATTTAATCTGACTTTCCTTTAATAGACTCCTCGCCTCAATCACCAAAAACCTTCCTACGTGCTACCCTCGTAGCTTTTGGCTTTTGTTATCTCCAAAAATAACTATTTAAAAATCAAACAGAGCATCAAATGAATTAACTAAACAGAAACTTACTTAGTCGTTAGATTCACATTAAGCTTATTATGAGGAACTTTCATATTTTAATTAATTACTATATTTTCGGATCAATCTAATCATAGATAACACTTAATAAGATATATGTATTGTTACGGACGTTGGGAGCCGGCGGAACTTGTACACTCGTTTGAGAAAAAGATGGTTGATAAAAAAAACAAGAAAAACTGCTAATTACAACTAAAATATATATGAAATAAAAAAATATTAAATATACAGCTTGACAGGTTGAATGACATGACCCGACGACATAAAATAATTTGTTTACGCGTTTACATATATAAATACCAAATAAACCGTGGAAAAAGTCCATCAAAAATCTCCAGCGTGGAAGTGACCTCTACTGTTATAAAAACGTATCACAGATTAGGTACGAGAACGTGTCCACTAAATTAAAAATACCACGTTTTTTTAACCTTCTACTCGTGTTTTACCGACTCTCATATTTTAACCCTCGTTTACACCGTGTCCAGTTTTAATCACTCGCCGAACGTGAGTCAGCGCTTGCAAACGATGATCGATGACCCATCGGCGGCAGAGTGAACCAAGAGTGAACAGTGAACATTGAACGTGATTTATCAGGAGAATGGAGGTGATTAACTGGAAAGATTGAAGAGCGACCAAGTTATCTGTAAAGTTGGCCAAACGATGGAAGTACAGTATTGTATGGAAAGCTACCAATTTTGTTTAGAGAATGCGACGATGGCTCCCATTTTCAACCTTGCACTGTGGTTTGAATGAACGTAAGGTATTTGATTTGTATTGGAAACGTTGTGGTTTACGCTAACTTGAATGATGGAAGGATTGTTGTTTACGCTTAGGTCATTTTTTTAAATCATTGTGAAATATTTGTCTATGTTTTAATTAAGAACCATAGACAAATACATAAGCAAATAAGCAGTACAAAATGATACTTACAGAATCAAACTTAGCATGTGATTTTATAAACTACACAAAATAATGATAAATAAAAATAATAAAGTTGAGAAGGATATTGTAATTATGTTACAATCCTATCAAATTCGAACGGTTCTAGTTCTGCATAAGAATGGCGCGATAACACAAATAACAATTTTTATCAGAGTTGAGGTCTGACGTGCTAATACGAGCTTGACCTAATAATACTAGGTGATCTATTGAACTGGGGTAGAAGAAGAAATCCATTATAGTGATGTAGAGCCACTGAACCCCGTTCAATCTCTGCCAAAGCCCCTCAATATGAGGCTGTTCCGCTTGAAATTAACATGTTGGGGTGGTTACCACGAATAGTTTTTTAACATCACTTTCTTTATTTTGTTAGGTTTCTAATCATTTTGAATCGTTTTGAGTTTAAAAAAAAGATAATACGTAACATTGTCGATGGAACGGTTGACGTTTAAAAAGAAAAAAAAAATGAATGTGGGCCATGTAACACAATACTCGAGAGATGAGGGCCTTCGGTTGAGTCGGTGGGTAGGGAAAGGTCGTGCTAGAGAGCGGATATCGAGCTTATTAACAGTTTTGTCTGGTGCTGTGCTCCTATAATAATAATACTCCATATCTAGAATCGGCGTTTGTAATGTGAGTACGCAATATCGTGTTTGCTAAATAAAGAGTTCTTCTGCTTCTGAAATATATGTTTATTATAATTTCGTGCATTGACAGGCTTAGTATTTGCATTACATCATCAGCCAGAAAATGTCCACTGCTGATCACAGGCCTCCCCCTTAACTTGCACTTGCACTTGCTACTTGCATCCACCGATTGCCCACGACTTTCACAATGTCGTCGTTCCACCTAGTGGAAGGCCTGCCTACGCTTTGTCTTCCGGTTTGTAGTCGCCACTCAAGAATCTTTCTTCCAAGACTAAGCAAGACGAGGTCGCGGGCGTGATCAATTTTCGCGCATTCCTTGATAAAGGTCACCGAATGTGATCGAAACTATAGTCGGAATAACCGACTCAATTTAACGTGAGTATTCCCGTTTTATTAAAACAAAATGTGTCAAAACCACGTCAGTTATCATAGTAAAACCTTTCTTCCCCATCAGTTATCGGTTCTTCGAGTGATGTGGCCTGCCCATTGCCACTTCAGCTTGCAAACTCTACAAGCTGTATCGGAGACTTTGGTTCTGAGGCTTAGCGTTTATTTGACCACAAACTCGCCTGCAGTTGAGAATGATAAACACAGCCTGGAATGTGAATTGATATCTGTTTTATTAGGTTTATATCAGTCACACATGACATGAGAGACTTGCTCGTCTCGCAACCACTAAAAAGCAACTAATAAAAAGTGCAACGTACTAATAAAGTAGTATAAGTAAAGTAGTAGTAGTTATCCGACTAATAATATAATTTATGAAGTTTTTTTTTGATACTTATTACAATTTATTACTATTTACAATATATTTCAGTTATTTTTGAAGTCGGTGTTCGAACGGCACGGGGCGGAGGGGCGGCTACTGCCTTCCCTGGCTGGCACCGGAAAAAAAACAGTCGACTTGAGAACTTCCTCGTCAGTTAAAATAGATTCAATTCTAAATTTTCAAGGCAATCAAGTTTCATTTTCAAATTCAAAGGCTCATTTTTAATTTCGAAGCAAAAAAAATATTTGAAATAAAATTTATGAGCATCTTACAAAACATATTTTGAACAAATAACATTCCAAAGTGTGTAGTAGCTACCCTCGGATTTGCTACGTCATCATATTTCATCCATAAATCCTCGACGTAATATTGCCGGTCTACAGAACTCTGTTGCTAACTGAACCTACGTGTATAGAGACATATAGACATACCCAAAAACATACATAAAGTTTTGTTTTAATAAAACGGGAATACTCACGCTAAATTGAGTCGGTTATTCCGAGTATAGTTTCGATCACATTCGGTGACCTTTATCAAGGAATGCTCAGCGTGAGTATTCCCGTTTTATTAAAACAAAATGTATCAAAACCACGTCAGTTTTCACAGTAAAATACATAAAGTTGCTCAATTCGGGATGGTGATTGTAATGTGATAGTCTTTTGAAGATGCTTGGGGAAGCTTTCAAAGAAATGAGAAAATCTTTGATACCACATAATAAACCTCTATTCACATGATTGACGTTCTATCGATATACCTTTCCGTCGCTTTATTTTCGTGCAAGTGGCAAATCGTGTTTCAATTTCATACAAAAAGCATAAAAAATGTAAGAACCGTTTTCGATTGAAAAGGAGGTCACTTGGAGTTTTGGCGGGAACGTGAAGAAATCATGGCACGTCATTTTATTATTTTCCAAAACTTGTGTTATTTCGAGTGTTAATGTGTAAAAACGGTGAATCTTTACCCGTTAAGTGTTCGTGAACACGCACGAGTGTTGGTGAATGGTATAATGTCGTGAATCGTGAATTTTCGTGTTGTTTCCAAAACTCCATAGAAGGCTCTAGTAAAGTTTTCACCACTTTACTGGGACATGACTTGGACTTTACCGTGACTTGCTTTGCTCGCCTTTGACTGTGACTATGACCTGTTTGATAATATCTGACAAAACTTGAGAATATATATGTATACTTGACACTGGCAAATGCATAAGACGTGCGATGCCAAAATCCAGGAGGAAAGAGGAAAAAAAAGGTCACTTTTTAAGAATGAATCTCTCTCTAAGACGAAATAAAAATAGCAATTTATTTCTAACCTAACCAAACCCTCAAAAATAAACGTTTGAATAAATTCGCGTTAAAAATTAAATGCGCTTTTCTTAAATTAATGCAATAACAAATAATATATTTTTAATTTATTATTGTTTTAAGTAATTATTTACCCTGGTGCAGGGTCCGGGCTAGCCCCAAAACATCCTAAAATTATTAGCGAGTAGGTTTGATTGTCGGTACATGAACCATTGCTCTATGGTTCATGTGCTAAAATGTGTACATTTATAATTGTAACTTTAACGTAGTTTTCGTGTTTTCTATATATAGCCTGTAGTATTTATGGTCGAAATAAATGACATTTTTTAACAAAATATTTTTTATGTAACTGATTATTCCTTGGAAAACGCTCCCTTTTGCAACACAATATCATTTGGATATTATTATTATACCTTAATAAATTTTACAGATTTAAAAAAAAAAAAAATTACTAATCATAAAAATTCTAAAATTAAAAATAAAGATAGGCAGGTCTCAGGATGTTTCCAAAACCAATCTCTAAAAAGATGAAAAATGGGGTCTTGAAATTACTGTATCTGACGCGAGCAAAGCCGTGCGGGCAAACTAGTAATCCATAAAGGAACTCCTTCTGCAAGAGGCATCATTTAACTCGATTAAATCGGAACACTTCACATCCAAGCGTGACATTTCTACCAAGTTATCTATACCGGTGGCCAAATAAGTGAACTGAACATTTTGAACGGTTAGCTGTCAGTTTATATCAAATCCGATTGTGGCTCCCATCATTTAAATTTACAGGTAAGTCGGTCGCTCTGTGCTAAAGTTTAAGCAGTTTAATACGACTTCAAGCTCCAAGTTAAACTTTACGATATCTATCTAAATAGTGGCAGATAAGGGATGACTGGGAGTTTGTGATGCGTCTTTGAAAGTATAGCATAGCAAAATTATACGAGAAGAATGTTAATCTCACACAAAAAAGTAGGTACCCGAAATAACAGCATAAAATTATATTTCTTTTTTTTTCGCTTTTCGATGCTTCATACTCTTTCACCCTATCTCCGAAGAAAGTCACAAAGAGTTACAAAACACTAAATTTTTTGACATTTGACATTTTTGATAATTTTTTTGACTTTATTGAGGATATTCGCCGAAGAACCAAAGTCACCGATGTAGCTCTCAGAGTTTGCAAGCTGAAGTGGCAATGGGCAGGCCACATCACTCGAAGAACCGATAACCGAAGGGAAGAAACGTTCTAGAGTGGCGACCACGAACCGGAAGACGAAGCGTAGGCAGGCCTCGCACTAGGTGGATCGACGACATTGTGAAAGTCGCGGGCAACCGGTGGATGCAAGTGTTACATTGTCGGTCGGTGTGGCGCTCTAAGGGGGAGGCATATGTTCAGCAGAGGTCGTCTTCTGGCTGATAATTATAATGATGATGATGACGATTTTTTTTAAATCGACAAAAAATAATAAAAACCGACCTACAGTAAGTCCTGCAACCATCAGGCAGGCCAAGTCTGTTCCTATTTTCAAGAACCTCGTTTATAAACATTATCTTTATTCGTGTTAATTGGTACGAAAGTACCTATATGTATTGTTATTTATATGTATTGTATTTACACAGTTTTATTTTGTGTATTTATTGTATATACGTATATCATATTTATTGTATTTGTTTATACTTATTTCGTAGTTATTTAGCAGATATTTAGATGATTATGTACACCACCGACCGTATTTCTGTTTTCAATTGCTGTCCATACCAAGTTTGCCTGGAAGAAATTACTTTAGGCAATAAGGCCGCCCATTATACTGCCGGATCATTATTGCTTAGTTTAACTTTAATTTTATTTTTGGTGTCTAATAAAGTTATATTGTATTGAATTAAGGAACATTATCTAACATACGTTATAAATATAGCATATAGCTCATTTGAATAATTATTCGCGGGCTAAGGTTGCCTTTCCGCTAAAGATGTGCTAAGCTATGAAAGAAGTAAAGCTAAGCTACGAAACTATTTATTTATTTATTGAGACATAAAACAGCCTGGCCTATTACATTAAATCTCACAATTACAATTATAAATAACAAAAAATACTCATAGCAATACATTATTTACAAACTAACCAGTCAAACTAATAATTAAAATAATATTAAAAGTATAAAACAGAAATTAAATTATTACAAATGTGCAAAATAATATTTAAAAAAAAAAAAAAAAAAAACCAAATCGTAATCAGGATTAGTCCTATTGCTCCGATCTCACTATGTGACCGTTTCCACTAATGCTAAGACCGATCGATCGATCGATCGACCGACCGAGTCAGAAGTAGCGCTATGAAGATGCTCTACGTGAGTTAGAGAAGATACGGTCGGTGACAAACGCACGCTAATTTCATAGTACGTCGTGTAAACTACTCTCTAGACCCTAGCGCATGCCTAGCTCATATATTTAGCTCCCATCCTTAGCTACCATCCTTAGCACGCATCCCTCTATATAAAAAAACATAGCTTCGTTGAACACGTTTCCACCAGTGCTAAGGTCACGACTAGCATTGTGGCTCAGTGGGAGAATTTCCACCTTCTGAGCTTGTGAGCTGGGTTTTGGGTTCGATTCCCACCCAGGACAAACAGTTGTGTGATAAACATGAATGTTTGTTCTTTGTCTGGGTCTTTCTCTGTGTTGTACTCTATGTAAGTATTAAGAAAAAAAAATGGCGCTGTGTGTGACACACAAACACATGATTCAAATAAAAGGTATGCACTAGCGTAGCACATCTCTGGTGGAGAAGCAGCCTTGAACTGCTCTAAATTTTTTCAGCACGTCTCTGCACGCATGAGAATAACCATATCTCTTCACTACGCCAAGCCCATAACCTTAATAAAGTAAGGCTTATCACTAAGCCCAGCTAATTCCATCCAATAATACAAAATATGTCCTATCCCACAATATTCACCTATTTGCATTTTCCCCGAGACTTGAAGAAAAAATAAAACATTTAATTACAACTGAAGCCTAAAGAGAGGCCACAGTAACTGATTTACATTCAGACCAAGCTATCTCTACAGGTAGACAAAAGAGAAAACATAAAAACCCAATGGTTGACTGTCTGTTTTGTACAGGAAATACGATGATGGCTCCGTCAAGCGACTTTACAGAGAAGTTGGTCGGTCTCTAAATGAGGGCTCGCTCTCAAGGGGCTTATCTGTACCGGAATTGGACCACAAAGCGTTCCCGGAACTTTAGCGGGCAAAAAATATCCCTTATGACAGAGCTTTCGGCGTTGGAAAGGGACTAAGTAAGTACGTGTGTCGTACTTACGTTCAAGGTAATGGATCTAAAAATGATAAAGAAGCCCGTTGGTGTGAGAGAGACTAACCCCCGAATACTGAAACGTTTGTTAACTTTGACAACAGATTAATTCTAATACTGCCTTTGTGTGACACTAAGCAAATGACAAAGATAGAAATAGACTTAATCTGTCGTCAAAGTTAACAAAAGTTTCATAAACTCAAGCAAAACCTCTCACCTGATGGTAAGCCTAAAGCTTGCCAACCAGAATTTTGAATTTCAACAGTACAAAACCATGTACTAGTCACATAACACAACAACATCCAAAACCTACTTACAACTACTTACAAGGTTTCACAATTAAGCCTGCAATTGCTTATTTCTTAATTAAATTTACGAAACCCATATTTGTATTAGAACAAATTAGAAATAATCTGTTTTCGGGCATTGATCCGGCTTAGCGCAGAGGCAATTTGTCGGTGCGCCCAATAATAACACAACCTTACACGTCATTACTAAGTAGTCCAAACGATCGAATATATTGCTCGGTTAAAAAACTGACAGTTTTTTTAAATCTTTCTTTTAAGAAACAATGGCCGCAATTCCACCGTGCAATTCCGCAATTAATTTCTTTCTTGTGTCTGTGAATCCCTCGCTACGCTTTAGATTATTCCTTAGAATCTCACGCTATACTCGTGATTCAATTATAGAATCCCTTGCTCGCTCGGGATTCAAACTCGGAACACGAAAACAAAAACGAACTTTATTCTTGTTTGTCTTGTTGAATAAATAAATGTAAAAATACGTAATACGGACCCAACAAAATAATTATGGAGACTGCTCGATCCCATCCCGACCTCATCCATTGAAAAACTTGCGCAATGCATCAAGTCAGATTGTTTGGCGCCGGGAAAAGGGATGAAGTCCCGGCTTTTGATGAAATCTCATTGTTTGCTCTCATCTATTGAAACTTCAACCGGGAAGACTGTGAATAGATGCTCTTTATTTGGAGAATCAAGATTTTACTTGACCAGAGGCTGTTTTTTGTTGGCGACATTTCTGTGCCATGTTATGAAATTATTAGGGTATCGGTGTTTAGCAATTTTTGAAGTTCAGTTTTTAATTGTCCGAACTTGGTTTGCTTTTCAATAAGGATACATTTACATGGTTACATGGCTTACATATATTTTTTACAATCTCGAAATTCATTTTTAGGAGTATCATGATGAGAAAAAAAATGGCTCTATCTAAGAACCATTTTTTTCCGTGTTTTTGTTTACGACAATATTTATTGTCCGCACTTTCGAAATACTTGTATGTACTGTGTATCTTTTGTCCTCGAAAGTATTTATTTCTTTTATTATAATATTTTTTATTTTATTTTCTTTACAATCCAGCTCCCGCAAGCAGCACCCGTTCACGAGGTGACGCATGTGCCAGCCATCGCTCTCCTCAACCATATTGGAGGGAAGAGGGCGACCCGCCACACGACGCCGCCGCAAGAAGAAGCTTTTTAGTGAGCGTGATTGCTCTGGGGTATACACATTTATTATTATATTTGGCTTGGCTACTGTGATGTATATATGTGCTTTAGATGTATGGGTTCCTATTTTTTATCAAAAATAAAAATGTTTTTTCCTTATCGGGTCTATAGGAAATATTGCAGTAGGTTATGGTGCGTTTGTTATTGTGATGGATTTACATAGTTCTGGAGTTTTGTTTTGGTGTCTTTTGAGTAATATGTATATTCGGAAAAAAAAACCTACGAAATTCTGGATTCTAATATTTGTAGATTTTGTATTGTAGGGCAAATGCAAAATGTGGATGTCGAAAACAGGGGGAAGTAAAATTCGGATCTTCGAAATTTCGAGAGATCGATAGGTAACCATTGTTATGCAAATAAGTACCGAGATGAGTAAGTCACTTCCTTGATGGTAGCTGTCACGCTTGGCCAT
Organism: Apocheima hispidaria; assembly: GCA_947579745.1. Lineage (NCBI taxonomy): Eukaryota > Metazoa > Arthropoda > Insecta > Lepidoptera > Geometridae > Apocheima > Apocheima hispidaria. The sequence goes on from OX388159.1 coordinate 2,767,122, forward strand.
ACCACTTAACTTAAACTGTTCAGAACGATGCAAAGCAATTGCTGTAGTCACCCTAAGATCGATGTTAAATCTGTTTATGCTCAGTAAATTCGCACATTAATGCTTAGCGGTAAAGAACAGAAATTAGTAGCAGCGTCTGTATTCTAATATCTACGGTTACTTATTTTTTGTGTAACATGGGGTTGCAAACGAAAGCTAGCTAAAGTCGGATCTTGAACAAAAATTTCGAGACTGTGCTTTTAATTCCGCAAAAACAACAACAAAACATCCACGAAAAATACAGAACGTGGGCTCTTTTATCTAAATTGAAAAGAAGGCTATGCGGAAGATTATTTTCACACAAAGGCTTTTAAAGTAAAACATCGTCGACTGAGTGACAGTCCGAAATTGCCAGAAAATTGCTTCAGATACTTCGGCATTTTCGCGTAATAGCTTAACAATTTTCACTTTGTAGCATGGATTTAGCATCATCGTCCAAGCTTTGTGTTTGGGTGTTTCCAAGGGTGTTTGACGTTTTAAAAGTGAGTGTTGCTGCAGTTTCATTTTGACAAGATAAATATAATTTTTGCACGAAAAATACCCAAATCGACTCAATCGCCTTCATTGTCAGCACGAAATATAAATTTTGTGTAGGTTAATCTTTTCGAAAAAGTAAAAGTTGGAACGCATCATATCGAAAAAAAATATTGTCAGAGTACCCAAAAAAAAAGATCATTATCAAAGTTAAACATATAGATATATTAGATATTGTATTAGACAGTAAAACACGTATAATCTCGCAAACTCACTTCCAAAACGGAGAAAACGTACATTACCTATATATAAAAACACAAACGCTAGTCAAAAAAATATTCCACTAACATTTATTTATGAGAAAGTTAAAAGTATTTATTGAATATTGTTCCACTAGGCTTATCATTTATATCATTAGGTAATGCATTATGTATGTTAATGACCGAATATCCATAATCTCAATTACTGTGTTGGAAACAAGATGTATCACAGAACAAGACGATAAGGCCTTCCAATATAAATCTCGTAACTTTTCTAGGGCAGACCCAACTAGGCCCGACCTTATTGTTGTGATTTCTGGACAGAAACAGCTCAATTTACTACGACTTGAGTTAGATTTACGAGGGCATCGACCTCTGTAAGGGCCATTGTTGTGTCAAGGAACTCCTAACAACTTAGGTGCAAAATGCTAAGACTAAAACCAGTATGGATAAAGCATATAAAGAAGTGAGTAAAATTTCCAGAAGTGATGAACATAATATTTGCATTTCGTTCATTTTCTTCAGTGTTAACATCATTATAATTATACTTTATAACTTTATGAAAGGTTGCTGTCTTTTAAAATAGAGTAAACTGCTAATGGTATATGTTTGGTTTAACATAATGCCGCTGAGAGAACTGTCTCGGATGAAGTATAGGAAGAACAAAAAAAACAGAAATCCCCTTCGCAGGGGATTGTCTAAAGGGATTTCTGGAGTAAGCCAAACAAAGATATTCAAAACCTCGACGGCAAAAAAAACGAGAACTTGTAGCTTGTCCAAATACTACCGGCTCTTTATACCGAGTGCCTTATTCAAAACGGAAAAATTAGGTCGTGATGTTTTTGTACATGGAATAATAAAAGGTAAAAGCTTACTAGACTAGCTGAATTAAGTCTTACGTAGTATGGATGTCATACTAAGAAACGTGCAGTAAATACTGCCTTCGAGAAAGCATTTGATAGAGTGGGTCATATCATCCTACTTCATACACTCTAAGGATTGTGGATACGTAGAGATCTTCATAGATGGCTGTGCTAACAAATAACGCCACAGAAAACAAGTAGTAGTAACCAGCAGAGTGCCCAACCATTTCATTCCTATCAGCTATGGAGTCCCCCAAGGATAGATCCTAGGTCCACTGTTATATATTGCGTATGTATTTGACATAAATGCCAGTCTAATCTTTTATTTGATTTATTCTCAATGTTCAAACTACAGACATTTTGGCTCAAACAAAATTGTCATGTACGGTAAAGGATTTAAGTACATCAATATAAGTTTTTAAATACGAGAATTTCTGTGAAACTTAATTAAACTAGTAGTTCGCGCCGAATGGAGACCTCGCTATCCCTAGATCTTCACAACCCCTAGACCAATTCAGCTCTTATTCGAATTTAAATATTGTATTGAAATGAACTACTTGCCTACAAAATTTCATGAAGATCGGATCAACGGTTCGCAAGTTATCATCGGACAAATATACACACAAACATACATACAAATGCCGATTTGTCCCAGTAAATAATAAACTTAAGCATTTCCCACAATTTCTCATAGTTAATAGCATTTTTTTTTTTTAAGTTTTAATTTAACCTGGATCTGGAAGCATAATTACGATCAATGGAGCTATAAAATGATATGGAGTTGTATTTACAATTTATCATATTACGTTCAGCATTTCCTCAGTCTCCATACTGTTCTAATGAAAAAGTCTTTTAGGAACAACAACGTCTGGACAATCTGTTTTTCAGAGCGTGAAGTCCGATTCAAGGGATCAAGTGGCTGGAACTAGTAAGTGCCTGTTAGCTAGTTAATATCAAGCGGCACGTTTTATTTTCGTTAGGTTTTGTGACATTTAATAAAGGTTTCTCAAGCCACAAAAAGAGATAAAAGCAAGGAAACATTTTGCGTCTACGAATAACTGAACTTCCTTTTTTCTCGACTTGAGTCTCGTTATGGCACAAAATAAAATAACTTGTTAGGAGCATTTCGGGCCAAGATTAGTAGGGTTCCGTAGGCGCGTAGGACGTTTGAAGTAATTATCCGTTTTTTCAGCTTATCTCTAAAAGTTATTATCAGATATTGCCCGAAATAATTTTAATTAATATTAATATGTTTTTTTTTTTTTTTACTATGATCTATCAACATAGAAGATAACAAGTTTCTGAGATGCATAGTTTAGAAGTGGCGGGAGAGGGGGGGGGGGATATTGCAAGCAACTTTGTCAGTATGTATGTATGTAAATTTATAACTACGGAACCTACTAAGCCTGGCCTGACATGCTCTTAACAAGTTATTTTATATACCAATGGAAATTCCTCGACACAGAGCATTTGAAAGTAGCATTTTCCCGCTTTCTTCGCTGCTCAATAAAACTGTAGTGACAATAGTTATCCTCTTTTTACGATGCAAACTAACCAATCGATCCTGAGCTCTAAGAACTTTTCAACACCCTTATGTTTATCGTTGTAAGGCTCAAGTTTAGATGAAACTTTTAGTATGGTTTACACAATTTGGATGTGCTCCAAATGCATCAGAATTCAAGCCTGAGTAACCTTGGTTGTTCCTTCCGAAATGTTGTTTCGGAATAATATAATGTTGGTGACTAGGCGACACAAACAAAATTTCCTCTAGCGTCACGTTTCCAAGACATAAGCTTTCAAAGCTACACGGCTGGCGCCACCAGTAAGCTTGCTGACTTAGAATTAAATTGAAGGTATGAATTGACTCTAAAAATATTAAAAAATTATGTAACTTTGAAAGCGTATATCTTGAAATCGTGACGCTGGAGTAGATTTTGTCTCGTACAAACCTTATTCGTATTGTCAGCTATCGATTCATTTAGGTTTTATGAGCGCCCGCGATTTTGAAAAACAAAAACAAGATGGCGGACTCGTCTCGAGGGAAAAAGTTCGCTTACGCGAGTCAGCACTCGCTACATTACAACTGTCAGTTCATACAAAAGTGTGTAAGTATGTAAGCAGGTAAGTATATAAGTGTGTTTGTTCAACTCTGTAACGGTTGGATGGATTTGGATGAAAATTCAGATATCCTCCTCAAGAAGTGTTAAACAAGCCTGGGCCGTAATAAGGCTTGATAGATGCGCGCCTCGGTTTCCAATTTTGAGGGCAGTAAATGCCGCATTTGCACGCGTCGTCATTTAAGTAACATTTCATATTGTTAAGTGGTATATTTATTTTAATTTAAAAGTAATTTATCTTACGTTGTCGTCCCCGGGTGCAAATGAGTAATAGAAATGACGTCACGCTACCATGGTTGTTTTTCGTCAACCGGGCCCCTTGGTACAGTATACAGGATGACAGTAACGCTATCTCACAAAAATATAAAGCTAAGTCCATCCCTGTGCGCGGTTAGTTTCTACTTGCGCATTCATCTTACGATCCCTCTTGCATCTAAATATTTTAATGCAAATGAAATTGATGGCAGCTAACTGCATTCGGTTTCGCGCAATCGTCAGCGGTAGGTACGTGTATGCGCTGTCATCAATTAGATGTAGCGGAAATTTGTCATTTCAGAACATTTTTTTCTATGGCTTCGAGCGTCTGCGCAAGGATATCGCAAGGCAAAAAAAAATGTATGCGCTGTCATCAATTAGATGTAGCGGAAATTTGTCATTTCAGACCATTTTTTTCTATGGCTTCGAGCGTCTGCGCAAGGATATCGCAAGGCAAAAAAAAATATATAACAAGACAATTAAAAAAAAAAAAATGGCAACGTATTCTAAGAATAACTGCTTGTTTTTGTTTCCCACTTAATACACTGAACACTCAATATTTGGAAGATAATTTGAGTTCTAGCCAGCTTATTAGTTGTGTCTAATGTTGTCTCACTCACAAATTTTCACAATATTGAAGAATAAAATTAAAATTTGTTTCGATCCGTTCCATCAAGTATATTAAACGGACTTTGGATTTATTTATATATTTCGCAGGGGAAAATGTGTGTAAATCTATGTCTCTTCAATGTTTTTTTTAATCGAGAAAAGTCTTGTAATCATGTTTTCCCGTCATGCAATACAGAAGCAAAAAAACATAATCCCAAAATAAGACTTTTAATCTACATAAGTAATGAACTCAGTAGAATAATCACATTTTTATCAAAGCAGGCCGTTAACTTATGTACTGCGCTGTGGCTCCACTGTGCCGATGGTGCCTGTGATTTATTGCTAAAGGTGACTCGTGAGGACGGAAGTCTCATTTAGGAGTTTTGGCGGGAACGTGAAGAATTCATGGCGCGTCATTTTATTATTTTCCAAAACTTGTGTTATTTCGAGTGTTAATGTGTAAAAACGGTAAATTTCTACCCGTTAAGTGTTCGTGTACATGCACGAGTGTTGGTGAATGGTATAATGTCGTGAAACGTGAATTTTCGTGTTGTTTCCAAAACTCCATAGAAGGCTCTAGTAAAGTTTTCACCACTTTACTGGGGCAAGACTTGGACTTGACCGTGACTTGCTATGCTCGACTTTGACCGTGACTATAACTTGTTTGATAACATCTAACAAAACTTGAGAATATAAATGTATACTTGACACTGGCAAATGCATAAGACGTGCGAGGCCAAAATCCTCTTAGGAGGAAAGAAAAAAAAAGTCTCATTTAGACGGTCTTGGATGAATTTATTTTTACGTTTCTGCGTTGGGAGGTAACATTTCATTGGTATTAGTAAAATATTAAATAACTGTTGAAAGTCACTCAAGGTTTCCGCTTCCGCTTCTTTAGGTACTCAAGGTTACGCTTCCGTGCGTGAGAGGGAGTAATTTTTAAGTAAAGGAAAATGGCTTCTGAGTCATACCTACTTACAAACTTTTTTCTGAAGTCAAGTGCTACCAAGAGTTTTTAACTTCAACAGTTTAAAACCATGAGCGGCACGCTTCCATGCGTGAGAGGGAGTAATTTTTAAATAAAGGAAAATGGCTTCCGAGTCATACCTACATAATTTTTTTTTTTGCTGAAGTCAAGTGCTACTAAAAGTTTAGAACTTCAACAGTTCAAAACCATGCGCGGCAATGCACGCTCCTCACCCTGTGATATTAGATGTTAAATCTGTTTATGCCCAGTAATTACGCTGGAAATATTGGCCTTCAATCCGGAATACAGTAGTTTATACACTACTGTTTGGCGGTTGAATAACTAGCAAAGGAGTTGTACTTCGCCAGGCGGACTCTGTAATGTTCCTGTATGGTATAAATATACTTCTTTGGGTACCGCATTACGAGCTGTTTGCGATAAAAACATACCAAGTTGTAAAAGAGCGCGGACTGCAGTGAATGAGACCAAGCCTTCTCATTGCCTAATCATTTTTTTTTTACTCTGTGGGCTAACCATTGCTCTGAATACCTGATGGACAGCGATAATGTGGTCTATGATGGAGCATACTTGCCCATGCGATGCATATTCACGCTTGTCTTGAAGAGACCCAGGTCGTACTTACTAGGGATCACCGAGGCAGGCAGCATTTTTTATTTTGTCCGATGCGTGGTGCGCTCTGATTGTCCTGAGTGCAGTATTTATAGGGGTAATCTGTGGTCATACCTTACTAAAGTATGCCTTATTTCTACCTTTTTCAGGGAGTGTGTAAGTTTGACCTGTGAAACATTAGAGACAGAATTTAGGAAACACCTGGGTCAATACTTACATACAAGCATACAGTCATACATCCTTTAAACACTACCCTCCTTCTTGGGCAGTTGGATAAATATGAAAATCCCGTATTCTATACTAGCTGTTACCCGTACAAAAAAGTAGCCTATGTCCGTCTCCGAAACTAAAAAAAAAAAAAAAAAAAAAAAAAAAACAGGTCGCTCCGTTCAGCCGATTAGCCGTGTTAACGCGACAAACACCCAGACAGACAGAGTTACTTTCAAATTTATAACATTAGTTAGGATCACTGATATCAGGAATTCGTGTTCCATATCTATACCGATTATATTATGTACATATTATACATTAAAAGTTACAATAAGGTCGCGCGTGAATTAATATTTCAGTAACATTTTTTACTATAAAACATTTGCGTGTTAACACCCAATTAACATTTTGTGCATTGCGGCAAACAGTGTTTACAATAATCGCGGACGTAAAGTTTTGATAGCTAGGTGGGCCGTGATATAAACATAATTAGAGAAAATACACGGAAACCTAGGCTGCGTTCACTTTGAACACGCTTAGTTTAAATTTCGTCTGACGAATATTAAGTGGAAGACTATGATTTTCATGCGATGCTATTGAACGGCTATTTAAAGAACCTCCGAGTTTTTTTTTTTTACTAATGTATTATTTGCATTTTTTTATTGTTGTACACATGATTCAAAAATAGAGAACAAAAGTTTCTAAATGCACTGAGATTCGATCTAAGTACACAGTAATGCTTGCACACTACTGCTTAGTGAAAGTGCTTCAAAATTCTGAAATTTGAAAATCTGCATTCAAATATACACTAAAATGTCGCAGGTAAAAATGTAGATAAGTGCTTGACCTGTTATTGCACAAGTGAGTTAAAATGTATCTTTTTTTTTTTTTTATTTTACACTACGATAGTAATATCTAGTCTAGACTATTTAAGCAATTTCAAAGAAGATCTCAAACATTTCTTTAGATTCCGAATTTCTCTCAGCAGTACTAAAAATAATTCCCGTCCGCTACCCTCGATTTATGGCCCTCTGGGGAGGGGTGGATTTATGCGAAGGCGATTAGTTGAATGCTTTCTAAGCGACCAATGCCAGAGTAACGACTTTGGAAGCAGACTCCGCGGGAGCGGGATCAAAAGTGAAAACCGAAAACCAGACCAAAACTAACCAAAATCAAATGAAAGGAAGGCTTCTGAAACATAATTATAACACGTCTTTTTCGGAAACGTATCATATCTTAGAATAGTATAAGAATGACACTTAAGAATAACGTAGTTTTCTACCGATGAAGGTATTTTAAAAATCGGCCGATTTTAAAAATACTTAAGTAGTTCCAGAGATTTCCCCCTCATCATCATCATCTCAGCCACAGGACGTCCACTGCTGGACATAGGCCTCCCCCTTAGATTTCCACGAAGAGCGGATGGAAGCGGCTCGCATCCAGCGTGTTCCTGCGGTCTTTATCAGGTTGTCTGTCCACCTTGTGGGTGGACGTCCTACGCTGCGCTTGCGGGATTTCCCCTACAAACAAAAAAATAAAGTAAAATAAATAAAGTAAACGTTATTTAAATAATAAATAAATTACTGGACTTTTTTCGTACACAGCGCCATCTAGCCCCAAACTAAGCAAGCTTGTACTATGGGAAACAGTCTGATAGAATACGTAAATACATTTTTTTTTTGTAATAAATACATACATAGAAACACCCATACAAAGAACAAACTTCCGTGTTCATCACACAAGTGCTTGTCCTGGATGGAAATCGAACCCACAACCTACAGCTCCGAAGGTGTAAATCCTCCCACTGAGCCACAAGGCAAATGAGACATAGGTGGCACTTAAAGTGCATTTTTTTTTCCAGATTATTAATTGTTATCAAGATACACATGGTACAAGATACACAAAATGGTTATTAAATTACTAATTGCGTGAACAACTTTTCATATTCTCGGTCATCAGCACCAACCACCATGCACAGCTTTAAAATTATCGTGATATAAAGATCCGATAAACGAAACGCAATAAAAATATTAAGGGCATTAAAATTACAGTAAATTTAATACAGTTACACACAATATTCACAACAATTTTCCAAACTAGCTGCAGGACTTATCGCCCCCATCCCGAATAATAATTATTATTATTAAAATCATTTATTCAGGCAAATTACTTTATAAAATAAGATAAAACATGTCAAAAAGTCAATAGAAAAAGTTCATAAAATGTCATTCAAAAAAATATATTGCTGTTAAATATTTTTTAATAATAATAATAATAATTTGCCCCAGCACTATTTAGCAAATGTCACGGAACGCATCGACTACCTGAAGCAGAAAGTCTATGCGTGGGCAAACCGTATTCGTCGCTACAGAGAGCGTGCGGACAGATACTGGCAAAATCGCCTTTTCCAAAGCGACCAGAGGAAGGTGTACCGAGGTTGGGAAGGAACCGACCGACGTGTGAGTGATGGGCAGCTACCGGATGCTAGCGCTACGACTGATTTCTGGCGCAGTATCTGGTCGATGCCCGTCGAGCACGCGGAGGGTGAGTGGATGCGTGTTGTCGAGCGGGAATGCGAGTCCATCGAACCCATGGGGTCTATTGTAATAGACCCTGTAGATGTTAGTTGTGCGATCCGTACGGCACAGAACTGGAAATGTCCTGGCCCGGACGGATTGCACAACTTCTGGATAAAATGGTTTCGATGCTCTCATGACCGCTTGGCAACACAATTCCAACAAGCCCTCGAACTCGGTTCCCTTCCTAGCTTCTTGACCACCGGTGTCACCTTCCTGCTCTACAAGTCCGGTAGTACCACGGAAGCTAAGAACTACAGACCCATCACGTGCTTGGCTACCATCTACAAGCTCCTTACATCCATTCTGACCACAAAAATTAACGCGCACATCGTTGCGAATAACATTTTGGCCCCCGCTCAGAATGGATGTAGGGTTGGGTCCCGTGGTACTAAGGAGCTCCTTCTCATCGATATGACCATTAGCCAACAAGTTCGGCGGAACAAAGGAGCCCTCTCCGCTGCCTGGATTGACTATAAGAAGGCCTATGACTCAGTGCCTCATTCATGGCTAGAGAGGATTTTAGAGTTGTATAAAATTAATACAACTCTGAAATCATTCTTAGGTGCATGCATGGGGCAATGGGCCACAGTCCTTCGTCAACCAGGTGGTGTAAACGGCTCCTCTGGCCCGCAGGACTTGATAAGGATTGAGCGAGGCATCTTCCAGGGCGACAGTCTGAGTCCCTTGTGGTTTTGCCTAGCTCTGAATCCTCTCAGCACTTTGCTGAAGGATTCAGAGCTGGGCTATCGGCTTCGTAGGGGGGGTGAAGTCATCTCTCACCTGTTGTATATGGACGATCTCAAGCTATTTGCACCGAAACGCCAAGACTTGATGGAGCTGCTAAAAACTACAGAGGTTTTTAGCAGTGACATCAGGATGGAGTTCGGTGTAGACAAGAGTGCGGTCATGCATGTACAGCGGGGGAAAGTTGTAAGTTCTCCGAATTTACAGCTTTCTGAGTCGATGACTCTCAGATCCCTCTCCGAGGCCGAGACCTACAAGTACCTCGGTATGTCAGAGTCGTTGGGTATATCGGTAGAGGACGTCAAAAAGTCGGTGAAGGAACGCTTCTTTTGTCGACTGACAAAAGTACTGAACAGTCTTTTGTCTGGCGGCAACAAGGTGCGTGCCTTCAACGGCTGGGTGATGCCTCTACTGATATACTCCTTTGGCATACTGAGGTGGACTCAGACTGAGCTGGACGCCCTGGATAGGAGGGTCCGTCAACTGCTCACAACACATCGCATGTTACACCCACGCTCGTCTGTTATGAGACTGTACATTCCGCGGAAGTGGGGAGGTCGAGGCATTTTAAATGCCAAGAACCTCCACAACCGTGAGGTGTGCAGTCTCAGGGATTTTTTCCGCAACAACGTGTGTGGGATGCATTGCGATGTTGCGGCAGTTGACAGGGGTCTCACGCCGCTCTCCTTGGCGAACGAGAACTGGCGTAAACCATCGGTGCTGAGCACTGAGGATCGCAGGGACGTATGGAAGGGCAAGGAGCTGCACGGGCGGTTCTATCGGGCCTTAACAGGGCCTGATGTGGACTTGCTCGCGTCGGTGAACTGGTTACGCTTCGGTGACCTCTTTGGGGAAACCGAAGGTTTTGCCTGTGCAATTGCGGACGAAGTTATCAAGACGAACAACTATCGGAAATATATCCTGAAGGACGGTACGGTCGACATATGTCGGGCATGCCACCGTCCCGGAGAGTCACTCAGGCATATAATTTCCGGTTGTTCGCATCTTGCTAACGGCGAGTACTTACACAGGCACAACCAGGTGGCCAGGATCATCCATCAGCAACTTGCCCTTCAATACGGCCTTGTCGAATCTGAGGTGCCGTACTATAAGTACGCACCAGCGCCAGTGCTCGAGAATGGTCATGCATTGCTCTATTGGGACCGCTCTATTATCACGGACAGGACTATTGTCGCCAATAAGCCTGATATCGTGATAGTCGACCGGTCCCAACGCCGGGCAGTGCTCGTCGACATCACCATCCCTCATGACGAGAACCTCGTGAAAGCCGAGAAGGACAAACTCAGCAAGTACCTTGACTTAGCTCACGAGGTTACCGCCATGTGGGATGTTGACTCGACGATCATTGTCCCGATAGTTGTTTCGGCGAACGGCCTTATAGCGAAGAGCCTCGACCAACATCTCAAGAGGCTCTCGCTAGACGGTTGGGTGAAGGACCAGATACAGAAGGCAGCCATCCTTGACACGGCGCGCATTGTCAGGAGGTTCCTCACTCTGCAACCCTAACCGCCGGTAGCTTGGGCCCTGCCTCGCTGTCGGCGGGACTCTAGATATAGGTTTTTTATAGCATTATTTATTTTTTATATTTATTTTATAAAAAACCTAAATTTAAGAATTAAAATAAATAAATGGAATAATAATAATAAGAGGGAGATTTGTCTCTGTCCCTGCAATCCACGCTTTCCTCAAACATTGGTATGCTTGTGTCGCAACAAAATCATATCAGATATCGTAAAGGGGTATCTCCAGGGGTGATATTTGGTTGATGATGATTATTTATTATTTATTTATTTTGTGACATTTGCAGTATCAGATTATTTAATGAAAGATGGCAGTTGTCAAGCCATCCAATAAATTGAATAACAAACATTTACTTCTCTAAAAAATCTCACAAAATTCCACTCAAACAAGTGTTGGCGCTTATCCAAATCACTTTATTAAGGTTTACGTTCTAAAGAATTAATTTCAAATGAAACTACCCTCATTACGGTCGTCGCTTAATGGACGCTGGAAACTGGGGCGGTTGTCTGCGCGAATTAAGGGTTATTAAGGTGATGGACATTGTTGGTCTGTAAATGCCTCCAGATTATCAACTTATGTGTAAAGATGGGTGGAGGACCTGCCATTGTAATTTTATAACAAACCTGGCAGCCGTCTGTAGAAAATGTTTAGTTCCGTTATTTGACCAACAACATAAAATTAATTGGGCACAGTATAGTATAGATTTAGATCATTTGAGATTGAGGAGATAATTCAAGAAAAAGATAAAGGTATAACACTTTTGATGAATGAAAAGGGATGACTTTAGCGCCAGCTAGTCAAAACAACATTACATTACATTATCAGCCAGAAGACGTCCACTGCTGAACATAGGCCTCTCCCTTAGACCGCCACACCGACCGACAACGTGCCACTTGCATCCACCGGTTGCCCGCGACTTTCACAACGTCGTCGGTCCACCTAGTAGGAGGCCTGCCTACGCTTCGTCTTCCAGTTCGTGGTCGCCACATAAGAACCTTGCTTCCCCAGTTAAAACAACGCAACGTAACCAGGAAATTCATCAAAATTCTGGGCTATGATGTCCTAGATATTATTACGCCACTGTAAGAGTAATAATCATTTGAATAAACCAATTGAGGGTTCCGAGATCTAGCGAATAATGTGTATAATTCGAGATTTATTTTGTCATAGAGTCATGTTTTCTTTATCTATATTAGACGATAAGCCATAACCATAGAGCCATAAAATATATATCTCAAACCTTCGACCAAAGTAAAATTAATGGACGGGCCCTAACCACACAACTTCCTTAAAAATAACAATTCAAAACAATCGAGCTTAGGCTTCAATACGCAATTAAAAATATGTAAGATATGTAAAAAAATATGAATATTTGTCACAAAAAAGAGAGCGAATATAATATCATAATACAGGAAGGCCCATCGGCAAGTGACCGCCTGAAAAGGGCTTATAGTACTTATCATTATGAACAACTTTTACTATGGGACCAACCATGAAATCGTGGAAAAAAAATCCGGTTCCATACATATTGTCGAGTGTCATTGGCATTTTTCTATGGAACAGCAGTTTTTTTTTTTCTCAGTTCAATTCAATAGTTCAAAACCATGCGCGGCAAAGCACTGCGCTCGTCCCCTTCAGATAGATCTTAAATCTCTTTAAGCCCAGTAATATCGCTAGAGATTTGTTGTCCTTCAATCCGGAATACAGCAATGTTTGTCCAATTGGCATGGTGGTTAATTATTGGCAGAGGACGTATGGTATTGCGTATAGTCCCCACTACCTACGAGATAAGTACCTAGTTAAATAATTTCCACCAAATCCGAAAACAATTCTCGAAAATGGTTAAACTCTTGGCAGTTCTCAGTATTTTTATGATTCCGAAGCAAAGAAGTTTAAACTAAGTAAGTTACTTGTCTGGGTAAGTGAGGGTAAGTGTGACCTAGTTCCGATAGAGGGTGCTGGAGACAAAGCACTTTCGAATTCGAACACTTGAGTTTGTTAAGTAAAGTTTGAGAGTTACATTTGGATCAGAAATTTTAAGATACTAGTTAAGAAAGACGACCGTCTAATCCATACAAAAGTATTCTCCCATCACTAAATAAAAATGTAGTCGGGTAAAAAAAGAAATAAAGAGTTAAGCTATCTCTATCTATCCTTGAATAATGACACTAGGGATTTTTTTTTTTCCATAAAATTTATAACTACCACTGCCAGGCTCCTATCCTTATCCTAACTAATATTATCATTCGGGGGAATATAGCTGCAGTCGTATCAGGACCAATAACGCTTCGAGGTATGAAAATAAATACGTTTGTCTCGAGGAAAAAACTTCGCTTGCGCGAATCAGAACTGTCCCTACATTACAACAGTCAGTTCATACAAAACGACAAAAATTTCACAAATATGGATCAAAGCCATCTCGCAAACTATAGGAAGTAACTTTGTATCTCTGTCTGCATGTTTAACGCTTTATCGCGGCTAAATGGCTGAACGGATCTTGATTGAATTTGATAAGAAATTACTGTATATCACAGTGACGGACATAGGATACTTTTTTTATGTCCACGCGTACGAAGTCGCTTGTAAAAATTAGTGTTCAATAAAGTAAAACAGCATGGCAGTCAAATGACAGTGACAGATGTAAATTGTTAGGCAAAAAAATATTATCTGTAGTGTTCAGGGATTCATACATTCCAGTATTTATTATTCAGGGAGGAAACAAAAAAATATACTATTGTATGGAATAGACGTTCGCATAAAATAACGTAACCGTATCGTAACCTTAGTCTATTCCATACAATTGCAAAAAAGGCATAATATTTTTTTCATCATTTGTCTTTTCTTTTCTTTATTTTTTCTGGTTACTCTGTGACGAGACGAGCAATTTGCTCACCTGATGTTAAGCGTCACGCTTGCACATGACAGTTAGGTGCCACCCAGAATTTTGGACAGTTTAAAACTATGCGCGGCAATGCACTGCCCTCGTCACCCTGAGATGCTAGGTGTTAAATCTCTGTATGCCCAGAAATTTCGCTGGAAACATTGCCCTTCAATCCGGAACACTGTAATGCTTGCACACTACAGCTAGGCGGTTGAATAACTGGCAAAGCTGTGGTACTTCCCCAGGCGGACTCTGCAAGAGAGCCCTACCGCTACACAATATCTCAACCTACCAGCCAATCTCAACTAAACAAAATACAACCAACTTTTTATAAGATTCGCTCTCCGAGGTAATACGGTTTGTTTCTTAAGTGATATGCTTAGACCTTTTATTGGCTGTACGATATTTTTGTTTAAGATTATTTATATATTATTTTTCTGAGCTGTTGGAATATTACAAAAAAATGTATTTCTATCTACTATTTTTTTACCGAAATTAAACTTTTTAACCAGGAAATTAAATTAAAGTCAATCTTAATAAATCAGTAATCTTAATTACTGGGCATACAGAGATTTAACATCCAACATCTCTTGGTGACGAGCGCAGTGCATAGTGTTGAACTGTTAAAATTCAAAATTCAGCACTGAACTGTTATGTGCAAGCGTAACGCTTAACATCAGGTAAGCGACTAACATAAAAAAGACCGAGCAACATTAAAAAAAAAACTTAAATTCTTCTTCGTTTTTCGCAGATATCGTTAGAAACTCACGTTTTTATTTCCTGTAAGATCGATCTAATTTCCTTCTCCGTGCCAACGTTACTGAATATAAACTGGGGCTCTATTTTTGAATCGCTCGTATCATATTTCTCACGAAAATATCATTTATTATTTATTTATTTCATTAGTACGGTTTTAAACCAATTACACTAACTACATTACAATTAGATACAAAAAAGCGTTAAGAATTAAACATTAAATAATAATAATATAAAAACCCATGTCAAAAAGAGTAGTCAAATTGATGAAAATACATATTACTTAAATGTCAAATATAAAATAACAAAAAATAATGAAAAAGTAACAGATGTCAGGCTAAATAAAATGTCAGAATAAAATTAAATGAATGTCATGCGAAATGACTGACTTTCGAAAGAAATCCCAACAAAATTCGCATTTTTAAATAATCACTCGTCTAATAATCTATAATAATAATTACTCGTTAACGCAAAGAGTGGTTTGAACCATTATAACTGACTTCTACCAATAGAAAATGTTTCATATCGCATGATATTTTCGTGCGATTAAAAAATAAAGCCCCTGGCTTAATTTATAAGGGGATTAAAAAGAGCGGTTTTACAGCTATGGATAGCACCTGATATTGGTCGTTTTTACGCGACTGTCCAAGAAGGAGGGCAATGTTTTTGGGATTTTTGATATAATTATGTTACTATGTAAGTATGTCTGTGATTTCCTATACAACCTCCTGTACCCGACTATCACGAGTGAGTCGTCGTTCGATTCCTTTTTAAATACGGATTGAACTGGCCTACATTTTGCAGTCGGGTATTTTGTTTTTGGGTTTGAATAGTTAAATATGTATTGTGACCTGTTTTAATCTCAAAACCTGCTTATTGTTTTTTTTTTCTTATTTGACATAATGGTTGACAGTCTAGGCGTTTGACCACAACTCGTCGAATGTTAATGTTGGTATAGTATAGTTTCCATTCAAGTCAGGTCTAAGTTTACCTTGCCCCGGCGCGGGGTCAGCCCGCAGAAAGTGAAATATGGCCCATAAATAAATAAGTCCATTGTGAAAGTGCAGTCAATTTGTGCCCGGCACGAAACCAAAACAATAAAACAAAATTAGATTTTTCTACTATCTATGTATCTAAATAGCGTGAAAGGTTTTTAGCGCTTTATAGTTATGCTATGTTTCCGAAATGGGAAATTACTCGGCACAAAAGAAATGTAACAGTTATGTCATGTTGTCAGTTATGTTATGTTGTGTCAGTTGTATGAATAGTTTCTCTAAAAAGAAATTCCTTATACTGTAACAGTTATGTCATGTTGTCAGTTATGTTATGTTGTGTCAGTTGTATGAATAGTTTCTCTAAAAAGAAATTCCTTATACTGTAACAGTTATGTCATGTTGTCAGTTATGTTATGTTGTGTCAGTTGTATGAATAGTTTCTCTAAAAAGAAATTCCTTATACTGTAACAGTTATGTCATGTTGTCAGTTATGTTATGTTGTGTCAGTTGTATGAATAGTTTCTCTAAAAAGAAATTCCTTATACTGTAACAGTTATGTCATGTTGTCAGTTATGTTATGTTGTGTCAGTTGTATGAATAGTTTCTCTAAAAAGAAATTCCTTATACTGTAACAGTTATGTCATGTTGTCAGTTATGTTATGTTGTGTCAGTTGTATGAATAGTTTCTCTAAAAAGAAATTCCTTATACTGTAACAGTTATGTCATGTTGTCAGTTATGTTATGTTGTGTCAGTTGTATGAATAGTTTCTCTAAAAAGAAATTCCTTATACATTTAACTTAAGTTATAAGAAAAGGGTATGCTTAGCTGAAAAGGGCTCATAGTACTCATCAATCATCATTGTGAACAACTTTTACTTTGGGATAAACCAACCACCAGTTCCACCAGTTCAGTTTGGGATAGCGGGTGAAACCGCTGGGCGCAGCTAGTAAATCTTAAATATAAAAATCAATTGCCATATGTATGACCCAACAATTTTAGAGCGACTGGACCGATTTCGATGATTTCTTTGTTTGTTGTTTTCTTAATTGTCAGAACAAGGACAGGGAACTAGTTACGTATAAAATATATAAATTAAAATGTATACCAATCTTTACGTTCTGGGATAAACCAGTTCCACCAGCTCAGTTTGGGATAGCGGGTGAAACCATGGGGCGCAGCTAGTAAATCTTAAATATATAAATCAATTGCCATATGTATGACCCAACAATTTAAGAGCGACTGGACCGATTTCGATGATTTCTTTGTTTGTTGTTTTCTTAATTGTCAGGACAAGGACAGGCAACTAGTTACGTATAAAATATATAAATTAATATTTTAAACCAATATTTACGTTCAATACTGTAAAAACGCACGAGCGAGACCACTGAGGACGCGACTAGAGGCCGATAAGGTTGGTGCTAATTTATTATAGAATAGTTGCTAACCACGACTTCGTTCGCGTGGACATAAGAAAAAAATATCCTATGTTCGTCTTTGTGATGTACAGTACCTAACTCCTTTCCAAATTGTATCAAGATCTGTTCAGTCGCTTAGTCGTGAAACGCGACAAACATCCAGACAGAGAGACAACGCTACTTTCTATAGTTAGCTAGATGACGTTGATCCATTTTTATGCATTTTTGACGTTTTGTATGGACTGACAGTTGTAATGTAGGGAGTTCTGAATTGCGCGAGCGAAGTTTTTTCCTCGAGACGAACGTATTCATTTTCATACCTCGAAGCTTCATTGGTCCTGAATCGGCTGCGGCTATATTCCTCTGAATTATAATATTAGTTAGGATGTGCATTCACCAATTTAAAAAGTAATATGTATAAACCCCTTTGACTGCCCCGGTGGCTCAGTTGGTAGTGAACCTACGTTCTGTGCTTGGGGGCGTGGGTTCGATTCCCATGTAGGACAAACATTTATGTGATGAATATTTGTGTTTGTTCTATGTCTGGGTGTTAATAAGTATGTATTTAAAAATATCTATGTACGTATATCAGTCTCTGGCAGCCATATTACAAGCTTTGCTTAGTTTGGGGTCAGATGACAGCGTGTGCAAAAATGTCCTAGATATATATATAAATGGCAATTTCACCTGAGAAACCAAATTGTATCTAGGTCTAATGACATAGGACTTTCTAGTATTATTTTATTCTTGTAGAACATAATTTCCTGTCCACACTTACTCGGAAAGTACCATATTCCCTTTTTAAAATGGGGGAGAATGTACGTCATTACAGTCTTACGAATATGCGGGCGGGAAAAGTGTACGAAAATCCATTTAAACGCGCTGAGCGGGCAGAAAAATTATATAGAAATCCAGTGTTATCGCGTTGGTTTCTTCCTCTTTTTTCTGTGGCTTGTGCCATAAGGTCTGTAATAATGTCAAAAGACATTTTTTTTATTATAAATATATTTTCCAAGTTTTTTTTAAATATTTTTTTTCCAACTTAAATCTATCATTACAGGTCACTACCTAATGCGATAGCGAAGCTAAGTATACATAGTTAAGAATAACACAACATTCTTAACGCTATCTTCGTAAATTCACTCAGAGTACAATCAAATAGGTCAATTTCAACCGCAATGACGTTGAGAGTGCGAAGTGCCCGTGTAAAAGGTGCCTCCTGCAGGAGATTTGTCCGCACGCGCGGCACTGACACCAGTTTCGGAAAATAAAAAACAGAGATATGAAAAACGGGCGCGGGCGCTGATTCCTGAATTGATATTATACATGTATATTATCTGATTTATCCATTTGTCTTTTATTTGCCTCGTAATTATATTATAAAGCAGTATGTACCACTCCGAAGAAAGTGCGATTCCCAACTCGTGTGTATTAAAGCTCTCGGCTGCGCCTCGGGCCTCAATCTAAATCCTCGTTGATAAGCGGGTCACTTTCTCCCCTTGATTAACAAAGTACTATATTTTTATTTATTTATTATTCAATGCTTGTCACACTTACAGCAACGTCAAGGCGTATGACGAGCCAGCAAAATTCTAGTCAAACTAAATTAATTAAAATTACTATAAATTCAGAATTCTTCATAATATAAATAAATTTTACGCGTCAAATAAAAAAAAAACCATTATAAATTTATACTGCTGCTCAGTGGTGTTGTTTGAAAATTCTATCGTGACATGAATTTAAAAAAAAGTATATAACGTCGCCTACGTAATTATATTTCGTTGGAAGCTTCCTTCTCCAAGGCAAAATATTTTGCTTACGACCGCCTTCAAAAACACGGCAATATTTCAGAAAGTGCCTCCAACTCGTCCGGAAGAAATTTTAATAATTTTCCTTCTCCCGATATTAAAATAAGTTTTCGTATTTCTCATTCAATTATTTCAGTTTTAGATAGGACTTTATAAGCTCCATCTCGGCTTCATACGAATATAATGAGATTTGGAACTGAAAAGCTATTTACAACGCTCGGGAATATTTGTTATTATTTGTTCTGTAAAGTGGCTAGCCTGAGGATGTAGTGACTGCTTTTAATTTAATTTGACTTGATTGGTTTTCAATTTATTGACTTAATTTATTATTTTTGATTAATAATGACTTATCAACCATTGCACATGTAACATAACAAATAAATTTTTACTATTTTTTTCCATTTACAGTGTCCCCAAAAAATATTCTATTGAGAAGAACGTGTAAAACTGTGTTATGTGTGTTCACTTGTATTTCGTTTTTTATTAATAATTGAAACGTGTAATGAGTACGTTGTGGTTTGACTGATAAATACAGTGTCCTAAAATTCAACGCTAACGAGAGAGACGTGAAAAACTACGTTTTGTGTATTCACTGACATTTAGTTTTTTATTAATTCTATGTAATCCCAACTAATATTATAAATTTTAAAGTAACTCCGTCTCTCTGTCTATCTCTCTGAGTGCTTGTCGCGTTATCACGGCTAAACGGATCGAGCTGAATTTTTGCATAGATAGCTTAAGGGTCCGAGACGGACATTGGTTACTTTTTTTGTAGGTTCACGCGAACGAAGTCGCGGGTAAACGCTAGACACGTAAATCGTTTCGTGGTAGTACGTTGACAGGCATTTTTGTTTAAACAATTTTAAGAGTAAAAGCTCAGTGTAGGTATTTATTCATTCATATACTTAAGGAAGACACCGTACCCCATCTAAAGATACCCGTTAAGTTCCGGTGGGAACCCTCATTATGGTGTACAGGGAATGCCCCATTACAACCCGACCGTAACATAATGTTATACTGTTACCGCGTAATGCGATAATGATGATATTAGATCAACTTGCGGCTAAATATCTTTGTATACTCCATTCCACATTGCACGGTGCGGGTGACACATGGGTTTTTACTTAATTATGGCCTATCCACAGCACAATGAAGTGTTTGAATATTTTGTACCAATAGAAATTCTTTAAACAGATACTCCATATTTTGTGACAAAACATGTCACCCTCACCATGCTATTAGGAATAGATTATAGTTACATATATAATTGAAAAATAACTTTAAAAAAAATGACACATATAATATATACTTTTTATTTTCGTTTTCCTACTCAATCACTCAAAATAAAGTTTTTTTTTTTTTTTAGAGATTGGATATATTTTTTAGATAAAACACAGTGTGTGAAGAGGGGTAAAGGGAGAGGGGGAGTAGATAAAATAGAAAATAGTAGTTAACTGTGCGGTATTACAAAAAAATATCTATAACTTTGCGTAGAATTAACATTGGTTCTAAAACTTAGCATAAGTATTCAGGTTTATATACATGAATAATTTATTCAATCAATCTTACTTAATGAATAAGTGTCTCTACTAAACTTTCAATGTTATCTTTTCTACATGATTAGCCATTTATTTAAGCTATTTATTTTTTAATACCTTTGTAGATTTATGTTGACATGCCTACATAGTAGACATGCATAATATTTGGCTCCATGTTTGTCATTTATATTCCGAACCTCATCCAATTTACTAGGATACGACATAAGGGTACACTAATAGAGAAAACCCGATCAGAAATCCCGATTTATCCCGCGGGAACAGTTTCCCGACTATATCGACAAGTTTGAACAGTTGGCTCCCCACACTACCTTACGTAAGCCCCACCATCCTTATCTTAACTGCTTTTTTATCTACATACTTACAAGACGACGCTTCCCTCAAAAATCCTCCAGAAAATTTGCCAACAACTGGTAACACCCTACATTAATTAACTTTATAACACATTAATTAAAAATAACACGTTATTTTATTGCTTCAAGGTTTCAATTCCTTTTTCGAAAACACTCGAATTTATAGACGAAGATTGACAGTTCGAAAAGGCGCGAAAGCGGAATTGACAGTTTATTTTTTTAAACTGGAGTGGCAAAGCTGTCAGCCAGGTCGTGTTTTGATCGGGAGTGGAATGTTTACGTGAGGAAGGAGAAAGCGCGCGGCCCGGCTGCCGACTGCCGGCGAAGTAAAGCCTCCATTGAGTGTTACCCAGGGGTTACGTGAACCTTCCTTTAATTGTCCCTTATTTCAGTACGGCTTATACTATTTTTAAGTTGTGTTTGCGCTATTATTATTGATAAGCTCCATATAAGAAGGAAGTAGAATGCAGTTTTGTAGCTTCAACTTGCTTTTTCCCGAAGTTTTACTCGAGTGGTTATGTAATGCACTTTGCGCCAAAATCGTTTCGTGTCACGTCAATAAGTTTCAACGCAATACTTATTTTAAAACACAAAACAACGCTTGAGTTTTTGGCGGGAACGTGAATAAATCATGTCGCGTCATTGTATTATTTTCCAAAACTTGTGTAATGTGTAAAAACGGTGGATTTGTATTCATTAAATGTAATGTTCGTGAACGTGTACGATTGTTGGTGAACAGTATAATGTCGTGAAACGTAACTTTGTGTTGTTTCTAAAACTCCATAGAAACCTGTAAAAGTATCCATTGCTTTACTGGGGCATGACTTGGACTTGCCCGTGACTTAATTTGCTTGACTTTGACTATAACTGAGACTTGCTTTAATTTTGAAATATAAGACTTAACTTGTTTTTTTTTCTTATGTTTTGGCTCCTAACTTAGTGTTTTAGCCAGTTTCAAGTTTTGTAATATTTCAAGAGAAGTAAAATATTTCACAAATAAAACAAGTTTTATATTCCTTTCAAATAGGGAAATTAATATAACACTGGCAGCCCTATTTTCTAATGCTTGATAGTGCGCGCGCAGTGCCTTATTATGAACCTGCGTCGAATCGTCGATGTTATTACGTAGGTTGTAAGGGCGAGAGGCGGTTGAGCATTTGCGGTCCTGAGCACTGCCTTTAATTAATCGGTTATCAAGGTTCACGTATGGACTGCTGATAAGACACGGCGTGATACTATACCTACACTATGATATCAAGAATACGTTTCATTAATTTAAATAAAGATATAATATTGGATTGGAACACAGATCACCCCCTAGATTCCGCAATCACGACCACCGCATGAGTCAAGATCTATAATCCTAACTTCCTATCCTATCCTTATCCTAATCCTAATCCTAATCCTAACTAATATTATAAATGCGAAAGGAAATCTGTCATTAGAGAGACAGATTTCCTTTCGCTTTCGCAAAAAATTCAGGTCGACCCGTTCAGCCGTTTAGAAGTAACAACGCGATAAACACTCAGATAGATCTCTCTGTTTATCTGCAGATAAACACTCAGACAGATAAATAGAGAGATAGATCTCTCTGTCTATCTGTCTGAGTGTTTGTCGCGTTTTCACGTCTAAATGGCTGAACGGATCGACCTGATTTTTTGCATATTATAGCTTAAGGTTCGGAGACGGATGCTACCTTTTTTTTTGGAGGTCCACATGAACGAAATCGCAGGTAACAGCTAGTTATATATAAAAGAACAAGCCCTATTCTAGGAAATAACGCACCGACTAAACCGCCAACCCAATCCCGCGAACCCAATCCTCCTCAGCAAATGATCTAGGTGAACAATGAGAAATTTTGCAAAATACCACATCTAAAGGGGTAAAATGGAACCCCAAAGTTTGTATCGAAATAAAATATTGTTTATGTTAACATGTTGGACTAAGCCAACTACAAAAGCATAGAAAATTAAGAAAGGGATGTCAAAAGATTTTGTAAAAATCAACCCCTAATGAGGTGAAATGTGGTGAAAATGCGAGCAAAGGTAGTATTGGATAAAAGGGTTGGAACATAGATCAACTCTATAGATTCCGCACTCACGACGACCGCATCGGTTGAAATATAACTTTTTTTTTTAATTGATTCATTGCTAGGCGCGAGTAGGTGTAATCTAAAGATAGCCAATGAGAACGCTTCGTCGTAGTCCCTGCAACTCACGCTTTCCTCGTTTATTTTTTGTGTTGTGTTTCTGTGAGTACATAATCTGTGTTGGAATTATAATTAACTTAAGGGTATTAACTACCATGGTAAGCGCCACAAACGTATGCTGTTGGTCGTATTAATTTTTTGCGTGACAGGCTAGGGGTGTGACCATAAACTAACCTGATGTTAACTGACGGTGTGGTCGAGGTTGCTTATCAAAACTTTCCTGGAATTGGAACTGGCTCTAATCCGAGGGTAACGGAACACACCGACAATTTTTATGTAGACATTTTTGATTTGCACGATGAAAATTTCTACACTCTTCTTCTTTCCGAGTGAGTAATTTACAGTTTTTTTTATTTATTTAATTTCCGGTATGTATTTTTTATAATAAAAAATGTTGACTAACTGCGAACTAGATAGCGAGAATCTGGGGAGCGGGCTTTTAAGACCCGTTAATATACTCGCTTATTACTTCTGTGTTGAAATCACGATAAGAATATTATCCTGTATTTTATCTTTGCTTTAACCTTCCTAAGTTCATACAGTTCGTATGTATGAAGCCAAAAACAACAGGTCCCTTAAGTTCTTTAATCTTCAATTATGTACATGTCAATCAAAGGTTTTAATATATGTAAAAGTAAGATATACTTACAGAATAATTAAATTCGTACCTAATTTATGAATTACTGCTCGTTCTTCTAGTGATGCTTACCTGTAAATATAAACATAATATTAATAATCACATATGTTGGCAACACCAAGAAAGCCTGCAGTCTCAGCAATACTGGCCGGTTGACGGATAACGTTTTTGAAAAGCGAAGCTCTGTGAAATGGGAATCGGTGACGTATGGTTTTAGACTTTTGCTGGAGCTTCAGAAGATGGAAGTTGGTTTTTTGTTTTTATGTGTTCATGTAATTTAGTTATTGAGCTGATGGTTTGAATCCTTAAATTATTACGTGATTGTATAGTAGAAGTTTGTTTAAATGACCATGCAAAGAAATTGTTAACACATACAAACAGTTGATGACACCTTCGGCAAGGTTTTGACGCATTGGATATTTGAAATAGTATAGCTGTCGCTCTGTTTCTCTTGCGTGCGATAGAGAGAGTTAGTGAATTTTCCTAAATTTTTGATGAAATTAGCGTTTCGGGGGTGGTCTGTTATCACCGCTTAAATTTTAACAAAATCTTTCAATTTTGGTGTTAATGGTTTGGACAAACCATAATCTACGGCCTCTACGTCATGTTTTTTCAAAAAATCTTTTTGGTATTCTAATAACAACTACGTATATTCGACGAAAAAAAATTGGCACTTTGAGTGCCTATAACAACGAAGATATTGCGAAATTTAAAAAAAAAACAAATGTGTTGATAAATGACAAAACAATGTGTCGGGTTCGGTGGGGTCCGTACCTTAATATTAGCTGTTAAGATAAGAGGTTTTTTTTTTCTCTTTGATTTTGACTCGACACGTTGTGTACTTAGCTAATCTAAATCTCTTATTAAAATTCGCAATAATTCGCAAAAAAAACGCAATATCTCTAAGTAAAAACAAGTCTCACACATAGACCGAGTCATTAATTTCAGCCACAGTCAAGTCCAAGTTATGGTTCAGGAAAATGGTGGAAGCTTTAATTGGAACCTTTCAATACGGAGTTTTGGACTCAACTCGAAAATACACGTTTTACCACTTCATACGATTATACCCCACTTTTGCACATCATCGATATACCTCTACTTACACTAAGTACTAGAATAGATAAATATATAAAGTGTTTTATTGTCTATGCTAAGTACTAGTTCTAAAAACAGTGGTAATGTTTTTTTCGCGCCAAAAACCGTATAAATATATATAATATAGTAGGTATTATTCTTGAATATCTTATGTTGCTTACAAAAATAAAACAACTTTCATTCATTTCCTACCTATTTATTATTCCAAACGCATGAATGGAGCTTCCATTCTTGAGCCATGCGACTACTGCTGCCATCTGTGGAAGGGTAGATGAAACGCGTGGACTGAAAACTTACTGGACTTGAAACTTTTTTTCAGATGGTGAAATATTTCCGTACATCACGCAGAGATGGCGCTTTCCTTAAATAAGGAAGAGATGTTACACTTTTGCCCCAAACAAAGCAAGTTCATCGCAGGGTAAATTTGTACGAATGTAAGTTAGTACGTGTAAGCATTGGAATTTCTAGTATTACATTACAAACGTTAGGTATATTTTTTATAGCCATAGACGCTATCTATGGCATTTTTTTTTGTCTTATATGATAATTTGTCTTCATAACAGATATATAGCTGTTATTAAACCTCAAAATCCCCGTAGCTGTTATGATTGCGACGTAGCAACAGCTACGGCGTAGGTCGTAGCAGCAGAGCATGCTACGCGACCTTAGAGCAACTCGGTACCGGCCCGAATGGCCCGGATCAGTCGGAGGCCGGAGTTGCTTTAAGTATGCGATCGTTTAGTCCATACAAACTTATTCTCCTGTTTCATCTCTAAATAATACTTTACAGAAAATATTTTTTGTCATAAAATTTATATCCAAAGCTGCCATGCTCCTAAGTTTTATTTTTATCAATAAAATAGAATTGAAAAAAAGTTAACCTATTAGAGACTGTATTTTTACCCGACTGCCCAAGCAGGAAAGTAATATTTTAGGGATGTATGTTTGTGTGTTCATATAACTATTCAGTGGCGATTTGACGTTGCATTCCTCTTTATCTCCGAAATGTCATAAGCTACATTCTGTAATCGGGTTTATTTTTCTTGACGTTGTACGGCACTTGTCGTTTTTTGAGGGAGACAACGAATACCTAATATAATTATACAGTGATATAATAATATAAATAATATAATAATAGTAATATTGTAAAAATTGTAGCAAGTTGACGAGTCCATAATGGAAGCATTCTTTACTTTTTTATATTATGTAATTGTTAAGAACGCAACTGTATGACAATAAAGAATATTCATTCATTCATTCATTCATTCATTCTTGTCAACCGAAGCACGGTAGCGCTCGGTTGTAAAAAAACTATAGATTACCCATACAAAATATGTCCGGAAATCTAAATAAATAAACCAAAAATAATTAATAATAAATAAAACTGAAAGTAGTGCCACAATGAATAACCACTCTGAAAAAGTTAAGTAATTTAAAACTAGTCGTTTGCCCCAAACTGCTGCTACCTTTATTCATTATTGAAATCAAACATCGAGAGATAGAAGGGAGAAGGAGGAAGTATTATCAAATAGAAAATTAAACGTTTAAAAAAAAACCTACCGCAGGAAGGTGTTAATATCCGAGATACAAAATACATTTTTTCATTATTTTTTTTCATTCCATAAATAGCTTTATATACACCTACCTAATAAGCTAATGATTAAGGTTAGTCTACCTACTCACCATCTATCCATGAATCAAATTATCACTTGTAAACAGCTATTCACTATGTGTATGACTTTTTATGAGACAAAAAAACATTATTATTATTTTTGTTTTAATAAAACGGGAATACTCACGTTAAATTGAGTCAGTTATTCCGACTATAGTTTCGATCACATTCGGTGATCTTTATCAAGGAATGCTCAGCGAGACACGCGCGCGACCTCGTCTTGCCTTGCACTGAATTATTATTATTATCTTTGACATGCACCAGCATGCACTGCCCGAGTGGATTTTTCCTGATAATTATAATCTAGGTGTCTTCAAGTCGCGAGTGAATCGGTTTCTTCTAGGCAAGCGTGCTCCATCGTAGGCTGCATCCTCGTTGATGGCAGTCAAACGCAAGGCTCTACAACTCACAAGATATGACTTTCAACCAAAAATCTGCTAAAAGCCATTGTGAACAGAATTCCAGAATTCCTTTGTGTTAAGTTTCCGTAGCTCTAGAAAGTTTTTAAATTGTTTTTCACGAAGCTATCTTTGCCTTTGCTGTCCAAGAAACTTTTTTAATCAAACTGGAACAACAGGGTTTTTGACCCTTTCGACTTAAGACACCTGTTAACATTATTGTTCGCATTGCTGGAGTTTTTTGGGTATTTTGCTCTAATTTTAGAAGTATTACGACTATTAGCATTTTGTTGTCATCAAAATTATAGTCTTGATTATTTTTTTATGCATTTCAGGAAAGGTTTTGTTCAAATAGTAAGTAGATACTTTATTTTTCGAACTTTTTTAATTCTCCAATAGATTATCCAAAACTGCACAGAAATCCCTACTAAAGTGTCTACTTTACAAGGGCTAAATTGGACGTGACCGTGACTCAGACTGGTTTTATATGTAGAATATTATACTTACACATTGCCTTAAATAAATTAACAATAACAACATCATTATTAATTAACAACTATTTATTATATTATCAGGACTTAACCACGTTATAACTATTTTATTTATATACCTCGATGAACTTTTTTATTATATGTTCGTTACAACTGTTTAATTAATCTTATTATTATTGGAATATTAAGTATTACATACTATTATTATACTTATTAATTACCTTTAATATTACAAAACTTGAGAGTGGAGCTACGTGTGGAGCCAAAATATATGAGAAAAAAACCCCACTAATATGTCTGTTGAGTAACAGATTGGGTCATTAATCAATGTTCGTCCCACGCTGGACAGAATAATGTTTTTACGGGTGAATTGATTACTGTAAGTACAAAAATACTGGTACATTTTTTAATTAATTTTAAAGTTTGACAAACGAGGACGCTGCAGACAAGACACGTAATTTATTGAAATCGAAACATTTAAATTTAAATTCATTAATTTTATAATTTATTTATTTTATAGTAAAAATATATATATACAAATGTACATTCTTCATAGCCTTCAAAAGGATCGGGTCAAGGTAAGTCACCAGTTCCATTATCCAAACCCTAAACCGTAGTGAAGATATTACTATGTTCCAGATTGTACGGCAATCTTTCCAGTCTTTCGTATAAAGAGATTCAACTCAACTGTTCAATGGAACAAAAGTTGTTAGGTTTGATGCAGTAAAGCTGCCTACGAGAGATTGTTGACTTGTATAATCTCTACATAATATAAAACATGGATCACTCTATGGACATCACTGTAAAAAAAAAGAATCTACTGTAATAAAACAAGACAAACGTGACATAAAAATATTATTAGAAAAATGCAAACAACGCGTAAATTTCGAACAGCAAAATGTACTTTTACTACCGTAATATATTTTTATGTGCTTAGGCACCAATGAATACGTAATACATTTTGGTAATGTTCTTTCATTTCTTATACGAGTAACTAGAGAAAATGGAAAATAAATTCTATTATACGAGCTCGAATTTTTCTGATTACGTAAGGCCTCTTATCTTCTACCAGACTCTCTAAGTATAAAGTTAAAATCAGTTAAAATTAAATATGGATCAAACGCTTACCACGTTTATCACATTAAGTGCTACAAACGCGATAAAAGTAAGCAAGTTTTAGGGTGCGTTTCCACAAGAGAAGTGCGAGGTAGATAAGCGGTGAGGAAAAAAGCCACCAATAGGATTACTTGGCTTGGAAAATGAAAGTCTTCGATGGCAACACATGCTAAACGTGAAAATACACGTATCCCTCAACCCTTTTTTTTTTATAATTAAAAATTGTAAAGATGTTGCCTGTTCTTTTTCAAACTCCCACTTAATTAATTATATTATTTATAAACATATTATTTAGTTTATTTTTTTATAGCACCTATATATACACATAATAATAATACGATTTGTTTCTACCTACTTAAGTAATATGTTTAGACCTTTTATTGGCTGTACTATATGTTTGTTAAAGATTATTTTTATATTATGATTTTGTGCTGTTGGTCTATTAATAAATAAATAAATGATTTTTAAGGTTTATAAAATGTGTAAAAAGGATAGAAATGGCTTCAGAAAACTTGTCTTAAATTATCACAGAAACCTTAACAAAGGTTTCTTTGAAGAAAATACTACTGCAAAGTGCAATAAAACCTCAAAATACGCAATAATTTTTAAAAAACCGCCGTACGTTTTGTGATAATCACGAGTCGACGACTAGTCTGTGTTTGGGCACTGGTGAAGGTCGGAGGCACACACGGGGATTTTGGTTGGATAACTTCATGGCAATGTTGACTTAGGCGACACTCTTGACTTTGTTGATAGGGACTAGATGTATCAAGCGCCCGGGGTGCGCTCTCAAAACGATGCGCTTCGGGCGCGCGACCGACACGCGATTATAGCGCCCACACGTTTGAACATTACGAAAAGATATGGTGCACCACTTTATACGACTTCGCCAAAGCCATGCACACTAACGAATACTTAATGCATATGAATCCACCATTATTACACCTTTTTTTTTAACGAGCAAGTGCATTTATAACTAAACAACATTACGCATAAACTAAAAAATCCTTAACTACTATATACATATAAAAGAAACAGTTGGTTTACCCTATGATCATTAAATATCTAAAGATAATACAAATATTCAAGCCCACTACTAGTTGGCAGCGCAGCATGCTATCGGCATTACCACGCTGAATGGCAATACTTATGCGTTGCACCAAATAAGCGCCAGCATTTTGGCCACGCGTCCCATCCTCGGAACAAAAAAAACAAGGTCCCATCACTCGGGCACTCTGATAGATTTTTAGAAAAAATGGGATGAACTCTCGGACCCCTTGGACCTATTGTGTCCCGGCTCAATTATACAGGGTTATAAGAAAAGGGTATGCTAAGCCGAAAGGGGCTCATAGTACTCATGATTGTGGACAACTTTTAGTACGGGACCAACCCTGAAATCGAGAAAAAATATCAGCCGTTCCATACATTTTGTCGAGTGTCAATGACATTTTACTATGGAACAGCTGATATTTTTTTCTCGATTTCAGGGTTGGTCCAATAGTAAAAGTTGTTCATAATGATGAGTTCTATGAGCTTTTTTCGGCATAGCATACCTTTTCCTTATAACCCTGTATAATCACTCTAAGCTTATTTGCACCGCTTGCATGCGCTGCTCCGCCGAGTAGCCGCCGCGCCAACCTTCAGCGTCAGTGTCAATGTAAGAACACTTGAAAGAACAAAGGGTTTTGAAAAAAAAAACCATACAACATAGTGCTACTGTATGATGGCGAATGTTGGTTGGATGTTTATGGTGGTTTTTGTATTCTTTTGCACGTGAGTCCCGAATCTCATAATGCCGGATAAAATATGACGTTTCGAACCTCGTCGCGACACGTCTCGCTCAGGGTGTCGTTTAATATCCAGGCGATTCATTCTCCTTGCCTAAGAAAATGCCTATATTTTTTATGAGAAAATGGGTAAGGCTTTGTTATTTTCCAAAAAATGTTGAGGCATAGACTTTGTTCTACTCGGCGTAATTGGGTTGAATTTTGTTGGCGAAGGCACTCATAAAAAGGTTATGTTTTTGTGTCCTAGCATCATAACTGCCACTGTTCAATTAGATGATATACTATAGACTGAAAAAAAACAACATATAAGATCAAGTGGAGTGGGAAAGTCCATGTCAGAAATGTGTTCAAAGCAATCTTTTACAAGCTATTATTTAACTTGCAATGTCATATGTATGTAGTGTAAGTATGTATGTTCGGGTCAAATCTTGCAACTGAATTTTAGACCAGTTCCCCTTGTATTTTTTTTTTTTTATGTGCCAAACAAGCAGACGGGCCGCCTCATGGTTAACGATCACCGTCGCCTGTGGATACCTGTAACACCAGGGGCATCACAGATACGTTGCCGACCTTTAAAGACTATTAACACGCCTTTTGCAGAACCCCATGTTGTAGTTACTCGGAAAAACCGCTGGTGGAAGCTCATTCCACAATTTGCAGGTGTGAGGCAAAAAGGATCGCGTAAAACGCACAGTGTGCGATTTCCACAGATCGATCACATGCGGATGAACTTTTAAGCGGTGGCGGCTGGTGCGGTGATAAAATCGCGACGCTGGTATCAGGTTGAACAATTCTTCAGAACACTCCCCATTGTAAATGCGATAAAAGATAGAAAGAGATCCAATGTCTCTGCGTATGCTGAGCGGCTGTAGGTTTTCGGTGAGTTTGGGATCGTTGACAATTCTTTTGTTCGTTTGTTCAATTGAGTTGAATTTTTTCATGCCTGTCTAGTTCCGACGACAATATAATATTATGAGAGCGAGCTGATCTGCGATAAGCGTAGGCAGGCCTCCCGCTAGGTGGACCGACGACATTGGGAAAGTCGTGGGCAACCGGTGGATGCAAGTGGCACATTGTTGGTCGGTGTGGCGGTCTAAGGGGGAGGCCCATGCTCAGCAGTGGACGTCTTCTGGCTGATAATGCTAATGCTAATGCTGATCTGATGATGGTCACGGAAGGTGGAAAACGGAACTCCTCAGTAACTAACAGTAGATTAATAGGGTTTGTACATATTTTGATCAGCTTACAGTACCAATAACGGATTTTGTAAAAGCTTGTCTGGAAAAATACATTATCCACAAAAAAAAATTGCAAAAAATAAATGAAAAACTATTATATACCGCAGAGGACTGATGTGTGTTAATCACTTGGATAAGCCATAACCTATGACTGCCCCGGTGGCTCAGTTGGTAGTGAACCTACGTTCTGTGCTTGGGGGCGTGGGTTCGATTCCCATCTAGGACAAACATTTATGTGATGAATATCTGTGTTTGTTCTATGTCTGGGTGTTAATATCTATATAAGTATGTATTTAAAAATATCTATGTACGTATATCAGTCTCTGGCAGCCATATTACAAGCTTTGCTTAGTTTGGGGTCAGATGACCGTGTGTGCAATAATGTCCCAGATATTTATTTATTTATTTATTTATGCCGCTGTTTTGTTTTTTCAAAAAATGCTTATGGTATTCTAATGACAACTACTTCACTTGGTCGTATTTTCGACGCAAAAAATGGACATAAAAATTCATAAAAACCTTACATACAAACATAGTTTTTCAAGATAACGTATAAAAAAAGCATCGAAATCTGATAACATTTAGGGGTGAGCATCAGACTACGCTTTTTGTATGGACAAGACGGCGGCATATTGACTACCCCGGTGGCTCAGTTGGTAGTGAGCCTACCTTCTGTGTTTGGGGGCGTGGGTTCGATTCCCATCTAGGACAAACATTCATGTGATGAACATTTGTGTTTGTTCTATGTCTGGGTGTTAATATCTGTATAAGTATGTATTTAAAAAATATATATGTACGTATATCAGTCTCTGGCAGCCATATTACAAGCTTTGCTTAGTTTGGGGTCAGATGACCGTGTATGCAAAAATGTCCCAGATATTTATTATTATTATTATACTCTATTCTTAAAGGATAGTAGATAAATCATTTGACGTCCATTTTCCTCTTCTCGCCAGAAACTCCGAGTATTCATGTATTATTCACGATGAGCATGAAGGTACGGAATGAATAGACAAATTAGATCCATATGGAAAATGACATGAGTGATACCACAGAAAAGAGAAAGATATATTTTTTTCTCTTCTGCGAGTGAAACATAGCATATATCTCTACTAGTTACCTGTTACACGCGACTTCGTTCGTGCTGTCATAAAAAAGTACCCCATATCCATCTTTGTGTACAGTAACTCCTTATCAAATTTTATCAAGATCCGCTCAGCCGCTTAGCCACGATAAAGCACAAATATCCAGACAGAGAGACAGAGTTACTTTTGCTTTTTAACCGAGTGAGCTAAGCGAACGAAGTATATATTGGTGGATATAAGTATATATTGGTGGATATATATATTGGTGGACATTTTTCACACAGCGTCATCTAGCCCCAAACTAAGCAAGCCTGTACTATGGGAACCAGATAACTGAAAGAATATATAAATACTTTTTTTTTGTAAATACCTACATATAATACATAGAAACACCCAGACAAAGAACAAACATAGATGTTCATCACGCAAATGTTTGTCATGTGTGGGCATCGAACCCTCAACCTATAGATCAGAAGGCGGAAATCCACCCACTGAGCCACAAGGCTAGTCTAAAGTCTCTGCTAAAACTGGAAAAAAATGCTTTCATCTGTCCGTATGTTGTAACTCGCGTACTGGTCGTATTTTTCAACTAATCTTGATGAAACTTGGTATAAAGGTTCTACAATTTTAAAGTTTTTTTCCTCCAAAATTGAAGTTTTCTGCGGCGACAATTACCGGCCGATTTTGATAATTTTTGTCAGAAACATTCGGTACTCAATTCTAAACAAGAATTTCGAAAATGAGTAAAATCGATCAAGAGGTTGTAAAGATATAGATATAAAGGTCGTGAAGTCTCTGTTCGGGCTTTTTTTTGGGGAAAGTTCATCCGCATGTGATCGATCTGTGGAAATCGCACACTGTGCGTTTTACGCGATCCTTTTTGCCTCACACCTGCAAATTGTGGAATGAGCTTCCATCAGCGGTATTTCCGAGTAACTACAACATGGGGTTCTTCAAAAGGCCTGTTAATAGTCTTTCAAGATCGGCAACGTATCTGTGATGCCCCTGGTGTTACAGGTATTCATAGGCGACGGTGACCGCTTATCGTCAGGCGGCCCGTCTGCTTGTTTGCCACCAATGGCATAAAAAAAAAAACACGCAAATCAAATTCGTCGACGACAAAAAAGTTATGAAATTCTAGATTTGTGCAAAAAACTTTGTGTTCGCGAGTTCAACTGTTCCCAGAACTACTAAAGTATAATATTAGTTAGGATATCTCAGTAGCGGATACATTTTTTTTTTTTAAATACACTTCAAAACCGCGCAAATTTGTGAATAAGATAGCTAGCTGTGACACGACTATAATTATATTTCTTAACTATTCGATTATTCATTTATATCCAACGTCCTTACTCCATCACGTAATATATTATGTTTACTCATCCGAAGGTTATCCGGAAAAGATCGCTGTTAGCGATAAGACCGCCTTGTTGTACCAATCACTAATGTATTTTTCTTGTTACGTCCCTTTGTGACGTCAATAAATTGTTATTTGTATTATATTACTTAACTCGGGGTTGTTCCCTGTAGTAATTGTAATATTCCCTGATTCAGGACAAGGATTATGAGTTCTGGAGAACTTGGAAACTGTTTCTAAGCTCGTAATACGTTCGTGAAGAGTCGAATTTGCTCTTTGAGGCTAGGTCTAGGCCAACATAAGTCATAAGCTTTGTGCGATTGAGCTGAAAGTCAGTTCTTAGTAAGTACTTAGTACAGCTTTTAGTTACGAAGAGAGGCCGTAGGCTGTTGTAACAGTATTACTAGTTGTCCAATGGGATGTTCAATATAGTAACTTTTATTTGCTTGTTAATAATCCTCACGCGAGGTTCTGACGCAATTGATTTAAAAATTGTATAGCTGTCGCTATGTTTCTCGTGCTTGCGATAGAGTTTGTGAATTGTCATCTTTTTGATGAAATTTGCGTTTCGGGGAAACCCTCCCCTGAATTTTAGCAAAATCTTTTGTTTGTGTTTAAATCTATGCCGCTGTTTTGTTTTGTTTTTTTTTTTCAAAAATTGTTTATGGTATTCTAACAACAACTACATCACTTCGTCGTATTTTCGACGCAAAAAAAACTTACTTTAATTGCCAATAACAACGAACATAATGTGAAATTAAAAAAAAAAACAGTAGCATTGTTTTCCACGGTGTAGGTAATTAATAAAAAATCTTCTAAATCGGATTTAGGGGTGGGTATCAGACTACGCTTTTTGTATGGACGAGACGGCGATATATTCTTAGGAAACTAAAATTAAATAAACTGACGCCGTCTTATATTTAGGCATTTTATTCTTATCGCCTCTTAGAGGTCCACTACCGGATGAAGATTCCCCCATTGAGAGGATTCCCACGCTTGGCAAACGGCTTGGAGATCGAGAATCTTCACCGTTTACTAAAGGAGGACGGGGACGGGCAGCAGTTTTAGGACATACAAGGGGACGACCCCCTTTGCCATGGAGAAATTATTATCTTAATGGTAAAAACTAAGCTCAGTAAGCTGACCAGTTATTTTCCGGCACTGTACGTTTTTGGAATATAAATTTGGCTATGACTTTGGCTAACTTGGTATGAGCTATAAAGCTAGGCGCGTGTTTTCCGTCTTCGGCTATGCCGTGAGGCCTGTGTACACTAAAAATTGTATAATAAAAAAAATACTGTTTATTATTAATAGAAACACCAGTGTTTTTGGCGGGAACGTCAAGAAGTCTTGTCGCGCCTTGTATTATTTTACAAAACTTGTGTTATTTGGGGTGTTAATGAGTAAAAGTTGTGGGTTTTTATCTATTAAGCTTTCGTGAACATGCACAATTGTTGGTTAGGTTAGTATAATGTTCTGAAACGTGACTTTTCATGTAATAAACACAAAAATCACGTTTCACAACTTAATATAATTCATATGTATATGCCAAAAATGTATAAGGCGAATTCTGTGGTATTAACTAATAGTTATAATTTGTAAATGAATTGTATGATACAATAGGCATATGATTAAGGCCTTCGTTGTATTTATATTGTGCCCTGTGGTAAGATGGTGTGTGTGTGTGTGTTGCGTAGTTACAAAACACAAATTAGGTCCTTAATTATTTAAATTGTGTAAAGTTGGGAATCAATCCCTCGTACAGCCCAGTAACACGATTGTGGTCTCGACCCTACTAAATTGCGTTACCAGCGTGACTGGTACTTATGACAACGTTACTTACAGGATCTAGGTGGACGGGGTGGGGGCTAAAATAGCGGCAATTTAAGAGAGAGAATTTAAGGGCGAGACAAATCAATGTCTATGCTCGGCATTCTGAAACGTTTGTTAACTTTGACAACAGATTAATTCTAATACTGCTTTCGTCTGGCAATAAGCAAATGACAAAGAGAGCAAATAGACTTAATCTGTTGTCAAAGTTAACAGACGTTTCAGTATCCCGAGGTATAAGTAATAAACTCTCGCGAACCGTCTATCGTATCTTCTTGAATTTATTTAAGTAGGTAGTTTATTTCAATACAGTTTTCAGTTTCAGTTTCAATAACATAACTTACAAAACTTCGAAACCTAATTACAAATTTGTTCCTGGCCTCCGCAATAAAAAAAAACTTAGACTTACAATCTCAGGATATGCTACTGAATTACTAGCGATATTTTTGATCTAAAGACGCCGTGTATTATACTGACAAAAAACTATGTTTGGGAGTTCGTCATTGTTCTTTAATAAAAAATTACTAAAATTTACTTAAATAAGAATTTACTGCATTATTTTCAAAACGATCTAAGAAATAGATGTTTATATATATATATTTTATGATACTCGGTGACGAGACGAGCAAGTCGCTCACCTGATGTTAAGCGTCACGCTTGCCCATAACAGTAAAATAATTACTACCCAGTAATTACGCCGGAAGCATTTGCCTTCAATCCGGAACACAGTAATGCTTTCACACTACTGCTTGGCGGTTGAATAACTAGCAAATATATATAGGCGCTTAAATAATATTTTTAACATTTTACCTCAGATATATGCTATAACTTTTAAATACCACTTATCTTGAGGTAAAATACTAAAAGAGCCTTATTAATAAATGGAAAACCTACCTAGTCCAACTTTGACTACGTCTCCTGTATATTTGCTAGTGGGAGTATTGGGCAAGCTAGTATGGGAAATAGGCCATCTCTATTCCGCTCAGTAATTTTTATATTTAAAAAGCTGAAAAAGTGCAAACGAGATAGCTGAATTAGGAAAGCGCTGCCTTAACATGACTAAACCTTAATTCTATTGGGGGTCAGCTGCGATGGGCGCAAATGTCAAGTTTTTGCTCGCGCTCGGAATCGTAGATTCGGGGCTATATTAGTACCGCTATCCGTTCTGTGTGACGCTAACCTTGTTTGCTCTGATGGATTACCGCCCTTTTTATTGGATTTTGGTTAAATTGAAAGATTAGACGTCGCACGAAATTTCAATTTCTTGTAGAGAAAATTAAATATAAGAAGTAATCCTGTGTAATAACATTACACCACGTTCTGTAAGGGTGTGGTCTTGTTTAGTAAATACAGCGCGTTCTGGAACTCTTGTCCGATCTGCAAAGGCCAAATTGCATGCTTCGACCAAAGTATAATGAATGGACGGGCCCAAGTAAGAGAATTTTGAAGCCTTTAAAGTGAGCTCTTCCTCACCTTTCTTCCGTCGCCCTCAGTCTGTGAAAGATACGTACGTACGTTCGTCAAACGGTTATAGAGCAACTGATAATTACATCACTTTTTCTCTCGTAGATATTATATTCGACATATCTTTTTTGTGTCAAATGTACTGTACATACTTTTAATTATGTATTGAAACCTAAGTTCGATTTTTTGACTTTCTATTTTTAAGGAAGATGTGTGGTTAGGGTCCGTCCATTAATTTTACTTTGGTCGAAGCATGCATGTTCATGCTGAAGACTTTCACTATGGGACTCAATTTTCAATTTAAAAACATCTTTAAGATTATCTTAAACATTTAAGATAAATACAATTAGTACAAACGCACATTCTTGCACATTCTTCCTAGCGGTACAAAACATCGGAGAATGAAAAATAATATTTTTTTGCAAGCACGCAGGCAGGCTTATAGAAAACTTAAATAAAACAGCTATTTTTATTTTTTGACCGAGCGAAGCGAAGGTCTCAGAGTTTACTGGGACAAATCGGCATTTGTATGTATGTTTGTATGTTTGTGTGTATATTTGTCCGATGATAACTTGCGAACCGTTTATCCGATCTTCATGAAATTTTGTAGGCAAGTAGTTCATTTCAATACAATTTTTAAGTTCGAATATGAGCTGAATCGGTTCAGGGGTTGTGAAGATATAGGGGTCGTGAGGTATCTGTTCGGCGCGAACTACTAGTTATATAAAGTAATTTTTAATCTATTATTGGAATGTGTGTTGTTCTGAGAAAACTTGTAAACTTTAGGCCGAGCATTACGTTTAAAGAAATTGAATAAATGTTTTTTTTTTTTCTTAATACATGCCAGTAATGGGTATAGGTGAGGTAACTATGGGACTGGGTTGGTTTCAAAGTAAGTACAATGATATCCTAGAAATGTAAAATATTTCAAGTGAACCACAATATTTCACAACAAAAAAAAGCCTAAATCAAGCAAAGTAAGTCACAGTCACTTCCAAGTTATACCCCAGTAGAGTGGTGGAGACTATACTAAAGGCTTGGAGTGGAGTTTTGGAAACAACACAAAAAGTCACGTTTCACGACATTATATACTATTCACCAACACTGGTGCACGTTTTCGAACACTTAATGAATACAAATCCAAAAAACACAAGTTTTGGAAAATAATACAATGGCTCGACATGCCTTCTTCACGTTCCAGCCAAAACTCCTTTTACTTATTAGGTTGTGAACATATTAAAGTGTTGCTCTCTGGTTTTACGCAAAACCATCGTTAGGGTGTCTACACATGGCCTGACCTGACATCTTGTGAAAGGGATAGCTAGATTTGAATTTCACGGGAGCAAAAGAAACAAACTATTAAGGTTATAGCTTCTCCCTTTCGCTCCCCCAGAAACTTATATATAGCCATCTCTTTCAAACGATGTCAGGTCAGGCCATGTAGCGAGGCCTTTATGGGGCGAGATAGGTGTAAAAGTTTCCAAGATCCGACAATGCCCGAAAAATACTTTGTCAAAACGGATCAACCCCGAACGAAATTTCAGCAATACTTCGGCAAAGGGTAAAATGCCGGGAAATTATTCAGTGAACAACAAATTATGGTAAACAGGCTGTCCCGGGATAAGTTAATCGGATATTGCGTCCATATTCCGAGTGTCGAAACCGCAAGAATATGAACACCGAACGCCGAACGCCGGGGAATGCCATTTCTGCATTTATTTTCAGGAAAGACGTAGACTTTCCGTTGTTTTCATTTCCTTATTTCCTTATTTTCTACCATTGTCCGAAGACTCGTCTTAGAAGCATAATTATATCCAAATGATAAGGATCAGGTACCGCATTTGCATTCAATCTAGACTGCACAGTGGTGTATCATATGCATTATACTATACTTCCAGGACTGCATGACAAATCCGATCCCTCGTCTTTCGTTTACATAACTAATTTAGTAACTTAGATAAAGTTGTATTTTGTGATGAACTGAAAACGTGACACTATGTTTTAAGTAGTTTAATTTAATGATTTTTGTACTACTTTTTATTCTGGTTTTTACTAGCTTACATATTTCGTTGTTAAAACGTGGAAAAATATTTACATACGTTCTGTAGAAATGATATTTCAAGACGCTCGAAGATTTATGACACAAAATTTCGCCATTGTTCTTTGATAGCTCTTAAATCGGTTCTATCCTTTTTTTTCTAGCACTGAAATGAAAATAGATACAGATAATTTTAGTTATATCATATTAGGTACGTCTAGACATTTGAGAACCGAATTGATGTAATTCTACATCTTTTCTGGTATTTTGGCGCCCAGCGTGGGACATAAAAAGGAACCATTAAAATATGACAATCCTTTTAAGGCAGTCGTGTAAAAAATATCGTATTTGTATAAGTTATTACAACACACATTATTAACCTTATCTTGTGTATTTGGCGCCCAACGTGGGGCACAAAAAGGAACCATTATTTTTATGAGCTTAGGAATTACAAGAATAAAAGATGTCATTCCTTTGACATTCAAATAAATGTTTATTACACCAGTACTTTGGAGGCGGCCTCGATTTCCATGCGTAACAATTTACAATAATTCCACTTATACTTAAGCTCGTTACACACCGCGTGCTAAACTAACTTAGCTCACATACGCAGTGTTGGATTTCATAGTATAATTAATTATATGTCATGACGATACTACAGAGTATGTAGTATCGTCATGCCAGTATTCGTTCAATATCAAAAGTTTTTTGAATACTTTTAAGTAAATAATGAAACAAAATTTTACTTACCAATGCAATTTTATAACAATTCAAAAGAAAAACGAAATGTAAGCATAATTTTACACAAGCAGTATATTTTTAGTTTCCATAGACAATCATTTTCTGAGTTTCTGAATACAACCCTGCACATACGCAGTTAAGCTATTCGATGTTCAATGAAAACTAAAAACACCTGACGGTTGTGGCAATTAGCAGTTAAGGTCTGGCTTCCCTTATTTTCGTTATTTCGAACGCACTTTTTCAATTATTTATTTTTTTAAATAGATGAAAGAGTATATCAACAAAAAAGATCAGTGAATATTTTTCGCTAATATTTTAAATCAATTTTTATGTTATTCTTTTTTATTCTAGCGAAGGAGAAGGAAAAAAAAACGAAAAAGTGGGGTTTTCCCTACAGACATTTCAACTTTAATAAAAGATTAGTGAAATAAGTTTTGCTAAGACTAACAGTGGCTCCTCGCGTTGTGCCCTCCACTTTACTGTCATGACTTATCTGCATACGTATTCGAAAATGCTTATTACATATCAACCCAACTCACACCAAAACTGTCCTTATTCCTGGAGTGTAAGAAATCAAATTCGAGCGCTCATTTCTTCTCAGAATACACAGATTTGGTAGTCCCATTTGGTATAAAGATCGAAGGCAAACGATCTCAACCTTCAGTTAACTAGTAGATCGCGGCGAACTGAGACCTCGCGATCCCTATACCTTCACAACCCCTGGACCGATTCAGCTCATATTCGAACTTAAAAATTGTATTGAAATGAACTACTCGCCTACAAAATGTTATGAAGATCGGATCAACGGTTTGCAAGTTATCATCGGACAAATATACACACAATCATACAAACATACATACAAATGCTGATTTGTCCCAGTAAACTCTGAGACATTCGCTTCGCTCGGTCAAATATTAATGAAACAAACTTTATACAGTACATAGTTACAAAAGAGTCCCAATGATGCTAAACGCTTACCACGATGGTAATAAAATTTATGAAGTCAACGAGTCAAACTTCTTGCCATCTCAATTGGAAAGCCCATAATACTAAAATTAGCAATAAAATTACAAATTATTGCTATGCCTTGTCAATAGTAAGCAGTATTGCATCAAAAGCCGTAGCAATAAATGCGTATTATAGTTACGTTTACCCTCAACTAAGCTACGGCATAATATTTTGGGGAAACTCTGTAGAATCTGAGTCAATTTTCCTACTACAGAGATGTCTACGAAATATATACGCGACGGATAGTACAGATACCCTCCGCAACGTGTTGAAATATAATAAATTCTTTACCGTAGTTTGTATTTAACTAGTAGTTCGCGCCGGACTGAGACCTCGCGATCCCTATATCTTTACAACCCCTGAACCGATTCAGCTCATATTCGAACTCAAAAATTGTATTGAAATAAACTACTTGCTTACAAAATTTCATGAAGATCGGATGAACGGTTCACAAGTTATCGTCGGACAAATATACACACAAACATACAAACATACATACAAATGCCGATTTGTCCCAGTAAACTCTGAGACCTTCGCTTCGCTCGGTTAATAATATAAGAATTATGTCTGTTTCTAAAGAATAAAAAATAGATATATTTTAACTACACTTCTAGCTGTGCTGATAATTTGCGCACTAAACATAAATTCAATCTTTGTGTCCACCGGGTACATAATACTATGTATACAAAAAGTTCGTTTATGTACGCTATTAAATGTACAACAATCTTCCTGTGGAAATAAAAATGTTAAGTGGTTATAAATTTATATTTAATTAAAGTTATAAAGATTTTATGAAACTAGAGGTCTATAATTAGACTATTGTTGTGCAAAATTTCATTCACCTTTATAACTCTGGAAGTTATAAGACTTTAATTGATTCAGACAGACGGACATGATGAACTTATAAGAGTTCCTTGTAGTGTTGTTGTTGTTGTAACCCTAAAATGGAGGGATGCCATAATGCTCACGCTTCGCAGGTGGTTTAGGAGTCGCAGAACCCTCATGGCTTACTAAAACGACCCTGCTGCCCGTCTTCCGGTTGTCGCAGTTTTAGGATATACCTACACACAAGTTTCAAGTTTCAAGTTCCCGACTGAATGCATAAATAACATAAAGTCCAGTCCAATTCGTGTTACAACTTACTTTACGAACGTATAAAACTTGTGAAGTTCGTTTCGTTCTGGAATTGTTAGAATCGTCCGGACTTAGTTCAGTAACTTCTAAGTACCATGTAGGTACCCACCTAAGGAAAATCCGAACGGAAAGTGGTATAGTTACAATTTGCCGTCCGCCAAGGGGACTTGGCAGACAGCAAATTGTAACTATACCAGGCTTAACAGGTAGGTTTGTACGTAATTCGATTATCTCCAAAATTTTTAAATAAATTTGTATAACTGGACTAGTAAGTCACTCGGCTTATGGTAAGCGTCAAGTTTGCTTAAAGTTAGTTTGTTTTGTTTGTTAGTAGTTCAATGCCACCTACAATTTTAAAACTAAGTATAACAGTTTAAAAAAAAGCACTATGTGGCATTGTACTGTCACTCTAAGATACTAGATGTTAAATCTAACGTTCAGTAATTGCGCTGGAAACATCATATAGCAATGTTTACGTACTACTGCTTGGCGGTTGAATAACTAGAAAACGTGTTATACTTCCCCAGTGGATTCAACAAAAGAATGAAATTCCAAAAAGTCATAAATTGAGATCATTCGACTCATTCATTCATCAAGGAGTTGTTTCCATAGATTTATTGGTTTCAAGCTTGGACGAACCATCAAACTGGACAGAGCCATGAGACGTTGCCGCTCCGACGTTCACATTGTCATTTTTCTCTTTTTATTACACGGATCGTCGCATAGAGTAAGCGAGAGAGCTATTGTAAGATTGGCAACCTCGCACTCTGTGTCCATTTTGACCGACTAGTAGGTCATAACGTTGCGACCCGTCTTACTCAAAAGTGAAATTAGATAAAAATAACGCTGTGAAGACTTAATACTGCCATACATAGTGATATTATGGCGTGTTGTGCTGTGTTTTGTCCATCGGGAACAACGAAAGGAGGAGTAAAAGACCCAGAATTATCATTTCACACGTAAGTCTTTTGTAGCGTTTATTACCTAAAATAACCAGTATCAAAGCTAAATATTCGTTTCA
Source organism: Apocheima hispidaria (assembly GCA_947579745.1). Taxonomy (NCBI): domain Eukaryota; kingdom Metazoa; phylum Arthropoda; class Insecta; order Lepidoptera; family Geometridae; genus Apocheima; species Apocheima hispidaria. Next base: position 2,810,497 of record OX388159.1, read on the forward strand.
GTTAAAGAATATACATGTTTGAAGTCATACAACTATCACGCAATGTTATTTAATAATGAATTTAAGCTCTAATTTAAGATAAATAAATGCATTGTTTTACGTGTTCCTGCTAGTGAAGTACCACTGCACGTTTCAAATATTGTCGATATTTGGTCGATATTTATCTAATAATACTCTTGTAATATCCTACATATACTAAATTAAATGAAACATGAACCGTTAATTCCTATCCGAGTTTAATCGGCTTGATACGTATTCTATCGATAATTAATTTTAATCTTTTTGAAGCTTTCGCGGCTTGAAATGTATGATATTTTGTACCATTATTGTGTCATGGTTAACCAATTAATTAAAATAAAACATTTTGTTATAGGTTTCCAAAATGTCCGGAAATCAGAAATCAGTGGATAAAGGCTGTGAGGCGCGAAAACTGGGAGCCACCTAAATACTTACTCTCGACTTTGTTGAAAATATTTTGAAAAACCTAGTTTTATGACTGGGCTGTCAATTAAAAAAACTAGGAAGAATAAAAGAAACTAGAAGACGGTGTAGATACTTATTAACTTTCATAGTTACTATATATACTATATATATTCGTACTATTTACATGGCAATTACGAGTTTCGATGTTCAATAAAGTACATATTTTTGCAAACATTGTGTTCTTAATTTACAAATTCTTAGTTTTGTACACTGTGTACATTTTTATCGATAGATGCTGCACTAGTTTTCACTTCCCTACTCACTAAACGCGCCAACAGAAAGTGGACACGCTGCCAAAGCAATTACTCTATCCAGTGTGATGCTAAATCCATGGTTTCAAGCATTCGATTTTGTTTTTGTCAATAGAACTTTTCACAATTAAAATAAGTGTCAGTCATAGTCTAAATCAAGCAAAGTAGGTCACGGTCAAGTCCACGTCCCAAGCCATCTACGAAGCTTGTCAATATTGCAACTCCCCTTTAAAGAAATACAGAAAATTTTCTGTAATAATATGTATTAAAAAAAAATATATTAAAGAGGTGGCCATTATTCACCAAGCCAACTACCAAGCTTGGCAATAATGCAACTCCCCTCTAAGGGGGAGGTCTTTATATAACATTGGACGGCATTCTGGCTGATGATGATTACGAAATGATAATAACTTAGTCCTTATTTTAGTAGACTTTTTTAATGATATATTGAATGACGGGACAAGTAGGTCTCGCCCGATAGTAAGCGCCACGTGTGCCTTTGAAGCAGTATTACATCAAAAACCACTACAAAAGAATTTTGTCATTTCGCCTGTTTTTTTTTTTTGCTTTTTATTCTATGCTTTGCTCCACAGACTCTGGAGTCCGTGTCTTTAGTCAAATTAAAAAAAGCAACTTAATATAAAAACTAAAGACTTTAAAAAAAGGAATATCCAAAAACGTTTACTATTATTACAGAGCTAAGTGCTACTCTTATTACTAGATTTGAGGTATCCGTCTCATAATACCAAGAACTCAGAATGACGAGATCGTAGGATGACGAGATGGTTGAATGACGGGATCTCAGAACGACAAGACCTCAGAACGACGAGATCTCAAATCATCGAGATCTCAGAACGACTAGAAGGTGACGAGTCCTGAGATCTCACTAAAAGTGATCTGCGGTAATTATTTCATAAAATTTATTTATTTATCACCGCGCACATACTACCCACAATCATAATCATCATGAGCCCAATTACTATTGTCTTGATATTTTTGACCCACTTTCTTTTGTTCCGTAGACAACTTAACAGAGATTTTTAAGATTTTGCTAGATCAAAAGTTAAAGTTTTCGACTTTGGAAATTACCAGTGTCAGTTGTGTTTTGACCTATTTTAAGATATTGTAATATTATGGCTTTGGCATTTTACGATCTTGTCATTTCGCAACCTTGTCGTTTTGCGATATTGTAATAATACACCTTGTCTTTTTGCCACTTCCATGTTGGCATTATGTTCCATTGGCCTTTTCGAGAAACTAAGAGTCGCAGAGCGGGCAATGGAGAGAGAGAGAGAGACTATGCAAATATGCTGTAAAATCTGGAACGAGGATATTCGCCGAAGAACCAAAGTCGCTGATATATATAGCTTTCAGAGTGTGCAAGCTAAAGTGGAAATGGGCAGGCCACATCACTCGAAGAACCGATAACCGGTGGGGAAGAAAGGTTCTTGAGTGGCGACCACGAAACGGAAGACGCAGCGTAGGTAGGCCTCCCACTAGGTGGACCGACGACATTGTGAAAGTCATGGGCAATCGGTGGATGCAAGTGGCAAGCTGTCGGTCGGTGTGGCGCTCAAAGGAGGAGGCCTATGTTCAGGACGTCTTATGGGTGATGATGATGATAATTATGATTATGAGACGGACCTGGGGCCTTATCCCGTAACTCTGGTGGCAATCGTCATCGCGTGTCGTCCCACTCGCGCCAACTTACTCGCACCATGCGAGCGAGCAGGATAGCAAACGAAGACCATCGCCACCAGAGTTACGGGATAAGGCCCCTGATTTGCGTTTATACTCCGAGCAGTCTCTTTTTCCGAGAGAGCACTTTTTCAATTCACTTGTTTAATCCACCAAAGTCACCTTGAGGCTCGGCTGCATTCGCCTACACGTCTCCTTACAAGGTAGTAACATGAGATCGTAAACTGTCTCGTAAACTCCGAGCGACATCAGATGGCGAAGCGATAATATATGACGACGCTCATATTTCTAAACCGGAGTGGATACTCACAGTACTGACGCAGATGCTGCAGCAAGAGAGAGGGGGGTTAAAGAAGGCTGTGGATGATGATGGTGAAGAACTGGACCTTACTAGCTTAGTTGATGAGGCATCTGTCTTATGGGCTGTGTCTAATGTTTACATTGTTTTTAATGTTTTAACTTGACTTGATATGAACTTTGACTTGAATGTAATCAACCATAAATCTTAATTGTTCCTTTAATTAATTAATGTAATTGGTGTTTTGTACCGTTTTAATTAATATAATATAAATAAATAAATAAATCTTATCGAGTGACATTGACATATTTCTATGGGATTCCATATAAATATGAAAAAACCATATAAACTCAGCTATTGCTGAGTTTTTTCTCGATTTCAGGTTTGGTCACATACTAAAAGTTCTTCATAATAATGAGTACTATGAGCCCTTTTTGGCTTAGCATCCCTTTATATTTAAAATCGATGTCGAAAAGTTATCTTAAAAAAAATCTGGATTAAAATGCCACCCGTGTATTCAAATTATCTAATGTTTTTTCGCTGAATTTTATTATTATCTAAGTATTGAATTTCATTCAATAATCTCGAGACAATTTTGCAAGCTCTAGGCTCGGCCGTACTCGGTTTGGGTGCGAGAGTAATACCTTATTACCGGTGTACACTTATAACTTACTTTATTACCAGTGTACACTTATAACTTACATTATTACCAGCGTCTTTATCAATAGAGCTCTATTGATGTACACCTAAAGCCTATTATCGGAGTTTCGAGTTTATGGCAAAGCCGCACAGCGCTTTCTTTCCAATTTTTTTTTTATTATTTCTTTGGCAGCAATCTTTTTTGCATGCATTGCAATATCAAATATGACGGTATGATAAGAGTACACTAAAACCTATGCAACGTATTAAAATCATATTAATAAACCAGTCCTAGCCCAAGAATTTTAATTAATATCATTAAATTGAGCAATGAAACTAGCCAGTGCTGGTTTATAATTAAATAGACTAGCGCGATATAAGTAGTGTGTAGTATAAAAAGTACAATGGCCTTTTTTATAGCTCCTAACTTGTTCATAGCATTTAAAAGTACCATCATCATCAGTCTGAAGACGTCCACTGCTGAACAAAGGCCTTCCCCTTAGACCGCCACAATGAACGAAAATATGCCATTTGCATCCACCGGTTGTCCGCGACATTCACAATGTCATGAGTCATCTAGTGTGAGGCCTACCTACTCTGCGTCTTCCGGTTCCTGGTCGCCACTCGAGAACATTTTTTCTTCATTAGACCTACACCTACAAATGACCTTCATACATATTCATTGCACCTACACCGAGATTCATAAAACTACTGAATGACATACTCTCTCGACAATCCGATCTGGGTATATTCTTCGATAAGATGGCAAGATTTAGCACTGTGGTCCTTGCCAATCTTAGTTAGTTATCTTAGTTGTAATAAGTTGTTTTTTTTTTTTTTTTAATCTAATTTTTATTAGGGCTTTAGTCGCCGAGTGATTATGCCAGCCCTGGTTTACCACAATTTTGATATCACTCAAAAGGGACTGGAGTCCCTACGCTGAATTAGTATGTCCGAGATCTTGGCATACAAGGACGTCGCTGCACCACAGGTGGGTGCGGCCAGGATTCCCTGAAACATGCCAACATCTCGGGGGTTTAAGCCAAACTCATACAACATCTGGGATCTCATAGTCTCGCTCCGTCCACACTCGACCAGAAGATGGAAAACATCCTCTAGGGTTCCGCAGAGTGAACAGGCAGGAGATTCAACCCTGCCCATTAAATGTTCAAGTTAAGAGGCATGTGGCCGGAGCGAAGTCTATGTGCTATTACAATAAGGCATCGTCTGATGTTGTTATTTGCACACCATGGTATTCGAGGAGGTTCGGCCTGCAAAGTTCTATACCAAGTACCTTTTTCCAAAGATATGGTACTGTATCTAAGTTTCCATTTTTCATATATCTTATACTTGTATTTTACTAGAATGTCTGTACTTTCTGGTAAAATGTATACTTGAGAACCAGTTAAGGTAGCTTTCTCTGTAAATTATGTGTTTAATTTGAAATAAAGATAAAGAAAACGAACATGCTCTTTTTGGTCGACTGTTAAAAAGGGAGTATGGCCATCAACTTGCTTTAAATAACGGACCGTGCTCGTGCATGGATCGCGGATCGCGGATCCGTCTAGTGTGATACCGAGAACAGAGCACGATGTGATTTCAGTGACGACATGACATCAGTAATGACGTGACGTAGAGTAGAGCCCGATGTGAGCTTGGTTACTATATATATGGCCTGAGGTGTAACCTAGGATATAGCACGGTATAACCTCGATCGAGATGTGTCTTCAGTCCAGGTGTGACGTACAATAGAGCACGATGATGAGGAAGAAATCAGTTTACTCGTTTCAAAGCGATTAACCATCTAACCCCCGAATACTGAAACGTTTCTTAACTTTGACGACAGATTAAGTCTATTGCTGCCTTTGTAATTTGCTTAGTGCCAGACAAAGGCAGTATTAGAATTAATCTGTTGTCAAAGTTAACAAACGTTTCAGTATTCGGGGGCAAGTCTGGCTTTTAGGTGATAAGCAAGCCATCGGCCAGTGCGTTTTGACCTCAGTTTCATCCATCAAATAATACCTCTAGTTACATTGTAACACAAATAGTTTGACGTTTATATTTTATAGTAGTAATAAAAACAAGTTTCTGTAACTTGTTGGGCTTGGGCTTGTCCCAAGGACGTAGACGTCTTGTTTAAGCAAAGGCATCAATGTATGTTTCAGACTAAGATCGGTGCTATCTGATAGACAAATACGTTTCATTATTTTTGGTTAACCCTGGCGTGCGTTATTATTATTATTTTTTATGTTACTCTGTGACGAGACGAGCAAGTCGCTCACCTGATGTTAAGCGTCACACTTGCCGATAACAGTTCAGTGCCACCCAGAATTTTGAACTTCAACAGTTCAAAACTATGCGCGGCAATGCACTGCGCGAGATGTTATATGTTAAATCTCTGTATGCCCAGTAATTACGCTGGAAACATTGCCCTTCAATCCAGTAATGCTTGCACACTACTGCTTGGCAGTTGAATAACTGGCAATAACTGGCTACTTCCCCAGGCGGACTCTGCAAGAGAGCCCTACCACTACAAAAATTGATATTGAGACAACAATAACTTTATTACTAAACTTTCTCGGAAATTACCTTATTTATGGGTTTCGAACATTCAGTTAAAGGTTAAAGTTAGTGGTCACGGTTGTTTTTAAATTAAATTATTCGAATAAAACGTCGTATAAATGCGAAAGGTCGCGTCGGTTGAATAAAGATTTCCTCCAATATCCGAGATTGACCGGAATTCATTCCGTGACAAAGACGATCTCGCATACAAATGTTCCGGTTAAAACAACTTGTAGTTTGGGAGATATAGGGATAACATGTTTACGGGAGCTAAATTAAGATTTTAAAATTTTATTAAAAATTCAAAATTATTTATTTACCAGACAAGAAACTTTGTAAATGAATTACTTGGACCTCAAACTTGGCTAACCTGTATCTTGAGGCCAGTTGGTGATTTACTAGGAGGATACTTCGCGCACTATTGCACTTTTACAATACATGGAAAAGAAAAAAGTTAACCAATTATAATTCAACTATATGACGTAATATTTTTTATTTATGTGCTTTCAAACGATACTTCTTTCAATAGCAAATGTTCAAGCCAGTAAGTAGTTTTTCAATGTTGTCTTACAGCATGGGACCCTGGGACCTGGCTAAACCTGATAGGGACTCATGGTAGAGGCAAGTGGTCCACTTATCTCTACCATGAGTTTTTTCTCTTCTGTGGCCATGAGCCAGCTTCTTTTGATATATACTTTATTAAAATATTCATCATCATCATCATCATCAGCCATAAGACGTCCACATCCCCTGCTAAACATAGGCATCCCCCTTGAAGAAAGATATTGATAGACTAAAATATTTCCATGATACTAAAATATCCTAATAATGATAATTCAAACTGGAAATTAAACGAAAAATGTCTCTCACAAAGCACGTCTCGACTGTTTTTTTTTTTTCTTGTAATAATATTACCCCTCGGGTTCCATTCTAAGCATTCTAGTCAAAAGAATCGTGGAATTACTGGATGTTATTTACCGTAAAAGCTCGCAGTGCATTTCATTTAAATACAAAGGAATATACGCCATAAAGAACAAAAGCAATGGAAATGTTTCTAAGATTCTTTAATGGACATGAAATAGATCTAAATTCAACGCTAATATTTATATACGGCTCGGTCTTGAAAAGTACTTTAACGAGTATGAAAGTGCGTCATTACACTACATACAAACATTATCAGCCAGAAGTCGTCGAAGATGTCGTCGGTCCACCTAGTGGGAGGCCTGCCTACGCTTCGTCTTCCAGTTCATGGTCGCCACTTAAGAACGTTTCTTCCCCATCGGTTATCGACCAGACGCATATATTAATAATTATGATTTCTATATTCCAATAATATTAATATTATATATTATTATTATAATAATTATGATAATATTCCAATTATAATTATGTTCACTCACACTCATAGATTATTCCCTATAGATACCGCATTACGAACAAACATTGGAGGAAGCCGTGGATTTCGGGGACTGAGGTATTCTGAAACGTTCCTATTGGTTATCTCAAGGCAGACCCATCAGCACCCTAAACGCATTATTATACTAGACACTAAGCCCTCAGTCCACTGAAAACAGAAGAGCGTTATGTTGTTTATGCATTTAACCCCCGAATACTGAAACGTTTGTTAACTTTGACGACAGATTAAGTCTATTGCTGCCTTTGTCATTGGCTTAGTGCCAGACAAGGGCAGTATTACAAACGTTTCAGTATTCGGGGGTAAGACACATAAAGGCTTAGTACAGCAGGCTGTAGAAAGACGTACAAAACGCTCAGAAAAAATTGTATATTTTTTCAAATAGAATTTAATTTGTTTAATGTGACTGTTAGGAATTTATAGAGCTATGAGCCCTTTATGCTTGAAATAAATGAATTATCATCATTATATTTATTAGCGTCGTCTCTCAGATGAGAGGTCACCAGGTACACGAGATATTTAAACTTTAGGCAACCTAATCTGCGAAAATATCAAAATTGTAGAATTTAGACTTGTAGTCTTAAACGCAATTTCTCATTATGCAGAGACTCCTTCACTCCCAAAACCACTTCGCCATTTATTACTGGATGTTGAGTAAGCCCTTTAAGGGGTTAGGGCTGGGGTAGACTAGGGTTTAATACGTCTAGCTAAAAGATCGGTCTGTAAGATGTGCCTCGGCAGATTGAAGTTGTCCTCAAATATCTGTTATCAGGGATTGGATGGTATTTATTGAGATTTGAAATATCTCAAATTTCATTTAAGGACTGTATATGTATAGTGTATAGTCGTCTAAGCGTCGTGGTAGCTCAGTGGGAGCACGCTCGCCTTATATTTGTGGGATCCGAGTTCGAGCCCGGGCAGGCTGCATTTTATCCGAACTTGCAAGTTCCGCAGACATTCGATGGCGTACGTGAATCCGCCAACCCGCACGGGGCCAGAGTTGTGGATATGGTCCAAAATCCCTTCGAGGGTATGCCGATATCCCAGCAGTGGGGTATTAAAAGGCAGAGATAGTCGTTCTAAGCGTGGGGATTATGGCAACACCCCTTCACAAAAGGGGAGGCCTTTGTTTTTAATCACAAAGTTTCGCTGTAAGAAATATTCGTGGTTTTATTATTTCTATGTTTCGTTCTTCGCTACTTTAATTTTTCTGCGATATATTTTTAGAATTTCGAAGTCAAGTAGCAAACTGAAGTTAAATATTCTGAAGGATTTTTCGTTTTGTTAATTATCTTGTACTTTGACGGAAGAGTCAGAAAAATACTTACTTTTGAATGCTAAGCCATGCCAAACGCTAACAATGTACCTAGTTAAATAAATCCCACAAAACACACAAAAGAACCACTCCTTTTGTAGGAATCAACGCACAGACCAAACCGCTCATGACAAAGAGGTGAACTTTGAACTCAATACTCATCAGGTGTTACAGTAACTAGGGCATACGACACAGATCACACTAGATAGTAGATACCGCATTACGAAATTCGATGTTCCTACAAAAAGTCACCAAAGTTTGAGAAAGGCGCAGGTCGCGGGGAGTGCGACCAAGCGCTCTCACTGGCTATCTCAAGGCTACGCCTACTCGCGCCTAACAATCAACCAATCAGAGTAATTTCTTATAAGCGTATTTAGACGGATGCGTGGTGCGCTTCGAGCGTCCTGAATGCCGAATCTAGGGTTCGATCTGTGGCATACGAGCAAAGCAGTGCGGGCTAGTCACTAATTAATTATCAAAATGAGTTAATTTAACCACCGTTCTTCAAAGTTATATTCCAGCGAAGTACGAGCGTCACAATTCACAAATATAAACTGGAATTAATAGCGGTCAAATTTCTACAAAGCGACGCGGTCAAAGCGAGTATCTGGAGCATCATACAGAATGCAACGTAGGTATAAACATATTAATTAGAACTAGACGGTGTTGTTTTTGGAGCCAACATGAACAAAACATCATGGTTAATATCCTAACACAGATCACACTAGAAACCGCATTACGAGATTCGTTGTTCCTGCAAAAAAACACCAAAGTTAGAGGAAGGCGCGGGTTGCGGGGAGTGCGACCAAGCGTTCTCATTGGTTATGCCTACTCGCGCCTAACAATCAACCAATCAGAGTAATCTTTTTAAGTGTATTTAGACTGATGCGTGGTGCGCTTCGAGCGTCCTGAATGCAGAATCTAGGGTGTGATGTGTGTATCCTAATAATAATCAAGGGTTATTCCGTTTATCCACCCTAAAATACCCAACCTAGGGTGGATACTCGGAAACGCGTGTTCCCAGACGGGGTGGACAATTGAAATGCGTATATAACTTTTTTCCGATTTTCTCCCTCGGCTGTGTACAGTCATTTATAGAAACATGAGAGAAACTTGCCCAAGCTACTTAATAGACATTACCATATCTAGTAAACACATACATACTTATTGTTTAAAAGGTCAAAGCTAAAATATTTGTAATAGTTTATAAGTAATTGAACTAGTCTGTTAAATAGCTTGATACGCGTGACAGCTGTCATCGAGATCACGCGCATTATCATCCGTATTTTTTGACAGTAAAAATTTCATAAAGACAATGACATACTTTAAAGGTGGTAAGAAACGAAAAGGATTGTTTATTGCGTCATCTTAACCACAGAATAACTCTTAATAATAAAACGATTATAAAAATGTAAAAAAACGAAAGTTTGTTTTAAGTAAAAATAGGTATTTATAAATAATATTTATAAATTCATAAATATTTAAATATTTAGTCTCAATCGTCAATGTAATAAAATATGTTTTTTTTTTCTCCGTTATGTTTTGGCTCCACACATAACCTATGTTATGTTATGTTTTAGCCAGTGTCAAGTTTTGTAATAATTCAAGTGAACTAAAATATTTAACAAATAAAACAAGTTCCAGTCATAGTCTAAGTCAAGTAAAGTAAGTCTCAGTCAAGTCAAAGTCATGCCCCAGTAAACTGGTGGAGACTTTACTAGCGATTTCTATGGAGTTCTGTGAAACAACACGAAACGTCATGTTTCACGACATTGAACTATTCACCATGACTCGGGCACGTCCACCAATACTTAATAGCAAAAAAACACACACCCCACATAACACAAATTTTGAAAAATAAAAACAATGCCATACGACTTCTTCACGTTCTCCCTAATATACATAAAAGCAATCAAAAGTAAAACTGCTTAAAGTACAAATTAACAGCTAATAAAGATGCCTAAAATATTCTGTGCAAAGTAAAAGGTGCTCGCTGTTTTCGCGAAAAACCGCAACTTTTCTCAAGTCTTTAATGAGATAACGATAAAGTTGTTAATTTTCTCGAAATAACTTCGTCAAGCGACTTTTATTTGCAGACCAAATATTCTTATTTTCACTCGTACCACGTTTTTTGGAGTGATTCATGATTACTCGTGCTTATTCTTGCACGTGGTTATTTTAAAAGGTAGGTACAGTTTCAAGGCCATAGAGTGACATAGGCAACTTTTTATGGCTTCGCAGTATGTCCCTTTCGCAAAATCTCCCCGGTAACAAAATTGTCCCCTGCGCAAAATATCCCTTCCCAAAAAAAAACGTTTAGTTCCAGAACTGTCAATGCGGGTACAACCGCTCTAATAAACAAGATCAAAGTAAGAACTTGGAATACCTACGTATCGAAGCTCGCCCACCTCTGAACTGTCAGACTTAATAAATTACACCTCGTTCTATAAACGACGCCCGATAGTCTGACGTTTTAATTTTAACGATATTAGCACAAGATGGCCGACTTCTTGAGTGTGAAGGGTTCGCAAACTATAAATTATAGATATATATTAAACATTAAAAACAATTTAATCATAATCTCGTATTTATTTAAGTATAATATAACAATTATGATGAAGATGAAAACTTTATTATGAAAACTTTATTTTGAAAACATAGAAACATACAATGGTAGTGTATCCCCACCGCTTAGCGAGATTCAATGTACGGCTCCAAATTCTTAGTTCTAGATTTAGATACGCGCGACCAGGCATTCAAAATTATTTTTTGCTTAATACACAGCGCGTGGAGCCAAAAAATAAGCGAAAAAAAAAAAGACCGTCTAAAAGTGCACAAGTGCAAAATCTAAGTGCTAACACATTTTATAAACGCCTACTCATACAATTAATGAAAATTATCTTTTACGACCTGCACTGAGTCACGCTCAGATTTGAGATACGAACAGCGAGCAAAAGGCACAAAAGTCGATGCCCAGCTTGATGCTTGTGTAGATATTTTATCTCATGAATAGGCCCATTTATTCTGGCACTCTTCATCTAGGGTGAAAGCCTGATAAGATGGGATACAAGAGAGTTAGGTTATATATTTCTGACAATGGGACTTGTGCAAAAGGGTAGATTTTTTTATGAATAGTCGAGAGAACGATAAATTTAGATGATGAGATATAGGACTTGTCTCATCATCTTTGTTAGAGCTTTTTTTACTTTTTTTATATTCAAATATTATATTCGTGCATTTACTAGAGTAATGTAATTATTCATAACTTGAGTTTTTAAGGAGCTACATTTGCACATAAAATAACTTGTCAAGAGCATGCATCGGGCCATGCTTAGTAGTTTTAGCAGACTCGTTGTACGTTTGAAGTATTTAAGATTTTATTCCGCTTATCTCTAAAAGTTATTATCACATTTTGCCCGAAATAATTTATAGATCTATCAACTTGGAAGATGATAAGTTTCTGCAATGCTTAGTTTAGAAATGGCATGGGGACATTGCACACTACTTTATCTGCTCAAACTTCGTGAGTCGAACATCTGTAAAAAAAAGGTGTAGGGCATCTTACCTTCATTTTAAAAGATCTATTCAATGAGTCCACAAGTGAGGGACAGGCGAAAAAATGTTTTAATCCCCACTTTGCAGCCACCCCTTTAATATATAATTATGATTTTTTATTCTTTCAAAATTGTTACCTTTAAATGACATATTCAGCGACATCCCACATGATGGGGCACCACGTTTTTTTTTCAGCCCCTTTTTAGTTGTTAGCTACCCTGTACAAAAAATAAATATTTTTATTTGTTTACATTACTATAAGTACTCACGGGATATTTACCACAGTTATTATTTTTGTTGAGTTTCCGATATTTCGGCACAGTTGCTGCGCCATGTTCTACTAGTAATGTAGTAAACCACCACGAAAGTGTCCAAACTTAATGCCTGTAGGTTAACTTTGGAAGTTATAAGGCTATAATATAATAAAGGATACAGACAGACATGGCGAATTTATAAGGGTTGCTTGTAATTCTATATGGAACCCTCAAAACTAAGATAAAAGCATACAAAGTTTTTGTGAATGTTTTGTGAAAGTTCTTGAAACAAAAGTTCTTTAAAATGAGAAAAAAAAATCTTTTCTTATTTCATAAAGATCAAATTATTTCAATACAATCTTTTTTGAATGTATTAAGTTTTGTCAAAGTTAAACTAAACTTGTTAAAATGCTTTTTGTAAAGAAAATGTTGCCAAGACGAATGTAGCAGTCCACAACATTTTTCGTTATATCTTGATGGCACTTCAAAATCGTTAACGAATTTCTCGAAGTACCCTAAAAGCGTTGTAAGAACTTAATGAATATGAAATTACGTTCCGAAAGTGTTGATTGCTCCACTTCTTCAAGACTGCTAATGAAAACATTTGCTTTGACGTGACTAAATTTAAAATAAATTACTGACTTTTCTAAGACAGACAGAGAGTAAATAAAGTGAGTTACAAAATATGCTTTTAAAACCTCATGCAGGCAGTTTCCCAGGGTTTTGGCGCAGTAGCATTTTAAAATTGTATTGATGTCGCTCTAAGGCATATTTTTTTTTTAGGTAATTTTATATTTTAGTTGTAGGAAATTTCATTCAAATCTGTTCAGCCGTTACAGAGTTGAACGTGTACAAACACACTTATACACAAACATTCGCATTTATAATATTAGTGTCATAATGACAGTAGGTACTAATTTTTTATCAATCGCCGCGCGCCACAAGCTGATGAAATTGAGCCAATCTGGCTAATTTTGCGCCTCAGTTGCGCCAATCTAGCTCATTTGGCGGTGCAATTAAGCTGAAATGAGCTAAATGTTAGTGAAATGTGAGCAGAACAAATATCAAGAGAAAGATCATTAAATTGATTAGGTTATTCTGATTATAGTTTCGATTACATCCGGAGATCTTTTTCAAGAAACTATATAGCAATACACGGTACTTTTTAAACGGCTTCTAGCTCTTGTGGGGATAATGTATACACGATATGTAAGCGCCAAGTATTGTTTCACTTTATTTATTTCTTAAAACATCTCTGATTTCAAATGTATCTTAAGAAGATAGTCCTTCTACGAGGTTTTGGCGCATTCGATTTTTGAAATTGTATGTCGCTCTGTTTCTCGTGCGTGCGATAGAGAGAGTTAGTGCATTTTCCTAACTATTTGATGAAATTAGCGTTTCGGGGCTAGTCTGTTATCACCCCCTAAATATTAACAAAATCTTTTGTTTTTGGTGTCAGTGACTTGGATAAACCATAATCTATGCCGATAAGTTTTTTTTTTTTTTTTTTTCGAAATATGCTTATGGGGTTCTAATAACAAACACTTTTATTCGTCGTATTTTCGACGCAAAAAATTGACACTATAAGTGCCTATAACAACGAATATATTGCAAAATTAAAAAGAAAAAAAACATACAAGCTCTGTAACGGCTACTTTTTATCCCGGAAAAATAATCGGTTTCTATAGAACAGCGGGTAAAGCCGCGGGGCGCAGCTAGTTTGTAAAATAAAGTATGCCTCGGTGGCAGTCTAAAAGCTCTAGAACGTAAACGTTTAAATTCATAATTAGCTAAGTAATGAAGTATACGCTTCCACATCTAAGACATGCTTCATTAATTTTATTCTGGCGACTAAAGAGGGCTGGTGACAAGTTCAGAAACTGAGCGGTAAACGACATTTTGAGGTTTGTACTTAGGCTTTATTGCAAACTAGCTTTTGCCAGCGGCTTTACCTACGATGTGAACAAAACAGTTTAATTAATGACACAGTAGCTTACTTTTAGTATTTCTTTTCAAATCGTATTGTTTTTTACCTCCTACAAACTAACAAAGTTACGCAAAGTTTAACCTCTTTCAAATATTAGTTCAGAATTATAGATAAGAAGCTGTACTCTAACATATGACAATAAAATTAATTCAAGTCGAATTGCTGGACATGTTCCAGCCTACACTTGTCCCAAACAAATGGCCTTATACTTCCAAACGCCCGTAATAAGTGACGTGCAAAATATATCTTCCTCTTGTGACCCTGCCCTTCACATGAAAGGTCGCTTGAAAATAATAATGGACCAGAACGTGACTTGGAATCTGATGCCTTACGAACACTGCAACGTGTGGAGAGGGAGTAATATACTTAATATAATAAGGACTCAGTAATACCACTCGGTTGTTCCATAATCCCATTAAAAGAAAACAACTGAATTAAACATGGAACTATTATGTACTACGTACTGGAGATGATCCATTTAAATATGGCCACTTCACACATCACTCAGTAGCTCAATAGAGCTCGCTCGCACGTTTTGTGAAATAGGCTAGGGTTTGTACTACGACACATCCCAAACATATTGTAATTTTTCTATCTTGGCAATGACTGAAGTACACACAGAAGAGGAAATTGTTTAACTCTTTTCTGTACTCTTCTGTGGAAGAGCAGCACATGTGCTGCACATGCGTCGCAATGGATTGCGATGTCTATTCTAGTATAGCTCAAGGACCGAAGGACGGGCAGCAGCGTGCACAGAATGTGATGTCCAAGACCGCTGCCAAGCGTGGCGATTGAAGCAATCACTCCCCAATACAAACAGAGAAGGACAAAGACAAAGGTCTTCAATCAATGTGTGTTGCCAGTGATGACATATGGAGCTGAAACGTGGACCTTTTGGAGAAACTCAGAGTCGCACAGTGGGCAATGGAGAGAGCTATGCTCGGAGTTTCTTTGCGTGATAAAATCCGGAACGAGAATAGTCGTCAAAGAACCAAAGTCGCTGATAAAGCTTTCAGAGTGGCAAGCTGAAATGGCAATGGGCAGGCCACATCACTCGAGGAACCGGTAACCGGTGGAAGAAAGGTTCTTGAGTGGTGACCACGAACAGGAAGACGCAGCGAAGGTAGGCATTGTGAAAGTTGTGCCACAAACTGGTGGATGCAAGTGACCCGTGGTCGGTCGGTGTGGCGCTCTAAGGGAGAGGCCTATTTTCAGCAATGGACGTCTTATGGCTGATGATGATGATGATAATGACTCTAATACTCATAGACACCAAAGGACATCAGTCTTTTTGTGTCTTTCCGTCACTTACACTTACATAAGTTTCGAAATTGAAGCGATTCGTGACATTTAATACTTGCTTTACTTTTAAACTTGATACTGGGATCAAGTTTCAGATTCTGTCCAATTTCAATTTGATTGTCGAATCCAAAAACAAAGTTTTTATCGAGATTTTATTACTGAGGCTTTTTTTGAGGCTTTATTTTTATTGAGGCTGAATTTGTTCGCGGAGCTCAGCTTGCAGCCTTTCAGAGGCTCAGCAATTGATATCTTAAATAACAAAGTTAAAAAAAAACGAAATTCCTTACAAACTTTAGGCCTTTAGGATGTTTTTTGAGCTTATAGTATGAACTTTAATTAATTTTGTGTCCTCGTGTGTTATTAACAAAACAGTTTATTCAAACAATTTCGTCCAGGAGTGGGGTGTCGTAAAAGTTTATTAAGGAGAACGATTCAGGCAGTAAACTATCCCGCCAAGGCTGTCGAATAAAGAAACGGCATACTGTTGATTGATGGATGAAACGGTAATTCAGATAGAGTATATTCGTAGCTTTATATACCAAGTTGTTGACTAACAATTGTAATTTGAATGAGACACGCTGTGGTGTGGCATCTGCGTCGGCTACGATTTATTTTTTTGCACAACAAAAAACAGAAATATATGTACATAGGTACTTCTCTAAACCGATAAACGCTGAGGAAGAAAGGTTTTTGAGTGGCGACCACAAAGGTAGGCCGCCCAACTAGGTGGACCGACGACATTGTGAAAGTCGTGGGCAATCGGTGGATGCAAGTTGCCCGTTGTCGGTCGGTGTGGAGGTCTAAGGGGGAGGCCTATGTTCAGTAGTGGACGTCTTCTGGCTGATAAAGTTTATGGATCTTTGTAATCCGAAATAAAGTTTAATTAACGACTCAATATAACGTGAGTATTTCCGTTTTATTAAAACAATATGTATCAAAACCACGTCAGTTTTGATAGTTAAGTTTTATTATTATAAAAAGAGCTAAATAAAAAAAATACGTAGGTGCCTATACCTACTAATTATTGTTTTTTTGTCACAAACCGTTAGGTGGACCGACGACATTGTGAAAGTCGCAGGCAATCGGTGAATGCAACGTGCCCGATGTCGGTCGGTGTGGCGCTCTAAGGGGGCGGCCTATGTTCAGCAGTGGACGTCTTATGGCTGCTGATGATGATGATGATGACTTATCTAAATCTTAATATGTACTTTTTGAAGACAGTTTTCTGATCTGAGCTAGTCTAGGTAGTCCATGGTCATAGAAGCCACTCCAGCGTGGCCGCTTAAGGGCCAGGTTCCCTGATACTCGCTACCTCATTAGTAATTTTAAAAAAAACTCAAGGAGTGTGCGGTTTTTCAACTGATGTGACAAAGCAACAATAAATTGTACAATTTATGAGTAACTAGTGTTTTTACTCCGAACCCACTAGGCCACCTAAATCTAGGTAGGTAGATCAATCAACTAACTAACTGTGGGCAATACCTTACTAAACGCAAACGCCACACAATATAAAAATTACAGAGAAGATATACAAAACAAAAAATATCATGGAATATACTAGGAATATCATTGCCAATGTTTTAGAGCAATTTTGTTTTATATCAGTTTTCAAAAATGTCGATTATTTTCGATATCATATCTACAAAACCTTGCAAGTGTAGTAGTATCAAGGAAGTAAGATAGCTGTGACACGACCATTTATATACTCCCTAAACTCGTGTAGATTCTCGTTTGCGCCATCAATATACAGGACGATTATTTATATTTACTTGAGATAAGGAATCTCATAACAACGGGTCTTCGTTAATTACATAAGTTTTAATGGTGTACCCAGATCTCCTTCATAGGAGTTTGGTCGAAAGTATGGGCAGATTACTCCCGAAATAGTTTGGAACAATTTTGATGGTCCAATCTTTACAAAGCATTTTGAAATGTTTTGTAAAGTTATGTTTTTAATTGATACTGGTATTAATCCTGGTCATATCATGGACAAAACTCGTTTGTACACGCTTAGGCCATTTTTTTTTTTTTTGTCCAACCGTGACGAGCCTTACAAGTCGCTGACCTGATATTAAGCGTCACGGGTCATAACAGTTCAGTGCCATCCATCGTTTTGAATTTCAACAGTTCAAAACCATGCGCGGCACCCTGCGCTTGTCACCCTGAGAGAGATGTTACTTCTCTTTGTGCCCATTAGTTTCGCTGGAAACATTGCCCTTCAATCCGGAACACAGTAATGCTTACACACTACTGCTTGACCGTTGCATAACTGGCAAAGGTGTGGTACGTACCTAGGCGGACTCTGCAAATGATACTTACCACAACAAACGACGTCTTCCGTTTGGTTTAAATTACTTGTCCGCATTCAATTGCAATCCCTGTATCTTCCCACCCTCTTGACAGATTTTATATCTGCATGAACTACTTGCCTACAACATTTTATAAAGATCCGATCAATATTTAATAAAAATATCTAAAAATATTAAATGACGGTTAAAATATTAAAATATCCAATTTGCGCGGTAAAATCGTTCCACAACAAATCAGAAAAGCAGCATAAGAGTTCAGGGCTAGCTGGACAAAATCTTTTTGTTATGCAAGAACAGGACACAGCTACGATTATGTATACCTTTGTCTCATTTTTCCCGACATGAAGAGTAGAGAAGACGCGGTGCGCATGCTAGCCCTGCAGGTGTGACATTCCACAGGTAAGCAATTAATTTTCTAGTTTAAATCGTCTAAAATACCAAAAATAGTAAAAACAAAACAAAATGCCACTCTTAGTTCGGGCAGTGTGTTACCAGCTTTGTATTGTATGAAATTATCCCAGTTTTATACGTTGCTTAGGTATCATATTTTCATTTCCTTACTACACGACGGCGTGAAAAAAGAGTATTATATTAAATTTCATTTATATTAAAATATATGTATGTTTTTATGTGGGTGAGTTTCTTTAGTCCACAGTAACTTTTGAACACCTCGACCGATATAGATGAGTGTGTTGTCGTTAGAATTCTTACATTATGTTGGGAAACATAACAGGATAAATGAAATATTGAAAATTTTTTAAAACTAAATAATATTTACTATTAATTCGCGCCGAACTGAGACCTCGCGACCCCTATATCTTCACAACCCCTGGACCGTTTCAGCTCATATTTGAATTTAAAATTGTATTGGAATGAACTACTTGCCTACAAAATTTCATGAAGATCGACGGTTCGCAAGTTATCATCGAACAAATATACCCACAAACATACTAACATACATATAAATACCGATTTGTCCGAGTAAACTCTGACACCTTCGCTTCGCTCGGTCAATAAAAACTATTACCCGACAGAAAAAAAAGGACGTAAAAAGATTTAGAAGTTTGATTGCAGCAGACGGGGACAATAATCAAAACTAGAGTAAGTAACTTTTGTCCCTGCGTTAGTCAAAATTGTACTTTAATCTTATTACCTCCGACGAGCCAATGACGATCAAGTTTTAGATATACATATATTTTTAGAGAAAAAGTAGTGGCACAAATCCTACAAACAGGGTTTGAAAAAATCCGATTTTTATAATAAATATCAAATATCCGATTTTTTTATATATATCCGATATATATCGGATATATATAAAAAAAATAACTAGCCCTGAACTCTTATGCTGCTTTTCTCATTTGTTGTTGAACGATTTTACCGCGCAAATTGGAATTTTTAATATTTGGTATCTATATCCGATATATATCGGATATATATCCAGGCTAAGAAAAAGAAGCAAATTTTCCCAAGTAAGTGAAAATTATTAAAGCTAGGAGCGCCAGGGAATCCCCATTTTTTTATTACCTCGTAAAATAAATGTTATATGATATGAAGTTAAGTTTTGAATTTCAATAAAAAGCTAGCTGTTCTGGTAAGTTAAAGTAAAGGGGATTTCCCCAACTTTAAATGAGGTTGCCATTTTGGGAACAAATCTAAATTATTCTGAATTGTAGTTTTTCGATACGTGTTGCCAGGGTAAACATTAACCTCCAAAATGTTTAGTTCAGAAGACAGGAAAAAAATCAAATGATATATATCAAGATAAAAATCAATTGATATATATCTTGATATATATCCGCTGATATATATCGGCGAACCCTGCCTACAAATAAAACAAAATGCAAAACACCAAAATCAAATTAGTTGCTTACATTTTGATTTCCTTCATATTAATAAATAAGAAACGTAATATAAAGGTAAGCCATATAAAATTAATTTTAACGAGCCCAATTTTAATTAAAACAAATATCGAATAAGCCAGAGATGGCACGAAATAAAATATTTTATATCAGAAAATACCCAGTTTCCGTGGAATGAGACAACATAAAATAATTTTAGTATTGCTGTATATTTTGTTACAGTCCCACATATGTATCCTTTCCTTTTTATGTTTATTGTGGTTTTATGATTTGGATTAACGTGTAACTTATCTTTTATCTTTATAATTATATTTACATTTACGTTTTATAGATACTTAGGAGATAAATAAATAAATAAATATTGATGGACGTTTTCCACACAGCGCCATCTAGCCCCAAACTAAGCAAGCTTGTACTATGGGAACCAGATAACTAATAGAATACATTTTTTTTTTGTAATTACATACATAGAATACATAGTAACACCCAGACAAAGAACAAACATCCACGTTCATCACACAAATGTTTGTCCTGGCTGGGAATCGAACCCACAAGGTGGAATTCCACCCACTGAGCCACAAGGCTGTCAAATACTCGGCAATGTCGATGGCATACTCGGTCGAAGATCTAGAGGCAGAAACAATACGGGGTGGAAGGAAGTAGCGCTAAACGTCATGAGGAAGTGTAAGGTTTCTGAGGACGATGTCGAGTCTGACCCCACCACCACGTGGGATACCATGGTCAGGTACTGAGAGTGATAGAGAGAGAAACCTAGATAGTATATGTAGCAATGTTGAATCCCTAACAGACTTAATGATTTGTTACCCGCAGTTATTATACTGTTATATTGTTATGACAACCTTTTATTTAACTTGCAATATTTGTATGTATGTTAAGATCATATCTTGCAAATCAATTTTAGACCAGTTCCCCTTGTTCAATTGAGTGGAAATTTTGCATGCCTGTCAAGTTCCGATGTCAATACAATACTAGTAGTTCGCGGTGAACTGATACCTTGCGATCCCTATATCTTCACAACCGCTCGACCGTTCCAGCTCATATTCGAACTTAAAATTGTATTGAAATGAACTACTTGCCTGCAAAATTTCATGAAGATCGGATCAACGGTTCGCAAGTTATCATCGGACAAATGTACACACAAACATACATACAAATGCCGATTTGTCCCAGTAAACTCCGAGACCTTCGCTCGGTCAATTATGACAGCGAGCATGTGATGATGGAAACAGAATGTGGAAAACGGAACTCCTCAGTAACTAACAGTAGATTGATGGAGTTTGACCTCCATCAGATCAGCGTACAGTACCAATAACGGACTTTACAAAACTTAAAAAAAACACAAATACTATGTTTTATTATATATTGCGAGCGTGATTGCATCAGCACTACCGTGCATGGCAGCCATATTTTTTTTCGAATTTTCGTAGCCAATATAGAAATCTACCTATACCTATAATGCGTTAAGAAATAGCATTTATTTTTCTTCTGATTAAGCTCTCTGTGGCCGCAGGAGTAATTTACCTCTCCTCTGGGAATTCTGCTCGCATTGCTACGTATCACGAACAGAAAATCAGGAATAGTCTAGCAAAGAATTGAACCGAAACACTTTAACTTAAGGTCGAGTTTGTGCTGAAATCATCGTGGTCATCGACTCAACCAGTATATTGTTTTAAATAATTAAAAATGTTCCTTATTGTTAACAAATTTAGGTTTGTAGTCGTTGGGCCAAAGCCAAAAGCTTGTAAAATTTTCGCCATCGGTCATTATGCTATTTAAATAGGAAGCTTAATTACCACATCAAAAAGTTCTAGTACCGTGACATAATTTCACAAGCTATGTGGCTTTGTCACGCACTTCTAATTATATTCAAGGAACTAATTTTGGGGTATTTGTTGAACCTATTCTGTAAAATACATACATTCCTTATTTTAAGTTATCGGTCTATTCGTTTTCTCGTTTTTGTACTGTACTTCTAGAATCGTAGCGATGATAGTTGGTCTTTTTTTTTTCTCTCTCCTCCTAAGAGGATTTTGGCGTCGCACGTCTTATGCATTTGCCAGTGTCAAGTAAATTTTATATTTTCAAGTTTTGTTAAATATTATCAAACAAGTCATAGTCACAGTCAAAGGCGAGCAAAGCAAGTCACGGTCAAGTTCAAGTCATGCCCCAGTAAAGTGCTATGAAGTGCTCTCCTGCGCCAAATATTCTGTGCGAAAAATTCCATCGATCATAAATCCTTCTGTCATCCCGTGGAAAAAAAACTAACAAACAAACCGATCGACTCTTAGCAGAACATGAAAGTGTATGCACATTGCACTATTTTTAAGGATAAATTCCGGCCACTAGATTAGGGTGTTGGTACCCCGTGCTTAGGCTATTAAAAGGGGATATCTGGGTTTGAGAGTGGGAGGCCTACCATCTATTCAAACGAGCCCGAGGAGAACGAAAAACGTCGAGTAGCCCACGTTATCGTAGGTGGAGATTTTTCGGGATATCGTGTAGCCGCTAATGGACGGGCTGAAGTGCAGTGCAAAGGGCTCCGGTTTGTTCCTCAGTAGATCCCCAGGACCTTCATTAAGTATGTATCGTTGTCGGTAAGGGTAAATAGAGTCCTCAAAGACAATGCTCCTGGTATTGGAGGTGTCCATAGGCGGCGGTGACCACTTACCATCAGGAGGCCCGTCGCTTGTTTGCCTCCAATTTAAAAAAAGGGACTTAAGCGATAATGTGGTCTGTCTGTCTAAAGTGGTCCCATCACCCGCAGTGTGAATAATCCTGACATTCCCCCGCCCCATCTCTCACATCGTGTCAACATATCCCAACACGATTTATATTCAGTCGAGATACAGTAAGAAGGCATTACCAAGGCTGACGGGTCCTTAGTACATGTTTTGTACAATATTGCATTGTACATTTACTCGAGAGACACTTACGCGTCGCGCTATGTAGGCCATAATAAAAGAGGTCCCGTTTTTCTTTTTATTTCAGCTTCATACTCAAAATATGTTATATATACCTACTGAATCGTATGAAGCTATAGAATAGAAACTAAGCTACAGAAACACCAAAGTAACGTAAGAATCTAAAATGTAAGGACTTACCCGTCTTTAAGTGCCAAGTGCTTAATTAGTACTTTTTAAATTATTTAAAAAAAAAAAACATTCACACTCAACAATACAATATAACTTTATTATACACCAAAACAGGCAAACTTAAAAAACAATAATATTTAAAAAACGGTAGTATAATGGGCGGCCTTATCGTCTAAAGCGATTTCTTCCAGACAACCTTTGGATGGACAGAATTATGACTTATAAACTACGGTCGGTGGTGTAGATACATAAAAATCATAATAATACATACATAAACCTACTACCTACATAAAATACATACGATAAATACAAACTATATAAATGTAAAATATATACTTTAAAACTAATAATACATAATTATACATACGTACGAATTAACACACAGAAAGATAATGTTTATAAACGAGGTTTTTAAATATAGAAAGAGATTTAGCCTGCCTGATACACAGAGGGAGCTCAACGAAATTTATGAAATGACTGCCTTTTCTTTTTAACCGACTTCCAAAAAAAGAGGTTCTCAATACGATTGTTTTTTTTTATGTGTGTTCTATCTTTCCTCCTCCTCAGAACTCTTTCATTTACAAACGGATTTTGAAAAATCTTTTCTATTTTCCCAAGGCTTGTTTCATTTCAAAGGAAAAATTTGTACTTTTACTCAGCCGATTTTCAAGAAGTTGATGTTATACCAGGGATATAAATTCAATATGGCGTCAGTCAGACTTTTTTTTTTTTTTCTCTTTCCTCCTAAGAGGATTTTGGCGTCGCACGTCTTATGCATTTTCCAGTGTCAAGTATACATAATTTATTCTCAAGTTTTGTTAGATATTATCAAACAAGTCATAGTCACGGTCAAAGTCAAGCAAAGAAAGTCACGGTCAAATCCAAGTCATGCCCCAGTAAAGTGGTGAAAACTTTACTAGAGCCTTCTATGGAGTTTTGGAAACAACACGAAAATTCACGTTTCACGACATTATACCATTCACCAACACTCGTGCATGTTCACGACCACTTAACGGGTAAGAATTCACCGTTTTTACACATTAACACTCGAAATAACACAAGTTTTGGAAAATAATAAAAAGACGCGACATGATTTCTTCACATTCCCGCCAAAAAACCCAGACAACTTTTCTTGTATGACAATCCCGACAGTAACGACTTGACGTTTTAAAATTTTGACTTAAAACCCTACTAAAACGAATAATTACACAGTACTCCTAACATAATAAGGCGGACGTGAGCAATTTAAATTAGACGCTTTCTACATTTGTCGCTTTGTTCCTTCGAATCGCAACTCGATTACAGTCACAGTATAACTACACGAGATTAAATGTACTCTGTTACAAAGTGGTGAAACGTATACAAAGTTATCAAAGAGTAAATATGGAGAGAAAGGCAATACATACATAGTTATTCTCGCGAATAAGAAAGTTTAGTGAAATTGGGTCAAAATTTTTAAGTGGAAAAGCTTGTGTTGTACTGGTAATAAGACTTTATGGGCGAATTAAATAAGTATCGTATTTCAAACAAATTTATAATTATGAAATTAAAATTAATCCTAATCTCTCCGTCCCTTTCCTCTTAACTTTTTTTTATCATTTTTTAAATGCATTGGCTCTGGATTAGTAGCAATGCCATTAATATGCTTTTTTGCACTATAATCAGGAAATGTTTAACTAACATATATCTTTCTTCACCAATCTTACTGAAACTTATCGATTCGAGGAATGCACAAAATCGCAAAAATATATGTTAATTGATAATGTTATACTTCCCTAAAAGTATTTCCTACTTGTAAATAGAAAATCGGCAGTATTTTGCTCCTGAATGAGACTAAGTTTATTTAATTTTATCCGACGTGACCCGTGCGGTTGCGACCGCATCGTGAATAATTTCGCAATTTTGTGTTACAGAAATCAGTTTGCGGTAAATTTAAAATTCAAATTTGAAACACCTGTGGTTCGTGCCGTGTTGAAATTTTTCTTTAAAATAAATTTCTGAATGAGAATTTATAGTTTTACATACGAATAGAGATCTATAATTGATTCTAAGTAAATTTATTGACAATGACAAATATTATATACAAGGTAATAGAAAACTAATTTAATTGATTATTTAGTATTATTGGTACTTACTTAGTACTTTTGACTTCCAATCACGATATTTTTTATTACTAATACTTTGCCTATATCCAAAATCAATCCCTAAGAAGTGAAATGAGGTGTATCATTTTCTGGAGCCAAGGTAGTAATAGGGATGCTCTTGTTCATTATTTCTATTCTTGTTATACTACTTACTTACTACTTACTAGTCGTTAGCCGCGACTTCTTTCGCGTGGACAAAAAAATATAAATTAAAATGAATAAAAATGTATCCTATGTTCGTTTGTGATACACGGTAAATCCTTATCAAATTTTATTAAGATCCGTTCAGCCGTTTAGCCGTGATAACGCGACAAACATCCAGTAGACAAAGTTAATTCCTATAGTTCGCTAGATGGCGTTCAATCATTTTTGTGCATTTTTTTACGTTTTGTATGGACTGACCGCTGTAAAGTAGAGAGATCTGACTCGCGCAAGCGAAGTTTTTTCCTCGAGACGAACTTATTCATTTTTATACCTCGAAGCTTTATTGCTCCTGATACGAATGCGGCTATATTCCTCTAAATTATAATACTAGTTAGGATTAGAATATTAGGATTAAAAATAATTTATACATAACATTAAAAATAATTTCAAAAGCAGTAGTGTGCAAACATAGCTGTGTTCTAGAATGGAGGTTAATATTGCAAGAGAAATTACTGTCCATAAAAAGATTTAACATCTAATATTACAAGGTGACAAGCGCAGTGCATTACCTATTGCGTACCTAATTTTTTTTATGTACCTGGATGACGAGACGAGCAAGTCACTTGACTGATGGTAAGCGAATTGGTTCCCCATAATAGTTCAGTGCCACGCAGAATTTTTGAACTTCAACAGTTGAAAGTTTTCACCGGTTCAACCCTACGCGGCAATGCACTGCGCTCGCCCACCTGAAATAAGCCCCCCTTAATCTTACCCTTACCTTTTTAAATTAATTTGTTCAAAAATATTTGAATTTTAAAATTATGGGTGGCACTATTAAGAGTGAGCGAGCAGCTTACCATCGGGCGACCTGCTCATCTCGTTCTCAGTTGCCTAAAAAACTTACCTACAAGATACACCCACTTTCAGCGCATTGTGTCCGAAAATAATCCAACATAAAACGCTAGTATGCCGTAAGATATGCCGTAAGACGTAGGCGAGAGTATGGCCTTTACACCTTATGGAAACTTTTCATAGTACAATGGCAGCTGTTCTGAGGACCCCTAAAAGCTTATGTTCTCATAACATACGCCTCTGCTCTGGAGATGCTCGAATGTTTTTGGCTTTATTAATGAATGTTTTTTCTTTATTTTTCTGTGTTAACATTTTCGGTTAAGCTTAAAGAAAAGTAGGGTGTTGAGCCTAGGTGATATCGTACGTAGTTAAATACCGAATCTTATATTTTAATGTCGTAATTTCCATTTATAATAAAATAAGACGAATGCTTCTATTATGGACTCGTCAAAGTAGATGCAATGGTTAACCTTCGATGAAAGTAAAATAAATGGACCTTGGAACCTTGGACCAAAATGTTATTTTTTTTTTTAAACTTGGAGATTTGCGCAGGCACTGCCACGGGGAGACAGTGCGGATATGTGGGAATCTAACCCACTAAAACTCCACGGTGTCCCTCCTCCGCCGCTTGTGGCGGGAACGCGGGAACGCCTAACCACACAACTTACATAAAAATAACAAGTCAAAACAATCTAATGCTTCAATACGTAATAAAAAGTATGTATAGTACATTTGTCTCAAAAAAAAGCGAATATAATACCATATAATAATATATAATTGGATCCCATGTATTACGGACGTACGTCTCACACTTTTCACAGACTGAGAGCAACTGAAGCAAGGTGAGCGCCGGCGCTCACTTTAAGGATTTCAAAAGTCTCTTACTTGGGCCCGTCCATACATTTTACTTTGGTCGAAGTGGTTAACAATATTATAATAATTGACGACCTTCAAGAAACTTAGAGAAATGTCAAATTCACTACATAATCACGTCAGCCGTCTATGAGCTTTGTCAAAATGATGATGTTGAACAATTTTTTTTGTGTTTTTCCTGTAGTCAACAGCGTAACAATGTCTATTAATATACTAAAATTATAAGATATAAGATTATAAGATATAAGATTATTATTTGTAAATTTAAGATTAGGTACTTATTTTATCAGTAGATAAACTTTGACACGAATATAAACTCGTTTGAGGGAAAATTATCTGTGCTTAGATGGACCCGTTGACGAATTACTGTAAAAAGAAAAAAAATACAATTAATCTATAATATGGCCTTGTTTATTGGTTTTACTTTTTTTCTAATCAGTTTTTCTTTTAAATTTTATCTCCACACTAATGTATTTATCCGGTGTCTAGCTTTGTAATATTTCAAGTGATAACTAAAAAGCTGCAACGGAGTTATGCAAATAACAGCAAAACACACGAGGAGGAAATCGCATAAAGTGATGTATACAATTTCTAGGAAAGAGAGAAGTACGACTCTTACTCTTGCATATTACAGAACACTTAATGGATAATAATGCACCATTATCTCAGAGCAACGCGGGTACCGGCCCTGAATGGCCTCATTCGGGCCGGTACCCGCGTTACTCTTAACACCATTATTATACATTAACACTTGAAAGAACACGAGTTTTCCAAAGTAATATAAAGCGGCGGCATGATATTTTCACGATAGCTCTTAAACTTGACAATTTGTTTATTATTTGAAAGTGGAATCGATTTATATCTGGGTCTCACATTTTACAACTCAATGTTTTATCTAAATTACACATCACAAACCATAACTGACTAATAACTCACGAGTGTCATCAATAAAGTTTGTTTTTCATTCCGAGGACAGTTATCCATTATGAAGCAGACAACTCGATTCTCAATCGAACCAGTAAACATCGAGTTGAATCGCCGACTCGATTATACAGCGATCGAGGTCGTGTTGCATAACACATACCTGCGGCCATTGTGAGGGCTGGTTATACATAACTTAGGACTAACTGGCATACATTACAAGTGTATCATATTTCACACCAATACAATTATTTATGAGAATGAGGGTGGGTATAATTATGTGTATGTTTGAACTCGAGTAACTCGAGCCTCGGCTACAGTCGCACAATTGCAAGTCTTTACAGATACGTAGAATATGAGCTATCATTCATTTATCATTTATTCAGGCAAATTACACTCATACACTTTATATAATCACTTAATACATGTCACAGATCACAGAAGTCAATCGAAAAAGTCCGCAGAAAAATAATTATTATACATGTCATTCAAAATAAAATTTAGAACACAACAATAGAAATTAAATCAATAGCTAGAAATATTTTGAAAAAATATTTGGATTCATAAATGTTTTTTAAATTTGAAGGAATAGATAAAATAAACGGTTTTTTCCCCGATGTAAACCATATTTTTTACGTATAAAAACAGTTCTTCGTTTCAAAAAAAAGTTCTTAAATAAATTGTAATCACATACTTTACACTTTAGATAGCTTTGATTAATATACTGGCAGTAGCACAAGTAACTAAATAGCCCAAAAACGGGAAGAATGTTAATAAAAATTTTGAGACTATTCACACTTGTTAAATTATTAGATATTCTCTGACTTGTAGTTTTGAAAAGTAGGTCCCTTGTTTGTGCATTCGCTTGAGCTGCACCTGCAATGATGTCGCCATTACACGACCGTTTACAAAACTTTGTGTAAATTAAGCGCATTTAACTTTGCCCAAATATAACTTTTAGTCGAGTTTATGTCTACGATAACTCGTAAACACTAATAACGTAGTGACTTTTTTAGAGATTGTGCAAATTAGCAATCATAATATCACCTGATTTCTTAGCTTAGAGCTAAAAGCGTAGCGCTCAGAGCGTAGTGCTTGTAGCGTAGCACTCGAGTCGTAGTGTGGCGCTCGTAGCGAAGCGCGCATAGGGTTAAACTTTTTGCGTAGCGCTTGTAGCGTAGCACTCGAGTCGTACTAATCATGGCGTAGCGTACGTAGCTTAGTACTCGTTGCGAAGCACTCGTGGCGTAAAACTTGTAGCGTAACGCTCATCCGTAGCACACGAAGCGTAATGCTCACGGCGTAGCGCTGGAATCGTAGCACTCATACCTCGGTGCTCGAATCGTAACACTCGTTGCGACCGAATCGTAGTGCTCGTATCAAAGTGCTCAAACGTAGCACCGAAACTTAAAGCGTAACATTCGTAGAGTAGCTCAATTTACCGGTGTCAGCAGATCAGTGATCAGTATAGTTCAACCACGGAATGTTATGTGCAATAACTTTTTAGAGATTAAATGAAACTTAGCAATCATATTAACACCTGATTTCTTAGCTTAGAGCTAAAAGCCTAGCGCTCAGAGCGTAGTGCTTATAGCGTAGCACTCGAGTCGTAGCAATCATAGCGTAGCACACGTATCATAGTGCTCGTAGTGAATAGCTCGTTGCGTAAAACTTGTAGCGTTACGCTCATCCATAAAACACGTAGCGTAATGCTCAGGGCGTAGTGCTGGAATCGTAGCACTCCTACCATAACGCTCGAATCGTAACATTCGTTGCGATCGAATCGTAATGCTCTCAAAGTGCTCAAACGTAGCACCTAAACTTAAAGCGTAACATTCGAAACCTAGCCCAATTAACTGGTGTCAGCAGATCAGTGATCAGTACAGTTCAACCACGGAAGTAACCAGGCAACTTTAAGAAAAGGCCTCCCACTAGGTGGAGCGTAACTACCTGCGAAAAATTTGTAAAGGCGAGAAAAGCGTGCGAAAAGGCGATTGTGATCGATAGCTCTGTCACTTTCACACTCGCTGGGCTAGTAAAGACGTTTCACGCTCAGATGAAATAGGCCTTACCAAGGAAATCACATTGATAGGAAATTAATAAAATAATAGAAAGTATTTTTTACCCGCAACCATAGAGTAACTCGGTACAAGGCTGAACGTCACCTCAGCCAAAGGCTGTTGCTCTAAGTTAAGTCTAAGTTGCTCTCCCCCCCGTGGGTTCCCGCCTTGTCGTGGCGGGGGGGCTCAGTAACCGTGGATTCGGCACCCACGGTGAAGCCAAGAGGAACCCGAGGTGGGGCCGCTTCTTCCGGGCTGCGCCTCCCAGGCCCAGTCGGTGGTTGCGGTGGGGTCGGCGCCGCAACTGAGGCGGGCTGCAGTGTGGGGGTCGCACTGCAGCTGAGGGATACGGGGCCGCCACCGTTTGATGGCGGTGCGGTGGGGTCGCAGGGGAAGAGGAGTGTCGGTATTACGGTGCGCCGCTCTCCCTATCCTCTGCGACCGTGAGTTGGCGAGGCTTTATGCCTCCCGGAGGGGGTAGGCTCGCCCGGCGCCCCGGACAGTCCGGGTAGCGGCGGTGCGAGCCTTGGCGGCCTTGAGTGGCTGCGGGGCTTGGCCGGCGTCCCAGCCTTATGCTGGGTAGCGGCGGCGCAAGTCGGGGCCCTCTCACCCACCTCTCCTTTGAGAGCAGGTGCTGTAGGGCCCGGTGGCCTTCTCCGCGCGCCCCAGAGCTTTTATCTGGAACGCGTGTAGAAGGCGGTCCGGACGAGGTCCGGACGGAGGGGGTAGGCTCGCCCGGCGCCCTGGACATTCCGGGTAACGGCGGTGCGAGTCTTTGGCGGCCTTGAGTGGCTGCGGGGCTCGGTCGGCGTCCCAGCCTTATGCTGGGTAGCGGCGACGCGAGTCGGGAGGTCTGGGGGGCGGATGTGGGGACATCCGTCCTTCTAGTCACAGTCGTGACAGACACCCAGGGGGTGGACGACGCGCCCGGTGTTCCGGCGCGTCGTACCAAGGGGGGAAGGGGGTTCTTCCCGAGGCGGGTCCGCCCATGGGGCGGGCAGGCGGCGGGAGGGGGTTGCGGTGCATACTCTGCATGGCCCCGCGGCCCCCGTCCGACTTGCCGCAGCGGTGGAACACCTTTGGGTTTTAGTCGGTATTAGCGCCATTGCTGAGGCCGTGGTGCACGAGTCCGACATACCCCGCTCGTGTCCCCGCACGGCGGGTATGCGTAAATGCATTTCCCAAAGTAAAAAAAAAAAAAAAAAAAAAAAAGTCTAAGTTGCTCTAAGTCCACAACAAACGCATTTTTTATTCGAAATTTGGATATGCTTGTAACGGATTTTATCAAAGTCAACCCAGCAGTTCGGCAGTCACTAACGCAACAGTTGGAGCTTTGACGGGAACGTGAAGAAGTCATGTCGCGTCATTGTATTATTGGTGGATTTATTTAGAGTGTAAAAATGGTGGATTATTATCCATTAAGTGTTCGTGAACATACACGAGTGTTGATGAATAGTATAATGTTATGAAACGTGACTCTTCGTGTTGATTTCAAAACTACATAGAAATCTTCAGTAAAGTCTCCACCACTTTACTGGGGTATGACGTGGACTTGACCGTGACTTACTTTGCTTGAGTTAGACTATACTGAGACTTATTTTAATTGTGAAATGTTTGACTTCACTTGAAATATTGTAATACTTGACACTGGCTAAATACACAACGTGTAGAGCCAAAACATAAGAGAGAAAAAAACACAAGTCATATTTAGATAACCTTTACCAGGACCTGACCTTAGACATTTTGCAGATATATATCACGAGTGTACGTAGACTTACTTTACATAAAGTTTGCCAAACAATTTAGTTAGACAATCGCCAAACTTGGGAAATAACTTTGAATTTGAAACATTCACAATTAATAATTTTAGGAATTTAAAGGTGGAAGATTTAATATTTGGTAACGTTTTATATGACTCTTACAGATATTCTACGGGGGTTATTTTATTTATTCTTTGCTTAGCTCCACGGACTCTTTTTTTTCAACTAACACATAACATAAAAAATTTAACTAACTAATTTATAGTTAAAAAAATGTAGTACAGAAAAAAAAAAATACTTTTATTTTCTCCGTCAAATTAAAAAGTATTGAAAACTAAATTTCCTGTAAAACATATAAATAAATAAATATTGGTTTTATGTTATATATTCGCACACAGCGCCATCTAGCCCCAAACTAAGCAAGCTTGTACTATGGGAACCAGATAACTGATAAAATACATTTTTTGTAAATACATACATTGAGTACATAGAAACATCCAGACAAAGAACAAACATCGATGTTTATCACACAAATTTTAATGTTTTATACATATATAGGGTTATTTTTAATGTTTGATACATATACAGGGTTATATTTAATTAACTTCTCGCAGACCGCTTCTCAACACCACACTCGACAACTTTTGTTTCATGACTTTTCACCTTTCAAAACCTTATTACATTCCCAAAAAAATATTTAAAGTGCGTATGTTTTTTTTTCCACCTTTTTTTTGTGCTAATTTCCAGGGTCTCCGTGTTCCTTCTCATTTGAAACCACTTAACGTTTTTGATTCGAATTATTAAAAGTCAATGAACAAAAGCTGTTGAAGTCGGCAGCCTTTGTGAGGTGGCTATTTAAAATAACCCTGTATAATCTTATTAAAAACAGATTCAAAATTTACTTTTTGGAAATCATTCATCATCTCAAAGTAAAGTGTCGATTAGCTACTTTTCGATTAGTGCTAATTGTCGAGTCAAAGTCGCTAGTAACTTAAGTTTTTGTTTTGTTTTTTGCTCCGAAATTTTGAAACTAGTATTACAGTTACATCTTACTTTAACCGGTGAGTAGCTTACTTGGAGTTTACTCGGAGATGATGAAAAAGCCCATACTCATTTTAAGTCTTTATTAATGTAAGATGCGCGAGCGGCTAACGCATTAAAGAGAAATGTTTCACTCAGCGTCCCAAATTCAAATTTTCTTGCGTTTATTGTCAATTACTCAATTACTTTTACTGTAAAAACTTACGTAGTTTTGACACATTTTGTTTTAAAAATCCGGGAATACTCACGTTAAATTGAGTCGGTTATTCCGACTATAGTTTCCATCACATTCGGTGACCTTTAACAAGGAATGCTATAAGCGTGACACGCGCGCGACTTTTTGCACTTGTCTCGGCTTGTCTTGTCGACGCAATTTATCGTGAGTATTCCGTTTTATTAAAACAAAATAGCTCAAATACTCATCGTGGGTTCATAAAAACTAATTTTGCGCTAATTGACCGAGCAAAACGAAGGTCTCGGAGTTTACTGGGACAAATCGGCATTTGTATGTTTGTGTGTATATTTGTCCAATGATAACTTTGGAACCGTTGATCCGATCTTCATGAAATTTTGTAGGCAAGTAGTTCATTTCAATACTATTATTAAGTTCGAATATGAGCTGAATCGGTCCAAGGGCTGTGAAGATATAGGGGTCGCGAGGTCTCAGTTCGCCGCGAACTACTAGTAAATAAAATGTATCAAGAAATTAAACCAACTAAAAAATCACAGTAAAAGCTAATATAAGTAAGTCCGTGGTAGTGGTAGGGCTCTTCTGCAGAGTCCGCCTGGGGAAGTACCACACCTTAGCCAGTTATTCAACCGTCAAGCAGTAGTGTGCAATCATTACTGTGTTCCCGATTGAAGGGCAATGTTTCCAGCGTAATTACTGGGCACAGAGATTTAACATCTAATATCTCAGGTGACGAGCGCAGTGCATTGCCGCGCATGGTTTTGAACTGTTGAGGTTCAAAATTCTGCGTGGCACTGAACTGTTATGAGCAAGCATGAAGCTTAACATCAGGTGAGCGACTTGCTCGTCTCGTCACCAAATTACATTTTTTTTAAAAGTTACGTAGGTAAATCAGTTTAATGATATTTGTACCTAAACTAATGTTATTTAGTTGATTATTGTAGCCGTAATTCTTGGTACAACCTATTTATAGCGCAAATTTAGTTTCAATAAATCCACAATGAGTAACAAACAAAAAACCAAAGAATATTGAATTTGGCGCGCTGAGCGAAATATCGCACCTATAGACAATAGACAATAGTTTATTTTGTAGCAAAAAACATATAAAAAAATAAACTAAAAAGTGAAAAATAAACAAAACGTATACAGAGTTTTTTGCCACAAACCAGCCCCAGCTCAGCAAGATGCTGGTTGTAACCGACCAGCGCTGGTTTTCCGTCGGGACCGGCAGGTGACGTCACGCACAAACAGAAAACTACAGAAACTTAGCCACTAACCTAACCTAGTACAGAAAGGTTTCTTTAAAGCCCTACCTCTGTTGTTAACAATAGACTACCGGTCTATACAATCCCCGTGTTTGGTCAGACATTAAGCGAAAGGTGTAATAGAGGACATACGTCTGGACTACGTATTTTTAGCTGATGAATGGGTCTTTCTGTTTCTTTTGTCATTAACTTCCCTTCGTATATTTTATATTCTAGCTCGGTGTGTTTTATAATTTGGCTCCATACAGCCAGTGTCAAGTTTTGTTCATCATCATCATCCACAGCCTTCCTTATCCCACTGCTAGGCATAGGCCTCTCTCTTGCTATGCCATCTGCCTCGGTCCTGTGCCAATCTAGTCCAGGTTCGACCCGCGATGGTGACGATATCGTCGAACCATCTCGACGACCAACGCTCCGCCTACCTTGCCTCGGCCACCACTCTGTTACAGCCTTACTCCACCTTTTGTAATCACACTAATATTATAAATGTGAAAGTTTGTGTGTAAGTATGTAAGTAGGTAAGTATATAAATGTGTTTGTTCACGTTCAACTCTGTAACGGATTTGGATGAAATTGGGTATGGAAGTAACTTATTCCCTGGAATAACACATAGATAATTTATGCTGAAAAATTTAACAGTTCCTGTAGATAGCGGGTGAAACCGCGGGGCGCAGCTAGTTTTAAAATAAAGTATACTATTTCTCAATAAAACAAGTCATAGTCTAAGTCAACACTTTCCAGTTCAAGACATGTTTCAGTAAAATGGTGGAAGGCTTTACTGGGAACTTCTATGGAGTTTGAGAACAACATGAATATCCATCTCAATCAAATATTTTATTCACTTTGTAATATTTAATATTATATTTAATTGTTGAGGTAATTTTACTTACTTCGCGTACTGGTACCCACCCAATTTTGTTTAAAATACTCCACGGAGGTAGGTATACAAAACCAGGGGCCTTATCATGTAGCTCTGGTTGCTATGGTCTTCATTTGCTATCCCACTCGCTCTCATGGTGCGAATAAGTCGGGATAAGAGGAACGGCACGCGATGACCATCGCCACCAGAGTTACTTGATAAAGCCCCAGATCAAAAATTTACCGCGACTATTTTTACATAAACTTGTTTATCTCTCTTAACTAAGAACTCACGACCTTCATATCTTGACAACCTCTTGACCGGTTTTGCTCATATTCGAATTCCAAATGTTTCTGCGAAAAAAAATCGGGCGGTAAATGGCCGCAGCAAACTTCCTTGCCTTTCCAGTCAAAAATGGTCGATGACAAAAAGAACTGAGGTTGTGCAAAAAGCGAATTCCTGTCCTTAATACTAATGTGAAGGTTAGGAAATATTCTCTCTAACCGTCACACCAGTGTGACAGAGCAGTGTGAAGGTTAGTCGGTCACGAAAGTTTGTACTTGCGGTGTCTACTGTTCGCATTTCAATTTTAAATAGTCAAACAGTTTAATAATATCATAACTGAATATTCTAAGCGAGTATACAAAAGGTTTTGAAGTTAAGAGAAAGACTTTTATGTATTACTTAGATTAGATCAGCAGACGATTCAATTTTCATTTTTATTTCAAACTAGAAAACATTCTTGAATTTTAAAATAATAACATAATATCGTAATGCTATACCTAAAAACTTTTAAATTGAATCAGCAAAATATTCTCTGGCCAATAAGTAAGTCATGCATTCATCTTGTTTGCGAATGTACTCTTGAATTTTGTAATCAAGAAAATTTTACAATACGTTATAATTAAATTGACTGCCCCGGTGGCTCAGTTGGTAGTGAACCTACCTTCTGTGTTTGGGGGCGTGGGTTCGATTCCCATCTAGGACAAACATTAATGTGACGAATATTTGTGTTTGTTCTATGCCTGGGTGTTAATATCTATATAAGTATGTATTTTAAAAAAATATCTATGTACGTATATCAGTCTCTGGCAGCCATATTACAAGCTTTGCTTAGTTTGGGGTCAGATGACCCAAAAATGCAAAAATGTCCCAGATATTTATTATTATTATTATTAATTTTAAAAAAAAACCTCAGAAAGATCAACAAAAGGCAATCTCTGCGCAAGGTACATATGTATAATAGTTTAGGTCTTTTATTGGTTAATTAAATGTATATCTAGATAAATATGGTGATCCGAACATTGTGTCCTATTATGTTTGGCACTTGTACATTTTTCTATTCATCGAAATAATTTAATACTTAATTAATTCATTACTATTAACTAATTCACCCTGAGACATTAGATGTTAAATCTCTGTTACGCCAAGTAATTTCGTTGGAAACATTGCCCTTCAATCCGGAACAGAGTAATGCTTGCACACTACTGCTTCGCGGTTCATTATCAGCCAGAAAGCGTCTTCCCCAGGCGGACTCTGCAGAAGAGTCCTACCACTACGAAAATTAATTATACAAAAAAGACTTACTAAAAACACAAAAATAACCAGCAGAGTAATTGTGACATATGACAGAGTTCCGGATACAATCGCTGCCCTGTGCTTGGTACCGATATATACCAAATTTTAAATTGCCCAAACTACCTTGGGACATGAGCAACTCGGCTTACGTAAAATTACGTCAGACATGCACGCGTAAGGTTAATGTGGCTGTCAAAATGTGATTTATTTTTTCAGGAATAGAAACGTAAATCAAAAGTTTAACAATCCAGTCACGTACTGTGTCTAGCGACGGATTTAAAAAGGGCAAGCAATGGAGAGATATATGCATATATGTCGCAATAAATTATTGAGTATTGAGTATTGAGATCTATAAGCTTAGTGACTGGGGCAGTGTATCTCATTAGACAGTTAGTTGATTTCGAATGAGTTTTTTCACATATTTTATATTTTGCGCTATCCTTACTAAAGTGTCTTGCCATTTACACACCTTACTTCTCCGTCTAGATAGTGACCCAGTCAATTTAAGGTTTGACCCGGAACTAATTAATAACAAAAAATAACGATACATAATTATAGAACCAATCTCTGATATTAATATAAATTAAAAAAAAAAACATAACCGGAACTAATAAATTTTACATTTTGGAATATCGTCTCTATTTGCGCAACGTTAGAGTCTATTTAAGATGACGATCGTAAGCACGGCAGTAAGTCGTCGGCGACGTTAATGTATTATGGCTCAAGCATAAATTTGTTTTCTATGTTCCATACGTCCAGGCTGTTTAATTTAATATATTGATTCTACGTCACCAAATTATACCACATACAACTTATATTTAAGTTGTGAATTATGTCCGGGTCCTCCATACTAAGTCCCGTAACTTGACTGGGCTATAGAGCAGAGCGCTGGTTTCGCTTAGATTAACCGAGATATAACTAGTTATCTTTCTATTTTACGTATTCACCTGTACATACATAGTATTCTTTCATGTTGTGAAAAACTTTTCCTATGAGCTAACCTCGGGCTTCAGAAATATTTGTTAACTTTGACGACAGGTTAATTCGAATACTGCCTTTGGCTGGCACTAAGCAAATGACAAAGACAGCAATAGACTTAATCTGTTGTCAAAGTTAACAAACCTTTCAGAAACCCGAGGTAAGTAACTTACCTTAGTATCTTGTCTGGTTTACTATTTCTTCAATCTGTTTCAAATAACCTATCCATAAATACCTCCGTAGCATCATGCATGAGTTAAATAGAATCTTCGTTTCATACTCCAAAAGATATTGCCTTAGTGATTAAACGTTGAAATCTGCACGGTACCCATTATCAGAAACGCTCAGCGATATGATGGTGTGACTC
This sequence comes from Apocheima hispidaria, assembly GCA_947579745.1. Classification (NCBI taxonomy): domain Eukaryota; kingdom Metazoa; phylum Arthropoda; class Insecta; order Lepidoptera; family Geometridae; genus Apocheima; species Apocheima hispidaria. The sequence continues at coordinate 2,848,568 of OX388159.1, forward strand.
GATGGGCAGGCAATCCGAAGACTTTATGTCCTTCATAAGGGCAGAACGGTACTGTTAACAGAAGGCTGTAAGGGTACGACACTACTAGGATTCTGTTTGACGCGTTGTGACTCGACAAAGTATCCTTTATTAGTAATTGAAACCAAAAAAGACTACGTAGTATTTATAACTAATCTTGAAAACTTATCAAAGTCATACACTTCAATTCTAACACCACATTTCAAACTACTTGGAGGTGATGATGAACTTTAAACACAGACTTTTACGGTTGTGCATGTCGTGGGCTAATCGTTGAACTGGGAAGATCGAGATGTGCCTGGGGCAGATCACGATACGTCGGCATTTCTTGATCTACCTGTCTAATAACCGCCATATCGTTCAAAGCATAAAGTTTGCCGATTTTCCCGGCCATCCTTGGCCAAATCGATTCTGTAGCACAACAAATAAAATGAAGTTTAGATAATAATTATTATTTTACTAGATAAAAAAGATTTACCCAGTCATACTCGGATATAGTATGTTGTATTTATGTAGGGTGACCAAAGTATTAGCAAATAAAAATTATTTGATTGGATGTGACGCCGCCATCTATCTCGCTGTTTGCGCTCTATCAACACACAGCTGATAGAGCGCAAACAGCGCCACAAGCATCGCGAAATGGAACTACATTACATTTACATTACATTACATTACGATGCGCCGAGCCATAGCTCGATGTGCCAAGTGACTAGAAGGGCAAATCGACAGATAGGTTTTCTCATCGATCTGGCCAACTTTATACTGGGCGTATCATGAAATAATCGTCCAAATCATGAAATGCCGGCGTATCGTGATCTGCCCAGGCAGATCTCGATCGGCGCAGTTCAACGATTAGCCCACGAGATATATATTCTGTGAATAATATATAAATTCGAACATCTATTATATTATTATTTTGGAGTTTAAATTGTTGTCGTTAATATTTATTTGTTTTGATATTCTTTTTGTATTTTTTGTCGGTTGCAGTATTTTTTTTTCCGTCGGACTAGACATTTTTTCTACCATAATCTCACAGCTTAGTTTTTTTAATTTATCATTAAAAACTAATCGTTGTGTCGCAGACATATAATATGTCGAGTGTGTGATGCCAAATGGCACATTCTACGTTGCTCCACGCGTAGTGCATCATCGGTATTAGTTCTCGGATCTCGTTCGTGAGGCATGGAGATATTGAAGTAGGCGGCAATAAAGCTCCGGCAATTGGACTGCCCGTTGAGCTTGCACCCTCATTACTCCGAGCTCTGATAATAGAAAGCCATTACATAATGAAAGGCTCAAGCGCCATCCGATCACTGATTGGCAAGTGCTGATTCGAAGTCTGAAGTAATACGTAACTACGAATTACTTATTCGATAGAATTTGAATTAAAAATGTAGTTTCCTTTTACTACCGAATACACTGTTATATTTTACTTTATGACTTTTTGGGGCTAAAAGATTTTTCTCAATAATAAGTGAAGATTTAAGATATTTAGCGACTTTCAAGACTTTTTAAGGAACTTTAATCCCCGAATACTGAAACGTTTGTTAACTTTGACGACAGATTAAGTCTATTGCTGTCTTTGTCATTAGCTTAGTGCCAGACAAATGCAGTATTAGAATTAATCTGTTGTCAAAGTTAACAATCGTTTCAGTATTCAGTACCTACCTACATGTAAGTTTGGTAAATAAATGATTGATTGATTGATTGACTTTCTGCAAATAATAGCACTGATGAAACGCGAATTTTCAATTTAATCTAGATAGCCTTATATTCTGTCTAGGTAGGTAGGTATTTGGTGAGATTATAGTGAACTAGGTCGCTTGTATGATTCAGTACGTAACTATGTATTTACTACGTATTTTTCTAAGGATGAAATACCAAACACGGTCAAAAATGAAATGAATATTATTTATTAATACTTTTTTTCTATTTGCACTTGCAAAAAGTTAAATGACCTTTAATGGTCTCTGAATGATCAAATGATTTTATGTAGTAGGCTAATAGTTTAGGTAGTTGAAGTTTGTATGTATTTTGATGAGTAAATAAAGCCACATGCCCGATAAAAAAAAAGTTAAATGTCATTTTCATTTCTCTTCGTATCTAAATCTTCACCCTACCTCAAACAACAATCAAGTAAGTAACAAAGACAATTTCTAATCTTGAATAAACAGCGCTTTAATTTCACTTAGAGCAAATACCCAAGAGTGACATAAAGTCAATAAACAAATACGGATATATAGGGTGTGGTCGGAAGTATTGCCTCGAAATAATTCCGCTCCTCAACCTGTGGAATGGCACGGCTGCGTGGGCCTTCAGAACAACCTGTTACTCGATCACTCTGTATTATATCCCTTTATATATTTAGTTCTCGTAAATCTACGTTAATAAAATTTAATAACACCATGTATGTGGCACAATTTGCTAATGGGTATTGTTTGTAGATGCTTTAAATTGTTCGAGGAAGAAACGTTTCTCTGGATTTAAAATAATATAAGAAAATGCTATCCTGAGTGCGAAGGAATTCTGGATAAATAAAAATAAAAAATTACACAAAAATGCGTAATTGAAAACAAAATAAAAAGTACATTATTTGGACTTACCCTTCGCATAACACGCAGGGAGAACGATGAAGTCTTCATGTTTATTTTTCTAACTTAACACTCTCACAATATAAAAAATATACAGAAACGCGGTATAAAATATATAAAGCCACTCAACACTTAGCAAATACGAATTAGCAAACACTCCTTACACAGACAAATATTTAAATTATTACTCTACAATATTTACAGTTACTTAATAGTTTGTGTTTGTGGATTTTATAAACTAGGTTACTAGGTTATATAAAGAGGTGAATAAGTTTTTTTTCTGCTATATTTTTTTGTAAGGTATTGTGGCGAGCGACGCTCGGGACGGTTTATTCGAGACTGATTACTAGCTCCGTGGCTGAAACAGGGGGAAAAGGACACACTGATGCCCTCAAAGCCTTAACAACGTATGCGCAAAAACCTCTCGGCAAATATCGAGTCTAAGCAAAGGAAATAAAGGCTAAATTTAATCGATAAGAAACATAAAGTTTTGAAGGATTCGTAGCTGTGTCCTGCTCTCACTTTCATCTGGTTGGACGGAACATAGATTCAGGATGAATTGAATTTACGCCTTTACCGAGTGTGATTCCTTTCGATCTATTTACTCGAAAGATCTTTCATGGAAACTTACATCGCTTGCTCTGCCAGCTAGTCCTTTTCAGCATCTTGACTCAAAGAGCAATGGTTAAGTGTTATTGTTTGCGAACTTAGCGGAGGATGTTGGCAAGAAAAGCGCGTTTTATCCGGCTTTATGTTATGTTATTGTTTTTACAAATACAGCAGATATCGTCGGGTGTCATTAGCAGCAACTACCCTTGGAAAAGGGCGAAATAGACGTAAATGTCTGAAGTTGTCTCGTCTGCAAGGAAAATTCTAGGATTACTTAGTCAAGTTAGTTTGTAGCTTAGCTTGGTAAATGACTTATCGTGTTAAGAACTTAGTCGGAAACTATTATTAGGTAAGTTTATTTGAGCAAGGTGAAACGTCAACATGGCTATGTTAGACATTTATTCATAAACTTTTCCAATAGAAAAGGTACTAATTAATTTGTTAAGTTTATAATTTAATCTTCTTATTTTTCAGAAATATGAGAACGGAACGTGGTATAGTTACAATTTGACAGTCTAACGCAGGGGTCTCCAAACTATGGCCCGCGGGCCAAATCCGGCCCTCCACTGCCATCAATCCGGCCCGCGACAGCTTAAGACTAGTGTCATCAATGACACGACAGCCAATGTTTTACTGTTGTTATTAACAACAGCCACGACAGCCAATGTTTTACTGTTGTTATTAACAACCGCGGGCCAAATCCGGCCCTCCACTGCCATCAATCCGGCCCGCGACAGCTTAAGACTAGTGTCATCAATGACACGACAGCCAATGTTTTACTGTTGTTAATTGGCTGTCGTGTCATTGATGACACTAGTCTTAAGCTGTCGCGGGCCGGATTGATGGCAGTGGAGGGCCGGATTTGGCCCGCGGGCCAACTCCATTCAACTTATCGCAGCAATAGTGCTGTGATAAGTTGAATGGAAGAGAATGAAAACACATAATGATAATTGATGTTTGCTTAGGTGGGCAGAAAAATTAAAATTGCAACATACCGAAAAAAATATTATGGCCCCAAGGCTTCAAAGTTTGGAGACCCCTGTACTTAGCTGTCCTTTTATTTATTACTGTTGACTACAGTATTAATATTACCGGGGACGATGCTATTTTTTTTCCCAGCCTCCCCGGTACCGGGGCAGAATCCGGAGAGCGTGTGCTACCGGGGTCGATGTAACAAAAAAAAATCCGTCGGCCGCTGTGATGCGGTCACCGAGTCAGATGGAACTTTTTCCAGCCGCCCCGCTACCGGAGCCAGGTCACGGGGCCAGATGGGAACAATCCGAAAATAGCACCGTAGAAAACTTCACCCCTTTTTGGAAGAAATACACCGCCAAACAAAAATCGCCGACGACAAAAAAATATATGAAAATACACTGAATACCAACTTTCGTCAAGATTCGTTGAAAATTACGACCGCGAGTACCAATTTCCATACAAACAGACGAAAAATATTTGTGGTTTTGTAGGAAAAAAAAAAAAAAAAAAAAACATACGAAACCAAGTTTTATCAGTTTTTGTAAAGACTTCGCTCGGTCAACGAACACAAATTCACCTCAATTTCGTTCCCATTCGCATAGCTAACTTGATAAAGTTCACTAACTACAGTTGAACTAGGTTTGGCGTTCCGCGGTTGAACCCAGCTGTACTGAAATTCAGAACTTTCTCTTCTCATGTGTGTTTTAATTTGATGACTATTTGGAATTATAAGCCCGAGCCAGAGAGGATGAGTTAACCGTTAGCAAGTGAAATTTAACTGTTGGGGAGAACGTAACATGGTGGTGGGCCTAATCTCAATAGAATTTAAGAAATATATCTACTTATTTCTACCCTTACCTAACAACTGTCAACCTTTTTCAAGGTTGACAGGCTCGGCTTTTGGTGAACACAACTCACCTGATGTTGAAGGTGTAGTCGAAGAGGTAAACACACCTAGCCTGGAGCCACGTTGTGTCGCCAGCTGAGCTTACTTGAAAGCACCACCCCCATGCTATGATTTCCTCACGATGTTTTTCTTCACCGTAAATTGTTGGGATTTGAACCCATGTCTAGTGTAGTGTGCGACCCAAATGCGCTACCCTTGAGCTATCATCAAACCATTCTAGAATGTATACTATTTTCTTGCCAAATTTCATGAATATCAGGCTAGCTGTTCGTCGTGAAAAAGTAACAAAATAGACAGGGGAACTGTTCCCTTTTCTGTTACTTTTGAATTAATATTAGGCTGATTTTTACTAAAACAATTTATCATAATCATCATCTGCCATAATTCGTCCAATGCTGAACATAGACCTCCCACTTAGAGCGCCACATCATACAATCACCGTGCCACTTACATCCAGCGGTTGCCCGCGACTTTCACAATGTCATCGGTCCACCTAATGGGAGACCTGCTTACGCTGCGTCTTCCGGTTCGTGGTACACTGTCGTCAGTCCACCTTGTGGAAGGCCTGCCTAAGCTGCGTTTTCCAGTTCGTGGTCGCCACTCAAGAACATTTCCTCCCCATTGGTTATCGGTTCTTCGAGTGATGCTGCCTGCCTATTGCCACTTCAACAATACTAAAACACTAAAACTACTCAACTACAAAAACAATTGAAAATCTAATAAAGTAATAACCACGCGACACTAGGAACATACCTGTGCAAAAGTAATTCAGCTGCCAGCTCCAAACGAGGGTCGGACCCCTCCGTAACTGCCTCGAATGGCACAATGTTGCCATCGACCTGTCTGGAACACGATCTACTGCTGTGCAAGTAGGAACAGAGCGAATTCACCTAACACAAAGAATTTACCTGCCTGGTTCTCTAAGATAAGATAAGATAAGATTATTTATTTGCATACAACATGGGAAATATTATAAAACACATGCAATTAATATTATAAGTGGCCACATCATGTTGTGCCGGTTAGGCGTACAAATGTCTGGGTGATGGCGCTATGCTCGTACAAATATTCAAAAAAATTACAAAAAGAATAATACTTAATAATACAAAACGTGATACATGTCAAACTTTTAAATAGTCAAAAAAACATAGAATGATGGGATTAAATAAAACTCTACATCACAGATTATTCCACAATACTGTGTGTTCAGTTTGACGACGTACACATTAGGCGTACCACACACCAATGACACATTTGTGTATTTGTGTTCAGTAAGACATTTGTGTTACATGGCACACCTTTTGGACCGGAATGTTGTTCATGCTTTCTATTAGCGCACTCACATTGAAATGTAGGTATGCGATAAATGTGTCTTCGATAAATGTGCGATGCACAACATTTGTAGTATTGGTGTGTGGTGCCGCTTAAAGGATATTATTGTAGTTTTTGTAGTTATTCCTTTGCAGGTTCCAGATTTTGCATTAACAAGCATACAATTGCATTGCATTGGCATTTGGCCTTAACATAAAAAGATCTAATATCTAGTAACGAGTGCAGGACAAAGCCACGCAGTGTTTGGAACTGCTTTCAAAATTCTGGGTAGCATTGATATGTTATGAGCAAACCTGGCTCTTACCATGAGGCGAGCGACTTGCTCGTCTCGCCACAATTGTTTTTAATTAACGGGTTAGATAAAGATATAATTTCACAGTTCGGGACATCGAAATCAAACATCGCCGGCGACAAAACCAACCATATAATTGTGGAAAAAAATACGACCTGTACGCGAGTACCAACGTACGGACAAATGAAAGCAAATTTAGCCAGTTGAAACAGAGACTTCTTTGGCTTCACTCCGTCAATAACAAAACCTAGCCCCTGGGTAAATACAAAGTGAGAAGCCAAAATTTTGAAGAGGTAAAAAGGCGGTAACATAAATACCATCTTATTTTATGCTACCGCCTTTTTTCCCTCTCCTTCTTTATTTAAACTAAATCCAATTTTCTCTGTCTTCCCGATTAGCTTGCTTGGTCGATAATTTTTCAGCTAGTTATAGCCACCTCGGTCAAGGTTAGGGAAATTCCTATGGAAACGAGGCATTTTCCTAGTATTACAAAATAATGGTTATAGTCTTACAGCTATATTGAATACTTCCATTAATATCCTTGAAATGACGTAATAATTATAGTATTCGAGGGCTTTCGTAATGTACTAAAGATAGAGGATGTTTAAAAATGATTGCAGCACTGAGCAAAAACTGGGGACGACCAATTGTTATGAAATAATTTGCTAAATCAATGGGATAGTAAGGAGATAGTACAGCTTAGTACCCTTAAGTAAGTGGCTTGGTGGTGACACCTTTACCAATGCCTCGTACGACAACATAAGCCGCAGAAAAAAAAAAGCTTTTCTCTTTTCTGTGACTAAAACACACAAAAAAAAGGCGCGGCATGTGACTTAAGGCAATTGACTAGCATGTCTCGTCACTCAGTATAATAAAAAAAAAAAAAACATCAGAAATTCTCTGTGTAAACTAAAATGCTGCAATAGTTTCTGCCATGTTGTGCCAGTTATTTTTATTTACTATTGATACAAATCGACTTGTGCACGCCATTTGATAGTTTTTTTTTTAAGTTTGTCTAATAGGTTACGCTTCAAACTTAACGAAAATGATATTTATCATTTTACTATGAAAACTGACGTGGTTTTGACACATTTTGTTTTAATAAAACGGAAATACTCTCGTTACATTGAGTCGGAATAACCGACTTGAAACCTTAAACTTTAACTTAAAACTTAAAACAAAATCTTTATCATTATCAGCCCATAATGTTCCCAATGCTGGGACAAAGGTCTTCTCTCGGGAGAGAGGATGGGCCCTAATCCATCCTGCTGGCCCAGTGCTTGTTGGTGAAGGGCACAATTGTCTTTGAACTTTTTTAGGTTTTTGGACATACTTGAACTACTTTTGGACTTGCCTGAATTTGACCTGTTTAATATATCTCCGAACAAAGTCCGCAATTTAATGTCTAGAAATTGGTTTGACGGTACCTCCTAACTCTCGAGTTTTAATAGTTCCCTTAAGGAATTTAAGATATTTCTCTTTTATCTTTTTGTGGCAAACAAGCTACGTTTAATAGTTAGTTTAAAGTAAATTTGCTATTCTAGATTCAAAATGCAAAAGCTAATAAATGGTGTTTAGAAATAATTTAATTAATAACCTAGCTAAGATAACACTGTATGTTTTCCGAAAATAAATAAAAATAAAAATACTTATTGGTTTTATCACGATGTTTTCCTTCACCGTTTTTGAGCATAATTTATTTAAGTACTAAATAAGTCACTGGTGCAAAGCCGAGGATCGAACCGGGTGCCGTTAAATTGTGAAGCCCACATGCTACCGCTCGGCCACCATGGCTTACTTTGAAAGTTTGTAGAGAATCAAGATTGTAAAACAAATCGGTCCTTCCAAATCATCAAGAGATAAGTAACTTTCTCGGACACTACTTATATTTACGCGACTGCCCAATAACGATGTTTTAGAGAGTAAAAAAAAAAAAAAAAAAAATTGGGTTTAGGTATGTATGTTGGTCTGTTCCTACATTATAATATATTACCTCCTGTAGACTAAAATTAAATAAAAGAATACAGAATTATTTTGCTTAATTTTACTTGTTTATATCGTTTAGATACATTGGATCCGAGGGCCAGAAGTGTTATCTTATTTTCAAAAATCTATCAGTGTTGCGACGTGTGATCAAAATGGTGGCGTATATCTGGCGCAACGCATAGCATTGCCATTCAGCGTGGTAATTCTGGGTACGCTGCCAACTGGTAGTGGGCTTGGACATATGGATTATCTTCAGACCTTCAATGGTCTCTGAGCTACATTTAGTTACACAAAACCATTTTATAGCTAAATAAATAAATAAATATCTGGGACATTATTGCACACACGGTCATCTGACCCCAAACTATGCAAAGCTTGTAATATGGCTGCCAGAGACTGATATACGTACATAGATATGTTTAAATACATACTTATATAGATATTAACACCCAGACATAGAACAAACACAAATATTCATCACATAAATGTTTGTCCTAGATGGGAATCGAACCCACGCCCCCAAGCACAGAACGTAGGTCACTACCAACTGAGCCACCGGGGTAGTCGCAAAATTAAAAAAATAAGTGTAATTTGAAACTCGTACGAGTATAAGATTTATTGCAACTTCAATGTGGGTCGCGTTTATACTCATAAAATATTCTTAAAATGTAAATGGTACGTTTTCATCTGGCTTATTATAGACCTATGAGCTATTTTTCGACCAATAATGTTCAGGCAACATATTTAAAAGCTACTAATTGAGGTTGTGACCAAGTTTCTAGTTACTACGTATAACGTATGTAAATAAATGTATCACATGCTGAGTTTATATAGTCCTTTATTTTTGGAATATGGCAATCAAGCACGGAATGTTGCAGTAACGTAAAGGTGTATATAGACCAAACTAACTAGAATTAGAGCAAGAGTGACAACAAGATGTTAATTTATATTGTAAATTATATGTGTAAGCTAAGCTTTTATTTCAATAAAAACCTCATTCGGACTATTACAAACATTTCAAATAAACAAATAGCCCAATCGGTCCAGCCGTTCTCAAGTAATGCGCTTACCAACGAAGAGCATTTTCATTATTATTACCCGATTGCCCAAAAGGAGGGTAATGTTTTTATGGTCTATAAGTATGTTGCCTAAATGGCTTCACCGATTTTGATGAGTAAGCTATTGTTGGATTCCTCTTTACGTCCTGAGTGACATACGCTATATTTTGCAGTCGGGTTTTTTTTTTTACGCTTCTTACTCGTAGTCCACAAACACATTCAGAAATATGGACAACTAACACCCAGACCCAGAGCAGATATTTAAATTCATCATTCAAACATCCACCCACCGGGAATCGAACCCGAGACTTCCTGCTCACAAAACAGTCGCGCTAGCAACTTAGCCAGGAGGTTCGTCAGCGACGAGTTTCTTTTAATAAGAATACTTGCTATTTATATAGATACATTACTTTAGCGATAGTTTTTGAATAAGGCCATAACACTACACCCTGTATTTAGCAATGAGTCATCAGTGGCATCGTTATGGGAGCGCTCGACATTTACTTTATTAACAACGTTTAATTAAAATAAGGACTCTATTGAGGAGAGCTCCCTGCGAGTTATAATTTACTAATTGGTTACGAAATTGTCTCGTGAGTTGAAATTGAAATTTGCACGACAACGTGTAAACAAAAACAAACTGATAAGCTTACCCCCGAATACTGAAACGTTCTACTTGCCTACTTGCCTTTGTCTGGCACCAACCAAATGACAAGACAGCAATAGACTTAATCTGTCGTCGAAGTTAACAAACGTTTCAGTATTCGGGGGTTAGAATCCTAACTAATATTATATTCAGAGAAATACAGCCGCAGTCGTATAAACCAATAAAGCTTCAATGTATAAAAATGAATACGTTCGTCCCGTGGAAAAAACTTCGCTTGCGCGATTCAGAGCTCCCTACATTACAACTATCAGTCCATAAAAAACATCAAGCGAACTATACGAAGTAACTTTGTCCCTGTTTGGATGTTTGTCGCGTTATCACGGAGCTAAACGGCTGAACGAATTGTGATACATTTTGGTAACGGGCTACTGTATAACACTAAGACGGACATAGGGTACTTAACTTTATGTCCAAGTCACGGGTAACAACTAGTAGCTAACAATATCGTAGAATATCTACACCTTTGGTAGAGGCTGGCATAATACATCACAAAGTCCCAAATACTTGAAAAGTCCAGGGAAGTCTTTGCCACAGGCTGAATACGACGACAACAATATCATAGAAAAATAACAAATAGAAAATTAGGAAACGTGACCACATCACATGGAAGATCTTTATGAGTATCATAATTGCACTACATCTTAATTATATCATACTATCGTTATATGGTTTAAAATAAGTTCTACTCTTTTTTTCTACACAATAAGATAATTTAAAATGGCCCGTTATCCGGATATTGTCTCTAGCGAAACTATTTTTAAACCGTTTGTTTATTTATTACTAGTTGTGCGCCGCGGATTCGTAGGCTATTCTACAGAAACCGAATATTGTTCCAGTTGTTAAAAAGTGAAGTGAAAAAGCCTATGTGTTAATTCAGTATAACTATAAGCTATCTCCATAACATATTTCATTCAAATCCGTTCAGCCGTTACAGAGTTGAACGGGAACAAACACACTTACACACAAACTTTCGCATTTATAATATTACTGTGATTTTAAATAACCGCGGGTACATCTACCGGCTATTTATTAGTCACAGATACAATATTCTTTGAGTCAAAATAAAATTAAAGATACAAATAAATTTATTTATTTTTTAATAATTACAATATTGATACGAAATAATTTTCATCATCAGCCAAGAGTTTATCACTGAACAAAGGCGTCCCGGACCTTATGCAATCAGTAACGGGAGAGAACTCAGAACTCGGGAACTCTGCTAGAGAGAGGTAGGGAATTCAGCGGCAAAGTTGGACCTCATTGCCGAGGCTGGACGCTGTGAGATACTGCCCCCAGAGAAAGTGAAGAGGCGAGCGACCTACCGGTGCTGTCCGACCAACGGCGTCTCAGCACCCTCCGCGGACCGGAAGGTCCTGTGGTCGTCTTATACAGTCGGCAACACCGTAGGCACGCGGCTTGGAAATCGCAGAACGCTAAAGGTTTATAAGGAGGACTACTGCCCTCTTGCGGTGGTCTTGGTAGCAATTTTACCACATGCCCAAGTCCTAAATAACTGACTATAAGATAAATAAATGAAATATTACTACTAAAAACAAAATGTACTTAAATACTACATAAATTGTACAGAGAAGACAAAAAAACTACCCGTTTTGTCACAAAACTTCTATAACGCGTTGGATTTCACACTTGACCAGCTGTTTTCCTATTGCCCCCAATTGCTTCGGATGTTTTTATAGGACAACATACAATAATACGTTTATTTTTCTATTTTACCTCTTCCTAGGGTTAAGAACAGGATATTGCTTCGGGTGAGAAAAGTCAAAGGGTCAAGGTGAGGTAAGGATTTACACTAAATACTTGAGAATACGGGACAACAAGGAAAAGCTGGCCGAGGCTTTTATGTCACTGGACGGCAAGACGAGCAAGCCGCTCGCCTGATGTGATGTATTATTATAATGTGACGTTTCTTGGGTTTACTGTACACTAGAAATTGTACTATACTGTTGCGATGTTGGTCCAGGCGATGATGGAATAGAAAAACGATGACAATTTCAAGATACCCTTTAATCGACTGGCGTTCTCCTCGCCCCAATCACAAAACCTTCCTTCGTGCTACCCTGGCTTTTGTTATCTGCAAAAATAGTCGCCAGCAAATAAATAATAATTCTATTTAAAAATCAAACAGCATCAAATGAATTAACTAAACAGAAACTTACTTAGTCGTTACATTAACATTAAGCTTATTATGAGGAACTTCCATTTATCGGATCAATCTATACATAGATGACACTTAATTAGATATATGTATTGTTACGGATGTTGGGAGCCGGAGGAACTTGTAACAATACACGTTAATTATTTTAATGTTAAATTAAAAAAATAATTCTTAGTTACTATCCCGTGAAATTGTACTGTTCCAGAGAGATTTTCTTGGGTGTTACTTATTAGATATGTGGAGACGCCCACTTAGACCTAAAGACCTAAGTAAATAAATGCGTGGGCAGGGATTTAATAGATTGTTTTGGTACGTACAGATTAGATAATGGTGGACGTGGAAACAGTGGAACGTGTTTGGGTTTGCAAATAGGTGGTGTTTGTCTTGTACAGACATTAAGGGCCAGCTTCCCCGATTCTTGCTGATGCGTTCGCACTTTTTTTTTTGTTTAAAAATTACAGAATGGAAATTCAAAAAAATATACGTTTATCTTTGGAATATTGCCAATGTTTGCTAGCAATAATTATGTAGATAAACATGTTAAATTTTAACAAAGAAGAAGAACAAACTTATTTTCGAGTTTTTTTTTTTCTATTTCTTTGCCAAGATAAAACATATGTACTTGTTGATGAAAATACCTAAATCGCTATATATATGCCTATAATATTTGAGGAGTTCCCTCAATTCCTCATGGATCCCATTATCAGAACTGGATCTTGATAAAAATGGAACAAATCTGGAAGTATATCCTTTCAAATAAATAAATAAATCCCAAATCGGCTTATAAATGACGGAGTTATGAGTGAACAAACATAATAAAAATGTTCAATCGAATTGAAACCCTCTTTTTTTTTTTAAATCGGCCAAAAATAGCCCTGTATAGTTTTCTTGACTTATCAAAAGCAAGTTCAGAAGCATCAAGAAAGCTCTTAGAAGGTGCTCAGCTGATTGACGTCACGCAGTGCTCACTGTGATGAACGAAGGAATTCACTTTCATACCGAACCGCGCCATTTGCGGTTTCGTGACCGGGGAACCAACACGCCTCATTCTAAAGGTATAAACAAGGTACACAACTTACCTTCCTTACAGGTAGGTCCTTACAGATACTGACTGAGGTAAAAACGAGGTCTTTACTTACATAATTACTTATACTCGGTATATTCTTATTACTTTACATAAGTAGTACAGTCATACCAAAGTGTAGTGGTAGGACTCATTTTCAAAAACTCTTTCATTCTCTCTTAAGAAAAGGACTCTTTTTTTTAAATTGTCATCCTGGAGATACCTTTGCTAGCTATTCAGCCGCTAAGCAGTAGTGTGCAATTATTACTGTGTTCCGGATTTAACAATGATTCCAGTGACCGCGCATGGCTTTGAACTATTGAAGTTCAACATTCTGGGTGACACTGAACTGTTATAGCAAGCGTGGCGCATAATATCACGTGAGCGAGTTGCTCAACTCGTCATTCAGAAACAAAACAAAATGTAATGTCAAAATATATGTATTTATCACAGAAGACGAAATTTTTTTACCTCTAGATTCTCTGTTCTGTGCTCTTCTGTGGTATTTATAAGCGCTTGTTCTCAGACAAATCCGTATCGGACGTGGATGAAATTTGGTGTGGAGGTAGCTTATGTTTATTATCCTAAATTACTTTCGATCCCTGAAAAACATATGGTATCTGCGGGCTAGCGGGCGAAACCGCGAGGCGCTGTTGGCTAGATCCTCTTATTTTTACCCGACTACCCGTAGAAGAAGCAGAAGGACACGGATTATATGTTAAAACGTCGACCAGAACCAGTAGAGGAGGGGTAGCAGCATCCTATTAGTAAAGGTGAGCATGATGCCAAACGTGGGGGCTATAGCATCCCAACCCCCTTTAAGGGCATTGAACGTCATCTGACTGATGATGATGATGATCCAGAGAGAGGATAACGTTTTTCGTGAAAGTCATTTCCTAGTCTTTGTCCAATCTTTTTTTTAAACATTTACCCGCTCGGGAATCGAACCCGGGATCTCCTTTCTCATGAGGCAGATGTACAATATACACTACGTAGCCATGAGATCCCCCGAAAAAAATATCCATACCTAGTAAAATTCATTTGAAAACGCTAATTGATCCAACAGAAGTTTAAGTTTTGAATTATTTGAATTAAAAATATTCAATAAATGTGGCCCCGGGGAGAATCCCAGAGCCAATCCAAATTTCAAAATAATTTTGTCTTCGGATAAGGGATCAAAGTTAAATATTATCAAAGTTTTAGAGGCCACTTAAAAGTCTGAGTTTATGAAATCTTACAGATACTCGAAAGGTTAAGAATTGAATTGTTAAGTTTATTTGTAGTACCACGGTAAAAAAAAACCGTAAAACTAAAAAGTGACACAGTAGTACCTCGGGTTTTTTTAACCCTTGTTACACTCTTAGTCGACATTTCATAGTTTGAGACCTGTCACTTTGACACCAGTCCACTTGTTTTGACAGTTTTGACACTTGTCACTTTGACTTTTGCTATTTAGAAATTTCCCGTGACCGACTAACCTTCACACTGCTCAATCACACTGGGTTACTTAAACGTTTCTCTACCTTAATACTGGTGTGAAGGCTCAGTGTGAAGGTGGGTCAAAAGCGTTTTAAAAAAAATATATATTACTGTTAAGAGGATAGTTCCTCCGCGAGGTTTTGGCGCATTCGATATTTGAAATTGTATAGCTGTCGCTCTGTTTCTCGTGTGTGCAATAGAGAGAAGTTAGTAAATTTGCCTAGCTTTTGGATGAAATTAGCGTTTTGGGCGTAGTCTGTTATCATCCCCTAAATCTTAAGAAAATCTTTTGTTTTTGGTGTCAATGGCTTGGTTAAACTATAATCTATACCGCTATATTTTCTTTTCTCAAAAAATATTTATGGTATTCTAATAACTACTTTTTTTCGTCGTATTTTCGATGTAAAAATTTGTCTCTTTAAGTGCCTATAACAACGAAGACATTGCGAAATTAAAAAAAAAACCAAACATACAGGCATTCCACGTTGTAGATAACATATAAAAACATCATCGAAACCGGATAACGTTTAGGGGTGGGTTCGCTTTTTGTATGGACGAGACGGCGGTATACTCTATTCTTAACAGTTATTACACTGAGATGTCATGATTACTGTTTTTAAATTATGTAAAAAAAAATGTGAACAGTTAATCTATATCTATTACTTAATCAATGACTAATTATCAATTAATGATAGATTATGATATAGTCAACAACAAAAGGAAAAAATGTGATACCATTCTAACCTATTAATATTCTCTTGCCTACTTTCTTAACAATAATAGTCGCTAGTGACCTACATTATCGCGACCGTGACTCGACCACAGATTATACCGAACTTCCCCACAAATTGAAGATTTATGACCATCTCCCACTCTCCTTCATCCGGCACGTACTCCGTAAATTGTACACTTAACGGGCGTTGTTTTAACGTTGGTACTATATTGCGGCATAGGCATTAAGTAATGGTTCACCAGGAAAAGATAAAAGGTGTTTGTTTTCTGAATATCCAATATATTTGCAAAGTTCTGTAAAATTTAGGCAATAAGTTAAGAGAAAAGCGTCTAATGTTATGAAAATCTATTCTTGGTGCTTTTGTGTCTAGCAGCAGACGAAGCAGTGGATGCAAATTTCAATTCAATTCATTATTCAGCAGATTCAGATTGTTCAGCAGTGGACGTCTTGTGGCTGATGATAATGACGATATCAGGCGTAAAACTAACCTAAAGGTAAAACATAAAAAAGCTAACATAAAATAGTTACAACAACCACGAACAATATCATTGTGCTGTACAATAGTGCTAAGTCACTTCAAGACTGATACTCAGACGGTCAGTGCTGAAAATCAGCACTGCGCAGAAATCCGCAGCACTATCGCTGAGCTAAATGACGTATATATTTGGTTTTCAAGACTTTTTGTCGCACTGGACACTACAGCGACAACTGAACATAATTATATATTATCCTTTCTCTTCTTTCATCATCATCATCAGCCAGAAGACGTCCACTGCTTAACATAGGCCTCCCCCTTAGAGCATCACAGCGACCTACAACGTGCCACTTGCTTCAACCGGTTGCCAGCGGCTTTCACAATGTCGTCGGTCTACCTAGTTGGAGGCCTGCCTACGCTGAGTGTTCCAGTTCGTGGTCGCCACTCAAGAACCTATCTTACCCACCGGTTATTGGTTCCTCGAGTGATGTGGCCTCCCCATTGCCACTTCAGCTTGCAAATTATCAAAGCTATATCGGTGACTTTGGTTCTTGGGCGAATATCCTCGTTTCGGGATTTTACCGCGCAGAGAAACTCCGAGCATATAGCTCTCTCTATTGCCTGATGTGTGACTCTGAGTTTCTCCAAAAGGCCAGTGGTCAAGGACCACGTTTCAGTTACATGTCATCACTGGCAATACATATTAGTTGCAGCAGACCCTTGTCTTCAGGCACTGCGGGATTTTGACTAATGGGATTTTGGGATTTTTCATTATATAGGGTTATAAGGAAAGGGTATACTAAGCTGAAAAGGGCTCATAGTACTCATCATTATGAACAACTTTTACTATGGGACCAACACTGAAATCGAGAAAAAATATCAGCTGTTCCATAGTAAAATGTCACTGACACTCGACAAAATGTATGGAACAGCTGATATCTTTTTCTCGATTTCAGGGTTGGTCCCGTACTAAAATTTGTTCAAAATCATGAGTACTATGAGCCCCTTTTGGCTTAGCATACCCTTTCCTTATAACCCTGTATTTAATCTATTTTGTGAAGTTGATGTTGCAGTGTTTTGTGCGTAAAATAAATGGTGTTATTTCTTTCTTTTATTTCTAGAAAGGAAATTAAACGAAAATCATTATGCTTTAGTACAATTAGATTATGGATAACGTTTCTAAATTCCCATTTTCGGTTAATTTACCTCCATTATCCGATCGTTAATCAAAGTTAGACCCTATTCCCGGAGGTCGCAGGTACAATCTATTCTTTACATAGGACTGAATTTATAAAGAATTCATTTTCGTAAATTTTCTTCAACGAAAACATTTTCGACGTATTACGGCAATTTTTTCGTATTAAAATTAATGGTTATTTTTCGATATATCAATTCAGCTATAATATTCCAAAATAAGTAACTTCTTGCGATGAAATTGGAAATTCTGCTGTAAAATAATATATATTGTTTTTTTTTTGGTGGATTCACATAATTATGCCATTTTTGATAATTTTTTCAGCGGACACTATGCAGGTTTGTTCACGTTTTTTCCTTTACCAAAAAGCCGTACGTAAGTTCCAAAGAACTCACTGGTATGGGCCCTCCGGGGTTCAGACCCGCGACCCCACGAATATGAGGCGTGAGTGCTACTGAGCTACCACGGCTTGGAGTAATGAAGGGACTTGTGTAATTCAGCAGTGGTGTAAATTATATTGTTGATGATGATGAGATACAGTCACAGAGGTTTCCCCAAAAATTTGATTATTTAGTAGCTTTGTGCCCGCGGCTTCACTCGCGTTACAAAATAACCTTTTAAATTATCTCAATACACGATTTGAACTAAAAATAATATGCGGTGAGATCAAAATGAGCTATCGATAACTTGTAATAAATCAAAAACTCCTGAAAACCTTATACATTTCTATTTTCTATATACTTGAGTCTCAGCTCTCAGTAGCATGAAAAATACTACGACTTATTTCCATACAAACTTTGGGGATTCATTTCGCCCCCTTAGGGGTAGAATTTCGCAAAATTTAATCAGTTCTATGTAGACCATTTAAGGAATAATGGGTCCAAATTTCGCTATCATAAGCGGTTGGTCTGTACGTTGATTACTAGAAAAAGGCTTGTTCGTAAAAATATAATATACCTAGATTATTATTACTACCTATAATTTATCTTTATTATATTATTCATTGAAAGCTCGTCATGTTGTAATGTTTTGGTTTGCTTTACGGTGCCTGGGCGAGGTCATGAAGGCGGAAGTTTGTTTTGTAAACAAAGCGCGTCTCCAAATCGTGTCCTCTATCCTTAATGTTTGTGGACGTTATAATAATTATATCGTTAACTAGCTATACCGGTGGCTTTGCCCGCGGCTTAGATATAGAAATAGTTAGTGACAAGCGTCTGCTCGTGGTAAACAAAACATAGCCTATGGATAGTCAGTATCACTGAGGGATAGTGCAGTTTTCTACGAGTGAAGTAATTTTCAGAATCGGTTCAGTAGATCCAGAGAAAGCCTACAATATTTATAAGAGACTAGCTGCTACCCACGACTTCGTTCGCGTGGAACTACAATAAAAAAAATGTAGCTTATGTCCGTCTCCGACCCTTAAACATATTATGCGGACGCTCATCCGAGATTAAGTTATGGGATTATACTATGGGGTAATAGCAGCGCTGCGAGCGATCTTTTCACTGTCCAGAAAAAACTCATCCGCATCCACGCAAACATATATCAAACCGATAGTTGCAAACCTTATTTCATTGAACACGAAATTTTGACTATGCCATGCGTATAAATTTTGAAAATTTGTAAATTCGTACGTAATAATCAACACCTATTTAAATCACGACAAGATCTAAATACAAACTTCACACTTTGCCACGGAAACAGGTTAGTGCTACCTATGTCCCGACTGCAGATGCACTCGTCTGGTACATTTTCCATCCAACTAGCTCCTGCCCGCGGCTTCGCCCGCGTTTTTCTGGGAAACAATAATCTATTGAGTTACTATGGAGGTTAATAATTCTACTAATCACACAGAAACTATATATTTTACCAGGATTAAAATAGCTTATGTATTAATCCATGCCATAAGCTACCTTCGAAACCAAATTTCATCAAAATATGTATAGTCGTTACAAAGTTAAGGAGAAAAAAAAAACTATTACCAATTTTTTTACTTTTTTTTATATTAACGGTAGCCGATTTTGAAAAAACTGTGAAACCAATATTTTTTTTTATTGTAGAGTATTTATACTAAGTTTGGTATCAATCGAACCAGAGAACAAAGAGTTTCATACAAACTTTAGCACCCCAAAAAATTTCAAAAAATCCTTTCTTAGTGTGCGTTTACACCCCTCAATATACATATCATCCAAATTTCAAGTTTCTAAGTTTAGGCTGTACGTTGTCTATCGATTAGTCAGTCAGGACAAGGCCTTTTATAGGTATAGATAAGTTACCAGTCGAATTGTGAATTGTGAATTGTGAAAAAAAGTGAAGAAAACGACGCAAAATTATATTTTTATTGAGTTCACAATGGTGCTTAGTTCACTGATACGCACCATGGCGTTGGTAACATTTGAAATGTTCATTCGTCTGGTCCTTAATAAAATAACCTTTATTCCTATTCTTACACAATATTACATCATTCACTAATTGATTTAATTTCACTTCAAGTTATATATATTACTAGCTGCGCCCCGCGGTTTCACCCGCTATTCTACAGAAACAGACTATTTTCCTGGGGTAAAAATGTGTTAGCCCATGTGTTGTTCCACGTTGTAAGCTACCTCCATACCAAGTTTCATTCAAATCCTTTCAGCCGCTTCAGAGTTGAACGGGAACAAACACATTTACATACTTACCAACATACATACTACAAACTATCGCATTTATAATATTAGTGTGATGATCAAATTGTAGTTATCATGTAAGCAAAATTTGATCGTGTCGTCCGTTCCTTACAAAGTAATAATATTTTATATTATGTGATGGAGTCATAACACGAGTGGGCACTAGGCAAATACCAATTAACAGCTTGGAAAAGTCCTTGAGTTTAACGAGGGAGAGTGCTATAATTATGTGCGCTTGTGTTACACTGATGGTGTTTACAGGACCCGACAGTTGATAATAAGTAGATACTAGCTGTGTTTTGTTTCACTCGCGATATCGAAAACCGGTGTTCGTATGCACTAAGAGGATGTTAACTGGTGAAATTATTACTGTGTTCTTCTATATCCCCTACAGATTCCACAAATAAAATCATAGCTAGACTGTTACTAACTGCGAGATCTCAGCGCTACCTTTCGAAATATTCACGATGGCTAGCGTTCAAGATACATCGAGTGTTCGGAGCCAATCGAGACGAGAGACGATCGAGATTGGAATCTCGAAATCGACATCAATTTGTCACGTCTTCGAATAGGGTCTTTTAGCCCACTGGTGGTTTACTAATGCTCAGCTGATAAACAAAAACAAAAGGACATGACTATATTTTTAATTGACCGAGCGAAGCGAAGGTCTTAGAGTTTACTGGGACAAATCGGCATTTGTATGTAGGTATGTTTGTATGTTTGTGTGTATATTTGTCCGATGGTAACTTGCGAACCGTTGATCCGATCTTCATGAAATTTTGTAGGCAAGTAGTTCATTTCAATAAAATTTTCAAGTTCAAATATGAGCTGAATCGGTCTAGGGGCTGTGAAGATACAGGGATCGCAAGGTTTCAGTTCAGTAAGTTTCGAACTACTAGTAAGAATAGAGTATACCGCCGTCTTGTCCATACAAAAAGCGTAGTCTGATACCCACCCCTAAATGTTATCTGATCTCGATGATTTTTTTATATGATATCTACACCGTGGAAAACTATGCTTGTAAGTTTGTTTTTTTTTTTTAATTTTGCGGTATCTTTGTTGTTAGGCACTTATAGTGAAAAAAAATTTGAATCGAAAATTCGACAAATGAAAGTAGTTATTGGAATACCAAAACAAACATTTTTTTTTTTTAAAAACATGTCGAAATGGATTATTGCTTACCCAAGCCGTTGACACCAAAATCAAAAGATTTTGTTAAGATTTCGAGACTATCCCCGAAAAGCTTATTTAATCAGAAAGTAAGGAAAATTCACTAACTCTCTCTATTACACGCACGAAAAACAGAGCGACAGCTATACAATTTCAAATATCGAATGTGCCAAAACCTCGTTTATTATGTCGCGCGTTATATTTGTGGCGCCAAGCCTCGGGCCCTTGTAGTTTTGGCGCGCACACGACTGGTTTTAAACGATTGATTTTAAAGGTAAAACGCTATCTTTAGTAAAATATTGATATAGGTACTCACAGTTATTGCTGGACCTACGTAAACTGACTTATTGACCTTTCCATGGAATGGCAACCCCTATTTGTGAACATGCCAAGGTCGGGTTACATCTGTATTCTGCAGACTCGCGTACGCTTTAATTCACTTATGAAAAGATTTACGTGAATATAGAAAGAATGTTTTGTGGTATGAAATGAAACGAATTTAGATTAAAGTTTGTGATACATTGCGTGTCCTGGGAAACGTATAAATACTATTGCTAGGCCGCTCTTCGTTTTATTCGTTTTTTTTTTTGTTTTCCCGCATTTATACCTGAAGGCGCGCCGACGCTAATTTTAAATTTGTGAACGTCAAGAGTGGCCTGTCACTGTCGCGACTGAAATCGCGACTAGTCTTTTGAACTTCGACGAGGCCGTGACGGCGCGCGGCGCCAGAAGATGTAGAATGTGTAAATTTAACTGGCCGAGATGACTTATGACTTGCAAGCAACTGAGATACATTGACTGTGTGTGTTTGTGTTGACCTTGACTGTGTGTGTTTGTGTTGACCTTGACCGTGTTTGTTAAAGAGTCTATCCTGATCAGGACAGTGACATCCGGGTGGCTGGTCGAAGGGACAGTGTCGTCCGGGCCAGATTCATGTGAGTTGGTTGAAGGGATGCACTCGTCCGGTCCATGTCATTTGGTTGATGGCTGGTCGAAGGGACAGTGTCGTCCGGGCCAGATTCATGTGGGTTGGTTGAAGGGATGCACTCGTCCGGTCCACGTCATTTCGGTGATGGTTTTAATTTGTGTGATACTGACGACGACGACGTTTGATGACGATGACAATCAAGACAATGAAGTTTTAGTAGAAAGTCCTGTTATATCTAACTGTTATTAGCAGGATGGACGAGCGGATGTACTGGTGATTGGAAATTGTTTGTTCCAGATACATACTAACGCCCGAGGACGGTCGTATGTCAGTCTGGCCGTGAAGGCGCGCCGACGCCAATTTTAAATTTGTGAACGTCAAGAGTGGCCTGTCACTGTCAGAGTCACTCTAGCGAAGCGTCGCGTCTATGGGAGCGGGGCGGCCATCTTCAGAAACACACTTTTGATCGAGGAGTCGCCAGCGCACCGTGTCTGTGACGAATCGCTATTCATCGCGCCATTTACAGTGATTTTACAACAAATAAGACTTGAATTTGGAACAGAAGACAATTAAACAACTGATAGACCATTAATTTTATGTTACGAAGAATTATAATAATTTGAGAGCACAAAACAGAGTAGTTGTTCGTTTTGTTTCACCGCATCACGTCCACGCCCTAGGATGAATATTCTGATGAACGGCCATCTACTACAGTTTTAAGACATACCAGTGTCAGCCTAGCTTCCTAGCTTAGTTTTACTATAATCGGTCATGCTGTTTGACCTTGAATAGATAGAATAACACGGCTACATTTATTGCATTTATTTTATTTACATTTATTTTTTTATATACAAAAAGAGTGTGCTAACAAAGTAGCAGCCAGTTAAAAAATTAAGTGTGTAATTAATGAGTTAATCATATTTATATTTTTAAAATCTGTAAATAATTTAAAAATAATCAAAAAAATAAAAAAAATGTCCATTACAATTTTCATTGTAAAAATCCTTATTTATAAGGAGAATTCTGTGGTAAAAATATATTACTTGCGTTATAATTTTAACCGACCCTTAACATTAGGTGAGGTGAGTTGTGGTCAAAAGCCTAGCGTGTCGAACATAAAATTGAATTTCTTTTCATGTGGCATATGAACCTTTGTAGTCTGAATTAAATGATTTGAATGATAAAACAAATTTAATTAGGTACATAATTTAAATCAAGATTAAGTAATTTTGCGGGGAAAATAGCCGCTTCTACCTTGTTACATTTCCTTCCTTCCATGGGACTTGCCCTCTACGTCGAGCAATGCGAAGGTCACGAATGCCTACTATTAAGTAGGTATTTTTACACTGAGGCTGTTTGGCAAATGGTGTAATTGTCTCTGCCCTCTGCCGAGCTTCACCGTACTTTTCCGGGTACTTTGAAACTCTTCCGACTCATTTACTTTTAATTTTAAGCGCCCGCCCTTTCCGACTTCGGGACAAAGTTTTAATTTTAATTAATTATTCAGTGCCATTCGCTTACAAATTTGAAAGGTTTCGATTTAAATTCAATACTTGATAGTATGGGCAAATGTCGTAGACCTCGTAGACGTATGTGTTTTTATTGTACTGAGTGACGCACAGAAGAGAAAAAGCTTACTATCTATCTCTTTTCTGTGGACTGGCAAGACGAGCAAGTCACTCACCTTATGCTTGCGTCCCATTTTAGTATTTACCGAAACAATTTTTGACCGGGAGCAGTTTTCCATTTACAAGGTAATTATGGTTTTACCGACAATGGACCAAAATCAACTATGGGTTATGGAATTATGCCGCATATGCAATAATTATCATTTCAAGTTATTAGTAATATTTTTTTTTATGTCTGGGACATTTTTGCACACACGGTCATCTGACCCCAAACTAAGCAAAGCTTGTAATATGGCTGCCAGATACTGATATACGTACATATATATTTTTTAAATACATACTTATATAGGTATTAACACCCAGACATAGACAAACACAAGTGTTCATCACATGAATGTTTGTCCTAGATGGGAATCGAACCCACGCCCCCAAACACAGAAGGTAGGTTCACTACCAACTGAGCCACCGGGGCAGTCAAATATAAGTTTAGTATTTACCGAAATAATTTTTGACCGGGAGCAGTTTCCCATTTACAAGGTAATTATGGTTTTACTGACAATGGACCAAAATCAACTATGGGTATGATTTTCCTCTTGTTATGTTGTTAGTCTTATATTATCAGTAATAGTTAACAAAAAATGTAAAAGTTGACAAAGAGCATGGACCTCGGAGTCCGTGGAGTTACTAAAAAAAACAAAAAAAAAAAAAAACTTTGTGAATTATGCCGCATATGCAATAATTATCATTTAAGTTATTAGAGTTCTGCTACGTAGAAAAACTATGGGAATACATCAAAGATAGGCTCGGCAAGGTGGTCTCACAGCTAAGTGCGATCTCTTCCATAAAACCTTCGGAAATCACTGACTATTATGTGATTTCATAGCTCATATTGACCAGGTAAGTATATGTCCTGGAGCCACGACCAGAATCATCGGGGACGGGCAACAGCATCCTCTTTGTAAACGTTGAATATTCTGCCAACCACCCTTTTCTAAGGGGTATTGTGTAGTGAGGAAACCTGCATATCTCCGGAGAAGAAATTCGATGGCGTATGTGAATCCGCCAACCCGCACTGGGCCAGCGTGGTGGATATGGCCTAATCACCCTTCGAGGGTAGGCTGATATCCCAGCAGTGGGATGTTTAAAGGCTGATATAGTAGTAGTAGTATTGTGTAGTAGCTCGTCTTCTAGCTGATGATAAACTTAGCAATTTTTTATGTTATCGAGGCGAGCAAATCGCTTGCCTGATGGTAAAAGTCCGGTGCCACCTAATATTTTGAACTTCAGCCGTTCAAACCCCTACGTGGCAATGCGATGTTCTCGCGTAGCATACCAAAGTCGAGGGAAAAAGTAAACAAGGGATCAGCAACATAGAGAAACGTAGATGTTTAAATAATCGAGTCCTTTGCTAAAATGGAACAAATTCTCAGGGCCTTTGTCTTCACAGTACGCTTAGTTCAGCAGGCAGCGTATAATACGTATCTGGGGCCTTTTTTAGGGTTCCGTAGTACAAGCAACCCTTACAAGTTCGTAATGTCCGTCTATCTGTCTGTCTGAATCCTTTATAGCCAAACTTAACTTTTTTAACTTCCAAAGTTATAAACTGACATGTATGAAATTTTGCACAACGATAGTCTATGTATAGACCAGCGGCTTAAAAAAGTTTAAAAAAAAAACTTTTTTTTTTGTAAAATAAGGGTAGCTCCCATACAAGTAAATAGGGGGTAAAAAAAAATTTCGCTGGTCCCCATCATGTTGGGTGTCGTTGAACAGTTCTTTGTAAGGTGACAATTTTGAAAGAATAAAAAAATCATAATTTTATATTGTAAAGTAAACCCATATAACTTGCATATGCGAATAAATGCATCGTACCGCGCGTGACGTCACCTGCCGGTCCCAACAGAATACCAGCGCTGGTTGTTTACAGCCAGCTTACGCTGAGTTGGGGCCGGTTTCGTGACAAATATATAGGTACACTTCCTGTCTATTACGTGTTTATTTAATTCATTATTATGTTTCTTTTGTGTGTCTGTATTTTTTGTTACGAAATAAATATTTCTGTATTTCTGTAATAACTTGCATAATATGTTGAAATTTATGAAAGTAAAGAAAAATTCTGACACCAGAGTGCCGCGTGCGAGGTTTTCCTAATAAATGATTTTACTTACTCCATCTTTATTATATCGATTTGTACAAAGTAAGAGCAGTGCCATCTAGATGACGCTACACGCCGCTGCTCTTATTTCATACAAATTATAGTTAAGAAGGTATTTCGAGAGAAAGATAGCGCTATACACTTTCGAGCGCAGATGAAAAGCGTTGGCTTCAGCGCGCGCTAGTGAAAAGACCAGATAATTGCATCTAAACCATCAATCAAAATTCTGCTCCATGCAAACCTAGGTATTATTATTAGCTCACTATTAGTGTAATAATTACTTGAATACACACTAGGGTTCCGAGCGCCACCGAAAAATGTGTGAAAACGGAGGTCTTTTCAATGATTTTTTTATCGAGAAAATGTCATGTAATCATGTTTTCCCGCTATGGAAACCTAGATGACAGAACCAAAAAATCATATATGCCAAAATAAGGTTTTAATCTACGTAACCAATGAAGGACACTTAATGAAAAAATCTGATTTTTATCAAAGTTGGTAGTTAACGTAAAAGCATCGAATATATCGAATAGGTAAAAATCGGAAAACCTCGCACTCGGCACTCTTGACTCAGTATTTACGAACATACTTGATTTATTTGAAATTGAAAATAAGCTTGCCGTAAGTTGTAAGAAGTAGTATATTTTTATTATTTAACTATTTTTAGTAGTATCAATCAATCAATCAATCAATCAAAGTTTTTTTATTTGACGCATAAGAGCGGTACATAAAAAATTTCAAAGCCTCTGGTTCCCGAACTAGCATAACACTGTATTTCAGAAACCAGCGTCTTCCTCCATGAGTGCATATGGCAATACAAATTACTCTTAAATTATAAGCTTACCTATTCCTATCTAAGTTATATAGTGCAATAGACTTAAATAAGTAACAGAAGATAATTGCTATATAAAATATGATAACTAACGTTGCAAGTTAAAATTATAGATGTATTATATAATAGATAGATGTATGTCTAATTTTTCTTTTTGTGTTATATAAATATATTATATTCCTTTATAAGAGCACACCCTGTCCCTTACCTCTTCCTAATACCTAAATAACTCCTCGCCATACTAAGGTTGCCTGGAAGAGATCGCTTTAAGCGATAAAGCCGCCATTTGTTACACTAGTTTTAAGAAGATTTTTGTATTATGTATTTAATTTCTGGTGGGAACAATAAAGAGCTATCTATCTATCTATCTTACTTATTCCTTACTAATTCTACGTCGTCGTTTCACCAAGATTGAAGACGTTAAAGCTAATACGGGATTAGCCCAGGGATCAGATTAACCTCTTGCGGGAAATTAGCGTTTGGTGGATCAGCTTTTCTTTAAGGTACTATTCCGAACCGAGCTGCTAACTGCAACTGCCGACAGCTCCTGCAGACTGCATGCAGTTGGCCGCAGCTGCACGACTGGTTTGTATGCAACATGCAGTCACTGCACGTGCTGTCGGCAGCTGCAGTTGGCAGCTCGGTTCACAATAGTTCCTAAGGGTTACCATTTTCAAGCGGTGTTTGAAAGGTACTTACCACATTAACATCATAAAATCGAAAATAAGTTTGTCTGAATGTCTATTTGTGTATACCCTTTTAATGCCTGTCGTCACACAATGGGGAGTAAAGATTTCTGGGTGGCGACCACGCAACGAGCAGAAAAATTAGAAAATCAAAGGTGATACTGTTGATACCGAGGAAGATAAGAGAAGAAGAGATACCATTTCCAGGTGAAAATGAGACAACGTTTAACCAAAATTCAAAATCTACATGGAGACCAGCAAAAATAAAAGCTAAATATCATAATCTTGTATTCAAATTACTGAAAAATTAGAAGATACGACATATTTTTTTTTTTTTTTCTATAATACGGCAGTTTTCAGGTCTAGCTAGATACGGCAGCCCCAAAATCGCTTTGGAACAATACTGCTTATCAAAAAAAGTCTAAATTGTCACAAATAATAGAATTAAAAGACACAGTCTTTAGAGATTGTAAATAAAAAAATACAGAGTACAAAATAACAAAAATTAAAAGTTATCATTCATGTCAGGTACAAATAAAAATGCGCGAGGGAGATAACTAGGACTAGACTAAGGTCCTTAAACTCGACGACAAACCCTTCATCGCGACGTTTAACCCAAACGCCTTTTAAAGACAGAAACAAGCCTCAGGAGCGTAGTTACCACTTTAGACGACATCGCACACAGATCACACCTAGATTCCGCAGATCAGGACTATCGATGCGCACCAAGCATCGGTCAAAATGCACTTACAAAAATTTTATTTTTTATTTATTTATTTATTAGGTACACACAACAGATCACCGATGATACATTATATAATAATTTCATGAAAGTTCTATTCGAATCCGCGATCCAAACCGTGAGCACACAACATGGTTATAAAAGCGATTACTTGTTAGACTAATTGCGTTACAAAATACATAAAAATTACCTATACGAATACATACTCAATTAAATGAGTTATTATATATATAATTAATTAATTAAAAATTATTCCCTAAACATAACAATTACAAATTTACTCTCATTGTCTCGTTACTAGCTGCGTTATAGGCATAACCTTGAAATAGATACTAAAATATTGTACATTTGCGACACCCTTACATACAGGATCCATGCTAACATAGTAATAGCATATAAATTATAGACTATTATAGATACTAGTTACTTGGTGCAATAAAATACTGAATACTGAATAGCCAATGAGAACGCTTAGTCGGTGTGTCCGCAACCCGCGCTTTCGTCGAATTTTGATGACATTTTGTCGGAAAGATCGCGTAATGCGGTTTCTATATATAATCTGTGGCCGGGCTTGTCTGCTCGTTATTGTTCGTCTGATGTGAGTTTTGAGACAATTACATTATTTATCTTACTTACATTAACCCGAGTACGATATAAAACTGCGACTAGAACCACCGGAGGACATGCAGCGGTGTCCTCTTACAATACATTACATTATCAGCCAGAAGACGTCCACTGCTGAACATAGGCCTCCCCCTTAGACCGCCACACCGACCGACAACGTGCCACTTGCATCCACGGTTGCCCGCGACTTTCACAATGTCGTCGGTCCACCTAGTGGGAGGCCTGCCTACGCTTCGTCTTCCGGTTCGTGGTCGCCACTCAAGAACCTTTCTTACAATCGGTTATCGGTTCTTCGAGTGATGTGGCCTGCTCATTGCCACTTCAGCTTGCAAACTCTGAGAGCTATATCGGTGACTTGGGTTCTTCGGCCAATATACAATACGATACAATATAACTTTATTATACACCAATGACAATTAAACTTAAGCGGTTAAATACTACTACTGGTACTCATTACGCGGTTAAAGCGTTCAGCGATCCCTAAGCCGCCTGCGTGGGGATTATAGCAACCCCCATAAAGGAAAGACCTTTGTTCAGTGGAAGTCTTCAGCCTTATTTATCGTTTTTTTTATGGAACTTGGTAACGAGACGAGCAAGTCGCTCACCTGATGTTATACTTCACGCTTGCCCATAACAGTTCAGTGCCACCCGGAATTTTGAAATTTAACAGTTCAAAACCATGCGCGGCAATGCACTGCGCTCGTCATGCTAAGATATTAGATGTTAATCGCTTTATGTCCAGTAACGCTCGAAAAATTTCCGTTTAATCCGGAAAACAGCGCACACAGCTGCTTGGCGGTTGAATAACTGGCAGAGGTGTGGTACTCGCGAGGCAGACTGCAGAACTTCTTCATTACAAAATAAAAAAACCTTTGAAACGTTGAATTCGAAAGCCCGAGGCGATTTTTTTCAGTTTCAGTACTAATTTATTTTTTTACCGGACTGCCGTTTAAAAAAAATAATGATTTTTATTTCACCGGCTTTTGCCTTTATTATCTAAACAAAAAAAAAACATACAAACTTAATCAATGTAGCCTACTTCACGACACGAACAGTTTATTTACTCAGAGACCATCAAAGGTAAGACTAAGACTAACTAAAGATAAGACAAATGGAAAGCATCGCCATCGGTACAAATTTTCAGTTCGTACATTCATGTTTTTAGTGCTTTGTACAGAAAGGTTATAAGTGTTTAAGAAAACTGTGAGAATTAATGAATATTATTTATTGTCATACAGTTACATTCATAACAATAAAAAAATATAAAAAATTAAGGTTGCTTCTATTATGGTCACGTCAACTTGTTACAATTTTTAACAATATTTACAAATTTTATTTTATTGACCGAGCGAAGCGAAGCTCTCACATTTTACTGGGACAAATCGGCATTTGTATATATGTTTGTGTGTATATTTGTCCGATGATAACTTGCGACCCGTTGATCCGATCTTCATGAAATTTTGTAGGCAAGTAGTTAATTAAAAGTTAATACAATTTTTGAGTTCGAATATGAGCTGAATCGGTCCAGGGGTTGTGAAGATATGGAGGTTGCGAGGTCAAAGTTTGCCGCGAACTACTAGATTTATTTATTTGGGACAATAAACAGTGACATAGTATATATTAACTAAAACTAAAGCACTAAGATTAATTATTAACTATGCCACCCACAGCACTATACACCAATTACTAAAAATAATCTTATTTATAAGGAGAATTCTGTGGCTGGGGTAGTGGACTGAAAATAAAATCAGTACCGGGACAAAATAATACATAAACACAATATAAAAAAAAATACAAAATAGAACAGTAAAAACCAAATCAGTAAGTTTAAATCAGTAAACTATACTAACTAAGAAGCTCAGGAAATCTAGCACAAACAGGATAGTTCCTTTGATAATCCACATAAAGTTTGTCTCTCTGAGCTCTGAAGGCATTTCGGAAGACTTCGTAGCTAATCCGTAGCAGCTTAGTTCTACGAGAATCTACGCACTACGAGAAACGAAGCACTCGTAGCATTGTGGATCCACTTTTCATACTGGATTTTTTATTTTATTGTATACTAGCTGTTACCCGCGACTTCGTTCGTATGCACCTACAAAATAAAGTAGCCTATGTCCGTCTCCGACCCCTAAGGTATATGTTTGCCAAAAATCAGCTCGATCCATTCAGCCGTTTAGCCGTGATAACGCGACATACACCCAGACAGAGAGACAGAGAGACAGACTTATTTTATTTTATAATATAATAGAATTTATAATATTAGTTAGGATAGGATAATTAGGATAAGATTGGAGTAGGATTGGAGTAGGTTGCTCCAAAAAATTGTGTTTTCCGGTTCGACTTAAAAAAAAAAAAAGTTGGAAAAAGTGTGAACGAGATAGCTGAATTAGAAAAACGAGCCCTATCGGATCAACGGTTCTCAAATTACCGTTGGGCAAACATACAAACAAACGTGCTAACACAAACTTGTTCCCATAGAATTGAGAAATAGCTTCCGTAGTTTCTAAATAGCAAACCAATAGTAACATAATAACCCGAAATCTCATCAAAGAGTTAACACTAAACAGGGATGTTTACTCTTCAACTGAATCGGGGCTGCCTTTAATCCGATCTTGATTTCAGTCGCGGGTAGGAATAGGATTCAGAATGTTGTTAGTCTTGGTCTTGAAAAAACCAATGAGGCGTTTTCCAAAAAAAAAAAGATATCCTGGTAATAAAAGTACCCAATAGATGGCGTTAGATGTACCTTGAGGTTTTTCTGTCACTGTCAAGACATGAAAGACAAAAAAATGTACGTGTGCCTTTTTTTTCTCGTGTTTTTTTGGCTCCACATATTTATTTAGACAATTTCAAGTAACGTAACTATGTATTTGACTTCATTTGAAATATTACAATAGTTGACACTGGCTAAATACACGTGTGGAGACAAAATTTACGATTTAAAAAATAAACATGAAATATTTCTACAGAAATGACAATGATAGGTAAAACGATAGGTCTTTTACGCCATCTAGTAAGGTTTTTTTTTTTTTTTGAAAACGCCTCGTTATAAAGTTTTGTTACCAGATTGTTTTTCAAAATTCGAAGAGTCCTTTTACTTCTTCGGACTTGTTTTTGTAACTCGAGTAAGTCCTTCATCTCATCTCTAAGCCTCTAGACTACTAGACGAAAGCAATTTTACGTTTGATGTAAGATCGCGCCTGACTCCCGCCTTCACATAGTAACATCGACTTGAGAGCTGTGACTCAAGTTATACAACCGTTTATTGATTACTAAGTCGACAGATTACAGAGTTTTCTAGCGATTTTGAACTTTTTACCCGACTGCCGAAGAAGGAGGGTAATGTTTTTGGGGTGTATGTTTGCTGTACTACTAAGTAAGTATGTTTGTGTGTTCCTATATTTTACCTCTTGAAGCCTAAACGGCTTCACCTATTTGACGAGTGAGGTAGATAGATAGATAAGATGAATTGTTAGATATTTTTTTACATTAACATTTTTAATAATATATTTAAAACGGGTAACATACTGATACTTATACTCGCTTATTAATAATCATTGGTTACACGTCAGTTAATATTTATACTAAATTTTAAATTTATAAATTGAACATCAAACAAAAAATAGTTGATAAACAAAATAGACAACAAAAAATTAAAATGGCGTTCATACATAGGTCAATTAATGTATAATATAATAATAATAATAATAGAATTTACGTAAATCAATAATAATCAATTCATAAAACTAAACAAATAAAAAACATATGTCAAAAACTTATCATAAACAATTTTTGGTGGGAACTCTATCTTGTAGAATGTTTCCTCAACAAGCCACTTTTTAATTCGTATTAGCATTTACAACTTAACCTAATAGGAACGTATCTATACTAATATGTTATGTTAGACCATATATTTAGTGGATTCTAAGTTTATTATGTATTAGACGTAACAGGAACGGTGGGCCCCAAACTAGGCAAGGCCTGTATCTTTGACCCAGTGTTATACACAGTGGCAGTGTTGTGTTCTGTTAAGCGATTTCAAGATGAGAATTTGCGCGATACGTGGTTTACAAAGATTACACATAAATACATTTTATACATTGTAATAAGAAATGCCAGGCCGCAACTCGGTTTAGAGAAGGAAATGAAATAGTGAAAACTTTAACAGCTGTAACAGATATCTTGTCCGAACCCAAACCCTCTCTCACACCCACACCCCGGATGTGAGAGAGAGTTAGTGTGTGCGAGAGGAGAAGTTTGAGCTAGTTAGAGAGTTAGTAACGTTTCGTAGCACCAGCCTCGAAAGAGTTGGGCTCGTGGAGATGCTGACTAGTGTGTAAGGGTGTGTTATGTATGTATTTCAGGTGTCTTTGGATTCCTCTTTACGTCCTGAGTGACATAGACTACATTTTGCAGTCGGACTTTTTGTTTTTCTTTTAATTATATTACTTGTTGAAAATACGAAACTTTTATTATAATTAACATAAAGAAACACAAACACTTTACACTCTTTTACTTTATTTATCTGACATACATAATTCTAACGTTTTTATTTTAAGGGTTAGGTGTAACTTCTAAGGCCGTCATTATCAACAGCCTTAAGACGACTACTACACAAATACCTTTGAAGGTGGTGCCACAATCCCCACGCTTGGCAGGCGGCTTGGGAATCTCAGAACGCTCATCATTTACTAAGAGGACGCTGCGTCCCGTCTGGTGATTTTGGTCGCAGCTTTAGGACATACCTGGATCCTAGAGAGTCCTAAAGATTCTAAGGCCGTAAGTCGAAAAGAGATAGATTTATTAAGCGATATTAAAAAATAAAACAATAATAAATATAACCTCCATTTTACAGTCGGATTATTTATTTTTCTTTAAATAATATTACATACTTGTTTTCACAATTTTAAGCGCGTCCTGACTTTCCTTCTGAACCCGGCTCTGTACAATGGAGATTGGTTAGCGTAAATCGGACCCTACTATTTCTTAACTTAATTATTTACTTGTAAGTTAGGAGGGTACAGTTTCTAGTTCTGAAGATTTACTGACCGAGCGAGCGAAGTCTGCTGCAACTGACAAAATTTGCTTTCATCTGTCCGTATTTTGCAACGAAACTTGATATACTCGGTACAATTTCATAGTTTTTTGTCCTCGGCGATTTTTATTGGTGGTATTTACCCCAAAAAGGGGGAAGGTTGCTGCGGCGCCATTTACCGGCCGATTTTGATATTCGACAGAAACGTTCGGTACTCAATTCTAAAGAATTTCGAATCGGTCAAGAGGTTGTCAAGATATAAGGTCGAGAGGTCGCCTACACGGTAGCTAACACACATGATAGCTAAGCATCACGGTTAAGGTTAGAGTTATAGTTAATTCAACTATAACAGTAACTTCTGAGATTATGGTGCAACCCAGCCTTTTTAGTCTGGCTAAATTGTAAATTTACTAAGGAATGCTCCTCCAGTGTTCCATAAGCAAATGGGACGAAAATCAGCTATGTAGTCCATCTAGTGTGATCTGAGCCTAGTCCGAACGGACTATAGTCATTGAAAGAAAAAGCCACAGATAACAATGTAAATTCGATTTATTCAAAAATATATATTCTACTTCTATATTACTTAGTACTTACACATGTACGTCAAGATATACATTTATAAATATATCACAAAATAGTTTGGTTTTGGGTTTATTTTTTTACTAGCTATACCCCGCGGTTTCACTCGCTATTCTGCAGAAGCCGAATATTTTTCCGGGATAAAATATAGCCTTTGTGTTAATCCAGATTGTAAGCTACCTCCAT
Source organism: Apocheima hispidaria (assembly GCA_947579745.1). Lineage (NCBI taxonomy): Eukaryota > Metazoa > Arthropoda > Insecta > Lepidoptera > Geometridae > Apocheima > Apocheima hispidaria. The sequence continues at coordinate 2,883,358 of OX388159.1, forward strand.
ACTAAATTTCATTAATATCCGTTCACCAGTTAGTGTTGAACGGGTATAAACGCTTACACACAAACTTTCGCATTTATAATATTAGTGCGATTTATTTAATGACTAGCTGCGGCCCGCGGTTTCACTCGCTATTCTAGGAACTTTTAAATTTTTCAGGATAAAACGTAGCCTATGTGTTATTCCTGGGAATAAGCTACCTCCATACCAAATTCATCCAAATCCGTTAAGCCGTTACAGAGTTGAACGGGAACAAACACTTACATACTTACACACAAACTTTCACATTTATAATATTAGTGTGATTTTTTTCAAAATCCTCTTTTGGAGGATATTCTCATATTTCGTTATTTTTTCATACAACAGAAGATTTCGAAAATCAGCAAAGTAACCTACTCCATGTACTTGTCACACCCAAAAATTTCAGTTGCAGTTAAAAAAAACTGTTATTTGTAAAATTTGGTGTGACCAAAAGAGCTTATCTGTACTTATATATTATTCTATTCTTTGAGAATTTATCTGTACTTATACTAAAAAAATATACAACAGAAAATTATCACAAATTGACAATACAAAAAAAAGATTTATTTATTCTTAAGCCAATACATAACAATTACAAAACTATATCGTTAATTACTTTACTCGGGGAATGTATATAGTTTTTAATTATACAGTGTTATCGGTAACTAACGCAAATCGTCGCATAAGCATGTTCCGTACATCATTCTTAACAACTTTTGTTCTGCCTTTTTACAACATAAAAAATTCAACAAAAAAAATAAGTTTTTTTTAAAGTTTTTATTTTTTAGTGCAAATGTCATCTCCTAAGCATCACTCGGGACCCCACGTTTCTCCTCGTTTAAAATAGCTTAAACTTATTTTCATTTAGAGCCCGAATGAAAAAAAATTTGTTTTTATTTTTGGAGAAAAAAATTAACAAATTGTTACAAGTCATGGAACAAAAGTTGTTAGGTATGATGCAGGAAACATGCCTACGAGAGATCGTGCGCTAGTTACCAATAACCCTGTATAGCTAGGGATCTGACATAAGCTCGTGTTAGTATAGAATACGCTGCCATTGCTTGCCATTGGTACGTAAGGTTAAGGTTGTCTTTACGCTGAGTAATTTGCTGAGTTTGCTCTACAATCCGCAACACAGTAATGTTTGCACACTACTACTTGGGCGCCAGTAACTGGCAATGATGTCGTACTTCCCCAAGCGAACTCTGCAAAAGTTCTACCACTACGGAATCAGTAATTTGACGGGAATCATTATTCTTTAGATAACATCCCTCTTCAATCTTTAGACTGACAATAGCACAAGAGGGAAGAGAGGAGACCTATAGCTCGATACAGGCTCACGATAATGATGACGACGGTGGTGATGGTGATGGAGATGACGATGATGATGATGATGATTACTATTTCTCTTCACTTTGAAACACATTAATGTTGTAACAAAGGCAGTTATCACGAGCCTTGTAGCAACGACGAGGCGAATATCTGCTGCATGATGTGAGGCAGCGAGGCCACCTCCATGCAGACGTGGGCGTGGCCCGCGGGCAGCTTGCGGAGGAGGCTGGAACAAACATTAAAGAAGTGAGTTTTGGCGGGAACGTGAAGAACTCATGGCGCGTCATTGTATTATTTTCCAAAACTTGTGTTATTTCGAGTGTTAATGTGTAAAAACGGTGAATATTTACCCGTTAAGTGTTTGTGAACATGCACGAGTGTTGGTGAATGGTATAATGTCGTGAAACGTGAATTTCCATGTTGTTTCCAAAACTCCATAGAAGGCTCTAGTAAAGTTTTCACCACTTTACTGGGGCATGACTTGGACTTTTGCGGTTCCTTCAGCTCTTAGACGTCCAGTGCTGGACGAAGGTTCCCCCATATTGGGGGAAAGGGGACATACCTACCCAGGTCAGGGTAATGTCGTTTAGTGGTCGATGACGAAGAATAAAGTGTAGATCGGTTTACTCACAAGTTGGCCTCGTCTCCCAGGCTGCCTATGAATATGACATGCGCCTGTACTTTCGGCTCCGATGTCAGGATCACACCGAGCCGCTCCGGGGAAATGTTGTACCTGGCAACATTATTCACGACATATTAAAGTCTTAGTGCGGCCGTAAGAGGCTCAAGGTTAAGTGAAAATAAGCGCTAATTTACCTAAATGAGGTCGTCAAGACAAAGAATTTACAGAAAATAAGATTTTTTGAGCATAGGTGTACGCCGAAAACCAGCCCAGCGTGACCCATCGGGAGCACGCAGCACAGCGCGCTGTCTTGCCTTGCACCCTAGCATTGCAAGCATAGCATTGCATTGCATGCATATTATTCCAGCATTTGCTTTCAATGTCGTAGTAAATTATATTATAACTAACACTGTAGATATAATATAATTTACTAAATTTTACGAAATACGAAAAATTAAACGAAATTTTAAAATGTATAAAACCGAAAATAATCTAAATTGCTTTAGCAAAAAAAATAAAAATAGAGTTTCGCGCTCGCTCCGCTCCGATTTGTATCGGCAGTATGTACGAACTAACACTGTAGATCGTACATACTGCCGATACAAATCGGAGCGGAGCGAGCGCGAAACTCTATTTTTATTTTTTTTGCTAAAGCAATTTAGATTATTTTCGGTTTTATACATTTTAAAATTTCGATTCGGCATTTCTAGGTATTTGAACACCATAGAACACCTCGTGCGCTCATTGTGCAGATTCATATATAATTTATCAGATGCCTTACCGTCTAAGATTAGCGTCAGAGAGTATGAGCACAATGCTCTCGTCCGTGTCTTCGCCCGCTAGCGTGGAGATGGCGTGCTTGGCGGCGGCCAGCGTGTTGTCGCCGGACCAGCAGAACTGCGCGTGAGCGTGCATTGTTCGGATTATCTAGAGAGAAAAAATATAGTCGTTTAATATTATTATATTTTATACTAGCTGCGCCCCGCGGTTTCACCCGCTATCCTACAGGAACCATTAACTTATTCGAGATAAAAAAAAGTGTTAATCCAGGGAATAAGCTACCGCCACACCAAATTTCATCCAAATCCGTTCAGCTGTAGTTTTGCAGTACTCCATTTCTTAAAAATAAAATGTAACTGTGTAATGAATAAAAGAATAGAAAAAGCCGTTACAGAGTTGAACGGGAACAAGCACGCTTACTTATTTACCTACTTACATACTTACAAACTTTCGCATTTATAATATTAGTGTGATCGGCGCCACATCCACCCGTCCCGCTCTCACCTGCAGCCTCTGCTTCTCGTTCTCGGGCGGCGCGTCGACCCGGACCAGCTCGAGCGCGTGCTCTTCCCCGGAGTGCCCGAACATGTCGTACCGGATGCGAGCTTCGTACCCCTTCATAGCCTCCGTTAGAAGGACGACGGCTTCCATGGAACGTTCTAGACGACCGTCGTACGAATTAAACCTAGAAGAAAATACAAATACAAAATAACCGCCAAACTGGGTGTTAAAAATCCCTTTTCTTGGTAGTTAGTTCCTTCCATTTGTCTATACCAATATTATAAAGAGGAAAGATTTGATTGTTAGTTTGTTTGTTTGCATTGAATAAGCTCTAAGCTCGGAACTACTGAACCGATTTGAAAAATTCTTTCGCGGTTGGGAAGCTACACTATCCCCGGGTGACATAGGCTATATTGTATTGTCAAAAAAATTAGGGGTCCTTACTAAAACTCCAATAATGTAACCCAAAATGTAAAAAAAATACCTAAAATATACTACGACTTTGCAGAACATCTATACCATATACCATGTTTTTATTTATTTGTTAAATACCCGAGCGAAGCCGGGGCGGGCTGCTAGTCTTATATAATATGGTTGTTGTACATTTTTTCCATGATCATTTATTTTATTTTCATTATTATAACAGAGTTGGATTTGAAATAAACAGTGTATGTACAATTCTAACCTTAATTAAGCCTCGGACACTCCTAACAATATGAATAACTAGCTGCGCCCGCGATTTCACCCGCTATCCTACAGGAACGGTAAAAAAAATCGGGATAAAAAATACCCTATGTGTTAATCCAGGGAATAAGCTACCTTCATACCAAAATTCATTCATATCCGTTCAGCCGTTACAGAGTTGAACGGGAACAAACACACTTACATACTTACCTATTTACATAAGTACATAAAAACTTTCGCATTTATAATATCAGTGTGATATGCAATATGCACCTTACATGTGCAAGCTTACGTCTGTACAGAATTTTGATTGATTTCCAATTATCTGATTTTTCGAGTAGCGCGCGCTAAAGCCATCTCTTTTTATCTGCGCGCGAATTTCGAAATTACCTTTTAAATGTAGTTACCTATACATACTGCCGGAGACGTCCACGACCAACCGCAGTCGCTTAGGTTTGTCCGGCGGCGCGCCCGGCGGCGGGTCCTGCTCCGTGCGCCGGCGGTATATCGCACGCTCGCCGGTCAAACCTGGAAATAACCACGTTATCAAGTTGTGCAGACGTGTGGCTGAACCACAGACTACATAACAGGTTGACAGCTCGTATCTAACACGAAAACAAGAAAAAATATATTATATCACCGACGACAAAAAAACACTACAAAATCGTAGAACCTGTATATCAAGTTTCGTCAAGATTTGTTGAAAAATACGACCTGTACGCGAGTACCAACATACGGACAGATGAAAGCAAATTTGACCAGTTAAAGCAGAGACTTTCGTTCGCTTCGCTCACTCGGTAAATTATTGTTATTTTTCGGGGAAATATTACGCCAAAAGTAGCCAATTACTAATTACTCGCATAAATTAATTTTGAGCCGCCCTACTCTGTTGTCTGAGCTAAATCGTAAGATCGATTAATTACCTCGTCCCGTGTGGTTAGTTTTTTTTTAGATTTATTTTTCTGCATGTGCCATCATATTTTATTATATCGGGTTCGAACATATAGTATATACCAGTTGGACGCTAGTTAGTGTAGTATAATCCAATCCGACGCCACTTAAAATAGTCTGCGTCTCTTTTCATTTAATTATGTGAGAAAAGGGCAGCAACAATTTTAGACCTGTCAAATATATGTTAGTTTAGAAATTGGCACGACAAAATCGATGTCTGTTGTACTCACTAAACAAATCTGATAGGACTTTTCTTTTCAATTATTGTGACAAGGATATTATTTTATTTTTATTTTATTTTATTTATTAAGGAATAGCAAACAGCTATATTAGGTATACAATTTAACATAGTATAAATAAACTTAATAATAATACAGCCCACAGCACTATCCTCAGATTGAGAAGGATGGCAATAATTTTAGTTGTGAAATTTAGTTTGTTTAGAAAATGGTTAAATAGAATCGACGTTATTGTTTTTTTTTTCGAAGCGAAACTAACTTTTGCTATACAATTATACATATTTCAAAGTTTCCAAGTGTTTTTTTTGTAATTTGTTTCTTGAATCACATTGGGATTAACAACTAAACATTGATAACTAGCTGTTACTCGCGACTTTGTTCGCGTGAACCAACAAAAATAAGTAGTCTATGACCGTCTCCGACCCTTCAGCTATATCTATGCAAAAGTTCAGATCGATCCGTTTAGCCGTTTAGCCGTGATAACGCGACACACACTCAGACAGAGACAGATAGACAGAGAGACAGAGTTACTTTCGCATTTATAATATTAGTTAGGATAAAGAACTTGCCTTCAATAATCTTCCCGTCGTCGAGTTCCCCGCTGGTCTGATGCCGGGTCCAATGCCGCTCCTTCTGCTTCGCTTGCAGCTCGGCCAGGACTCCGCGCAGGGCCGCGATCTGAAACGTGCCTCAATAAGACCTACGTAACCAGACACACATATCCTAAACCATCACTTTAAAATAACGCTTTTCGATTGGATTTTTTCTTTCTTCTTAAAGAAGAATCTAGCTATATATATTCCTATTTGTGGTAACTTTCAATTAGATTTAAGTTAAAATATTAAACCTGTTACTTAAGTAAACTGAAATAAAAAAAATCATATTAACTTGGTTGAAAAAATACGATTACGGTAATATCGAAGATATGCTGGATAGTTTGCATTTTTAATGCAACACACACAAACTCACACATACACACACACACACACACACATACTCACACCCACACATACACACACTCAAACACACACCCTCATACATACCACACACAAATATACACACACACACGTGCACATATATATTACGTATTCCAATATATATATATATATATATATATATTGTTATTATTTGTGTTTTTCTTTTTCTATTCCCTTTGGCTATAAATACTGGTATGATAATCTAAATTCTGAATTAGTTAATTTAATATTTAATAATATTTTTATTGTATACTTTATTATACATTGTTTTGACATGATTTAAAACATAAGTAGGAGAAGCCACTGGCACCTGACACACAGTCCTAGACTAGTTCGGGAGCCTATGGATCAACACTCGATGTAAAAACTTAATTAATGTCAAAATAAATAATTTTTGTTTTGTTTGTTGTTGTTTTTGTTAAGCGCTAGCTGTTAGTTATCCTAAGAGAATAAAATAAAATAGAGTAACTACTTGGTAGACCAAGGAACTACTTGGTAGACCAAGGAACTACTTGGTAGACCAAGTAGTTACTCTATGGCTATAAATAGACAGGGATAGATAATAGAAGTATGGATTTTGGTGAAAAGCACACAAAGTATCATAAGTTAACCAATATAAATGTAGATACGTTTTGGAACACCGAAAAATGCTTTAAATTGCCACGAGTTGGAAGACGCAGCGTAGGTAGATTTACCACTAGGTGGTAGACATTGTGAGGATTAGTTACCTGTGGTTGCACCGCTCTATGGAACTGCTCGTACAGCTTGGCGTCGTACTCGCTCATCCTGATCTCCTTCAGTCGTTCCTCGAAGGCCTTCCTGTTCATCTCGCGGGCTGCCTTCTTCACGTGCTCCGGTATGTCGTCTTTTTCCGCATCCGACAGCTGAATAAGTGTTTTTTTTTTAAATAATTCTGAGATCACGATGCTTTTTTTTTTCTCGTTCATCCTGAGAGGATTTTTGCGTCGCACGTCTTATGCATTTGCCAGTGTCAAGTATACATTATATATTCTCAAGTTTTGTTAGATATTATCAAACACGTCATAGTCACGGTCAAAGTCGAGCATAGTAAGTCACGTCAAGTCCAAGTCATGCCCCAGTAAAGTGGTGAAAACTTTACTAGAGCCTTCTATGGAGTTTTGGGAACAACGTTTCACCACTATATACATTGTTATATTTTACTTTATGTATAACTAGTTGTTACCCGCAACTTCGTTCGCGTTCCAAGCTTCCAGTTGGAGCATGACTTTGACTAGACCGAAATTGTTCACTTAGACTGAGACTGAGGCTGATTTTAACTGTGAAATGTTACGATTCACTTAATTAATTATGAAAGTCGACACTGATTAAATACACTAAGTATCGTGTGAAGCTAAAATTTAAAAGAAAAAAAACTTGATGTTGAAAATGTTGAAGAAGATATTTTCTCGTTTTTCCCCTCCGCAAATTATTTGTAATATAATAGTACCTGGTGCACGTCATGTCCCTTGTCGAGGCGGTAAGGCCCGCCCTTGCCGCCCAGGCCGGCCGTGTCCCGGCCGCCCGTGCCGCCCGCCCACGTGTTGCCGCCCACGTGCGGCTTGTTCTCCGGATCGTCTTTGCCGTACTTCGGGGAGGACACATCCTTCCTGAGACACAGAAAATTATACGTAAAAACATGAAACCTAAAGCAAGTCTTGTGCTAAAGAGGCCCTTCTGTGAATGGAGAGTAACGCAATAAAAAAACAAACCATAATATACATTACCTAACGACCAACTTATACATGACCTATCGAACAACTTCAATGTGACCTAACGACCAACTTCAACAGGACCTAACAACCGCCTTTAACATGGCTTAGGAAGTAACTTCAACATGTGCTAACGACCAATTACAACAAGACCTAACGGCCATCTTCACCAAGATCAACGACATACTTTAAGGCGAAATAACGACCAATTTTAACATGACCTAACGGCCATCTTCGCCAAAATCAACGACATACTTTAAGGCGAAATAACGACCAATGTATACATGTCCTAAGTACCAATTCCAACTTGATATATTAACGGCAAACTTTAATATGTCCTAACGACCAACTTCAACATGACCTAACTACCTAGAAACTTACCCGCTATTTCTTTCGATTGTCATTTGTATCTTCTTGAGTGCATCTTTGGACCGTCCTTCAAGCACGCCCTCTGTCGGCAGGCCGCTGGCGTGGAGCACTTCTAGCAGCATGTCGGCCATGTCCTTGCTGTAGCGGTCGAAGTCGAATACGTTACCGATCGCAGTCGCCAAGTCTTCGTTAGGGTATTTCTGGAATTGACACAAAAAATATAAATATTATTTATAATATTTTAATTTTAAATTTTATATTTTTTATAATATTATTTAACATAATTAATAGAATGTTTACACCAGAAATAACAAACACAGGAAAAAGATTAACGACCAGGTTTTAAGAACTTAAAAACTTAGAACAGAAGATTAACTTTAAGCGATAAGGCCGCCAGGTATAGCACTACCTGGCGGCCTTATCGCTTAAAGCTATCTCTTTCAAGGCAACGTTTGTTTTATAACTTGGCTAGACAATATATTTTGTGGCGCTTACAATCAAATAAACGGCATGCTAATCTCACAATGGTCCATCGTGATACAAGTAGGCAGTACTCACTTTAAAAAAAAAACTTATTTATCCCGAGATGTAGGCAAGGGTTAACTATCGTCAACCTGTCTAGGAATAGTATTCGTATAGACTTGTGTCTTTATAAATATGAAGATTTGTGTTTATCCAGGGCATTAACTATCTCCGTATCAAACATTATCCAAATCTATTCATCTGTCACCGAGATAAGTGATAAAAACATACATAGAATGCACATTTAAAAACTTATTTTATTTTAAGGCCACTAACCTGTAAGTGCTTGACAATGTGCACGAGTTCCCTGGTGGAGTACGGGTAGGTGATCTGTCCCTGGTCCGCCTTCTCCCGCAGGACTGAGAAGGCTTGCACCAGCTTCTGCGTGACGTCACGCGGCACGTCCGGACCGTACGAACGGAGGAGCTCCATTTCAGAGTCTATCGACGGGTTGTCCACAGCGTGGCAGGAGAATAGATCACCTGAAATGTTAAGAATTGACAATGGAATGGAATGGATTTTTTATTTCCCCCAAAAGTTTCCTGCGGCGCTATTTACCGGCTGATTTCGATAATATTCGACAGAAACATTCGGTCCACAATTCGAAACAAGAATTTCGAATATTAGCTAAACTGGTCAAGACGTTGTCAAGACATAGTATTGAATTTGAGCAAGAAATTGAGCAAAATAGTTTGTGCTCGTGATGTCTGCTGTTTGCAGAACTATCTACTTAGCAGTAGTAGTAGTAGTACTAGTAATTAGATTTTCTTTTCAAATATCACGGAATCTGAACTTACCCAAAGAAGCAAAGAAATCATTCCCCAAAAACGGGAACCCAGGCCTATTCGCCAGCACAATCATTCTAAAGTCATCGTGCACCGGTATAAAGCTTGCTGCATCCCCTCCAGAACTTTCCAGCATATGCTTAGGCACTATTCTTCGTCCATCGCTTAGGATCATCTCTCCGTTTTCGACTAACGTCTTAAGAATGCATGTGACATGCGTCGGCGCTTTATCTGCAACAAAGAAATCGGTGCTACTTAGTTACATACACAAGTTCTAACATAAATATGCAAAGGTCCATGTTTCTACGTTACTTAGATGTTTCTAGAAAAACCTCTGTGACAGACAAACGGACGGAAACGGGAGTTATCTTATAAAATTTTCACTTTTATGGTACGGAACCATAATACTACATAAACGTAATAAATATCAAGAAAAGAGAACGCAGTGTCTTCAGAACGAATTAAGGACTGTAATTTGTGGTCCATTAATTACAAAATTGTAATTACAAAATGACTGACGAAAATATGCATATCACTCAAAGGGCGCGGTCCGTGATGTTCCATTGCCAGAGTTGGCGCGCTCGAGGCCGTTCCATGTGGCGCTAACGCCAGCTAACTAGCAACCTTTTTTGTCGCACTGGACACTACAGTGACACCTGAACATAATTATATATATTATGATCCTTTCTCTTCATTATATTTACTGTATTTTGTGAAGTTGATGTTGTAGTGTTTTGTGCGTAAAATAAATATTTTTCTTTCTTTCTTTAAAGAAGCTATGATAAAAATGACGTCTTCACACAGCGCTCACAATGCGCATGGACGAGCACGTTGGTACTTTTGGCACTCCGAGCTCACAGAAGCGGTGGGATTTGATAGAACGATAACAGCTGTTGGCTTACTCAAATATCTAGGACAGCTCGGTGTCACCGTTGGCGTCTTGAGCGTTATTTTAGTATGTCGAGGCGCGCCCATAGCACCAATTTTCTTTATGCTTGACAGGCTAGGCAATTGACCACAAGCTCACCAGATCTTGAGTGACAGTAAATATCGTGGATTGTAAGAGACACCTAACTTTAACTACTATTCCCCGCTGCAATTGCCAGAAGACGTCCACTGCTGAACATAGGCCTCCCCCTTAGACCACCACACCGACCGACAACAACCTGTTTATGTTGTTATTGTTTCAACCTGTTTATTCCAGAATGTAAAGTTAAATGCAATAATAAAAGTTATCCTTTATGGTATAACAACACACTACAAAAAATACTTAAAGAAAAATGGAAAATACACAGGAAATGGAAACGATATCACAATCACTTAGACTATTTCGAATTTGCTTTATTACGTACGAGAGCCAAACGGTTGGAAAGTGATCTTTATAATAATTACATTACACATATACAAACCAATATAAAAATCTGCCCTAAAAAAATGTGGCAATACGTAAAATCAAAGAGAGGTAATTCTAACTACCCAGAAACCATGACTTACGACTCTGAAGTTTATAGTAGCGGATCCGAAATTTGTAATGGCTTTAATAAGTTTTTTAAAAGTGTATTTGTTGAACCTGCGGCTACATATGACTTATCAATTTTAAATTTACCAAGTTGTAGTGACTCTGGAAACATAAGCAGAATAAATGTATCCATAAAGGATACATTAAAATTACTCAAAACAGTGGACGAGAAAAAATCAGCTGGCACAGATGATATACCTCCCGTGTTTATACGCAATTGTGCTGTAGGTCTGGTAAACCCATTAAAATTGCTTTTTGAGAGATCTTTGCGTGAATGTAAATTTCCCGCAAAATGGAAAGAGGCGAATGTAGTACCAATATATAAGAAATCCAACAAGTCTAAAATCGAAAACTACCGTCCGATATCAATCTTAAACACTTTCAGTAAAATTTTCGAAAAGGTTGTCTATGACCAGGTCTACAGTACAATAGTGAACGGTATAAGCCAGGCGCAACACGGTTTTCTACGGCGGAGGTCCACAGTGTCCAACCTTGCAGAATTCCTCCAGTATGTATTACCTAATATGGAGAGAGGCGGGCAAGTTGACGTGGTCTACACTGATTTTGAAAAAGCTTTCGATCGTGTGGACCATGTCATCTTGTTGGCAAAAATAGAAGAATTGGGAATACACGGTGACTTATTACGCTGGGTCGAATCCTATTTAGCCAACCGATCTCAGGCAGTTATAGTCGGAGGGCATAGATCAGACTTTATCAATATTCCATCCGGGATTCCCCAGGGATCGCACTTTGGCCCATTGCTATATAATGGCTATATATACGACATTTATACATGTTTTGATACTATAAATTATCTGCTATATGCTGATGATAAAAAAATATATCATAAAATTACAACTATACAAGACTGTATCGCTCTCCAAGAGACATTGTCTAAATTAGAACACTATTATGCTATGAATAGAATTACAGTCAACGTACCTAAATGTCAGCAAATATCATTTACTCGTAGATATAACCCTATTCAATTCACATACAGTTTAAATAATATTGCCATAGAAAAAGTCAATGCAGTGCGTGATCTGGGGGTTATACTAGATAGTAAACTTGCGATGACTAATCACATTGAAGCTATAGTTGACAAGGCTTATAAGGGTTTGGGATTTGTTCTCCGCACATGTAAACCATTCTCCGATCTTAGTTGTATAAAGAGCGTATATTTTGCATATGTCCGCAGTATTCTCGAGTACGCCTGCAGTATATGGTCTCCGTATTACATAACTTATAAGCAACAAATTGAGAAAATTCAAGCTAAATTTATTAAACACTTAAATTATAGAACTCGTACTTACAATTCAGATTATAACGCAAATTGTATTCGTCATAAGGTTATGCCTTTAGAAGATAGGCGAAAGGTGTTGGATATGATGTTACTGTATAATGTAGCTAATGGTCATTTAGACGCACCGGCATTACTGTCGGCTATTAAATTTAATGTTCCTAATAAACGAACACGTCACACCAAACTCTTTTCGTCCGGCTTCCACTATACTCAGTATGCCAGAAACGCACCAATCCCTCGTTTATGCATCACATTTGATGATACATTTTCAAACTTAGACATTTTTAATGTATCAAAATACACATTTAGACGCAAAGTTATTGAAACTATAATACTACGTGATGAATGAAATATGTTTAGTTCTTTTCAATCTATTTCTTATTTATCTTATTTTAGTATCTAATTTTTAATAATCTCGATGGCTTGGTGTAGTTGGGGTTTCTTATGGGTTGTTGTTGTGTGTGTGAGTTGCGTGTGCGTGTTTGTGTGGTTGTGTTTGCAGTGAAATACACTACTACATTGTACGCACGCGCATATATGTATGTATATGTGACACATGTAATAGTAGCTCGTGGAAAGTTTCAGTTGCACTAAGTCAGCAAGGCATATATTTATATACTTTCCTGGACCCCTTGATGGGCCCTTCACTGAATCTTCGGTAGTCAGTTCATAGTCTGTGGTAGGGACTTGCACTTGACTTGCTTACCGCCGCGGCGGGGGCCCGCATCCGGTGCGGTTGTGCTCGTGTTTGTATATTATACATATATAAATATGAGTATGATTGTGTTGGGCGTGGGTCTCTGCCGTGGTGGGGATTTGGTGAGGGGCTTAGTGAGGTAGCTCAGTGATAAAATAATATATATACATTATAATTATGAAGGATGTGCGCCATCATGCACATACCCGTCCGTCTGTACAGACAATACATTGACATCTACATGTACAATCGCAAGCGCTAGTAGAAACAACCGGTTCGGAGTGGCTGTGCATGGCCTGGCCTGGCGTCGTGTGGAGGGGAAGGCTATATATAGGTTTCTGGGGGGGCGAAAGGGAGAAGCTATAACCTTAATAGTTTGTTTCTTTTGTTCCCGTGAGATTCGGGTCTGGCTGTTCCTTTTGCACGATGTCGGGTTGGGCCTTGTATAGACACTATAACTGCCGCTTGTTGTTGTTTATTTCTTTATTGGAGCACTTTGTATGTTACTTTGTTTGTGGTGTTTTTTAAAGCGATTTTGTTTATACTACTTAAAATAGAATAGACCTATAATTGGCTGTTTTATATAATGTACCTATGTTCTTTATTTTGTATTATTGTGCTGTTGGTCTTAAATAAATAAATAAATAAATAAATAAATAAATAAACGTGCCACTTGCATCTACCGGCTGCCCGCGACTTTCACAATGTCGTCGGTCAACCTAGAGGGAGGCCTACCTACGCTTCGTCTTCCAGTTCGTGATCGCGACTCAAGAACTTGTTTTCCCCACCGGTTATCGTTTCCTCGAGTGATGTGGCCTACCCATTGCCACTTCAGCTTGCACACTCTGAAAACTATCTGTGACTTTGGTTCTTCGACGAATATTGAATAGACGAATAACAAGTTCAATTTCAAATAGTCATTGTAAAAAAATTTAGTTGGAGGTATCTACGCAAAACTTAATTTACATCCTGTATTATTTCATCACAAACCTGCTTCGTCCACGACCAAAACGTGCCCAAGCTTGACAGCCTTCACCAAAGGAGAGTCTTCATAAACCACCACGCCTTCTCTAACCGTGAGTTGCACCGTCAAAGACTGCACTGTCGTATCTCTGTGTAACTGTATGTATTCCCTAGGCCTGTTTAACAACTGCAGCAGCCTATCTGCAATCTTATTCTTCCCCACACCCTGATTTCCGACTAACAGCAAGTGATTTCCCAACAAAAAGTCTTGTAACAACCACTCCAACAGCTTCATATGTTGGGGTACGTCGTAGAACAGAATATCGGGAACTTTTGTCAGTGCATTAGTTTTGTAAACGTCTGTACTCGTATTGCCGATGGTTAGGACGTTATTTGAGACTGAACAGTGCACTTTTTCTTCGGTTTTTCCGAAAATACCGAATTTTTGAGGCGGTTCGATGCCAAGTTTCGTGGAAGCCCCATCTAGCGCTCGACGAGCTAAGTTAGGTAAGAATTTTGCTAGGAAAGTTCGTTGGACGGTTTCGTACGCGGAATCTGTGGGGTATTTGGACATTCTACTGGCTATGCGCAGGAGTTGGCGAGTTGAAAGGGATGACGACAAGTTTTTGAGTGTGCTGTCTTGTGAGCTTCGCAGTTCATCCGCTAGATTGATGATGGAGTGGAGCGGTTGTGATATATCGCCGTACTGAAAATGGACAAAAGTTTGTTCATAACATGGGTTGACAAGCGAGGTGTCATTGGATTCTCCTTTACCTCTGGAGTGTCATAGACTATATTTAGCAGTCGGGTATTTTGTTTTTATTTTAACGATATTACTTTTTTTTATTTTGATCCGGCGTCGTTGGATTCCTGCCCGATTATCCACTCAATCCTAGACACCGTAATAAACTTATACTAAAAAATATAAAGCAAGCAAGTAAACACACCAACGAGTTGATGATGAATATCTCTTCAGTCTTGCTGAGGTTCCTCATCTCGTGGAATATGAAGAGGCTGAGCAGTTCCGGGGAGAGCCACTGGGTCCCGCGAGCCAGCACCGGCGGCTCAGCCAGAGCTACTATTCTGGAATATATACACATACATACTTACAATAAATGCGTTATCACGGTGTTATACCACTTTGTTGGTTGGATAAAGCAGCAATGTGCTGCCTTTATGTAAAAAAAAAACATAACCCTTTGATGGCACATCCGAAACGCGATCTTTTTTTTTTTTTGTGAAGCTAAGCTATTGTATTAGGTGCTATCCTGTAAAAATTGTTGTAATGAAATAAATAAATGAATATTATCGTAAGCTTTAATATTTGTATGTATGTATGTATGTTCGGGTCAAATCTTGCAACTCAATTTTAGACCAGTTCCGCTTCTCCAATTGATTTGAAATTTTGCATGCCTGTCAAATTCCAATGACAATACAATACTATGAGAGCTAGCTGATCTGATGATGGAAACGAAACTCCTCAATAAGGCAACGAAGCGTCGTGGTTTTTTACACGGGTACAGTTTAAAAGCCTGAGAGTGACATAAGATACTTTTTAATTAATATTTTTTGTTTTACGGTAAAAACTTCAGTTCCGGTAGGATATTGTCCACGCGAGGCACAGCTACTATATATGAATATTTCCGTGTAACCTGAACGCTGGATGGATCCGCTTGACCCCGCTGGCGTCCAGCTGCTGCTTGGTGCAGCCGGCAGCGACCAGCTCGTCGTACCTGTCGTGCCGGAGCAACCGCGTGCCGTCGTGCAGCTGCAGCTCTCTGTCGTGCACTAAACTGGAAAAATACATAACCATTGAGATACAACGAACTTTCCCTCTCGCTCTCACAATATTTAACAAGCGCACCATGCATTTTCAAAATACACCTATAACAATTAAATCTCATTGGTTCATTGCGCGGAAAACCCTTGTGGTAGCCAATGGGAACGCTTCATCGCAGTCTCCGCATCCCGCCCGTTCCTACAACTTTAATGCGATTTTATCGAAACAAAGATCTCGCAGTGCTGTCTCTATATGTTTTTTTTTTCTTTGCTTTGCTCCACGCTGTCTGTTTTTCTGTTGTTTTTTTTTTTGACGCTTATAAGTCTGCGTTTGATCACCAACTCGCCTGTTGGTAAGCGACGATGTGGCCGAAGATGAAGCACGCAGACTTAGAAGATACCTATTCACTCTGACCTTGAAAAGCTCTAGATTGGAACACTCAGGTCAGACTTGAAAATGTCTGTGAACTAACACAACATAAAAAACTAAAGACTTTTTTACATAAGAAATATACCAAAGATTATTAAAAGTTATATCTGTGTGAGCTTACCGGTGCAAGACAGCCAGAGTACTTGCATGTATGCGATGTAGCCCATCCAAGACTGCCATATGTCCTTGCAAAGCTGCATCCACTAAGGCTGAATTTCTCCAAACAGTGTCTCCGTTATCCAATGTAGTTCTCTGCTGGACCAAGTCCCTGGAAGTCATGTCTTGATATAGGACTATGGGCTCTATTGTATATCCGAGGAGAGACGACAATTGCGAAACGAGAAGACTCTTGCCGCAGCCTTTTGGACCTGAAATTCAGAATTGGCAATTAAAAAAGTATTAAAATAAACAGGTGAGGGCGACTCATGGTATATTCACATAATCCTCGAAGTATGGCACTATGGATAACTAATGTATAAGCGAGAGCGGAATACGTAATTCAAACAAGTTAGAGAAAGATGACAAAACGCCGGACAGTATGCTACCTCAAGCAGGATTACTCTCCTTTTTGGGCAGTCGGATAAAAAAGTCAAAGAACTCACCAACAATACAAAAATCTCCAACACTGTGACTCAAAAGCAGTTCATTCAACAGTTCACTCTGGTACGATGTCTTTACCACTCCCTTCTCTTCCCGTCCCTTTCTAGTCGTTCCACACGGCACGCCAAACTGACTCTTAGCTCCATTCACTTCCATAGTAACTAAGGCCTGGTTCCCCTTGAACTCGACGCCTTGCAGAGCTATGTCCCATTTAGGGTTGGTGTTCACGTGGAGATTGTGTAAGACGGCTTCTACGTTTTTTATATGCTCTCGGGTTAAGAAGGCGTTGTAAGGGTAAAGGAGGTATAGAAGTTTGTGGACGGGAATGCTTGGATTGTTTTCCTGCAAGAAGAAATAGGATTATGTTATGCGCGTATCAAGCTTAGCATTCCTTGATAAAGATCACCGAATGTGATCGACACTATAGTCGGAAAAGCCGACTCAATTTAACGTGAGTATTCCCGTTTTATTAAAACAAAATTTGTCAAAACCACGTCAGTTTTCATAGTAAAATATGATACTAGTTCTGGTTTCTTATATACTGGATTTATTTTTTAAGATTTATGCAAAGAAAGCCCAATTCGCAAATTCTAAAATGTGCAAAATCTACAAGCCCCTAACTCTCAATATGACAAAAGTGTGTAAAATAAAATCATCATCATAATCATCATCACGTCCACTGCTGAACAATGGCCCCCCAAAAAGGCGTGTCATAAGCCCCACGCTTGGCAGGCGGCTTTCGATTTGCAGAATGCTCACTGTTTACTAAGAGGACGCTACTACGACTACGAAAAAGGAGAGTTATGAGTTTAACAGTCTATGTATTTAAAGAATTATTTCAGAACCAGACGAGAAACAACAAGTTATATTATTAAAAGAAAAAGTAAATACCCGACTACAAAATGTAGCCTGTGTCACTCCGGACGTCCCCTCAATTCCTCATGGAGCCCTTTATAAAAATGTGACCAATCTGGAAGTATCTCCTTTCAAATACAAAAATCCTTTTTTTGATTCGGTTTATAAACGACAGATTTCTGAAGTAACAAACAATAAATAAAAAACAGCTACCTAATTAAGAACTTCTATTTTTGGAAGTCGGTTAAAAAGGCATATAAACTCTCTTTTTTAGGGCTAAATTTTGAAGTCGCTTTTTAAAAAAATAATATGAATACTTATTCCAGCGTCAATTTCCTACAGATTCAATGCAGAATAGATTGAAGACATAATACACTTTATGGAACAGAAAACAAATTAACACTCTTCAGAGAATACCCGCAGCGAACTAATAACAGCGATGTTACTTTTCTTTTTCTGAAACTTATCAGACTTACAAAGACCGGCGAAAAAAAACAGTCTACTCAAACTGCCAGACTTTACCTACGTGTTTTACTTGTTATTAATTTTTTGGTAAATGTTGTTTTTTAATTCACAATTTTAACTCATCATCATCAATCACTGAGACAGTAGAAAACCAAACGTTGTCTTACAGAACAATAGATTAATCTTGACCTTGGAGTCGTGATGTGGCGTTCGCGTGAATCCAACTATCACGCGGGGCGAAGCCCCGGTGTCTCAAGGACGTGCGTGTCGCACTTTTAGCACAGCTTTTTGTGGCAAAAAAGAGAAGCCATAAAAGACTAAGGCATTGCTCGCAAAAAGGCTGGAATAGCCTATCGTGGCTCAAAGTGTGTCAAATAAAACTTAGGCCGAAAATGGAACCGAAATAAAGAGACCTTTGCAAAGATTACTTGAGCATTCATTTTGTTTTAAAGGAAAGATGAATGTTTACCAAAGGTACACTAACACCTGTGGAGGCAGCGGTAACCGCCCGCTCTTTCAGCGTTACTGGGTTTACGGGAGGCGTTCCTTTAGTTTATTCTTCACAAGAGTAACTAGAGCTGATTAGTGTTCTTACCAGTATCTTAAGATATTATCTGTTTTCGGTATCTTAGGTGTTTTTACCAGTATCTTAGTGTGTTTTATCAGTATCTTAGGGTGTTATCACCAGTATCTTTGATTGTTTTCACTATAGTATCTTAGAGTATTCTTACCGTTATCTTAGGGTGGTATAAACAGTATCTTAGGGTATTCTTACCATTATCTTAGGGTGATCATACCAGTATTTTAAGGTGCTCTTACTAGTATCCTATGATGTTTTCAAGATATAATTGGATATCTAGGTGCTCATTAACGTTTTAATGTGTTTTCATTGCTAATTTAAAGTGTGTTTACTAGTATTTTAGAGCATTCTTACAAGTATCTTAGCAGCGGCGTACAAGCCGTCCACGGGGAAGTCAGGCAGGCTGACCATCTGCAGCTCGGGACTGATGAGAGCGTAAGCAGCTGACAGCAGTTCTTCCAGCTTTACAGAGTCCACGCGAGGGGCTTCCTCTTTTAGAGCTGAAAGATGTTCCTGGAAAGATTTAAATTGATTACATACGTGAAATTCCCTCTATCCAATGCCCATGCTAAAGTCGGTAGTCAGAGCAAGTGGTATAAGTCAAATAACTTTTAAAATGTTCTGTACTCGTGTTTATAGTTATTTCTTAGTTATTCTGTAACATTACCACGCACACTACTTTCTTGTCTGCATAAGGCCTCGCTACATGGCCTGACCTGACATCGTTTGAAAGAGATGCCTATGTATAAGTTTCTGGGGGAGCGAAAGGAAGTTGCTCCCGTGAAATGCAAATCTAGCTGTCCCTTTCACACGATGTCATGTCAGGCCATGTATAGACACCCATATACCTAAAAGATTCAGAAGCACTAATAATATTACTTGCATTTCGACTGCCTCGGTGGCTCAGTTCGTAGTGAACCTACGTTCTGTGCTTGGGGGCGTGGGTTCGATTCCCATCTAGGACAAACATTTATGTGATGAATATTTCTGTTTGTTCTATGTCTGGGTGTTAATATCTATATAAGTATGTATTTAAAAATATCTATGTACGTATATCAGTCTCTGGCAGCCATATCACAAGCTTTGCTTAGTTTGGGGTCAGATGACCGTGTGTGCAATAATGTCCCAGATATTTATTTATTTATTTATTATTATTTATATTTTACCGATATGTTATAAATATATATACTTCATGTAAATGTCTCTACCGTAGAATTAAAATAAGCTTTATTAGCTATTATTTACAGAACAAAGTGATTTAGACAGTAATCACTATTAGTCCTAATAAATGAAATTTTCGTGAAACAAAAGATTTTAAGTCGTGTAACTATTTACTATCAGCCCTAACTTCAGGGTTGCCATTTCATTATCCTTGCAAATTAATTTTGCGACGATTATAAAACGAGGTTGACATGCAACCGTGGATATGAATAACCAAGTAATTATTTTGATAAATTGTATTCGGAAACCAAGAGCTGTAATTTGACTTTACATAGCAAATAAGCGCATATTATGTTATTTGCCGTGTAGAGATTGAAGATATATTAAACGTCCTATTTTCTATCATATTTCATATAAGACAAGGTCGAAAATACATAGTAAGTAGTCTTGGTGAGCTTTAATAGCGGACATGTGGTAAATTTAGTGCTGCCATTCACATACTGCATCCGGAGAGCTATAATTTTCCTTTATCGATGAGCTTCGAGTTGTTTATGAGGCCATTGATGAAATATGGTGAGAATAGCCCTCACTATTAATCTTTTGTATTTATTACATAAGATACTACATCTACGGCCAAATATTATGTATTATTATTGTATGAGCGACTGCAATAGCTTGATTTACGCAAGCTATAATATGCAGACTGGAATCGAACGATGGAGACAGACTCCACCAAATAGGACGAGGACGGAGACGAGACGAGAAAAGAGGAGATGTGTTAGAATCAAACAATAGGGTTGCGTTAGTTAAGCACATAGTCTCCGCTCAGTTTCGGTGGAGACGGTTGTTTGTTTTTGTAGTGGTAGGGCTCTCTTGCAGAGTCCGCCTGGGGAAGTACCACACCTTAGCCAGTTATTCAACCACCAAGCAGTAGTGTGCAAGCGTTACTGTGTTCCGGATTGAAGGACAATGTTTCCAGCGTAATTACTGGGCATACAGAGATTTAACATCTAACATCTCAGGGTGACAAGCGCAGTGCATTGCCGCGCATAGTTTTGAAAGTTAGTTAGTTAGTTTTTCAAGTTCAAAATTCTGGGCGGCACTGAACTGTTATGGGCAAGCGTGACGCTTAACATCAGGTGAGCGACTTGCTCGTCTCGTCTCCGAATAACAATGTGCTGTGCCTCGCATGCTGGCGACGGCGCGCAGCGGAGACTTAAGGAGATGTTGGCGACGTGCGGCAAGCGACACCGCTAGGTTCCCCGCGTCGCACAACCCGCCCGCCGTGCCCGCGCCTCTCCTGCGACTGCCCAAGAAAGAGGGTAATGTTTTTGGGGTGTATATATTTTTTTTATTCCTATAATACCCCCTGTAGCCTTAACGACTTTTTTAGCCTTAACGATTTTGACGTGTGTGTTTTGTTTGACTCTTTACGACTGACATAGACTACATTTGCAGTCGTCACTCGTCATAATCAGTAAAGTCTTTTAGGCTACAGCAAGTAATGTAGGAACACACAAACATACATACATTTTCATTAATCCCGCAATTCCCGCATTTTCAGTCTAGCCGTGAACATAGCGCATGCAACTGTGCTGAAATATCGGGAACTCAACAAAAATAATAACCGTGGTAAATATCCCGTGAGTACTAATAATGATACATACTTACTTATATACACCACAAAAACATTGCCCTCTTTGGGGAGTCGGGTAAAGATAATGTGTTTAGACAGTGGTAGCCCTCCAAAGCGCGGCAAATACCGCTTTCCAAAAGTTTCGCCTCACATTAGTTACGCGGATGTTTAAAAGCGACCTAACACGTTTATTCCCCTGTTTTCTGAAACTAATAGTTCATAATGAGTTGTCGGAATTAATAGAGTAGGGGTAATTGCCAGCAAATTGTTTCTGTGCTAACATTGCGGTGATTGCGGGCAGGGGGTTAATGTGGTGTCGACATGCTAGGGGATTTATTGTGGGTGAGTGGCAGGTAAGGAAATTATTTGAAGGGGCTATGGGTGATATGTAGCTATATGAAGTGGTGATAAACTTATTAGCCGAGGGAAGCGAAGGTCTACGAGCCTACGGGAATTAATCAGGGTTTGTATGTGTGTATCTATGTCTGACAATAACTGGAGTACCTTAATCCGATTTTCATGTATTTTTTTTCTTTCTCGATAGACATGTCATGAAAGAGGCCGAGATAAACTCGAGCACACAAAACCCGACTACGTCCATACATCTCGGCGCATTTTTGTTTGCAAAATCATTTTTTAACAATGTGTTCGTATTTACGTAGACAAATTATACATAATTGGAATGTAATTATTAATACCATTCTTTCTTATTTGACATTTATTCACCAAATTCTAAATATTTGTCTGTATCTTATTTCCTTTTGCGAAGTCAGTGTAGCAAATCCGCCATATTAGATTTAGCGTGACGTCATTTACATGAGTGGCACACGTGCGGTACCCTTCTCCTAATCAGATCACGGATTCACGCACTAGCTGATACGTTAGCTCGTATTCTACAGCCCGGCCAACTTATCTATGAAGTTGTTCAAACAAGGGAACTAAAAATTTCCTCAGGATATCAGGTTTGTTCAGAAACTACTATAGTGGCTCCATCGCTCAACTACAGGTAGCTCGGTCGCATTGTAGCTCGAATGCCAGTCTAGATATTTTATTTTTGTGGTTGTTGCTAGTTTATGAGAGAAGTTTGCGTTGGATAGACCAAAATAGAAGTCTCATAACTTTACCCCGTTATTTGATGATCTACGAAAATAATCTAATAAAATAGAATAAAAACGTTTGGCTAGCTAGAGGAGTCCTGGGGCCGTACCGTGAGGTACTTATTGCAATGATTATTAGGTTCACCGCCGACGCTGCGCGACCATACGCCTTCTCACGCAGCGATACAGTTCGTGTTCGCGCAGCGTCGGCGGCTGAACCTAACAATCATCGCAATAAGCACCTCACGGTACGGGCCCTGGGCTCGAAAATGCTGAAGTGCCCGAATACCCGTATTAATAACCAGTGTGTCCTACCCACACTGACGTACTCGTATCGTGCCTAAACATGGACGCTCACCTAGGACACCGAACAAGATGCGAGTCAAACTACACCCCCGTCGGTAATCGGTCACTCTCCCCACAGTGAACAATGTATTATAAATAAATAAATATTGGTGGACGTTTTCACACACAGCGCCATCTAATCACAAACTAAGCAAGCTTGTACTTTGGGAACTAGATAACTTATAAAATACTTTTTTGTAAATACCTACATAGACTACATATTAGAAACACCCAAACAAAGAACAAAAAATGGGTGGGAATCGAACCCAAAACCTACAGCTCAGAAGGCGGAAATCCACCCACTGAGCCACAAGGCTAGTCATATTACACAATACACAGGCACTCCGAGTACACCAAATAAAATGTTAGAACTACCGTGTACTACTTAACTTAGAATTCACTAAACCAGCTAAAATTAGCATACCAGTAACCAAAACTCTAACTGATAAAATCAAAGCGAATCCTGGCAATAATGCCCTTAATAACTTCCAGAGATGGTATCACTGCCTTTTAACGGTCTATTGAAGGAATTTGCACAAACTTTACCTATCATCGAGTTAAACTACTTATTTGATGTATTAAACTTTAAGAGCCTTATTCGTAGACCTGCACAAAACAAAATACATACAAGCTTCGTAAGCTACTTCGCCTACTATACAGAACGAAAATTGATGTTGGATTACCCAATTAAGGTCTAAATATAATCCTAATGCTCAAGTCGCCAGTTGGCAGCGTAACTAACGTGCGTGCGGTACTGCAAGCCTGAATGGAAATGATTTTGCTATGTGCCAGATTGACGCCAATATTTTGTTCAGACATCGCTCTGCCTGCTTTTTTTTTATATGAAATGACTATTTAAATAACGATTGATTTCTTTTTATTGATGAGAGCTCCTTTTATGCATATATCTGTAATTTATTTATCTTGTAAAGTTATTTTGCAGGGATATTAAAGTGTTATTTTATAGTGTTATAAAAATAGGGTATAAAATATAATAATTTTGACAGTTTCAGGTCAAATTAACTCTCGTTAATGATGTCAGTCACGTTTTGTCTTCGCATAAAGCTAAGTATAAGCTTGAAAGAAGCATGTCCAGTGGAGTTGTGGTACGCTTTCTTATATAGACTAAACGAGGATTAGTCTTGAGAGCGGACTATGAATAGCGGACCTATTCCGTGCGCGACAACAGTTATATGGCGATTCCGAATTTATGCAAAACTGTAGAATCCACATCACCGAACAGTTTAATGATTTTACAGTACAGATAGTAACTGATGATTTACTGCTGACATCAACATTTGAATTTATATGGTCTAGTTTAAATTTAAAGTTGGTCTGGCAGATGTATATATATATATGCAATTTCACTATGAAAACTGACGTGGTTCTGTCACGTTTTATTTTAATACAACGGAAATACTCACAACAAAAAAAAACACCGGAAGAGATCCCTGGATGTGATCGAAACTATAGATGTGACCTTACTTGGAACCATAGTCGAAATAACCGAGTCAATTTAACGTTATATGAACATAAAAGGTATATAATTGCTGAAAAATCATTGTTATTATTTTAGTAACAATCAGAAGGAAGAAGTGGACAACATAAGGGTATATAATTGATGAAAATTAATTGTTATTATTTTAGACTCGGAACAATCAGAAGGTGAAGTGGACAACATACATTTTCCACTGCCAAGGTACATGCCGTTGTGTGCGTGAGTCTGAGCGATCGGTCCCAACTAATCTACGCGCAAATAAACAATTGCCATGCATGGCGGTTTTTGTTCATAGATGTTCATAGATTAGTTTGTGTGCAGATTATATTGAAGTGTGCGCATATGACAAGTGAGGTGCAACGTTTCGCTCAGCGTGGCAAATTCAAAATTTCTTGCGTTTTTTGTCAATTACAACTTAATTATTCATGAAAGTGAATTTTGCGCTAATAATTAGGTTGTATCAATAAATTACGGCTAAAATGATCACCTAGATAATATTGGTTTAGCTAAGAATCTCAATTCTCTTTGCAATCATACAGACCTCCACGAGTCTACGAGAGCAAATCGGCAGTTGTGTGTGTTTGCATGTTTTTATGTATATTTAAAATAACTCGAGAACCGTTGATCCGAACCTCATAATTTTTTGTATGCAAGTAGTTCATTAAGTCTGAATATGGGAGAAATAGGTCCTGGTTTTGTGAAGTTATAGAGATCGCAAGGTTGGTGCGAACTCCTAGTATTATCTAGTCCATATTTCATTATTATAATCTGTATGTATTTTAGAAAGAACGAGCCCTTTTCTAAGAATCGACACACAGATCAAACCCCTTATGATAGAGACGAGAAATTTGAGTTATTTATTTACCCACGCCTTTTTGCTTATCAAATCTCACGAAAATATGACAGCCATGACTTACAGCTCGAATGTAACAAGTACTGTAACAGCCCTTTAAAACAAGCCACTGCTGGAATATTAGCCTACATTCGAAGGGTGATTAGACCATATCCACCACGCTGGCCCAGTGCGGGTTGGCGGATTCAAATACTCCATCGAATTTCTTCTCCGGAAATATGCAGGTTTCCTCACGATGTTTTTCTTCACCGAATGTAACAAGTATTACATTATTATAAAATTATAAAAAACAAAACACCCGACTGCAAAATGTAACCTATGTCACTCCAGGCTTAAACAGAAATCCAACTCGCCTCACTCGTCAAAATCGGTCAAGCCGTTGAGGCTACATCAGGTTATATAGGAACAAACAAACAGATAAATACTTACAAACACCCCAAAAAAATTACGCTCCTTAGGCAGGTAAAAAATAACCCGTAAATAAGAACGAGAAAGAATAAGCTAAGAAGAAATAAGAAAGAAAAAAATAGTCCGTCATTGTTAATAAAAAAGAATTAATGTGACATTACACTATTCAAAAAACAATGAAAAGATATCTATCGCAACGGGACCCAGTCATACTTACGTTGTCATCACGTTGTCGTCGCGTGTGAAACCACCCTTGCTTGCCGCAGTTTATTTAGCAATTCAGTAAGGGATGGGCCACGCAGCTAGAGCCAAAAGATTACTATGTGAATGCTAAATCACACTGATATCCGTAACAGTAACCTATTTTCACCCGACTGCCCAAGAAGGAGTTGTATTCAATAGCCTCTACTTAATTTGCATACTATTGTGTACAAAAGGTTATTATTTTGGACTTGTGGATGAATATTTACCAATAATACATATATATAGCTTTTACTTACTTTGAACTTTTACTTTGAAGGAAGGTAAGGTTTTTGGGGTATGTATTTATGTTTGTGTGTTCCTTTATTTACTGCTGTAGCCTAGCCTCACATTCGTGAGGTAGCAAATTTGAACCCGGGCGAAGGCCCGTCCAATGAGTTCTTTGGAACTTACGTACGGATACATATATGTAGTACACTGGCTTTACGGTGAAGGAAAACATCGTGAGGAACCCTGCATATTTCCGGAGAAGAAATTCAATTGAGTATGTGAATCCGCCAACCCGCACTGGGCCAGCGTGGTGGATATGGAGATAGTGGGATGTTTAAAAGGCTAATAATACAGTAGCCTAGCGGCTTGACCGGTATCGTTAGATTCTTTTTTATGTCTGGAATGATAAAGACTACATTTGCAGTCGGTTTTGTTTATTTATTTTAATTGACCGATGGGAAAGAAACGTTTTTGAGTGGTGACTACGAACAGCATGCAGCGTAGGCAGGCCTCACATTAGGTGACACGACACCGACGACATTGTGAAAGTCGCGGGCAACCGATGGATACAAGCGGCACGTTGTCGGCCGATGTGGCACTCTAAGGGGGAGGCCCATGTTCAGCAGTGGACCTCTTCTGGCTGATGATAATTAATTGACCGAGTGACTGAAGGAATCGAAAGTCTCTGCTTTAACTAGCCCAATTTGCTTTCATCTGTCCGTATGTTGGTACTTGCGTTCAGGTCGTATTTTTCAATCAATCTTGACGAAACTTGGTGTACGGGTTCTACAATTTTAGAGATATTTTTTGTCATCGGCATTTTTTATATTGGAGGGGTATTTCCCCCAAAAAGGGGGCCAGTAAAAATTGGGCAATTACCGGCCAATTTTAATATGTTTTGGCAGAAATATTCGGTACTTTCGGATTTTTATTTGTATAGAATTGAGTACCATTTATTTAGAAGTCCATAAAAATGGTAAACGGCCGACAACGCGCCACTTATTCGGTGGACTACCACCGAATCAATCTCTAGGACTCTTTTGCACAGTTAATCTGGGGAAGTACCACACCTTTCTCAGTTATTCAACCGCCAAGCAGTTGTGTGCAAACATTACTGACTTCCGGATTGAATGGCAATGTCCCCAGCGTAATTACTGATCATAAAGACATTTAACATCTAATATAACAGGACGAGTGATGAGTGTAGGACAGTGTCACGCAGTGTTTCAAACTGCCATAGTTCAAAATTCTGAGTGGCATTGTACTGTTATGGGCTTGTCACTCACCTGATGGTAAGCGTCACGCTTGTCTATATAGCCATAAAGTGCAATCCAAAATATCAAGTACCAGGAGATC
Source organism: Apocheima hispidaria (assembly GCA_947579745.1). NCBI lineage: Eukaryota > Metazoa > Arthropoda > Insecta > Lepidoptera > Geometridae > Apocheima > Apocheima hispidaria. Next base: position 2,910,884 of record OX388159.1, read on the forward strand.
ACAAATAATGTAGACGTAGAGCGGAAGCATTTTGATAAAAAGGTACCAGACCAGTAACTTTTTCACATTTTATAACCTCTACCTTCTTGGTATTTCTGGTCTCCTGGTATTTTATACTATAAACACAAAAGTAGGTACAGTGTGAAGATTATTCTTATCCGTCACACCAGTGAGAGCAGGGTATAGTCGGTCGTGATCAGTCATGAGGGTGAACATAAGAAAAGATTACGCAACGGTGTTAATGTTAGGAAAGCGAATTCTTATCCTTAAGTCGTTGAACGGTCAGGATATTTTCCTCCTAACCATCACACCGACAGAGCTGACAGAGGTGTGAAGGCTAGTCGGTCGCGAAAATTTCGACCTTCAATATGACCATGTGCGGCAATGCACTGCGCTTGTCACCCTGAGGGTGTTGAATCTCTTCACGCTCGTAGTGAGATAGATCTGCCACAGCTCAACTGTAGCACGCCTATAGGTTGCAATATCTCATACTAACTGCATTTTGCGATTTTCTATTTCCCCTAATTTTTCGGTAGCCCAACGAGTTTGACTACTCTTAGTGAATATGCGGATATCCTAACTTTATATTTCCGCTCGCTACCCGACCATCCCTTTATGACATAGATTGCAGAATAGCTACAAAACCACAGTTTAGCAACTAACCACTCGGGGACAAAATGGATGGCTTCGAAGAGTTCGTAGGAGCACCGACCAGTCGCTCTGTAGATGCCAATCGGTAACCACGTTTCTTACAACTCGCGAATTTTAAACGTTGATGTTTTGATAACACAGTTCAGTTTACAACTCGCGAATTTTAAACGTTAATGTTTTGATTACACAGTTCAGTTTTCTAAGTACTTGGAATAAACTATTAACTCGAGTTTGAAAACTGATTGTAACTTTTGATATCGTAGAGCTTCGTAGCGCTTCGGAATGCTACGGCGTAGCGTTGTACGGTTGAATTTCGTGTTCAGTGATTTCATGAATTGAGGTTGGTCAATGTAATATTTTGTGACTTTTTTTTTATCCGACTGCCCAATAAGGAGGGTTAGTGTGTTTGGGATGGCTTAGGGTTAACGTGTTTGGGGTGTTGTTTGGATTTTGGATTGTGAAGTTTCGTTAAGGCGGAATTAGGCGGTTCATCCAAAGTGATTCTTTAATGAATGATGAACAGTGAATGAATTCTTCTATTTACACGTTATATGCAAAAAAAGCATTCATCAAGCATTTTCCAATTCCTCCATTCATTTTCTAACAATGTCGCGGAGACAAGTCGATGGTGACCGATGAAAGACCGACGCCGATGAAAGCGTCCGGGTGGTTCGTGACTTTCATCATAAAGGCACATAAATAATGACAGATGAAACGACTTATACAGTTTTTTTTTTCGATGCAGCATCGAAAACGAAAGCAAAAATGAATCGTCTTATTCCGCTTTTAGATTCGTCATTTTACCGAAATGTTAAAGTTTTGTATGGCAAAAATAATCAGCTATTCTATACATTTTCGTGGATCTTGCAATAATATGTATGGCACCACTGTTTCTTTTTTCATGAATTTTCCAAAAGTCGTAAAGAAAAGTTGTTCGTTATCTTGTATACAACATCGTCACAACCGCTCCCTAGCCGATTAAGGTGCAACGTTTCGCTCAGCGCGCGAAATTCAAATTTTCTTGAGTTTTATGTCAATTACAGCTTAATTACTCATCGTAGGTTCATGAAAACTAATTTTGCGATAATAAATATATTCTTTCAAGAAATTACACCAACCAAAAATTCAAGTTGAAAGCTAGTATAAGTACATTTCCCACTAAACCAAAAACCAAGATGAAAATCAGCTTATTGAAATTTGTAGCTAAACCAATGTTATCTAGGTAATCATTTTACCCGTAACTTCTTAAAACAACTTATTTATTGGCGCAAAATTGGTTTCAATAAATCCACGATGAATAAGCTGTAATTGACAAAAAACGCAAGAAAATTTGAATTTCGCGCGATGAGTGAAACGATGCATCTTAAAAAGCATCATGTATAATTCTGACTGAGCACTTACTCAAAAACACTTTGTAAAAAATAATTATACCAAACCGCGTGTTATCCGAGTTACACCGTCGCGCCCCCTTTCAACCCCTACAAGGTGCAAGTCATGCCTAATGGAAAGCTCAATTAATCACTACTAACCCCCGGAAACGCAACAGGCTGAGTTATTACCACTTTTCACTTGAACTACGTAACTACACGGTTATGCATGAAACTTGAAAAATTTGGAACTTCTTGGTATGCGTCTTTTATGGTGGTTTTATTATTTTACTGACAAAAAAGGTGAATAATTTCTTTGATGTTAACATAAACCGAAACCTCCAGTAGATCTACTTCACTTAGGCATGACTTGGAATTGACCGTGCCTTTGCTTGACTTATACTATGACTGAGACTTGTTTTAATTCTGAAATATTTAACTTCACGTTTTTTTTTAAAATACATACAAACTACAACTACCTAAACTACTTAGCCTACTACATAAAAATAACAGTTGGATTATCCAGAGATCATTAAAGGTCTACAGATAATCCAAATATTCAAGCCCACTACACTACTTGTTATTCACTACACTACGCTACTTCTCTTGCTATATTAAAAAACTTGATACTGGCTAAATATACAGTGCTTATTAAGCCTTTCATTTGATACCCAACATGGCATAATTAAAAAAATATTTTTAGTCAAGACTTTATGTCCTCTAGAGGGCGCCATATTCAACTAACTATAACGGCATTAACGTCACATTAGCCTTTAACCAGCGGACGATGAAGACCATGAATCTAGTATGATGTTTCGTCCAAGATGAAGACGCTTCCAATGATACCTCATTTGTCAAATTATGTAGTTTAGAAGTTATGAAAAAACCTCTAAAAAAGTCTCTACCACTTTACTGAGGCAACCAAGTTTGAAGAATACGGAAGACGAGCCGGTCTGGCCTACGGCAGTGTTGTTCTCCATACGGCAATTGCCGTATTATACGGCTTTTAGGCACGCTGCGCTTCAAATATACGGCATACGGCAGCACTTTCAAAGCCGTATAATATTTGTGTGAAATATACGGCAATCCACGAAAGAGTTATCAAAAACTGCCATTACTAATTTTTCGTGTAACGTAACGCACCGAGTACCCGGAATTGCCAGTTGAAAAATACCCTCTATGAATACGACAACATTGAGATGTTGAACTATTAAGTAGTTTGTGTTTACATCGTTTCACTGAGCTTAGAGAAGGTGTTACAATTACTGAGCGGTGATACATTGATCAGAAAAATTAGAAAATCAAAGGGTGAAAATGTCGAAACTGAGGTAGATAAAAGAAGAAGAGATACCATTTCCAAGTGAAAATGTGACATAACTTCTAACCAAAATTCAAAATATATATGGAGACCAGTAAAAAAAAGCCAAGAATCATAATCTTGTATACAAATTAATGAAAAATTAGAACATACGGCAATTTTTTTCGATTTTGTCCCAAATACGGCAATTTCGAGGTCTAGATACGGCAGCCCCAAAATCGACTTGGAACAACACTGGCCTACGATAAAAAAAAATACAAAAACAAAAAAATACGAAAAATGCACCTATAAAATTACACGAAGGTTTTAATGGTGTAATATAATAATCTTTCTGCATCCTTCTATGGAAGACATTAGATACAAATTGTAACTATTCCTATATTAGTCGTTCTAGAAAATTCTTCCAAGTTTCATTCATTCTCGTAGTAAATAACAAGAGCTAGTTTAGTATAGTAAATACACTACTATTGCGAGTAAGATTGGATTGTGATTAAACAGGGCTTCGAGGGGCTTACTGTGTTCGACGGGGACGTCTGCATAGGTCACGGATAGAAGCTTTGCTTCGAAGGTTATTGTTGTCGTGTCACGAAAATTTGAATGACAGAAGACGGAATAATTTTGAATCTTATTTTCTCGATGTACTCGTGGTTTTTTAACTGACTAACCGCGGGATTCTGAAACTTTTGCTAACTTTGACAACAGATTAAGTCTATTCCTGTCTTTGTCATTTGCTTAGTGCCAGACAAAGGCAGCATTAGAATAAATCTATTGTCAAAGTTAACAAATGTTTCAGAATCCCGAGGTAATAACCTTTAGCAGGCATCTTCCTTATATTATACGTAACCGTTTTAGTTTCATGACTAAACAATCTAACCAATAATACCAAAAAAATATACTTATGTGGTTTTAAATGTATAAATAACACTGCGTGGCCCGGTTCAAGTAATGAAACAAAAGTTGTTTCATGTAGGGAAGCTCCCTGTGAGAGGTTTTTGGTTTTTTGGTTTTTGGTTTTCAACATATTTCGTAAAATTCAATTTTATGATGGAAAGTATAACTGTGCTGAAACATTTGTTAATTTGTTTCGGCTTATTGATGTTGTAGCACAGATCACATGTGATCTATGTGTTGTAGATAAAATCGCAAAATTAACGACGAATAACACTGTTTAAGACTTTTGCGGTTGTTTACTACTTTAAAATTAGTACTCACGGGATATTTACCGCGATTTTTGTTGTTTATGAGTTCCTGATTTTTCGGCACAGTAAAAAGCAGTTCATACAAGCAGTTCGTGGTAAATATCCCGTGAGTACTGATTTAACGACGAATGTATTTTGGTGGTCTGACGTCAGAACTTGATATGGGTTATTTGCATAAAGCGGCAGTAAAACAACAGAATTTAAACTCGCATAATACAACTCGATCCAAAATAAATTCCCCGTGTACCATTTTGCGAGCCTAAAAGTTTCTAAACGACTCTTAATGTTTGGTTTCAGGACCGCGGCAGATGCTACGGAACACGGATCAATTATGAGGTTAGTCCCCGCACGCAGCGAGGGTCGCGTGACGGTGCGCGTTAGCCGAACCTGAAGTGAACTAATATGGTGCTCTGGCAGTCCTCCACTAGGCCTATGTACGTCAAAACGGTGTGGGTCGACGGGTTCCGACACGCCATACTCTCGCAAGACGACCCTTACTTTCAAAAACTAAAACGCCGCAGACCGCACTCTTCAGCCTCTAGCTGCGCCACCAAAAAAACCAGCTCCAGACTCAGCCACCACAAGGACGAAGTGGAAGTCTGCCTTCGAAAATTAAACCTTGTAGTCAAAAGCCGAAAGTCACACATAACCAAACGACCGAAGAGCTCCAACGAGCCAGATATAGAGAGGCTGAACTTGACGGACGTCGACGACGACTCCGATCAGGAGCTCGTGCTCAAAGCGACTCCTCAGCCGCTGAACGAAAGTGGGAGATACGACTTCTACACGATGAGGAACACGCGAATAAATAAAACAGCTCGGACGGACGTGAAAGAGAACACGGAGCTGTCAGATCGAGTTCTGCAATGGCTGGACTTGGCGGGAAAAGTGGATCTGCTAGCGCCGCAAAACGCCGAAAGAATGTCGCAGCCCAGACACAGCTGGCCCGAACTGCAAAGAAGACACAACTTGCTTAAATCGAAAACCGCAATCGACGTACGCAAAGAGGGAACGAAGCTACAGTCGCCAAAGCCAGGCGACAGCCCAAAAGCGCAACAAAACGTGATTATCGACCGGCACGAGTTTTATGTCCCGACGTCCGCGAATACGATCGAGAACTACGCGAGACAGTCACGGAACGTCAAAATCACTCCACGCGTCGATACGCAAGCGAAAACAAGGGAGAACACCGGCAAAACAAAACCGACGCTAGTGAGAGCTAGCGTGCAAGAGACGCGGCAAAAAGTCGCTACAGAACGCAACGCAGTGGAAAAGCAATACGCCGAAATGGTCAGCAAGAAACTAATACCGGATGTGAGCAAGACGACTAAGAAACAGGTGCATATTTTCATGCCCGAGATGCCGAAGAAATCGCCCACTTCGGTCTTGTCGACTACTAGCAGGACTGAGAGCATTTTGTCGATGCATTCGCAAAAAATTTTGAGCAAATAAAGTTTGAAGTTATTTTAAAATGTGACTGTTACTCAAGTTTGACGCTATGTCGTGTTTTACAAGAGGACAAAATGATGTTTGTGGTGATTATGTTTTATTCTGAAAGTTAATTAAAAAATAAATCGAAACTTAATTATGGAACTTCAAAAAGCGTAGACCGTAGAAAAATTACATAAATCATTCCTCGATTTTAGAAAATAGATTAATCGTTGATCGAGCAAAGCAAAGGTCTCGAGAGTCTATAGAAAGAAGCGTTTGTATATATGTATATTTGTATCTTTAATCCAATTTGCGTTGTTATCCGGCACGTTATTCAAGCATTTTTCGAATTTACGAGTAAAACAAGCAAATTAAAATAACAAGTAAAATCTGTCGAGGGGTTTTGAAGATATAGGGGACACGCGATCACAGTTCGGGGCGAACAACTAATAAGATACATTATTGAAACCTCAGAAGCTTGATAGGTACCTACGTCTTACAGACCTAAATAACCTTCATCATCAGCCATAAGACGTTCACTGCTGAACCTAGGCCTCCCCCTTAGAGCGCCACACCGACCGACAACGTGCCACTTTCATCCACTCGTCTATCATCATCATTGTCAATCATTGCCCGCGACTTTCACAATGTCGTCGGTCCACCTAGTGGGAGTCCTGCCTACGCTTCGTCTTCGTCGTGGTCGCCACTCAAGAACTTTTCTTCCCCATCAGTTATCGGTTCTTCGAGTGATGTGGCCTGCCCCTTGCCACTTCAGGTTGCAAACTCTGAAAGCTATATCGGTAAAGAACCTTACCTCGGCATTCTGAAACGTTTGCTAAATTTGACAACAGCCTAAGTCTATTGATAGATAGATAGATTAACCATTTATTGTTCACACAAAATGTCACATAATTTAAAAGTGGCTTAAAAACTAGTGTCACAACTGGCGGCCTTATCGCTGAAAGCGATCTCTTCCAGGCTCTATTGCTGTCATTGTCATTTGCTTAGTGCCAGACAAAAGCAGCATTAGCATAAATCTATAATCAAAGTTAACAAACGTTTCCGAATCCCGAGGATAGCCTGATAATTTATACTTGTAGATAAACAAGTACTTTCTAAAGAATTACCAATTCTTAACGAATATTAGACTGTCAATTCTGGAAATTATTAACCCTCCGCATGCCCCGCGGTTCATTCAGCGAGGTTACATATTGAACAGAAATTTATTGCCGTGTCGAACCCTTATATATTTTGTGCAGTCCCGAATTTTATGCCCGACCTCACCGTTATACCACAGGTAATACGTTACGGTATTTATCGTTTACTAGCAGCGCCCCGCGGTTTCACCTGCAATCCTACAGGTCGCTATCAGCATTGTGGTAGTGGTAGGACTCTTCTGCAGAGTCTGCCCGGGGAAGTACCACACTTTTGCCAGTTATTAAACCGCTAAGCAGTAGTGTGCAAACTTTACTGTGTTCCGGATTGAAAGGAAATTTTTCTAGTGTAAATGAGCATAAAGAAATGAAATTAAATGAGATTCATTTGCCAGAGGGCAGGTAATCAGGGTATTGACGTTTTAAATGTTCCATTACATTCGGTAGTTTCTGACGTGCATAAATATTTACAAAGAAATTGTTTGTTACTATTCATACTTTAAAAATGTAAAAAAAATACTTTACAATAACTTCACATATATGTCAAAAAAAACGACAGTAAAATTGAATTATTATAATGTCATTGTCAGTATATTAGATTGTCATTGTCAGTATATCAGATTGTCATTGTCAGAGAATTAATATATAAAATCTCAAAATAACGAGCGCAGGACAATGCCGCGGAGTGTTTTCAACTACTACAATTCAAAATCATCAACCAATACCATTACTTTATTTAAATTAAGAAACCAGAAGACGTCAACTGCTGAACAAAGGCCTCCCCCTTAGGGCGCCACCCTGAACGACAATCAGCCATTTGCGCGAAGTTGCAGTCGCAGCCAATTTGCCAAAGTCGAGGGCAACCGGTGGATGCAAGTGGCACGTTGTCGGTCGGAGTGGCGATGATGATGGAATGTAGATAAACTATCCATAATTTTGTATGCTAAAACAGCTCAAAACCAAAAGTGGCGACATCTCTGTTTTGCAAGCGCGACCCTTCGAGCGCCTACACGGTGTAGCGCGGCAACCGCAACCCTGAGATCACGCGGAAGTTATCATCGACTCAGATTAGGCGCCATCTAGCCAATACTTACCCCAAAGATAACAGAATTCCTACCCCGAAGCCGAGGGTGGAGACATCGCAGCGGTGCAAGCATCTGCCTGGAGTAGTGCCACAGGCAACCTTAGTACGATTACTATAACCAGCACGCAGAGCCGACAGTGGAGACATCTCTGGCCTAAAAGCGTGTCCGCAAGGTGCGTCACAGGTAAATCTAATGCTATGAAGCGGAAATTATCGTCGACTCGGACTAGACGCCATCTTGCCGGAAGCTAACAAGTTTCTTACCCCAAAGCCGACAGTGGCGACATCTCTGGCCTGGAAGCGCGACCGTAGCGGCGGGTCGAGCGGCTGCCCGGTGTAGCGCGGCACAGGCACCCCTAATGCTATCACGCGGAAGTTATCGTCGACTCGGACTAGGCGCCATTTTGTCACTTCTTCGGCGCCATGCTCCTGGAATAACACTTACTCTTTAATATAGAGTAATAAGTTTATCTATGGTTTTGGATAAAGGTTGGTTTTGGATATTAGCACCAACATGCAGCAGCACTTAACGTTTTGTGTAATCAACTTTTCAATGCTATGTAGCCTCGCCGCTAGTCTAGATTTAAAATTTAAATTAGGGCTGCCAGGCGATGACATCTCGCTGTACCCTAAGGCTGCGGCTGTGGCTTTGTATCTTTTTACACAAACTTCTTTACGTCTCTGCAACCTCGTCGTCAATACGAGAGCGCGCGCGCATCACGCACTCTTATAACATCCTTGAAAAATAGTCGGACAATAGTCGGAATGACCGTTTAATTGCAAATCAGTCGGCGAAAATATTTTTGAACTGTTAAGGACAAAAAAAACACTATCGACAATACTGAAATATCAAAAACTACGCTACAGTTCTTATAAATATAGGCTCTCAGGCATGGTATGCTGAGTTCGTTAGCTCACCTCCAAAAGTTTATCGTATCTCGAAGCGGGTATCAAGAAGCGTCCATCTTCTAAGTGCATCTCCCTATTTTCTAGCAAGTTATTGAGTACTGGCAACACGTTGCGTTCCGCTTTTTCTATGCCTTCCAGAACTAATACACGGCCTTCTACTGCCGCTCGCACTGCACTCTGGGGTTTAAAATAAGTACAACAGGGCATTAATCATGTCATCTTTTTAGTTCTAAAAATAAAAATAATATAGCGAAGCTAATGAGCGCGAAAGTGAAAGCGATCACTCTCATTATAAGTGCTTGTCCACGCTGAGCTAGAGGGTTGCGGGCGCGAGTTCGTGTTCACATCGAGCGCCAGGTGCTTGCGCGGGCGTGACGTGTGACTTAGCTGTAGCCGCGAGCGAAACGCGCATTCGGCCGCTAGTTTGACGTGAACACACACAAATTGCACACGTTTGTTTGGTATTTCGCAGCCGCGCCCGCCTCCGCGCCTGCGTTTTACTGTGGGTAAGCACTAATGCTTTCAGGCATGCATTTATTATAATTAATTTTTAGAATGATCGCATATTAACATTTTAGTACAGTTGCAATGATGGATGTATCTAATGTTTTAAAGAACTTTGATTCAGATACAGAATAATAATAAATCTAATTCAAGACGCTTTTTTTTTTTTTTTATAGTGGGTTTTATCGGGGAAGATTATGGCACCCTCGAAGCACTCGTGATCGCTTATTATCTGAAACTATTTTTACTACCCATTCTAAGAATTTTATACAGTCTTCTGGCCGCTCGCGACAGTGGGGCCGCCAGAATACTATGACATATTCCTACGCTGATACAATTAGTGGGTTATTTTACCTGATCAAAATATTTAGCAGTAGAGCTCTGAATTTCTCTTCGCTGTTTTAGATCGGCCTCTGTGGTGTCTCGAGACAGAGCTACATACTCCATCTCTCTCTGTGTCATCTCTAGATATTGCAGGGCTACTTTCCGTCTAAACAAATAAAAAAAGTTATTGAGAGAGAGAACTGAAGGTCTACAGGAGCAAGTCGGCAGTTGTATGTATGTTTGTATGTATATTTGTCTGACAATAACTTAAGAACCGGTAATCCAATCTTCATGAAATTTTGTAGGCAAGTAGTTCATTTCAATACGAAGATATTAAGACTTTGTTCAGGGTGAGTGTTGATTACATCATAAATTACGCCTTGGTATGATGACACGAGGTTGAAATTAGTTTAACAGATTTTCTAAATGTATCTAATTACCTATATTTTAATTTATTTATGTATCTTATTTTATATATCTTTGGCAGCATTGAAAATTTAATAGCGAAGTTCAGGATACTTATAGGGATTCTTTCTTAATTCTTGATTGTTAAATGTTGTCAGTTTTTGTAAATATTTTTTCTTACAACAAAAAAATGAAACTATCATACCTGCTGGGACCAGGCCTTCCGAGTAGGAACATGTCCTGGCCCAGTATATCCTTCTGCATCATCCATCTCAGGTTTCTAAGAGTGCTCTGGGATAGCAACCTTACTTCTGAGTTTTCTAGCATCACTGAAAAAATATAGTCAAATTAAAATTGTTTGATATAAAAGTGGTCTGTGGGACTAACAACTAAACATGGAGCGTTTGGTTGATAGTCTCGCAGTCTGCGAGAGAACTATACCTGATTTTTACTAAGCAATGTTAGTTTAGTCTTTGTAAAATCGCTAGGACGCTTTTGAGACTGTGAATACACCATTAGCATAATTATTATCGTAATAACTTGTTATATTATTTGCGATTAAAAATTTAGCTTGCATTTATGCCTGATATAGGTGCTGTGTAATTTTTATAATGTTTTGGTATCGAATAATTTTATTTATCTATAGGAAATTATGCTAAACTTAACATACAAATTATTATTATTATACTTGTTTAAATACTATTTCTTGCGTACTGTTTTTTTATTTTTTTATTTGTAGGATTCAGCGACTTACTGGAAGCCATCATAGCAAAGATTTAACTTATCTTTTGATACTTTTTTTGTACAAAAACCCTGTATACAAGGACTTCGTAAGGCAAATTTGAGGTTACAAACAGAGCTTGAGAGTTGAAACTTACAATACTTTCTGGGCACATATTCCGTCTTTTTTGGGGTTGATAGTTCTTTGGTAACATCTCCGATGGTCACTTTATCTTCAGAAGAGTACGCCCGGACGTGGTTCGTAGTTAGAATCCCTTTTCGGCCGTTTAATATGCGAATCAATACATCGATCCTACGAACGGTTATTGCTGGGATAAACACCATTTTTATCACTGAAACCTGCTTTTACACAATACTTTAACATGGATACTATATTAATTGACACATTTCGTGGGCCAAAACCTTAAAATTATCATAAAAATGATAATGTTTACAAGGTTCAAAGGTTACATTACAAGGTTTCTCCTTGATGCTCAATGCTGTCAAATTATGTCATTGTCATTATTTGTCAAGATAAGCTGTCATATTTTTTTTGTTCCCTCGATTTTGGCGTCACACGTCTCATGCATTTTCTAAGAGTCCATTAGCTATAGTCAAAAGCGTGAAAGGATAAGTCCACAGTCGAAAACGAACCTCTTTTCTCAGTCTATTTAAATTAAAAAACATATGGATTTTCTAGAACACATAGAACTTGCATAGAAGTCACATACAAGGAAATCGTAACGCACTTTAGTACAAGTATCATAGCAATCAGTGGTAATCAAAGATAATATAAATACTATGAACTGAATGAGCTAAGCACGTTTAGTCGTTCAATTGTTTGTTTTTAAGAAAATAAAATGCAGATTCTAAGCTACTAACTTTATTTTTGATCTTACATAAGGCAGTGTTATTCTATTGACGTAAAGAATGAAAGAAGTCTAATATCTAGTAACGGTACTCTATGATACGAAGCACTAAAAAAACTGTAGTTTTCTTTACAATAGTAGGCTGCTATATATTAGTGAACGTGTTCGTCGCGAGCACGCGGCCATCTTGATCCATCGAGATATTGATTATTCAAAACGCTGATCGCTTGTGGTTTACCCGCGTCGAGATCGCCGCCCGACGACGCTGCCAACACGTTCACAAATCGCCTCGCTCGAAACACGTTCGCAAACCGCTAGTGTAATAGTGCCCTTATTACTATGGGCGTGGTCCGGAATGGAACCAACGGAACCAACTGTGCCAATGTTGCCAACAGCGCTAAGGAGAGCCAACACGGCACAAATAAATTTGTTTCGTGCCGTTTTGGTTCACATTAAGGTGCAACGTTTCGCTCAGCGCGCGAAATTCAAAGTTTCTTGCGTTTTATGTCACTTACAGCTTAATTATTCATCGTAGGTTCATGAAAACTAATTTTGCGATAATAAATAGATTGTTTCAAGAAATTACACCAATCAAAAATTCAAGTTGAAAGCTAGTATAACTACATTTCCCACTAAACCAAAAACCAAGATAAAAATCAGCTTATTGAGATTTGTAGCTAAGCCAATGTTATATATGTAATCATTTTACTCGTAATTTCTTAAAACAACTTATTTATTGGCGCAAAATTGGTTTCAATAAATCCACGACGAGTAATTAAACTGTAATTGACAAAAAACGCAAGAAAATTTGAATTTCGCGCGATGAGCGAAACGATGCACCTTAACGCTTTTGACTGTTGACTGATGGTGCCCCACGTATGCCTATTTATGACTCTATATAATAAAACACCTTAAAAAATGTAGAAACAATGGGCAGTCTTATCGCTAAGCAATCTATACAGTATCTTTTCCAGGGAATTTCTGCAACAGATGTTTAGTCCTCTTCCATACTTTCTATCTTTACGTTTACGAAGTCGGGTGGAGGCATCTCCTCATAGTCTTCATCATCAGGCTCCACCTTTATCTGGATAGTTTTGTTTACTACTTCATTTTTTACGGGTATACGGGATTTTTCCTCAGGATTACGGCCACCATTTCCTTCGGCGAGTTCAAGGTCTGTTTTATAAGTGACGAACTCTTCGAAATTAACATTTGCGTTTCTCGTCTTCTTTACTTTTCCGAAGATTTTTTCAATGACGTCATCGTCTAAGCCTAGATCACATTCCTTGGGGTCGAGGTGGTGGTAGTGCTTGGGGTTGATGGGAGGTTTCAGGCTGTGACGTTTTTCTAGGTGCTTGATTACCGATTTCTTTACGTGGTAAGATTTAGGGCATAGTGTGCACTGGAAAGGAAATTTTAAAATTACTTATTGTCTCTTTGGTAATCGTTAATGGAGCTGGGTACGTCCTAAAACCGGGGTTGATAATTATTGCGATAAGTATCTTGATAATTATCAAAGAAGTATATGCTGACCAATCCCTACGCAACTAGTAAGTGTTAACTAACAATATTTAGATTAGAAATAGTTTAATAGTAAACTATACATTTGACAATCAAGGTAATTTTTTAAGAAAAAATACAGATCCACACGTGTGGATCCAAAACATAAGACAAATAAAACTACGCGTCTACTTTGGAAGCGTTGATGTAGATAATGATGAGGTTAAGCGGAAGTAGGCAGCGAAGGGAAAGTCCAGAGTATGGGATAAAAAAGAGTAGTTTAATCCCAACACACGAAATATATAGAACAGTAGAACAACAAGAATGAAAGATATACACTAGATTGCGTAAGCGCGTGTGTTCCAGATTAAAAATAAAATTAAATAGTCTATGGTGAACTCAGCTTCATCTACTCTTGTCTTTAGTTTTACGGTATTGGTTGTAAACGTGATAAATTAAAAAATATGCAAAAGTTTAAAAATCCGCTTTTGTTTTGAGAATCAGCTCAATATATAACAGCGTGGTGCAGTATAGAATGTGCACAAAGAGGCGCGGGCTTCGCGCGCCGTAGCCACACAACGACTAGTGGCGCAGGCGGCGGCGGCACCGGTCGGCGAGCGGCCGCTGCGCCCTAACGGTAAATAGACATAGTAGGAGCGCGCGCGCGGCGACGCTTGCGTGAATATAAATAATATTGGTATTTAGTGTAGTGAACGTATGTAGTATATTATTTTATTTTATTATATTTTATTCTCTTAGGATAACTAACAGCTAGCGCTTAAGTAACAGGTTTAATATTTTAACTTAAAGCTAATTAAAAGTTACCACAAATAGGCATGTATATAAATAGAAAAAGTCAAGTCGAAAAGCGTTATTTTTAAAGATTGTATGTGTGAGTCATGTGTGTGGAATGTAATTCAATAAGTAAATAAATAATGACATGAAATATAATAAATGTTTGTATTGTGTAAATAAATCAGTAAAATAAACTAATGAATATAAATATGTAGTAGGGTCACCTACATCTACTTAGTCAAAATGATTACCTGCTGGCGTTATTGCTGATTGTTAAGACTGTTATGGCTTGTTTGTTTTTAGTTCGTTGATCTATGAATGTTATATTAAGCTGTTTATTTTCCCGAAATAAATATAAAGTAGTAATACAATTAGTACCAATGAATTCTTTGAAACTTACGTACGGATATACCACTGGCTTTACGGTGAAGGAAAACATCGTGAGGGAACCTGCATATCTCCGGAGAAGAAATTCGATGGCGTATGTGAATCCGCCAACCCGCACTGCGCCAGCGTGGTGGATATGGCCTAATCACCCTTAGAGGGTAGGCTGATATCCCAGCAGTGGGATGTTTAAAGGCTGATATAGTAGTAGTAGTACAATTACCCGGTAAGTGTTGACGCGGCTGTGTGTGAGCACGTGCTCCCGCAGCGAGCCGGGCGTGCACACCGACTTGCGGCACAGCGGGCACTTGAACTGCGTGCCCGTGTGCGCCGTGCGCATGTGACGTAGCATGTCGCGCTCCATCGAGTACATATTTTCTGGAATTAAAAAAAAAAACACTTTTTTCCAAACGTTTAATCTATGACAACCTTCGTCATGTCCAGTAGTCTATGCGCGCCACGACAAAATTTGTCGACTATTTTTATGGCGTGTACATCCTAACTAATATTATAAATGCGAATGTAACTCTGGACTATCCTATCTATTAGGTGTTTTTTTTTTTTACATTCTTTTTTACCACCGAACTATACGTTTTTAATTGAGATATAATAAATACTTACGCATTAAATGAATATGAATATCCTCTTAAGGTGCAACGTTTTTTGTCATTTACAGCTTAATTACTCATCGTGGACGTGACTGTGACTTACTTTGCTTGACTTACACTATGACTGAGTATTATTTTATTTTACTTCATTTGAAATATTACAATACTTGACAGTGGCTAAATACACAACGTGTGGAGCCAGAACATAAGAGAAGAACAAAAATACTCACTGCAGAAAGGACACTTGATGGTCTTCTTCATTTTCATTTTTTGATGTACCCTCATGTGCTCCCGCAAGGAACACGCGCTAGTAAATATCTTCGAACATACTGAACATGTCTCCAAATCTGTAACAAAATCAAGCGATATTGAAACGTATTCCAGAGCAATACTGTTTATATTGCTACTGATAATAAATATTAATAATCACACTAATATTATAAATGCGAAAGTTTGTGTGTAAGTATGTAAGTGTGTTCCAGTTCAACTCAGTAACGGCTGAACGGATTTGAATGAAATATGGTATACGTTACTCCCTGGATTAAAAAATATGCTACTTTTTATCCCGATTTTTTTTACCGTGTCTGTAGAATAGCGGGTGATACCGCGGGGCGCAGCTAGTAATAAATAAATATTGTATTGGTGGACGTTTTTCACACAGCGCCATCGAGCCCCAAACTATGCAAACTTTTATTATGGGAACCAGTTTTTTTTTTTTTTTTGTAAATACTTTCACAGAAATATCCAGACAAAGAATAAACATCCATGTTCATCACACAAATGTTTATCCTGGGTGGGAATCGAACCCACAACCTACAGCTCAGAGGGTGGAAATCCTCCCACAGAGCCACAAGGCTAAGCCAGATTATCTTACTTTCTCCAGTATGCTTGCGAATGTGGTAAGTCAGTTTGGATTTCTGTACGAAGGTCTGTCCGCAGTAAACGCACGCGAAGGACGTACTTTTTAGATGGGTCCTGTAAATAAATAACAAGTAATATAATTAAAAGAAATACAAAATACCCGAATGCAAAATGTAGACTATTATATATCACTCCGGAAGTAAAGAGGAATCCAAAGACACCTCACTCGTCAAAATCGGTCAAGCCGGCTACAGGAGTTAATATCGCACTAATTAATATTAGTAATTAATAGTATTATTAGTATTTAATTTATAATTAAATGCCAAAGTGTGTAAGTAGGTGTGTATGTGAGTGTGTTTGTTTCTGTTCAACTCTACAGAGTTGACAGTTGTTGTCTACAGAGCCGTTACAACGGCTGAACGGATTTGAATGAAATTTGTTATGGAGGTAGCCTGAATTAACACATTGGCTACTTTTCATCTCGAAAAAATATTTGGCTTCTGTAGAATAGCGGAGCTAGTCAACCATATTTTCATCAACTTTTATAGCGGTTTGAACATACGAAATACGAAAGCGCCATCTAGTTTTATGCTGTTTTTTTTGGGATACACTTTATTGTACGAGATTGTCATTCTTCTCTTATAATTTTTCTATGCCAATAACGAGGTTAGCATATTACGGCATTTTTTTTTTTTTGTTTTCGGTTTTCACACACAGCGCCACCTAGCCCCAAACTAAGCAAGCTTGTACTACGGGAACCAGATAGCTGATAGAATACATAAATACTTATTTTTTTTGTAAATACATACATAGAATACATAGAAACTTATATCTTGTATCTTGCAGTGCATTGCCGCGCATGTTTTTGAACTGTTGAAGTTCAAAATTCTGGGTGGCACTGAACTGTTATGGGCAAGTGTTATACTTAAAATCAGGTGAGCCACTTCCTCGTCTCGTCACCGAAAAACATAAAAAAAAAAACTTTCCTGGAATGTGAAGTACAAGCGCCTTTGTCGGAAAACGTTCTAGGGCAGTATTCGCAGGCGTAGGGCCTTTCCCCGGTGTGCCTCCGTTCGTGGCGGAGCATGTTGGAGCGCTGGACGAAACGCATCGGGCAGTACGAGCAGGCGTGCCGCGGCGCCTCGTGAATCATTATGTGTTCGCGGTACGAATCTTTTTTCTGAAACAAATATTAATAACATGAATAACTAGCTGCGGCCCGCGGTTCCACCCGCTATTCTACAGGAACGGGATAAAAAGTAGCCTGTGTTAATCCAGGGAATCCAGCTACTTCCATACCAAATTTCATTCAAATCCGTTCAGGCTCAGTGTCAGTGTCAGTCTTTCAGTGTCTCTACTGATGGTTGATTAAATCTACACTCAGTAGGAACGTTTACATGTATATACACTAATCAACTTGACTTCCCCGCGGTTTCACCCGCTATTTAAACCGCTACAGAAACCGAGTATTTTTGCGGTGTTCCGGTAAGCCTACGTGCTAATCCAAAGTATAAGCTGCCTCCGTTCCAAATTTTATCCAAAGCCGTTAAGCCGTTACAGAATTGAACGGGAACAAATACATACTTACCTACTTACACACATACTTTCGCATTTATAATATTAGTGTGATATTTATTTCAGAGACTTAAGTTTTAGAGACTGCCCTGGTCACTTGCTTTATCATAGCATGCGCCCCAAGCGTTGTCGTGAGCAATGTCACAACGCCCCAAGGACGGGCCGTTGTGAAATAAAAAAAATATGGCGCTCTGAGGATAGCGGCGGGAGCTTGTTGTATTTTGTTCCGTACAGCGCCATACATTTGCGTCTCTCAGCGCCTTGTCGACGCGCCCGGGCTTGCTTATACATCAAGTCCCTCAGAAGAAAACCCAAAGAATCCTACTGCGTTTTATTAGCCTATGACACTCCGGACATAAAGAGAAACGCAAGGACACCTCACTTGACAAAGTCGTTCAAGACGTTATGTCTACAGGAAATAATATAAAAACACCCATACGTAAATACACACTTAAATATACCCAAAAACATTATCCTACTTGGGCAGTCGAGTAAAAAATAAGGTCAAATGCACAGATCACACCCTGGATTCTGCATTCAGGACGCTCAAAGCGTGCCACGCATCAGTCTAAATACACTTATAAGAAATTACTCTGATTGGTTGATTGTTAGGCGCGAGTAGGCGTAACCTTGAGATAGCCAATGAAAAAATAGTTCTAAAATACTTACTAGATGGCGTTATAGTCCTATCGTTTTACCTGTCATTGTCATTTCTGTCGAAATATTTTATGTTTATTTTTTAAATCGTAAATTTTGGCTCCACACGTTGTGTATTTAGCCAGTGTCAACTATTGTAATATTTCAAATGAAGTCAAATACATAGTTACATTACTTGAAATTGTCTAAATACACAAGTGGAGCCAAAAAACATGAGAAAAAAAAGGCAAACGTACATTTTTTTGTATGAAAGACTTGACAGTGACAGAAAAACCTCAAGGTACATCTAACGCCATCTATAGGGTACTTTTATTACCAGGATTTCTTTTTTTTTGGAAAACGCCTCACTGATTTTCAAAGAAAAACAGACTATTCTGTAGACAATTTTTAGTTTGCACTGTAAGTTCTGTAAGTGTGTAAGTGTAAGTAGTTCTGTAAGCACTGTCTGTAAGTTTGCACTGTGCTTTATTCTAATGTCGATATTGCAACACATATTAACGAATATCGAATTATTAGAAACTCTTGACTTATTTTTTTACATTTATAAAACTTGCTGACATTATTATTAATCATATTTTATATATAATTATTTTTTTATTATTTTTATTATTAGTACTTATTTTTTGATGTGGCTTTTGATTAGATATTTGAAATTGTGTAATTATGAACTGAATATTTTGTAAATGTGACTTGCCCAGTGTAATTACCAATGTTATAAGGCCAATAAACGATTCTATTCTATTCTATTCGATATGTTTATAATTATATATTTTTTTTATTTTATTTTTTCATTATTCAATGAAGTCAACCTTACCTTATTTTCCAATCAATTATATATATTCGTATTATATATTTTTTCCGTATTATTATTATTATTTCATTATCAATTTATAATTGTTATTTGACATCGGCTCCATTTCTTAATCCACTTCCCCAGCTTGCCTTCCGGCATAGGCCTCTTCCTGAGACTTCCACTCTTTTCTCTTTTGGGTCAATTGTTTCCACTGTGTTCCAGCTACTTTCTTTATTTCATCATCCCATCTTATATGTTGTCTTCCTTTGTTTCTTTTCCCCTCTCTTGGGTACCACTCTAACACGTCTCTATTCCATTTTCCTTGTTTGTTCCGTAACATAATATAATAGTCCATCCCTAGTAAGGGTAGGTACTCACCAAAAAGTTTTTCCCGCAGTAGTCGCAAGTATAGTCCTTCTTGTTCGGTGTATGCTCTTGTTTATGCATGTACAGCGAGGATTTGTATTGGAAGGACTTATCGCATGCGTTGCATTGGTACTGAGCACGGCCCGGGTGACGAATGAGGTAGTGAATCTTTCTGGAATAGACAAAAGAATAAATGTTACCTATTTACTCGACTGCCTGATAAGGGTGCCCGATAACGTGAAGAAGTCATGTCGCGTCATTGTATTATTTACCAAAACTTGTTATTTCGAGTGTTAATGACCAGCAGCAAGAATAACAAAAAAAAATGTTCTATATCACACTAATATTATAAATGCGAAAGTTTGTTCCCGTTCAACTCTGGAACGGTTAAATGGATTTAAATGAAATTTGGTATGGAAGTAGCTCACACACTGGATTAACACATAGGAAAGGCTTTTTATTCCGGAAAAATATTCGGTTTCTTTAGAAAAGCGGGTGAAACCGCGGGGCGCAGCGCCTCATCATCATCATCATCAGCCTGTTGAACATACTTCCCTTTAGAGCGCCACAGTAGATCACAATAGATACCGCATTACGAGATTCGTTGCTCCTACAAAAAGTCACCAAAGTTTGAGGCGTGGCGCGGGGCGCGGGGAGTGCGACCGAGCGTTCTCATTGGCTATCTCAGCGTTACGACAACTCGCGCCTGACAGTCAACCAATCAGAGTAATTTAGCATTTGCATCGTCATGTCTTCAGACCACCTAGTCGGAGGCCTACCTACCTGCACAAAAACTTGGTGCAATGAATGTCTGAATACCTGAGCATGCAGCCTACCTTTCGTCTCCAGTATGAAGCACTTCTGTACACAGAGTGCAGCGGAATCTACCCGGCCCATGAACTCTTGAAGCATGTAAGGAACAGGCTTTGGCGCTGCTGAACTCCAAACCGCATGTCTGGCAGATTACTGAGCGAGGGTTGCGGAATATCGGGTCATGGAATGACTGAAATTAAAAAAAGTATTATGTATACACATGCTTGCTCGCATGGCTTCGCTCACATAGACTACAGTAAGTAAAACACCCCAAGCTTGTTAGATTATAAAAAATATCAATATTCTTTAACAATACAGGGTTATCGGGATAGGGTATGCTAAGCCGAAAGGGGCTCACAGTACTCATGATTGTGCAGACCCACTGTCTGCCATCTTGTCTTTACTTCAGAAACCTTTATGAACCGATATTTGACTAGTACTTTTCTCAAAAACATCTGGCCTTGACAGTATCTGAGCAATTATGGCCTCACATAAGCTGGCTCTATCTAAGCCTTGTCCTACATTTTCATGTTTATGTATAAGAGCCCCTGTTTCTTGCCACTGCAGTAGTGTTGTACTATTTCTGAATATTCACAATAGAGACTTAATTCCATCCACCCTCTGTCCCATCAACGGGGCAGATGGGAAAAATGGTTTCATCGGCCCAGGGAGCCCCAGTGTTGACGTTTAACCTCAGTATCCCCGATGTCCGCATTTAACGGGATGTATGGCACAAATCAAGTTTCGTGTACCCGATATTGTAATAAGTAGTAATTATTATTTACTATTTCGATTATATAAGTTTAACTCACCTTTAAATGAATCATGAAAGATTTCCTCTGACTGAACGGCCTGTATTTGCAGTCATCCAAGCAACAGAATATTCTTTTTGCTTCTGGGTGATAATCTCTAAAGTGGCTTCTCAGATCTTCTACATCTTCGAGTACATTGGAGCATATACAGCATTTCAGTAGATATGGAGTGTCACTGTCGTGTTTCTCAATATAGTGATGAATAAAAAACACCTGTAAGATGTAATAAGTCAGAGGAAAATAACGGCCTTCATGCAGCTTCAAAAGCTCTAAGACCCAGGGGTCTCCAAACTACGGCCCGCGGGCCAAATCCGGCCCGCCACTGCCATCAATCCGGCCCGCGACAGCTTAAGACTAGTGTCATCAATCTGGCCCACAACAACCAATGTTTTACTGTTGTTACTATTGCTAGATTCAACATCGAGGCTCTTAAAGTGGTGTGCTTAAGATATGGACAGGAAGCATGGCCTCACTCAAATCTCGCATGGGAAAAATTCGTCCTAACAGTATAAGAATTAGGTTGTTTCAGAATAAAACTTGAAAAAAATATTTAAATTGTTTTCTCAATTTTTCTAGTTTTATTGGTAACTAGCTGTGCCCCGCGGTTTAATCCGCTATTCTACAGGAATCGAATATTTTTAGCCTATGTGTTAATCCAGGGTGTAAGCTACCTCATACCAAATTTCATTCATAGCCGTTCATCCATTACAGAGTTAAACGGTAACAAACACACATACTTACACACAAACTTTCGCATTTATAATTGTGTGTGATTAAATTTAGTGTAATGTTGAATCTGAAGTTTCAAAGATCTTTGAATTTGCGCTATGTACCTTGTCTCCAAAAACTTCACCACAGAGTGTACAGTTATAGAAATCACTTTTATTTGTTTGGGAGTGCACTCTAACATGGTGAGACTCTCGGTCAGTCTCATTCCAAAACAGAGTCGAACAGAATTTGCATTTGTACCCTAAATGTGGACTGAAGCAGTTATCATATTCTATCTCGTCCCAGTGCTCTGTCAAATGTTTCCTTGTCTCCTCTCGACCATCAAACTCTTTATCACAGAACTGACAGATCCAAAAATCATCGAATTCTCCTAACTCTTGCGTGGAGTGTGTCTCTAATTCAGAGTAACTGTCAAAAACTGCGGCACATATTCGGCACCAGTAAATCGGTAGCGCCTTTATACTGTGCGCTTTGTTCATGTGGCTCTCAAAAGCACTCTTTTTCATAAAAACTTCAGTACAGAGGCAACAGTTAATAGGTTTTGATTCGACTGCACCGTTTGTGTAGGTAATGTCCGATGACAATGGCATCTCATTAGAGTTTATTTTATTGAGTGTTTCTTCTACATAGTCAAAATAGCATTTTTGTGTTGTAATAATTTCCAAAAGAGTGACGTCAAAGTCTTGAACTCCTCTGTAACCTCTTATTTCTTCACTAAGCTTCACATCTTCGCTCTCATCATAATTTTCACTGAACTCTTTCAACTCCGGTTCACAATCAACAGTAATTGGAGTTTCTTCAGTAACAGTCACCGATTCTTCCTTGAATTTAAGACTCTTTATAAAATCAACATAACCAAAAGTACTGTATGCTTTCAGCTGCGTATCAACAAATTCTGGAGTCAGTTCCACACCTTTGACCTTGAACGGTAGATTGATACCAGCAACAAAAAACATGAAGCATTTAAGGGTGAAGTGATGGTATGACATGAAGTGATCGGAAAATTGTCTACCCACATCGATAGTCTTTGAGCAGAGTAAGCATAAGAATTTCTGGTCACCTTTACATTCAAAATTCCACAAACAATCTCCATGTATACTTGATACTTTTGTGACACAATGTTTTTGAAACAAATGTCTGTGATACTGATCATCATTGGGCAGGCGCAGGTAGCAAAAACGACAGTGGACAAGATTGTGAGAGTCGCTGAAATGTTTACGAAGCTCTGACTGAGATGCAAACTTTTCATCGCATTGTGAGCATTTCCATGGTGTGTGGAATTTTTGATGCTCCCACCAAGCTTCTCTGTTCGGAACTAAGTATCTGTAATTAATAAATTAGCTACGTTTTAATTTTATCTTTACTAGAGTGGAATGACCCAAGAAAGGTATGCAAAAATTCCTGTCTGCAAGAAGATAATAAATAGAGAGGAAGGTTTTACTGACCTGCAGATTCCACAATAATCTTTCTTATGGTTGATCACATAGTGAATTATAACTCTATTCCTGTTTATGAACCACTCTGAACACAAAAGGCAGGTATATGGTCCTGTCACATTGAAATCTGTTAAACATAACCACACATCTTTCGGTCTTTCGACAACCGGCATCTGTTCATTTTGAAACTGCTGAAATGATAGCGACACGTCGCATTCCTTTTTGAGATTGAGCTTCGCTGAAGTGTGTGATACTGGAAATATTTCAAGTCCTGATTTGTTTCGTTTTTTTAACGCAGCCAAGACGGACAAGGGCTCGTCCTCGGAATCGTCAGAAGACATCCTTATATTTTGCTGGGATGCTGCTGCTTTCGGTGGTAAAGTTAAAGTAGCCTCCCTATGTCCTTTAATCTGAGGCAAAAACCAAAGGACGTACAAAAATTAAAATGCCCGAGAACGATCTTCAGGTTTTTTTTTTTTTTTTTTCTCTTTCCTCCTAAGAGGATTTTGGCGTCGCACGTCTTATGCATTTGCCAGTGTCAAGTATGGTTATATATATTCAAGTTTTCTTAAATATTATCATACAAGTCATAGTCACAGTCAAAAGCGAGCAAATCAAGTCACGGTCAAGTCCAAGTCACGCCCCAGTAAAGTGGTGAAAACTTTACTAGAGCCTTCTATGGAGTTTTGGAAACAACACGAAAATTCACGTTTCACGACATTATACCATTCACCAACACGCGTGCATGTTCACGAACACTTAACGGGTAAAAATTCATCATTTTTACACATTAACACTCGAAATAACACAAGTTTTGGAAAATAATAAAATGACGCGACATGATTTCTTCACGTTCCCGCCAAAACTCATCTTCACTCTTCAGGAATTACGACTACAGATACATTCATCTATGGACTACAGGGTGAGTGTGGACCTCAAAGCTCTCGGTAGAGAGTAGTATAATTATTCCTTGCTTCAAAGAGTCTAATTTATGGGGTAGCTTGAGGGGTAGCCCAAAGAGAATATAAATACTACGGGTAGCCTACAGATTCATGGGAGGTAGACTTTTTTTTTTTTTTTTTTCTTTCCTCCTTGAGGATTTTGTCGTCGCACATTTTATGCATTTGCCAGTGTCGAGTATACAGATATATTCTCAATTTTTGTTAGATATTATCAAACAAGTCATAGTCACGGTCAAAGTCAAGCAATGCAAGTCACGGTCAAGTCCAAGTCATGCCCCAGTAAAGTGGTGAAAACTTTACTAGAGCTTTCTATGGAGTTGTGGAAACAACACGAAAACTCACGATTCACGACATTATACTATTCACCAACACTCGTGCATGTACACGAACACTTAACGGGTAAAAATTCACCATTTTTACACATTAACACCCGAAATAACACAAGTTTTGGAAAATAATAAAATGACGCGACATGAATTCTTCACGTTCCCGCCAAAACTCCTACGCGTCTCGAGGTAGACTTCTTGGAGTTCTTGGCAGTGTGACTGAGTGTGACCAGATTTTTAAATGTACAATCGAGATAGTCTGTCTGCTGCACAAAATCTGCTATTTGTTTTACAGAAAATGCTATATTACTGCTAACACAGATAATGCTTAAAAATTGCCAATTTATACGATTTGAATCTATTTCCAAGCTTGTAGCTTATATTTCTATTAACAAAAAGAATACTCGTCGTCGCTATCTCTGTCCTTGGAAAATATTTTGTGTAATAATAATACATTTCGAGACAATTCCACCATATTTTTTGTCGCCTAGAAATTCATTGGTGTGTGAATTTCTAACTAAACTAAACCCAAGGCCCAAACCCTTCCCATAATGATTTGAATCGATTTTCAAGCTCGATTTTCACGTTGTTGGTTCTATGGGGCTAGACTTTGTTCAGCAATGGACGACTTCTGGCTGATGATGATAAATCTATGAAAATATTCATTCTAAAAAGTCTTTAACATTAGAATCACCATTGCTTATCAGATAACTGTCACAATTTTGGGTGCCCCCTGAACCTGACATCCTACAAAATTGACCCCTGAATAGTTCATTATCTCATAGTTTGGCGTCATAGTTGTTTCTAGAAGCTAATTCCTTTAGCACTCACTGATTGATTGAGTTTCATCTCTGTAGGTTCCTTTGTAAGTATGTCGTACTCTGGGATATAATTGAAAAACCATCAATCAAAAAAAAGTATTAATTATATTTTATTTTTTTTGCCGAAAATATGTACTCCTATAAATAACATTTTATGGACCGAGGAACTGCATTCGATGAAATAGCTCCATTCTAGCATTCTATGTGAAATTTTAGGGCATTTAGAACGGGCTCAATAAATTCTGCTACATTATTGCTGAAGTTTTATTCAATTCTCCAGAAATATGCTAGATTAAAAAAAAAATGCTGCATTTCCTGCTAAAAGCGAAAATAATTGTCCAAACGTGCTAAAATCGCAGCTTTCTGCTAAATCTGGTCACACTGCTTCTCGTTAGTACCTTGGAGGAAAAAAAAAAGAGTCAGTATCCACAAAATTGAACAAAAATGTAGGTAAGCAATGAGGCGTATTCCAAAAATAAAGAAATCTTGGTAATAAAAGTACCCAATAGATGGCGTTAGATGTACCTTGAGGTTTTTCTGTCACTGTCAAGACATGAAAGACAAAAAAAATGTACGTGTGCCTCTTTTTTTCTCGTGTTTTTTTGGCTCCACATTTGTATTTAGACAATTTCAAATAATGTAACTATGTATTTGACTTCATTTGAAATATTACAATAGTTGACACTGGCTAAATACACAACGTGTGGAGCCAAAATTTACGATTTAAAAAATAAGCATAAAATATTTCGACAGAAATGACAATGACAGGTAAAACCATAGGACTATAACGCCATCTAGTAAGTATTTTAGAATTTTTGTTTTTATTTTTGGAAAACGCCTCATTAAAAGGATAATTCTGTGGTACGCAAAATGTGCCCGATATGTGTATTGTATTTTTTTTAAACATTAACCATATTCGGAGAAAAACCTAAATAGTTGTCAACAACACGTAATGTAAAAATCTTGGAGGAAAAAGAACCAAATTAATGTGTTTATCTGTGAAGCCATAGACAATCTATTCTTTTAAAACGTTCCATTTCTTTCGATATCTTAATAATTATGTTTTTAATCGACGTTTTTCATTGATGTAGGTGACGATTCATCATCAATTAGATGTTGCGCAATCGTATTAGCTGAAACAGCGAAATGGCAGTTGATTTCATAGAAGCTTTTTTTCTTTACTACTTTAATAGTGCATAACTTGGACTTAATTTTGACTGACTTGCTTGGAGATGTTTATAACAAAACTTTAATAATGTATACTTGATACTGCACATGATATGCGATGCCAAAATATCCTGGACCCCTATTCTCAAAACTGAGATTCAATCTCAACTTGAAAAAAAAAACGAACTTCGAGATTTCTTATTCTCAGGGACCCTATTCGGAGAAATGACATTTTATCTCGGTCACTGTCTCTCTAATTTAGAATTTAATGGGAGTGAGAGTGACCGAGATAAAATGTCATTTCTCCGAATAGGGCCCCAGCGCTATCTTTCAAAATATTCACGATGGCTAGCGTTCGAGATACATCGAGTGTTCGGAGCCAATCGAGAAGAGACGATCGAGATTGGAATGTCGAAATTGACATCAATTTGTCACATCTTCGTATAGGGTCCTTGGCCCACTGGGACCCTATTCGGAGAAATGACATTTTATCTCGGTCACTGTCTTTCTATTTTAGAATTTAATGGGAGTGAGAGTGACCGAGATAAAATGTCATTTCTCCGAATAGGGTCCCTGGTGGTTTACTAATGCTGATAAACAAAAACAAAAGGACATGACTATATTTTTTAATTATTATGCGTGTACTGGAACGAATTAAAAAATATCATTTCGTGGCTGCCATTTTGTAGAAACAAAATTTGTCTATGAAAATTCTAAAGAAAGAAAGGTGAAGCTAAACAAAAGGGAGCATGTAGATAGCATTTTACTAAAATATCAGTAGAATTTGCTTATTTATTGACACTAAAGACTCGTTTCCACTGTGAATGTTAGTGACTTAATACATTAGAGGCAATGTGTACCATACAAATCCATAAAATGAAGCACAATGCATCGTGTAATGGTAGCCATTAAAAGTAATAATTATGTATATTGGCATACTTACAGTTTTACAGACCATCAATTATACATCTAAAATGGGATTCTGATGTGTTTACATTAGGCAATAACCGAACAATAATGTGAAGAGATTACAGTGAGTGATATGTGAAGGACGTAAAAGTGTCCAGTGTAAACAGCCCATTGAACGCGAACCATGGCCCAGAATCAGGGGGAGGTTCAAGTGGGCACCCCTAATCAACCCGTGAAGGATAAAGATATCTATGCGTGTTTGCCTGATATGCGAGTGAACGGTCCTCTCGAAGCTGACGAGTCTGGTCCTGGCGGAGAGGAGCTGCGGTGGCTGCCGGCGCAGGCCACGGACCGAGACCTGGTTATGTACTTGCGTGCTGCGCGTTCTATGGCTGCATTCGCTGGCATGTGTGACGGAGGCTCGCCTGACGACGGCTGTGTGGCTGCCAGTCGCGACGACACCACTATCAATGCACTTGACGTCCTCCATGACTCTGGCTACGACCCGGGTCGAGCCCTGCAAGCCCTCGTTAAGTGTCCCGTCCCAAAAGGAATCGAGAAAAAGTGGTCCGAGGAGGAAACAAAACGATTCGTCAAAGGTATCAGGCAATTTGGTAAGAATTTTTTTAAAATACGTAAAGACCTATTACCCCACAAAGATACAGCGGAGTTAGTTGAGTTTTACTATCTGTGGAAAAAGACACCGGGTGCTAGTAGTAATAGACCTCATAGAAGGCGACGTCAAGCTTCATTAAGGCGTGTAAGAAATACAAGAAACTCTCGTGCGGGTACTCCCAAAGAACAGACCCCTGAGGCAATCCCTACAGTACCAGATACAAATGGTTCAAGGCCTTCACCTAATCCCAAAGAAGGAGGAGAGATGAGTTCCGTTACAGAAGATGAGAATTCAGAGGAAGACAGTGATTCTAGAGATGCAGGTGATATGGCTAAAGTAGATAATGGAAGAACTCCTGACAACCCTGAGGATTCACCTAGTAGAATGAGAACTAGAAATAAGTCAAAAGAACAAACTACGCCTAGTAAAAAGACTCAAGATGAAAGCGATAATGACTCAAAATCTAAGACTAAACCCAGCAAACCTATTGTACAAAGTACGAATAATAATGTTGTAGTGGAAAAGGTATTGTCATCGCCAGTAAGCAAAGATGCCAAAAAGAAAGTACCTAGTAGTACTAATGGCACAACAACCACAAAAGTTGATGTGTCTAAAGTCAAGAAACGTCTTCCAGATGATTCTAAAGTTGAAGGAATTATGGATGGTGATGTACAAATGAAGAAGAAAAGAGAAGACCCACCAGAGAGTCCTTCTGAGAGTCTTACGAATGACAGTTTTCCTGCAATGGATGAAACTGAGACACCCGAGCCAGAACCAGAAGCGTGTGACTTTAGTTTTAATAAGGCTGATAAAGAAAACACAGAGCAACCTAAAGAGCCAGAATCCACTGATCAACCTCCAAAACCAATGGAGATTGCAACTAAAATGGAAGTCTCTGAAACAGTCATAAAGACAGAAAAAGATCCATTGCCTCCAGTATTTAAACAAGCTTCGGAAAAAGATGAGAGGGCTGTATTAGATTTAAAAACGGATGCTAATGCTCCTAAAATTCCTGAAACGATTGAACCTAAAACACTTACCGTGCAAAACACAATGTATCCAAAAACCGAGCTTATCATACCAAAAGTTACTCCAATGTCTACAGAACCTATTGAAAAGATAAAGATAAAAGAGGAAATTGACATGGATGAACAATCTCATAACTTCCAAAAGGAAGATTATCCAAAAGATCCACTCTCTCACAATTTCCCTGGACATCCTATGAATCAACCTAATAAACCACTTAATTTAGAGACTCCAAACTTCTTTATAAAAGACAGTCACATTTATAATCCAAAGCTTAGTCATAATATTAAAATTGAAGGGGTCCCTAACAACATTTTCAGCCCCTTGAATATCTCGAAGGACAGCCCGTTTATAAGAAGTGCAAAGGATTTCTCAGGTGGCATGCCTCCGTTTGGGTACTCTCCCAATATGAACTTTGGCGGTGATCCTAATAAGCATAACCCGCACATTAATCCACTCAAGACAGTGATCAAATTGGAGCCTAGAGATGAAGCTAGTGAAATGAAAAATCAAAACACACAAGAGATCTTTACTGCAACCATTTCAACAGGCAGTAAGGTAGATTCTCCAAATGCAACTCGTCTCGATTCAATGCAGAGAATAAGCCCTTCTCCAAATAATACTCGTGGGTCATCACCACCTCCCATGGAACACCCCACAACTGCAAATACTGAGCCAATTTCCCCAGCACATGCTCAGGAAAAAGAGGTTGAGGGGGAGGATAAGCAGCCAACAGACTTGAAAACCCAGCCTGTGCCAAAACTTGATACTTCTAGCAGCATAAGGCAACCAGTGTTCCCTCACCCAGTAAGACCAGAAAATCTGGGACTGAGACCCACAGAACCTATACCTATATCAGGCCACAGCATGCCTCCACCTCCACTTAGCCAACCGTCAATTGCAGGGCTGCTACCACCTGGACCTTTGATATCTGTAGGTGGTCCGAGTATTGGACCTTATGGCTTCATGCCTACTTCACTTTATGGACACCCTGGACATCCCGGTCATCCTAGTCACCCAGGGTTGGATAAACCTGGATCTATGCCACCATTGATGCAACAAGTGCCTCCGAGTCATAGTTTGGCTGGCACTGTTCCTCAACAATCTGCGCAGAATGATCCTTCTATGCCACAAGATTTGAAAATCAAACAAGAACTACCTGATAATATGCCGGCAAATCTTTCTACTCAGGCAGACCCATTGCAATCACTAAAAGAAGTGAAAGTGCCAGGGTATCCTATTGGTAGTGCCATAGCACAGCATTTAACAACCGAAAGAGACAGAGAATCCATACCTAGTGTAGAAAACAGCAGTAGACCTCCGAGTCAACCCACAAATGAAAACACCAATGCGCCCAGTGCATTTTTGGGTCCAAGGATCGAGAGCATAAAGAAAGAACCTGATTTCTTACATCAGCCTCATATAACATCAGCTGCGTCGAATCAAGGCACTGGGCCAGATTCAATCGCCGCACTTCCGGTAAAAAGTCCTCATACTCCTACGCCGATCAAGAGCCAGCCTGGTCTCAATGGGACTCCGGCGCACGGACCGCATCGGTCTACTACGTCGCCATTCCAAAGGCATTTAACCAGTCCTTCTCAGTCCAGACATATATCAGCCTCACCAGTGCAACCAAATACCCCAGTTTCACATTCAGCTCTAAACCTTATGAACCCAACGCCTCTGTCTATCCCGTCGACCATGCCAGGACCTATAATGCACTCGGGCCAGCAGGGTCCTCCACATCCCCATCCATTTGCATCTCCCCTCCACCACCCTCACCATCCCTTGCTACATCATCCGTCGATATTTCAACTTTCGGCGGCTGCGGCAGCGCACGCAATGCATCCCTATTACCCCCATCCACACCCAGGCTACTCGATGCCCTACCCTTATGGTCCTTACGGCCTGCCTCCACAGCCGCATCCAATACCACCCATGCATCCGTCGGTGAGCACGCCAGGAAGGCACGAACCAGTGAAACCGGCGACGATAGAATCCACGACGATGCTCAGCGCACACCACAGCCACAGCACAAGCTCTTCCGTCACTACAAGATCTTTGAGAGAGATTTCCGAGAGCAATGACGATCCGAGAAACTCGAACGCGTCTGAGAGGCACCAGCTTCACGAAACTACTATGACCCAGCACCATTCGACGAGTCATCACAGTTCGATTCACACGAGCACCGAAAAGCAACCAAATCATGCCGGCGGCGGGACCAATCACACGCTATCGATTTCACACTCGACGTCGAGTAGCTCGTCACAATCGATACAGCACAAAATCAATACACAACAGAAAAGCAATCCTCACTCGAATTCGCCGCATCACCTTTCTGCCAGTGTATCACAGACCACGAGCTCATCTTCAAACCTTAACGTGATGAATAACCACAACCACACACACCACCACACGCATCACCTGGCACACCATCCAGAGAGACTGTCGCCGGCCGATTCCATGCTGCTCAGACATCACCAGAAAATGCTTCCTGGAAATCCGAGCCATTTGATGATACAACCGCCCTCTATGGGCCATCCTATGGGTCTCGGCCTGCCTCCTCCCGGACCGAGTTCCATTGAGAGTTTGAGACTGCATGCACAGGCAGCAGCCGGTTTACAACATCCCAGACCTGGATCACCGCATCACATATCCCAACATCCGCATTTACGAGGACCCCCTCGACCGATACCCGACGAAAACCCCGAACTGAAGCTCGAGACCCAGTCTCAGCCGGAGGAGGAAGAGATCCCGAGCCCGGCGCACATCTCGCACGGCCCGAGCCCCGAGCCTAAGATAGAAGACACGGAGTGTCACAGGTCACAGTCGGCTATTTTCCTGCGACACTGGAACCGCGGCGACTACAACTCCTGCACGCGGACGGATCTCATCTTCAAACCGGTACCGGAGTCGAAACTCGCGCGAAAACGGGAGGAGCGCCTCAGGAAGCAGGCGGAGCGAGACAGGGAGGAAAGGGAGAAGATAGCGCAACAGGCGCACAGAAAGATCGCCACGCCGGAAAAACCGGAAACGAAACCTCCGTCGCGGGGAGCCATAGAGACGATAACGTCCCCGTACGACCGGTTCCAGCGGCCACCCGGGTACCCCGACACGCCGGCGCTACGCACGCTGTCCGAGTACGCGCGGCCGCACGCCGGTTTCAGCCCCGGCAACCTGCCGCGCCACTGCATGGACCCCATGCTGCAGTACCAGCTCAGCTCGATGTACGGCGCGGCGGGCGCACGCGAGAGGCTCGAGCTCGAACACCTCGAGCGCGAGAAGCGCGACCGAGAGATTCGGGAGCTGCGCGAGCGCGAGCTCAACGACCGGCTGAAGGAGGAGCTACTCAAGAACAACGTGGGCCCCCGCGCGCTCGACCCGCACTGGCTGGAGATGCACCGGCGGTACGGCATGCCGCCGCCGCCGCCGCAGGGCGCCATCCCCGTGCAGTTCGGCCTGTACCCGCCGGGGCACGGGCCCGCGCTCTCGCAGCTGGAGCGGGAGCGGCTCGAGCGGCTCGGCATACCGTCCGCGGCGTCCGGCGCCGGGCCGGTCAGCGTGCCGGTGAGCGGAGCCGGGCCGCACCACCCGCACCACACACACCCGGGCGTCGCCGCCGCGCAGCTGGAGGCGGCCGAGCGGCTCGCGCTCGCCGCCGACCCCATGGTGCGGCTGCAGATGGCCGGCATCAGCCCCGAGTACCACGCGCACACGCATGCGCACACGCACGCGCACTCGCACACGCACCTGCACCTGCACCCCGGGCAGCAGGCGGCGGCGGCGGCGCACGCGCAGCAGGAGGCGCTCGGGCTGGGCCCGTACCGGCCCCTGCCGCACCCCGACCTGCTGGGCCGGCCCTACGCCGAGCAGCTGGCGCACCAGGCGGCCGCCAGCGAGCAGCTGCACCGCCAGCTGCTGATGGAGCGCGAGCGCGGCTTCCTGCACCCCGCGCACCACGAGGAGCTGATGCGCCAGCAGCGCGACCGCGACCTCAAGGTGCGCGCGCTCGAGGAGGCCGCGCGCGCCGCCCGCCCCTAGTGCCCGCCGCGCGACCCCGCCCCCGCCCCCGCCCCCGCCCCACGGTGTGACTGAACTGTTACAGTGAAGTGTTCTTTCTACTCGCGCCTCCTCCCCCGACACGGACGGACCCATTTTTTATGTGTGACAACTGTACTTGCATTATGTTATTTATATTTATGATAGTGACATGAAGTATTTAAGTTTTATAATATTTTTATAGTCGCATGGTCTTGTAGGACGCTTATTATCCATGCTCAAATCTATTATTTAACTACTAGTCATAATTATTCTTTTGTGGTCGATGAATGAGACGCGTTTTTTATTCGTCGCGCTTAGATTAAATTATTATCTTAGATTGTCTCGTTTGGCCGGTTTCTACCGACGTTCTGCCGTCTGGGGATAAAACTAATGAATATAGCTCAAACTATTAACGACTATTTAATTTTAGTAATGGTTCTGTGGAACGTTTGCAAATAATAGGGAGTTGTGGCGGTGTCGGCAGGTCGGCCCAGCGGCGCCGGTGGTACACAAAGGAGGTAATCGCAAGGGTGCTTGTTACGTGGTAGCCGTACGCGAGATACCACAGGACTACAGTAATTACGTTCAATGTAAATTACATACATTACTTTTTTATGTTTATGACATAATAATTTATATTAAATGAATATTATAATAACTAATTTTAAGTATAGGACAGAATAGAACTTGCCTTTCTAATCGTCTTGCCTTTTACGAACTATCCCGTAGTGACTAGCGCTCTATACTTGAAAGGGATCTTTTAATTGAAGGTAACATATTTTTCTAAAGGTCTAGGCTCTCGAAGGCGTAAGAGTGTGGCATTAACTTTGACAGAGTAATTTTCGTTTGTGAAGGTAATTATCACCCACATATCAATTACGTAAAGGTTTCGCCGTGAGAAAACGTATCTAATTGATATGTTGCCTTTATTGATATTGAATGCAATAATTTACTAATAATTACTTAATGAGAGGTTTCCGAATCTTGCGTACAAGAGATGATAACACACGGGACGAGTTGTACATGTTATTGCATGCAATTTTGTACAGTTTCGTACGTTTTATGTGATTCGTTCTCTGTTATGGTTGCTAATAATAAGCTTGCCAGTAACGCGTTTTATGTGATGAGTGAAAATACTTTATGCACTGGCGATATGCGATTCGCAAAGGCCGATAATGTGACACGAAAGTTTTACGCGCGCTGTTAAATCGGCTATAAACTATCTGTTATTTTTGAAATGGTTTCTAACATCAAAGTCTGCGAATTTGTATGCTATTTGAAAAGCTGTCTCTTCTTTCTTGATGGAGTGTGCTGTTATGCGTCTTTATTTCTTTTATTCTATATTTTTTTTCTATCTCTCGATTTTTATCCTATTTATCTCGCATTTGATTTAGCAATTTACTTATAATTTAACAGCCGTAACAGAGAAATATACAAATCTACCTATTATTATTTTTGTGAGATTTAAGAGATTCTTATTATAAAATATCTAAATAAAATCTTACATAATAAAATTAAACATAATTGTACAGTGTTCAAGGTCTAAGAATAATTACGAAGGTTTTAGTCAAAGAACACAAGATTATAAAATTATAAGGCAAACCCCCGAATACTGAAACGTTTGTTAACTTTAACGACAAATTAAGTCTATAGCTGCCTTTGTCATTTGCATAGTGCCAGACAAAGGCAGTATTAGAATTAATCTGTTGTGAAAGATAACAAACGTTTCAGTATTCGGTGGAAAGAGAAACAGTTGAAAAATCATTAAATCAAAAATGTACTGGGACACGTAGAAGTTGATCTAACAAAAGTTTGAGGAAAGTAAAATATAATCAGGCTACAATGGTTCGATTCTAATAAGTACCTATATCTGTAATAATAAAGAGTAATTTATTGTAAATGTAGTTAAGAGTATGTATCTCGCCCAATGTACACATTCAGTAACTGTAATGCACCACTGTTGTAATATATTTCTATAAAATATTAGGGATCTTGATAGTATTGTTTATAATAGATTTATTGGTATAGAGTAACCCAGTTTCAGAATATCGCTTGATAGGTTTCCGTTGGTAACGCCATAGTTTCTCATATTTTCTTATATCGGAAATGCGTATTATTTTTAGAGACAAATTATATTTGATTCGAGTGTCGGTTTAATAACTTCATTTATTTAGACAATAAGGTTAAATGGATGTCTTAGTGCTTTTGTGTAATTTTTTTTGAATAATATATGTGGAAAATTCAACGTTTATTTTTTACTAGCATCCGCGTCGAAAATTCTTCAAGATTCGTATATTGTCTGGAGATAAAAATCAACCTACCTCAATTTACGATATCCATGTCCATCCAGAAAATGACTACTTACCACATTTCTAATCTAAATGCAAATTGAGTGTGTACATTTTCACTATTTTAACTGTATGTACGCACTCATACGCACACACCATCTAGCATGCTTTTTTTTATCATGTTACTAGCTGCGCCCCGCGGTTTCTCCCGCTATTCAACAGAAACTGAAAAAAAATCCGGGATAAAAGCCTATGTGTTATCCAGGGTGTAAACTATCTGCATACCAAGTTTCATTCAAATCCGTTCAGCCGTTACAGAGTTGAACGGAAACAAACACTTACACATAAACTTGCATTAATTGACCGAGCGAAGCGAAGGTTTCAGAGTTTACTGGGACAAATCGCCATTTGTATGTTTGTGTGTATATTTGTCCGATGATAACTTGCGAACCGTTGATCCGATCTTCATGAAATTTTGCAGGCAAGTAGTTCATTTCAATATAATTTAGTTCGAATATGAGCTGAATCGGTCCAGTTGTAAAGATATAGGGGTTGCGAGGTCTCAGTTCGGCGCGAACTACTAATAATATTAAG
Organism: Apocheima hispidaria; assembly: GCA_947579745.1. Classification (NCBI taxonomy): domain Eukaryota; kingdom Metazoa; phylum Arthropoda; class Insecta; order Lepidoptera; family Geometridae; genus Apocheima; species Apocheima hispidaria. Next base: position 2,946,898 of record OX388159.1, read on the forward strand.
TGTGATAATATTTAAGCTTTTAATAACCTACTCTGTTTGGCGGAAGGTACTTATGTATGCCATCTCACAGGTTTTCACGCACACCGGAATGTATAAAAACATCACACTAATATTATAAATGCGAAAGTTTGTATGTAAGTGTGATTGTTCCCGTTCAATTCTGTAGCGGCTGAACGGATTTGAATGAAATTCTGTATGGAGGTAGCTTATACACTGGATTAACACAGGCTACTTCATATCCCGGAAAAGATATTAGGCTGCTGTAGAATAGCGGGTGAAACCGCGGGGCGCAGCTAGCAAATAATATAAGCCTTGTATAATATTTTTCACGACGTTATTTATCGATAATAATTTCATTTCATATCAAAAATTCAAGTATGAAAAAGGAATGAACAAACAAACACCAACACCCTTTCGCATTTACAATATTGGTTGAAGGGATTTGTAGCGGACAAGTCAATTCTATGTGACATGTGCATAAATCTGAAGTTATTGACATCAATGTAGCAGGAACTCATCTCGGGCATTGTAAAGGCTAAACAATCGACTGTTAAAACTTTACGGCTCTGTTTAATATCGATAACATAACTGGTGTTCGTTTAGACGGACATATTCCTGGGCATTGTACTCGTCAGTACGGACAACTTTTACTATAGGTTTAATTATAGGACCAACCTTGAAATTGGTAAATAAATCAACTGTTTCATACATTTTGTTGAGGGTGAATGTAATTTAATTTTTCTACGGAATAGCTGTTATTATATTGTTTTTATAAATGATGATTACGATCATATATCTGCAAGAATACGTCTGTTGATTAATCGAACAGCCAATATATGGAATTTACTTACTAGCTGCGCCTCGTGGTTTCACTGATGTTCTGCAGAAACGGTTAAATTTTTCGGGATAGAATGTAGCCTATGTGTTAACCCCTGGATTAACACATAGGCTACATTCTATCCCTAACCATCTAACCTGCCTCCATAGCAAATTTCATCCAAATCCGTTCAGCCGTTACAGAGTTGAACGGGAACAAACATACTTACTTACATACTTACCTATATGATATTAGTGTGATTAGCTCAATACACATCAGAGGCAATAAAACTACAGCGATATTTACTTTCGAGGCACGTTTCGATTCAATCTGCCACAATGTTATAGAAAGTGCGCTCGCGCCGCTGTTTGTCCTACTTTGTGGACGTTAATTTGCATAAAAACTTGCCTTTTTGCAAGCGTATGTGGATAGTGGATATTAATCATTTCTGGCATGGCAGGTGTCATGTCATTAATCTTTCATTAATATTCTGTTTAACAATCTCGGAAGCGATTTACCCAAGTTTATTAATTTAGTTATAAGTTGGATATATTATATTTTATTTGGTACAGAAGGTAAATACTTATTTCATTTATAAATTTCTTTAATTATTCTTTAGTCCAGACAAGTAAAAGATGTTTATCTATGTTGGATTTATATAACTGATAATTTATTGTCAGTGTTTATTGTGCTGCCCGACGAGTGCCGAAGGAAGCTGGCAGAGCGGTATTGAGGTATTGTGGCCACTTTATTCGTCCTGCCGGTCGTCATGCTACTCGCCTTGCCAACCAATCTAGCTTTTTTTTTTATTCTTTTTTTATATACAATATGGATCCCACAGAAGAGAAAAAAAAAATACTTCTATGGATCCCCAACAGAAGTTACACATTACGTCGATTCTTGAGTGCCAATTGAAGGACCGGCGAGATAGAGATAGGGCATCAATCATTCAATCAATCATTCAATGAATAGCCTCTACTTAATTTGCATACTATTGTATACAAGAGGTTATTATTTTTGACTTTTAGATGAACATTTACCAATAAATAACTTTGACTATGCATCGGCAAGGCCAAAGACGAGCGCGATGAGAGGCGCTAGTAGAGCAGTGTGTGGCCGCCTCGCGAATATTCGCGCCAACGCGAGGAGCGCAGTGGGGCTTTACATTAGTAGGCCTCGTTACTAAGAGATAGTTTAATCGATATCTTCTGCCTAGCAGCTTTGTGGAAGACCAGAATACACAGCACAAATAAGAGGCTGCTTTTTTCTAAAGAGAACGTGAATGAAATGATATAATGGGTCTTACGAGCAACACGGGTCTTTTGGCCAGCGTCTCCCAGAAACCTACAATCAGGTTGCAGCAGATCGAGGTGGGTTCATAACCAATAGCATAGTGAAACATTCTTTGCCAATAGGTATGTATTTATGTTTAATAACTCCATGCTTGACAAGAACCCTGTTCTTCTACACAAACACTGCATTATCTACCTTACCACCAGCGGTTCTGCACCTATCATTTGGTGTGTAGGTTGTGTACTTATACAACAACTCACATAGGAAATTAGTTTTACATGGTTTTAGTACGTTCCTAGGTACTAATACTTACGCTCAATTAGTTAAAATTACTCTGTAAATCTTGGCCCTACATAAACTGCATTAGATGACCGCCCGGACCACCTATAACAAACGAGAGGTAAATATACTCCCCTCTTGTTTTCTCTAATTGTTCCGTCTTTCCATATCTGCGAGTCTTATAACACCACAGACCATAATATAATCGGACAGATAATACCTATTCACGAAAATAATACGCTCAAAAGAGCTTAAACTCGTCAGTTCGATCGCCTTAGACTTGCCAATTTTTGGCGCGTATTATAAATGAACATTTAACCGTCCAATCGGAAGCGCGATTTATTTTTATGTGCCTACTATTATTTATTCTGTGCCTTCTGTAGCAAAATGTCCCAAAATTTAATCGCCGAGATTATTGGAATAGAGAAAATAACGAGACGATCATGTCGTTTTCCTAATAGCATGCGCGGTCTGCACACAGTTACAGAAGCATCCAAGATTTTTTACTGGGCTTGTCGTTCACGTTGTCCTTAAGTACAATAATAACATTATGATTGATCTCTTCACCTGCCATGATTCCAGAGCACCATAGACTTGCGATGCGAAGTGACTCCCGCGCCATTCATGCTGCGCCCGTACGCCGGGCTGTACAACCCGTTCTCACACGGGTGCTCCGTGCTTTGCAACCACCCTGCTGATACAGAGGCTAAGGAGTTCGTCAGGCGGGCCAAGGACAATTGGGTAATCCTTTCTACTATCAATTACCGAACTGACGGAGGACGTTTGGTCTATGACTGACTCTATGACTAGATTACCACCTTCTGAGCTGCTGGTTGTGGGTTCGATTCCCACCCAGGATAAACATTTGTGCATTTGTGATGAACACGGATATTTGTTCTTTGTCTGGGTGATTCTAGGGACTAACAAAAAAAAAAGTATTTATGTGTTCTATTCCCATAGTACTTACAAACTTGCTTAATTTGGGGCTAGATGGCGCTGTGTGTGAAAAACGTCCACCAATATTTATTATCTGTCGGATGACGGATCAACTCTGTAGTTGATGGAAAGCTTAATCCCAGGCCCGTACCGTGACGTGCTCACAAAACAGATATCAATCAATTCCTTAGCAAGTAGGTATACAAATTATAATTAAAAATCAGAACTGGATTGTAATCTAAAATATGTTTAGGTAAACAGAAAAGTAAAATAATGGGACGAACGCGGAAGGAGGTCTTTATTTCGAAGTTAGGCTCAACCGCCGACTCTGCGCGACAGCAAATCGCATCGTCGTGCGATAAGCTTCACGGTCGCGCAGCGTCGACAGCTGAACCTAAAAATCATCGCAATAAGGACGTCACGGATATTGTTATTGGTCTGTGCTGACGCGGGCTCAATTTTGATCTAGATCTTATTATGGATGTCAGTACTTGTGATAGTGATCGTGCGCGAGCGGGACCGCGCACGGAGCAAGTAAATTTGTAGGAGCGGGATGGCACTTGCGATCAGAATCAATAAACGTGCTGTTTGATGAAGACGTTAAAAGAAAGACCTTTGTATTTTCAATTTTTAGTGTTGAATAGGTAATCAAATCTGTAGGTTTTAATTACCTTGTCGATGTACTACAAAGTAGGTTCATACAGGTGTCCTGACCCTACCAGCTTGGTTGGTCGCGGATCTGTCTTGTGAGTTGTAGGACCAAAGCTCGATCCCGGTCGTTAAGATGGTAGTTAGTGTAAGTTGTCTATGTTCTCTTGCAAGTTCCACGGAAACCCCAACGGCGGGTATTCTAGTGGAGACCTATATATGAATGTGAAAAGTAATTTATATACTTTTCTTCTTTGTTTCAGCTTCTGGATGGAAAAGGCCACTATTTAGAAGACCTATCAAAGATCCACGATGCGGGAGAAAAAGAGAAAATTAGAACGCCACATGATATTGTCACTGAAGATATGTTTAGAAGGTGAATTATGATTCAGTACTTGGGTCCAGTTGCCGGTCCATGCTAGGTCTCTGCTCTCTTCGACTTCACCAATTAGGTGAGTTCAGGTCTGAGATCTGACAACAGTTAAAAAAGAAGAGGCGCCGAGGGTGCCCCTTTATGGAAATTAGAACATCTTGATAAAAACGATGCGTAGTAACACACTGACTGAAGATGCGGGTGGATGATAAAGTTACGAAATTTAGGAGCAGACAAACCGATGTACCGTCTTTCTCAGTTTTTTTTTTTACGGATACCACTGGTACTGGAACTCGATTGCAAGTCCCGACAATACACACTCACAGTATCACTACGCATCTTCAGTCTAGCAGTGAACATGGCGCATGCAACTGTGCCGAAATATCGGGAACTCAACAAAAATAAAAATCTTGGTAAATATCCCGTGAGTACTAATAGTAATGTCGTAAACCACCACGAAAGTCCTAAGGGTGTTTACACATTGCCTGACCTGACATCGTGTGAAAGGGACAGCTAGATTTGAATTTCACAGGAGCAAAAGAAACAAACTACTTATTAAGGTTATAGCTTCTCCCTTTCGCTCCCCCAGAAACTTATATATAGCCATCTCTTTCAAACGATGTCATGTCAGGCCATGTAGCGAGGCCTAAAAACAGTGATGGGAGTTTTGGCGGGAACGTGAAGTCATGTCATGTTGCTTTCAAAACTTGTGTTATTTCGAGTGTTAATGTGTAAATATCGTGGATTTTTGTTCATTAGGTGTTCGCGAACATGCACGAGTGTTGGTGAATAGTATAACGTCGTGAAACGTGACTTTTCGTGTTGTTTCCAAAACTCCATAGAAACCCTTAGTAGTCTCCACCACTTTACTGGGGTATGACTTGGACTTGACGGTGACTTACTACACTTGACTTAGACTATGACTGAGTTATAATTGTGAAATACTTTTACTTCACTTGAAATATTACAAAACTTGACACTGGCTAAATACACAATGTGTGAAGCCAACATTTAAGAGAAGAAGAACAGTGATGCGTAGAAAGGTATATAATTATGGTACGTGGTACGTTGAAATTTCAACCTTCGCTCCTCTAAACACACCTGAAAATGTGAGGTGGAACAGATGACGTAATTTTTCAAGATATTTGCTGGCTATTGTGATATTTGTATTATTAAAGAGGTTTTACTATGAAAACTGACGTGGTTTTGATACATTTTGTTTTAATAAAACGGGAATACTCACGTTAAATTGAGTCGGTTATTCCGACTATAGTTTCGATCACATTCGGTGACCTTTATCAAGGAATGCTTAGCGAGACACGCGCGCGACCTCGTCTTGCCTTGCACTACGTCAGTGCAATTTAACGTGAGTATTCCCGTTTTATTAAAACAAAATGTATTAAAGAGGTGTTAATTGTCCAGATATGCGGAGACAGACTCGCGGCCGCTGACGCCGGCGCCGACGCTGGCGAGCGGCAAGTCGCGCGGCTCGCGGCGCTGCCTGACGCCGGACCAGCCGCGCCACAAGACCACCATCGTGCTGGACCTGCGACGTAGTCACAGTCAGGTATGTAAGATTTTCAAATTTTTCTCCTGATTAGATGGTTACTTAGGTACCTAAACCCATGCTATAATAAGTGATATCTTTCTCCCTGTCAAGAGTGTTCGACCCGGCCCCTCCCCCCCTCCAATATAGAAGGAGGCTTCGTCCAGTAGTGGACTTTCTTTTTTTTTCTTTTCTCCTTAGAGGATTTTGGCGTCGCACGTCTTATGCATTTGCCAGTGTCAAGAATACTTATATATTTTTAAGTTTTGTTAAATAATATCAAATAAGTCACAGTCAAAGCAAGTCAAAGTCATGCCCCAGTAAAGTGGTGAAAACTTTACTAGAGCTTTCTATGGAGTTTCGGCAACAACACGAAAATTCACGTTTCACAACATTACCTATGCTATTTACCAACACGCGTGCATGTTCACGAACACTTAACGGGTAAAAATTCACCGTTTTTACACATTAACACTCGAAATAACACAAGTTTTGGGAAATAATAAAATGACGCGACATGATTTCTTCACGTTCCCGCCAAAACTCCAGTAGTGGACTTATAACAGCTGATAAGAAGAAAACAACAAAAACGTTACATTATGGTAACCATGGACAACCAATGGTGGCCTTTTGTTTATTTACGTTTTAGGACACTGAACTTAAAATCTTCTCCATTTCCCACCATTCTCCATCACCAGGAAACGATCTACTACCACGGCTACACGACCTCGGACATGACAGCCGGGCCCAACACGAGCCCGACCAACGATCGCTCCACACTTCCCTCGCTCAACCTTTCGGAAGCTGCGCACGCGCGGCTGCTGCGAGGGCAGTGTGAACAACTACCGCCGTTGGCTTCCCCGCTCGTGCTGGCCGCCAGGACGCCCAGGGAACCTGTCAGTGTTAGAGCGAAAAAGGTGATTATCTAGCTCCGTCTTGTCCATACAAAAAGCGTAGTCTGAAATCTACCCCTAAATGTTATCCGATTTCAATAATTTTTGTATATGTTATCTACACCGTGGAAAACTATAGTTGTATGTCTGTTTTTATTTCGCTATATCTTCGTTCTTCGTCGACGAAGAAAAGTAGTTGTTATACCATAAAAAAAAATTTTTAAATGAAATATATAGCGGAATACTTAGATTGTGGGCTATCCGAGCCATTGATACCAGAAACATTTTTTTTTATTAAGATTTAGGGGGTGATCACAGACTACCCCCGAAACGCTAATTTCATCTAACAGTTAGGAAAACTCACTAACTCTCTCTATTGCACGCACGAGAACAGAGCGACAGCTATACAATTTCAAATATCGAATGCGCCAAAACCTCGCGGTAGGACTATCCGTTAATTCCGTTAAACCGTGGTAGCTCAGTGGGAGACTCAAATCACATTCGTTCGCACACGCGGGTTCGAACCCGGGCGGGCTCGTACCAATGAGTTCTTTGGATCTTACCACAGATGAAATCTTACGTACGTAAGGATGTACTGGCTTTTCGGTGAAGGAAACCTGCATATTTCCCGAGAAAAATTTGATGGCGGATGTGAATCCGCCAACCCGCACTGATCCAGCGTGGTGGATATGGCCTAATCACCCTTTGAGGGTAGGCCGATATCCCACCAGTGGGATGGTTAAAGCCTGAGGCAGTTATCGAAGCTGGCTCAACTTCTCAAAAGCTGCATACAAGAGTGTGGGGACAGAGTGATTCGCTTGATACTAGCTGCCACATATATTTAGTAAACTTCAAGTAGGTATATGGGCTGCCAGGATATAGACACTCTAAGTTTTCACTTAATTTTTACCCGACTACATAAAAAAGAAGATTATGTTTTTGAGGTGTATGTACGCTTGACCGATTTTGACGAGCGAAGTGTTTTTGGACTTCTCTTTGTCCGGAGTGTCACCAACCTTTTGCAGTCGGGTTTTAAGGTTTTATTTTCGTAATAATACCTACTTTGTTATTACTTGTCTTCGATCTTGACTTCGACCTTTGTGGGATCCATCACACAAATCAAAGGTAGGAACGGTGTTTAAGTATTTTCTAAAAATAGAAAGCTCTACAATACCGACACGATATTTTGAGTAGGAACATAATGGTGCGGCTTTTTATCAAACGCCGTACCTAGTAATTTTCCGTGCCTCTCAAGTCCTTACTAGACCGAAACAATCTCATTATTTTCCACCCGATACGAAAATAATCGATACGCTCTGACATAAAACTGACAAAAGGCGTTCAGATACGTTATTTTACCTCTGAACGTTGTGTGAAAATGTTACCCTTCCTCATTTCAAAAACAAAACTTCTACCAGTCAGAAAGCCCAAAGACAAGCAAGGGAAAGAGAAGAGCTTCTTTGTGACTGGTGATAACTTGACAACTATAAAACCCCGTCGAATAAAACGAAGACCTTTAAAACTTCCCCCTATAAAACCCCCTTCACCCTGTGATTGTAACTCCATGCATTTGACGAAAATCGTGATAAGTTACGCACCGAGGAGTAGAAAGCGGGGTGCGTCCAATATTGTGCTGTCGATGACTGCTTGGGGCACTACGGGGCAACGAAAGAGGATGAAGCTGCCCAATGTTAAGCTTTCTAGGAAGCTTAAGAAGGATCGACCTTTGATTTATAACAGTGAAGCGTTTTTTAAGAAACTTGAGGTAACTTTGATGAATTTTGATCAAATTATCTATAATAAAAAAAAACAAGCCCTTCGTTTTCTAGAAATCAACGTACAGACCAAACCGCTTACGATAGAGACGTGCAAATTGAACCCAATATTCCTCAAATGGTGTAGGTGAACAATAAGTACCGATTTAGCGATATTCCACCCCTAAAGGGGTAAAATGGGCCCCCAGTTCGTATGGAAATAATTTTTTTTTTTAATGCATGCCAATGAAACTCAAATATGTATAAAATTAAAGAAAGGCATATCTCAGGATTTTTAGAAAATCAATCCCTAAACGTAATAGGGTTCTGAAGTTTGAAAGTTTGAAAACATTTAGCCTATGGCCGTCTCCCATTAACCCCTATATCTATGCAAAAATTCAGTTCGATCCGTTCAGCTACTTAGCCATGATAAAGCGACAAATACCCAGACAGAGTGAATTTCGAATTTATATTTCAAATAATAAAATTAATACTTAGTAACCCTGCGGCCACAATAATTATGATCCTCGCGGCAACGCGTGACCACACACAGTTCTACTCGCGCCTCCCCTCGCTATATTCATCCCTTTTACGTCTCTGGCCTTGCTATAATATTGCTCTGTCTATCTGACTCGCACGTAAAAAAACCCCCGGGGCGGGCGAGGCGAGGACCATGACGAGCGGCAGAGCAGGATATGTAAAGTGACTACACTACGTCATTCCTCACTTCCCTCGCCACTCGTTGAGTAATGTGGCCACAGCTTAAAAATTACAAAAATATGCTTTCATTCAGATAGCGAGCAGACTCTAATAAGAGTAATATAATTGTGACGAACGCAAAGTATATAGTTCATTTGATGGGAGCTAGCTTGTATCAGTCTAAATGAGGCGTTTTCAAAAAAAAAAAAACCTGGTAATAAAAGTACCCAATAGATGGCGTTACATGTACCTTGAGGTTTTTCTGTCACTGTCAAGACATGAAAGACAAACAAATTTACGTGTGCCTTTTTTTTCTCGTGTTTTTTGGCTCCACATTTGTATTTAGACAATTTCAACTAATGTAACTATGTATTTGACTTCATTTGAAATATTACAATAGTTGACACTGGCTAAACACACAACGTGTCGAGCCAAAATTTACGATTTAAAAAATAAACATAAAATATTTCGACAGAAATGACAATGACAGGTAAAACGATAGGACTATTACGCCATCTAGTAAGTATTATAGAACATTTTTTTTTTTTTTGGAAAACGCCTCGTTCAGTAAACGAATTTTTCAGAATCAACTGAAAGCCCTAAACTTAGGGAAGTCGCCGGCCAAGGCTAAGGCGAAGGGCGAAACTCCCGCGTCGCAGCGATCCAAGAATGGCAAGGAGGCAAACGATGAAAATGATACTCTTCAAGACTTGGGCGAGGAAGGTACTTTGTCATTAGTAGCCAGTAATCCTTTATCCCAGCCAAACCCTGGTTTGCCCAAATAGTCCCTGTAAGCGTAAAATTATGTTGTATTAAGGTGCATCGTTATCATAAGTAATTTAATTATTAGAATGTATTATTATTAGTTTGTATGTTTATAATTATATTGGTTTATTAGAGTATAAGTATCACATAATCTACATCATTGCACACCCCGTCTTCTACCTCTTCTATGAATCCTCTCCATCCTATGGTTGCCTGGAAGAGATCGCTTTCAGCGATAAGGCCGCCAGTTGTTACACTACTTTTTAAAGTCTTTTTATAAATTATGTAAAAAATTGTGTGAACAATAAAGAGTTAATCTATCTATCGTTTCACTAATCGCGCGAAATTCAAATTTTCTTGCGTTTTTTGTCAATTACAGCTTAATATTACTCATCGTGGATTTATTGAAACCAATTTTGCGCCAATAAATAACAAATTACGGGTAAAATGATGACCTAGATAACATTGGTTTAGCTACGAATCTCAATAAGCTGATTTTCATCTTGTTTTTGGTTTAGTGGGAAATGTACTTATACTAGCTTTCAACTTGAATTTTTGGTTGGTGTAATTTCTTGAAACAATCTATTTATTATCGCAAAATTAGTTTTCATGAACCTACGATGAGTAATTAAGCTGTAATTGACATAAAACGCAAGAAAATTTGAATTTCGCGCGCTGAGCGAAACGTTGCACCTTAGTCTCAAGGCTTGATGTTTTAGGTAACGGCGACACGAAAAGACGCGGTAAACGACGCCGGAAAGGGCGAGGCGGGAGCGACCGTCTCACTTCCGCAGGCTTAGCTGCGCAAGCGCAACAGGACCCGGAAACGCAAGTACGATTAACACTTTAGTTCTAAATAAAACTTTTTACACATTAACACTCGAAATAACACAAGTTATGTTAAATAATACAATGACGCGACATGAATACGATATAACGACGAAAAACTGCTGTAATGCCGTCATGCTTTTTGGGCTATTCGAAAAACAACATAACCGCACTTATACTAACAATAGGTACTTAGATAGATAGATAGAAACTCTTTATTTTGTATAAATAAAATCTGAAATAATAATAATAATATATAATTCTAAATTCTGTCCATGCTAAGGTTGCCTGGAAGAAATCGCTTTAGGCGATAAGGCCGCCCATTATACTGCCGGATATATAATTTTTATATTTATTTTTTATTTATTTATTTATATCTATAATTATTGTTTAATTTTAATTTTAATTGTATTTTCGGTGTTTAATAAAGTTATATTGTATTGTATACCAAAATAATAATAACACAAGTACAGAACATTTTTTTTACATTTTTTTTTTTAAGGAAAACTAACAGCCTTATAAATATAACAGAAAGAAAACATATGTGTTGCTTAGCAGCAAGTAAAGCGTAGATACTCGAACAAAAAATAAATTATTTTATTAGGTTTCAGCTATCTATCTATCTTATAAGCTAGTGCCACAAGGGACGGCCTTATCGCTAAACGCGATCTCTTCCAGGCTACTAAATAATTAGGTACTATATCTCTATATCCAGATAGCGGGCATCGGCGGCGACTCCCAGAACCCCTCCTCGCGCGGCTCCATCGCGCCCTCCGTGGACGATGACGTCATCGCGCTGCCCGTCCTCAAGCCGGCCAGTGTCGCCAAGAAGACGGACTCGTTCCTCGACGACGATATACTCAAGTACCTGCATCGGGAGGTCGATGAAGAGGCCATTGAGACTGAGTTTGATACCAAGGTAGGTTATTATCAGCCAGAAGACGTCCACTGCTGAACATAGGCCTCCCCCTTAGAGCGCCACATCGAGCGACAACGTGCCACTAGCATCCACCGGTTGCCCGCGACTTTCACAATGTCGTCGGTCCACCTAGCGGGAGGCCTGCCTACGCTTATCGCAGATCAGCTCGCTCTCATAATATTATATTGTTTCACAATGTCGTCGGTCCACCTAGTGGAAAGCCTGCCTACGCTTCGTCTTTAGGTTCGTGGTCGCCACCCAAAAACCTTTCTTCCCCATCGGTTATCGGTTCTTCGAGTGATGTGGCCTGCCCATTGCCACTTCAGCTTGCAAACTGTGAAAGCTGTATCAATGACTTAAGTTCTTCGGCGAATATCCTCGTTTCGAATTTTATCGCCCAAAGAAACTCCGAGCGTAGCTCTCTCCATTGCAAGGTAGGTTATCCTAATCCAAACATTACCCCCTAGTGATTCCTTAAATTGGTATCACTAGGAGACACACACATTCTTTATTTTCTAATAGTTGTTACCCGCGACTTCGCTCGCGTGAACATAAAAAAAGTATCCTATGTCCGTCTTTGTGATATACAGTAACTCCTTATCAAATTTATCAAGAGCCGTTCAGCCGTTTAGCCACACAGCGACAAACATCCAGACAGATAGACAAAGCTACTTCCTATAGTTTGCTAGGTGGCGTTGATCCGTTTTTGTGCATTTTTTTGACCTTTTGTATGGACTGACAGTAAAATTGTAATGTAGGGAATTCTGGATCGCGCAAGCAAAGATTTTTCCTCGAGATGAACGTATCCATTTTTAAACCTCGAAGCTTTATTGGTCCTGATACGACTGCGGCTCTATTCCTCTGAATTATAATATTATTTAGGATTTATTGTTCTAAATTAAGTTTGAATAGCTAATTACAAACTCGGTCCGAATACAAACATTAAACCTGTTATTAGATAGATAGACATGCTCCAGTGCGTTCCCTGGGAGATACCGGAGCCCTTTCCCAAGCACCAGAGTATGCTACCGGGGTGGCTTTAGGGGGATAACCCGGGTGCACCCCAAAGCAACCGGGAATCTTTAAGATTTCCAACTCGTCAAAGAAAAAAGTAATAATATGGATCACAGTAAGTAGTAACTATAAGCGATAAAGCCGCCGATTATAAATCTATAGGTCGTATAGGTTTATAATTGGCGGCCTTATCGTTTATAGCGATCTCGTCCAGATCATTGATTGTTCATTTGCTAGGCGCGTGTAGCTGTAACTTCGAGATAGCCGATGGGAACGCTTGCATGATCTCAGTCCTCGAAAGCCGCGCTTGCCTCCAACGTTGGTAAGTTTTTGTCATAACAAAAATATCTCGTAATGCGCGCTGTACCTCGACCTCTTCCGAGCGGCTCTTGGAATCCAGGGTCGACCGACAGTGTTCATGTTTATTTGTATTATTGCAGAGACGCTACGTCTTAGTGGAGGCGCTCCGCACGCGGCCGGAGCGCGCGTTCGGTCAGGAGATGCAGGTGTTCCTACGCACCGTGCAGGTACCCGCCATGTCGCTCGGAGACTGGCTGCACATCCCGCGGGTTTTCTCCCGGAGCAACACGCACGCGGCGCTGCCGGTAGACTCCACCGCGCTCGAGAGTGAGTCCCCTTCTCCCGGAGCAACACGCACGCGGCGCTGCCGGTAGACTCCACCGCGCTCGAGAGTGAGTCCCCTTCTCCCGGAGCAACACGCACGCGGCGCTGCCGGTAGACTACCACGCTCAAACTCATCACACCCTTCACACCATCCAAACCCGTATAGATTTAGTTCTAACTGTAAGACATAAATGCTTCAATGAGAGGCTAATAGGAATGTCAGTGAATCGTTAGCATCAAATAGTTTATCCGACTGAGCATAGTGATAAAATAAACCGTTTGTTTTCAGCTCTGACGCCAATGCAGTACGCGGCGCAATTCATATCCATCAAAAAGTCGAAGCAATTACTCTACCTCACTGTGCTCAGAAAGTTTTGCGAGAAAGGCTACAGGATGCCGATAAAGGTAACCTTTATTCGAAACTCTTGTGTCCTTGTAAATCTAATTCAATGTAATGTAAATTTCAATACATTAGTGGACTCTTTTGCAATGTGAGATCGTTGTGAGAACGAGATCGTTGTTCCGACAAAAAGTCACCAAAATTTGCGGGTTCAACGCGGGTTGCGGGGACTGCGAGCAAGCGTTCTGATTGGGTGGATTTTGACCGAAGCGAGGTACGCTCCGATCGTCCTGAGTGCGGAATCTATACGGGGTAATCAGTGTACTACTAGGCATACCGCTAACTGACTATTTTTTTTTATTCTTTCCTCTTAAGAGGATTTTGGATTGACATTTTTATTTGTTTGTTTCTTATATTTTGGCTTCACACATTGTGTATTTAGCCAGTGTCAAGTTTTGTAATATTTCAAGTGAATTAAAATGTTTCACAGTCAAAACAAGTTTCAGTCATAGTCTAAGTCAAGCAAAGTAAATCACAGTCTTGTTAAAGTCATAACCCAGTAAAGTGGCGGAGACTATACTAGAGGCTTCTATAGAGTTCTGGAAACAACACGAAACGTCACGTTTCACGACAGTATACTATTCACCAACACTCGTTCACATTCACGAACACCCGTTTTTACACATTAACACTCGATATAACACGAGTTTTGTAAAATAATACAATGACGCGACACGACTTCTTCACGTTCCCGCCAATTATTATTTTTGTGTTTGGTTCCAGAACATAGAAGAAGGTTTAATCCTCATGATGGGCGGTATCATGACGTCAGAGCAGGCCGCCCAGTTCAGGGAGCTCATGGAGTGGGACGGCTACGAGGAGGAGGACAGCATACCTGACGAGATCAGGCTGAAGACGCTCGATGACGGCGTCCTGAAGAAAGCCGTCGATGAAAATGGAGATAGTGAAGAGGTAACACGAAAATGAGGGTAGTTATGGCTGTAATACACGTGCTCTCTCTCTCTCTCTCTCTCTCTCTCGCACACTCAATATTTTAAATTTACTCAGTTGGACATTTTCAAGGTATTATAATAATAAATAAATATGTATAAACTAGCTGCACTCCGCGGTTTCACCCGCTATTCTACAGAAACCGAATATTTTTCCGAAATAAAAAGTAGCCTATGTGTTAATCCAGAGCTATCTCAATACCAAATTTCATTCAAATCCGTTCAGCCGTTACAGAGTTGAACGGGACCAAACACACTAACATACTTACACACAAACTTTAGCATTTATAATATTAGTGTGATAAAAATTTATATTGGATGCTTTCAGTCAGACGAGCATATGCTGAAGTACCGCACGTGGTGCGGCCTGTGCGCCATCTGTGAGCGGATGTACGGACGGTTTCCTCCCAGAGAGAAAGACCCACCGGATGGGGTGCGTAGTCTTACAATCCCTACTAAGGGTGTCTAAACATGGCCTGACCTGACATCGTGTGAAAGGGACAGCTATATTTGAATTTCACGGGAGCAAAAGAAACAAACTATTAAGGTTATAGCTTCTCCCTTTCGCTCCCCCAGAAACTTATATATAGCCATCTCTTTCAAACGTTGTCAGGTCAGGCCATGTAGCGAGGCCTTAATATTATAAATGCGAAAGTTTGTGTATAAGTATGTAAATATGTAAGTGTGTTTGTTCCCTTTCAACTCTGTGACGGCCGAACAGGGGCCCTATTCGGCGAAATGACATTTTTATCTCGAATTCGACTTTTCAATGTCGCATGATAATCTTGGTACGGAGGTAGCTTATAATCTGGATTAGCAGATATGCTACTTTTTATGCCGGAAAAATATGTTTCTGTAGAATAGCGGGTGTAACCGCGGGGCGCTGCTAGTAATACATAAATATGGTTATTTTTACTAAATCTTTTTACAAAAACCTCCGTAGGTTCTATTGCGTGTTCGGTTAGACGACAGACATGTTCTAACATACCACTGTACCTACTCTTCATTAAGAACAGCTTTTAATGTAGGACAAATTCTTTTCATAATAATCAATGATATTTTACTAAAGTTAGGTTTTACCTTCAAAAATTCAAACCTCTAAATTTGGCTCTGCTGCAATCTGCTCAGCCGCCAAAGAGTGCGAAAGAAGATGCGAAAAGTTAGAGAGTAAAAGAGATGGCTATAAAGAATTTTTGGGGGTCATTTTAATTGCGCTAAAATCGTATCTCTACTAAAATATCATTGATAATAATACACAAATTTATCTACAAATCCTAAAAGGTATGTAAATTGAATTATTAAATTCTGTAACGCTAGGGGCAACACCAAACACTCGTATACTTCGTAGAAAGTCTTTAATTACAAATCGAGGTACAAAATGGCGTTGAGCGTAACAAAATATAAAGAAACGCGCGTGGCGTGAGTCGCGGGGGAAACGAATGCTGTACGCGTCTGTCGTCGACCGAGGTCCTGTGCAGGCTGGCGGCCCGTGCGCCGTTCACAGGCACCGCGGAGGTGATACCCCGCGGGGACGAGCGCGGGGGTAGGGGAGAAGTGCTCGCGTCCTCATGCAAGCGCGCCGTTGGCCGATTTCATTGCCTTTTTTGGTCATTTCGCTTCGCGTGAAGTACCTACTCCTAGTTCCCGCGCTACAGCCTCCCCCTCTAGCCTAACAAGTCGCCTCGACAGTGAGGCTAGTCAAGATATCGGCGCGGCCTACCCCGTTTTCGTTTTTCCCTAACGGGCGGCTCCACTTGTCCCGAGAAAGGCGTGAGGTGCGAAATATGATATTTACCTATATCGGCCCCAGTTTGTAAATTTTCGAGAATACAGGTCGCCGGGCTAGCGACTTTCTTTATTTTGTAGGGTCCATCGCGCCGCGGGATAAACTTTGCCGTCTGACCACGTCCAGCGTCGTTCGATCCCTGGGTCTTAAGCAGGACCAAATCACCTACCTGGTACTCGGGAGGTTCCCTTCGCGTTTGGTCGGCAGTCTTCTTCCTATCGGCTTGCGCTTTTTCGTGAACGTCTCTTGCTTCGTCCAGTGTAGCGCCTAGCCGTTTCAGATATGGGGTAATGCTGGGCACGAAATTGTCTTCGGCCAAGATCCCCCTCATGTCTGTTACAGAGTCGGAAGGCGCGCGCAGCTCTCGCCCGAAAGTGAGGTACGCTGGGGAAAATCCTGTACTGGCAGTGACTGCTGAATTCATGGCAAACCTTACCGCCGCAAGGTGAAGGTCCCATGTCTCGTGGTCTTGTCCTACGAGTATAGCCAACTGTGGCTTGAGGTCTCTATTCTTACGTTCGATCGGGTTGGCCTGGGGATGATAGAAAGGCGTGAGCATCTGGTTGATTCCCAAGACGTGACACACCTGCTGCATCACCTCGCTTACGAACTGCACGCCGTTGTCGCTGATAAGGCGGCGTGGCACTCCATATCGAAGGAAGACCTCGTTAGCTAAGGTTTGCGCGCATTCAACGCTGGTGGCGCTCTCCAAAGGAAACAATTCCACCCAGCGTGAACACACATCCTCGACAATAAGAACCCACCTGTTCTTCCTAGGGGTCTCGACTAGGGGGCCAAACAGGTCCACCGAAACCACTTCAAATCTCCTCGCTACAGCTGGAGTCTGCAGAAGTCCCGCCGGTTTGCGGTTTTCGGCTTTGTAACGCTGGCAGGGGACACACTCCTTGACGTACTTGGTAACAAAGGATCGCATACCTGGCCAATAAAAGCGCGACCTCACGCGGCTCAACGTGCGCTCTACGCCGAGGTGACCGGCTGTGGGTGCGTCGTGTAAGTCCGCCATTACCTGCTTGCGCTCATGCTCGGGTATCACCAAACAAGCGTGTTCTTCATCATCAGACTCGAGACTGTACCTGTAGAGGATGCCGTCGGATATCGTGTATCCACGGTCGGACCACGGTCTCCCCCTAGAGGGCTCGTCGGACTCTAAATCGTCGACGATCTTACGTACCTCCGGGTCCTTTAACTGGTTTTCGCGAATATCGCCGCTACTCCTTTTCGGCATGTCGACCGCGGTGAAACACATGTCGCAGTCTGGATCTTGAGCGCAGACTGGGCGTGACAGCGTATCGGCTACCGCGTTCGATCTACCTGGTGTGTATGCGATATCGAGATCAAAATCCTGTAAAATCAGAGCCCACATGGCTAGTCGTCCGCTCGGTGACCTCTGGCTCATCAGCCAACGTAAGGGCTGATGGTCTGTTCTAACAACAACCTTGGCATTTTCCACATAGCCGCGGAACTTACCTAACGCCCATACTACAGCAAGCGCCTCGCGTTCGGTCGTGGAGTAGTTCCTCTCGGCGCTGGTGAGGAGGCGGCTCGCGTACTCGATAGGCCTCTCGTCGGTGCCCTCCCCCTGCATTAGAACAGCCCCAAGGCAGTACCCGCTGCTGTCGGTACACAGGATAAACGGTTTCGACTCATCTGCCTGGCGCAATATGGGGGCGGCCACAAGGAGGGCCTTAATGCGCTCGAACGCCTCCTGCTGCTCAGCATCCCATCGCCATACGCTCGTCTTCTTCAGAAGGTCCGTGAGAGGTCTCGCGACTTTGGCATAGTTGTTGATGAATCGCCGAAACCAACTCGACGTCTGCAGAAAGCATTTCAGGTGTTTGACGTTTTGTGGAACCGCCATGTTGTCCACAGCTGCAGTCTTCTCTGGATCTACCTGAATTCCCCCTGGCTTAATGATGTGGCCTAAAAACTTGACCGACTCTCGAGCGAAATGGCTCTTCTCCCTATTCACTCGTAGGTTGTACAGAGCCAGACGGTCGAAGACGGCTTTTAGGTCAGCCAGGTGGTTTTCGAACGGTCCAGGAGACTGTAAAATTGCATCGTCAAGATAAATTAGGAGCTCTACTCCCTTGAGGTTAGATCGGAATCTATCCATCAGCCTTTGAAAAGTGGCCCCGGAATTTCGCAGGCCCATCGGCATCCGTTTGAACCTAAAAGTTCCTAGTGGAGTGGTGAAGGCTGTCTTGTCCTGGTCCTCGCAGCTGACACCAACCTGATAATACCCAGAACGGAGGTCTAAAGTAGTCATGTACTCACTGGCTTTGGCCGCGTGCAGCACATCCTCCATCCGCGGGAGTGGGTAGCGGTCCGGCTCGGTTACCTGGTTCAGCTTGCGGTAGTCAATACACAAGCGGTAGCTTCCGTCTCTCTTAGGCACCAAAACAACGTTGGCTGCCCAAGGTGACTCACATTCTTCTATAATGTCACTCTGCAGAAGTTTATCCAGCTCTTTCTGCAGGGCCTCCTTCTTGAGTTGGGACAACCTATAAGGAGGGGACGCGATGAGTTCTTGGTCTGGACTCACCTTTATGCGATGGGTGGCAAACTCCGTCGCCGGTCCATCGTGTGCGAACTGCGCCGCCCTATCGCTGATAAATTCGTTGAGGGTGCGTCTCTGCTCCGGGGTCAGCATAGTACCTTCATCCGGGCGTAACGCGAGCTCAGTAGCGTCGGCGCGCATCAAATCAGTATCAGCTGACCTGATGGTGTATGTTCGGACAAAGTCGTAACGGTGGTGGGGGTCATCCGCGAACATCCACTTACCTCGAGCTGTGTCCAACACTATGCCGGCCCGGGACAAAAACTCCATGCCTAACAGAGTCCTAGTCTCGTCCCCAGGCAACACTAAAAACTCGCAACTTACCTCGCGGCCTTCAATAGCGACTTGTACTTCGGCCGTCAGCAGCATTTTATGTGTCCTAGACCCATCCGCCAGTCGTATTACTCGTTGTGTCTCATTAAAACAAACTCCCGAATCCAGTAAGACTCGGTAAAGCATCGGGCTCGCGATTGAGTGCGTCGCGCCCGTGTCAACAATAGCTACTCCGCACCTACCTAAAATACTAACCTTTACCATAGGTTGAGTAGCAGATACCGTAGGTTGAGCAGTCTGAATTCGCGCGGTTGCGTCGGGTGAGTACCTACTCGACGTACTAAGTAAGTTTTCGCAGTCCGAGTACTCCGACGTGACCGTTAAAATATCTGAATTGATTCCTAGAATATCGATATTTTTTTTTAATTCACCCTTCCGAACGTCGATAGTCACGCTATTCCACTCGACCCCCGTCTCCTCTTTTTTGGCCGATTTAACTTTCGTGTTGCAAACATCACATTTCGACCTCACGACTCCCTCCTTACCACACCCGTAACATCGGATAGCTTTCAGGTTGCCGCTTTCGGCATGGACGGCTTTAGGTGCAGGTACCTTATCGCGAAGTTTACGACACTCGTCGCTTAAATGACCAAAAAGTTTGCAATACGTACAACGGGGCCTATCTTTGCTTTTACGGGGCGCAGATACGCTAATTTTCGTCGTAGGGTCTGTGAACGACGTAGGGGACCTAGAATTATTATTACTAATCGGGACGTTCGATTTCTTAAGCGCGGATTCCGCGTGGAAGTCTTCCGCGACTCGTGCCTTACATAATAGTTCGTCTAGACTACTAACACTTTCGCGCGGCACTCTCTTACGTACACGACGGTGTAGAAGACCGTAACACATATCAATTTGTATACATTCACCGAGTTTGTATGGAAGTTTGGCGATAAGCGCCCTCACTTTGCATATAAGTTGTTCAGCACGTTCGTCGTCGCGCTGCTCGGCGGAAAAAATGTCTCTAAATACCTCGTATGCGGGACGGCTGACGCCGTAAACACTGCGGAGCCTGGCGAGTGCGTCCTGCCACGTCGACACCGACGCCTTGACGCCTCTCCACCAGACCGCTGCTTCGCCTTGTAGGAGGATCGCCAGCCCACGGAGTGCGTGCTCGTCGCTCACGGCGGCGCACTCTTTGTAGATCTCCACGCTGTCCAGAAACGCCTCCAGAACTTCTGCGTCGCGCGACGACCCGTCGAAACGCGCCGTGCATCGCGTGAAGTTGGCGTTGTGAACGCCACTGGCGCTGCCGCTCATGCTGCTCGCTGTCGTTGCGGGTGCGGGCGTCACGGGCGTTGACGCCCTGAAGTCGCCACTAGCGGACATCGAAGTAATGAGCTGCGCGAGTGTGGACAGGAACTGCTCCGGAGCCTGGAGCGGAGGCGCCTGCGCTGACCTAGCGCTGGCGGATGCGGGATGCTCGGCGTTTGACTCTTCTCCTTGTGCTGTGAGTGTGACGTCGGCGTCATCTTCGCCGTTCGCGTCACTCTGTTGTTGACGAAGCGCTCCTCTTCTCGTCATCATTCTCGCGGGGACGTGATGATAGGGAACTCGGAATGTCCGTACTCCGTTTGAGTGTTCGTCGTATTTCTCACTTCACACTTAGAGTTCGCGCACAGTTCGTTGAACTTAGGTACATAAACGTAGGTCCAGAAAGTTCGGCCGCTAGTTGGGTGCCATTGTAACGCTAGGGGCAACACCAAACACTCGTATACTTCGTAGAAAGTCTTTAATTACAAATCGAGGTACAAAATGGCGTTGAGCGTAACAAAATATAAAGAAACGCGCGTGGCGTGAGTCGCGGGGGAAACGAATGCTGTACGCGTCTGTCGTCGACCGAGGTCCTGTGCAGGCTGGCGGCCCGTGCGCCGTTCACAGGCACCGCGGAGGTGATACCCCGCGGGGACGAGCGCGGGGGTAGGGGAGAAGTGCTCGCGTCCTCATGCAAGCGCGCCGTTGGCCGATTTCATTGCCTTTTTTGGTCATTTCGCTTCGCGTGAAGTACCTACTCCTAGTTCCCGCGCTACAATTCTTATTAATTGCTTTTTTCTGATTACGATTTGTATGGTTTTACAGATGGAGGTGAGTGATTTTTCTATGATTGAAACAAGATTAGCATCGCTAAACATCCACAAGGGGCTAATAGAAATATTAAACGTCATAAGAGAACGATGATAATATATTTTTTTTTAGGATCTGACTTTGTAAAAATGTATTTTTTCTTAAAATAGTATCTCAATATTTTGTAAATGTTGTTAGATTTTACTTTAGTTTGTTAAAATAATGTTACTTTATATGGTTCCACCAGCATTAAACAGCATTTTTAGCATGTATTTGGAAATGGTTTTATTTCAAAGTTTATTTACTAGCATTATTTCTATAAATTTTGTTTACCTACGTTGTTTACTTTTATTTATGACGTTTTTTACCCGCGAATCCGTTCGCGTGTACATAATAAAGTATCCTATGTCCGTCTAGCATGAGAGGCATCTAGCACAAACTCATAAGGTATGCATATGCCACTGATTTATATTTTACTAGCTGTTCAGAAAGAGTGGTCGTGGCTAGAAAAACTTCTTCAAAGCTAAAAAGCGAATTAACATTACGATTTGTAATTTATAATTGAAGGTGTATTCATTTGTATCCTATTTGTAAGTTAATTATTAGTAATTTTACATAGCTGCCCCCTCAAATCTGAGTTCGCACGCCCACTCTTTTTTTTAACAGACTCTAGTAAGTAAGTATTATGTATTAGGACATAATATCAGTATCACAGCAGAACAGTTTCCCGATAAAACAAAATAATTGTTTTAGCGCTTCCCAACCTACATCCTCCGACAGGTGTTCTAGTTGCTGGGTCCGGTAGTGGAGGCACTTTCATTTTTAATCACTTTTTATACCATTTTTGTACGGAACTTTGAAAATAGCGGGTGGTCCTAGCAAAGTGTAAATGTATCCGAACAAATTAAGATTGCTGTGCCCTGTGTCTATTCTATATCCGATCCAATGTAAATGACACTTTGACATTGGTTGATATTAGAGATGGGAAAGTCTTCGGGTGTCTTTAATGTACAGCCCAATAATGTATGACCCGATAATGTACGGCCTGGAATGTACGATCGATAATTGGTGTACTAAGCTGCCAATGAGGCGTTTTCCAAAAAAAAAAAAACCTGGTAATAAAAGTACCCAATAGATGGCGTTAGATGTACCTTGACGTTTATCTGTCACTGTCAAGACTTGAAAGACAAAAAAGTTTACGCGTGCTATTTTTTCTCGTGTTTTTTAGCTCCTCGTGTGTATTTAGACAATTTCAAGTAACGTTACTATGTACTTGACTTCATTTGAAATATTACAATAGTTGACACTGGCTAAATACACAACGTATGTAGCCAAAATTTACGATTTAAAAAATAAATATAAAATATTTCGATAGAAATGACAATGACAGGTAAAACGATAGGTCTATTACGCCATATAGCCATTTAGCCATATATTTTTGGAATACGCCTCATTACCGTTTCGTACAATACGGGCTGTACATTATCAGCACATGCCAATTAAGCACGACCAGCGGGCTTATCCCATAACTCTGAAAGCGATAGCGAGAGTTGCACGAGCGGGACCGCGCATAGTGCGACTAAGTTGGTACGAGCGAGATAACATGCTCTCGCAATCAAAATCACGAACGTTTCAAAGTTAGAGGATAAGCCCGCTGGTCGTGGTACATCATTTTGAGAATGGGGGTCCAGGACTACTCCAACCGAGAGACAGTTGACATTGGAATCGTGAAATCACCATGGATTTGTCATATCTCCAAATAGGGGCCTATTCGGAGATATGACAAATTAATAGTGATTTCGCGATTCCAATCTCAACTGTCACTCGTGAGTCGATTGGGGCCCGGCACAGCAAAACATTGGTGTTACTTTTTCCTTCCGTCCGTCACCGTCCGTGTCACATCACTATTCTCGATTGTGACATTTGAAGCGGTTGGTCGTTGAATAAATTTTAATTTCATATCTATTTTTCATCTATTTTTATACTACGGCGCGGCGTAACGAACATCGGCTATTAAAAAATAAACAATTGTTGCACGGGCGATAAAGTTCACGTGTAATTATTAACACTGAGAAGTGGTATTTTGCAGTATTCGAACTGCTTGATAAGTTGTTGTCTGCCGAGTGTGCCGAGACAAACAATGAATTTCGACAGGGATCCAACGAATACTGAAGGTAAATACACATGTTATTATTTAGCGCCGCGTTGGTGATCTAGTTATTGTGGTAATTACTAATAATAGAATGTTTCCAGAGTATTTTGTGTCGGCGGTCCAGATATTTGACGATTGTGGCGTCGAGAGCTCCGGCTCTCTTCGCGTGGACGCACTCATGGATAAATTCGCGCCTTTCGTTAAAACTAACAAGTAAGTACATTGTTCCAATTTACTCATTAGCTTTTGCTTCAAAATATTAAGTATATATTATTAATTCAAAACAAATATCTAGATACATCTCAGGCAGTTCAAAAACATTTAGCACTATCATAAAAAAGATAGCACATATTTACATAATAACTCTGTAATACCTATAAATGTATCTATTAGATACCCGGTCATGTGGTGTTTTTCCTTGTTTTCCAAACAACTGTCATCAGGTGCACTATACTAACCTTAGGTTTCTGAAACGCTTGTCATTGATAGCAGATTATGTCTATTGCTGTCTTTGTCATTTGTCTTAGTGCCGGACAGGCAGTGTTACAATTAATCTTTTGTCAAAGCTAAGAAACGTTTCAGAAAAGAGAGGGTTTTCCGAGATAAGAGTAATTTTTCATAGACCATGTTAAAGCGCAGTAAGTACCACTTCAAGTAAATACACTTCAAGTCCTAAGACCCTGCAAAATAAGACTATTCAAGATCTACATTCTCCATCTCTGTCATCCTAACTATATGACGGCAAAGCAGAGTGTAAATCTTGAATAGAATCCTTTCTGCCTGTGTTCAGAATACAGGGCCCAGGGTCGCATTCCCTATCTATATAGATAAAAGCAAGTAAAACTGCAAGTCAAAGCTAGATTAGGTTCTTAATTTTCTTTTGAAAGCCCTGGGCCCGTACCATGAAGTGCTTATTGCGATGATTGTTAAGTTCCGCCGATGACGCTGTGCAACCGCGTACTGTATTGCAGCGCGATAAAGTGTATGGCTACTGGTGTATTATTACTGTTACAGTAATAATTGGTAGTTTATTTTTTATTTGTGGATGTAATTTTTTATTATTTGTTAACTAAGCAAGCTCATACTATGGGAACCAGATGACTGATAGAATATATAAATACTTTTTTTTCCTGTAAATACATACATAGAGTACATAGAAACACCTAGACAAAGGACAAACATCCATGTTCATCACACAAATGTTTGTCCTACGTGGGAATCGAACCCACAACCTACAGCTCAGAAAGCGGAAATCTTCCCACTGAACCACAAGGCTAGCATGAAGCTAATAGCCAATCACAAAAAAGAATTCTGGTATTTTCTACATCAAGACTGATTCAGCCATTTAGTCATGAATGAGAAACAACAAATGTAGAAACAGATTAGTTTTTGTTTTATAATTAAAATTGAGCGGCTACACCTTGCAGAGCTGCAGAAACTCAGAAACAATGCATCGAGGATAGGAGGTTGTTTGACCTCAACCACAGATCACACCCTAGATTCTGCATTAAGGACACTTGAAGAGCACCATGCATCAGTCTCAACCATGCCACATGTAACCACTCTCTTATTAAAATCATGTCTTTCTTCATCTGCAATCAACTGAGCCAATGTATCTGGTCTTGTGTGGGTTGAGGTCATAGATGACACTAGTTATTACGCATTACGAGATTCGTTGTTCCTACAAATAGTCACCAAAGTTTGAGGAGGTCGCGGGGAGTGCGACCAAGCATTCTCATTGGCTATTTTAAAGTTTCGCCTACTCGCGCCTAACAATCAACCAATCAGAGTATTTTTTATAAGTGTATTTAAACTGATGCGTGGTGCGCTTCGAGCGTCCTGAATACAGAATCTAGGTGATCTAGGCAGGTGTGAAGCTTAACATCAGGTGAGCGACTTGCTCGTCTCGTCACCAAGTTCCACAAAAATGGTTTGCTAGAGACAGTCCTAAAACAAAGTATTCTTGTATATTGGACCATCAAGGTCTACAGGAAGGAAAGGAAAGTGTGTTTGATATTGCATGTGTAAGGCTATTTAAATTGTATTACAAACAAACAACAATTTACGACTCTTTTATAGGTCAGTTTTATAGATTCAGTCATAGACTTACAAACTTATGGATTGCATGTTAGTATGCTATTTCCGAACCAAACTACATCACACTAATATTATAAATGCGAAAGTTTGTGTGTAAGTAGGTAAATATGTAAGTGTATTTGTTCCCCTTCAACTCTGTAACGGCTAAGCGGATTTGTATGAAATTTGGTATGGAGGTAGTTAATTCCATGGAATAACACATAGGCTACTTTTAATCCTAAAAAATTTAACTGTTCCTGTACGGGTGAAACCGCGGTTCGCAGCTAGTAGTGACATATGATAGTGATAGTGCGCGAGCGGGAGCGCGCATGGTACAAGTAAGTTGGAACGAGCGGGATAGCATATGCATTCACAATAATTTGTTGGAATTTCTATACATGTAATTCAACGCTAATAGGTTTTTTGAATGCTACTAAGTTACGAGAAAAGTCTAGTGCAGGCTTTAGTGCAAGTCGCACTCCTGATGGTAAGCGTCACGATTGCCCATAACATATAGTGCCACTCCGAATTTTCTTCAACTGCTCAAAACCATGCGCTTTAGTAAACTCTGGGCTCCTTTTTACCCGACTGCCCAAGAAGAATGGTATTGTTTTTGGGGTGTATTTCAGTATGTAAATCCTAACTAATATTATAATGCAGAGGAATATAGCCGCAGTCGTATCAAGACCAATAAAGCTTCGAGGTATAAAAATGAATACGTTCGTCTCGAAGAAAAAACTTTGCTTGCGCTATTTAGAACTCCCTACATTACAACTGTCATTCTATACAAAACGTCGAAAAATTGCCAACTAGCGCCATCTAGCGAACTAAAGGAGCTAACTTTGCATCTCTGTCTGGATGTTTGTCGCGTTATCACGGTTAAACGGATCTTGATAAAATTTGATAAGGATTTACTGTACTTATACCCACGCGAACATAGTTCCGAGTAACAACTAGTATAATATAAGTAAGTATTCATGTGTGTATGTTTGTGTGCCTATATTACCTCCTGTATCCTACATAACTTGACCGATTTTGACGAGTGAGATATCGTTGGATGCCTCTTTATGTCCGGAGTAATAGGCTACATTTTACATTCATGTTTTTTTTTTTTTATAACAATACTTGTTCGTGACTTGTTCTAGAACATCCATTGTTAGTAAATCTATGGATTCAGTCAGAACTTGTTTGTAGTATCTATTTTAAGCTAATGTTTACATTTATGTCATATAAAATGTGCTATGACGTAATGCATGTGTTAGCCATAGTCGTGTGTTAGTCACAGTCTGTCTTTACGAGCAACTCGCTGTACAGTTTGTGCTTTGAAATGTTGGAACCATTGCCTTTTTTCGGAAGGTACGTATTTCATTAACTTTCAAGGCAGCAATAATGCGCAACTAATTAAAAACTGATTATGAAGATAGTTCTTCCGCATTCGATATTTGAAATTGTATAGCTGTCGCTCTGTTTCTCGTGCATGCGATAGAGAGAATTAATTATCCTAACTTTTTGATGAAATTAGCGTTTCGGGGGGTAATCTGATATCACCCACTAAATCTTAACAAAACCTTTTGTTTGCTTGGATAAACCATAATATATGCCGCTGTGTTTTGTTTTTTCAAAAAATGTTTATTGTATTCTAATAACTACTTTCTACGTATTTTCAACGTAAAAAATTTGTCACTTTTTTTTTGTGATTGATAAATCTTCACAAGATACCGACTGCTATGGGGTGCAGCCGGGTTATGTGGGATTAGCCCTGCCTTGGTGCTTGACCGAGGGCTCCGGGATCTCCAAACGCACCGGAGCCCTCAGCACCACGCTTCAGCTCCTCCCAGGACAGCTAGCAGCTGTCGTGAGATGCCTAAGCCTACGACTACGTCCGCCACTCGACGCTGTCTTCCTTCCCGGGGCTCGCTTCGGTAGATGGTGATTAGAGCCCGACCTCTAACCACCCCCGAGCCCAGAGACACTTTAAATGCCTATAACAACGAAGATATTGCGAAATAAATAAAAAATTAAACATACAAGCATAATATTCCGCGATGTAGACCACATATTTAAAAAAAATACGACATCGGATAACATTCAGGGGTGGATATCAGACTACGCTTTTTGTATGGACAATACGGCGGTATACTCTATTCATAAGAGCCCGCTTTACAAATCTTCGGCATGCTTCGTACTTTTAAAATTTTTGAAGAGAAGCATAGTAGTTAGCATTAATTAGTAATTAGAACTAATTACCTTTGTATTCTCACATTATTGTTTATAAAATAGTAGTAACCTGTGTATATGGTAATAAATATTATCTATCTATCTTCAGAATAACAATGGCAAATTTGTAACGATGCGAAGGTAGGATGCGGTAGCGAAGAATTTTTCGAGTTTAATTCCCCTTCCTTTAGCCAAAATAATGTAATTAAAATTGCTATAAAACTTTGTCAATGTCATTCTTAAGGTTGTCTATTTATTACTAGCTACGACCCGCGGTTTCACCCGCTAATGTACAGAAACCCATTATTTTTCCAAGCCTATGTGTTAAACCAGGGTATAAGCTACCTCCATACCAAATTTCATTCAAATCCGTACAGCTGTTACAGAGTCGAACGGGAACAAACACACTCACATACTGACTCACAAACTTTCGCATTTATAATATTAGTGTGATTTTCACTCATCGATATATTAATTTTTTAATGTTTAACTCTTACTTTTGACGCATCAAACTGTTAAGCCGTGTGTGTGCTTAAGGTGCAACCTTTCACTCAGCGCGCAAAATTCAAATTTTCTTGCGTTTTTTTGTCAGCTTAATTACTCATCGTAGGTTCTTGACAACTAATTTTGCGATAATAAATAGATCGTTTCAAGAAATTACACCAAACAAAAATTCAAGTTGATAGCTAGTATAAGTACATTTGTCACTTAACCAAAAACCAAGATGCAAATCAGCTTATTGGGATTTGTAGCTAAACCAATGTTATCTAAGTGATCATCTTACCCGTAATTTCTTAAAACAACTTATTTATTGGGCAAAATTGGTTTCAATAATTCCACGATGAGTAATTAAGATGTAACTGACAAAATGCAAGAAAATTTGAATTTCGCGCGATGAAATTTTGCACCTTAAAATAAAAAACTTCCAAGTACTGTGGGGTTGTACTACTTTTCTTTAGCAACTAATCTAGTTTGATAAGAAAAAACGATTATCTATAATGTTTTTTTTATTATCCCTTGTCTGAAAACACAACATAAACTTAAAAATGACTTATCCCCATCATTGCGATTTGCGATAACACAAGCACAGAAACTTATCTAATTTTGAACTCTAATTCTTTTGTTTCAGAGCTGAATTCAGCTTTCTCAAGACGTTACTGGACCCTGAGCAAAACAATCCAGACATCAATGTGACGAAGCTAGCCAAGGCCTTGCATAAGTACAGTGAAAGCCAAAAGACTAAAGTGGATTTGGACGAAAGGTATTCGGATATTCCTTTTAAAGTTACAATTATACTAAACTAGTAGTTCGCGTTGAACTGAGAACTCGCGACCCCTATATCTTCACAACCCCTGGACCGATTCAGCTCATATTCGAACTTAAAAATTGTATTGAAATGAACTACTTGCCTACAAAATTTCATGAAGATTGGGTCAACGGTTCGCAAGTTATCATCGGACAAATATACACACAAACATACATACAAATGCCGATTTGTCCCAGTAAACTCCGAGACCTTCGCTTCGCTCGGTCAAAAATTAACATTACCAATAATATTATTTTACTATGAACACTGACGTGGTTTTGATACATTTTGTTTTAATAAAACGGGAATACTCACGTTAAATTGAGTCGGTTATTCCGACTATTGTTTCGATCACATTCGGTAACCTTTATCAAGGAAGTGAGTGAGGAAGGTGAGTATTCTCGTTTTAGTAAAAACAAACGGGCAACCGGTGGATGCAAGTGGCCCGTTGTCGGTTGGTGTGGCGCTCTAAGGGAGGCCTATGTTCAGCAGTGGACGTCTTATGGCTGATGATGATGATTAAAACAAAAATAATATAATTGTTTGAATTGTGAGAATAGTTGTGGCATTCCAAAACATTGAACTCTTGTTTGTTTGTACTGAATTTTATTGTAAAGATACTATGAAATAGTGTTCTGGCGGAAACGTGAAGAAGTCATATCTCGCCTTTGTATTATTTTACGAAACTTGTGTTATTTCGAGTGTTAATGTGTATAAACGGTGGATTGTGTCCACGTGTGTTGGTGAATAGTATAAAGTTGTGAAACACGACTTTTCGTGTCGTTTCCAAAACTCCATTGAAAGCTCTCGCAGTCTCCAACACTTTACTGGACCTCGACTTTGACTTGACCTCGAATTACTTTCTTTAATAAGAATGAGACTTGTTTTAATCGTGAAATGTTTGACTTCACTTGTAATATTATTACAATACTTGAGACTGGCTAAATATATAGTGTGATATATGTAGTGTGTGCCAAAATATATGAAAAAAAAAATAACAGTAACAAAATCTTTCCAGTTTTAACTTGAAGAGTGGACACATGCCACAAGATTCGGATTCAGGAATATCTAGCGACGGTAAGATCGAAGTTCTGCAACTCACTGCATACTAACACACACTAGTACATATCTTCACCGCGGCACAGATTAAATAATATTTGCAGAGTCTGATATAAAACTGAACGGGTTTTAAAAACCAAAGACACTAGATTCCTATGTTTCACCTGACTTCCCAGATGCTAGGATTTCGGGTGTATGTGTATTTTTTTGTGACCTCCTACCGCCTCAATGTGTTTCTAATAAGTGAATATAGACTGATGACTGACATGGTGCGCTTCGAGCGTCCTGAATGCAGAATCTAGGGTGTGATTTGTGACTCATACAAAGGGCTGATGTCACACATGGAGACACGTTTGTATGGTGTTACGATTGGACTTTAAGCGTTTTACCGAGAATGGGAGACATCATGCCTGTTGAGAACATTAAAATTAGTATTTATTAAGAGACTTACGGATTTCGAGCTATTTAACGTTTTCTAAACCTTTTTCAAATAAAATTTGGAACTAAAATGACCAATAACTAAGAATTGAAGTATGAAGTTTTCTTAAGCACTTTAAATTTCTAAACTGTCTGTTCCCCATCCGCAGGTAGCAGGTTAAAGCGATTTTTTTTTTCTGCTCCACGGACTCTTAGTCAATTTATAAAGTTTATAGTTGCCCTTTGTCAATTTATACAGTTTTTTTTTTAAACTGTTACTAGTCACACTAAAAATACACTGCTACTATAAACTTACCACTGTACCACTCACTCTCTCTTACCACTCTTTTTTCTTTACTATCATAAATGTGAAAGTTTGTGCGTAAGTGTGTAAATATGTTTGTTCCCGTCCAACTCTGTAACGGCTGAACGGATTTGGATGAAATGGTGGTAGCTTATATACCCTGGATTTTTCGATGAATATTCAGTTTCTGTTGAACAGCGGGTGAAACCGCAGGGCGCTGCTAGTACAACATAAAACGAATGACTTCACGATGAATACAATGCACTGCGTATTACTATGGTGTATACCACAGATCACACTAGATATCGCATTATTCCGATTGAGATTCATTGTTCCTACAAAAAGTCACCAAAGTTTGAAGCGCGGCGCGGGTCGCGGGGAGTGCGACCGAGCGTTCTCATTGGCTATATGAAGGTTACGCATACTCGCGCCTAACAATCAACCAAACAGAGTAATTTCTTAAAGGTGTATTTAGACTGATGCGTGGTGCCATTCGAGCGTCCTCGATGCAGAATCTAGGATACACCACAGATCACAAGATAGTAATATGATTGTCCAGGTCTCCAGCTGCTAGACGAGCTGCAATGCGAGCTGAAGGAGAAGGAGCACCTGGCGCACCAGCTGCGCGTCCAGCTGGACTACTCGGACCGGCAGCACGAGGAGGCTCTCGCTGCTATGACGGCCGAACGGGATACGCTGCGACTGCATCTCAACATGTATGTCAGCCACGTAACACCTCGCCCTATTGGGCCATCTCGTTCGCACTTTTTCAACATATTAAGGCCGCTCTCCCGACTGGAAACTGGTCCCGGGTATGTCCTAAAACTGCGATCAGAACCGGAGGACGGGCAGCGGCGTCTTCTTAGTAAACGGTGAGCGTTGTGCTATGCCCGAGCCGCTTGCCAAGAATTATGGCACCCCCCTTTTTTTTCTCAGGGGAGGCCTATTTTCAACACTCTTCTGGCTGATGATATGGTGTGTCTCTATCTCTTTCAACTTACACTTCAATATTTTTGAAGATAAAAAATCATTCACTGACTTGGATATTCAAACAAAAAGGCAGTCGTGCTCTTGGTTAGTTGAAAGTAGCATTACGAAATAATGTTAAAATTTTTAAGTTTGTGTTTGTGTTAAAGGTATGTAAAACCCGGGCGCTAATTTAAGACAAATATATTTTTAAGGGTTCCTTACCTCAGAAGCTCCGTACCTTATATTTTAAATTGTATGACTGTCCGATAATTTTTTGAGCGATGTCAGTGTCTTAATTTTTTTATTTTTGGACAAACTTTTAGTCTTTTAAATTTGAAAATAATTTATTGAAATGTTGCATCTTTTGCTCTGGGCTTTTACAATCACGAACCGAATACCGACGAGAAAATAAAATGACAATATATTTCCCTCTCTTTCTCTCTCGTTAGCAAAGTTACAAACGACATCTTGCATTACAATATACTGCCTAACGTGTTAAAAATAACCTAAACTGAATGTTTGTCAGGTTTCGCGAGGAGAATGCAACCTTGTCTCACGTACGCAGAGATTACGACGAAGTGTGCGAGCGGCTGTGTGCGAACGAGATGGCGCTAGCCGACACGACGAAGGAGCTGGAGAACCTGAGAAAGACAGCCAAGATATACCAAGAACATGCCGCGCAACTTGAAAACGATGTGAGTTCTTTTTATTTCACTTTCCAGACGACCCTTCTGGCTTAGTTAGTAACGCGTCTGCCTCATAAGCGGGAGTTCCCGGGTTCGGTTCCAGGGCGGGCGGATGTTTAGTCTGGGTATTAGTTGTCTTTTTTTAAATTGTGGTCCATGGCATCCCCGACACAGAAAAACCTAGTGGGGACCTATCAGTCTTAAGCGTTATTAATTATTTTAATCTTATTGATGACGGTTGTGCGAGTGAGACAGCACAAGCGTGTTAATCATGCGATCATCGGCTGATTTTTGTTATTCCTCAGGAACGGTATTTTTATTTTTTTCCGGGATAAAAAACCCTATGTGTTAATCCAGGATATAAGCTACCTCCATACCAAATTTCACTCAAATCTGTTCAGCCGTTACAGAGTTGAAAGGGACCAAACACACTTACATACTTGCCTACTTAGACACTAACACACAAACTTTCGCATTTATAATATTATTGTTTATATGTCTTATCAATTATATTTTTATTCGTCCGTCACGAATTTTGAGTAATTAACATCGAGCCTAACGTTCAATGGGCTCATCTCGTAACTCTGAAAGCGATAGCGAGAGTTGCGCGAGCGGGACCGCGCATAGTGCGACTAAGTTGGTACGAGCGAGATGGCATGCTCTCGCAATCAGAATCACGAACGTTTCAAACTTAGAGGATAAGCCTGCTGGTTCGGTTATTCCAGAAACTGACCCTCCAAGAGTTACTATCGAAGTCCAAGGACGAATGCCACCGCATCAACGACATGTACGCGACGCGGCAGTCGGCGCTGCTCGAGGAGAACGAAACCATGAAGGCGGACCACGCCGACCTGACGTCGCGCTACCAGGACCAGGAGGAGTTCATGCAACAGATTATAAAAGAAAAGGTAAGCGGAATATGACAATACTATTTGCGCCCTGTGGCTTTTCCGTAATCATAGAAGTTGTAGCAGCGCGTCGAGGTTTCTTTACTGACACTTTATTCGCTAACCTACTCTACGTATAATGTAAAACACTAGCGCGCCTGTTTCTTGGGCGCCGGCCAATGGCGGGGCGGCTTCCGTCTCGCTCCCTCGGTGTGTCTCGCTCTTGCATGAGGGCTGGCTCGATAGGCTCATCGTCCGTAACTCCACAGGAACAGTTAATTTATTCCGCTATGAAAAGTAGCCGAATTCGACAAAAAAATTGGCTCATCTATGATGTAGCACGAACTAAAACTGCTCCCTTCAATTCCAGGCTAGGTGTGTTTTTTTTTACTATATATCGCTGAACTAAAATCGCTGGTAAATGCTGCGCCGCAGCAAACTTCCCCTTATTTTGGGAGGAAATACCCCACCAATCAAAAATCGCCTTCGACCAAAAAATTATATGAAATAGAAGAATTGCGATTATGCAAAACAGGTTGTGCTCGCGAGGTCTACTGTTCGCAGAACTACTAGTTATATTCGTGTACATTTTCAACAGGTCCACCTAGAGATGGAGCTTAAGGACGTATTGAACAAATCAAACCAGACACACTTACGCCTCGACCGTTCGATCGACGTGAGCTACACTGACGATCAGATGCTGACAGCTCTGGACAGCCTGAACGCTGACAGTCGTTTCGCAACAGGTAAGCATAGCGATTATTCATACCCATTGTCAGCTCGCAATATTTCATACTATCGCTAAAGCTGTAAATTTTCTGCTATGATGCGGGTTTGAAATAATAATTGTTTATCAGATGTTTTAAAAGCATTTATGAGTAAAAGGAATTGTCTGTCTTTCATTAATTTTACTTGTGTTATTATTTGAGATCATATATATTATGAAGGCTCTTTTTTCATTCAAAATCCGAGCTTCTCTTTATCATCCGTCTCCTAGATTCTTTTGTTGTCAAAAAAATAAACATGTCTTGACTTTTTGTAACAGATATAATTTTGAGCACTAACTGTAATCCGACACCCTCAGAAAATGAAATCTGTAATGCATGTTGCTTTTTTTCATTTCAATTTCGCCTTATTTTCTAACCATTTGTGTGCTTTAAATGTCTGCTCCTATCTCTAGAAACCCGGATATTAGACGACGATTCGTTCCTTAGCGCTCTTAAAGACGACCAGGGTCGCCACACTAACATGTCTCTATTCGATGAAATTCGTCTGAGCTCGACATACTTCAGCAATAAGTCCCGCCTTTCATTCGCTGATTCAAACACTGACAGATACGACCTAGAACATTCGATCTCTTACAAATCGGTAGTCACAGTTGAGACTCAAACTGATGAAGATGCGAATGAAATAAAACTCTATGATGATTATTATAAAACTGATTCTAGTATTGATAGCCTTGTTAGAGATAAGCGTGAAGTAATTCATGATATTGACATAGCTAATATTGGTACACAAACTGACAATGAAGCTGCTCTTGAAATAGAGAAACATAATGCTAAAGTTCAAACCGAAAACGACATGGTTACCAAAGGGATTCAAACAATAGGAATGTTAGTAAAAAATCGTCCATTTGTTAAAAAACATAGGGCTCCATTCCCAAAGTCGATGCTAAAAAAAACTGTAGACACACAGACAGAAAATTTGGAAAATCCAAAACCGAGGTTAGATGGAATGACAGTGCAAACTCAAACGGAAATGCAAGAGATCTTTAACATCAATAATAACGTTCAAGACTCTAAATGTCTTGAATGTGAAAGCGTACGCAAGCACAAGAATAAGCTAGAAATCGACCTACAATACTCTAACTTAGTAGTTGCTGAAGTTCAAGTTGAAATAGCGAAATATGAAGAAAACTTGGTGTATTTACAAAAACTGATAGATGAAGGGAAAGACAAGAATAAGGCCCTGTTATCAGTAGTTAAAAATTTGACAACGAAAATCGAAATCTTACAAGCAGTTAGTGAGAACCAAGGGGACGTTATAGAGAAAGTCCTGGAGCCAGAAGCGTGTTGTGTCTATTGTCAGACAGAATTTGGTAAATTTGCTCAATTTGCTCAGTGTTTTGTGTTTGTCTTATTGTATTTTGTCGTTGGGTGATGGTGTGTTAGTAGTTTTTTTTGTGGAATTAGACTTGTAGAATATTATTTTAGATAAACAACGTATCTCAGAAAGGTGCAATAATATTGAAAGGTATGTATTTTCTATGGGACCTACACTGAAATCACAAAGAAAATCAGCTGTTTCATACATTTTGTCGAGTGTCAATGACATTTTTCTATGGAACAACTGTTTTTTTCCGCGATTTCAGGTTTGGTCCCATATTAAAAGTTGTTCATAATGAAGAGTAAATAGACACACCTTTCAATATTGTTGCACCTTTCAGTAACACCTTGTATATTTATAAGTATTAGAAGATATATTTATACACAATATTTGTAGTTATTTAGTGTTGTAGCAGAGGCTACAGCTTAGTTGTTTAGTTAATACACTCCAATAATAATATAAAGGTATTCCATCTATCTCTAGTTTCGCACGGTTATCCAGACCTGTAAAAAATCTGTCCACGCGTTCTTTAAACAGAACTTTAATCTGACATATAAAAAGAAAATGTTCAAAATAATTTCTAGTGATATGCAAAAAAATCGTTATTTAATCAGTAGCTAATAATTTCAGATCAAATATCAGTCTCGACGCAAGTTGAAGTGCCGTGCATCGAGTGCGCAAAACGCAGTGATGTCGTGCCGCATTGCAATCTCAGGAGGTTTTTCTGGTGGGTATTTATTTAAAACGATATCATTTCTTTTATTTAAGTGTTATCCAATATATCCATAAACAAACAAACAATGTTACATCATAGGTTATTCTTATATGTTGTAAAATAGAGGTATGAGTATGCCACCCTGAGGAACACCATATTGAAGATCAGCTTATTTAATTAGGATGTATTCAAAATTTACTCATTTTTGAGATTTCTTCAGTTATCAGTATAAGTAAAAAAAAAGTCTGGATGATTACCTTACAATGCTATTATTACAATACTTGTTAGACAAACCCAGACGGTCTCGAAGGCTTTGGTCAAGACTAAGAAGGTTATAAGATCTAGTTTTTTTTTCAGGTGTGATGTTTTTTATTATATGTATTTCTTAATTCATATAGATAATAGAATTATAAATATGATTATTCGGTTAAAATTATTAAAACAAAGAAGTTACTAGCTAAGACTGCATAGTGTTTAGTATTTTTTGTTGAAGAAAGACATGAGTTTTTAATTAGCTCATCTGCAACGTAATTCCATGTCCAACTTAATAGTATTGTTTTTTAGTTTACTTTCACGCTATATAAAACTGTAGCACAGCCATTTATAAAATAGTAAATTATAACTTTTTTTTTAGTCTTTTTTTTGAAACTTGCATTTCCAAATGTACACATGCAGATTGCGCATACCGGCGAAACTGTTCGCGGATGTGCGCGGTCTGCTAGATAATGAACAATTTCGTATTATATATTATGTATGTGTATGTTGAGCATTAACCTCGGTCTACGTTTTTTTCAGTTGGTTTTTCTGTGTCCACAAGTTTTGATTTACGGTCTAGAACTGTTCTCATCTAGGAGATCTTGCATTGATATATGCTTTGAATAAGTTGTGGTTTGTGTTGTGTGAAATATAATTTATAAAAAAATGTAAAACATCCACATTTGGTTTGGAGTTCGGCGGCGGTGTATGTCCTGTCCGGGGCGGATAAATGATACACTCGCGTAACTGTTAGAACATATAATCTTCCCAAACGTAGACAATCATCTTAGGACGATACAAATCAATCAGTATTGAGTACAATTATTATAACGCACGCGCCGGTGCGGCGGGCGGGCGACAGACTGCTCTCGAACGAACGAGGAGCACGGGGAGGAGTGCGCGGGTAGCGGGTGGACGCGGAGCGCGGGCGGCGATGCACGCGTTTATACCTACCTACATGTATGTGCGTTGTTACAAAAATTAAATATGCCTAAATCCGCTGCAACTAAAGCATCGCACTCCAAAAATGGACTCGCTTATATTCCCCCGTTTCTGATTACAGGGAGCCCCTGAAGTGTCTGTTCCAACTGTTTGCGGTCATCTGCTTCATCTGCGCCGTGTGCGTGTTGTGCGGCGTCGCGTCGCGCAGCACGCACGTGCAGTGCCGCGCCGCGCCCTGGCGCTGGCTGCAGCTGCAGGATATCATGGATCTGCTCCTCAGGATTGAGTACACGGCTGATGTTCCTATGTAGGTTTGCATATACCTGCAACATGATTACGTTGGCTGTAACTCGCAATCGCGCCATCACGCTCGTATGCTCGGTTGCGATTATCAGTAACGTAATCAAGGCAACAACTTCCCGCCTCATAGACATCTGGCATAAAGCGAGCACTTTCAGTCAATACATTACCACAAAAGTGCATATAAAATGGCATGTGAGTTCGAAGGCGAACGGAACAATTAACGTGCAATATTCTACCCCGATCACAGTGTTATTTGCATTGCGTAAGTTTGATGCGATGTCTATCGGGTATGAAATCGATGGCCGGGGTCTACCACGACCTCTTGTAGCAGTCATATTTCAATATCAAAATCACCTTTCTTAACCTAAAAAAACAAAACTAGCATTGAAATAACACTCTTATAAAAGGGTTGTAGTAAGCCCTCCGAAGTGCCGTCTGTAAAAGTTTATAATGACGATACAAATATTTTGTCGAATCTAAAATGATTCGTGCTAAGAGTAGGCCCCTCAAATATGTCGTAGTCATGATACCAACTTGCCTTACAACTTGTCTTTTTGGCGACCATTCTAACTTAGTTGGTAGTACGTATGCCTTATGAGCAGGAGAACGCGGGTTCGATTCCCGGCCGAGCAGATGTTTAAAAGAATAATTGAATTGTCTGCTCTGGGTCTGGGTGTTAGTTGTCCGTGTCTTTGTGTGTACCATGGCATCGGAATCAGGGTATCCTAGACCCTAGCTATGAGTGTGAAGTACAATTTGTAATATCTAATTTTAAGGTTTTAGACTTACATACAATCAAATAAAATATTTGAAAATAGAAATAAATATATACAAAAAATTAAAAATTTAAACTAAGGATCATGAAACGTGACTGATGTAGAAGTTAAATATAGTAACCAAAGATGTCACTTAGGTCACAAACTGCCAGAATGTCTCTCTATTAGTTCTTAAAATATGATGCTTACCAAAAAAGTTGTAGATTATGCACCAAGGGGATAAAGCAGAGTGTCTTATGACACGGGCGACTTAGAGTGCAGTTTAAAAAACGCTCACAGTTCAACACCACAAACACTGCTAACGATCGGTTTAAATTGTTAGTACGCTCACAGCGCGCTAACAAATTAAACCGATCATTAGCGTGCTTATGTCAGATAGTTTCTTTTTTCAGGTTATCTGTCTCACTGTCTCATAATTTGATGGCCACAGTTTAATTTCTGTCTTCACAGAAAGCATTCAATCCATATTTTTCTATAAAAAAACCGGTATTATCGGAATTCACAGATGACAATTTGAATTTGACATTAACGCACACAGTGCACTGCCTCATTCTTGTGAGCACCGTGAGCACGCTATAATGACGTCACTCATGACGTCATGTGGCTGACAGGAGCCTATAAATGCGCATCTTGAACCGACTATTTGCACGCTGACAGTGCAAATGGTTACTATGTGCGCATTTTAATCCGAACTCTTATTGAATCCCGAGCGGAACGAAGGGTTCTTGAGTTAATCCCGACGCAGCGAGGTATAAGGGTAGAATCCTGAGTGCAGCGTGGGATTCAAGGTCGCCCAAGACGAAGACAGCTTTATCCCCGAGGAGAATACTCAAGGCTAATAATGATAAATGTGCCTAATTAGTAATTTTATTTCAATTTCACATTTCTAATTTCATATCTCCGCCCGGCTCAACAGCAGGGCGTAAATGACATACTTTAGATGACGTTTGCATGATACATTATTAGCCATTTTCGAGCAGGTGGTGTGTAAAAGGTGTCTAAAATCCGTTAGCCCCTGTAGATACGTCACTCAGAACGAGCGAAGCGGACCACGCATTAGTCAAATTACATCTATAATAATCACTCAAATTCTTTCATTTCTAGACGCGCGAGTAGGCGTAGTCTTTAGGTAGCCGAGAGATCGCTTGGTCTCAGTCCCCGCAAACCGCGGTTTTCCCCCGACTTTGATGCATATTTTTTGTACCGCGGTATCCAAGGTATAAAATGTACTAAAGAATGATAAAATTTTTAACTAATGGCAACTAAAAACCATTAATAATAATCGAAAAAAATAATGATT
Source organism: Apocheima hispidaria (assembly GCA_947579745.1). Lineage (NCBI taxonomy): Eukaryota > Metazoa > Arthropoda > Insecta > Lepidoptera > Geometridae > Apocheima > Apocheima hispidaria. The sequence goes on from OX388159.1 coordinate 2,986,867, forward strand.
ATTGAGTGACACGAAATGGCATGTTTTTCTTTTAGATAACATTTTTTGGATAGTAATCTAAATTGTATTAAAAAAGGACCATTGATTAGATATTAGGGTTTTCAGTAAACTTGTTATGTTTCGTAATATTTTGTGGCAGTCTTTGCTTTATATGTAAATTGATATGTTTATAAGATCTGATAAATAGTATTATCTTCACAATATTGAACTCTACTGTGCAGATGTTATGATGCATCTGTTTGATGTTTTATTTTTTACTTTTGTATATTTTTTAAATGATTTGACAATCTAATTTTGCTTATATGTCACTGAAGCATTCATTTTATGTATTTTATCCCTAAAACATTAATGATATGTTTTTTATATCAACGAAACATTCATGTTATGTTTTTGTGTCTGTTCTTGTGACTTAGCATGCGTTAAATAATTAATTGTAATCTGTTCATTCATATTTTTTATCTGTATTTTTAATCGATTCTCGAACTTATTTAGTTTCATTCTGTAAAGTTTTAATTTCTTTGTTAATTTTATACTATGAAGAAATACTTTTATTTTAAGTTTCGCCATAGTTCTTGCGTTTACATTATTTCTTCCATGTACAAAAAAAATAACCTGTGTAATGTAAGAATAGGTAAAATACCTAAAAAACAAACATTATTATTATCGATTCTGTTGTACTAATCTGAATCTATCTAAACTAAAAATTATTTGCGTCTCTTTTCATTTTTAATATGTCAGAAAAGGATAGAAAGAAAGTTACAGCTGTTAAGCTGGTTTTCAGTGGTTTTTAGATTATAAAATGGTATTAAAGAATCGCACCGACAAGAAACAAATAATTGAAAGCTTGTAAAAACTCGAGCTCAAGTGAGCTTCATAATGTATGTTTTAAAGAATAATTTCAAAGTCTAAATGACGTAGCGTGGAAGAAAAGACAACCCTGTCAGATACTTGGATTGTTACCAGGGAGCTGAATCTAAGGCAAAATGATTAAAGAGTAATAAACATGGGTCATTGTTTATTATCGACTGTTTAAGCTATCCAGACTCTTTAGTTTGTTACAGACATGGGTCATCTTTTTTTATCGACTGTTTATGCTATCAAGACTCTTCAGTTTTGAACTGTATTGCTTAACTAGCAGCTGCGTTCACCCTAGTAAACAACGTTGGAAAATATCCTAAGTTTTATTCCAGGACCTAAACTACCAAATACCAAACACTCGCATTTATAATATTGGTGTGTTGTCACGCGGGTGAAACAGCGGGCGCAACTAGCTAAGCCTAACACAAATGCAGGAGCAAGCGGCGCAGCTAGTTATACGGTTTATAACTAAAAAGTATCGATAGCTTGAATAGTCGATAAAAAACAATGACCCATCTCTATGACGTTTCAATACTTTTGCCATTACATTCCGCTCTCTGATTAATAACATTAAAAATTAATCTGTATGTGAAAAGAAAAAGCGAACATTTTACGGTGGCACTAAACATCGCTATATTGTGTTCGTGCGGCATATTCGCTGTTTTTGATAAATATTCGTTTGTCGCCCGAATATCACAAACGCGCCGTACACACTAGGACGCGAATTGCTAATATGCGAATATGTTTCATTGTAGGCGCACCTTTGTCGATGAAGTCGGCGGTAGTTATTATCAAATTCTGTGATAGTCCAGTGCCAGTTAATTCTTATTAATTATACTTTTGATAAGTAAAACTAAATAAAAAAAATACGCTGCCAAAATATAATTATATTGATACTAAAATAAAAAAATACAATTAAACTTGTATTCTGCAATTTCTGGCGTGATGGCAATGAGCGTTTTGTAAAGTCAGTTCCTTCAAATTTTCACTAGATGGCGTTTCTAATTCAGGTTTCACAATATCATATGTTTTTTTTGACCAGAACACATAATGTATGTTGTAACTATAGCTGTCTAATGGTTTTGTTTTAAACTATATATACTTCAATTTTTAAAATTTGGTTACCATGGTACTGGCTAAATAGAAACGTGTAGCCAGAACATACGTACTTAGTAAATAGCGCCATCTATTGAGCCCTTTGGAACTAGTTTTATTTAAATCGTCGTCATGCAGACCTCGTTGATAAAAAACCTGATATGTTACTATAATCATTCTTACAGCGAAATTGGTAAAAAAAAAAAAACCGAGAAATCTCTTTACTAATACTTACCTAGTTTTATTTTGTTGTTCTTCTAAATAAGCATTTAAAGAGGCATTTATTAGTTTTCCTATTGTTTGTATTTCTATGTTTTTCTTACATTTAAGCAGTCTTATTAGATTAGGCAATCGTGAAGGCATTTTTTGCCTTCGGAATATTATCGATTTGGAAGGTTCTAGTTGACAGGAGCAGCTAAAAATATCGCTGTCAGTTTATTTTGCATACTATTAGACGAGGACAGCAATACTTAGATAATTTAGGTTTGTTATCTAAAACTCGTGGTCCTTATTATAGTTTTATCGGTTGCCCATTAGGAATCGATTCGCGATAAATATTATAATTTGTAAATAATTAATACGTTTTATTTTGTGTTAATTCTATGTCATTTTAAATTTTTGTCATGTGGAATATTTTATCCGATTGAATAAATTAGATCTTCCAAATACAGAATTATTTTATTTTTCATAATAATATGTTCTAACCTTTACGTAGGTATAGGCAAAAAGAAAATATTTAAAGAAGAGTGCCAATTGCCATAGAAAGATAAAGACAAGATAAGACAATGTTTCTATTTTACCCATATTTTCATCGGCTTTTACAGCGGTGTGAATGAACATTAGTTGGATAACTATAAATACGTAAGCGCCTATCGTAAGATCTAGTATTGTGCTGGTTTTTCGGGGGTACACTTCAATTGGGATTGTCATTCTTCTCGTATAAATTGTCTATAGTATAGCTATACATACTCTTTATCTTTATCGACATACTTTAGTACGATTCATCATCATCATCATCAGCCAGAAGATATCCACCCATAACTCAATAAAGCGTGGGGATTATGGTAACCCTTAGAGGCTTCCGACCAGCAACATCAAAAAGATCAAATTCAAAATGTAGCCTATGTCATTCCGGATTCCAACGACACGTCATTCGTTAATTCTTGCATGGTGCTTCATCGCCAAAACCAGTTTGAAGCCGAGCTAAGCTCTGCTGAGCTGTCAATTTACACTTAAAGTCGTAGAAAATCTTACTACGACATTTTTCACGAGTTAAATCATCCTGAAAATTTGAAAATCAACGGTCAAATCCATGTGATGTAGACACGCAATTTCTAAAATAACGCCACAATTGTAAAAAAAAAAGCGACAGACAGTAACAAACTGTATTCTATAGCCAGAGTTCCATTTTCAAATGTAATTACTTTTTAAATATCATAAGCAGTTTCCGCAAACATAGTGCGCCCTATGTACTCACAACATAAAAAAAATAGGTACCTACGCAATAAGTAATAATCACATTGCCCCAGTCAATGGATCGATCCCTTCAACTCGAAGACTCCCACAATGAGTATCGTCTTACAAAGAAACCGGTAATCTCCCAACAAAGCAGGCAAGGTGCCACAAAGGGCCAAGGGTCCGACTGAGAAATTGGCAAAAGATCCATTCCCACAAGATTTTGCCTTTTTTTGCACTCGCGGTCAGCTGAGATTGGAGAGTTGGATTGATCTTACCCATTTTATTAAAAATTAGGTAAATATAATGTAAAACACATGCCTACATAATTATTTACCTGTAAGTATGAATTACCTACTACTTAAGGCAATTCTCATATCTGTGTAGCGAAACGAGCAAGTTGTTTGCCTGATGGTAAGCATCACGCTTGACTTGACCATAACAATTCAGTGCCACTCAAAAAATTTGAACTTCAACATTAATCACGATTGGATGACCATCAAAGTCATCGTGATGCATAACCATCATCGTAACTGGAAACATTGTCATTTAATCCGGAAACAATAATATCGGCACACTACCTACACTCTGCTTAGGATACGCTAAGCCATGGCTGAGCCATTCAAGTGACCTAAAAACTCTGACACCAGGGCTAACCACTCGGCTTAAACGAACTAAGCTTCTAATGCATTCCTACACTGCACAATATTTTGGCATCATTCTATTTCCAATAGATGATAGGCCTGCAGGCGCCATACCACAACTCCTTACAAAATAACCTTTAGGACAACATTATAAAGTCTAAAATAGAACTTAGGCGTAACCTCCCGGGACACCTGTCATAGTACCGTGGGAATGTAGGGCTCCGGGACCTCTGTGACGGAATGACGGAGGTCGAACTCGGCCCTTGTAATATTATATTTTTCAATAATACAAGTAAATTTTTTTTTAAACTATATGAATGAATATTATATTCATTAGATTTTTGACGATAGGTTAGTTTAAGTACCTAGCAATGAGGCTTTAGTACTGTCCGTCCACAGTTGTCTCCCTCGCGCTTATTAGGTATTGAAGATAATTGTCATGCGTGTCAAAAATTGTATTCATCGTAATGAATAAATTGAATGTTTTTAACAATTAAATGTTTTCAAGGAACTTTCGTTTTGATTTCTTTTAATTTGACGGAAGGGGTCGAAAAATTATGTGTTTTTGAAGTCTTGAAAGTGAGACAAATAATATACATAATTAAGTTTATAGAACAGATTAGTTTACAAACTAATAATGCTTAAGAGGGTTAATTCAAAGGTCTATCGGCTCCATACGGCTCCAAGGATCATATTGGAAATGCATTGTAATAGATCAATCCTAATGATGGAAACCACTGAAATAAGTGTTTGTTACTTTTTATATATTTTTGTGTCTGTTTGTTTTTCAATCAAATTTTTTACTATTATGTTTTCTTCTTCCATCCATGCCACAAGAAAAAAAATAGTTTTTCTTTAAATTATTCTTTGTTTGTTTTATTATTGTTTTAAGCTTATTAAAACAATAATAAAACAAAGAATAATTAGTGAACAATAATATTATCCATG